>OY728127.1:926125974-928625974 GCA_963277665.1 Viscum album
AGGAATCCAAACTGACATGCGGATCGAAAGTTAGGTCCATTTGAAGACAAGTTCGACGGGACACTGGTGACGGAAATGGGGTTTCTGAGGCCTTCTAAGGGGTTTTGGGGGTCAAAAAACATGAAAAAATCTTTCTTTTGTTCAATTTGGGTGTATCTCTCTTTTCTGGCTTTGATTTGATATGTGGTAGAGCCTAAACGGATACCCGGAGCGAAAGTTATGGTTGTTTGAAGTTGGATAACTTTTTTCAAATTTATTATAACACTCATATCTTTTGTACCTTAGACTGTCTCATAGTTTTGATTATACATGCCTCTAGATGTCTTCATCATCTTCAATTTGACTGGTTGTGGCGCTCCAACGGACGCCCAGATCAAAAGTTATGGTTGTTTTAGTGATTTCGGGGTTTCTCGTGTTTTGTTATTTTTTTCCTTTCATTTCACGGCGGTTTTACCCAAACCGCCACTATTTCGCAGCGGTTTTTTAAAAACCGCCGCTAATCCTCAAAAAAATTTAAAATATATATATATAAATAATATAAAAAAATTAAGGCATTTCGCGGTGGTTTTTTTGCGGCGGTTTAAAAACCGCCGCTAAATGACCGTTTTTTTTTGTAGTGTCTTTTTCATATTTCTTTAACCCTGAAGGGTTGAAACAATATTTTCTACAACTCTTACTCTAGTTTCTTTATTTTATTTTTTATATTTAGTTATAAACATTGTAATTTTTACATGGTTATACCTCTAATCAAAAGTTATTAGTTATTTTCCACCTAACCAAAAGGAATATTCATAATGTTCTATTTCAATCTGTAAAAAGAAAGAGTGGTTATTCTGACCACTTTAAAAGAAAAATTTATAGGTTAAGACTAAATAATAGAAATTCTAGGTTATGTTTTCTCCTATAAAATCTTGGGTTGTTTATTTAAACCTCTAAAAAATAATGTCATTCGGTTGTGATTCTGGATAAGTAAATTTTGAGGTCTGTAAGTTGGTTGTCCTTCCTTGTAAAAAGATAGTTTCTTATTTTAGTGAGTACAATTCTTCTTGTTGAGTTGGAAGGGGGTGAAGATTATATATAGGATTAAGATGATAGAAAATACTATAAAAAATTGATGTTCATTTATTTTATTTTTTATTGTATTTTATCCTAAACACGGCTGAACCTATACTGCATTGATTTTTCAATGTATTTCAACTTTATTGTGCATGCCTGTAATAATATTCACTGATTACTTTAATTTGACTAAGGTTTAAAAATACATATTCACCCCCTTAGATTATCTTTCTACCACACTATGGCCCTACTATTAGTATCAAATTCATAACTTTAAAGAATATTTTTATTATTCTTACTTATATTTTTGTTTTTTCTAACCTATTCATCCAAGTCCTTAACAAGACTAAGGGAAAGATATTTTTAAGATAGCGTGTCAATAAAAAATGAAAATGGTGTAAATACTACAATACCACCATACATAAATGGTTGTATATATTTTTAGTGGAAGATATATATGGATTATTATCTTAAAAATCTTTATGTACTTTACATAGATGTTGTCATAAAATCTTATGATTTTTTTTATTTCTCATCTAATTAATTTAAAAGGTTTATATGCTATTAGATATGAGGTTAATTTCAATGTTTTGAATATATTTTATTTCTCCTTTTCTAAAAATATTTTATTGATTCATCCCAAGTATTTCACACATAAATATTACATCTTATTAGATGAATATTAATTACATAGAATTATGATCCATGCATGAACCATAGAGGTTTGTTGTCTTTAGAAACATGGATACATAAACAACTAGTACATAAAAGATCTACATCATCTCCGACTAATTTCTTCACAACCAGCACCCTTCTTAGACATATCATACTTAAAACCTTCCTTCATATCCTAGGGAAAAGGAAACATAATAAAGGGTGAGTTCAGATGCTCAGAAAGGGTAAAAAGGGAGATATCAATGATCATTTAAGTATAACATGATCATAATGGTTTGAGAACATGAGTTTAAAATTTTAAAACCATGCCCAACAATTCATATATCATTATCATGAATCATAGAATAAATTTTGGGAGTTCATAAGACATGAATCAAAAAGAAATAAAAGATAATAAGCTATTAGAGCATAACATTGGCATAAGATCATGTCATAATAGAGTGGCATAAATAATGAAATAATTATAATCATGGAAATATAATGGCAAGGATACCCACCAATATATTATTCACATTTTATTCTGGGGCTAACCACCCATGTACATACTTTGGGCTTGGGATAATCTTTTGTATACCCTCTTTTTGGGCTTGGGATAACCACCCATGTAACCATTTTTGGGATTGGTATAACCTCCCCTATAACCTTTTATTACAAAAAAACATTAATATTTACTTAATGTATTGGTGATCTATAATGGACCCACTCATTACATAATCATAATCCATTCATATGTATACCAAAATATCATGAAAACATTTATCATTTCATTATAGCATAACCTATGGAAAACAAAATTAGTTTCAATAATATTTTATCATCATGATTGTAAACCATTAAAAGAAAGAATAAGTATGGTATTATAGTATTTTATCTCCTATTAATCATAGGTAACATCAAAAGATATTATCATTGATAGAAAATCCTTTAAAAGATCCCTGAATCATTTCGTGATTAAAATACCCATTTCATTATGAAATAAATTATTTAAAATATAAAAATTTTCAAAATATTAAGGAAAATATTTTATTTGAAAATAAACATGGAAAAATGTAAATAAACCTTCATAGAAAATAATAGTCATGATAATAAGAAAATTCATTTGTTATGTAGAAATTAAAAAAAATATTTCATTTACAACTTTGGTTAAAAGTACCTCATTCGACAAGAAGATTCCCTTATAAAAAATTAAAGAAATTAAAAAATGGATAAAAATAACATTAAAAATTATTTGGGGATGGTAAAACCATTCCTAAAAACTATTTAAATAAGATATTTATTTGGAATAAAAATATTCCAGATCGAATATAAAAATAAAATCGGTTTTCCTTAAAAACATTCTTTAAAACTTTTGAGTAATTAAGGAGAGGAAAATGAAATCAATTTTTTTAATTTCCAGAAATAACCATAGTATAAGAAAAAAAATATTTTTTAGAGATATATCATATAATTTCATCATTGTAAATTTAATCATAAACAATCCTAGTAAAAATGATATTTTAAAGTAAAATCCTTACCTCAAGTCTGTCATTCATCATAAGTGATCTAACCGACTGTATAATATATTTAAATTTAGTATAATTATATAAAATAACTATATTCATTCATATAATACCATAGATGGACCACTTATAACATTTCAATACCAATTTATTAATAATTCTTTATTAAAATTGATGTTTTCAAGTGTTAACTATTTTGTTTTTCATGAAAGTTTCAATTTGGTAATTTCAATCCTTGCACTTTGATCATGTTTACATCATTAATAGACTTTTAATAATGATATAAATATCATATATATTCATTATATTCATATTTATAACAATCCATAAAAAGGTAGATATTGAAAAATGAATTACACCGTTCATAGAGATGGTAGTCCATACATATTCTTGAACATTGTTTTCATTTTATAATGAAAATAAAATAATATAAATAATATTTTATCATTATAAAGTCATGATTATATCATTAGTATCAAATATATTTATTAAATCCATCATTATATCCATCAATGTGAGTCATTTATGGAAAATGAATCATACTGCTACGTAGAGGCGGTAGTCCACACATATGAACAAGTAATACTTTCATTTCCCATTTGATGGAAAGGAGGTGGAAAAGGTTATTAAATCATCATAATAACATATCATTATATTTATGATACTAGATTCATTACTTTTTTTGGATACAACAAATTTAGATAATGTGTGATAAGAAATAAAATTTAAAGATCTTGGTTAAGATTCATACCTCTTCTTTGAGAGACCTCTTTTGGCCTACACCTTAAGCCATGAAAGATTGGTATTAGAAGAATTCCAGGGGATATATAATTAACGTAATAAAGTTAATAATGTATTAGGGTATTTATTTTATAATATATATGTCTCAAAATTCATGTATAAGGGTGGAGAGGAGAATCCCTTTTATAAGTGAGGGAGAGGATGCACTTGGAATTACTTACAAGATGTAAATAATATGATGTCACTTTATTATCAAAGTGGCTCCAAATGGACAAGAATTAAAATTTAGGACAATATAATTTCTAATTATCACTAACCAATAATAATTAGACTATTTTAATTGGAAATCTTACCCTTATATCTTGTTTTAACACCTCCCCCTGGTAAACCCATTCTAACTTTAACCATGGTAACAAATTTTTAATATTCTTACTATTCATTATGAATAAAAATGAAAGTGGACTCATTAAAAAATTTGTAAATTATGATTTAAAATATTTAATATAATTTATCAAATTAAATTTATTTAAGTTTCATAAATTAATTTAAAAATAAGCGCATGAAACACGGTGAAAATATGTTTTTAAAAAAAGGCATTTTTAAGCATAAAACTAAATTAAACTACATTCCTTTCCTAGTAAAAACTATCAAATAAATATTAAAATATTTTATTGAATATATAATATATAAATTTCCTTATAAATAGTAATCAATAATGATTTTTTAATTTATTATGTCAAAAAACACATCATGCATATAAAAATAGTTTTATATAAAATAACATTTTTTACCTTTAAATGATTTTATCTTCATTCCTATCATTTAGATACCTAATTTATAGATTTTTATTCATAAATTATTAATAAATTTCAATAAAATAACTTTTTTAATAGTGATTAATATTATTTTTTAGATAAAAATACATAACGTGTAGAAAAAATACATTTCTTCAAAAAATAGGTCATTTAATTATTAAATAATTTCATCAAAAATTTAATGATTATTTCATATACATTAATTAATTCATTAGAATTTAGAAAAAAAACTATATATATTTCATAATTTGGTAGATCCAATTCATACCCATCAATCTGATGACTAGGATATTAAGGTATACTATATCATGGTTCATTTAGACCCAGGGTTGCATGTAAAGAAAGATATTCAATACATAAAGTTTATTTCAAAGGAAATATATATAAAATTTTGATTTGTTACATTATACCCCCATTAAAATTAATTTTACCCTCAAAATGTTATCACTCTGATATAAAAAAAATGAATATATCTCTACTTCATCACATCCTATGGTTCCCATATAGCTTCCTTGAATTTTTAATTCCTCTAAAGAACTTTCACCAGGTGATATTATTGTTCCATAATAATTTATCTCTATTGTCAAAGATTTATACTAGTTATTCTCCATAGGAAAGATCATTATCTAGTTTTAAAACATTTAATTTTAGTACATGTTAAGGATCTGGTATTTACTTTCTTATTATAGATATGTGGAACACATCATGAACTTGAGAGAGGTTAATTAGAAGCACCAAATGATAAGATAAAGTCGCTAATTGATTAATAATATTTAAGGGAACAATATATATAGGTATTAAATTTCCCTTATTTATAAATCTCATAACCTTATTCCATAAAGAAATTTATAGGAATACCTTCTCACTAACTTTGAATTTCATATCACATTGGAAATTTTTGACATAACTCTTTTGTCGACTCTAAACTGCCTTGATGTATTGATGAATAGATCTAACATTATCCATTATTTCCTTATCTAGCTTAGTTCCCAATATATTTATTTATCTCACTTCATATTAACACATTGGATTTCTACACTTCCATCCCTATATGGATTTATAAGAAGTCATCTTAATTCTCAAGTGAAATCTATTGTTATAGTAGTGTTCGACAAGAGTAAGGTGTTGATCCCAAATACCTTTAAAATATAGAGAATAGGATCTTAGAATATCATCTAGGGTTTGAATTATTATATTAGATGGACCATATATCTGAGGATGATAGGTAGTACTAAAACACAAATCCTTATCCAATTTTTTCTAAAGACTTCTCCAAAAAATTATTTTTAAACCTTATATCTCAATCTGATGCAATAGAATGTTGTGATCCATGCATACTTACCACTTCCTTAATGTATATAATATAAAGATAATCAAGAGAAAAATATTCTCTAATAGAAATGAAATGTGATAACCTCATAAGATGAATGGATATAACCCAAATGCCATTATGGCCTTTAGATGTTTTGGGGAGTCTAATGACGAAATCCATAGTGATATTTTCCCATTTAAATTCCATTATGGGTAATGGTTATAATATCCCCTTAGACTTATGTCTCTCATAATTAACTTATTTACATACCAAGAACCATGATACATAATTTTCAATATCTCTATTTATGTTTTCCTACCATAAAAAATCTTTTAGATCTCTATACAACTTCATACTTCTAGGATGAATAGAGAATGATGATCTATAAGATTCTTTCAATATCTCTTTATTCAATTCTAGTATTTATGTGGAACATACTTGGTTCTTAAGACTTATAATTATATCACAATGAAGGTTGAACTTAGGAACATTTATAAGATTATTTTTATGATCAATATCTTTCATTTTTTCCACTTTAATCTTAAAATGGATGGATGGTTGAACACCCATTTGATAAAAATAATATTTCTCACTTTACTTTAATATTTAAATATAAATACCTTTCAAATATAGAAATATTATATTTTTTTATCCTCATTATATATAATCTAGAATTATCCTTTTGACTCAGAGCATCAGACACTTTGTTCACTTTCACAGGGTAGTTGTTTTTTTAGAATACATAATCTTTAATCAATTACACCATCCTATCCTTTTAATATTAAACACTTTTTGAGTGAATATATAGTTTAAAATTTTATTATTAGTATATATGTCACACCATTATCCATAAATATAATTCCTCTATATCCTTAATGAAAAAATTACCATGGGTAACTCCAAATAATGAGTTGGGTAATTTTTCTCATGAACCTTCAATTTGAATGAGGAATAAGCTATCACCATATCATTTTGTATAATAATGCATCCCAAACCCTTATTTAATTCACTATAATATATCTCAAACTCTTCTCTACTATAATGTGGTGTGAGTATAGGTTCACTGACCAACCTTCTCTTCAATTCCTTGAAATTTTCTTCACATTCATCAGTCCAAAGAAACTTGACTCCCTTCTAAGTTATCTTAGTGGGTAGATTAGATATCCATGAGAAATTATTCACAAAGTGTCAGTAAATTCCATTAAATCCAAGAAAAATATGTATCTTAGTAATAGTGGTTAGTCTATTCCAATGTTAAATAAATCCTATATTTAATAGATCCACCAATATAGCCTCCCTTGAGATTATATAACCTAAAAACGAAACTTTCTATATCCAAAATTCAAAATTGTTAAATTTTTCATATAGATTTTTCTTCCTTGGGGTCATTAGTACATTCATGAAGTGATTTTCATACTTTTACTTTCTCATGGAATATATAAAAATATCTTCTATAAAGACTACCACAAACTGGTCAAGGTAATATCTAAAGACTATATTCATTAAATTCATGAAGATAGTGAGGATATTAGTCATACCAAATGGAATGACTATGAATTCATAGATTTCATACCTCACATGTAAGGTTTTATTGAGTATTCCTTAACTTTTGAACCCCAATTAATAGTGTTCTGATAGAAGATCAATATTTGAAAAATATTGATTTCCTCATAATTGAGTGAACAAATTATCAAAGGGGGGATATTTATTCGTAACATTGATCTTTTTAATTTTCTGATAATCAATAAAGAGTTATGTTGATCCATATTTATTATTAATAAAAATAATAGTTGTACCCCATGGTGACGCACTTAGATGAATGAATCCCATATCAAGATTATCTTGTGGTTTCTTCTTCAATTCAAATAACTCAATTGGGGATATCATCTATGGATTATTTTTAATAGGTGTAGCACTATGTATGATTTCTATTGAAGACTAATCTTTATGATTTGGAGGAAGACTAGGAAACTCTTCGAAAAATAAATTAATAAACTCCAATACAATAGGAATACCTTTGATTTTGAGTTTCAACCCAACCATTAGAGATAAAAACCCCTTTTTAATAGGTATCAAGACTAATACAATGGATGTAACTTCCATTGAATGTTCATATTTATCCTTGGAGTGGTAGACTATCATGGGTTGGTTCAGAATATCAAATGTGACTCCCTTTCCCCTAAACTTGATATGGTATTTATATGATGAAATAATATCCATTCCCAAAATAACATCAAATTCAAATAGAGGAAGAATAATGAGATTTTCAGGAAAATCCTTCCCATAAACATCAATTGGAGAAGAATTATAGACTTGAGATGTAATCATTGTACCATTAGGAGTCTCCACTTCTAATTCAATATCTACTCATTAATGTGGTAATTTCAAACCCTTCGAAAATTATTATGATATAAATGATTGTGTGGATATATAATAAAATAATATAATAGTAGTTTTAGAGTATATAGTAAGTGCTGTCACGACCCGTCCTCGGGGCCCGTGCCGTGACTACCCCAAGCCCGCCTTCCATAGGCCAGGGGCTGGCGACTAGCACCAAGGCGTAAAATCCCAGTAAACAGGGAAGGCATTGCCTTTATAAGTAACAACCACACAGAGTCAGCAAGCGGAAAGTAAAGTGCAGAAAAGTAAAGGGGGCCGGAATACAAGCCCAACTGTAAAGTACAACTGAAAAGTAAAGAACAGCAACTGAAGAAAAGACGGCGGCCTCGTGTCGTCCACTGGCAATCCCACCTGAAGGGTGGGTACAGATAGCCTCCAGGCTCCTCGGGTCCCACGTCCGCTCCGAGCACGTCCCGCCCCGTGGTCCACCTCCAGGTACCGTCCTGCTCCACGCCCCAACCGTGATCAGCGCTGTCCGTCGTCTGCAACCAACACAACAAGGTGCGGGCATAGCCCGTGCAGGGGTGAGTACAACTACTCAGTAAGGACCCCGAGACCCCCGAAGGTCTCCCGAAATCCACAAAGGATATAGCACAAAAGAAGGATGAAATCACGAAGTAACATCTGACTCGACTTAGGTATATGCCCATACATATACCTAAGTCCCCAATTCTAGCTCTGCTCACGAGCTCAAGAACAACTCAATCCACAAAGGAAAGCAAGACTCAAATCCACAAGGAGAGTAAACAGTAAATCCACATAGGATAGTTCAACACAATCCACAAGGGAGAGTAACATAAGATTCAGCTCAACCAGGTATACTTTTTTCAGATGACGTCAAAGATGATCACTGATCCATCTAAGTCGTCGGACCCACGAAGGATCGGTAGGTACTAACCCCCGCAAAAGACCCACACAGGATCGGGCTCACACAGAACCTGTAGGCAGTGGCTCACACAGAACCGGTAGGCAGTGGCTCACACAGAACCGGTAGTAGGACCCACACAGGATCGGGCACTGATCCACGTGGGATCGCTGAGTGCAGTAGTCGACGCAGTCCACTGAGGATCTCTGCACAGTCGTCGCCGCAGTCCACGGAGGATCTCTGCTCTACCGTCGTCGCAGTCCACTGAGGATCTCTGCTCTGCCGTCGTCGCAGTCCACTGAGGATCTCTGCTCTGCCGTCGTCGCAGTCCACGAAGGATCTCTGCTCTGCCGTCGAAGTCACAGCCAGCGCTAGGGTTCCCGCACGTAGCGAGCTCGTTTAGGTGGGTCCGCTCCACGAGCCGAGAGGCTGATACATCAACTGACACGTAGTCCGAAGTTGATGTATCCAAAAGTTCCGTATCGACAACAGGATCTCAACGCAACAGACGGCGCGTCAATCGGACGCCCGGTCTGAGAGTTATTGGCATTTTCGTCCCAGGGGCCCGGTTGGTTTTTAGGGAAAAACCATCCCGACCGTACTCTGCCTGTATCCGATCCTCGGTCGGAGTATGCCAAAAGTTCCGTCTCACTTAGAGGAAACTACCACAGCTGACGGTACGTCGATCGGACGTCCGTAGCCCAAGTTATGAGCGTTTCCGCTCCGGGGGCCCGGTTGGTTTCGTGTACGAACCAACCCGGCCGAACCCAAAGTCTTCCGAAACCTTGAGTGTAATATACCGAAACGACCGTCTCGATCCAAGGATCGCGTAGCCGCTGACGGTTCGTCAATCGGAGGTCCCAGGCCCAAGATATGGGCGAAAGACCGAAGAGGGCCCGAAACGGGGGTTCTGGGCCCGGGGCGACCCGGCCCGAACCCCCCCCCCCCCCTGGGGTTGGCCGACCCGGGTCGGCCCGAACCGGGTCGACCCGACCCGGCCCGACCCGGCTAGGCCGGGTCCGGTCCGGCCTGGGCGTGGCCCGGCCGACCGGACCGGCCGGCTCGGCTTCGGCCGAGCGGCCGAAGGAAGGGCGCCACGGGCTTGACCCGCGGCTCAAGCGAACGCGGCCCCGCGGGGGGCCGCCTGCCACGCGGACGCGGCCGGGCCGCCGCGTCCGTTCCCGGTTCCGCGCGGCCGCGGAACCGGCCGCCGCCGCCGCCGCCTTCCGCGGGCCGCCGGAGACGCTCCGGTGGCCCGATTCCTTTCCCGTCTGCGCCGTTGTTCCTCCCGGGACGCGTCCTCCACTGCGGAATCAACAAATGGCCCTTGCGTCATGCTTTTGCCGTCGCCCGCCAAATCCGCACAAAAAGGAAGATCGGCGGAGGGTTGTCGGGTCTTGTTCGTTAGACCCGCACCCTCCGCGTTAGTCATAAAATCATCGGGAGGAAAAGGATTAACCAAATCAACAATTTTAAATAGATTAAAATTGTTCCGATCGGGTTCTTTATTTGAAAAGAATAAACACGGGAAAAGAAATAAAATATTCCAATCAACCCTTACCTTGTCGTCGTCGTCGGACGAGAGGTCGTCGCGGAATCGCTCGTCGCGGAAGAAGGGGGATCGTCGCGTCGTCGCGGTATCCGGCGTCACGTCGCCAATCTCCGGATCAAAAACAAACGGATTTAATTAATTAAATCCGTTGTTATTGAAATTAAAAAGGGAGAATTTAGAAGTTTCGATTCTCACCTTTAACCGCTGATCGCAGGTCCGCCGCGGAAGAAGAGGCACCGAAGAAGAAGAAGAAGAAGGTCGCGGAAAAGTTGTTGACGTCGCGGATCGTGCGTCGTCGAATTCCGGTTCCGGCGTTCTTCGCGTTCTTCGCGTTCTTCGCGTTCTTCGCGTTCTTCGCGGAGAGGGTGGAAGCTCAGAGGATTTGCACAACGATAGCAATCCTCAAAATAGACAAGTTTGTCTATTTTATTATTTTGCCAACAAACGTAAAACGCATAAGTAACGACCCAATTAATTCACGAAAGAAACAGCCCATTTAATTCACGAAATAAACCGCCCAATTAAATGGTCTGTTAAGAATTAAAGAAAACGCGTCGGTTGACTTTTCAGTTACTTTGACGGGTTTTCGCGGGTGCGTTACTTAGCGAAAGAAACGGCGGGGCTCGTGCGGGCCCTGCCTCACAAATATCCTACCAAGGGGGTAGGATATTTCTGGATAGTATCCTATCCAGTTCAACTCAGTTCAAGCCGCCTTTAAGTGGCTTCAAGTGGCTTCCAAGCAGCTTAAGTGAAATAAAATAAAGTTGTCGCATAAACTTTATTTTATTTCTGACTTAAAGCCGCAAAATTTAAAATCCACGTCTGAGCAAACGCAACTCCGGAAGAGGCGTTTCTAAGCAAATACTGGTGCTGCGATTTCATCGGTGCCCTCAGAATTCGATTCCGGGCACCGGTTCAAAAGATAGAAAAACCCGCTCGTCCGTTCACTGAACGTACCCGAGCCAAACTTCGGAAATTGATTCCGGGCACACCGGGCCTCGGAATCAGGTGCCGTCTGAAGCTGCGCTCTTGTAAAATTCCAAAGAAAATTAAGAAAAAAATTTCCTTGAAATTTGCGGGTCTTTACATTACTCCCACCTCAGGGCTTTACGTCCCCGTAAAGATACATCAAAAACTAGGGGAACAAATGGGGGTACTGAGCACGCATCTGAGCCTCCCGCTCCCAAGTGCTCTCCTAGAGGTTCCCGTGCTGCCATCTGACGCGCACAAGAGGAATCGACCGCCCACGTAGGACCCGCTCCTGTCGATCCTCGATCTCCACTGGGACCTCCGCAAAAGTCGCCCCATCGTCCACGTCCAGCTCCCCAAAGTCGATGATGTGCGTCGGGTCGTGCATGTATCTCCTCAGCTGAGACACGTGGAAGACGTCGTGCACCCGGTGCAACTGAGGTGGTAGAGCCAGGCGATAAGCCACCTCTCCTATCCTGCTGAGGACCTGGAAAGGCCCGATGAAGCGTGGAGACAACTTGCCGCCTCGGCCAAATCTCCGCAAACCACGTCGAGGTGAGACACGCAAAAAGACGTGGTCGCCATCCTCGAACTCCAGTGGCCTCCGCCTCCTGTCAGCATATGACTTCTGCCGGCTCTGAGCTGTCCTCATCCTCTCCTGGATGATCTGGACCTTCTCTGTCGTGGCTCGGACCATCTCTGGTCCCACGAGTGCTGACTCCCCCGGGTCTGTCCAGCACAACGGTGATCTGCAGGGTCTGCCGTACAACGCCTCGTATGGTGCCATCCCGATGGTGGAGTGGTAGCTGTTGTTGTACGCGAACTCCACCAAGGGTAGGTGGTCCTCCCAGCTGCGACCAAAGTCGAGAACACATGCACGGAGCATGTCCTCGAGTGTCTGTATGGTCCTCTCCGTCTGACCATCCGTCTGAGGGTGGAAGGCTGTGCTCAGATGGAGCCGCGTCCCGAACGCCTCCTGCAACCCCTTCCAAAGCCGGGAAGTGAAACGAGCATCTCGATCGGAGACGATAGATGATGGCACACCGTGAAGCCGTACGATCTCCTGGACGTAAAGACGTCCCAAGCTCTCCACTGAGCCCTGCTCTCTGATGGGTAAGAAGTGTGCCGACTTGGTGAGTCGGTCGACAATCACCCAAATGGAGTCGTGACCTCTGGAAGTACGTGGAAGTCCAGTCACGAAGTCCATAGATACGCCGTCCCACTTCCACTCCGGGACCTCCAAGGGTTGTACCAAGCCTGCTGGCACCTGATGCTCTGCCTTCACCTGCTGGCAGGTGAGGCACCGTGAAACGAACTCTGCCACAGCTTTCTTCATGCCCGGCCACCAGTGCTGTCGCCTGAGATCCTGGTACATCTTCGCCACTCCGGGATGCACCGCCAAGGGAGAAGTGTGAAACTCTCTCAGCACCTCCTCTCGTAAAGCAACTGGTACGAAGGTACGTCCTCTGAAAAGGATGTCGTGCTCTGCTCCAAGGGAGAAACCATCAGGCGCCTGACCTGAGGATATCTGTGCACGCCGGGTCTCACAGTCAGCGTCCCCACGCTGAGCCTCTCTGACCCGCTGTAGAAGTGGAGGAGAGACTGTGAGAGACTGAAGAAAGGCTGCTCCGTCTCTATCCACGAAGGATATCTGCAAGGAGGCTAGCTGCTCCGTCGCCTCCTCAAGTAGCTGAATGCCCGTCCTCCTGCTGAGGGCATCGGCTACCACGTTCCCCTTCCCAGGAGTATAGACTATCTCAAAGTCATAGTCCTGGAGGAACTCAAGCCATCTCCGCTGTCTCAGGTTCAGGTCCTTCTGAGAGAAGATATACCTGAGACTCTGGTGGTCAGAAAAGACTGTGAAGCGCTCGCCCATCAGATAGTGCCGCCAAGTCTTCAGAGCGAAGACCACTGCTGCTAACTCCAGGTCATGAGTGGCGTAGTTCTGCTCATGCGGCCTCAACTGACGTGATCCGTAGGCGATCACGGCCCGCTCCTGCATCAGGACGCACCCGAGTCCAGTCCCTGATGCGTCGCAGTAAACTACTTATCCAACTCCCTCCTCAGGCAACCTCAAGATAGGTGCGCTGGTAAATCTCTGTCTCAGCTCCTGGAAGCTCTGCTGACATCTGTCTGACCACACAAAGGGTTTCCCCTTCTTCGTCAAGGCTGAGAGTGGTGCCGCAACTCTGGAGAAGTCTGGCACGAATCTCCGATAGTATCCTGCTAGGCCCAAGAAGCTCCGCACCTCTGTCACGCTCCTGGGTGGCTCCCAAGCTAGCACTGCCTCAATCTTCGCGGGATCCACTGCAACTCCCGCCTCAGAAATGACGTGCCCCAAGAAATGGACCTCACGTAACCAGAACTGGCATTTTGAGAGCTTGACATAAAGCTGGTGCTCTCGGAGTGTGTCTAGCACAACTCGCAGGTGGTAGGCATGCTCCTCCTCAGTCGTCGAGTATACCAAAATGTCGTCGATGAAGACCACGACAAATCGGTCGAGGTATGGCTGGAAGATCCTGTTCATGAGGCTCATGAACACTGCTGGAGCATTGGTTACGCCGAACGGCATAACCAAGAACTCATAATGGCCATACCGACACCTGAAGGCCGTCTTCTGCACGTCCTCGTCTCGAACTCTGAGCTGATGATAGCCTGACCGGAGGTCTATCTTCGAGAACCACCGCGCTCCCTTGAGCTGATCGAAGAGGTCATCAATCCGTGGCAGCGGATACTTGTTCCTCACTGTCACCTAGTTCAGGCGACGATAGTCGACACATAGTCGCAAGCTCCCGTCCGCCTTCTTGGCGAACAAAATCGGGGAAGCCCAGGGTGAAACACTGGGTCGGATAAACCCCTTGCTCTGCAAGTCCTCCAACTGTACCCGCAA
Source organism: Viscum album (assembly GCA_963277665.1). Lineage (NCBI taxonomy): Eukaryota > Viridiplantae > Streptophyta > Magnoliopsida > Santalales > Viscaceae > Viscum > Viscum album. The sequence goes on from OY728127.1 coordinate 926,140,749, forward strand.
CTCTCGAAGCTCGGCGGGGGCCATCCGATATGCTGGAGTAGATATCGGGGCTGTCCCGGGGTACAAGTCGATGTAAAATTCTACCTCTCTACGAGGAGGTAGCCCTGGAACGTCGTCGGGAAAGACGTCCACGTACTGGTCCACCACTGCAGGAAAAGCCGGACTCCGCACGTCCACTGCTCCTAGGATGAGGCTAGCCAACTGATGAGAGATGGGCTGCACTCTCCTCCGCGGGAGTCCATCCTGTGCTGCAAAGGTTCCCTTCTCGCTGGTGAAGGTAAACCTGCTCCCGTCGGTGCGAACACATCGCACCTTGCGCCTAAAACAGTCGATCTGGGCATGAACCGTGGATAGCCAATCCATGCCCAAGATGACGTCGTAAGGCCTCGACGCCGCTACAAGGAGATCCCAGCCGAAGCTCTCGCCTCCTAGAGTAAGCTCACACTGCCGGCACCAGTGCGTAATCGTCGAGTCTGCTCCCGTAGGAGTCTCTAGCCGTAAGGATCGAGCCAACGGCTCAGTCGGAATCTCCGAGCTCCGAACAAGGGCAGAGGCTATGAAAGAGTGACTCGCTCCTGTGTCTATAAGTACTGCAGCAAGGGTGGAATAGACACAGATCGTACCTCGAATCATCTCTGGCAAGTCGGGGTCGTAGGCCTCCACTGCCTGGAGCTGGGCCTGCCCCTGCCCACCAGCTCCCTGTGGTCGAGGTGGCCCTCCTGGTGGTGGTGGGGGTAGAGCCTGGAAGCGTCGCCCACCACCCGCTGCTCGGCCAGCTCCTCTGCCTCGTCCGCCTCCTCCCTGCGGACCGCCACGGTCGACTCTCTGCCTCTGCCTAGGTGGCCCCTCCACCGTCTGCTGCTCCTCTGATCGGCGAGTCGGGCAGTCACGAGCCATGTGACCCTGCCCGCCGCAAGAGTAGCACAGCCTGCCTCTCGAAAGGCTGGCACTCCGCTGTGTGCCCCGCACCGCTGAGCCGGTGTCCTGAGGCCGTCTGCGAGGGGGTCTAGTCTGCCTGGACCCGTGAGTCATCCGTCGGCTACCAGCTGCTGATGACTCAGCTTCCTGCCGCCCTGCGCTAGGTCTCGCCGCTGAAGAAGGCTCTGTCAGGAAGCTCTCGATCAGGAGGGCTCGCTCCAGCACTCCCGCCTGGGTCGGAATGCTGAGAGAGATCAGCGACGCCCGAATCTCCTGTCGCAAGCCCTGCTCGAAGGTCCGAGCCCGGAAGAAGGGGTCCCGTACCATGTCGGTCGAGTAGCGAGATAGGTCAGTGAACCTCGCCGCGTACTGAGCGACCGTCATGCTGCCCTGGCGCAGCTGAAGAAGCTCCTGGATGCGCACCGCTCGGAGGGTGGCCGGGACGAACTCAGAGCGGAAGAGGCTCTCGAAGTCCGCCCAGAGCAGGGATGTCTCATCGTGAACCTGGAGCATCAGGCTCCACCATCGTCCTGCCGCCGCCTGCAGGAGGCTCGCCGCGAGAATCACCATGAGATCCGCTGGTGTCCTCACTAGCCTGAAGATCCGTACCACCGCCTCTAGCCAGTCCTCGGCGGCCTGGGGGTCCGCCTCACCGCGAAACCTGGGCGGTCGCTGGCTCTGAAACTCATGCAGTGCCCTGAGGCGACGTGCCTCATCAGCGTCTGGTACTGGTAGCATCGGTGGCTCGGCGGGTAAAGCTACTGCCGGTGCCACTGCTGGCAAAGGGCCCTGCACCGAGGCCTCGTCGCTCGGTGGGCTGCAGTCGCGCCCTACACTCGGAACCCTAGCTGGCTGTCGTCGCGGGGCCATCCTGAAAAGGAGAACAAGAGCACCACAGTCAGAACAGTATACCTGGTGAGCTGGCACAAGTAATCACAAGGAAAACTTGAGACTTTCATGAAGCAGATCAGTATACCCGGTGAGCTGACACAAGAAATCACAAAGAAAACTTGAAACACACACGCAATCAATGTTTTCATGCATTAAGTCGGAAATCAGGAGTCAGGGTCCTGGTGTACGGATACGTCGGCCGCCGCACCAACACTGGGCCCCCTGAACTGATAACCACACTCAATACACTAAACACTATTGCTTCATATAGAAAAGAAGGACGATCAGAGTCTGCGGTAGAACCGACCGCCTCTGATACCAATTTGTCACGACCCGTCCTCGGGGCCCGTGCCGTGACTACCCCAAGCCCGCCTTCCATAGGCCAGGGGCTGGCGACTAGCACCAAGGCGTAAAATCCCAGTAAACAGGGAAGGCATTGCCTTTATAAGTAACAACCACACAGAGTCAGCAAGCGGAAAGTAAAGTGCAGAAAAGTAAAGGGGGCCGGAATACAAGCCCAACTGTAAAGTACAACTGAAAAGTAAAGAACAGCAACTGAAGAAAAGACGGCGGCCTCGTGTCGTCCACTGGCAATCCCACCTGAAGGGTGGGTACAGATAGCCTCCAGGCTCCTCGGGTCCCACGTCCGCTCCGAGCACGTCCCGCCCCGTGGTCCACCTCTAGGTACCGTCCTGCTCCACGCCCCAACCGTGATCAGCGCTGTCCGTCGTCTGCAACCAACACAACAAGGTGCGGGCATAGCCCGTGCAGGGGTGAGTACAACTACTCAGTAAGGACCCCGAGACCCCCGAAGGTCTCCCGAAATCCACAAAGGATATAGCACAAAAGAAGGATGAAATCACGAAGTAACATCTGACTCGACTTAGGTATATGCCCATACATATACCTAAGTCCCCAATTCTAGCTCTGCTCACGAGCTCAAGAACAACTCAATCCACAAAGGAAAGCAAGACTCAAATCCACAAGGAGAGTAAACAGTAAATCCACATAGGATAGTTCAACACAATCCACAAGGGAGAGTAACATAAGATTCAGCTCAACCAGGTATACTTTTTTCAGATGACGTCAAAGATGATCACTGATCCATCTAAGTCGTCGGACCCACGAAGGATCGGTAGGTACTAACCCCCGCAAAAGACCCACACAGGATCGGGCTCACACAGAACCTATAGGCAGTGGCTCACACAGAACTGGTAGGCAGTGGCTCACACAGAACCGGTAGTAGGACCCACACAGGATCGGGCACTGATCCACGTGGGATCGCTGAGTGCAGTAGTCGACGCAGTCCACTGAGGATCTCTACACAGTCGTCGCCGCAGTCCACGGAGGATCTCTGCTCTGCCGTCGTCGCAGTCCACTGAGGATCTCTTCTCTGCCGTCGTCGCAGTCCACTGAGGATCTCTGCTCTGCCGTCGTCGCAGTCCACGAAGGATCTCTGCTCTGCCGTCGAAGTCACAGCCAGCGCTAGGGTTCCCGCACGTAGCGAGCTCGTTTAGGAGGGTCCGCTCCACGAGCCGAGAGGCTGATACATCAACTGACACGTAGTCCGAAGTTGATGTATCCAAAAGTTCCGTATCGACAACAGGATCTCAACGCAACAGACGGCGCGTCAATCGGACGCCCGGTCTGAGAGTTATTGGCATTTTCGTCCCAGGGGCCCGGTTGGTTTTTAGGGAAAAACCATCCCGACCATACTCCGCCTGTATCCGATCCTCGGGCGGAGTATGCCAAAAGTTCCGTCTCACTTAGAGGAAACTACCACAGCTGACGGTACGTCGATCGGACGTCCGTAGCCCAAGTTATGAGCGTTTCCGCTCCGGGGGCCCGGTTGGTTTCGTGTACGAACCAACCCGGCCGAACCCAAAGTCTTCCGAAACCTTGAGTGTAATATACCGAAACGACCGTCTCGATCCAAGGATCGCGTAGCCGCTGACGGTTCATCAATCGGAGGTCCCAGGCCCAAGATATGGGCGAAAGACCGAAGAGGGCCCGAAACGGGGGTTCTGGGCCCGGGGCGACCCGGCCCGAACCCCCCCCCCCCCCTGGGGTCGGCCGAACCGGGTCGACCCGAACCGGGTCCGGTCCGGCCTGGGCGCGGCCCGGCCGAGCGGCCGAAGGAAGGGCGCCGCGGGCTTGACCCGCGGCTCAAGCGAACGCGGCCCCGCGGGGGGCCCGCCTGCCACGCGGACGTGGCCGGGCCGCCGCGTCCGTTCCCGGTTCCGCGCGACCGCGGAACCGGCCGCCGCCGCCGCGGCTTCAGCCGCGGCGGATCTTCTTCCACGGCGGCGCGCCGGGCGCCGCCGCCTCCGGTCGCCGGCGCCGCCTTGCCGGCGACCCGCGCCGCCGCCGCCTTCCGCGGGCCGCCGGAGACGCTCCGGTGGCCCGATTCCTTTCCCGTCTGCGCCGTTGTTCCTCCCGGGACGCGTCCTCCACTGCGGAATCAACAAATGGCCCTTGCGTCGTGCTTTTGCCGTCGCCCGCCAAATCCGCACAAAAAGGAAGATCGGCGGAGGGTTGTCGGGTCTTGTTCGTTAGACCCGCACCCTCCGCGTTAGTCATAAAATCATCGGGAGGAAAAGGATTAACCAAATCAACAATTTTAAATAGATTAAAATTGTTCCGATCGGGTTCTTTATTTGAAAAGAATAAACACGGGAAAAGAAATAAAATATTCCAATCAACCCTTACCTTGTCGTCGTCGTCGGACGAGAGGTCGTCGCGGAATCGCTCGTCGCGGAAGAAGGGGGATCGTCGCGTCGTCGCGGTATCCGGCGTCACGTCGCCAATCTCCGGATCAAAAACAAACGGATTTAATTAATTAAATCCGTTGTTATTGAAATTAAAAAGGGAGAATTTAGAAGTTTCGATTCTCACCTTTAACCGCCGATCGCAGGTCCGCCGCGGAAGAAGAGGCACCGAAGAAGAAGAAGAAGAAGGTCGCGGAAAAGTTGTTGACGTCGCGGATCGTGCGTCGTCGAATTCCGGTTCCGGCGTTCTTCGCGTTCTTCGCGTTCTTCGCGTTCTTCGCGTTCTTCGCGGAGAGGGTGGAAGCTCAGAGGATTTGCACAACGATAGCAATCCTCAAAATAGACAAGTTTGTCTATTTTATTATTTTGCCAACAAACGTAAAACGCATAAGTAACGACCCAATTAATTCACGAAAGAAACAGCCCATTTAATTCACGAAATAAACCGCCCAATTAAATGGTCTGTTAAGAATTAAAGAAAACGCGTCGGTTGACTTTTCAGTTACTTTGACGGGTTTTCGCGGGTGCGTTACTTAGCGAAAGAAACGGCGGGGCTCGTGCGGGCCCTGCCTCACAAATATCCTACCAAGGGGGTAGGATATTTCTGGATAGTATCCTATCCAGTTCAACTCAGTTCAAGCCGCCTTTAAGTGGCTTCAAGTGGCTTCCAAGCAGCTTAAGTGAAATAAAATAAAGTTGTCGCATAAACTTTATTTTATTTCTGACTTAAAGCCGCAAAATTTAAAATCCACGTCTGAGCAAACGCAACTCCGGAAGAGGCGTTTCTAAGCAAATACCGGCGCTGCGATTTCATTGGTGCCCTCAGAATTCGATTCCGGGCACCGGTTCAAAAGATAGAAAAACCCGCTCGTCCGTTCACTGAACGTACCCGAGCCAAACTTCGGAAATTGATTCCGGGCACACCGGGCCTCGGAATCAGGTGCCGTCTGAAGCTGCGCTCTTGTAAAATTCCAAAGAAAATTAAGAAAAAAATTTCCTTGAAATTTGCGGGTCTTTACAAGTGTACCTTTCACCACTTAATTATCGTACTCCACATCATTTATGGAGATCACATGATATTTCCCTTTATCTCTGGGTTTATGTGGTTTCTAATTTAAATCATAATCATTAACCCTTGGATTCAATCACTATTTTGCATAATTCCCATCCTCCTTACATTTGAAACATTGGAGTGTGGGTGGTTGATTCCATGGATCTTTCTCTCCACTCACATAATTAGTTATCTTATTCCCATCACTTCAACATTTGATTACCTGATAAACTTCCTTTACACACATAAAAAATTTACTAGTCCCCTTAAGATAATTTCAACCATGTTTATTTCCACACTTCTAGATTAAAGGAAGACTCATCTTTTTCCCTCCATAGTTTTTATTATTAGAATTTCCTTTGATTCCATCTTTTTTTCTTATAAAAACCATGAGATCAATGGGTGAATAAAATCTCTATTTCTACCTTGATATAAAATAGAACAATATCTTCATATATACTGAAGTCTCATATAGATAACTCATTTTAGAGACATGGTTTTAAGCTAATAAAGAATCAATAAATCTTACTTTCTAGTTTAATTATAATATTAGAAGCATACCTCACAAGTCTGGTAAACATTTCCTCATATGTACCAATGGATTCATCATCCTTATAATTTTTCTCAATGAATTACTTCTCCATTTTCATATAAAGAATATGATGAAAGTACATGTTCAAAAATAACCTTCTAAACACATCCCACTCTATATAGTAAATTTCTTCAAATTTCTTCAAGTCGTTAATAACATTCCACTATAGATCTACTTCACCATACAAATGATAAACATCCAAAATAAATTTTTCATGCCCTGAACACTGGAAAACACAAAATTTATTTTTAGTAGTATTGATTCATTTCTTATAAATTATAGGATCAATTGAAGCACTAAAAGAATGTGGATGTTTCCTCATGAAGGACTCAATGGAACATTGTTCCCTCCTTTTCTAATTTGGAAGTTCAACATTAATATTTGATTGATAAAGTTTCATAAGAATATCAATATGATTTTGTTTTATAGATCCTATAAAATTTGGTTTAACATGAAAAAAATCATTTCATCATCCTTCACATTCATAGTTAACATGATTTATTTGGGTTCTATACATTGACTAAAACCAAAAAGGATAGTGTGAGAAATAATAATCATACTTAGAAACCATATAATCCTGAAAATCATTTATAGGGTTTCTAAATAATGACACCTTATTTTCACCTTATGATTAACCAAGGTCATCCATGGTTATTATCTATTAAAATCATGCTTAATGGTTCTTAAATAAAATTTGAATTAACCCAAACATATACCCCAATAGACTTTATCCAGTTCTGTAATCGCAGGCCCACTCATCATGCACTGGTGACGATCAAGTTAATACCCAATCCACCTAATTTAGAGTTGTTACCCTGAGGTTCATCTATTCCATAACCATATCCACCTTCCAGTATCCAAATAGGGATATTTTTTCTATAAAAACCTCACTTATTTTTTTACATTATCTTAGGATATTATTATATACTTAGGCTTATCCTAAGGGTTCTAACTAAATTTTCCACATCCTATTTTCCAACAATAACTAAGCCTTGATATGATACTAATAGAGGTGACCAAGTCATTTTATACCTTAATATTACATCTTATTAAATGAATATTCATTACATAAAATTAAAATAAATACCAAAACCAAAAAAAAATAGTGTCTTTGGAAACTTGGATACATAAACAACTAGTACATAAAAGATATAAATCTTCTCCTAATAAGTTATTCATAACTAGAAACTTTCTTAGATGAATCATACTTAAAACCTTCCTTTATATTCTAGGGAAAATGAAACATAATAAAGGGTGAGATTAGATGATCATTAAGGATAAACAAGGGAGACATCAATGATTAATTTAGAATAACATGAGCATAAGAGTATGGGAACATGATTTTAACATTTGAAAACTATACCTAGCAATTAGTAGATAATAATCATGATTCGTGATATAGATCTTGGTAGTTCATAAGACATGAATCATTAAAGAATTGAATAAAATGATCCATAAGATAATAACATTGGTATAATATCATTTCATAAAATATTTCTGTAGAGTTTTGGATAATCATAATAATAGATATATTATGCAAATTATACCCACAAATACATACTCCACATGTTAGTCTTGTGATAACCATCCATGTACCTACTTCATGCTTGAGATAACCTCCCGAGTGCCCTCTTTTTGGGCTTTCGATAACCTCATGTGTGCCCTCTTTTTGGGCATCTGATAACCTCTCATGTAACCTTTGATCTCATTAATTATTAATTTTTACCCAATGTATTGGAGGGATATAAAATACCCACCCATCACATAATCATAATCCATTCATATGTATCCTAGAAGATCATGAAAACATTTATCATTTCATCATAGATTAACCCATGGAAAAGAAAACATGTGTCATCAATATTTCATTATCATAATCATAAACCATATAGATAAATAATAAGTATGGTATCATAGGATCATATACCCATTGAATCATAAGTAACATTAAAGGATTTTATCATAGATAGAAATTCCTTTAAACAGTCACTAAAACATTTCATGAGAAAAATACCCTTTTCATTTTGAAATCAATTATTTAAAACCTAAAAATTTACAAAAAAATTAAGGAAAAGTTTTTCTTTGAAAAGAACCATATAATATTTTAAAGAAATATTTAAATAAAATATTAGTCATGGTGATGGGAAAATCCATTCATGCGGTATATGTTAAAACAATGTTTTTGTTCACACCTTTTGAAATAAGTACCTAATTAACAGGAAGATTCATTTTAAATATTTTTATATAAATTATAAAATGGATAAAAATTAATTTAAAAATATTTTTTTAGTGGTAAAATCATTATTTAAAACATTATTAATAAAATATGGATACATAAGAAAAATAATTCTGACTGAATAGAAAAAATCAAGTCTGTTTTCCTTAAAAACATTATTTCAAAATTTTGAAAACATAGGGAGTGGAAAATGAAAGAATTTTTTTTAATTTACATAAATTAACATAGGATAATAAAATAAATACTATTTTTTAGAGATATATCATATAATTTTTTCATTTAAATTTTAATCATAAACAATCCCAATAAAAATGAGATTGTAATGTAAAACCCTTACCTCATGGTTTTCTTTATTTATAAGTGTTATAACATCATTATAATGAATTTAAATTTATTATAGATTTATAAAAAAACCATATTGATACTGATAATACCATATATATGTTCCACATATAACATTTCAACACCTATTTATTTATAATTATTTATTAAAATCATTATTTTTAGGTGTTAAAATATTCATTTTTCATGAAAGTTTTGGTTTTGAAGTTGTGGTCCTTGTACTTTAATCATGGTTAAATCATCTCAATAATTTTAATCATGATATAAATATAATATATATTCATTGTATAAAAATTTATAGCTTTTCATAAAAGTTAGAGAGAAAAAAATTAATTACACCATTTATGGAGCTGGTAGTCCGTACGTACACATGAATAATGTTTTCATTTTCTAATGAAAATAATGAAAAAAAAATATATAATATTTTATCATTAAAGAATAAAAATTATATAATTAATATAATATATATTTATTAAATCTATAATTATATCCATCAATGTTATGAGGTGATGTAAAATGAATCATATTGCTACATGGAGGCAGTAGTCCACATGTACACCCCAAAAATAAATTCATTTCCCATTTGATGAAAAGAAGGTAAAAAATGGTTGTTCCAAAATCATAATAAAATCTCAGTATATTAATAATACTAGATTCATCATGATATTATGTATAAAATAGGTTTTGATAAGGTGTAAGAAGAAATAAAATTGAAAGAGCTCAGTTAAGATTTATACCTCTTCTTTGAGAGACCTAATTTGGCATACACCTTAAGCCTTGAAATATTGATATTAGGAGAAGAAAAGTGGAACTAGGAAATATGGAATGAAGCTTGTATGGTATTAGGGTAGAAATTTTCTAATAAATATGGTTAAAATTTAATGAATTAGGGTGGATAAATGGTGCCCATTTATAAGTGAGGGAGAGGACTCACTTGTAATTACATAAAATATTTAAATAAATTAATGTCACTTTATAGTGAAAGTGGATCCAACATGAAAATAATTTTAATTTATTATATTATAGGGTGTAAAAATCTCCAAAAAAATAATAATTAGTAAAATTTAAGTGGAAATATTACCCTTATCTATTAGTTTATCCACCCCCCCCCCCAATAAACCAGTTTTAACCTTAATCATGGTAACCAATTTTTACTATTTTTATTATTCTTTATGAACAAAAATGAAAGTTTTATCATTAATAAATTTTAAAATTATGATTCCAAATATGGAATAAATTTTATTAATTTCAATCTGTAAGTGGTAGAAATTAATTTGAAAATAAGCATGTGAAATGCAATGAAAATCCATTTTTAGAAAAAATGCATTTTTTAAGCATAAAATTGAATTTACTTTCATCCCTTACCTAGTAAAAACTATAAAATGAGTATTAAAATATTTTATTGAATATATAATATTGAAATTTAATTAAAACCATTAATTAATAATTATTTATTTAATTTTTTATAATAAAAAACACATTTGGCATATAAAAATAGTTTTATGTAAAATAACTCTTTTTATTTTTAAACGATTTTATCTTCTATCATAACCTTTAGATAACTAATGTATGTATGTTTATTAATAAATAACTAATTAATTTCATTAAAACCAATTTTTTAATACTGATAAACATACTTTTTTATATAATTATACATAACACGTTCAAAAATACATTTCTTCAAAAAAAATAGGTCTTTTAATCATTAAATAATTTCATTAAAAAATTAATTATTTTTTCTTCGGAATTAAATAATAAATTATCATTTATAAAAACATTTCTATATATATTTTATAATGTGGTTATTCTTATTCATACTCACCAATTCAATGGATAGGTTATAAAAATATATTATATCATAGTTTATTTAGACTCGAGGTTGCGTGTAAAGGAAGTTATTGAATACTTAAAATTTATTTCAAAGGAAATAATTATAAAATATTGGGATGTTTCATTTATTATAAAATTTTTAAATCAACTACTTATAAAATCTGGAAAAAAACTTGAGATAGGTACTTTTAGGGAATGAAATTTTAGGAAACTTGTTTTCTCTAGTTGTAGGAATTTTGGAAAAGTGAAAATGGAGTGCTCAAACAAGAAAAAGGAAAAGAAGGAAATTGTAAAGAAAGTAGAGTTTATTGGTGATTATTTTTAATATTCCTAAGGTATTTAAAATTTGAATTTAAATCATTCAATTATATCTTTTTATGAGTGTAGGAAGAAAGGGTATGTAAAATATTATTTTTTAAGAAATAAAAATAAAAATAATTATAATAACCATAAGAAGAAAGAGAATAAGGATTTAGATACCTCAAGAGATTCTTAAAATTCAGATTTCTGTAGTGAATCATGAGTCATAATGAAAACTAGTAATATTTCATGGATGGAAATGTATTCTAAGGTAAAATTTTTAACTACTCACTCACATTCTTTAAGTGATTCGAATGAATATCTTAGAAAATCAACTAATATATATTTAGTGGATAAGTTTTATAACGTAGTTGAATCAACCTTTAATCAATTATTAAAACCTAATAATGTTTTATATACTATTAATACTAAAGATGAAACATATTTTGATTCATATTTTAGTTCTGATTATAATTTATCCATTGAAAATTAGAATTTAAAGATGTTAAAGAAAAATGGTTCTAAACATGTTGAGCTTTATAGAAATGTTGATAAAAAGAAAATGGAATTTGTTAAAGAAAATAAGAAATGGATTAAAAAAATCAGAATCTTTAAAAATTATAATTTTCATTATAATGAAAAGGTTTATAGTGATTTATTTATTTCACAAAAATAAAATTAGGTTCTTAATGTGGAAAATGAAAAGTTGAAAGTGTATTTATCTAAAAATGATAAATATCAATAAAGTAGATTTAACTTAGTGTTGGATTATTTACTAAATTTAATAAATAATGTAATAATCTAAAGAATGAAAATAAAAGATTAATAAATGTATCTTCACGTTCAAATGATAAATTCTAGGATGATTTAGAAGTTTTTCAAAAAGATAATGAAAGGAAGAAAAAATATTTGGTTAAAATTTAAAAAAAATCCAAATTTAGAAAGATAATTATTTCAAAATTTATTTAAAATGTTAAATTTGGAAAAAATATTTATTTTAAAAAGTATTATATTTAAATTAATAGAAAGGTATCATATCATTATGTTACATGATATAAATATGGTGTACATGGTCATTATGAATCAAATGTTATAAAAATTTTATAAATCCATTTGGATCCAATGAAACTTCATTTTCTACTACATTTGGAGTAAAATTTAATGTTATAAGAATTTATTCTTTTGGTTTTAAGAAGTTACTATAAAGAGTAATGTGGAACTTAAACCTCTTTATGAGTCCATATAAGTTTTTATTTGTGGTCGGCATGCATATATTTTGTGATATATCATTTGGTATATGGGAATGTACTAAAATATATTAGTTATTGATTTTTTACAGTGATCATGTAATTATTTTTTAAATTCTAGTTTACTATAATGAACATTTCATCTTATTAATTTTAATTCCTTTCATATCAATCTATAAATTCATTAAATATCATTTAACAAAGGATGGGTATTGTTTGTAATATTATTAATGCATAAAATGAAATATTATTTTAGGAGAATGATGTTTTCTTTAAAATGCCTATTTTGGTTTAAACCTATATTTTCTTACAATTTTGTTTATTAACTAATTGAATCATATTGATTTTAATTTTTATTTCTTCATTTAAGGGTTTCTTTTTCTAATGCTTTGTTTAACCATTTCCATGTTTGTTTTGATTTATTTTTTTAAAAACAGGTATCACTATTTTTATGATATTTGGAAATTGAAATCTAGTTTATATTTTATACTGCTTTTTCATGTTTCTATAATATTGAAATTTTACTTTTTGTTTAATCTTTATATTTTTACTCTTGGTGTATTGTGTTTATATTAGGGTGACTTATTTAATTTATTTTATTATAAATGACTGTAATAATTGGAGTTATTATTTAATAATAGAGAGATTTTATTTGTTTTATTAATCTATTTTAAACCTATTGAAACATTTTTTTTAAATATGTGAAGTTTTTAATTTCATTCTAAATATATTTGAATAATGTTTAAGGATTTTTTCCTTATATTTTAGTGTATTCACTATTATATATTTATAAGATGAAAGGAAAAAAATTGATAAAAGGGGGATTATTCTTCAACAGTCAGTTTATTTGGTATGGGAGGTTTTCTATTTAAATTTATTATTCTATTTCTACTAAATCATGATCTAATATATTTAATGGAAGTTATTTCTTATTGTTTAAACTTGAAGTTTCCAAATTTTTTAAAATATATTCTAATAATTTTAATTTGTTTAGTCATATTTTTACCATGAATTCTATTTAGTTTTGAAATCTATTTTGATTGATTGATACTGTCTAGTAATTTTATAGAAGATGTATTGTTTTAAAATTTATTTCAATTGAAAATAATTTAGTTGATATTTTTTACTAAACCCCTTTATGTTATGAAGTATAAGAAAATTAATTTTTAACATTGAATAATTGAACTTTCTTGATAAATTTATGGAATTTTAATTATTCATATCTATTTAGCGTGTTAACTATTCTGTATTAGTGAATCTATTTTCAGGAACATATCTATAAAATATTTGGAAAACTGAAGGTAATTTGTTATTATTCTACTAACTATGGAAGCTAAAATCAATAATATATTTCTACGCTAATTATATTAATGCAAGGGGATATTTTAGTTTAACTATATATATTATATTTGCTTAATCATGTTGAACTCACATTATTAGTTTCTTTCATGAATGTAGCTTTATTTTCGGAATATTACCTTTGTTTAAACATTTAGTTTTTTTAATTTATGATTATTATTGTTTGATCTATGGGTAGTATACATTTTTATTATAAGCTATATTAAAACCAATAAGTTATTATTAAATAATATACTAATTTTACATAGTTTTTTAAATTGGGGGTAATTATAAAATTTAGTTTTTAGTCCTTAGTGTAGAGTTTCTAATTACATTATTCATATTTTTAATTTTTGATGAATTACAAAAAGTGGGAGAAGTTTTATTATTTTCCCAGTTTTGTGATTTTCAAAACGGGGGATATTATTAGTGATGAGTATACTAGGGAGATTTTTTGTGTTGTGGTTTGATTATGCTTTTTTATTATACTATTTTGAATATTAAAATACCTCAAAAATTTATTAATTTTCTTTATTATATTATAAAATGTAACATGTGAGCTTCAATTATAGTAAGCTTTTCTTCCTAGAGAAACAATAGAATGATGCACATAGCTTTATTCAATAATGTGATTTAAACATAAATTACCAAATTTTATAAAACTAATTTGATGAGATTAAGTTCATTTTTTAATTCATCATAAAAAATTATCTTAGGGATAAATTTTAATATTATTCAAAAATAATTGATTTTTGGATGAATAGTGAAAATACTAATTTTAGAAAAAAAACAGCCACTTTTATGAAATTATAATGATATAAGAATAACTTGAAATATTATGAAACCTTTTGGATAAAAAAATATATATTCAATAAGTAATATAATGCATATAAAAATATAATATTTAACTTAGATATATAATATTAACATTTAAAAATCTAAGTAATGTTTGTGTTCGAATAAAAATTATTTTTTGTCATTATATTTTAATAAAGTATTTATAATATTTATTTGAGTTTTGGTTTGGTTTGAAAGAAAAATAATACTCCTTTTATTTAAAATAATAAAATTAACTTCATTAGAATCAAATTAATACTTTATTTTTCTATAAAATCATTTGGATACTTAAAACACACACTTTTCTAAATATGGTTTTTATTGCGTTTTGCACACTTATATTAAAATTAATTTCCTTCACTTCTAAAAATTTAATATTATAAAATGGATTCCTTATTTTTAACAAAAAATAATTAATATTAGGTAATAAGATCAACTTAATTTTTGGTCATAATGAATAGTAAAAACCGTAAAACTTTCTTGCCACGGTTAGGGTTAAATTAGATTTAGCTTGGGTTAATCTAAGAGATAAGGGTAAAAATTCCACTTAATCTTGTCTAAATATTATTTTTTGAAGATATTCAGACCTTATATTATATTAAATTAGAGTTCCTATAAATTTTTTCCCACTTGCACAAGAAAATAACTATATAGTTTTAATATTTTAGGTAATTTCTTGTGTGTCCCACCCCTCACTTATAAAAGGACACCTTTTATCATCTATTATTAAAACAAATTGAGCACTATATCTCATGATATACCTTCTCAAAAACATTAATATATTTATACCATTTATTTTTTATCTTCTTATCTTTTCCTAAGACCATCCTAATAAGGCTTAAGGTGTAAGTCAATGGAGATCACTCAAAGAAGAGGTAATCATCTATACTGAAACTTTAAAAGTTTATTTCATATTCTAATTAATCTAAATAAATTGAACCCAAACTAACATAATTATTTTAGTATTATAATTATACTTATATTTTATTATTATTATCTTATAACTATTTTCCACCTCCCTTCCATCCTATTGCAAATGAAAAAATTGCTCGTGTGTACATACGACCTACCATCTCCACGTAGCGGTTTAATTCATTTTTCATTAACACTTTACTTGGATGGTTATAAATAATTAAATAATAAAAATAAATGATATTTATGACATAATTGATATTTTTTAAATATGATATATCATTACCTTCTTACCCTTCCATCTGTTAAAAAATTATAAAGTCGCTCATGCGTACGTGTGGACTACCACCTTCATAAAGAGATGTGATTCATTTTTCATGGCTACATTTCATGTATGATTATAAATATATATATATATATAATGAATATATATGATATTTATATCATCATTAAAAAATTTATATGATATAACCATGATCAATATGCATGGACCATAACTGTCAAATTGAAACAAACATGAAAAATGAAGTAGTTAACACTCGAAATGATAATGATAATTAAATATTTTTAATGAATGGATGAGAAGATGTTATAGGTAAATCATGTATGTTATTATAATTATGAATTTTAATTTATTAAATAATTATAATAAATTTAAATTTATTATATAGGATGTTAAAATCACTTAAAATGCAAGTCGGACCTATGGTAAGGGTTTATTTCATAATCTCATCCTTATTCGGTATTATTTATATTTAAGTTTATATTGGGGAAATTTTATGACATTTCTATCTTAAACCCCATATATTTTCTTCTACTTTTGTTATTTCTAAAAATTTTAATTTTTCATTTTATTTTTCTCTCTCTAAGTACTCAGAAGTTTGAATGAATGTTTTTAAGGAAAACTGACATTATCTTTCTATTCGGTCGAGATTATTTTTCTTCTATGTCCATATTTTCATTAAAATTATTTCAATAATGTTTTTATTATTCTCTAATGATTAATTAAAGTCATTTTACCTATTTTTTAATTTCAAAAAAAAATAAAAGAAATATTCTTGTAATTTTGTGACTGAGGTACTTTTTTCTGAATTTGTGATTAGAATCTTTATTTTAACATTTACCACATGAAAAAATTTTCCTATAATCATAATTGTTATTTTATTTTAATATTACTTTACAAGTTTCAATTATTCTATTCAAAGGAAATTTTTTAAAAAAAATAGAAATTTCTAGATTTAAAATAAATGGTTTCGAAATGAAATGGTTATTTTCCTCAAGAAATGTTCTAGTGATCTTTTAAAATTATTTTTATCTATTTCAACATCATTTGGTGAATATTATTCTTTACCATGGGTATAATCAAATGATACCATCCACCATATTACTCTATATGTATTAGGATCATGTTTTTATATTTATTCACTAGGGAAAATATTAAAATTTCATGTCATTTTCTCATTATGAATGTTTATGATGATTATGTATTGAATTGTTATTAATTAATTTCATATGATGAATGAATTGAATTTATTAAGTGACGGTTGAGGCTCGTTATATCCCTTATATACATAGGTAGGTCTTATGATGCAAACTAGTTTGGATATTTGGAGTACTTATTACCTATTTATGTATCATCTCATGGAACGAGGCCTTTGAAGTAATATTATGATGTCCAAAATTAGGCGTTATATCATTATGAAACTACTTTTATTATCCATGAGATTATTTATGTTTTTATTTATTATTTATATATTCCATTTCATTCATTCTTTATTTATCCTATGGTATCTTTTATAGTAATATTTCCCTTACTAAGCATATGAGCTCACCCTTTATTATGTTTTTCTTTCCCCAAGTTTCCAAGAAGGGTTTTACAAATGGTTTTATGGATATAATTAATGAAATGGTAAATTTTTCACTAAAATATTATGTTTTATTTCATATTTTAAAATCTAATATGAGAATCATTGATATATATAGTCTCATAGGACTACTAAACTACTCAACACTTCAGGATTTTATCCCTTGTATATTGTTCCAATATAGTGAAATAACCACTAACACTAGATTACTGGAGGTGTAATTTTATAGTTGGTATCAAATGAAGTTTAGTATAAACCTTGGGAACTATATTTAGGAAAAAAATGTATTAGAGAACATATCCCTATGATAGAATCTAAGGATAAGAGTATTAGATAATAACATAAAGTTTTTTTAATATAGAGATTGTGTGGTTTTCCTTGAAAATTCATCCATGTATGGATTCTAGTAAGTGGATGTGGATATGGAATAGATACACCTAGGGGTAAAAACTCTAAAAGGGGTGTAATGGGTATTAACTTGATCATCACTTATACATAATGAGTGGGCTTAAGACTGCACACCTTGCTAGACACTCCTAGGGGATATGTTTTGGTTAATTCACATGCTCTTTACAAACCATTATGAAAGATTTGAAAATATTTTTATGATTCAAAATATTCCCAAAGATACTAAACTTATTATTTTGAGATTATTTATGCATAAATTTTCAATTTATGTAAATTGTTACCCCAGATTTAGAATTATATATTATGATTTAAAATTCATAATGTTATTAGCTAATTCATTATATACCAGTATTTATAAATGGATCCTAGTAGAGGAATGGAAACCATATCAATGTGTGTAATATCTATAGGTATTTCCCACCTGGTAAATAAAATAAAGATAGAGTAGGATATATATCTAGTGATGAACAAATTATAACTATATTATGGAAGTTCACTAAGGTTAAAACTAATAACCTTTCCCATATGGAGTATCCTATTGAACCCTAACATTGTGTAACAATTTTGGACTGCTTCATGTGTCTACAAACTCCATCATTCAATGGGACTAATAGTCCATTAGTAGTTGAGAAATGGATCAGGTCCATAGAGAAGATATTTCTCAATTTAGAAAATAGTGAAAGAGATAACGTTAGCATGGTAGTTTATCATCTTAAATGAGACACTAGTCATTAGTGTTCCTTGATCTGGAACACTAAGGAATCAAAGCAAATAAATGGTATAGTTTGGAATACTTTCAAGGAGATATTATTTGAAAAATACTTTTCACATGATCAATGAGATGATATGGAGAGTAAATTCCTTAATCCAAGGGAAAAATTAGAAAATATTATTGAATATGAAGTCAACTTTACAAGGTTTTCTACTCATACTATGAATTGTGTTCATGATTCAATTAGTAAGATTGATTGTTTATTTTATAGGAAACAAAACCAACCCTCAAAGGGAATTATTCTCTCATAAATTTTTTGTTTATGAGGATATAGTATCAAGTTCCATTAAGATAGAGAAATAATTCTCCAATTCTTATGTTTTCTAGGGAAAATAAGAAAAGAGGTAGGTGACTGAGAACTCTAGAAAAAGAAATATGGAAAAAGGGAAGAAGGTAAGGGTGGAATTTATAAATTGTAATATTTTTGGAAAGAAACACCATGTAACATTCTTGATGGTAATGGGATTTTACTTTTTAAGTGTGGAGATAAAGGCCATCAGGCTCATGATTTCATGAGCAAGAAATAATCCTCTAATTACCAATGATTTAAATGTATGGATATGGAGAACTATTCAAATTAATTCCTCAAGAGTCAAGGGAATTTTAATAATAAAATTACATGGGATAAAGGATAAGATTATGTGATCACTATAGCTGAGGTTAAAGTTCCTAAAGATATCATGGTGGGTACGTTGATAATAGCCTCAAATTTATCTAACACATTATTTGATTATGGATATTCTCACTTTTTCTATCAACCATTTTTTCCAAGAATATTATTTATTTCGCTATAACCTTAAGAATTATATTTTCAATCAATAATAATATTGAAAATATTACTACAATAAGGATATATTATTAAATCCCAATTATGACACATAAACTTTCCCTATTTACAAACATGATTATTATACATATGGTTAACTTTGATATAATAATTTGTATGGATTGTATTTCAAATTATATTTCAAACTTTTATTTTTGATAGAGATGTGGAAACCCTTGACTTTGGATGGGAGACTACATCATCTGAATCATGTCTAAATCCACCTCAAGTATCTCTCTTTAATGAAATTCATAGAGAAGAAGAGTATAAAAAACCTATGGATGGGAATGGTATCCTTATAATATAGGATGAACCTTTTGGGAATACGAATGTTGATCTAATAAGTTTTCATTGATTTTGATGACCAAAAAATGCTCATTTGTTTTATTAATAAAATTAATTTAAGTGAATTTCATGTTTACAATTTTAATTAAATAAATGCCTTAAATTCTAAAAGTATTTTTTAGTTTTGTTCTTTACTTTGGGTATGAGAATATTTTACTAAGTCTTATGGATATTAAAAAGAAATCTATAATCGTTGTTTAAAAATAGTAGTTGAACATAACATTTGTATCTAACCTCATGTTTGAAACCCCATGTTTATGTTGAATGTTATATTCTGTAAACTCTCTTTAATAAGGAACCTCATGTTTAAGTACCCCACCTCGATTATATACCTCACATTAAGAACCATATGTTAGTATTGAACTTAACATTATATAAATCTATGTTCATAATCAACTATACATTGGCTATCATAATTTTCAAATCAACGTCACACAGAATGATCCCCATGATTATCCAGTATTCTATAGGATTTAAATTTTGAATTATTCTAATATTTATACTATAATTTCATATAATTAAATATCATGGTAAACCATTTTAAATACTATTTTATAGTTTTTACAACAAGGAATTTATTCATTTTTATTTCTAAGGGAAGTTATAAAATTCCATATATTTTAAATTTTAAATTTCAAAAATATCGAGCATTTTAAAATCATGATTTATCTAGATACTTTTTTAGATATTTTTTACTTAAATTAATTTGGAATTATTATTTATTATAGTTGTTAAAATGTTCAAAATAAGTGATATTTTCATGTACATGTTTCATTATTCAAGATCTTTTATTAATCTAAATATCTTTCCCTGATGAATAGAAATGGGATTTTCATGATCTCAGAGGAAAATCTTTCTTTGATACTAGTGTAGTGTGATTTTCCTAACTATGATCTTGATATTATTCAATCTATATTTATGGGATAATTACACAAAATTCTACTGATATTGTTTGTATATACAAAGTTTTTAGTTCAATATTTTTATACTAAGTAAAAAAATTGGTTTTTTATGATTTTATGATATATATGCCAAAGTTTATTAGATTTTATATGATTCTACTTTAAGATGTATTTGTTTTATCCACTATTTTGTGTTTTTATTGATACTAAAAAAACATGGATTTAGATACTTCTTTTATATCTAAATATTTTCTATAGCTACTTAGAGTTTCATCTTGATTGCAACACTTTTGAGACATAAATTCTTATGAATGTCTCTCTATCTGTCAGTTTCGATATCCACATCTGAATATTTCAATAGAAAATTTATCCAACCAAATTCAATATTTTCTTTGTTTACGAACACTAGGGTGTTTATTTTTTTAGTACTGGTGTTAGTTATACAAAAAGTTCTTGTAAAATCCATTGTAATAAGTTATAGTTGATTTTACTCAACTTTATAAATCCCTTGGAAATGATCTTATAGTAAAAATCACCAAACTCAAGGAGAGATTGTTATTGGAGTGTAATATGGTATATTTATACCTTGAACAACTATAAAACTATCCATTCAATTTTTATTTATCACTATATAGTATATTTATATAAAATTAGTCATATTCAATTTAAAATTTCAATAGTGGTTGTTATTAAAAAAATTCAAGTGTCATAAAATGACACAATTCACCCCTCTTGTATCTCTGTCATATTTTTGGGATAATAATTGGTATCATAGAATATATTTATTAAATATGTTTTAAGATCTAACAAGATTAAGTTAAATATCTAGAAGAATATTTATGGAAATATTCAAACGTAAATAATATATGTCTATAATTAGGTCTCCATATTTTAATAGTGTGAATTATAGATGTTGAGAATATCATGTGATTATATACTTAAAAATATTGGTTTGAAGGTTTATCTGAAATATTTTAAGCCTTATGTGATGCCTAAAGATGAACTAAAGAAATGGGATGCTATTAAATAAGTATAATATGGTTTTAATTCATGATTAAAGAATGTAATTATTTATGGAATTAGACCAGATGAGTTCAATCATGTCTCTTAGTGCTCTACTAATTTTTAAATGTAGCAAAAAATATCTATTGCATATAAAGTAATTGATAATGTGATAAAATTAAGATATAATTCTGCTAAGTTGAAATTTGATACATTTTGAATGTATGAAGGTGAAAGTATCACTCAAATTAATGGAATACTGACTGAGATGGTTAATGAAATTGATTTTATTGTAACACCTATACCTGAACCTCATCAATATTTAATATTTCTTAGAGTTTTTCCCTCTATATGGAATGTAATTTTGGTTTCAATTAGATAGTAAACACTGGTTAAATATTTGAATTTGGAGGAATTAATTGGATCCTTGATGATGTATGGATCTGAGATACAAAAAAAGTTTAATATCATACAATGATCAAGAAAAAAATATTAATCTTATTGTCTCTAATTATAAAGGAGAAATATGTCAAAGTATAATGCTATATTATCTTATGATGATTCAAGTTATTCAAATTCATGATAGGAATTTTCTTAGTTGGATAAATTATTCAATAAAATTTATAAGAGAAATAAAGGTTTCAAGAAACCAATCAATGAATATATTAAAAGTATTAATGGATTGAATTAAATAATATTATATGAATAAAAACTATTGGGATATATCAAACATGATTGTACATAACTTATGTAAAGAAGAAATTTTTAAAATAAGGAGAATAGGATTCTAATAAAATATTTTTATCAATATAAATGTAAGAAATCCATGAAGGTGACCTGAAGTGTATCTAGAGATTCAATTAGTCCCTCCAATTTTCAATTTAACCAAAATAATCAAATTCAAAAAGAAAAAATGTGTTTTATGGATTAGATAGATGAGGTAAAATCTTATTATTCCTCTATTTCTGATTTTGAATATGAAAACTATTCATTTGAAAAATTAGATAAATATTATTCCATGTTAGAAGAGAAATATGAAACTTTGAAGAAAAAGAACAAATCTGTCAAAAAAATCATAATTTTTCCTTAAATGAAAAGGATATCATGCTAAAATGGATTTTGTAATTAAATAAATATTAAATAAATCTTCTTCAAGTTGTATTAATAATTACAATTAAATTAAATATTTTTCATTTTGAATAAGAATCCTTAAAATGGGATGCTAGTATATTTACCAAGGGGTGATTATTGGAATAAAATGACTGGAAAAAATAATCTTAATAATGAGAAATGTATAATTGTAAGTGATTGTGAGGAACCTAAACAATATATAAATTATTTTATTCCAATATCAAAGAATTATAGCTTGTATAAAGTTTCTTATTTTTATTATGGAATTAAAGGTCACAATATTAATGATTATAGCTTAAATAATCATAAAATAAGTGTAATTAAGAAAGAATATATTTTTAAAGAATTATCTAGAATTTATTCTAGAGTTTCTGGTAAAGTAAAATAGATCTTTAATTCTAGATCCTTTCTTGTTGAAACTAATGGATCCAAGAGCATTTGGTTACCAAAATAAATTTTTTACTTGATATTTTTTTAGTTGAAAACCCACATGTGTATAAATTTTATTTAGTATATGGACAGTGGTTGTTCAAGACACATGATTAGATATTTTTAAAATTTTCATTCAATATCTAAAGTTTATAATGGTTTGGTTATCTTTTTGATAATCATATAGGGAATATTATTAGAGTTGGTTCAATTAGATTTCTGAATTATTTTTTGATAATCAAATTTCTCCATGTTCAAGGGTTGAAGCATAATCTTATAAGTATTTCTCAAATCTGTGAGGATGGTTTTATAGTTGATCTTTCAAATGATGCATGTTCTTTTTTTAAGAATACACTACTTGAGATTAGAACACCTAGAACAAAAAATGTTTATAATTAGGATGTTAGTTCTTTGTATAAACAAAATGTAAACTATTTAAATGATTAATTTAGTGAATCATGGATATGTAATAGAAGGATTGGTCACTATAATATATATTATATATCTAAGTTATCTAATAAAAAGTTGTTTTATAGACTACCTTGTCTCAAGTTTTATGAGAAAATAATTTGTGATGCATGTCATATAGGCAAGCTTCACAATTCATGTTTCAAATCAATCAACATGGTTTCTATATCTAAACCTCTAGAACATATCCACATGGATTTTTTTAGAACTTAAAGAGTAGAAATCCAAGCTGAAAGACCCTTTATTTTGGGTTAGTTGAAGATTTTTTGAGATTTACTTGGGTTTATTTTTTGAAATTTAAAAGTTATGCTTTTATGGTTTCTAGGAGTTTCTTTATTTTGGTTCAAAATGAAATAGTTTCTAAAAATAATTTCATTGACAATTGATCATATATTAGAATTTTATAATGAATAATTTAATTCTTTTTTCTTAAATATGGGTATTAAATATACTTTTTATGCTCCAAGGACACCTCAAAAATGTAATTATAGAACAAAGAAATAGAACTATTCAATAAATTTCTATAACTATGTTAAATTATTATAGTTTACCTATTTATTTTTGGGTTCAAGTTGTTAATACAACATGCCATATTATGAATAGATCGTTAATTAGGCATTTTCTAAAGAATACACCCTTTTAGTTGTGGAATAATAGAAAAACTAAAGTTTGGTACTTTAATGTTTTTGGATTCAAGGTGTATATCTTGAATACTAAGGAAAACCATGGTAAGTTTGATAAAAAAGATGATAAAGAAATCATTATAGTGTATTTTTTTTCTTTTAAATCTTATATATTAGTTAAAAAAAATTCAATTATAGTTGAAGAATAATTTCATGTGAAGTTTGATGAGAGTGGTCCCTTTTATCAAAATAGAACAAAAAAAAGATAAATCTACTGATTATTTAAATAACTTGAGACTTTATTCTTCTAATATTAAGAGTAAAAGTAAATTAGATCATGACCATGATCAATCGAGTTATGAATATAATGAATCTGAGGAACCATAAAGTGTATTACCTAAACAACATAGTACCTTGAATAACCATCCTTTATAGACCATTATAATAGACTAAAATTATGGTGTTAAAACTATGAGTAATATTTTAAATTTAGTTGTGTTATATTATTTTCTATCCCTATTTGAAATTAAGTAAATAGAAGAATCCTTGAGTGATGAGAGTTAGGTAATGGATATGAAAGAGAAGATAAATTTTTTTAAAAGGAATAATGTTTGGGAGCTAGTTGATTGGCCCTCAGATCATCGAGTAAATAGAAGTAAATGGGTCTTTAAAAATAATCAAGATGAACAAAGTGTAATTACTAGGAATAAATCTAGGTTAGTTTCTAATTGTTATAATCATGATGAGGTTATAGACTAGGAGGTGACCTTTCCCCTGTTTCTAGGCTTGAATCCATTAGGATCCTTTTTTTCAATTAATCTTATGTGAATTTTAAATTATATCATATGGATATCAAATCTATTTTTCTAAATGTATATTTAATAGAGGAATTTTATATTGAACAACCCCCAAGCTTTTAAAATCAGCATTTTTCAAATTTTATTTTTAAAATTACTAAAACTCTTAATAATATTAAACAAGAATCAAGGGCTTGATATGAAATATTAAGTTTCTTTATTTTAGAAAATAGGTTTTTTTAGGTCTGGATGATCCTTCAAATTTTAATAAAACCACTTTTTATGATATTTTATTTATTCAAATCTATGTAAATGATGTTATTTTTGGTTTCACTAATCAAAATCCTTGTAAATATTTTTCAAAACTTATATAAGAAGAGTTTGAAATGATAATGATAGGAGAATTAAATTTCTTTCTTTGATTTCTAATCTTTCAAAAATATTTTGGAAATATTTTGAATCAAAGTAAATATATTATTTATTTATTGAAAAAAATTGGACTTGAAAATAGTAATACATATATAACTCTTATATATATATATAAATTTCTTTAGATAGATCTGGTAAACCATTTGATAACAAGTTTTTTAGATATACGATTGTTAGTTTTTAACACCTTACTGCTAGTAGAAAAAACGTTATGTTTGTTATTTTTTTATGTGTAAGTTTTCATTCAAATACAAAATAATCTCATTTGAATGCTATAAAAGGAATTTTAAGGTATTTAAAAAGAACTTTTTCTTTATATTTTATATATATAAAAACATGTGGTTTTTATTAAATTTCATATTTAGATATTGGTTTTATAGTTTATAGATTAGATAGAAAGATAACCTAATGAACCCATAACTTTTTAGGAAAATCACTGCTTTACTTGTCAAGTAAGAATCAACATTTTGTTGCATTGTCAATT
The DNA here is from genome assembly GCA_963277665.1 of Viscum album. NCBI lineage: Eukaryota > Viridiplantae > Streptophyta > Magnoliopsida > Santalales > Viscaceae > Viscum > Viscum album. The sequence continues at coordinate 926,166,492 of OY728127.1, forward strand.
GTTGAGGTTGAATATATATGTGATGTCAATTGTTGTTCATAGGTGTTGTGGGTGAAACATACTCTTTTATACTTTAGGCTTAATTTTTATCATGTACCTATTTTTTATGATAATACTAGTGCTCTAAATATTTCTAAAAAATTGTTAAGTCATTCTATAACTAAGAATATTGATATTCATCATCATTTTCAGAGAGATCATGTTCAAAAGGATGATATTTATTTATAATTTATTAATACTGAATATCATCTTGCTGGTGTTTTTACTAAACCTCTTTACATTCCTCAATTTTATTTTATTAAGGTGAAGTTAGGCTTGTTTTATTTTAAATGAAGATGGTCTATATTTTTTTATTCTATTTATCTATGATTAGTTAATAAATAATATTTTATTTTTCATCTATTTTATTTTTTTATTTATCTTAATGTGTTGTTCAAGTTTTTAGTTTATCTTATTTAAATTTAGTCACATGTTTTAATTTTCTATGTTGTCCTTTCAAATTTTAAATTCCTAATCATTACACTTATAATTAGGATAGAGAAACACAAATGTCACCTAAAACTATTAGAAATTTCATTTCTCTTCCATAACCTTTGAACCCTTATTTCTTTGAACCCTCAATATTTTGTTCTCTTTAATCCTAGAACCCTAAACCTTCAACTTCTATTCTAAATAGAGAATATAAAGAGAACTGGTAAAGCCAATAAAAATTTTGAAAAGAGGTAGAAAGTTTTGAGTTCTAATCATCTTGTGTTTTTGGGAAAGTTTGTATATTTCAAATGGATTTTTGAAACTAATCTACTACTAAAGAAAGTGGTAAGATATCATGGTTTGGAATTTATTTTCAATGGATGTAACACATAGTATATTTTTGAAATATAATTTAAGGAGTTATTTTAAAACATTCAGTTTAGTTTGGCTAAAAGTTAAGATATAATTTCATAGAAAGTAAGTGATAAGGGATTTTTTATATTTACTGTGGATATGACCCAGATCTTTCAATTCCCTTATAAAGGGAATTTCATTTTTAATTTGAAGTTAATTGGTTATATGTCTCACAAGTGTAATGCATCATGTATTTTCTTTTTGTAACCTCTCAAATAAGGAATATGATGGTGAGGGATCTCAATGATAATCAGAATACTCTTGTAAGATTCATTCAAACTAGTGTAGTGAAAAGTACTATTGAATCAAAGAAGATTTTGTTTATAGATATATACATTATGTTTCTTCTATTGAGTGATATATAGTTGAATTTATATCAGTATATATTGAGATACATGAGGTATTATGGTCAAAATGACTCAAGGATGACCTTTTATCCATATGTGGGAATGATGTCTGTTGTTATTTTGAATAGGTGAGTTATTTCAGATATAAGGATGGGGATAAGATGTCATTACAACAACTTCTTATCCTATAGACCCTTGAAATTTTTTGGATTTTTCTAGAGTGTATCTAAAGGAAATATCATCCTAGTTGTATCTAAAATAAATGATCCCTCTAAATGTTTTGCTAGTTTAAAATATTATACTCTTAGTGATGAAAATATTCCTTCAAGTAGAAGGAGGAAATAATTTGTAGATGAAAATATAGCTTCTAGTGTAGAAGGAATTATTTAGTTTTCAAGGGTTTATCAAGGACTGTATATTGTAAAAGAAGGTAAATATTAGTTATATAAGAGATCTCAAAGGAGAGATCAACCTGAAATATCTGAGAAATAATTTAATACTGTTGAAGGAGAGGTTAATCATAACCTCTAGCTATGGAGGAAGAAGTTAAACAAACTTCTCATGGTAAGAAGAAACATGTTGATCCTACAAATCATTCTTCTGAGAAAATGAGAATAGAGGAAACTCATTATATTGTAAAATTTACTATTCTAGTCACTAAATCTACCAAATTGATTGAGAATAAATCAACTTTATTGGTTTGGAAATAGTTGGAGGAATCAGATGAATATGTTTCTAAGGACACAGATGTTATTGGAGAGCTATTTTCTCCCTTAGATGAAGTTTTAAATATTCACTCACTTTATTTTATTGAAGTATTGGAACCCTTGGTAAGGAAATAGGTGGAACCCTCAAATTATAGAGAAGTAGATTCATGTTTTGAGGATCATTTTTAATCTTTTTCCTCTAATAGTTTTCCAAGTTCAATTTGTTGAAGAATGAAGTTATTAAGTTGTAATCAGAACTTAGGAGTTCTTGGAAGTAATTTAAGGAGTTAAAAAGTAGTTATATTTCAAAATAAGATTATCAGTATCTTTAAACTCAATTTTTAAGTTAAAAATAAAATTCAACTTTCAGAATGGATTTTGATGCCTTGAAGAGGGAAATGATAGATCAGTTTCTAAATATGAAAGGTGATCTAATGTATAAATCATATTTTAATTATACAAATAAGTTTTTGGTGCCTTAGTTTGAATCTGTTATGGATAAAAATTCAAGACAAGAAATATATTCCTCTTATGGAGTAGATTTTGGGGATTTTTTCCAAATTATAAAGCTTTTATCATGAGATATCAAGGCCTTGGATTAAAAAAATCAAGATATTTAGTGTGAAAGTGTTCCCCTACATATTCTTATTGACAATTTTAAAGATCTAATTTCTAAATTAAATTCTGAAGAACTTGGTTTGTGAGATCTATTCAACAGACATGGGTGTGTTATGGATATATTTGTTTAGTCTTTTGAGATAGTTTAGACCTTTTTGAATGTAAATTTGATTAATACTTTAAAGGTCAGTTTGGACTCTTATAATTTGATCAAGGATTGTGTTTCACCTTTAAATTCTAATTTTAGGGATTTTATGAAGGTGCTCCAAATAGTACATCATACCCTTCATGATTATATAATATTTGCCTAATATTTAGAGGAGTCTAAGCCCACATCCAATTCTTAACTCTAACCCTTATCCTGAACCATTTCATGATCTGACTTCTCATTGTACTTAATAATTATTTATAAAATTTTGTTCTTTTAACTTTATCTATTATTTTTGTTTTATATTTATCTATTCTTTCTTTTATTTTTAAGACTTCCCATTTTGTATTTCACTTATCTTTAGATTGAATAAAATTCATTTTCAATTTTTTGTATCATTAAGAGTATTTTATTCAATTTAATAATTTATTTTTGATCTCACAAAAAGGGGATAATGGGTTTTATTATTATCAAAAAGGAGGAGATTTTTGGGCATACAAATTTTGATCCAATAACTTTATCATTAATTTTTATGCTCATAATAACCCTTATTTTTTACTAATAAAGTTAATTTTAATTAATTTTAGGTTTATACTTTTAATTAAAAAAATTACTAGAATTATGGAAGTCTTTTTTTTCATTTTTTATTTTTATATTGAGTTTGAGAATATTTTGATAAATATTCTAGTCATTATAAATAATTTTGGATTCACAATTTATAAATAGTAGTTGAACCTAAAGTTGGTATCTAACCCCATTTTTAGAACCCCATGTGTGTATTGAATATTATATTTTGGAACCACAATTTTGTAAGGAACTTCATGTTCAGGTACCTCAAATTGGTGATATATATCACATTAAGAACTAGACATTGGTATTGAACTTCAAATTCTGGAAATCTATATTTGGAATCAATTTTATGCTCATTACCATACTTTTGTAAATAACATCGTGCAAAATAATCTCCATGTTGATCAAGTATTCTATGAGATTTAAAATTCCAATTATTCTATGATTTATTCTATAATTTCACTAAATTAAATCTCTTATTAAACCATTTAAAAAAATATTTCAAATTATCTAAAATAATGAATTGATTTTTTTTAATTTCTAAGGGAAGTTATAAATTTTCATAGATTTAAATTTAAAATTTCAAAGATGTAAAGTATTTTAAAACCATGATTTATCTAGAGGATTTTTTAGGTCTTTTTGACTTAAAAAATTTTTTACTAGTTATTTATTCTCATTTTTTGAATGTTCAAGAGAAGTGATATATACACATATATGATTTATGATTCCATAAATTTTATTTAACTGAATATCTTGCCCTGAATAATAGTGATCGTATTTTCACGATCTTAGAGGATAATTTTTATTTTCTACTGTTACTGTGTCATTTTCCTATTTTTGATCATCATATTCTTTAATCTGTATCTCTTGGAGAATTACACACAATTCTACTGTTACTGTGTGTTCATACAAATATTTCAGTTTGAAATTTTTATTCTTGTAAGAACAACATTTTCTACTGTATGATTCTATGAAGTATTTATTATAGTTTTTTGGGGTTTAAAAGGCTAAACTTTATAGATTTATTTATTTTATCTATTATTTTTTGTTTTTCCTACTACAAAAAATGTCTATTTAGTTACTATTTTTATATATAAATATTTTTTATAGCTATTCAGACTGTATTCTTAAGGACTGTACTTTAGATACAGGCATGTTCCTCTAAATATCTCTAAAACTATCACATGTGGTATCCAGATATGAATGTTTCAATATATAATTTCTCCAACCAAATTCAATCTTTTTTTAACACTTGGGTGTTTAGTGTTTCAATGACTGGTGTTATTGTTGTATAAAGTTCTTATAAAAGATATTATAACAAGTTTTAGTATCTTTAAATCTACTATAGATATCCCTTGGAAAAGGATCTATTATTAAAAATCACCAAACTCATGGAGAGAGTGTTGGTGGAGTGTTCTAGGGGATCTTTATTCCCTGAACCATTATAAAAATTTTTATGCACTTTTTATTTTCCGCTACATGATATATTTAAATAAAATAGGATAGATTCACTTTAAATATTATAGATTGATTATTTTTAAAGTTTTTATGTATTTTAAATGGAAATAATTTACCCCAACCAACCCCCACCCCTCTTGTGTCTTAGTCATCTTTTTGATACAAAAAACCTATTGTAGAAGAATACATGGTTGTGTTTCTTGAAGAACTACATGGACACCCACCTAAGTGAGATGATGATTTTTCCATTGATCTCATCCCTAATGAAAAAACTATATATAAAACTCATAACATGATGGACATAGTTTAATTGGTGTAACTAAAGAAACAAATACAGGAGTTGTGTGATAAGGAATTTATACGCCCTAGTATTTCACCATAGGGATCCCATATTCTTTTTTTAAAGAATAATGGTGGGTTTATGAGATTGTGAATCAATTAGAAGGAAGTAAATTTCATTACTATAAATAACAAGTATCATATTCCCCACATTGATAACTTATTTTATTAAATTCAAGGAGATAAATATTTTTTAAATACTAATATTTGTTTGGGGAATCATTAACTAGAAGTAAATAAGGAAGATATTCCGAAGATGGCATTTCATACGAGGTATGGATATTATGAATTTATAGTGATGCCTTTTTGATTGACTAATGTACCCTCTATTTTTATGGATCTAATGAATAGAGTATTCAAGGATTATCTTGATAATTTCATTATGGTGTTTATAATTATATCTTCATATAATTTAAAATCTATGATGGGTATAATATTTATTTATAAATCATTATTAACACTCTTATAGAGAATGAGTTACATAGAAAAATTAGCAAATGAGAATTTTGGATTTAGGAATTTTCTTTTCTTGGTCATATTTTCTATAAGGATGGAATGTTAGTTGATACTTCAAAGAAATATGTGGTGATGGAATGGAAAACACCAACAAATATAACCAAGTTACATATATTCCTTGTATTAGTATGTTAATATCAACATTTATTCAAAAAAAATTATCGATTAGCTATTTTTTTAACCAAGTTGACACATAAATTGGTAAATTTTGTATGATCATAAGAATTTAAGGAAAGGTTCGAATTATTAAAGATAATATTAGTTAATGCATCGATATTTAATTTACCATAGTGAAGGGATCTATATGTGATATATATCTATGAATCAAAGAAAGGACTTGTATGTGTCTTTATATAAAATGATAGAGTTGTTTACTATGCACCAATGTAGTTAAAGATTCATTAATAGAATTATCTTACCCATGATCATGAGTTAGTTGTTGTAATCTTTTCATTGAATATATAAAGTAATTGCCTTTAAGGTGAAAGATGTGAAATATATACAGATCAAAAAAAATTGGAATACATATTCTCAAAAAAAGATCCCAACATGAGGCAAAGTCAATGGTTAAAACTGCTCAAGGATTATGATTGATCAATACACTACCACCTTGGAAAGGAAAATAAGGTATCTGGTGTGTTGAGTTAGAAATATCATGGATTTTTTACTAAAATTATAATTGAAAAAGATAATATATTCATGGATTTATTAAAGTTGGATATGAGAATAATTATGCAAGAGGAAACATCACATCTTTTCCAAATTATTGTCAAACCATCCTTATTGGAGAAAATAAAAAGTTTATAGCTTGATGATATGAATATTTAAAAGAAAATTAAATTCATGAATGAATGGAAATTGGTATACATTATCTATGAAGATGATATATTGAAATTTAGAAAGAGGTTATATGGTCCATCTATTCCTGAGCTGAAAAGAAAATTATTAGATGAAGTTCACAGCTCAAATTTTTATATACACCATAGTAGCACCAAAATGTATTAGGATTTAAAGGAAAATTTTTGTGGGGATGATATGAAATGGGAAACTATATTCTATATATCAAAATTCTTAGTTTTTCAATAGGTAAAGTATAAAAGAATACATCCTCAAGGATTCATGCAACCTCTACATATTCTTATATGGAAATGGGATTATATTACTATGGTCATTGTCACTAGATTCCCAAAGACTCCAAGAAAGAATGATTTCATATGGGTTATTTTTTATCTTCTTACCAAGTTCATACATTTCCTCACTATAATGTAATATCTACCTCTTGAAAGCCTCATTCAGCTCTATATTAATGAATTTTTGAGACTTCATGATGCACCTATTTTTATTGTGTCCAATCGTGATTCATAGTTTACATCAAAATTCTGGAACAGTCTTTAGAAGGATCTTAACACTGATCTATATTTGAGAACCTCTTATTATCATAGGTACTCTGAAAGGACTTTTCATACATTAGAATATAGGTCAACGTTGTGTTCACTTGACTTTCAAGTTATGTGGGATCATTATTTACATTGGTGGAATTTGCATATAATAATAACTTCCATTTAAGCATAAAATGGAACTATATGAGTCATTTTACAGAAAGATTGGTTGCACTCCAACTTTTTGGGATGAAATTGGTGAAAATAATCTTATAGGACTAGTTCTTATTAGGGAGATGATAGTGAAAGTGGATAATACTTAGAATCTTATTAAGGTAACTAAAAGTAAACAAAAAATTTATATTGATAACTGAAGGAAGTATTTATAACTTCAAGTGGGAGATCATGTTTTCTAAGAGGTATCTCTATGTAAAGGTGTTATAAGGTTCATGAATAAATGGAAACTAAGTCCTAAGTACATTAGACCTTTTAAAATTCTATAAATAATTGTATTTATGGACTTCCATTTTGAAATTACACCAAGCCTATCTAAAGTTCATGATGTGTTTCGTATCTCTTTATTGAGGAAGTAAATTTCAGACCCAATACATTTTCTAACCTCTGATGAAATAGAATTGTAACTTTCTTTATCTTACTGTAAAGTTCCCATCCATATTATTGACACTAGAGAACAAGTGTTGTAGAATCGGACGACTCGACTGGTAAAGGTACTTCAAAGAAATCATAACATAGAAGAGGTGATATGGGAACTTAAAGAATTTATAATGAATAATTACCCACATATATTCATGAGGTGACATTTTTGAAATTTCAAGGATGAAAGTTTTTAAGGAGGTAAGAATATAACACCCGAGCTTCAATAATAGTAAGTTTTCTTTCTAAAGAAAAAAAAAGCACAATGCACATATCTTTATTCAAGAATATGATTTAAATATAAATTTATGAAATTCATAAATTTAATTTTATGAAATTAATTTCATTTTAAAATTCATCATATCAAAATTATCTTAGGCTGATTTTTTGAGATTTTTTAGAAATAGTTAATTTTTTGGTGAGTGGTGAAAAATACTGATTTTTCAAAAACTTTCACTTTTGTGGAACTATAATGATATAAGAATAACATGAAATATCATGAATTTTTTTTATATAAAAAAATATATATTCAATAATTAATATAATATATATATATAAATATATAATGTTGAACTTTTAAATATATACTTAACATTAAGAAATTTAAGTAATGTTTTTGTTCAAATAAAACTTTTTTAGTTATTCTCTTTTAATAAAGTATTTACAAGGTTACTTTCAGTTTTGGTTTATTTTTAAATTAAATTAAGTCTCATTTTATTTAACATAATTTAATTAATTTCATTGGAATCAATGCTATGCTTTATTTTTCTATAAAATCAATTTTTTACTTAAAACAAACATTTTTCTAAAAATGTTTTTCATTACTTTTTCACGCTTATATTAAAATTAATGTCTTTAACTTCAAAAAAACAATATTTTAAAATGGACTCAATATTTTTAATCATAATAATTGAAACTATTTAATAATTTAAACTTATTTTCTGGTCATAATGAATAGTAAAAACAATAAAAATTTGTTACTGTAGTTAAGGTTAAAATGGGTTTATCGATGGTTAAACTAAGAGATAAGGGTACTTAAACTTGTCTAAATACTATTTTTTGAATATATTTAGATTTTATATTATATTAAATTTTAATTCCTAACCATTTAGTTTTATTTTCAGAAGAAAATGACTTTATATTATTTAAATATTTTTATGTAATTTCATGTGTGTCTCTCCCCTCACTTATAAAAGGGAATATCTTCTCCTCTATTATTCACAAAAATTGAGCACTCTATATTGGACAATACCTATCCAAAAAACTTACTATAATCCTTAAATTCATTATTTATCTTCTTTTCGTCTTATAAAACGATCCTAATAAGGCTTAAGGTGTAACCCAATGGAGGTCTCCCAAAGAAGACGTAATTGTCTTTACCGACACATTAAAAGTTTATTTCTTCTTATAATTCATCTAAATGTATTGTAATCATACTAAAATAATTAATCCAATATCATCAATACTATTATATTTTATTATGAATATGTGTGAACCATTTTCCACCTCATTTCCATCTTGTGGGAAATAGAAGCATCGATCTTGCGTACGTACGGCCTGCCATCTCCACAAAGCAATGTAATTTGTTTTTCATCACCACTTTACTTTTATAGTTATAAATATGGAACTAATTAATTTATGTGATATTTATGACATAATTTTTATTATATAAATATAATATATCATTTAATTTTATACTCCTCCACACGTTAAAAATGATAAGGTTGCTCGCGCGTACCTCCATGAAGCGATGTGATTAATTTTTCATGTTTATCATTCATGGATTATTATATATATATATACATATAATGAATAAATATTATATTTATATAATTATTACAATTTTTTATATGATGGATTCATGATGAAGATACAAGAACCATAACTGCCAAATCAAAACATACATGAGAAATGATGCAGTTGACACTAGAAATGATAATGATAATGAAAGATTGTTAATGAATGGGTGATAATATGTTATAATTAAAACATTTATGGTATTATAATTATGAATATTATTCTTTTATATAAGTATAATAAATTTAAATTTATTATAAAGGAGGTAAAAATAACTTTTGAAGCAAATCGGGCCTGAGGTAAGGGATTTTTTCACAATCTCATCCTTATTCAGGATTGTTTATATTTAAGCTCTAGTTGGGGGAATTATATAATCTTTATATATTAAACCCTGTTTAATTTATTCCCATCTAGTTATTTCTGTAAATTATTAGTTTTCCCTTCATTTTTCTCTCTCAAAGTACTTGAAATTTCCAATGAATGTTTTTAAGGAAAATCACCTTTTTCTATTCAGTTGAGAATTTTTTTCTTCCATGTCGAAATTTTCTTTAAAATGTTTTCGAGAATATTTTTATTATTCTATAATGATTTATTAGATTAATTTTTACCCATTTTTTACTTTTTATAAAATTTATTAAAAGGAATCTTCTTTTCATTTTTTAAATGAGGTTGTTTTACCAAAGGTATGAATAGAAACTTTTTTTAGTGTTTACCATAAGAACGGTTTTTCCCACCATCATGAATATTATTTTATTTGAACCTTCAATTACAATTTTTCATGTTTATTTTAAAATAAAATGTTTTTATTAATATTTTGAAAAAAATAGATTTTAAATAAGTGATTTCAAAATGAAAATGGTATTTTCCTCAAGAAATGTTCCAATGATCTTTTAAAAGTATTTTCATATATGTCATCATCCTTTGATGAATCTTATACTTTACTGGGGATCTAATTTAATAATATCATCCACCATATTAATCTGGATGGATTATGATCATATTTCTCTATTTATTAAATGGGGAAAGTATTAACATTTTATTTATTAGTTTTTCAATATGGATTTTTATGTTGATTCTGAATTTAATTTTTATTCATTTATTTCATATGATGAATTAATTAGACTTAGTAAGTGATGGGTGTGGCCGGTTATAACCCCTCAATGAATCTATAGGTCTTATAAGACTAGTTAATTTGGGTATTTTGTGTACTTCTTACCTATTTATGTATGATGTCATGGAACGAGGCCTTGACTGTAACATTATGATGTCTGAAATTTTGCATTCTATTATTATTAAACTAGTTTTTGTTATCCATGTGATTATTTATGTTGTTATTTTATCCATGTATTTAGTCCCCATTTATGATATTTTTATATTACATTTTTTATTATTTTTCATCTCTTCCATATTATTCATGATTTATTTATCCTATGATAGCTTTTATTGTAATTTTTCCCTTACTAAGCATCTAACCTCACCCTTTATTATGTTTTCATTAACTCATGTTACCAAGAATGGTTTGATGAATTATTTTAGAGATATACTAAAAGAATTGATAAAGTTATCACTAGAATATTATGTTTTATTACATTTTTTCAAATATAATGTGATAATATTGTATATATCTATTCTCTCAAGACTATTAAACTATTCAATCCTCCAAGATTCTCTTGTGAAAATGTAATAATATAATCACCAACTTTAGGTGACTAGGTTTAGGGTGTTACAAAAATATTATTATTATTATTGAATTAAATTTTTATTCTCAAATTATTCTTTATTTAGATGTTTCAATGTTGATTTAGTAATATTATTGATGTTTTTATTATTTATTTTTTTGTCTATAATCTATGTAAAAATAGTTATGTGTATTTAAAATTCATTCAAAATACATATTTTAAAGACTTGTGATCTGGATTCTCCATTCTTATGAAACAATTTTTTAATGTCATACAATAATTTAAAATATTTCAAAACTATTTCTTGAAGTCTTATAAAAATTTTAAAGTCATATGAAATTATTTCTAAAGTCTTATGAAATGATTTTCAAAGTTGTATGAAGATACTAAATTCCTGAAAAATATATTACAAAGTCATACAAACTAGGATTGTGACTCATGAAGAAGTTAACCTTGCTACATCATGAGTATTACAAAATATTCAGGTTGTGTTCATGTAGTGTGTGATACATCGTAAGAATACGAAATCAGGTTTCACTGCACTACATAGTATATGAAGGTATGATTTTTCAGTGAATCTCACATCATACAGAATATATGAAGGATATGAGTATGCATTAAATAATCTAGAAATGGACATGAAATGTATGACACACTCTCATACCTTTACTTTCCACTTTTAGAAGCTTCACAAAAAACTCAACGCACATACACCATGATTTACAGATTTATTATACCACCTACAGTACTGCATATTGTATATGATTTACAAATTATGAGTTTTTTTCAATTTCCAAATTCATTCATCTAAAGTGAACAATACATTATATGAGTTTAATGGATGTTTCAGGAGAACTGGTGAGGTTGAGTTTGTTGTAACTACACCATATGTCATGGTTAGTGAAAAATAAGGACTAAATTCAAGTTGTGTAAATTGGTTTTGAAGTATTTGATGTAAGAATGAAGTGGGAATTATAGTTTGAATTCATGCAATAATTAAATCAAAGGAAACAATAATATTTTCATATTTTTTTTATTTTCTAATTATGTCATTATTTTATTGGTTTTTAAGAACACCCACATGTTGATATTCATGGATTCTTGATTAACCTGTTGGATAATTTGTCTTTAAATAAATGATGAAGCACTAGAGAATTTAGAGATAAGATGTGAGTTTTAACAATGAAAAATTCAATTGAGAGAATCATATTAAGTTTTGTGAAATTTTATGAGATTCATTTTTTATGCACTATTATTACTAAAGGTGTGTGGTTGTGCTAGTCTATCCAAGGCTTCATCATCTTTCTTCAACCTTGAAGGGTCAAATAAATCTCTCCTATTCCAATAATATTTTCTTTCTGGCTATACAAGCCAGAAATTATGAGAAAGAAAAATGGATAACAACATAATAATGATATTTCAAGCTTTATATTCCACATATTAACCACAAACTACATTTGCACCAATTTGTAGACTATTCCCAAACAATATGAAAAATACACTAAAAACACATAGTATTAATTGTAGAAAATAATATTCAAGTAATGAGACATTAGAATCTATTGGAATTGGAATGGATGCATAGGGGGAAGATAATCCACATAGGGAAAATGAGCCGCACGGAGAAAAGTATCCGCATGAGAAGACTTCGGGAATTCTCTTACTTTGTAAACAGAACTGATGCCTTTATTTTGGTTTGAATTTCCAACACTCCCCTTAAAACCAAAACTGGATTCCTTCCCAATATTGTTCTTGGTTTTTTGAATGCATCTATCGGTAATGACTTTGTGAAAATATCATCCACATGTTTTGTAGTATGACAATATTCCAATTTTATTGTTTTTTTCTTTACATGATCTCTTAAAAAATGATAATGAGTGTCAATGTGTTTAATTATTCTTTGTTGCACTAGATTTTCAGAAATTTCAATTGTTGACTTATTATCCACATATTTGACTGTGGATCCATTATGTGGATGCTTCACCTCCTTCATAAGATTTCTCAACCAAATTCCTTCCAAAACAGTGGATGATGTTGTCATGTACTCTGCTTCACATGTGGATAGAGCGACCACACTCATATTTCTTGAATTCCATGTGAAATCAGTCGTTACATGATAAAATATATACCCAATGGTGAATTTTATTTCATATTGTTCACCAATTCAATCATTGTATGAGTATCCATATAGATTTTCTTCTTCATTTTATGGATAAAAAAGACCAAAATCCATTGTCCCTTTAACATACTTGAGGATTCTTTTTGTGGCTATCCAGTGTGATTCTTTTGGTGCTTCCATGTACTTGCTTAGAAGCACAACATTGAAGAAAATATATGGCCTTATGATTGTGAGGTAACTTAGGCTTCCAATCATACTCTTAAACAAATTTGATTCAACGCTTCTCCCTTCTCCATCTTTTTTCAGTTTTAATCTTGTTCCTATAGGTGTGTTAACAGCATTACAATTGGCCATCTTGAATTTTTCAAGAAATTCATTGGCATACTTATTATGAGATATATAGATTCCGACATGTTGTTTCTTTAATTATATTCCCAAAAAAAAGTACATGATACCTCCATCAATCATATCAAACTCCTTAAATATGGCCTTCTTAAATTCATCAAACATCGATCAGTTGTTCCTTGTAAACAAAAAATCATCAGCATACTATCATGATATAAGAGTATCGCTATGATCATTCTTCTTGATGTAAACTTCATGATCATATAGACATTGGAAAAATCCATTCTCTTGAATATATTTGTTAATGTGTGCATTCCAATCATGTGGATCTTACTTCAACCCGTATAGATATTTCTTCAGTCGATACACCTTGCCATCCTCCCCTTCCATAACAAAAACTTCGGGTTGGTCAACATATACCTCTTCTTCTGTAATTCTATTCAGGAACATAGACTTCACATCTAGTTGGTAGATCATCCAACTATTATGACATGGATATAATCATCCTCAGAGTGTCAAGGCGAGAAATAGGATAAAATACTTCTTCATAATTCACCTCATACTTCTGTTTATACCCTTTTGCTACAAGCCTTGCCTTGTAGAGATTGATCTCGCCATCAGCATTTCGCTTGATCTTGTACACCCATTTTATGCTAATTCTCTTCTATATTTTTGGGAGTGTAGTCATCTCCCATGTATCATTTTTATATATGGAATGAATTTCCTCTTTAAAAATGACCGCCTCATTGTGTTTTCCCAATATTTTGTTCATGTACAGTCAACTTGGACTCTAATACATGCTCCATCATTAAACTTTCATTCTTTTTCATTCATTGCTTATGCACTTGAAATGACCCCATCAATTCTTCAAAGGATGTTTTTTCCAAATTCTTTGATTATTAGATTGTCACAACCACATGTTTAATCTTGGTTATGAGAGATCTAAGTGATTTTTTAATGATATGAATTTCCTCAAACTTTTCATCATTTATTTTCAAATTCTTTAAAATAAAAACTAAGTGTGATAAGTAATCAGAGATACTCTCACTTTCCTTCATGTGTGCTGCTTTGAACTCCACTCTTATTGTTTAAAGACGAACCTACTTGACTCGATCAACACCCTTGAATGTGGATTCCTCTATAGTGGGTACTATATACCCATCGGTGATGATCTCCCATAGTTCTTTTGATCTAAACAACAACTTCATTTAGATGCACCACATTTCATAGTTGTCCTTAGACAACTCCAGAAATTGCAAATGGATTATGTTGGACATCTTCAGAAAATTTAATATGCCTTGATACTAGGCTCTGATACAACTTTTTTGGATATGCAATCCAGAAATTATGAGAAATAAAAATGGATGACAACAAAACAATGATCTTTCAAGATTTATATTTCACATATTATCCATAGACTACATTTTCACCAATTTATATACTATTCCAAAATAATGAAAAATACACCAAAAACATATCATTAATTTTAGAAAATAAAATTCAAACAATGATACATTAAAATCTATCGTAATTGGAATGGATTCATGGGAAGAAGATAAGCCACATAGGGAAAATGAACCACATGGAGAAAATGAGCCACATGAGAAGGCTTTGGGAATGATCCTACTTTGTAAACACAACTGATGCCTTTATATTGGTTTTCATTTCCAACATTTCTGACTCTTACTCTGGTTTCTTTGTTTTAGTTTTTTTGTATTGAGTTGTCTTAATTTTAGAGTTCACATGGTTATACCTCTAATCAAAAGGTATTGACTTTTTCCCACCTAACCAAAAGACATATTCACAAGGTTATTCTTCAACCTCTAAAACGCAAGAAAAATTATTCCAACCATATAAAAAGGAATATCTATAAGTTAGGATTAAAAATTCTAGTTTGGTTCTGATCCTATAAAAGGTTGTGTTATTTATCTGAACCCATAAAAGACAAGGGGATTGGGTTGTGCCTCCAAGTAAGAAAAAGACAGCGTCTATAATTGGGTAGTCTCAGTCCCTATAAAAGGTGATTTCATTGTTTTAGTGAGTACCATTACTCTTGATGATTTAGAGGGGGTGAAGATTAATTGTAGGATCAAGCTGATCTAAACTGATATAAAAACTTGGTGTTCATTTCTTTTATTTTTTGCTTCATTTTATTCTGAACACTACTGAACATACCCTTCACTAATATTTTTTTGTATGCCAATTCTATTTCACCTACTTAATATAATTTACTATAATTACTTTAATTTGTTTAAAGTTTGAAAATTTATATTCACCTCCCCCCCCCCCCCAGACCATCTTATTGTCATAATCTAGGATAATAGAAAGAGAAAACTTCCCAAATATAGGGAAAATATGATAAGGTCAAGGAGCTAAAGGGGAAGTTCAATATCTCATATGAAAAAAATAATAACCCTCCCATGGAATCATCAATGAGTGGACAAGGCAAGGATATAAATCTATAATCTTTGAATTAAAGATAGGTTCTTGATAATTCTCAAAGAAATGACACTCAAAAGAAGGTATCCACTGTGTGCTACTTTTTTGGAAGATTGGGACACACTATGAGGGTGTGTATCTAAGATCAAGGGCTCAATAGTAAAAGAAAAAACTTTCACCAATATCACAAGAAAGTAATGACATCATGAGGTATGAATTCAATGGAAAATGTTTGTGTTCAAACTGTATACATTTAGCAATAGATTACAGTGGGTGAGAAACTGATGGTTTCATAAGGCATTCCTCCATTTCTATGGCATATAAGGAGAGGATCTACACCGAAAGAAAATATGTTATGTTGGAAAATAAATTGACTATCTTAGACGAAAAACATGAAGCACAATTATGGATGTAAGATTTTTAAAGGAAAGACTATGTTTGATGCTGTACAAGAAACACAACAATGAACTTAAATGAAAAGATAAATATTATTATTTAAATGTGATCATTATAACCTAGCTATTAAATTGGTGGGAATGAATAGTATTAATGTAATTTTCAAATATATATAATTTTAATACTCATTTCTAATTTATTAATTAATTATTTGTAAATAAGTTCTAGATTTTTAGTAAATTCATTTTATTCATCGAAAACATATTTTCTTCAAAAATGATTTTTATTGCTTTTTAAGTACAAATAAGATAATTAATTTTCTAAACATTTTAGGTAATTTAATTAATAAAAATAAATTCATTTTTAAAATCATCATATAAAAATTTTATTATTGTAAAATCTTGATAATTTTCTAAAAATGTTGATTTTCCAATGAGTAGTGAAAATACCAATTTTTATTAAAAATTATATTTTTTCAAGTTTTTGTAAGGTTAAATCATGTATTGGATTAGTTTTAAATTTTAATTAGTTCATTTTGATATAAAATAATCCATTTATGGTTTTGGAAATAGATTTTATACTTGAATTTAGTATAAAAACATTTTATATCTTAAAAGGACGTTTTTTCGAAAAACTATTTTTTATTGTATTTTGCCAGTTTAATTTTAAATTATGTTTTGCAACTTCTTTATTTTGAATTTTGAAAAATTAATTCCATATTTGGACTCATAAGGTCCAAATTTATTAAATATGTCCCTTTTATATTTGTTCAATATGAATAGTAACCTTGGTAATTTTTGTTACTATGGTAAAGTATAAATCTCGTAATTAAGGATAAAAATAAAATAACAAGGACTAGAAAATAACCTTAATACTTGAATCAATTTAATTGAATGGGTTATATTCAAACATAATCATCCAGGGTTCTAAATTATAACCATTGGGATCCCATTGGATGATATTATGATATTTATAATAATTTATTTAAATAAAAGTCAAAGATATCATACTCATATTTTAAATAACTATAACATTTTTTAACATAGGGTTATCTAGAAAAAATCATAGAATATAAAGTGAAATTTGAAATATAAAATATTTATCTACATCATTTTAATTTTAATTTAATTTTTAGTGAAGAAATAATTACCTTAAATGCTCACACAATGCTGATGTAGTTATTATTTTATTAATGTAAATGTAAAATAAATGATATAAAAAATATTAAAATAAATATAAATTTTAATAATTAATATCATCCAAGAATTTTTTAAATTAAATTGAAATTTTATTGATATAATAAAATATTTGGTTCGAATTATAAGTGTTATCTTGATATTATTAAAGTCAATGTAATGAATAATCCTTAAAATTGACATTATAAATATTTAATATTAAATAATATTTTATTAAATGATATAAAATTCCTAAAAAATTTAAATTATTGATGTCATCAATGTTCCAGTTATGGGTCATTTGGTATTTTATAGTAATATATGAACTCTAAAACAATAAAACTCCTTGTTGTTAGAGTAAGAGTTAAAGGGGTTAAATAAAGGTTAACACCCAACGACAGGGGTATAACCATGACCTAAACATATCCAAAAAAAATTAAATAAATAATATTCGACCCTTATCACCTTAGGCTCTAATTTTAGTGGTTTAATGGACACTTGTCTATGAAAATGACTTCTATATTATTTAAATCAAAGATAGTTAAAAAATGGAACTCTCTTTATATTTAGTATCTTTTATTTGTCCACATAGGGAAAAAATGAAGATATGAATGATCCAAAACGTATATTTATATATTAATGTAATTATTTCCATTATATAAATTTATTATTAATTTTTATAAATTATATAATTACCTTAAATTCTTATGAAATGTTAATACAATATTTATTTAATTACTAAAAAATAAAATAAATTACATTGAAAATATTAATTTTTGTATAATATGAATTATTTAATATATTAAATGAATTTTATAGATCTATATCACAAATTATATAGTTTTTAAATCATTATATTTTAATCTCCCCTTTGTCTAGATGTATTTTAAGTCAAAGTATCTGAATAGTATGAAAATTGACATTAATGATGATTTATAAAAATAAAATTTTATTAAATTATTTAAAAATCATAAAAAGTATTTAAAAATAAAAACTTAATATTATAAGGTATAAAATTTCATAAATTGATCATTTATTGACAATTGGAACCATATAAGTAAAAATTACAATCTTTTAATATTAAAAAATTTGTTATCGTAGTTAAAATTAAAATGTGTTAGCTAAGGGTTAATCAAAATGATAAGGCTTAAAATAATATAAAAATTTGTCTAAAATATATTTTTTGATTATATTACAACCTTATATTATCTTATAATTTAATCAATGAAAATTTGGAAATATTTTTACAGAAAATGAATCTATTATAATTTAATCTTTTGAGAAATTCCATAAGTACCCCTCACCTCAATTATAAAAGGGCACCTCCTCCCTCAATTATTTATATCACATTTATCCTTCTAGGTCAAACATACCCTCAAAATATCTCTTATAATCTTCTATATAAACATTCTATAGGTTCTGTTCTTTTCAAAAGACCATCCGTAGATCCCTTTATAGGATATTTGAAAGAGATGTTTCGAAGAAGAGGTAATTTCTCTAACCGGTCACTTTATTTTTCTACTCTTCATTACCTCCTATAAATTTATGATTTTTATCCTAAAATAATAAATTCAGTATCCTAAATATTCTTAAATGTTTTTATGATTATTAAAACACCATTATAAACCTTCTTTCCCATC
The DNA here is from genome assembly GCA_963277665.1 of Viscum album. NCBI lineage: Eukaryota > Viridiplantae > Streptophyta > Magnoliopsida > Santalales > Viscaceae > Viscum > Viscum album. The sequence continues at coordinate 926,185,703 of OY728127.1, forward strand.
AAAAAATATGTGAAAGTATCGCTTGTGCGTACGTACGGCTTACCATATCCACATAGCGATAAAATTCATTTTTCATCACCATATTTTATAAACGTGTGTAATTATTGGTTCAAAAAATATATATAATATATGTGATATAATAATTCTATAAATATGAATTATTATTTACCTTTATTTTATTCCATCAACTGAAAAATGAAAATAACGTTCATGCGTACGTATGACCTGCCGTCTCTATAAATGGTGTAATTCATTTTTCTATTTCTAATTTATATGAATAAATATGAATATGAATATAATTATTATATATTATTTTTATACCATTATTAACAATATGGAAATAATGATACCAAGTTCAATGTATAAGGACCAAGACTGCCAAACCAAAACAATCTTGGAAAACAAAACAGTTATCACTTAGAACTGTGATTTTAATAACAAATTATTAATAAATAGGTGATAAGATATTATAAATAAATGATACATGGTATGATAAATATATTTTTATTGAATAAATGTATAATAAATCCATATTTATTATACATTATGTTTCAACATGAACAACAAAATTCGACACTTGAGGTAAAGGGATTCTTAACTCAATTTCAATTGATTGGGTTAAACTACTATATCATTGATTATGTCATTATATGATTATGTGTGAAATGAATTTTGACTATATTATATTTTATTTACAATTTTTTTATGTGGATTTACTATCAATACACATAATCAATTCCTTTTATTAATTCTCACTTCAATGATATGATATTTTTAAGGGGTTTTGTCTCACTTTTATTTATGTGGGGAACACATCTTATACAAAACCTGTTTCTTTTGAGCGGTGTATACAATGTCCATGATTGTATTTTAAGAGTATTATTTGTAATAATATGTTATTTACATATCCATATAATTTTCTTTCTTTTATGGGGAATACAATTTGACTAATTACAATGTGGTAAGGGTTTATTTCACAATCTCATCAATATTCAAGATTGTTTATGTTTAAGTTTCTATGGGGGGAATTTATCTTCCATGTACATTTTTTCTAAAAAAATTCAAATAGGTTTTCAATATTCTCATATTAATGTTTAAATTCATTTATACTGATGTTTTAGATTTTACAAAATGGTTTGAAAATCATATTTTTATCATTTTCTAAATAAGGATCTTTATGACTTTTCTGAAGAAAAAAAATATGAAAGGAATGTTTTTTAAACTTATACGACATGATAGGATTTAAACAATTTAAATATTACTTAATGTATTGAATCTTCTTTTAAATTATTAAGAGGTTCTTTTCAAATAAAATTTTTTCCTTTGTAATTGCACGACTTTCGAAAAATGTCTTCAAAATGGAAAGGATGTTTTCTTCAAGAATTATTTCAAGTGATATTTCAAAATCATTTTCCATATATGAAAACATTTTTTTGTTACTTATGTTTTAATGGGGTATTATCTGAGGATAATGTTCTTATTCTTTCTCTAAATTTTTTATGTTTATAATGACGTGATATTTATGAATTTTGTTTCTTTTCTATAAATTATGTTATGATGAAATGTTTATGAAACCCATTTCTTTTTATGGGTTCTAATATAATTAATTATTTATATTCTTGTGGAACACATATGTATGGTTTTCATTATGTTATGGGTGGGACCTATATATCCCTCTAATGCATTGGGTAATGATTTATATCTCTTGAGATAAATAGGACTATAATGGGAAGTTAACTTAGATTAGTATGTACTTTTTCCACCATGATATCTTGGAAGTGAACCTTGACTACTATGATGGTTTGGGGAGTGAACTCATTACACTATGATATTCTTGGAAAATATCCTTGACTACTAAGGAAATGATTTATATTCTTAGTTGTTTTCCACAATTCCACGTTTTATGTTATACTCTCATGAATTATGTTCTTTGATTATTTTACGAGTCATGTCTTATGAAAATCCATGTTTTATTCCATGACTATTGATTTTGATATTTGATATAGAAGTTATAAATTTTAAATATTATGGTCATGATCACATACCCTTATACTCATCTTATGCTTTCATATGATCATGGTTTGATATCTCCTATGTTTACCATTATTGGGCCTTTAATCTCACTCTTTTCTTATGTTTATTTTTCCTAGGTTATGAGGAAATATGTTAAGTGAATTTTTTATAGAATTTTATCACATGGATGATGTTTATGACCTATTTTGAAATAATAAAATCTAGGTATAGTGGGAGATAATATTGATCTTTATGAACCAGTTTTTTTATGAACCCAAGTTGTTATGAGTTTTTACTAATTCTCTAAAACTCTAAACCTAAATGGTCCTTGGGTATTTAAGTGATCCAATATTTTATTTTTACGTTTTAAGTTTTTTATGAAACAAATTGGGTCACATTTTTAATGTATATGTCTTTAGCAGTGGATCCAGAAGTATGTATTTTGGGCTGTTACATTTGGTATCAGAGAAGGTTTTAGATAACTTTATATATTAGGATGATTTCATGATAATTTATCTTAAGAGTTATAAATACAATATTGGGTATATAATACCATATGTTTATAGTCTTAGACACCCCTTTTTAGGTTTTATGTTATGAAATTTTAAGGTGACTAATGATATTTTTAGATACATTTATTCTTGAGGTTATTATGGGTTGTTACATTTTGAGATGAAGGGAGAAAGGTATGAGATAACCATTAAGGATAAAACATATATTTAATTTTGAATATGTTAAAGTTATTTTTGAGTATTTTTATCACATTTTTTAATTTTATATATATTATATTAATATGATTTTATAAAAAGGACATCCCACAAGATGGGTGACAACCCATCATATGTAGTAAGGCCATGGGGATTGAACCTACAACCAAAGGGTGATAAGGGTGAATCACATAACACTGAACTACATGAAGTCCCTGTTAGTATGAAATTTTCTTTTTAGTTAAACAATTTGATGGATGAAGAATAAGTTGAATTTAGGGAACATGTGTCTTATCATATAGATAACCACGGGTTTAGATATTGATTTTTTGGTTAAGTGGTTAGTGGTATTTTAGAAAAAGATTTGTCTTTTGGAAAAACTTATATGATATTATGTGATATTATTTTAGGAATAAAGGTTGAATTTTATTTTATAGGCATTTTTTTTATTTTGGATTTATGGTGATTTGAGTTATTTATGGAAATAGTTATCATATCTTGAAGATTATTAGGGAAATTACTTTTTGGTATGAGACATTAAGAGTGATTGATGTTATTTAGAGATAAATGATAAAATTAATCTTTTAATATGATGAGATAAGATCCTTCTAAATTTTTTGGTTTCAATCTTAGTGTTGAATAATTTTGATGAATTTTGAGGGTAGTTATTTATTGAATAATCTATGTTGAACTTTGGAGATTACTTATATAAGGGTTTATTATTTTTAGAGAATTATCTTATCTTATACTAACCATTTTGGTTTTTATTAATGTATAAATATAGGTATAATATATAGTTATTATTTTATGTATTTTTTGATCCGTAGAAGATGATTCTGATGCTTCAGGCCTGAAAAATTCATCTTGAATACACATCGTTGGAGAAAAAGATGAGTTTTTGGTTAAAATTTATTAATAGACTTTACTTTTAAATTAAGTATATTTCCGTATGTTATTAATATAGGAAGTAAAATAATTACCCAACTCTATGAAAAGTATTTTGGACCCAAAAAAACATTATCCATTTAATTTTATAAACTGAGGAATCAATGGCCTTTTAACCCATCACAGATTTACAGTTTTGTGGTGGTTAACTTTCTAATCACCATGTTCTCTATCACACATCATCAAAACATGATAATTATAATTCTCTTATATTTCCCTATTTTCACTTTCCACTAATTTTTTCCTAATTGAAACCATGGTTTTGTGGTGACCTTCGTATATTCATTTTCCACTTTTTAAGAGGAAGTTTTATTCACCCTTTTTTTGATGTGGTATTTCAATAAATGAATCTTGAAAACTCAACACTTGGTTATAGAGAACAAGTTAAAATTTCATGGGTGAAATTTATTAAATGGGGGTAATTTAATATCCCAATATTTTAAAATTTTAAGACTATGTTTGATGGTGTATAAGATACATAACACCGAGCTTAAACGAATAGAAAAATATTATTATTTAAATGGTGTTATTATAACCTAGCCATTAAATTGGAGAGATTCAATAGTATTAATGGTATTATTAAATATGCATAATGGTCATACTCATTTATAATGTGTTAATTAATTCCTTGTAAATATGTACTATATTTTTTGTAAAGTCATTTTATTAATCGAAAACATATTTTCTTAAAAAATGTTTTTATTGAATTTTATGGACAAATAAGATAATTAATTTTGGGATATTTTAGAAAAATTATTTAATAAAATTAACTTCATTTTTGAAATCATAAAATTAAAATTTTCTTATGGTGAAATTTTGATAATTTTCTAAAAAGTTTAATTTTCAATGAATAAAGAAAAATACTGATTTTTATTAAAAAATTATATTTTTTCAAGTATTTATAAGGTCAAATTCTGTTTTGGATTTATTTTAATTTTTAATTAGTTAAATTTTACATAAAATAATCCACTTATGGTTTTCTAAATGGATTTTATAATTTAACTTAGTATAAAAACATTTTATATTTTAAAAGCATGTTTTTTTTAAAAAATAGTTTTCTGTTGGTTTTTTTCAGTTTAATTTTAAATTAAATTTTGAAACATATGTATTTTGAAATTTGAAAAATGGATGTAATATTTATATTCATAAGTTCCAAATTTATTAAATATTTTCCTTTTATTTTTTGTCAATATGAATAGTAACCTTGGTATTTTTGTTACCATGGTAAATGGTAAATCAGATAATTAAGGGTAAAAAAAATGATAAGGACTACAAAATGACCATAACACTTTCCTAAATTTTATTTGATGAGTTATATTTGAACATATTATAAATTTGAAATAAAAAATATTTATTTATGTCATGTTAATTTAATTTTAAATTTTTGTGAATAAATAATTACCTTAAATTCTCACACAATGCTGATGAAGTAATTATTTTATTAATAGAAATATCAAATAAATGGTATTAAAATTATTAAAATAAATATAATTTGAAAAAATTAATGTCATATATGAATTTTATATACTACCTTTACATGTTAAGGATATCATAAAATGTTTGGTTTGAATTATAATTTTTATATTGATATTATAAAATTCATAGTAATGAATAGTCCTCAAAATTGAAATTATGAGTATTTAATAGTAAATAATATTTTATTAAATGATATAAAATTCCTAAAAAGATTAAATTCCTCAAATAGATTTTTATAATGTTTAAAATGTAATAAATGGTCCATTTATGGGTCTTTTTTCATTTTACAGTAACTATATGAACCCTCAAAGTGTAAAACTTCATGTCGTCGTAGTAAGAGATAAAGGGATTAAATAAAGTTTAAAACCAAAAGATAAGGGTATAAAAATGACCTAAACTTATACAAAAAAAAATATTAAATAAATATTATTCTACCCTTTTGACATTAGGATCTAATTTTATAAGTTTAATGGAAAATTTTCAATGAAAATGACTTATATATTATTTAAATCAAAGATAGTTACAAAATCTCACTCTCTTTGTATTTAATATCTTTTATGTGTCCACATAGGGACAAAATGTCACGACCCATCCTCAGGGCCCGTGTCGTGACTACCCCAAGCCCGCCTTCCATAGGCCAGGGGCTGGCGACTAGCACCAAGGCATAATTCCTGGTAAAAAGGGAAGGCATTGCCTTTGTAAAGTAAACAAACACCACAGAGCAAGCAAGCAGAAGTAAACACTAAGTAAAAACTGGGTACAATAGTAAGTGCAGAAAAGTAAGTGGGCCAGTATAGAAACCCAAACTGAAAGTAAAGTAAAACTGGAAAGGGAAAACAGCAACTGAAAGTAAATTCGCAGCCTCGAGCCGTCCACTGGAAGTCCCACCTGAAGGGTGGGTACAGATAGCCTCCACAGCTCCTCGGGTCCAGCCGTCCGCTCCGAGTACGCCCCGCCCAGTGATCTACCTTTGGGTACCGACCTGCTCCTCATGCCTCAACCACGATAAGCGTTGTCCATCGTCTGCAACCAACACAACATGTAGTGCGGGCATATCCCGTGCAGGGGTGAGTATAAGCTACTCAGTAGGGACTCTGAGACCCCCGAAGGTCTCCCAGATCCACAAAGGATAATCCACAAAGAAAAGATACAATCACGAAGTAACATCTGAAACTACTTAGGTATATTCCCATACAAATACCTAACTCATCAATTCTCGTTTGGCTCCAACATCCGAACCCAAGTAAAACCCATCCCACATAGGAAAACACAACCAAATCCACATAGGAAATCAAAACCTAATCCACACAGGATATCAAGTCAATCTTATCAAAGATAAGGATTGAAAATCAAGACTCAGCTCACACAGGTATACTTCTTTGTATGACGATAGAGATGATCAGATGTATCCACTGATTCATCTAAGTTGTCGGACCCACATAGGATCTATAGGTACTAACCCCCGCAATGACCCACAAAGGATCGATAGGTAACTAACCCCCGCAATGACCCACACAGGATCGGACCCACACAGGATCTGTAGGCGCTGGCCCACACAGGACCACTGAGCGCTGACCCACACAGGATCTGACCCACACAGGATCGGTAGCACTGATCCATGTAGGATCGCTGAGTGCTGTAGTCATCGTCGTCGAATCCACGGAGGATTTCTGCACAGTCGTCATCGTCGTCGCAGTCGCAGCCAGCTCTAGGGTTACCGCACACAGCAAGCTCGTTCGGGAGGGTCTGCTCCACGAGCCGAGGGGCTGATACATCAACTGACACATAGTCCGGATTTGATGTATCCAAAAGTTCTATATCGTCAACAGAAACTCAATGCGACAGACGACACGTCGATCGGACGCCCGGTCTGTGAGTTATTGGCTTTTTCGTTCAAGGGGCCTGGTTGGTTTTTAAGTCAAAACTAACCCGACTGTACTCCAACTGCGTCCAAACCTCGAGCGGAGTATGCCAAAAGGTCTGTATCACTAAGAGGAATCCAAAAAAGTCAATGGCACGTCAATCGGATGTTTGGGGCTCAAGTTATAAGTGTTTTCGCTCCGAGGGCCCGGTTGGTTTCATGTACGAACCAACCCGGACGAACTCCAAGTACTCTGAAACCTTGAGTATAATATATGGAAACGACCGTCTCATTCCAAGAATCGCATCACCTCTGACGGTACGTTGATCAGAGGTCTGCAAACCTGGTTATGGGAAAAAGACCGTGAGAGTTCCGGAAGTGGGGGTTTCGGCCCGGACCGACCCAGCCCGAGACCCCCTGGGTCGGCCCGAACCGGGTCGACCCGACCCGGGTCCGGGTTCTCCCCGCTTGGGCGAGGCCCGGCCCGGCCTGGCGCGCTGGCCAGGGCCAGGTGGCTCGGCCATTTCGGACGAACGGGTGCGCAAGGGGGCGCCACTCCCTGCCAACGGACGCGGTCGAGCACCGCGTTCCGCCTCCCTCAGTCCCGCGTAGTCGTGGGACCTACGGCCTGCCACCGCAGCGGCCCTTCCCGGCGGCGCGCTGGTGGAGTGTTCCGCGGACCACCGGATGAGCTCCGGTGGTCGGTTTCGTCTGTCGTCTTCTCCAACGGCCCTCTTGGGACCGGTTCTTCACTGCGAAGACCTCACAACGCATGTGCGGCCTGCTTCATTGTCACCCGCCGATCCGCACACCAAGAACAAAAAGACGGTGGGTTCAGAATTGTTTGTTGGTCTGCACCCACCGCGTTAGAGGTTTAAAAAGGCTTCTGACAAATCTTAAACACATGACAATGATATAAATCACAAAGATTTGATTGAACCAAAACCCTTACCTCAAGCGACGTCGATCAAGGGTTTGTCATGGAAAAGCACGTCGCGGAAGAAGGCGTCGCGGAAGGGGGATCGTCACGTAGTGGAGAAGGAACGCCACAGAATAAACGTCATGGAAGAAGCATCATGGAAGAAGGAACATTGGAGTCGCGGTACACGGTGTCGCGTAGTCAATCTTCGAGGATTCGGCATTCTTCGTCAGAGATCGGTGCATTCTTCACGTTCTTCACGTTCTTCGATGAAGAAGATGAAGATCTTCAAGCCTCCCCTCTTTCTCCCAATCCCCTCTCAACACAACTAGACTAATAAAATAAGAGTTCTCTTATTTTATTCCTCAAGCCATGCATTTTAAAATTCAAAAACGAATCAAAAAATTAATTGAATTAATTGCGACGATTTAACCGCCCAAATTCATGAGGTGTTTATTTACCAGATTAAACGCAAGGGTTGACCTCATTAAAAAGGGGTGTGGGTGCGTTTCTTAATTAAAGGAGGGGGTTTAGGAAGAAAAGAAATGGTGGGGCTCGTGTGGGCCCCACATCACAAATATCCTACCAAGTGGGTAGGATATTGTGGGTCCCACATCATCCACTTAACTTAAGTTAAGAAAAATAAAATAAAAATCAGTTGCACCACTTTTATTTTATTCCTTAACTTAACCCCAAAAATTAAAAACCACACCCGAGCAAACGCAACTCCGGAAGAGGTGTTTCTAATCAATTACCAGCACTTCGATTTCATCGGTGCCCTCGGAATTCGATTCTGAGCACCGGTTCAAAAGTTAGAAAAACCCGCTCATTCGTTCATTGAACGTACCCGAGCTAATCTTCGGAAAAAGATTCTGGGTACACCAGGACTCGGAATTAGGTGCCGTCAGAAACTGCGTTCTTGTAAAATTCCCAAGAAAATTAAGAAAAAAATTTCCTTGAATTTTTTGGGTCTTTACATCACTCCCACCTCAGGGATTTACATCCTTGTAAAGATACATCAAAAACTAGGGAAACAAATGTGGGTACTGAGAATGCATCTGAGCCTCCCACTCCCAAGTGCTCTCCTGGAGGTTCCTGTGCTGCCATCTGATGTGCGCTAGAGGAATTGACCATCCACGTAGGACCCACTCCTGTCGATCCTCAATATCCACCGGGACCTCCGCAAAAGTCGCCCCATCATCAATGTCCAGCTCCCCATGGTCAATGATATGTGTCGGGTCATGCACGTATATCCTCAGCTGGGATACGTGGAAGACGTCGTGCACCCGGTGCAACTGAGGTGGTAGAGCCAGGCGATAAGGCACCTCGCCAATCCTGCTGAAGACCTGGAATGGTCCGATGAAGCATGGAGACAACTTGCCGCCTCATCCAAATCTTCGTAATCCACGCCGAGGTGAGACCCACAAGAAGACGTGGTCGCCATCCTTGAACTCAAGTGGCCTCCGCCTCCTGTCAGCAAAAGACTTCTGCTGGCTCTGAGTTGTCCTCATCCGCTCCTGGATGACCTGGACCTTCTCTGTCGTGGCCTGGACCATCTCTGGTCCCACAAGTGCTGACTCCCCAGGGTCTGTCCAGCGCAGCGGTGATCTGCAAGATCGGTCGTACAACACCTCGTATGGTGCCATCCCGATGGTGTAGTGGTAGTTGTTGTTGTACGTGAACTCCACCAAGGGTAGGTGGTCCTCCCAGCTACGACCAAAGTCGAGGACACATGCACGGAGCATGTCCTCGAGAGTCTGAATGGTCCTCTCCATCTGACCATCTGTCTGAGGGTGAAAGGTGGTGCTCATATGTAGTTGCATCACGAAGGCCTCCTGAAACCCCTTTCAAAGCCGGGAAGTAAAGCGAGCATCTCGATCGGAGACAATAGATGATGGAACACCATGAATCCGTACAATCTCCCGAACGTAGAGGCTTCCCAAGATCTCCACTAAGCCCTGCTCTCTGATGGGTAAGAAGTGAGACGACTTGGTGAGTCGGTCGACAATCACCCAAATGGAGTCATGACCTCTGGAAGTACGTGGAAGTCCAGTCATGAAGTCCATAGATAACCCGTCCCACTTCCACTCTGGGTCCTCTAAGGGATGTACCAAGCCTGCTGGTACCTGGTGCTCTACCTTCACCTACTGGTAGGTGAGGCATCGAGAAAAGAACTCTACTACAGCCTTCTTCATGCCCGGCCACCAGTGTTGTCGTCTGAGATCCTGGTACATCTTCGCCACGCCAGGATGTACCGCCAAATGGGAAGTGTGAAACTCTCTCAGCACCTCCTCCAATAAAGAAACTGGTACCAAGGTATGTCCTCTGAAAAGTGCGTCATGCTCTCCTCCTACAGAGAAATCATCAGGTGCCTGTCCTGAGGATATCTGCGCATGCCGCGTCTCACAGTCAGCGTCCCCACGATGTGCCTCTCTGACCCGCTGTAGTAGTGGGGGAGTGACTGTGAGTGACTGAAGGAAGGCTACTTCATCTCTATCCATGAAGGATATCTGCAAGGCGGCTAGCTGCTCTGTAGCCTCCCCAAGTAGCTAAATGCCCGTCCTCCTGCTGAGAGCATCGGCTACTATGTTCCCCTTCCTAGGAGTATAGACTATCTCAAAGTCATAGTCCTGGAGGAACTCAAGCCACCACCGTTGTCTAAGGTTCAGGTCCTTCTGTGAGAAGATGTATCTGAGACTCTAATGGTCAGAATATACTATAAAGTGATCGCCCATCAGATAGTGTCGCCACATCTTCAGAGCGAAGACCACTGCTACTAACTCCAGGTCATGGGTAGCGTAGTTCTGCTCATGCGGCCTCAACTGACATGATCCATAGGCGATCACTGCCCGCTCCTACATCAGTACACATCTGAATCCAGTCCCTGATGCATCGCAGTAGACTACATACCCTACTCCCTCCTCTGGTAGCCTCAAGATAGGGGCCCTGGTCAATATCTATCTCAGCTCTTGGAAGCTCTACTGACATCTGTCTGACCACACAAAGGGTTTCCCCTTCTTCGTCAAAGCTGAGAGTGGCGCTGAAACTCTGGAGAAGTCTAGCACAATTCTTCGATAGTATCCAGCTAGTCCCAAGAAACTCTACACCTCTATCACGCTCCTAAGTGGCTCCCAAGCTAGCACTGCCTCGATCTTCGTAGGATCCACCGCAACTCCCGCCTCAGAGATGACGTGTCCCAAAAATTGGACCTCATGTATCCAGAACTGACACTTCGAGAGCTTTCCATAAATCTGGTGCTCTCGGAGTGTGTCTAGTACAACCCGCAAGTGGTAGGCGTGCTCCACCTCATTCGTCGAGTATATCAAAATGTCATCGATGAAGACCACGACAAATAGATCGAGGTATGGCTTAAAGATCCTGTTCATGAGGCCCATGAACACTGCTGGAGCATTGGTTATTCCAAATGGAATAAACAAGAACTTGTAGTGTCCATACCAACATCTGAAGGCCATCTTCTGCACTTCCTCGTCCCGAACTCTGAGCTGATGATAGCCTGACCTAATGTCATCTTCGAGAACCATTGTGCTCCCTTGAGCTAATCAAAGAGGTCATCAATCCTCGGTAGCGGATACTTGTTCCTCATTGTCACCTGGTTCAGGTGACGATAGTCGACACACAGTCTCAAGCTCCTATCCACCTTCTTGGCGAACAATATCAGGGAATCCCAGGGTGAAACACTGGGTCGGATGAATCATTTGCCCTGCAAGTCCTCCAACTGTAACCGTAGCTCTCGAAGCTCGGTGGGAGCCATCCGATATGTTGGGGTGGATATCGGGGCTATCATGGGGTATAGATCAATATAAAAGTCTACCTATCTGCGAGGAGGTAGTCCTGGAACGTCATCGGGGAAAACGTCTGCATACTGATCCACCACTGCAGGAAAACTAGGACTTTGCACATCAACTGCTCCTAGGATGAGGCTAGCCAACTGATGAGTGATGGGTTGTCCTCTCCTCTTCGGAATTCCTTCCTGTTCTACGAAGGCTCCCTTCTCACCGGTGAAGGTGAACCTTCTCCCGTCGGTGCGTACACATCGCACCTTGCACCTAATACAGTCAATCTGAGCATGGACTGTAGATAAACAATACATGCCCAAGATGATGTCGTAAGGCCTCGAAACCACTACAAGAAGATCCCAGCCGAAGCTATCATCTCCTAGAGTAATCTCACACTGCCGGCACTAGTGTGTAATCGTCGAGTCTGCTCCCGTAGGAGTCTCTAGCCGTAAGGATAGAGCCAACGTCTCTGTCGGAATCTTTGAGCTCCGAACAAGGACAGCAGCTATGAAATAATGACTCGCTCTTGTGTCTATAAGAACTACAGCAAGGGTGTAATAGAAACAGATAGTACCTCGAATCATCTCGGGCACACTGTGGTTTTAGGCCTCCGCTGCCTGGAGTTGTGTCTGTCTCTGCCCGTCAGCTCCCTGTGGTCGGGGTGGACCTCTTGGTGGTGGGGGTGGTAGAGCCTCAAAGCGTCTCCCACCACCTACCGCTCGGCCAGCTCCTCTGCCTCATCCTCCTGCTCCCTGCGGACCGCCACGGTCGACCCTCTGCCTCTACCTAGGTGATCCCTCAACTGTCTGCTGCTCCTCGGTACGGCGGGTCGGGCAGTCACGAGCCATGTGGCCCTGCCCGCCGTATGCGTAGCACTTTCTACCTCTCGAAAGACTGGATTTGTGCTGTGTGCCCCGCACCACTAAGCCAATGTCCTGAGGTCGTCTGCCTGAGGGTCTGGTCTTCCTGGACCCATGAGTCATCCGTCGACTGCCTGCTGCAGAAGACTCTGCTACCTACCGCCCTGCGGTAGGTCTCGCTGCTGATGTAGGCTCAACAAGGAAGCTCTCAATCAGAAGGGCTCGCTCCAGTACCCACCGCCTATGTCGGAATGCTGAGGGAGATCAGTGATGTCCTGATCTCATGCCTTAATCCCTACTCAAAGGTTTGGGTCCGGAAGAATGGGTCTCGTACCATGTCTGTCGAGTAGCGCGAGAGATCGGTAAATCTCAACGAATATTGGGTGACCGTCAAGCTTCCCTATCGTAGCTATATAAGCTCCTGGATGCACACCGCACGGAGGGTGGCTGGGACAAACTCTGAGCAGAAGAGTCTCTCAAAGTCCGTCTAGAGGAGAGATGCCTCATCATGTACCTGGAGCATCAAGATCCACCATCTGCCTGCTGCCGCGTGCAGGAGGCTCGCTGTGACGATCACCATGAGGTCTGCTGGTGTCCTCACTAACCTGAAAACCCGTACAAATGCCTCCATCCAATCCTCGGCTGTCTGAGGGTCCATCTCCCCATAGAACCTAGGCATTCGCTGATGCTGAAACTCGTGCAGTGCACTAAGGCGACGTGCATCGTCAGCGGTTGGGGCTGGTAGCATCAATGGCTCGGCGGGTAGAGGTACCACTGGTGCCTCTGCTGTCAAAGGGCCATGTACTGAGGCCTCGTCGCTCGGTGGGATTTCGTCACGTACAATGCTCAGAACCCTAGCTGGCTACCGTCGTGGGGAAATCCTGAAAAGAAACAGGTGCGCTGAGGTCAAATAGTATACCTGGTGAGCTGACACAAAGTAATCACAAAGAAAACTTGAAACACACATGCAATCAATGTTTTCGTGCATTAAGTCAGAAATCAGAAGTTAGGGTCCTAGTGTACGGATACTTCGGCCGCCGCACCAACACTGTACTCCCTAGACTGATAACCACACTTAATACTCTTAACACTATTGCTTCACATAGAAAAAGATCATAATCCTGAGTTTTGCAGTAGAACTGAACTCCTCTGATACTAATTTGTCATGACCCATCCTCGGGGCCCGTGCCGTGACTACCCCAAGCCCACCTTCCATAGGCCAGGAGCTGGCAACTAGCACCAAGGCGTAATTCCCGGTAAAAAGGGAAGGCATTTCCTTTGTAAAGTAAAAAAACACCATAGAGCAAGCAAGCAGAAGTAAACACTAAGTAAAAACTGGGTACAATAGTAAGTGCGGAAAAGTAAGTGGGCCAGTATACAAACTCAAACTAAAAGTAAAGTACAACTAGAAAGGGAAAATAGCAACTGAAAGTAAAGTCGTAGCCTCGATCCATCTACTGGAAGTCCCACCTGAAGGGTGGGTACAGATATCCTCCACATCTCCTCGGGTCCAGCCGTCCGCTCCGAGTATGCCCCGCCCAGTGATCCACCTCCGGGTACCGACCTTCTCCTCGTACCTCAACCACGATCAGCGTTGTCCATCATCTGCAACCAACACAACATAGTGCGGGCATAGCCAGTGCAGGGGTTAGTAAAAGCTACTCAGTAGGGACCCCGAGACCCCTGAAGGTCTCCCAGAATCCACAAAGGATAATCCACAAAGGAAAGATACAACCACGAAGTAACATCCGACAGTAATTAGGTATATGCCCATACATATACATAAGTCATCAATTCTCGTTCAGCTCCAACATCCAAACCCAAGTACAACCCAGTCCACACAGGAAAACACAACCAAATCCACACAGGAAAGCATAACGTATTCCACACAGGATATCAAGTCAAAATTATCGAAGATAAGGATTGAAAATCAAGACTCAGCTCACACAGGTATACTTCTTCGTATGACAATAGAGATGATCAGATGTAGCCACTGATTCATCTAAGTCATCGGACCCACACAAGATTGATAAGTACTAACCCCCGCAATGACCCACAAAGGATCGATAAATAACTAACCCCCACAATGACCCACACAGGATCGGACCCACACAGGATCTGTAGGCGCAGGCCCACATAGGACCACTGAGCGCTGACCCACACAGGATCTGACCCACACAGGATCGGTAGCACTAATCCACGTAGGATCGCTGAGTGTTGTAGTCGTCGTCGTCGAATCCACGGAGGATTTCTGCACAGTCGTCATCGTCGTCGCAGTCGCAGCCAGCTCTAGGGTTCCCGCACACAACAAGATCCTTTGGGAGGGTCCGCTCCAGGAGCCGAGGGGCTGATACATCAACTGACACATAGTTTGGAATTGATGTATCCAAAAGTTCTGTATTGTCAACAGGAACTCAACGCGACAGATGGCGCGTCGATCGGATGCCCGGTCTGTGAGTTATTGGCTTTTTTGTTTCAGGGGCCCGATTGGTTTTTAAGTCAAAACCAACCCAACCATAATCCAACTACATCCAAACCTCGAGTGGAGTAATCCAAAAGGTCTGTCTCACTAAGAGGAATCCAAAAAAGTCAACGGAACGTCAATCGGACGTTCGGAGCTCAAGTTATAAGCGTTTCTGCTCCGAGGGCCCGGTTGGTTTCGTGTACGAACCAACCCGGCAGAACCCCAAGTACTCCAAAACCTTGATTATAATATATGGAAACGACCGTCTCGTTCCAAGGATCGCATCGCCACTGATGGTGTGTCAATCGAAGGTTTGCAGACCTAGTTATGGGCAAAAAACCATGAGAGGTCCAGAAGTGGGGGTTTCAGGCCCAGACTAACCTGACCCGAGACCCCCTGGGTCAGCCCGAACCTGGTCGACCCGACACGGTTTCGGGTCCGGCCCGGCTGGGCGCGACCCGGTCCGGCCTGGGCAACCGGCCTGGCATGCTAGCGCGCTGGCCAGGGCTAGGTGGCTCAGCTGTTTCGGCCGAGCGGGTGCGCAAGGGGGGCGCCGCCCCCCTTGAATGAAACTACGGCCTCGCGTGGGGGCCGCTCCCTACCAACGGACGGGGATGAGTGTCGCATCCCGCCTCCCTTGGTCCCGCACGGCTGCAGGACCTGCGGCCGGCCAACGCAGCTTCAGCCGCGGCGGCCCTTCCCGGCGGCGCACTGGGCGCCGCCGCCTCCTGGCATCCAGCCGGTGCCGGCCGCCGCCTCCAGGCGCCGGCGGCGCCGTGCTGGCGAGGTGCGCCGGCGGAGTGTTCCGCCAACTAGCGGACGAGCTTCGGTGGTCGGTTTCGCCTTCCGTCTTCACCAATGGCCCTCCCAGGACCGGTTCTTCACTGCAAAGACCTCACAAAACCCGTGCGGCCTGCTTCATCATCGCCCGCTGATCCGCACACCAAGAACGAAAAGATGGTGGGTTCGAACTTGTTCGTTGGTCCGCACCCACCGCGTTAGCAGTTTAAAAAGGATTCCGACAAATTTTAAACACATTCTGATGATATAAATCACAAAGATTTGATTGAACCAAAACCCCTACCTCAAGCATCGTCGAGCGAGGGTTCGTCGTAGAAAATCACGTCGCGGAAGAAGGCGTCGCAGAAGGGGGATCGTCGCGTCGTGTAGAAGGAACATCACGGAAGAAGCGTCGTGGAAGAAGCGTCGTGGAAGAAGGAACGTTGGCGTTACGGTACACGGCGTCGCGTAGTCGACCTCCTAGGATTTGGCATTCTTCATCGGAGATCGGTGCGTTCTTCGCGTTCTTCGCGTTCTTCGACGAAGAAGATGAAGATCTTCAAACCTCCCCTCTTTCTCCCAATCCCCTCTCAACACAACTAGACTAATAAAATAAGAGTTCTCTTACTTTATTCCTCAAGCCATGCGTTTTAAAATTCAAAAACAAATCAAACAATTAATTGAATTAATTGTAATGATTTAACCGCCCAAATTAATGAGGCGTTTATTTACCAGATTAAACGCAAGGGTTGACCTCATTAAAAAGGGGTGCGGGTGCATTTCTTAATTAAAGAAGGGGGTTTAGGAAGAAAAGAAATGGTGGGGCTTGTGTGGGCCCCACATCACAAATATCCTACCAAGTGGGTAGGATATTGTGGGTCCCACATCATCCACTTAACTTAAGTTAAGTAAAATAAAATAAAAATTGGTTGCACCACTTTTATTTTATTCCTTAACTTAACCCCAAAAATTAAAAACCACACCCGGGAAAATGCAACTCCGGAAGAGGTGTTTCTAAGCAATTACCGGCGCTGCGATTCCATCGGTGCCCTCGGAATTCGATTCCGAGCATCGGTTCAAAAGTTAGAAAAACCCGTTCGTTCATTCACTAAATGTACCCGAGCTAAACTTCGGAAAAAGATTCTGGGCACATCGGACATCGGAATTAGGTGCCGTCAAAAACTGCGTTCTTGTAAAATTCCCAAGAAAATTAAGAAAAAAATTCCTTAAATTTTTCAGGTCTTTACACAAAATGAAGATATGAACAAAAAAATATCTATTCTGATATTAATGTAATTATTTTCTTTATAGAAATTTATTTTTATTTTATTTAAATTATATAATTACCTTAAATGCTTGTGAAATTATAATACAATATGTGTTTAATTAACAGAAAAATAAAATAAATTATTTTTAAAATATTAATTTTGGTATAATATGAATGATTTCATGTGTGGAATGAATTTTTTAGATCAATATGAAATATTATATAGTTTTTAAATCATTATATTCTAATTTATCCTTGTATAGAATTATTTAAATTCAAATAAAATGAAGAGTTTCAAAATTGATATTAATGGTAATTTGTCAAAATAATAATTAATTAAATTATTTAAAAATCATAAAAATATTTAGAAAATAAATATTAATTATGATAAGGTGTAAAATATCATAAATTTACCTTTTATGTCTAATTTATACCATATAAGTAGAAATTAAAATCTTTTAATATTAAAATATTTGTTATCATAATTAAAATTAAAATGTGTTAACTATGGGTTAATCATAATGATAAGATTTAAAATAATACCAAAACTTGTCTAAAATATATTTTTTTATTATATTACAATATTATCTTATCTTATATTTGAATAAATGGTAATTTTGGGATATTTGGATAGAAAATGAATTTATTATAATTTAATCTTTTGAGAAATTCCAGAAGTTCCCCTCACATCAATTATAAAAGGGAACCTCATCCATTAATTATTTACATCACATTGAGACTTATAGATCAAACATAACCTACAAATTTATATTATAAACTTCCTCAGACACATTATATAGGTTTTGGTATTCTCAAAAAACAAACCCTATAGCCCTTTAGAGGAGATCCAAAGGAGACATTTTGAATAAAAGGTAATTGCTCTATCCGATCACTTTCTTTTTCTAGTCTTACTTACCTCCTATAAATCTATGATGTTTATAATTAAATAATAAATTCAGAATCATAAATATTCTTAAATTTTATTATTATTATGAAAACACCATTATACACCCTCTTCCCATCAAACAAGAAGTGAAAGTATCGCCCGTGCGTACGTACGGCTTACCATCTCCACGTAGCGATACAATTCATTTTTCATCACCATATTTTATGGATGGGTATTATTATTGGTTTAATGAAAATATATGATATTTAGGATAAAATTATAATTATTTAAATATTAATTATTAGTTACCTTTCTTTCATTTTATCAATCAAAAAATTAAAATAGTGTTTATGCGTATGTATGGCCTACCATCTCCATGAACGGTGTAATTCATTTTTCTATTTATACATTCTATGAATGTATATAAATATGAAAATAATTTTTATATATGATTTTTATACCATTATTAAAAAAATTAATTGATGAGACCATGTTCAATGTATAAGGACCATGACCGCCAAACCAAATCAAGCTTGGAAAACAAAGCAGTTATCACCCAGAACAGTGATTTTAATAACAAATTGTTTTGAAAAAGGTGATAAGATGTTATAAATAAATTATATAAGGTATGATAAATATATTTTTATTTAATAAATGTATAATAAATCTATATTTATTATATAGGATATTTCAACATGAACAAAGAAAGTCAAGACTTGAGGTAAGGGGATTCTTAACTCGATTTTTATTCATTCGGTTAAACTACTATATCATTGATTATGTCATTATATGATTATGTGTGAAATGAATTTTTAATATATTATGTTTTTTTTACAATTGATTTATATTTATTTACAGTGAATACATATAATTGATTCCTTTTATTATAATGACCCATTCTTTTGATCCAAGATAAAATTCCAAAGGAATTTGAATTTTGGCGTTTGTTGGATGGGTCGTTCTTTGAACTGAGCATCAGAATGTAATTCTGAGTTTTGGACAACTTCAATGTGTTTTTTAGAACTAGTTAAAGTATTTATAGGTTTCTTGGGTGTCTCGTCAAGTTTTGGTAGCATCAGGTACTAAAAATCAATGGTTTTGGTGGTCTGATAGAGGCACATGGTTTTTCTTAAACCGTGTGGCCTATTTTTGAAGAGAAAACGTTTTTCAAATGGGTTGCACATGGTTTAGAAAAATTGTGCACCTAGACCGCACGGTTAGTGCCACATAGGAAGTATGCATTCACTATTCCTCACATGGTTGGTGCACGGTTAGGGTAACCATGCATGGAAAACCATGCGAAGTGGTTTCTTAAGGAATGGGTGTCGTGTGGTTGGTGCACGGTTTGGCCAAACCATGTGGCCAAGCCATGGTTTTGGCATTGAAATTAAAATTTTTTCCTTAATGAAACTTTAAGTGTTATTTATTTCTTTCTTTTCCTCCTAGAAACCATGTGAATCTCTTCCCTTCCCACGATGGGCTCTCCTCCTCTCCAAGCTAGGCATGGAGACCACTCCTTCATCTGTTATCTGATTCGAGTGTCGTCGGTCTCTATGGATCAACATCGATAAGCTCTTGATTAATTTTAGATATTTATATGTTTAATCTCCTCTCAATTAATTTATTGAGGTGAAATCTCATTTGACCTATTTTCAGGGTAGATGACCATTTCTTATATTTATTCAAAACCAGACCAAATCAGACCTTGATATTGGATAATTAATACATCCTAAGCATGAGGTAGGTGGTCTAAATATTTTTCCCTAAATTTTTATTGAAATGTGAATGTTGATGTTATGTCTCGTGTCATCCTTTTCCAATCATCGCCTTTTAATTTAGTTCTTCACCTCAAATTGATCAACACACTATGATACACTCCTTATGATCCTTATTTAGTGTATAGAGGTTTTTAACCTCAGTCACAGACACCCCTTGGATATGGCAGCTCATATTTACCCTTTTTAATTAAATTAATGAATTCACAAGATTTATTCTAAGAATTTTACTTGGATCAATAATGTAATTTCCCCTTGTAGGTAATTTTCCAATTAATTATGGAACCTCCTAAGTGCAATGTTGAAAGTTGAAATTGCTTACATATTTAGAAGATTTCTAAATGATTATTTTGGTGGATTGATTTTTGTTACATAAATTAAATTTTATGTTATTATTAAAAGAATTTTTGATGAACAATGACATGTTTTATAATAAAACCCCACGGTTGAGGTGCATTATCTTTGAAATTATAAGGTAATGATTTTTTATTTAAACAATGCTTGGTTAATTTCTTTGGATTTTTCCTATGCCTTCATGTTAGTGTCTGATAAGTGGCATGATATTACATGTCCTCTTTAGTTATTTATGAATGGAGTTTCCCTCCATTGATAGAAATGTTTATCTGAACCAAGACACCTCCTAAGTGATTTTCCTAACTTATGAATAGGATTTCCCATATAGGTAATTACCTTATTTGACCAAGGCACCTTCTAAGTGCCCCATTCAACTTTGTTAAAATAATTTCCATGTTTTTTTTAATTAAATGGAATATGTTAATTTGAATAGATTGTTCATGAAGTCTTGTATTCCTTGAATTTATTAAATGATTTAATTATTATGGAATTAAAATGGGTGGTATAACCACACCTCTTGTTATAATTAAATAGGAACAGCTTTTGTGAAAGGTTTTCAATGATATAACTTGATTAAGTTGAGAGGCATGCACTACTACAAAATGAAGCTATAGCCATGGACCTATAGCCATGGTTTTATAAGTCCATGGCTATAGCATGGTTATACCAACGGAGGAAAATTCATCTGTGGCTATATGTGAAATTTGACCAATATCTCGGGCTCCTCCTACGGAACCCTCCCCGACTCACTCCCCTCCCCCGACGCACTCCCCTCCCCGGACGACCGTGCCTCCCCCCTCCCCGGACGACAGCGCCTCCCCCAACGCTGACGGACTCCCCTCCTCCCCCGACGCACTCCCCTCCTCCTGAAGACCTCTCCTCCCCAGACGACCGTGCCTCCCCCGACGGACTCCCCTCCACTGGACGACCCCAACGAACTCCCCTCCTCCCTCGACGGACTCACCTCCTCCCCCGACGGACTCCCCTCCTCCCGACGGACTCCCCTCCTCCAGACGACCGCAACTCCCCTGCTCCCGATGGAATCTCCTCCTCCGACGAACTCTCCTCCTCCCGACGGCCTCCTCCGGACGACCTCATTGCCGGTATCTTTATCATTCCATTTTTTATCATTTCCAGTATCTTTATATTTAACAATAGTTTTTTCAAAATCCATATCAGTAGTAATTAGATCCTTCTCAAGAATATTTCCACTCTTTTACATATAACTTGTTAAATTCAAACTCTTGATATACCCATAATGAATATAGGGAACTGACCTGAAATTACTAATAAAATGAGGGGGTGAGAATTAGAGGGTGATCCACCCAAAATCAGGATACAAATGAGAATCCTATTTTAGAATTTCCAAGTCCTAGATAATAGAGACATATTTAGGTATCATAAGTTATGTATTAGTCTTTATTGACCTATTATAATTGGGATTGAAGATATCAAAACAGTTTTTTCTAATTGCCTTTCTAATTTTAAAAATATTGGCTTCACATTATTAGGTTTTTAAAACAGTTTTTTCAATGTCAAAATTCATTGGGTGTGGGTTAATTCTTCTCTTTTTGACCCCCTTTTGGTCAGATCAGGCAACCAACATGTTATTTTCTCTTTTTCTGATTTTGGATTCAAGTTGGATTATTATTTAATTTATTCTAGTAATAGTTATCTAGATCGATGAACTCTTTGGGGTGAAATTGGTTCTCTCAAAAACAATATTAATGATCCTTGGATCATTCTTGGGGACTTTAATTTGATTATCAATCCAAAAGAAAAAATATTTCCTATGAACTGGTCAATTTATTTTAGTGAATTCAATGGTTTTGTTATAAAAATGATTTGATTGAAGTGAATCATGTTGGGGAAAAGATAACTTGTTATAAAGGGCACCCCAAATGTATGATGGCCAGTAAAATCAATAGGGATTTTGTTAATGATTTTTCTTTACATTCTTGGTATTCCATTTCAAGTATATAATTATCTCATCTTTACAATGATCATCAACTTATTTTTAATTTTATCTCAGAAAAGGGTATTAAGTCTCCATTACCCTTTAGATTCAATAAAAATTGTGTTATTCATCCAGAATGTGAAAATGTTGTTTGGGAAGTTTGGTGTTCAGTAGGTGGTAAGAAGAATGACATTTCATGTATTATTAAACAAAAGATTCAGAAGGTAAATCATTAACATTGGAGTAAGGATATGTTTATTCATCTTGACATGGACATATCCAATCTTGATGCCTCTCGTTTGTCCTTCCAGGAGCAGTGTACCCATGATGATTTCTCTAGTGTTGTTTCATTGGAATCTGAGATGACTCTTAATCTTAACTATTTATCCAATATTTAAGATGTAATAAAAAATATTCATCTAGAGATAATTGAAATAAGGATTGTGTTATAAATTCCAATTTCATTAATAATATTCAAATTGTTCAAAAAAAAATTAGGCCTCTTTCTTTACTAAAAATAGGAGATCAAATTATGGACAATAGACATGACTTTTTAGAGCACATTATTTTTTATAATGAATATCACATTAATGACTCATCTACCATCCCCCACAATAGAGGTTATTATACCCAAATTGGAAATTCATAAAGATAATACAGAACTTTTATCAATTAATTTGGAACTATAAATCAATGATGCAATTTTTAGTTTTAGGCCGGAAAGCTCCCAGGGTCCTGATGGAATTATAAATTTATTTTTTTAGAATTATTGGGAGATCATTGGTGAAGATGTTTTCAACCATTCTCTTAATTTTTTCAATTGGGACCTTCAACCTAATGGATTATATTATCAATTCCATTCCCAAATTCCAATGACAAAAAATGAAAATGAGATACACTTATTCCGGCCTAATGCTCTTATCAACACTTTAAAAAAAGTTATTACAAATATCATTTCAATTAGACATTCTACCATCTCTAATAAAATTGTTCCTTCTAATAAATTTTGATTCATTAAAGGAATGACCACTGATGATTGTATTGTTATGGATTTAGAGTGATTCAATATCTTTAAAAACCCGATTCATGGGGGGAATGTTGCCAATAAATTAGACATTAAAAAGGATTTTCATACCTTGTATTGGGGATTTATATTTAAAATTATTCTCATGTTTGTTATTGAGGACACATTAATTAATTGGATTTTGATTAATTTTACATTTGGTCATATCTCATTTCTTGTAAATGGATCCCCAGAGGGATACTTATCTTGTTCTAGAAGAGTTAGGCAAGGTGATCCACTTTTTGTTATTATTTTAGTTATTTCATTAAATTATCATTTTTGATTGTTTTCCCTCATGGATAAAAATGGAAAGACGAAGGCTATTAGTGTTGGTCATAGTTCTTTTACTTCTACCCAACTACATTATGCTGATTATATCATCCTCTTCAATAAATGGGATAAAATAAATATCAAGAATATCATGAAATCTCTTCTATAATATGAGAATATTTCTAGGAAACAACTTAGTTGGAATAAGTACATTGTCTACATTGGTATAAATATCTCAAAAATTATTAAATCAAAAGTCATCACAGATTTGGTTATTAGGAATGTTTTTCCATCTTTCCATATCTTGGTGTTCTGATGTTCTGTGGCCAACCGAAGGATTATTATTTTCATGTGATAATTAGTAAGATCAACAATTAGCTTGAAACATGGAACGGAAAATCAATTTTAATGGCTTGTCATGTCTGTTTGGTTAAAGCTATTATTGTTTCTAAATTTTTTTATTCCCATATGGTTTATAAATGGCCTTGTTCTCTAATAAAGTCTATTATTGTGGCCATGAAAATCCTTATTTAGATTGGTAGTATTTTGGAAAAAATATTAGTAACTATTCCTTGGAACACCTGTTGCAGATAATTTGATAGGGGGGCCTTGGTATCGAAAATATCAGTCTTTATAATAAACCCTTTTACGCTTATTTAGTTTGGAAACTAGTAATTGACCCCTCAGAAGATACTGCATTCTGATCGTCTAAATTCATTATTATTCTCAGAAGTGAAAACATAAATTAAATGTATTCCTCTATTTGGTCTTCCTATATATCTTCATTTTCCCTTATTGATATTGATGCTAAATGGAATGTCTCTTAGGATTCTTCTCCCATGGTTTGGAAAGATAATTGGACAGGTGATCCTCTCGTTGATTCTCTTATTCGTGATGTTTCAAACATAGATATTTATGTTTCTATTAAGGGTCAATTAGATAATATTTTTTATTCATTGGACACTAGAGGATCTTACACTATCCAACTAGATTCACATTAAATCGGTTTATATAGGTGAATAGACCTTGGAGGCCCCACAACTCTTAGAGATTCCATGGGGGAGGAATATGATTGATGGAATTGATCATCTCTGGGTCAATCACGATGACCATATATCTTGTAGTAAAGTGGAGAAACATAATAGAGGTAACCCTGAATGTGAACTTCAGGGAGTTTATCTTAAAGTGTATGAAATATAGGAAGATAAACAATTTCTCAAGATCCTTGAGATGGTCCAAATATGGTAGGATTTTTCCACCAAATAATCCTAGTAGCATTCCACAAATTTCATGATAATTGGCTTGAAGATGTGGTGCATGGACAGTTGATAAGTGGATTATTCCTTATTCTATCCCATGAGAATCAATTAAAATAAGAAATTCCCCTATGGAACCATAATTATGAGAGACTCTACATCCTTGGGGGTCATCCATGTTTGATTATACCTGGAGTATCCATCCATAAAAGATAGGGCCTGGAACCCTATTATAGCATTGATTAATAGCTTTTTCATTGGAAGGGAAAAACAATACTTTAGATAATGGTGGTTGAGTTATAAAAAGTCAATATTGATGATTACTTAATATCTTTTGAAACAATACATATAATGTTAAGTCATTTTCTAGATTATTTATCTAATGTATGTTTATCTGCCTCAGGATGGATAGATACTGGATGTACAACATTGATCGGATCACTGATGAATTTCAGAAGGAGTTACAATATTTTTTGGACTTTGCATTCACTAATGATTCAGATGGCGGGTTGATTCGATGCCCGTGTTTTGATTGTGTTTGAAGACCTTGGTTAACTCATGAGGAAGTGAGCTACCATATCACTAAAAGTGGTTTCCAAAAAAACTTATCATGTGTGGTATCACAATGGAGAAAAAGCTAAAGTGTTGAATGCCATCGATTCAGTGGAAAATATTGGTATGAAAAATTTTATTCCTGATTGGTTTCCTTTTGTTTCTGAAGCTAGCTCCTCATGTAGACTAGTGCAAGAGGAAATGAATACTGGAACACATTTCTCATCTATTAATCAGGATGATTACGTTGAGAGTGTTAGAAAGTTGATGGAAGATGCAAATACCCCAGTATATCAAGCATGTGGAAAAATGAGCAAACATGAGTTTTTAATGTGATTATATCATGGGAAAACAATGTATGGATTTAGTAATACTGCGGTCGACTATCTCTTTACATTTATTAAGGATTTACTACCTGATGATGCATGTATTCTAGAAAATGATTACATGGCATCAAAGTTGGTTGACAATTTTGGATTTTCATCTAGTAAGATTCATTCTTGTCTCAAAGACTATTGTTTGTTCTGGAAGGAGAATGCAGACTTGAGTCAGTGCAAACAGTGTGGCACATCAAGGTGGAAGACTAATAAAGACGGATCTCAATCTCGCATACCACAGAAAGTGATGTGGAACTTCCCTTTAATTCCCAGGATTCAAAAAACAATTATGTCAGAACAAATGGCAAAGAATATGAGATGGAATGCAGATGAAAGAAATAAGGATAACGATGAAATAGTGCATCCTGCAGATGGGTTGGCTTGGAATAAATTTGATAGGTTACATCCTGATTTTGCAGCCGACCCATGAAATGTTAGATTGGGATTATCCTGTGATGGTTTCAACCCATTTCGCCAAATGCATACTTCACATAGTACTTGGCCTGTTTTCATTCACATTTATAACTTTCCTTCATGGATGTGTATGAAGAAGCCATGCACTATCCTGAGTATATTGATATCTGGACCCAGTGATCCTGGAAATGATATTGATATATACTTGCAGCCATTAATAGAGGAGTTAAATGAGCTTTGGATTGTTGGTGCACAAGCGTATGATGCTTTCAGAAAGGAGTACTTTATGTTTCGTGTAGCTTTATTATGGACAATAAATGATTACCCTGCCTACGGAATGATGTCTGGTTGGAGTACTAAAGGGAAATTATCATGTCCTATTTGTATGAAAAATACACGTTTCCGAAGATTAATGTTTCGATGAACTTTCAGCTTCATAGGGCATCGACGTTTTCTACCAATGGATCATCCATACAGGAAAAATCAGAGACAGTTCGATAATGCCATCGAGACAGATGAGACACCTCAATGAATGTCAGGGACTGATATTGTTAAAGAACTTGATGATTTGAATTATTTTCTGGGAAAAAGTCAATCAAATATCAGAAAGTGAAAGCATGCTAATTCGAATTCCAACAGCAATTGGAGAAAGAAAGGCATATTCTTTGAGTTGCCGTATTGGTCATCGAATTTATTACGTCATTGTTTGGATGTAATGCATATCGATAAAAAAAATTGTGAGATGTTACTTGCTACTATTTTAAATTTCAAAGGCAAAACAAAAGACGATTTGCGGTGTCGTCGTGATGTGATGGATTGGGGTATAAGAGCAAGACTTCATCCTAAGTTAATTGTTCAAAATAAGTGGAAAGTCCCTGTTGCATGTTATTCGATGAAAAATGTGGAGAAAAAACAATTTCTTCAAGTCTTGGAAAGTATGAAGGTTCCGGATGGTTATTCAAGTAATATTTCAAAAAGGGTGAATACACTAGATGTGAAACTCAAATCTCTTAAAACCCATGATTATCATGTCTTGTTACATGAGTTGATTCCCATTGCCATTCCTCATTTACTTTCACATAATGTTTGAGTTGCGATGATTAAGTTATGTCAATTTTATCGAGATCTTTGTGCCAAAAGATTGAGCAGAAGTGTTGTTCCGAAATTGCAGAGAGATGCACCGATTATTCTTTGCGACTTGGAGAAAATTTTCCCACCATCTTTTTTCACAATTATGTTACATTTGACTGTCCATCTTCCCACGGAAGTTCTCTTTGGTGGTCCTGTTTCGAGTCGGTGGATGTATCCTACCGAAAGAATGATGTTTACATTGAAATCTTATGTGAGAAATAAATATCATCCTAAAGGCTCTATTGTGAAATGCTATTTAGCACAAGAATGCATGGATTTCTGTTCATCGTACCTAGCTAACGTCACTACGAGGTCTAATCAACTAATGAGAACTGAAGATGAGCAATATGATCCCATTGAGCCTGCATTTCCTTTAATACCCCAAACAGGGGGGATATCCGGATCGTACTCGTTGTGTACTTTAAGCAGGGAAGAGTGGGAAATGGCACATCGCACAGTATTATTCAACTATGGTGTGCTTGATGATTATATGAAGTAAGTAAACTAATAAATATGTATTTTTTTTCTTTGTGTGATTTCTTTATATCTTGTGACATTTTAATGCTTTCATATCTGTAGAGAACATTTTGAAATTATAAAAAAGAGACATCGCTCTCTATCTATTAAGAGGAAGGAACTGTTGCATAGAAAAGAATTTGCTGCTTGGTTAAAGTCAAAGGTAATTGATTTCTTTTCCTTCTTCTCATAACATAATCACATGTCTCTGTTTAATATTCTATATTGGTATCTTTTAGGTTTTAACTCTACCAATGATTGAAGTATCAGATGAAATAAAAGCATTGTCCTTTGGTCCAAACGATGTGGTGCGTGTTTGTAAGTCAATAGTTGTCAATGGATATAAATTTGTTATAAATAGTTGTGCAAAAAAATGGAAACACAGCATGATGGTGTCACAATAAGCGCCACAACAAATTGTTATGTGAGTGCATCGGACAGGCAGCCTCGATCAGAAAATATATCATATTATGGTGCTGTTGAAAGAATCATTTTATTAGATTACTATGCACATGGTCATGTCGCAATGATGAAATGAAAGTGGTTTGATTCAATGACACGACAAGGAATGCATATTGATAACTGTGCATTTAGAGTGATTGATATGAACTGCCAGCTTCGTACCGATGAACCTTATATTCTTGCGTCACAAGCTAAACAGGTGTTTTATGTAAGTGACTCATTACAACCACAATTTGGTGTTATTGTTGATGTTATTCCTAGACATATTTTTGACGATGTCATAGATGACAATGATGTTGTGGATGAACCTTTTGGTATTTATTCGAATTTTTCATTTGATGATACGGATGATGCAATTTTTAGAACAGATTGTGAACCAGAAATTGTCACAGACCCCACATAGCGTTGACACATTTGTAAGTATTTACCTGATATTATCGCAATATTGTATGTGTTTTTTTTAACTTTCATACATGATATCAAAATAACTATTATATTTTATACCATTATCAAATATAAAACTATTAATAGCCTCACCAATTTATGTTTAACCACTTCTCTAGTAAATCTTGAACATAGAAAAGTCTTGATATTTTATCAATATAAATATCACACATGAAAATGTATCTCATTGTTTTATGATACAATTGTATTATTTATCATTTTGCATTATTTCTATTTATTTGAGAATATTTTTTTAAATTTCTAAGTAAAAATGTCTGATTATGATGATACTAGAAGGAGTAGAAGAATACTGAGAAATGAACAATGTAGGTCTCCTCCTGGAAACAATGTAAGTACAAATTATGTTTGAATATTATGGTCTTTCATATTATTTATCTTGTTATAGTTCATTTTATTTTATCATCTATGTTATTTTAGATTGCATCATTGAGGAGACGCTTGGATTATGCCACTGAGGATGATATTGTGGCGTGGGGTACTGATTCTACAGGTCAGCCTACTACTACGCCGCTTGAGACACTAGGAGGCCATCCTCCCATTATGCCACCTCCATATTATCCATACCCACCTTTTCCGTATCCCTTTTTGACCGCACCCACATCGGATGGTAGTTCTCAGACTCCCATCCCTCAGTTTCCATTCCCACCATCCACTGTACAGGGTAATGTTCTCCCATATATCCCACCGCCATATCCATATCCATATCCACCCTCATCTGTACAGGGTTATCCATCGGGTTTTCTGCCTCCATCAGTACACTTTGCATCTACTATACATAGTACTCCTGTAGATATCTCACCTACCATGGAGGATGCCCCCCCCTCCAGACGCAGCACTTCAGGGGTCAGCAGATCCCCCATCTATTGGTATTTGTTTAAACATTACTATTACTGATTAATGATAAATTCATATATATTATTTTCTTTTATTTTGGTTTCATGATTAGCTCCAGCCTCTACCATACGACGAGGCCACACAAAAATGTGTGAGGTTTGGAATCGTAACACGCAAATCATAGTTGATTACAATGAGGACAATTCTATAATTAATAAAAATGGCACGGAATGTAAAGGTTTTATGGGAACACTTTCTAGACACAGCAATATCATTCCAGTTCAACCGATAAGTTGGAATGCAGTTGGACAACAAATAAAGGACAAAGCCTGGGCAGAGATTTGGGTAAGTAATGTTAATCACCTTTTATATATATATATATATATAAATTTATAATATTTTCTTAACAAATATTATGTCCATTTCAGCTTCGATATAATTTTCCCGATGGACAAAATGCAAAGGCTGCAAGGATAATTGATTTAGGTGAAATGTGGCGAGCCTACAAGTATGATTTATATCTTGGGTGGAAAAAGAGAGTTGGTACAGAGCTTGAAAAAGTACCGGTGATTCAAGATTTCTCAATATCACAATATAAAGAGATAATCAACTATTGGAAGAGTTCAGTGTTTAAGGTGTTTGTTAAAATTATATATATATTAATTTATTTAGTTAAAAACGATTTTAAATTACTTGTTTTATTTATGTTAATGATTTTATATAATTATTTGTTTATAGGAGAAATCAAATAGAAATAAAAAAACAAGAGTGCAATGAAACACATTTATACTCATGGACACACTTCATTACCAGATCATGAGCAGACGCAGGTAATTTAACATTTAAAATATTTTTCTTTGTTTTTTGTAATTTTTTAACTTCCAATTTTGATTTATTTCTTTGTTTTTTTTCAGAAAAATGAATCGAATATTGAGGGTCGCGTTCCTCGCTCAACTTTGTTTTGTACAAGCCGGAAAAAGAAATATGGTACTGTGCCAAATCCCGACACCGAGAAGGTGATTGTAAGTATATTTCAATTTCTTTTATTTTTACTGAATTTAATTCCTTATATTATTTTATCATTTTAATTTATGTTATATATCAATCAACATAATGATTTAGAGGCATTGGCAGAAAAAGAACCTGACAATTTGGTCCCAAACGATCATCTACATCAGGTATTAGGAGATGAGAATCAGGGTAGAGTGCGTTGTCGACCTGGGAAGAAGATTGTACCATCTCGATACTGGTCTACTAACGTTTCTTCGAGTACTGGTTCTGGTTTTGTCACAGTGGAACAAATGAATGCCGCAATCAAAGAAGCAAGTCAAAAATCAGAACAGACGATAACTGCAAATATGATGAAGTTTATGTCTGCCCTTTCTTATACACTTCCACCAGAAGCAGCTACAACGGTTGATGAATTTTTGATGTCAATGCGTTCTGCTAATGTAGATTCTTCTATTGGAGACGGAGCCAGACCTAGTGTTGAACCCGGTGCTGGTGCCGGTTCGGATGCAGATGCCAATGCTGATGATGATGTTGGTGGTGTGAGAGGTGGTGATGGTGTTTCTGTAGGAGGTTTGGATGAGAGTTATCATGATTTTGATGATACTAATATTGAGACTCACTTTTGATGTAAATTTTATTTTTGGATTGGTAATGTATGACGAGTTCCATGCATCCGATTACATTGCTTTTTTGATCAATATCATTAATATTTACCATATCTTATTTGGAATGAGAATGACTACTAACCTGTATAGTTAGCATCAACCAAAACACAAATAATTTAAGTAGTATCCACATTTGTACCACAGAATAATGATTTGGAATGCATCATATTCTTTTACAGTGTGATTTTACATTGAATCTTTTTAGGTTTAAATGGTTTGGAATGCATCATATTCTTTTTATTATCTAAATCCAAACATTCTTAGAGATTTTAGTTATTAAGATGATGATATTGGATCCTCCAACACAAGAACTAGTCCTGGATATCCCCCAAAAATCTGAGTGTATGTATTCAAGTGGGCTGGCAGCATTGAAATAAGACCTATTTAATGATGATCTAAGTATCTCGTTTGGGAGGGAAACATATATAAGAGTCTCTAAAATAGATTACATCTTAATGGTTATCACAATTATTATCTTAGTACCATTGAATTAGTTGGCATCGTAGTAGTGGAGGCTATAATGGTGGAAGGGGCTTCAATTGGAGTAGAGGTAAACTCTACATTATCATGTGTTAATGCCTCCTAAATCAAGAGGTAATCTATGTGCCTTATAGTGGGATCAATGAATGGAAAATACATGTGTAGATTAGAAATCTACCACTTACCCTTAATTTGGGAATCTAACTCTATTAGGGGGTCCAGGTGGTGTCCAGGGGTAGGGGGACTAGCAGGGGACTGGCAGGGTGCCTGGCAGGGTGCAGGGGGGGACTGGTAGGGGGGACTGGCAGGGGGCAGGGGGACTAGCAGAGCCTCTTTATCTTACTATGGCTTTTTCTTTTTTTTAATTACCTAATCCAACATTTTTAATTCAGGTTTTATTACTTATTTCTCTCATTTATATCTCTGTTTAAGTTGTATACATTTAATTCATTTCTACTTGTTATTGAAATATTTCCATTCAGGGGGGCGGGGTGTCCGGCAGGGGGCTGGGGTTGGGGGCTGGGGTTGGGCAGGGTGCTGGTGGGGGGTAGGGGGCTGGGGGCAGGGGGGCTGGTGGGGGCAGGGGGCTGGGGGGGGAGGGGGGGCTGGTGCAACTGAGGGCGGGGGTTGGGGGCTGGTGCAGGTGGGTTGCGGGGGGGGGGGGGGGGACTGGTGCTGGTGGGCTGGGGGGTGGAAGGGGGCTGGGGGGGCTGGTGCAGCTGGGGGCTGGGGTTGGGGGCTGGGGTTGGGCAGGGGGCTGGTGCGGGGCTGGGGGGGCTGGGGGGGCTGGTGCAGCTGGGGGCTGGGGTTGGGGGCTGGTGCAGGTGGGCTATGGGGGGGACTGGTGCTGGTGGGCTGGGGGGTGGCAGGGGGCTGGGGGGGGGGGGGGGCTGGTGCAGCTAGGGGTTGGGGTTGGGGGCTGGTGCTGGTGGGCTGTAGGGGGGGTGGAGGTGGGCTGGGGGTGGCTGGGGGCTAGTGGGGGGCTGGGGGGGTAGGGGGCTGGGGTTGGGGGGCTGGGGGCTGGGGGGGAGGGGGCTGGTGTAGCTGGGGGCTGGTGGGGGGCAGGGGGCTGGTGGGGGGCAGGGGGCTGGGGGGCAGGGGGCTGGGGGGCAGGGGGCTGGGGTTGGGGGGGCTAGGGTTGGGGGCTGGTGGGGGGGGGGGGGGGGGGGGCTGGTGAGGGGCAGGGGGCTGGGGTTGGGGCTGGTGGGGGGGGTGGAAGTTTGTAAGCTGGTCTCTTATTTCTTCACCTCAGGGGTGCATCCCCATGGTTTCAATGCCCAATTTATCACTTTGATTCCTAAATTTGAGAATGCTTGTGAAATTCACCTCTTCCGGTGAAATAACTAGATTGAGTCGAGTGATATTATTGAGATATTCGATCCAATGAGTAATAAACCTCTATGGGACATTCCATGTTCTTGATTACAAAGTCTTGGAAGCTATTTCTGAGTCAGACTCAATCCATAAGCAGCTCCGTCATGCTGAGGTGAAAAATTAGTTCTTGATTATTGAACAACCTTGAATTCCTTGTAGTACACACAATAAAAAAATGATTCCACTATTTCTAGAAGAAGATTCTATAACTGCTCGTTGCATCTAGCCTTGGAGACCTTATCCAATTCAGCTCCTATAGCTGAAAGAAATACTAAACAATTCGTATCCCCCCACCAAGAGCATCCCCTCCATTTAATAACCCCCACCCACCGCCTAACACCGCCTAACAACCTTGACATCTAACAACTATTTAACACAAGTTACCGTACTGCCCCTAGTAGTGTATTAGACACACCCCTTTACATACCCTGACCCAGCAGCACCCAGCCCCAGGACCCCTAACGCAGGTGCATCCCATGACCCTTCGCAGCCCAGGCAGAAGACTTCCAGCCTCGCCTCACCAGCTCCTCTCCAGCTCCTCTCCAGCCACACAGCAACAGTCAGTAACATGCAGCCCCATGTCAGGGGGGAGGGCTGTCCAGCAGGGGGAGGGATGTCCAGCAGGGGGGGTTGTCCAGTAGGGGGGAGGGGTGTCCAGCAGGGGGAGGGGTGTCCAGGCAGGGGTCGGGGCTGTCTAGTAGGGGGGCGGGCTATCCGGCAGGGGGGCGGGCTTTCCGGCAGGGGGGCGGTCTGTCAGGAAGGGGGCGGTCTGTCACGGGCTATCCGGCAGGGGGGAGGGGTGTTCGGCAGGGGGGAGGGGTGTCCAGCAGGGGGGAGGGGGTGTCACGCCGCGGTCACGCCGCGGTCATGCCGCGGTCACGTCGCGGTCACGCCGCGGTCACGCCGTGATTTGGCCCTGCTCCAGGATGACACCCTGCGGCGGTTACTCCTCCAAGATGACACCCTGCGGCGGTCACGCCACGGTCACGCCGCTGTCACGCCGTGGTCACGCCGCGGTCACGCCGCTGTCACGCCGCGGTCACGCCGCTGTCACGCCGCGGTCACGCCGTGATTTGGCCCTGCTCCAGGACGACACCCTGCGGCGGTTACTCCTCCAGGACGACACCCTGCGGTGGTCACGCCGTGGTCACGCCGCGGTCACGTCGCAGTCACGCCGCGGTCACGCCGCGGTCATGCCGTGATTTGTCCCTACTCCAGGACGACACCCTGCGGCGGTTACTCCTCCAGGACGACACCCTGCAACGGTCATGCCGCGGTCACACCGCGGTCACGCCGTGATTTGGCCCTGCTCCAGGATGACACCCTGCGGCGGTTACTCCTCCTTAGAGAAACATTGAATGGTTAGCTCTATAATTTTTAGTATTTCCTCAATCCTAAACTATATCTCCTCTCAGCGCTGCCTCTCATCTATCTTTCCACAAAACGTGCATAGAAGGTGGTACAAAGGCTCAATTCAACTGAAAACATTGGTTTGGAATTGTCTGACTTATTTTATTGTACATGTATCACATAATATTTGTTCGGTAATTCTTCTTTTTCCTCATCCTCTTCACATGTTGTCCGAACCAAATCATCCTTATCCTATGCACATGTCGTCTGAACTAGATCTGCCTGTTGTGATGGAAATTCAATGTCTGCTTTTGGCTATTTTAGATGAAATTCCTTCCATAATTCCCTCATCTCATGTAGCACTCATTGGGGGGTTCTGTAGGAGGTGTCTAGGGGGGTGTCTGGGGGGTGTCCAGGGTGTGTCCAGGAGGTGTCCAGGGGGTGTCCAGGGGGTGTCCAGGGTGTGTCCATGGGGTGTCCCGGGTGTGTCCAGGGGGTGTCCAGGGGGTGTCCAGGGGGGTTTCCAGGGGCGTGTCCAGGGCGTGTCCAGGGGGTGTCCAGGGGGGGTGTCCAGGGGGTGTCCAGGGGGTATTTTTTTATGGATTTGGACACCCTATAGCCACGGTTCTAAACTGTGGCTATTGGTTTATTGCCACGGTTTTTAACCGTGACTATAGACATAATGCCACGGTTTAAAACTGTGGCAATATATTCTGTCCGGCCTTTAGTATAGCCACGGTTGAAACCGTGGCTATAGGTCTAGACCTATAGCCACGCCAAACTTAGCCACGGTTCGGGGAACCGGGGCTATTACCTATAGCCACGGTTCGGGGAACCGGGGCTATTACCTATAGCCACGGTTCGGGGAACCGGGGCTATTACCTATAGCCACGGTTCGGGGAACCGGGGCTATTACCTATAGCCACAGTTTGAGGGCCTATAGCCACGGTTTAGAATCGTGGCTATAGCCCGAATTTCCAGTAGTGATGCTTTATGATGGTTTTCATGCCTTGAATGAAATAAATGTTTAAAATGTAATTAATTTTAAAGGGTGGTAAGGCCACACTGATTTTTCATTCTTAGTATATTCTCTATTTAAATATGATACCCTTAATTTTAACTCAGATTAATAAATGAAAATCATGAAAGGAAATTCCTCATGGATTATATTATTATTTTTATATGATGACACCTTATAAATAGGATGTGGACATTGGTAATGGTTATATTGATCATGGAGGAAAATCACGCTCCCTTACATCAGGTGTTGAGTCATGATGTCTCAAACCAGTGATACTAGTAGGACGTTAGGCTTGAAGTGCCACGCTCCT
Organism: Viscum album; assembly: GCA_963277665.1. Lineage (NCBI taxonomy): Eukaryota > Viridiplantae > Streptophyta > Magnoliopsida > Santalales > Viscaceae > Viscum > Viscum album. Next base: position 926,221,315 of record OY728127.1, read on the forward strand.
TGTTTAGATTGTTTACATGAAGGAACACTCACTATATTGAGTAATGATCTTGAATTCTCTCACTCATTATTAGATTTAAGGCATGTTACCTTTTTCTTGAGCTTATAGTCCCATTCAGACTGGTTATGGATGCTTGAGTTACACCCCAGTCCATCCAACACCTAGTATTCTAGGTATATGGCCACTTACATCTACACATACATGGTTTATATAGGTGGATGAAATATAAAACTATAATATGTATATATTATTACTATATACATATGGTTACTGATCAGATCATCATTTCTTCCATGATCCAAATCATGTAGAGTTGGCCAGGTGTCCTATTAGAACTTGAGTTGACTAGTTTTTATTCATTTATTCAGCACCACTTATTAATATTATGTTTATACCTAAAAACTACTTTATTGAAATTCACATTCTAGATTTAGCCATAGATAACATGGGTGGTAACCTACTAGGATTTATATCTCACACCCTACTCAGGCCACCATTGCACTGGGGTACTTGAGTATACCATATTTTATCAGGACAATGGTTGATTGCTTATGTTGATTTTCATATACCTAGGAGTTAGGAGCTTAAGACTGAGCTGAAGCTCAGGATGTTCATGGAGTTTTCCCACATGGATTTTATTTCTTTTCTTTATGTATATACTGCCTTGTATATTGTTTCCTATTATATGACTACTTCTTTAGTTATGTATCATCATCAAAACATGCATGAATCTGCCGTATATTGGCATTGGTCATCTTTTGTATTCAGTTTATAATATTCTTCTGTTTCACTATCATTCATTTATTACTACTTATGTTGTTTTATACTATTTATTTTATGATATACTATTGCACTACTCTGATCATGAGGATATAGTCTCCCCACTATCACCACCTTAGACCCTCGCTGCTATTCGGCAGCCTCTAGCATATGGGGAGGCGCACTTGAGGCCTTGTACCCACTAGTCTAGCTACCGTCTTAGTGGTCAATCAGGTGGGGACATTAAAAATTCGTATCAGATCCTAATTTTTCATTTGTCTTGTTATTTTGGGTTGGTAGATAGGAGACTAGGAATGTGTCGGTTCTTGGAAAATAATCATGTTCGGGACTGATCACTCCAACCATGAGAAAAAGTCCATGTGGATGGGGCTAGGATTGTTGTTCGCATTATTTGTTATTACAGTTGATTATGATCTAACCTTAAATGGTTAGAGTATTTTTCTATGATTATTGATTTATGAAATTTATGGTATTTTACCCTTGACCTAGTATGGTAAGGATATAGAATTTCATGGATCATTATAGAAACATAAATATTAATGTGCCATGCATATGCCATGAAATGTAGTTTCATTTGTAGGCTTCCTGTTGATTTGGATCGTGTTCCTTTAGTGTTATGCCATGATTTTTTTTATTAGCATGCCTATTATGTTCTATGTTATGTTTTCTTTAAAATGTCTGATTGTATAACATTCTTACATATTTATATTCCATGTTTCTTGTTTATTTATCATGTTTTTCCTATATGACATTATTCTTTTCTTAATATCATCATTCTATGTGATTACTACTAGTTATAACATGCCTAGTTGTGTCTTGATAGGTAATTGGTTACATGGGGTGAATTTATTGGTTATTATTAAATTAGAACCAATTTTCAATTGTAAATTGTATGGGTACCTTATAATTGGGAAAAGGTAACTCATATACTCAAACCATATTTGAGCTTGTATATACATCTAAAGGTTGTTACTAAAACATAAAGGTTTCTAAAGTTCAAATGTTAACATGATTTGCTTTAGATTAAATGGGAGCTAATATGTTGTCTATAAAGTGTATGGGAACTTTATAAATTGGAGATGGTAACCCATATAATCGAACTATTGTTATTTTTAATAGAATGATGTATTTTTGAAATGGTTATAAATGTGAAAGCTATTTAATTTTAATCTAAAATGCTTTGGTTTACTCTATAAAGGCTTGTGAATCAATCACATAGGCATAGAGATCATGTGGTTAACTCTAAAATTAACAACTGGGCCTAATTAGGTTATATGGGGCATGTTTCTTATGATATAACCTTTTATGGGTGTTTATAATTTCGTTAATTAAGAAACTATTATTGGGTTACATTCTGATGAACCCAAGATGGCTTAGAGGATCACTCATAGGTTTCCTTATCTTTTAAAACATAAAAGGAATTTATCTGTTAAATTTATTAATAAAGACAGGATTTCAACAAATTTTTAATGTTTAAAAAGGAAGTTTGATGATACTTTCCTGTTTTACATTGTATTTTACCAAAAGATTTTGTTTTAAAATTAGTACTTGATGTTTGGATCAAATAATTTAATTGTTTAAAGATTAAAGTGGATCAATTTAATGATTTCAAAGTGGAACCTCAAGTGGTGTCCTTTGTTTAATCCTCCTGTAAGGGCAGTTTCAACTTATTTTTAGTTTCCTTGGAACGGAAACATGATCATTTATTGTTGGCCTTTTCCTTTTTATCATGGGATTAAATAATTGGCATAAATCCTAGTGAAATATGTTTGGCATAACCTTTTTATAGGGTTGATATGTATGATATTTTAAGGGGTTGGCCCGAGGTAGGTAGCATCCTTAGAGCTTAAATTCCTTTCTAGTTTCGTGAGTTTTTTTATGTTCGTGTCATTCAAGTGTCGTTGTCCCTAGTAGTACTCTTAGTTTCTAAATGAAATCCTTACTTTGATGGGTGTTTGTTGTTATCCTTGACCCTTATTATGGGCATGAGCATCAGGTAATGCTCAGTTTCAGTAGGTTAGACATGCCTAGGGCATGGTCAGGTGCTTGGTAGGTCTCGTGACCCTTTATTCTTCCTTAGTGATGGACGAATTGTTATTACATCATTCAAGTTAATGGTCATATGGGGAAGTATAATTCTAGACTGAATCTCTTGTATGGAGCACCTGATACTTGGATGCATAAGGCGAATATCCTATGGATAGTGTTGTGCATGTGTCATCTTGTTTATGAAACCTTGAGGTAGTATGCATTGATATACACTGTACCCATTGAGTTGCTAAATGATATAATGAACTAATTGAGTTTAGTGAGATTATTGAGATTTGGGTTATTGAGTATGTTATTAGGTCATCTTCGGAGTAGAGTGACATGGGAATTAAATGAATCAAGTTCATCCCAATGCTTGGGATGACTTCCAAGAGACTTATGTGTTTTGACACGCCATTCAGTTTGGTTTGGTTTTCATGTTGAATTCATTACGTTTGTGTTTAAGGTTAATATGGGTCTAGCACGCATCTAAGAAACTAGTTTTTATTTTCTATCAGTGACTAGGACACTCCTAAGGTAGGGAGCGTCATTTTGGTTCTAGTATACATGTCAATGCTTTCTCAGAATCACGAAAATGATATGATTGGTCATGTATGCAACCCTTGAGAAACATTGTTGGTCATGGTGGACTTCAGTGGGTAAAATTGAATGATAATGGGGTGCCTTGGTTAGTGAAGGCTTTTGATCAGTTAATGTTAGGTCATCATGAGGTGAAGTTGATCTTCTTTCATGGAAAGTCTACTAGTAGTAGTTTGACTGATCTTCTTGGTAATATTCAGTATCCTCTTAGTGTACTATGTCTTAGCAATGTGCATGTCCCACATCTTGATGTCATCCTTGACACACTAAGAGATTTTTTTTCTTACATCATGCTAAATTTTTAATAGTTTTTGGGCTTATTGGGTGGTTTTCTCAGTGTTGCACACTAGAAACGTGGTTCTTATAGGGGCATGGTTAGTCCTGAGTGATACTTGGGTTCCCAAGTAGGAGCACCTTAGATTAAGTTTTGGACACCATCCATTTCTTCTGACTTGACCGCTAGGAAGATGCCGCTTTGGGTTCATTTGATGATTTGATGTGGACATTGTGGAATTTTTCCAACATCTCACTTGTAAGCATGGAGTATGTACTACTTTTTGTTAGTTCCTTAGACTCCAACTCGATGAATCTAAGGTTACCCCTAACTTGTTGTCAGTCTCAAAGGTGATATTTAAAGAGGGTGGTGATTCTATTGGTTTGGATATGGGTTACACCCTTGTTTGTGTGGTGGAATGATAGTTTAAATGGTCATTTGTTTTTTTGACCAAGTTACATCACCGGAAGTTAGGTATGGTATTTGGTGAACATGATATTAGTAAACACTGGAATCCTTGGAAGATGGTGTTGTAGTTTTTTTTTACAACATTCATCTAAGCTGAGTGTTTTAGAATGATCAGTTGTAGGTGGCTCGACTTATTCTTTCTTTTTTGAGGATTATGGTCATTCAGAACCATTTGTAAATACATATCTAGGTTAAGGTAGTTGTGGTCTAGTGGTTGGGAGTTTCTTTCAAGGAAATTTTGCACAACTAGCTTTAGTTAGGTCAATCAGAATTCAACTGTTTCTTTCAAAGAGGTCTCTGTTATGGCCTCATGTGTAATTGAGTTCACCCAATTAAAAAAAATCATGCCAGGAGCATCACTAAAATGCTTAGGGGCGTTATTTTTAGGAAATTCCAATAGTGGATGTGTCATGGCACGGAATTGGCCCCTTTATAATGTTAATACCTAGGGGAGCACTATCGGCCAGATGTCTAAAGATATGATAATGTGATAATGTATCTAGATAAATGGGCTTGGGTAAGCACCGTTTCGGTATTTCAATTGGAAAATGATCATTGACTCGGGTTTTCACATCTTGAGTGTTGTGTACTTGTGAAATGCTTGGAGGTGTATTGGGAGTTTGGAGACATAACATTACCATTTGATGGAGACTTCACAACCCTTGTAGGTTGGGTGATGATTTCATTGTTCCAAAAGGTTTCAAGGGGGTGATAAGTTCTAAGGTGGGGAGGTTATAATGACCCTTGTTTTTGAGCTAAGGTAAAATTCCAAAGGAATTTTAATTCTTGTGTTTACTGAATGGTCGGTTCTTTGAGCTAAGATTCAGAACATAATTCTAAGGGTTTTAACACTTAAAAGTGTTGTTTTTAGACTTGGGTGAAGGCCTGAGAGGTTCCCCAGGTGTCTCGTTGAGTTTCATGATCATTGAGCCCTAAAAAGCAAAGGTTTTAGTGGTCACATAGAGGTGAATGGTTTTTCTGAAATTGTATGGCCCTCAGCAGCAAATTCTATGACCTATTTCTAAATAGTAGAAGTTCCCTACACGAGCTATGCATGGTTTACCCAAACCATGTGCCTATCCAACAAAGTTAGTACCACTTAGGCAATATGCATTCACTATTCATCGCATGGTTGGTTCATGGTTAGGGTAACCATGCGGTGGAAACTGTATGATGTGGTTTCTTAAAGAATGGGTGCCACACGGTTGACAAACAGTTTGGCCAAACTATGCATCCAAACCATGCTACCTAGTTTTGGGGTAGAAATAACATGTTTTACCTTAATAAAAATTTATGCTTTTCTTATTTATTTATTCTTATCTTGGAAGTCACATGAAGCTCCTCCCTTCCCAGGATGGGCTCTCCTCCTCTCCAAAATAGGCATAGAGACAACTCCTTCATCTATTGTCTGATTTGAGCATCATTAGTCTCTATAGATCTATATCAGTAGTCGCTCGATTATTTTTGAATCATTCAACATTTAATCTCCACTCGATTAAGTTATTGAGGTGAAAACTCATTTTCCCTATTTTAAGGGAGGAGGTTTGTTTCTTAGATTTCTTTCAAACCAGACCAAATCAAACCTTGATATTGGATGAGTGATACATCCTAAGCATAAGGTAGGTTATCAATGTATTTTTACCAAAAAAATTGTTTAAATATAAATTTTTTTCATTGTTTCATGCATTTTAATTTTTCGAGAATCACCTTTTAATTGAGTTCTTCATCTCAAAGTGATCAATGCACTTAGATACACTACTTATGATCCTTGATTAGTTTATAGACGTTGTCAACCTCAGTAACTGACACCCCTTAGGTGTTTGGGATCATATTTCCCCTTTTTAATTAAATGAATTAATTCCTAGTATTCCTTATAAGCATTCATCTTGGATCAATAATGAAATTTCCCATTGTAGGTAATTTTCCAATTAATTATGGAACCTCCCTATTGCAATGTTGAGCCTTCAAATTTCTTGCCTTGTTTGGTAGCTTTCTAAAATATTCTTTTGGTGGATTGAGTTGTGTTACATAAATTAAATTATATGTTATTATTAAATGAATTTTTGATAAAAAATGGCATGTTTTATAATAAAACCCCTTAGTTTAGGTGTGTTTTCTTCGAAATTATTAAGTAATGATTTGTTATTTAAACCATGCTTGGTTAATTGCTTTGGATTTTCATATGCCTTCATGTTAGTTCTTAATAAGTTTCATGCTACTAAATGGACTCTTTGGTTATTTATAAATGGATCTTACCTCCTTTTATAGAAATGTTTATTTGAACCAAGTCCCCTCTTAGGTTCTTGGCCTAAATTATGAACAGGATTACCCATGTAGTTAATTTCCCTATTTGACCAAGGCACCTTCTAAGTGACCCATTGAAATTTGTTAAAAGAATTACCGTGATTTATTTAATGAAATTTCATGTGTTAATTTAGATAGCTTATTCATGATGGATTGTATTCCTTTAATGTATTAAATGATTTAATTAAGATATAATTGAAATGGGTGGTATGACCATGCCTCTTGTTATAATTAAATTAGCATGGATTATGTAAAAGGTTTTCAATGATATGACTTGATTATGTTGAGAATAATTCTTCATGAATGTTTTCATACCTTGAATGAAATAAATTTTTAAAAGGAAATGAATTGTATAGGGTTGTAAGGCCAAGCCGATATGGCATGCTTATTACATGCTCTATTTAAATGTGATGCCCTTAATATTAACTAGGCTTAATAAATGAAAAGCCTGAAAGGAAAGGTTGCATGGATTCTATTATTATTTCTATATTATTATTCCTTATAAATAGGTTTTGGGTGATGTTAAGGGTTCTATTGAACATGGTGGAAAATCACGCTCCCTTATATCGGGTTTTGAGTCATGAAGTCTCACACCAATGATACTTGTAGGATGTTGGGCTTGAAGTGACACGCTCCCTATTTCGAGTGTTGACATAATGGCACACTCACCATCTCGAGTGAATATCTTTACATCTCTCACTCATTATGAGATGTAGGGAATGTACCCATTGGATTGATCTTATAGGCTCATTCAGAGAGGTTATGGATGACTGAGTTATTCCTTAGTCCAGCCAGCACCTAGTATTCCAAGTATATAGCCACTTACACCCACACATAATTGGTTCATATAGGTGGAAGTAATATATAACTATAAAATGTATATATTATTACTATATAAATATTGTTACTAATCAAATAATCATTCTGTCCATGAGTAGAAGCAGGTAGATTCATCCAGGTGTCCTATTATAACCTAAGCTGACTGGTTTTTATTAATCTATCACTATAGGAAAAATCGATTATTGCGATGGGTTATTTGCGACGGGAATAAATAATGTCACAATAAATCCAACGAAAATCATATTTGTGACGGGAATATATGCCCATCGCAAATGGTCGGTTAGTTACGACGGGAATACAGGACTTGTCGCAATAGGTATGGCGTGGTTTGCGCGCCAAAATGCGGGAATCCTATCTGCGACGGTGGCCTTCGTCCCGTCAAAAGTACCCGGAGGTGGTAAATACTATTTGCGACGGGACAATTACCCGTCGCAAAACACTATTCAGCAGGTGTTATTTTCGACGAGTGCCGTCGCCAATACCGGCGGTGGTAAATAGGCTTTTGCGACGGGGATATCCGCCCATCACTAATGGTATGTCGGCCTACAGGTATTTGCGACGGGCCCATCACAAAAACCCTTTTAACCGCCGACCGAATTAAATACGGGTGAAGGTATTTGCGATGGGTCCCTTCACCAATACTGGAGGTGGTAAATAGCAATTTGCGACGGGGATATCCGCCCGTCGCTAATGGTATGTCGGCAGGCAGCTATTTGCGACAGGCCCATCGTAAAAACCCTTGTAACCGCTGCCTGTAATTAATGTGGGTAAAGGTATTTGCGATGGGCTCCCGTCGCAAATATTCTAACCTAAACATACCCCCATCCATTTTTTTTCAAATCATTCAGATCTCTCTTCTTCTTTTTTCCTTTATCTCTTTAAATTTCTGTTTTAAGTAGAAAATATTTTTTATTTTAATTTTTTCTTACGAGAAGAGCAGAGGAGTTAGGAGGCACAAACTGCTTCAAAATATCAAAGGTATTTATAGTTTTTTTAATTGTTAAATTATTTTTAATTTTTAATTTTATTTTTAATTGTTAATTTTAATTTTTTTTAATAGAATGTTTATTTATCTATATAGTATAATTAGATTAAGTTGTTATACCAAATAGTCATTTTCTGGATATGAACAAGTAGAGGTGGCTCTGGCACAGATGTACCTAGGAGTGAAAACTCTGACAAGGTGTTTCGATCTTGACTCGGGGTAACCTGGTACACGACAACGGGTCTTGCTGCACTCTTGGTTTGACACTCCCGGAGGATGTTTTGGTAATAATTAGAAATAAATATATTTAATTATAAATAATTAGAAATAGTTATATTTAATTAGGAATAATTATATAATTATTAAATAATTAAGAAATAATTAGATTTAATTAAAATAATCATAAAATATTAGGAAATTATTAGATTTAATTGATTAGAAATAATTAGGAAATAATTAGAAATAAAATAATTAAGAAACAATTAAAAATAAAATAATTAGGAAACAATTAAAAATAAAATAATTAGGAAAAAATAATCAGGAACAATTAAAATAATTAGGAAACAATTAAAATAATTAGGAAATAATTAAAATAATTAGGAAACAATTAAAATAATTAGGAAATAATTAAAATAATTAGGAAACAATTAAAATAATTAGGAAAAAATTAAAATAATTAGGAAACAATTAAAATAATTAGGAAACAATTAAAATAATTAGGAAACAAATAAAAATAATTAGGAAATGAATAAAAATAATTAGGAAACAAATAAAAATAATTAGTAAACAATTAGAAAGTGTGATTGACCGCTCATCTACCTCAATTTTCTTTTAATTTGTGTGTTGAGGCTTGATAGGAAACTTCTACCTCCACATGTAATATTAGCTTTTACTATCAAAATTATCAACCTCCTCGCCAGCATAGAGGTGAGGAGGTTTATAATTTTGACAGTAAAAGTAAATACTACATGTGGAGGTAGAAGTTTCCTGTCAACCTCAACGCACAAATGAAAAGAAAATTGAGGTAGATGATCGGTCAATCACGTTTGTTACTAATTAGTAACATAATTAGTAATATAATTAGTAACATAAATAGTAACATAATTTAAAATATTATATTACTCTAATATTAATAATTATATAATACTAATAATATAATTATTTTATTATTATATGTTTAATATTTATAAAAAAATATTAATATTATTAAAATTATAAAAAAATTATAAAATATTACAATATCAATATTTTCAACAAGTTTTTCTTTATTCCTAACATGTTCAAATATTAAAGGGTTGCCAATTTTTAGGTCATGCCCAATAAAAAGTTTGCGTCAACCGTGTCCAATGTAAACTATATAATTGTTTTTTCTTGGTTGATCACCTCGCAAGTAGCGTTGCAATAGGACAACCAAGTCATGTCTTTCTCATCTATAAGAATCATATCACATGAATTTTTACATAGACCATTCTTTCTTGAAAAATTAAGGGAAAGATACTGAAGTTCTCTTAATTTTTCAAGGAAGAATGATCTATGTAAAGGGTCATGTGAAATGATTCTTAAAGAAGAGAACGACATTACTTGTGTCGTCCTATTTCAACACTACTTGCGAGGTGATCAACCATGTAAGGACAATTATAGAGTTTAAATTGGACATGGTTGACGCAAACTTTTTATTGGGCATGACCTGAAAATTGACAACTCTTTAAGATTTGAACATGTTAAGAATAGAGCAAAATCTGTTGGAAATATTGAGATTTGTAATAATTAGTAATAATTAGTAATAATTAATCAAAAATCAAATAAATTAAAGTACATGGTTATAAATTGGCACAATTTCCAGAGGATTGGAGGCTACCTTTTGTTCAACGTGTCATATCTTTTCTACTTTCTCCCATTGAAATCAGTATGAAAAATGTGCTCTAACGTATGTCAGAGCATGTTTTTCATACTGATTTCAGTCGGGATAAAGTTAAAAAGAGATGATTCGTCGGTCAAAAGAGGCTCTTTTCCTTGATGACTCGTCTCCTTGCAAGGAGATGAGTCGTCACGCAATAGAGCTGCCGCCAATACGCTGGAAACAAATAAGAATAATTAGTAATATAATCTCCACAATGATGATTAAAAAATTTTATTTCATTGTTCAAGCATATTTAATTTTGCCAAGTATTTTTAAGTATTTCTAAATTAATAATAATTAGTGGGGATGATTATAAACTAACTATGTCGCCTATAATTATTGGTAATTACTAAAAAATAACTATAATTATGTATCATCTCTTTTTAGGATATTGTTTTTTTTTATATCAAATTATTTAACAACAGTAATGGTTTTAAATTTTGTAGAAACATATATATGAATATGGAACAAGGAAATCGACATCAATCATTATTAGATGATAGTGCTTGGATAAATCAGCGCAGAAATCCAAACGGTTCTAGTTTAAATCCTGTATATTTTAATGGTGTTGAATCTTTCTTATTATTTGCATCATCAAACCCGGAATTTGTTTCAGAAGGTAAAATTAAGTGTCCTTGTAAAAAATGTGCTCTGAGAACGTTTGAGACATTTGACATCATTGGGAAACATCTCTTGCGTTATGGTTTTCAATCAGATTATATTTTTTGGTATCAACACGATGAACGCAGTTCCAGAGAAGATACTAATAATTTGATTTCAGATCCATCATGGTTTCAGAATTTAGTACATGATGTTGTAGGGTTATCTGTTCAACAAACTGAAATCGAGGATGATGTTGATTTACCTCCCGAGTTGGCACCATCTGAATTTGCTGAGTTGTTCAGGTCTTCTGAGGATGCATTATATCCTGGTTTCAAGATAATAAAATTAGAAGTAGTTGCAAAATTTATGGATATTAAATCAGATAATGGAATGTCAAATAACTATTTTGATCAGATATTTTCTTTGGTTAAGCATTATTACCTGAAGGAAATGTGCTGCCTACTAATTATTATGAGAGCAAGAGACTGGTTCATAATCTGGGCCTTAGTTATCAGAAGATCCGTGCATGTTCAAACGATTGCATCTTATATTCTGGTGAAAATGAGTCGTTGGATAGTTCTCCCACATGTGGACAATCGAGGTATAAAGAATCTTAATCATGGAAGTCTACATTTATTCCTGTAAAACAGTTTAGATATTTCCCACTTACACCCAGGTTGCAACGTTTATTTATGTCTCAGAACACAGTGATAATGATGTCATGGCACAAAACCAATATTTCAAATGGTAAAAGCATGATTCATCCATCTGATGGTGATTCATGGAAACATTTTGATCAAGTGCATCCGTCTTTTTCTTTAGAATCCCGGAACGTGCGATTGGGTCTTTCTACTGACAGTTTTTGTCCATTTGGATCTTTTGGTTGTCAGTATTCCTGTTGGCCTGTCTTTATAAATCCATACAATCTGCCTCCATGGATGTTGATGAAAGAGCCTTATATATTTTTGACATTATTAATCCCAGGAAATTCGAAAAAGAATATTGATGTTTATTTGAAACCATTGATTGATGAGTTAAATTTATTATGGAGTCATGGTGTTGGTACATATGATGCTGCTGCGAAACAGAATTTTGTAATGAAAGATGCTTTGATATAGACAATTAGTAACTTCCTGGAATATGGAATGTTATCTGGTTGGATTACACATGGTCCAAAATCATGTCCTTATTGTATGGGAGACAACAAAGCATTTATGCTCGTGAATGGAAAAAAACCTTGCTATTTTGACTGTCATCACAGATTTCTTCCAATCGATCATCCTTTTTGGAGGAATAAATCTCATTTCAGAAAAGGTGGAATTGAAAGAGATGAACCTCAAAAAATGATCTCAGGTACAGAGTTACAATCAGTTGTATTTTCATTAACTTCCATCACATTTGGACCGACAATAAACCAACAGAAAATTCATGGCTTTGGGAAAGAACACAATTGGAAAAAATGGAGTATTTTTTGGAATCTTCCATATTGGTATGATTTTTTGGTCTGACACATGTTGGATGTCATGCATATTGAGAAGAACTATTTTGATAATTTATTTCATATAGTTTTGGATACACCGGGTAAAACCAAAGATAATGTAAAGGCACGATTAGATCTTGCCCAAATTTGCAGGCGACCAGAACTTGAATTGTTTGAAAATGTCAGATCACAGAGATTAATAAAGCCAAAAGCAGCTTATACACTGACCAAAGAGAGTCTCTTATTATTTTGTTAGTGGATTGAAGATTTGAGACTTCTAGATGGCTATGCTTCTAACTTGGGAAGATGTGTTAAAAATGGTCATATTACTGGATTAAAAAGTCATGACTGTCATGTTATAATGGAAAGACTTATGCCTATTGGATTACGAGGTTTGTTGAATTCTAAGATTTGGGATTCAATAACAGATATATCATATTTTTTCTGATACATGTGTGCGGTGACAACAGACTATGATACACTAAGCAAACTGGAAGAAGTTGTTGTTGTAATTATATGCAAACTGGAAAAAATCTTTCCACCGGCTTTCTTTGACTCAATGGAACATTTGATATTACATTTGCCACATGAAGAAAAATGTAGAGGTCTGGTTCAGTTTTGATGGATGTACCCATTTGAGATATGCATGTAGAAATTGAAGAAAAAAGTATGTAACAAAGCATCAGTTGAAGGCTCAATTGCTGAAGCTTATTTGCTAGAGGAAATTTCTTTATTATGCTCTCATTATTTTGATTCTGAATATCCCTAAAAATTTAACTGCATGGGCCGGAACGAGGGGAATGTTGATGATGATATGAACAATAAATTATCAGTTTTCAATCAGCCTAAACTTGGCTTTGGTGGATTTCATGATAGATGTCTTTAAGATGATGAACATCATAGAGCTCATACATATGTTCTACTCAACTGTGAAGAAATGTCAACAATTGTATAGTGAGTGCTCCTATCCATTCTTCTATAGATTCTGTTATAGTAAATTAATCATATTGTATTTTTAGGTTATATGATGATCATATCAAGAAACAATTTCCACAAATTACAACAGTTGGCTTAGAAGAATGTCAGTAAAAAAAATTTCCTACTGGTTTCAAAAACTGGTAACATACATTCTTTTTTGGTTTTACATATAAAATCAATTTATTACTTGTAATAGTGATAAATGTTTTACAAATTTTCAGGTATCTGTACATGATGATAAGATTGATAGTTGATTGCGTATATTGAGTAGCCCACCATCCAAAATGGAAAAATATTATAATGCATATGTGGTGAATGGTTATCGCTTTCATACACGTGCATATGGGGAATCAAAGAAAACAATGAATAGTGGTGTTTTTTTTGAAGGGATCACATCATAGAGATATTGAAGTTGACTTTTACAGCATGCTTGAAGAAATTATTGAACTATGTTATTTGGGACAGAATTATGTAACAATGTTTAAATGTCTATAGCTAGATACTAAGAGAGGCTTGTTTATTCATCCGACTCATGGAATTGTTGATATTAAACATAAAATTCTTCTTGAAGTAAATGAACCATTTTATTGGCTCATCAGGCACTTCAAATTTATTATGAAAAATACTGTGCTACTGCAAAAGAGTTGGATGATTGGTGGAGTATAATAAAAGTTAAATCTCAAGAAAATCAGTTTACTCAAACTGAATGTGGTTCCACTGAAGTGCAAGGAAATGAAATTTTTCAGGACACTCCTCAAAACACATCTTTTTCACAAAGAGACATGAATATCGAGGATGACACCACACAGTTAAGGGTCGATGGTGACGATGTTGTCAATGATGTTACAACTGAATTTGAAATGACAAGAGATGATAAAAGTGAAACTAATATGGAAATTGATGATGTTGATGAGGATGATGAAGACATTGAAATTGAAAACTATGAAGATGATGATGAAGATGAACATTGACACAGTAAAATGCTATTTAGAATCATAAAATATATATATATATATATACATAATAGTTATTTTCAACTGTTTGCTAATAACAATCATTTCATGTTTCATATGGACTCGGAAACGTTTCGTTAGTTGCTGGAGGCTGATCTACCTATGGATGATGAGGTTCTTGATTCATCTGACCCTCCGGTTATTGGCACTACAGGGAGCACTCAGAGGGGGCGTGGTCTTTCCAGACCGATGATTCCAGATCATATCCCAGAGCGACGTCCACCTCTTGGATTCGATGCGCACACGCGGTGGTATGGTAACCTATGTATTTTAGTTATATTTCATTATAATTTATTTGTATTATAATTGTTTGATTATTTTTTATTTTTCCACAGTTTTACACATATATCTATTGGACAGGGGAGTGCTATCTTGCGCAATTATTTTTCTCAACCCTGGCTCACATGGGATCAGATTCCTGCTGATGTGCAAGCCGCCATGTTCGATCATTGGCTAGTACGTAATTAAATATTATTTATATTGAAATTTAATTCATTGATAACTTTATATTAGGGTTTATGGTATTCCATCGACGAGAGAATGTGTGCCACTATCCATGCGGCATGGGTGGTGTTTATGCGTGACCGTTTCCGTCAGTTTTTGCATAATTTGAGAAAGACGGCAGTGAAGAAAGCCAGAGTGACGAAATTTGATGAGTCCTGTAGAGGCCACTGACCAGAGTACATTTCATTTTACATTTGGGATGGATTATGTACACATTGGTTGGGTGGTGGGTTTTAGAGGAGATCTGCATTGGGTCGACAGAATCGGGGGAGACAAAAGGTGACGCATCGAGCCGGTAGTCGTACATTCAGTGCGCATAGAGAGCGTCTGGTAAATACTTTTTTTATTATTTTATACAACTTTAAATATAAACAGTTTATTTTATATTCATATAGGAAGCTGAGAAGCCGGGTATTACGACGTACGACGTTTTTCGGAGGATGTAAACTGATCCGGCTACTAGAGAGATTAGAGGTGACCACCAGCATCAGATTGTGGTCAGTATTATTTTCTTTTCAGTTTGAAAATTAAATGCATATAATCTTTTCATTATTTTAATTTCTAATTGAAACTTAAGGATTCATATGAGGTCGCGACCTCTCAGACATAGGCTGAGAGTCAAGATGAGACGGGTGATCAGACTAGTGCCCACCATTTTGATGAGACGGCATGGATGCAGGCGACCCAGTATGGTTTTGAAAAGGGCCGAGAAGTTGGTATCGGCTCTCATTTGACTCCTGTAGCTTATTATGGGACTGTTGTGATGTCGGCGTCCCGCTCGAGAGGAGCTCGTGGAGAGACATCATCTTCTGCCTCACAGTATCAGGAGCAGCTGTGTGCTCAGAGTTAGCTTATAGAGGATTTGCATCAGGGGAAGGAGCAGATGCGTCAACAACATGATGAGGAGATGCGTCGATGGCAGGAGCAGATGTGCTAGTAGCAGGATGAGGAGATATTTCGATATGAGGAGCAACATCAGGAGCATATGGAGTATATGCGTCGTCTAACTCATAGCTTAGGGATGGAGTTTCCTCCACCACCTCCTCCAGGTCCTCCAGATTATCCACCCCCCGGTGATTTTTTTAGATGTAATAAACATTTGAGTTCATAGTTTATTATCATATTAACTATTTACAATTCCTCTTTCATATTGGTATGAATATTGCATGATTTAATTTGTTTTTATTTTTTTTTAATATTTTATTACTTATTAGTATTATTTTTAATATCTGCTTATTTTAGTAATATTACTTTTAGTATTTTATATTTATTATTAATATTGAGAAGTTTATAATTTTATAATTTTATTAATATTAATAATATTGATATTATTTTTTCATAAATATGTATGTTTATTTTAATAATAATAATATTATATTAATTTTTTATATTATTAATATTAGTACTATTACTATTATTTTTTGATATTAATATTTCATAATATATAATATTATATTATTTATATTCATATTATTATTATTTTTTGATATTAATATTTCATAATTATATTATATTTTTTTTATTATTAATATTATAATAATATAATTTCTTTATATTATTAATATTATTATTATTATATACATAATTTAATAATAATATTATTATATTAATTTTTTATATTATTAATATTAGTATTATTATATTATATTATATTATTTATATTCATATTATTATTATTTTATATTAATATTTCATAATTATATTTTATATATTTTTTTATTTATATTATAATAATAGAATTTTTTTATATTATTAATGTTATTTTTTTATATATAATATTATACGATTTTTATTAATTATTTTATTTTATTTATTTTTTTTAGTATTTGTGACGGGAATATTTACGAAGGGATTTTCCGTCGTAAAAAATTTTTTACTGTAACATTTGCGATGGGAAGAATACCCGTCGTAAAAACATTTCTGTGACGGTCTGTCGCAAATACCTATGTCACAAATATTATTTAAATTTCCCATTTGCGATGGGTCAGAAACCCATCGAAACTAATATATCTATGACGGCCCGTTGCAAATACCTTTTTTATATATAAACGAAAACCCATTTTGACACGGGGAAAAATATCGTCGCAAATACTCTTTTTACGACGGGACCGCCGCAAAAACACCTATTTACGATGCCGTTTTTGGTAACAGTCCATTTGCGACGGAGCCCCATCGCAAATATTCTGTTTTCCTGTAGTATATTCATCATCACTTATTGTTATTTTGTTTATACCCATACACTACTTTATTTTATATTCACAAACAGGATTCAGTCATAGATCCCATTTGTGGTAACCTACTGGTATTTATATCTCATACCCTGCTCAGGCTGCCATTGCATTGGGGTACTTGAGTAGATCTTAAGTTTGAAATACCATGGTTGATTATTTGTGCTTATTTTTATGTACCTAGGAGTTAGGAGCACATGACTGAGATGGGGATTTAGATGCTCAGGGACTTTACCCATGGGATTTTTATTTATTTTCTTTATGTATTTATATCTTTTTATATTGTTTCTTGTTATATGAATACCACTTTAGTTATGTTTCATCATCAGGACATGCATGCATCTATCATATATTGGCATTGGACATATTTTTTATTCAGTTTATATTATTATTCTATTGCACTATCAATCATTTATTATAGCTTATGCTATTTTCTACTATTTATTTTCTAATATACCACTATACTACTATGATCATGAGGGGATAGTATCCCCATTATCACCTCATTAGACCCTTTCTTCTAGTCAACATCCTCTAGCGTATGGGGAGGCGCATTTGAGGCCTTGGGACCCACTTGTTTGGATACCATCTCAGTGGTAATTCGGGTTGGTACATTACATTTATTAATGCTCACCTCAATGATATGATATTTGTAGGGTATTTTGTCTAACTTTTGTTTTTTTGGGACACATGTCTTATACACTACTTTTTTCTTGTTTGTGGTGTATATACTACACCTAAATGTATTTTAAGAGTCTTATCCTGGTGAATATGGTATTTACATATCCATATAATTTTCTTTCTTTCATGGGGCATACAATTTGATCGATTACAAAGTGGTAAGGGTTTATTTCACAATCTCATCATTATTTGGGATTGTTTATGTTTAAGTTTCCATTGGGAAAAATTTATCTTCCATGTCCATGTTTTATAAAAAAAATCAAAGAGGTTTTTAATATTCTCTTATGAATGTTTAAATTCATTTTACACATGTTTTAATTTTAAAAAAAAATGTTTGAAAAGAATATTGTTTTCATTTTCTAAACAAGGCGCTTTGTGACTTTTCTGACAAAAATAAAAAACAAATGGTTTTTTAACTTATATGGCATGATCATATTTTACTGCTTTCAGGAATCCTTAATGTCTTTAAGCTTACTTTACATGATTACAAGGTTCTTTTCAAATAAAATTTTTTCCTTTGTAATTTCACAACTTTTTAAAAAATATATAAATAGAAAGGATATTTTCTTCAAGAATTATTTCAAGTGATCTTTCAAAATCATTTTCCATCTAATACAATATTATATGAGGTTACTTATGTTTTAATAGGGTGTGAACCAATAATACTATTCTTATTCTTTATCTTAATTCTTTATGTTTATAATGACATGATTTTTATGAATTCTATTTCCTTGTAATGATTTATGTTATGATGAAATGTTTATGAAAGCCATTTATTTTTATGGTTTTTAATATGATGAATGATTTATATTCTTATGGAAAACATATGTATAGATTTTATTATGTGATGAGTGGGACTTATATCTCCCTCAAATGCATTGGGTAATGATTTATATCTCATTATATAGACAGGACTGGAATGGGAAGTGAACATGGTTTAGTAAGTGAATTTTTCCAAAATAATAATCATGTAAGTGAACCTTGACGACTATGATGGTTTGAGGAGTGAACTAATTCCTCTATTATATTCCTAGAAAAGAGCCTTGGATACTAAGGAAATTATTTCTATGCTTATGTGTTTGCCACAACTCCATGTCTTATGTTATTATCTCATGACTCGTGTTCTTTGATTATTTTATGACTCGTGTCTTATAAACATCCATGTTTTATTCCATGACTCGATATTTTGATCATTAATATATAGGGTATAAATTTCAAATATTATATTCATTATCACATGACCTTATGATCTTCTTATGCTTTCATATGACCATGGATTGATAACACCTATGTTTACCCTTACTGAACATATGAGCTCTCCCTTTTCTTATGTTTCTTTTTCCCAGATTATGAGGAAATATTTTAAATGATTTTTTTCTAGAAGGATTTCACATATATGATTTTGATGACCTATTTTGAAATAAGAAAAGCTGGGTGTAGTGGGAGATAATTTTGATCTTTATAGACCAATTTTTTATAATCCTAAGTTTTTATGAGTTTTTCCTAATTCTCTAAAACTCTAAACCTAAAAGGTCCTTAGGTATGTAAGTTATCCAGCATTTTATTTTGATGTTGTAATATTTATATGGAAAAAAATTTACATTTGTAATTTTTATGTCCTTGGTAGAGGATTTGAAAATGTGGATTATGGGTTGTTTCATGAATTAATAACCTTGTATGATACACTCACAACAATCCTCTTGGAAGGAAAGGAAGAAAGTTTGGAAGATGAAGAAAATGGGGGGAGTTGTTTCAGCTGTGAGAAAGGATGAGGTTCACTTGAATAAATATTAATTAAGGAAAAATAAGTCTAATTTGTCTCTTAAGAAAATTAAAGAGGATGATAAATAAGTGTTATCACTATCCAAGATGAAGTTTTTCCCATTAAACAAAAAGTATTTGGATGTTCATGGAGAAGTTTATCAAGAGTAAAAAATATGAAGTAGCCTTAATGGTCATTGAAAAATAAAGATGTGAGGCATGCTTGAGTGGTCTCATCCATACCATAACAAAGCATGATAAGAAGACTAATGGAGTTATCCTTTCATGGAGAAATAATCATGACAAGGAATGTAGAGATGGTATTGTAGGTTTCGAGCACAGCGGAAGCGTGTTGGAGGGTTTTCCCAACTTTTGATTTTAGCATTAAACAACAATCAAACCGAGATCTATCACGATATAAAATGATGAATCTTCGGAATAGAACAAAGAACGAAAAACAAAAGATGGAGTCCTGGAACCATAGAGATATGATAATCATATGTTGGTTATAATTAATTTAATTAATTCACAAGAATTACCTTGGTGGAATTATTTCTTCGTTGATGTCTCCGGTCACGATCTTGTGATCTGTTGTTGAGTCATAGAATCCAAGTGTAGGATTCCTCTAGCAGTGATCCACACGTGTTCCACTTATCTCTAGACGTCGTCGAAGGAATCTACGGGTGCTAGTGCGGAAGAACCTTTGCTTGAGATGTCTGCCTTCAATCACCTTCATCCGATGGAGGAGCATCTCTCTAGGTATTGAGAGCATTCTTAGAGGAAGTAGTTCTTTCAGCCTTGAAAGAATTCTCCA
This sequence comes from Viscum album, assembly GCA_963277665.1. Taxonomy (NCBI): domain Eukaryota; kingdom Viridiplantae; phylum Streptophyta; class Magnoliopsida; order Santalales; family Viscaceae; genus Viscum; species Viscum album. The sequence continues at coordinate 926,241,556 of OY728127.1, forward strand.
GAATTGTTGTGCACAATGATTCTCTATGGAAAAGTGTTGGGGTTTTGAGGATATTTATAATCGGGTTTGAGGCTATAGAGTTATAAAAATAAATAAACATGTTAAGTGTTTTATTTATTTCATTAACTCTTATTGAAAACCCTCATGTAGAATTATTAATTCCTTGACATGCGCCCACACTGATTATAATAAATATCATTTAATAAAAGGATATTATTTCCTCAAAATCCCAACTGGAAAAACTACATGTCGTGTAATCATTAATACACGGTGTGTACACTTTTTTCATAAAACTACACGGCATGTATATTTAATATGCATGGAATGTACTTTTATTTTCCATTTTCCTTTATTTCCTCAACCACATTTATTAGACCTTGAGTAATGGATATTTATTTCTTAAATAAATGTAACTACATTACTCACTAATAAATATATATTATTTCATCCACAATATATTCTCTCGAATAACTAGTGTTGAAATAAATGCAATCAGGCATCCTTAAATAATTATTAAACCATAGTCGGGAATAATATTTATTTAACTTGTTAAATTAATATTTAACTAAGATACATGAACACACTTAGTGTCTGACCCTTTAGGCCCCTTTCTTAGCGGCAATAGGTGGATCCTGCCTAAAGTCCAAGGTTAGCGTCTAGAAACATGCCAAGACACCCATAGAGAAAGAATTTAATGCCGCAATGATGTGTCACCTACTATGAACGTTTACCGTGTAAAATAATCCCTTTGTCATGATATCTCGAATCAAGCGGGTTGCATGCTAGTTTCATCAACCCATGTGATCGATTATTCTTTCTTGGAGTTTCTGGAATTGAACTCGCTCATACCTTACCATGGCCATGGATTTATTTAGGCTATATCAACTCCATCAAAGGGCCTGAGATATCTACTTCTGTTATGGAACATAAGGGACAAATCTTTGCTTGAATTATCTATTAATGCAGTATTACTCGTGACGCACCCAACTTATCCTACCTCTCTACGAATAGTGTTTCATCACAGTTTTCGTCAATACATCTAAGTGCGTGAGTTGTAATACCAATTAATAATTATATTAAAGTCTAAGGACCAATACACACGTCTGCAGATAGAAACATCCAATGACACTATGAAATGTGTATTTCCTACCGGCGGGTCTCATTCTCATAATATCCTCCTAGATATTACCAAGGGCGCACACCATGAGAAGGTGCCTCAAAGTTTTATGAGTCCTCACCCCTAATGGCATGTATTATTTGTGTCCCTCAAATAACATCATCCAGCCATAGAACATATATTCAAGAACAGTGTTATGGCACTTCTGGGTTCTCATCATAGTAGGGATCTGCTATGACCCATTAATGCAATAGCTGTCCTCAGGAAATTATCACATGCATTGTCACTCAGAAGAACAATCAAGATGTGATAAGGTATTTATTAATGAATAAAGTACAAAGTAGTTTGTTCTAGGACACCAACTCCAACATACTCACACTTGGACTAGAGCCAACTACCAACAACCTTTAACCCACTAGCTCTCACATGATATTCATGCTTCTGCTGAGATAGGCCTTTAGTCATGGGGTCTACCACATTCTCTTCCGTGGACACTCTGCTAACTGTAACTTCACCCCTCTGGTAGAAATCCCTCAAGAGGTGATACATTCAGAGTATGTGCTTTATCCGTTGATGTGACCTTGGTTCTTTTTCAAGAGCCACCACTGCAGTATTATCACAATATAAAGTGATAGGATCTTTACTGCTAGGCACCACATCAAGATCCTGGAAAAAGTCCCGAATCCAGACGGCATCCATGGCTGCATCAGAAGCCGCTATATATTCGGACTCCGTTTTAGAATCAGTGACAAATGGTTTCTTTGAACTCTTTCATCTCACAGCTCCTCCATTGAGACAAAAAAAATATCTAGATTTTTACTTCAGATCATTCTGATCTATCTGAAAACTAGCATCAGCATACCCTCTGATGACAAGCTCCTTGTCTCCTCCATACACCAGGAACATATCCTTAGTTCTTCTCAGATACTTAAGGATAGTCTTAACAGCAGTCCAATGTTTTTCTCCTGGATCTTCTTGATATCTACCTACCATGCTCAGTGCATAGGAAACATCAATCCTGGTACATAGCATGGCATACATGATGGATCCTATAGCAGAATCGTATGGGATCTTACTCATTCTATCTTTCTCATGTTGTGTCTGGGGACACATTTTCTTAGAAATATGTAATCCATGTGACACTGGAACCAATCCCCTCTTGGATTGTTCCATACTAAATCTCTTTAGTATCTGGTCAATGTATGTACCCTAACTTAGTCCAAGAAGCCTCATGGATCTATCACGAATGATCTTGATCCCTATAATGTAGGCTGCTTCACCCAAGTCCTTCATGGAGAAACACTTTTCAACCAGTTCATAACTGATTATAATACTGGTACATCGTTTTCAATAAGCAATATGTCATCAACATAAACTACTAGGATAACGACCGCATTCCCATTAAACCGCTTATAAATACATGGCTCACATTCGTTCTTAATGAACCCAAATTCCTTTATGGCTTCATCAAATCGAATGTTCCATGACCTAGATGCTTGCTTTAATCCATAAATGGGTTTTTGCAACTTGAAAACCCATTTGGATTCACCTGGTATCACAAACCCTTCTGTTTGTGTCATATAGACATCTTCCTGAAGGTTCCTATTAAGGAATGTTGTTTTGACATCCATTTTCCAAATATTGTAGTCATGGTAAGCTGTTATGGAATGTATGATTCTTATGGATTTAAACATCTCAACTGGTGAGAAGGTTTCATCACAGTCAATTCCTTGACACTGTCTAAATCCTTTATCCACTATCCTTGCTTTATAGGTGCTAACTTGACCTTCCTTGTCTACTTTTCTCTCGAATACCCATTTTCATCCAATAGGCTTTACATAAACTGGATCATCGACCAGAACCCAGACTTGGTTCTGATACATGTAATCCATCTCAGAATTCATATCTTCTAGCTATCTTGTAGCTTCTGGTATTTCTACTTCTTCCTTGTAGGAGAGAGGTTCATCATTGTCCAAAAATAATGATTCACCATCCTCAGTGACTAGAAAACCAAATCTCTCTGGTTCCCTTACCTCTCTTGAGCTCTTACGCGGTACTTGTGTTTCTGGAACCTCTTCTACAGGGACCTGTGGAACTTGTTCCTGTACCAACTCATGCGTATCTTGAGCATCAACTTCGTCAAAGTCAATCTTGCTCCCACTATCCTTCTTGACTATGTACTCCCTCTCAATAAATACAACTTGTCTGGTGATATTCACTTTCTTGTCTGAAGGGTTATATAGGTAATATCATTTCATTTCCTTGGGATATCCTATAAAGATACACCTCATGCCCCGGGGTGCTAGTTTGTTGACTGAGAAGGACTTAACAAATGCCTTGCATCCCCATACACGTGTGTGAGACAAAGTGGGTTTCCTTCCATTCCATAACTCAGATGGAATTCCATTTTTGCCTTATTTGGTACTCGGTTTAATGTGTATGTTGTAGTTTGTAATGAATATCCCCAAAAGGATAATGGAAGATCTGCATGACTCATCATTGACCATGCCATGTCCAACAAGGTGTGGTTCCTCCTTTCACTAATACCATTCCACTGTGGTGTATAAGGAAGAGTGAGCTGAGATAGAATCCCAGACTCTTGTAGAAGATTGATGAACTATTGGTTCAGATATTCTCCACATCAATCCAATCAAAGTTTCTTTATCTTCTTAACAAGCTGGTTCTCTACTTCATTCTTGAATTCCTTAAATTTCTCTAAGGCCTCTGACTTATAACTCATTAAGTAGACATAGACATATCTACAAAAATAATCAGTAAAAGTAATGAAGTAAGAATATCCACCTCTAGATTCTACTAGAAATGGTCCACATACATCCATGTGTACCAATCCTAGAAGATATGTGGCCCTTTCACCCTGTCCAACAAAAGGCGGTTTGGTCATTTTCCCTTGTAAACAAGCATGACATCTATCAAGTGGTTTTAGCTTAGTAGAGTCTAAATAGCCATCCTGGCAGAGCTTTGTCAAGCGCTTCTCGCTTACATGATCGAGACGGTGATGCCACAACTGGGTGATGTATGAGTCATGTGAGTTTGTTTCATTGTCAATTGCCAACACTTGGTTTTCGTAATTTAATACATACAAACCAATATTTAAATGCGCCATACCGTAACATATGTTGTTCTTATAAAATAGAAAACCCTTATTTCCAAACTTGAAAATAAATCCATCCATACCAAAAAAGATACAGAAATTAAGTTCTTGGTAACACTAGGCACATAATAACAGTTATGAAAAACCAAAATCATCCCAGACAGCAATGAGAGGTGGTAATCGCCAATAGCCAATGCAGTCATCCTTGAGCCATTGGCAGCTCAAAGATCCACCTCTCCTCTGGCAATCTTTCTAAATCTACTTGGTTCCTGCATTTGAATACAGATGTGATTCCCACAAGCTGTATATAATACCCAATGTGTAGAAATAGAAAGATTACACTCGATAACGAACGCACCTTTAGCATCCCCACGCTTCTAGGTGCAGTTCCTCTTCTATTGGACTTGCTTGCCACATGAAAAACATACTGCCACCCATTCCTTACCCTGCCTCTAGATCTTCCCCTTCTTGGAAGGACGACGCTCGGGGGCGTCGGACTATTTATAATTCTTTGGCCCCTTTTCCTTGTCCTTTATTTTCTTATTCACCATAATGACTACGGGTTTGTCACGCCCCATGTTCTTATCTACCTAGAGAATCAAGGTCAGAAGTTATGATAGACTCTTCTCATTGTTTCTCATGTTGTAGTTGACAATAAAGCTAGAGAAGTTCTTGGGCAGTGATGATAGGATGAGATCTTTACGCAACTCATCCGGTAATTTAATCCCTAAGATGTCCAGGCGTTCAATGTAGCCAATAATCTTGACTACATGAGGCCTAGCTGGCACAGACTCTCCAAGCTTAGTTGTAAACAAAGCATTGGAGATCTCATACCTCTCCTATCTTGCCTTCTCTTGGTAGAGATGCTTAAGGTGAGACATCATGCTATACACGTCCATGTTTTCATGTTGCTTCAAGAGCTCATTAGACATGGCTGATAGCATGAAACACTAGACATATGTGGCATCATCCATGTGTTTCTCATAGAGATATATTTCCTCATCACTAGCCTCCTTTCCACGTGCAACTGGAATAGGATCATTCATCATATACAATTTTCTTTTGTGGTGAAGGATGACGCTAAACGCCTATGCCACTCTTGGAAATTGGTGCTAGTGAGAAGGTTTTCCATCTCGAGTATGTTTCGCAATGATATGTTTGAAGTCATTTTTCTTGACATTTCTACAAATTAATATGATCACAGGTTTATTACTTTATCAAAAAAAATGAGACAAATAGATAAATTAATACTTATTAGTCTCCCACTATTTTATTGAAATCCAATAGCCCTCACCATTGACTTTGGAATATTCTATTGCCTGAATATTCTAGTGGAAAGGATCCATATTTCCCTTCACATTACCCCAACTAGGTCTGGTCAAGCAACTTAAACGGTTTTAGGTAGGCATTCCAAATGCCAACTGCATTAACTCGCAGCTCCTTGATCTGATGAGTGGACTCCCCAATCCTGAAATCCTTTTATTTTGGATTTCCTTAACCTTTGCCTCTTGGTCACACCAATTCCTACTGTGGCAGTCAACCCTTGAAGTGAACCAAGTCAAGTCAACCCAAAACCTTGAATTAGAATTCCCTGATAATTGAAAGCACCCCAACTAGGGTTGGTCAAGCACTTTGAACTATGGTTTGATTCTAACCAAGATTATGGAAGGCTATACCGACTTAATATTTCTTTGAGGGATTTTATCCTTATACGTAAATTTCCAATTTATTACATTTTATTACATTCTTGTTAATATTAAGTGGGATATACTTAAGTGATTAACCATGTCTAAGATAATATTTACGTATAAGCTGGTTTTATTTTAGTTTCATCTTGCATTCTCGTTTAATTCATTAATTGTGTGATCGTGACAACACACCCACAATAAATAAACTATGAAACTGATAGAAATAAAATAAATGGTATGATCATGAGCTTTTTCTATTGGTTAGTTTTTCTAGCGGTTGATAAACAAACCCAAGACCTAGGGGAGAAACACCTTGAACCTTTCGGTTTTGTGTTTACAGCTTTCCACCTATCCACCTTTGTATCTCCTTGGAATGGTTTCACCTTGGCTCCTGACTTGAGCTGGCTCAAGTAGCTTGGGAGCTCCATCCATTACATATGCATTTATCTCACACGCAGTTGAGGGTTAAAAGGGGTTTTTACATAAAAGAATCCTTGGGCCTACAGTCCCTACATATTAATGAGGAGAAGGCTCGCAAGCCAACAGATTTAATTTAAATAAATTAATTAAAGAAACCATTCACATACAAAGGTCTTGGTCTAGCTCATGATCATCCATACATGCAACTATATTTACGCATAAATAAAACTAGCATTCAATTCTTTAATCGTTCTTGTTTAAGATAAATCACACTTGAATCAATTAATTATCTTTAATTAATCAATCCTTTTATATTAAACCCTTTTCTAGATTTCCTTTATATTCTCATCCATCTTAATTTTAAACAAATAAATTTATTTAAAATTATATTTGTACATAACTTGTACCTTGGAGGAAACCCGGTGAATTCTCTTTCATTACACAGATGTTAAATCAAACACATATATATAAAAAACCTATCACATGTTGTGCCTCAGATTTACACTTGCACCATGGTACACGTATCAAGGGTTTGTATAATATAATAATAAATTTTAATAAATCTGTGTAATTTGGGTGAGTACACGGTGTGTAGTTCTGACTACACGGCGTGTACTTTTCTTCACCATCCATCTGAAGAACATGCCCAGGGACATGGTGTGTTAATGTACTTTGGAAATTTTTAGAGTACACAGCATGTTCAGTGGGATGCACGCCGTGTAGTTTCCGCGTTACACGGTTTCCAGCCGGGCAAGCCGTGTACGGGGTACATGGTCCAACCCTAACCCGAAGGGACTACACACCGTGTTCTGTTGGAACACACAGCATGTAATCCGGAAATTGTATGCCACCTGTTCTTGGTCAACAAACGGTGTCATAAATGAATTATAGAGGATCAATACATGGCCTGATTTGGTAGACCAGTTCGATGCATGAACCTAGACTACACGGCGTGTAATTCCGAATACACGTCGTGTATTCTCGTGTTGTATGACCAGGAACGTTTGGCTCCTCCGGATGATAACCTCTATTTTATTTTAATCAAAAATTAAAAGAAAAGGTTTTTTCTGTATGGTGGACGAGAAACGATAGAGGAGGAATAGATCTCGAGATTCAAATTTAAAGAACGATTGACTTGAATTGAAACAACTAAATTATTAAACGTGTAAATCACCAACTAAAAACTAAATAATTATAATCAATGATATGGCCCCCTCTAATACCACTTGTAGGGTCCGGGCGCAGTGGAAGCGCATTAGAGGGTTTGCCCAACTTTTGATTTTAGCGTTAAACAACCTTAAAACCGAGATCCGGCATGATATAAAACACCGGATCTTCAAAATAGAACGAAGAAAAAAAACAAAAGAGGGAGTTCCAGAACCATTGAGATATGATCATAATATGATGGTTATAATTAATTTAATTAATTCACAAGAATTAACTTGGTGGAATTCATTCTTCGTTGATGTCTTCGTTCACGATCTTGTGATCCATCGTTGCGTCATAGAATCCAAGTATAGGATTCCTCTAGCGGTGATCCACACATGTGCCACTTATCTCTGGACATCGCTGAAGGGATCTTCGGGTGCTAGCGCAGAAGAACCTTCGCTTGCGATGTCCGCCTTCGATCACCATGATCTGATGGAGGAGGATCTCTCTAGGTCTTGAGAGCATTCTTAGAGGATGTAGTTCTTTCAGCCTTGAAATAATTCTCCAGAATTGTTGTGCAAAATTATTCTCTGTGGAAAATTATTGGGGTTGTGAGGATATTTATAATCGGGTTTGAAGTTATAGATTTATGAAAATAAATAAACACGTTACGCATTTTATTTATTTCATTAACTCTTATTAAAAACCCCCATGTCGAATTATTAATTCCTTGACATGTGCCCACGCTGATTATAATAAATATCATTTAATAAAATGATATTATTTCCTCAAAATCCTGACTAGAAAAACTACTTGTCGTGTAATCATTAATACACAGCGTTTACTCTTTTTCCATAAAACTACACGGTGTGTATATTTAATATACACGAAGTGTACTTTTATTTTCCATTTTCCTTTATTTCCTCCACCACATTTATTAGACCTTGAGTAATGGATATTTATTTCTTAAATAAATGTAAATTCATTACTTGCTAATAAATATATATTATTTCATCCACAATATATTCTCTCGAATAACTAGTGTCGAAATAAATTCAATCAGGAATCCTTAAATAATTATTAAACCACAGTTGGGAATAATATTTATTTAACTTGTTAAATTAATATTTAACTGAGATACATGGAAACACTTAGTGTGTGACCCTCTAGGCCCCTTTCTCAGTGGCATTAGGCGGAGCCTTCCTTAAGTCCAAGGTTAGCGTCTAGCAACACACCAAGGCACCTATAGAGAAAGAAGTTAACTCTGCAATGACATGTCACCTCCTACGAATGTTTACCATGTAATATAATCCCTTTATCACGATATCTCGAATCAAGCGGGTTGCATGCTAGTGTCATCAACCCATGTGCTCGATTATTCTTTCTTTGACTTTCCAGAATTGAACTCTCCCATACCTTACCATGGTCATGGATTTATTTAGGCTATATCAATTCCATCAAAGGGCCTGAGATATCTACTTCTGTTATGGAACATAAGGGACAAATCCTTTCTCGCATTATCTATTAATGAAGTATTACTTGTGACACACCCAACTTATCCTACCTTACTGTGAACAGTGTGTCATCATAGTTTTCGTCAATACATCTAAGTGTCAGAGATGTAATACCCATTAATATTAATCTTAAAGTCTAAGGACCAATACACACGTCTGTAGATAGGAACATCCAATGACACTATGAAATGTGGATTTCTTACTGGCGTGTCTCGTTCTCATAATATCCTCTTGGATATTACCAAGGGCTCACACCATGAGAAGGTGCCTCAAAGTTTTATGAGTCCTCACCCTTAATGGCCTGTATTATTTGTGTCCCTCAAATAACATCATCTGGACATAGAACATATATTCAAGAATAGTGTTATGGCACTTCCGAGTTCTCATCATAGCAGGGATCCGATATGACCCTTTAATGAAACAGTTGTCCTTAGGACATTATCACATGCATTATCACGCAAAATAAAAATCAACATGTGGTAAGGTATTTATTAATGAATAAAGTACAAAGTAGTTGGTTCTAAGCCACCAACTCCAATAGTTACATCAATGGAGGAAACAAGCATCAATGGGATTAGCCTCACATGGAAGATAAAGCATAAACCAAATAAAGAAGAAAATTCTCACATCTAAGAATAAGTTCATACAAGTGGAATTATTCAATAAGGTTACACTATAATGGATTAGAATGAAATTTGAATAAAAGGGTTTTTCCATAAATACCAACCATAATCCTCACCATGAGAATATTAGAGGAACTCATCTACCTAAGTATTTACATATTACTAATTATTTGTGAAGTGGTGCATAATTAAGGGGGATATGTGATATATAGGGTAATACTGTTGAAATAGAATATGTGTTTATGTAGAAGATAGACTTATAGTTGATCTAAAAGTTGTGCATTAACTGAGAGAGGGTGTGAACAATCTGGATGAAATTATAGATTTACTAAAAGAAAGTAAATGTAGCGAGTGCAGTTAGAAACATTGTAGTTATTATGAGGTGTCAAGCCTAAAAAACAAGATCAAATGGTTTTGAGGAAAAATATTACTCAAAAAATGGTGATAAGAAACTACATAAAGTTTTAACACTGAACCTAGAATGGTGTGATGAAGGGCCTAATCTTGAATTACAGCACTGCAAAATCCTTATCTGATATAACTAGTGGTATCAAGATAAATCATGTGATCAACCAGTGATATAATTTCATATATTTAGTGGTTTCATAGAATTATAAATAAGAATATATATTAATGGTTAAATCATAAAAATGATTGGATTTCATGTTTATTCGTTAATATACTAACAAGTGGTATCAACTGTTTGTTTTTATAGGATACTAAAAGCTATTGGAAGGAAATATCATAACCATTAAATGGTTCCCCTAAAATAAATACTATCTAAAATTTAGTTCCAAGAACATAAGATATTTAGGTGGTTTTTTTATGAAAATTAAAAGGATTTTTATCCTCATCTAGTGAAATAGAATCCCTTTTAAGAATTTAAGAACATGCATATCAAGTGGTAGCATAATTTTATTATAAAAAAGTGGTAATAGTTTATTTTATAAGTGGTGTGACTCACACGCTTAGTCCTTTACACTTTATTTACTGATGTATTTGGTGTAATTGTGGTTGATATCATAGGATGGGTTGAAGAAACTAATAAAACAAAAAAAACTTAGGCTACTAGTATTCATGGAAGTAGGTGAGTGACATGGAAAACTTTGAGATGGTTGAATTAAACTCTTGTTTCTTGCATTAAGATTTAGCTTAGTATGATTAGAGGATTTTTTTAATGACATAAATTCCAAGTGATAAATTCAATTTCAAAATTATTTTAATAAAATATAGTTAGGTATGTAAGAGGTTCATAACTAAATTAGTTAAAATATATATTTGTTTATCTTGGTAAAAAAGTGGTTTGGAGCATGGAAGGTTTCAATTATAATAGATTTCATCCAACATGTGGTATCCAATAAGTGGTACCACCAATATAAGTAAATTAAAAGGATCAATCAATAAGTGGTTGATAAAGAACCATGTGTCAACAAGTGGTAAGTTGAGATAAAATTTCTAGAGCTGAAGTAGTTTGTGGAGTGCTGAATAATAAATCTATGAATTTTATAGATCCTTATATCAAATGGGATCAAAAAGGAAGTTCATGTTAATGGGGGGAACAATCTCTCTATATCTGGAGTTTATAAGATTCATTTTTCCCCAAAACGAATCTCTAGGGTGGTCATGAAACGTCTGGATAAAGTATTTTCTGGATAAATGGGAAGTAAAATCTGAGATAATTACCCCTATAGAGTTCAAAGATATAGTTAGGAGGCCTTGAAAGAATAATATGGACAAACCAAAATGGGGGAGAAGATTTAAGGAAAAAAATTAAAACAATGGACCCTTTTTATTTTGTTGACAAAGGGGGAGAAATAGTACAATTTGCCTTAAATCCATACTTGGTTTTGAAGAACTTGGAGTTATAAAGAGTAGTATTTAAGGAATAATTTTTAATAAAATATGAAGGGTGATAATATTGAAATTAAGTGGGGTTTTTTTGGATTTATTGATAATAGATCTTGGATGTTTTGAATTAGTGTTAACAATAAGTTAGTGTGTTGGTTTTATTTATTAGTGTATGAATAATGGAATAAGAAGACATGGATTCTTGGGTAAAGGAATGGGGAAGAATATGGATACCACTGACATGGAATCCACATTCAAAATATGTGTACGATAAATGACACTAGAATACATGGTTTGATAGTTTGGGGGTGATCTTGTTATATCTGGTAAAGTATCATTGAGTTATAAGCAGTAGAAAAAGGAACCTTGATATCACTAAATATCATGAACATATTTTTGGATCGAGGAGAATAAAATATTGCTTGAGGATAACTCATAAGTCATGATGTAATAAGAACTAGTGTTAATGTATTTAGTTTTTAGAAGGCTATAATCTACTAAAGGGTTTCTATAATCATTCGAATAATTATAGAAAAGGTTGTCAGTTTTGTATAGTCCTAGTAAGTATTTGAAAAAGTCTCTACATATGTATGATATTATGGAAGTTCACTTGTATGTATAAGATACTTGAGGAGGTAGGAATTTGATAAATTTCCAAGGTTCCTTGTATCTTTAAGATATTTAAAAATGTAAAAATTGGTAGTAATAAAATTTTCCTGAGTACATAGAATAATTGGAGAAGTGTGAGATTTGAAGAGGATATAATCACCCTAATATACTTAATATATTCTTATGATGAATATTTGATAAAGTAAAGAGATATGTAATATCTTTTTTTTCATACGTAATATATTTTGGGTTATGAGAAATGCAATAATCTGACAAAGGCATGTAATGTGTATGAAAAAATTCAAATGTAAGTAATTTTATGAAGGCAGTGAAAAATAGAAAAGTCTTGGGATTCATAATGATTTGTAATAGGATAGAAGTATCTCTAAATACATAATATTTACCATAAGTGGTGAAAATAGAAAATTTTGGGGATTTATAATTATGTGTAAAATATTTGTGTTGTATACGTAATATATACTGGGGGAGATATATTTGGAAAATTCATGAAGCTCATGGTGATGCATAATATTTTTTTTAACTACATAAGTTTTTATTCTTAAGATGACGTGATTTTTGAAAAATTCTCAGTGTAGAGGAAGTTTGTGTGAGATGTTAACTAGGTGAGTTAAGTCAATTCCATACCTTTATTAAGATTCTCATGCCACAGTGGAGAAATATCATGCCATGTTATTTTGTTGAGTTAAATTTAAGGTTTTCAAAGATCTAGTTCTTAAAATATATCACATCACAACTCAGAGTGATGCGCCATCACATATGTTTACAACATTCCATTTATTATATTTTATTTCAATTATTTATTTATTATGTGCACTCTAATTTCCATGTATTTTTATGTGTTTATTTTATTTTCATTATTATTTTACTTTGATCTGAGGGCATAATATCCACACTATATCCTTTTAGTCCCTTTCCGTTAGCCGGTAGCCTTTGATGTACGGAGAGGTGCATTTGAGGTTTTTTTACGGGCTGAATTGGTGATGGGTCAAGTCAACCTGGGCTGGTTCATGACACTAGTACATAAAAACAACATCTTGTTCATGTTCCTTGGATTATTCCTTATTGGTGAACCATGTAAAATCCTTGGCTATGCAAGCTTTACTTTCATGAATATTTGTGTGTGTTTTGGTGAGGCTGAGTGGAAGTGTAATCGAGAAAAAGGTTGAACAAGGTTTCTTCTAACATGAAAAAAATATCCTAAAAGAAAGATAATCGAGTGGTGGAAATTTTCAAATTGGGGAACACCTAGATTCACATACACACCCCAGGATGTCTCAGGTTGTAACAAGTGGAAAGATGGAAAGTTGTTTGAAATGGAAGTTGAGGGAAATTAATTAACTGGCCAAATCTAATTTAATATAAACAAAAGTTATATAAGGATAGAAGTTCCAAAAATTTCAGGTTTCACTAAAATTTTGGAATTCAGTCCAATGGAAAGACATGCCAAAGTGATCTAGGACTGCAAAGGCTTATTTGAGAGCGTCATGACCTAACACACCAAGACTTCTCCTAGGTCGGCGGTAAGCTAATTGTGACACACCATCCTGACTCCAATATGTCAGGGGATGGATACAAGCATCGAGTGGGCATGTATCTGAAATGGGAGGCCTTAGCCTAAGAACCTATATACACACACATAACTATCTCTACGTAGCAGTGTAGAGATATATTAAAACACTGAAACATCTAGAGTGTAAACCATGCATGAAAAAACCTCTAAGAAAAATACGTCAAATTAAAGAAATATAAAATAAAATATAAAAATGGGAAAAATTACATGCCCAATAAGAAATGAGGTCCTAACCTGATGAAAATTGGAAAAAGGGAAAGATTTAAGAGAGCCTGAATCACGATCTCCAACACTAACCACTGAACATGGCTAGCAGCACCAGGTACCACTTTGCTCTTCTGAAACTAGGTCCACCAAGATCACCATTTATCTTCCAATCATCTTCATAAGACACAACACCAACAAGAAAGGCCTATGTAGGGGTGAGGTATACATGACTATTTGGACTCCTATAAAATCAAAAAGGGAGCAATAAAAATAGCAACAATCAGGTCAACCGATAAAGAAAGAGGGTAAAGAAACCCAACATCAGATATGCTTCTAATAAACCCAAGTAAAAGAGATAGGGGATATCCATCTCTATATCCATATAAAAATTATGATTCATATTTGAACTCCCAAAGGTCAATATCTAGTGCCCATCACCATGCGCAACCTAATAAGAATTAGTGTAGAGGGGCCTACCCCTCGATATTGTCCTCCGCAACCAAGGGATCACTATCTCCAGTGGAGGACCTACTCTCCATTGGATATTAATGATGGGTCATTACCACTCTTTAGATAGAGGAATATCTACCACTATAGTGTGAGGGCATACCAACTCTACCTATGTAAATATTATGGGGGATCTATGCCCCAGTGCGACAAGGGAGTACCGACCCTGACATCTCTCTGATGATCAAACCCAATCTCTACCATCGGCCAAGTGTCTCTAGAAGAATCATCATGCTTGTAACACCTCACATCATATATTTAATATCATAATTAATTCCAACATCACATCACACATGAAAAACTACTTATGATAGGCTACTCATGGTCCCAAATCTGGGTCCCAAAATGAGGAAATACACAAGGTGAAAGTCTCTAAAAAAATTACATGTTGTGTATATATGATCACATGGCATGGGACCTTGCCTAGATACTTGGGTGTTTCCTTTACTACGCATGGATTGGTTGGACATGTGGCTCAACATGGTGTTTACATGGTGTACAAATCATGTCTTGGATAGCCAGGGTATGCCCATGTCCTTTGGCCTATGCCCGTGTAGCCCAGCCGTGCCTATGTACCTAGTCGTGCTAATGCCAGTGTACCTAGTGGTACACACCGGGTCACATAGCATGTGCATAAACCACATATAATTTGATAGTTAACTTTTTGGGAAACCCTTTCCATTTTATGTGGAGACTACCCAACATGTTTTCCTCCAAGATACACAGCATATAGTCAGGTTTTTCACAAGTAGTGAATCCTTTATTCACACAAATGCCAAATCTATGATTTCTGCCACCTTCCTCTCCATTTGACCACATGAAATCCACTAAAATCAAAGGGGGAATCCTCTAATCATTTATTCTCTACCTTTGATGGTTGTAAATCATAACTTTGATTACTCGATCAGTAATCTGTTACACCGTATACCACCATTTAGGATTCTAACCCTCAAAACCATCACCTACAACCCACAATATGCCTTGATCCATTTACAAAACATATCTTACAAGGTTTTTTCACATCCTCCAAGAATCTAGGATCTCAATCACGCTTGAATCCATCTCAAAAATTTCAAATCATGATGACATGGGCCAACAACAAAGAACATGAAGAATGGTGGTGGGAAAAGCAAAAGAAAAAAGTGTAAAACCCTCATTGGATGATGTGGTCCCAACCAACAGTCATAAATTTCAGAAACAAGGGTGAAATAAAGCCATAAAAAATAAATAATTAGGTTCAGGAACACTAATTTATTTTGGGCTCATGTGAAGAATGAAAAACACTGGAAAATAAGAGCGGATGTAAAATCCATGCTTCACAAATTATTCAAAGGGTGGAAATCCCTAAAATAACATGGTGTGCCTCAAGAATGGATAGATCGCTGGTAAAGAACACATCCACTAGTGATAAAGGTGATTGTCTCTCTATGTTCATAATTTTATTCATGATTCTCCTTGATTGTTCATCATTAATCCACATTCTCAAGTCGTCAATTCCAAAAAATATCTCTTCCTCCTCTTCACTAATCTCCCAGGGTAATGCAACTAACCTTAGAGCTTTTTCATAATGAAATACTTATATAGGAGGATTAGGATTTTTGGAAATTAAATAAATAAATTATTTAATTCACTTAATGCACCCACCACCAACTTTCCTTAACCGAACGCCTAACATCGAATAGATTGATGTTGAGCCTAGGGTAAACCCCACATTCTAGTAACAATCATGGAACCAAATTTCCCATTCGGAGTCTTGATCAATGGGAAAACCATTTTTCTAAAATATTTATGTGTGCTTTAATATATATTAATATTTTTAATATATTAATTCTGGGGTCCTATGATGCCTAAACATAGCACCAACTCTAAAGAAAAATCTAGAGATATATATAGAAATATTCAAAGGATCAATCTAAAAAAATAAAATTCATTACATTCTCCCATCCTTCATGTATTTTTTCCCTAAAAGGTATAAGATACACAAAAAAGTGGGTGTACTAAGCCCAAATCTGGTTCTCATTTTCCCATGAGATCTCCTCTATACTCAAATGCTACCAAATTACTTAAACCAAATGAATGTTATATCTAAATAGTGTCCTCTCATGTCAGTCCTTGATCACCATAAGGTACTCCAAAAAGGTGAATAAATCCTCAATGTCCAGCTTGCCCCAGTTAATAATGTGTGATGGTTCATGCACATATCTCCTCAGCTATGACACATGGAATATTTCATGAACTCAATCCAACAATGAGGGTAAGGCTAAGTGGTAAGCAACCTCACTAACCCTTTGCATAATTTGTAATGACCCAATGAACCTTGGGGATAGCTTTCTTCCCCATATAAATCTCGGTAACCCTTATCGTGTAGGGAATCTTGAGAAAATGTAGTTTCCCTACTCAATATACAAAGGCCTACAATGACAGTTCATGAAATATTTCTATCCGCTTTGATCCATCCTCATACGCTTGTGGATCACCTATACCTTCTCTATCATTGCCTCCACCAACTCTAGCCTTACAAGAGATGTCTCGCCAATCTCAATCCAACACAAGGGTGACCTGTAGGGTTTTCCATACATGGTATTGAAAGGTACCATGCTAATAATAGAGTGATAAATGTTATTATAATAAAACTTTATAAATGGTAAGTGATCCTTACATCTTCAACCGAAGTCCAACACATGGGCTCTCAATATATCCTCCAAAACTCAGATAGTCTGCTCAATCTGTCTATATGTTCGGGGTAAAAGATTGTGCTCATTCGTAATTGGTTCTCAAAATCATCTGGTAAACCCCTCCACAAATATGATGTGAAACAAGAATCAATATCAAAGATGATCAT
Organism: Viscum album; assembly: GCA_963277665.1. Taxonomy (NCBI): domain Eukaryota; kingdom Viridiplantae; phylum Streptophyta; class Magnoliopsida; order Santalales; family Viscaceae; genus Viscum; species Viscum album. The sequence continues at coordinate 926,258,783 of OY728127.1, forward strand.
TGTGGGTACCCCATGAATCCAAACGATATCACACACATAAAACTACCTTAAACTCTCAATCAAACTCTACTCCCTGATGGAAAAAAAGTGTGCTGACTTGGTGATTTAGTTGACAATCACCCAGGTAGAATCATGAACTCTTATTATATTTGGAATACCCATCACAAAACCCATCGATATATCATCCCACTTAAATTTAGGGATATCAATAAGTTGATTCAAACCCACTGGAACCTAATGTTAATCCTTTACCCACTAACATGTGAGACACTGAGAAACAAACTAAAAAACTCTCTACCTCATTCCATCCCACTAAAACTGCCACTAAATGTCATTATAAATATTTTCCCCTCTAGGATATTCATCCAAGGGGGGTATGAATCTCACTCAACACCTCCTCATGTAACATTACTAGAAATATCACTCATACCTAAAAAAGGATGATGTGTTCCCCTCCTTTAAAAAAGTCTTCTATTGAATATCCTAAGGATATCTGGTCATGTAGAACCTCACAGTCGATGTATCCCAATTGGGCCTCCCTCACATGTTTAAGAAGTAGTAGAGTCACCACCATCAACTAAATATAAGTTACACCCCTATCCTCCACCAGGGTTATCCATAAAAAATCCAACTACTCAAACACCTCCTCTTCTAAGTAAGAATGATATTTCCTATTAAGGGAATATTCCACCACATTTCCCTTCCCCAGAGTGTAGACTATATCAAAGTCATAGTCCATTAGGAACTCTAACCAACACCTATATATCAGGTTTAAATCTCTCTAGGTTAATATAATGCCTCTACATATTTATGGAAAAGACTGTTACTACCAACTCAAAGTTGTGGGTCACATAGTTATGCTCATGGGGTCTCAATTATCTTAACCCATAAGTGATCAATGTCAGCCTCTACATCAACACGCACCCAATCATAGCTTCAAAGGCATTGAAAAACACCATGTACTCAATTCCTTCCTTGAGTAGACTCAAGAAAAGAGCACTAGTCAACCTCTACCTCAACTCCTCAAAGTTTCTCTAACACTACTCAGTCTTGGAAAATGGATGACTTTTCCACATAATATAGTCAAAGATCCTACTATTCTAAAAAAATATGGCATGAACCTCTAATAGTACCCAAAAAACTAAGGAAATCTCGCACTTCCTTTACTCTCTTAGGTGGATCCTAAAGATGTATTGTATCAATATTTTCTGGATCCATAGCTAAATAATGCTCAGAGATGAAAGGCCCTAGAAATTGAACCTATTAGATCCAAAACTGACACTTTGAGATATTACCATAAATATGGTTCTTCAAAATTAAGTCTCAGGTTATCCTAAAATATTATGCATTCTCCTTTGACACATAGTATATGAGAATTTCATCAATGAAGAAAACTATGGGTTGGTCTAAGTATGGATGGAATATCTAATTCATGAGACATATGAACTTGGTGGGGGAATTAGTCACACCGAAAGGCATCATTAGGAACTCATAATTCCTGTAGCAACATCATAATTCCATCTTTGGAGTATCAACCTTGAAAACTCTCAACTGATGGTAGTCATACCTGAGATCGATATTTCAAAACCAACTCGCACCTTTCAACTGGTAAAAAATGGTCATCAATCCTCAGTATGGGGCACTTGTTCTTGATCGTTACCTAATTCAGGAAATGATGGTCCACACAGTGCCTCAAAATCTCATCTGTATTTTTCATAAACAAAATTGTAGCCACCCCGGGGGGCACACTGGGTCTAATAAATAATTTCCCTTGAAGGTCTTCCAACTGCACCCTCAGATCCTGGAGCTTAGTGGGGGTCATCTGATAAGCAGCAAAATATATTGGTGTGGTCATAGGGTGAAATTCTATATAGAATTAAATCTCTACCATGAAGGTACCCCAGAAAATCTTTGATAAATACATCCATATAATCCTCCACTTACACTGGAAGCCATATACCTGAAGAGCCTACTATTCCAATGGATAAACTCCCAAACTAATGGGTGATAGGTTTTATCTTTCTTATTTTGAGTCCTACCCACTCAACCATAAGATCCCTTTCACCCATGGAGGGGAATCTAACCCAGTGCACAATATGGACAACTAGTATTTACCCAAAATGATGTCAAAGGGTTTCATCACAATGACCAAGAGGTACCATGAGAAACATTCTCTATTAATCACCAGCTCGCACTACAAACAGATGTGTGATATAGAATAATCTCTCCCTTTAGGAACCTTTATCCATAGTTGTTGGTATAAAGACTCAACTAGAATATTTAGCTCCTGCACAAGGGATATATAGATAAAGGAATGAATCCTTCCTACATATACAAGTACCAAAGCTAAAGTATAAAATTCAAATATCATACCTCGAATCATCTCATGACTAGCCTGATTATATCCCTCCATGGCCTGCAACTAACTATTCCCTTGACTACAATCTCTCTAAGATTGGAATAGGCCACCTAGTGGTGGTGGTGGGAGTAGATTATAGTATCATCATCTACCTGCATCTCCTCTATCTAGCACTCCACCTTATCCTCTATAAGCATTGCCTACCTGGGGCCACCCTAACCATGCCTGGGAGATCCCTGATCATGAAACTACCTCTGTCATGGAGGTCTATCAAATGCCTTTATACCTTCCTAAACATTTTAGTTTGGGTAATCATGATTCATCTGACCTCACTTATCACAATCATAGTATCACACCTTTCTAATTTGGTTGGACACTCTATGTGAACCTTATGCCACAAATCCATGTATTTGAGTATGGGCATGAGTATGCCTTATGCATCGAGACCCTTACAACTGATACCTACTAGCTACCACAAACATATCATCCCCATGATGTCCACTGCCATCTTCAGACTCCCAATATCCCTCTTCTAGGAAGTTCACTAAAACCAAATCCCACTCTAACAATCCATCATAAGTGGGAATTCACAAGGATAACATGCTGGTATAAATGTCTTTGTGAAGTCCCTTTTCAAAATTACACTTCTAGAAGTATCCATATCACACAATATAGAGAGATAATAATATGTGAGGTTGGTAAACCACACAACATACTCAACAACTGACATAACACTCTATTGTAGCTTATAAATATCTTTAATCCACATAGAGTGAAATATTTAAGGGTAATACTCATCATGAAACAACTACTGAAAGTCTAACAATGAAAGTGTTGCATCATCATGATCCTGAGTTATTAGACTCCACTAGCTCCCTATTTCTAGATAAAGAAGACTAGTAACAAGCACAACCATCTAATCAGTCAGGGTCTGAACGAGCCTATAAACTTGGACCACCACCTCGATCCAATCCTTTACTAACTGGGGGTCTAACTCACTACAAAGCCTGAGTGGTCAGTCCTGCTGGAACTCATGTAATGTGATAAGACTATATACATCATCATCCTAACCTATCGGAGCTACTGACTATCTAATACACAACTGATGATCCACCTAGACCATTATAGGTGGATACACATGCTACTCAATAGGTGCTAACTCTACTCTAAACCCGCCTTGAGGAAACACCTCATGAGTGGATCCCTGAACTGAGGCCTCATTGCTCAACAGATTGTCATCACAATATTGTATCATTATCCAAGATGGATATCATCACAGATTCATCCTAAAAGTTAACAATATGTACTACGATTAGATAAGCATATATGGGGATCTAACTCAATAAGGACATGAAATTCAAAATACCTAAGCCTATATGATGCATGTACTATTAGTTTCTCTATAACTAATGTTTTAGAATGCCAAGTTAAAAAGTAGTTAATCAGAGTCCTGGTGAATGGATACATCAACATCTACACCAACACTGAGTTCCCTGACCTAAGATCCAAACTTGAGAAACTCATACATTGTTTCCCTAAGTTCCAAAACAAATCCTCACAAAAATTCCAACTCCAAACACTAACCCAAGGACAAACCTCATTTGATACCACTCTATCATAACCCGACCCACTAGGACCGTGACTGGGCTAGCAGTAAGGTGAGTGTGACACCCCAAGGTTGCCTCCAATAGGTCATGGGATAGCAACAATCACTGATTAGTAATATCACTAAATTGAGAGGACATATCCTAAGTACATGTATGAATTCATACAAATAGATGAATGCAATATTGCATATATATAATAAACTACTAAAACATATAGAGTGTAACCCATGAATGCAACAACCTCTAGGAAAATACATCAAAACAAAATAATGTAAAATAAAATATAAAATGGGAAAACTACATACCAAACTATAAATGATTTATCAACCTAATGATAACTAGAAAAAGGAAATAATGAATAGATTTCATCTCAAGATCTCTAAGAAAGACCACCAAACATATCTAGTAGCACCAATTACCATTGACCTCCTATGAATCTAGGTCCACCAAGACACTGTTGATCTGCTTGTCATCTACATAAGACATACCATGTGTGGGAAAAGACCATGTATGGGTGAGTATATTCATACCCTATAGGACACCCTGAAAACTAAAAAGAAACATAAATAGAAATAGTCATCTCAACCCATAAATCAAGAGGGTAAAGAAACCTAATATCAGATATTCACATAAGAAACCCAAGTGAGAGATAAAGGGTATCTCTATCTCTATAGCCAGCTAAGAATGTTGAGTCAGCCTGTAGCTTCCAAAGGTCTAACTCTAATTCCCAGCAGTATGTGCAACCTCACACAAGTCAATATGGAGGGGCCCACCCCTCTCTACTATGCTCTACAACCGAAGGATCCTATCTCTAGTAGAGTACCCACTCCCAATTGGATCAATATGATGGGGGAGTATCACTTCTTAGATAGAGGAAATGCACCCTCTATAGTATGGGGTATTACTAACTCTACCAATGTAAAGAGTATGGGGGCCTGCGGCTTGGTGCGATAAGGGAGTATCGAACCCAGCATCTCTCTAATGATCAAACCCGATCTCTTCAATTGGCCAAGAATCACTGGAAGAAGATCCACACTCATAACACCTAGCTTCATATCTTTGATTTCATAATGAAGTCCACCATCATGTCCCATGTGGAAAACTACTCAATATAGGCTACTTTCAGGGTCAAATCTAAGTCTTGAAGGAGGATATGTGAAAGGTGGAAGTCTTTGGAAAAAGTAAATGGTGTGTATATATAGTCACACGGCATGTTACATCTCCTAGAAACCTAGGTGTGTCCTTGTCTGCACACATTTTAGTTTTCCATGTGGCTCTACACGGTGTGTGCATTGAGTACACATCATGTCTTGGCTAGCGTGGGTATGCTCGTGTCCTTTGGCACATGCCCGTGTACCCCAACTATGCCAGGGTACTTAGTCGTGCATGTGCCCGCATACCCAGAGGGGCATGTTGGGTTTTCAAATTTGGGTTAAATGAAATATAGGAATACCAAATGGAGTGTGATGTTATACACTATGTGAAACCATAGCCATCACAGGAGGAGACTACATGGCATGTGTTCCTCTAAGATACACGATGTGTAGTCAGGTTTTTTATAGGCAATGAATCATTTCTTTATGCAGATGAAAAATCCACTATTTCCACTACCTCCTTCCCCACTGTTTGACCACAGAAAATCTTGAAAAATAAAAGGGGGTTCCTCCGGTCAATAATTCTAAACCTCTAATAGCTAGAAATGGGAACTATAATTACCTGATCAGTAATCATTCATGTCGTATACTGCCATTCGAGGTTCTAATCCTCAAAACCATAACCCAAAACCCATAATTGTAGAGACCTGAAGCTTGACGTACATGGACATTACATTACTTTTGGGGAATACTTAGTACATAACAAAAACAGACACACAAGGACCGTAATAGTTTGGTGTCTTTGGAAACTTGAAACATAATCTTCTAATCGTGGTGAAAGATCTTCAACATCTCCCATAAAGATCTTCCACTTTTCTTTTCTTACCTAAAACCTTTCTTTATATCCTGGATGTAACACCTCGAGATTTTATGAAAAATATTCTTTTTAATTTCATTAATGTCTTGTGTTGTACGCTACACCAAAATGAGCTTGCTCAACATGCATCCTTGACTTGCCTTGTATTACACGCAATCGCGACCTTCCTCGATAGAGTCTGTAGTACGCAATACCGAGTTTCACTAAACAACGATATGCTATTAAAATATTATTAAAACTAGCCGTTATGAATAGTAATAACCACCTTTTAAAATTTTAGAAATTTTATCTCTCAAAATGGACTTCATTTATGGATTCAGAGTATCAAATTTAGCCTAAGGTGAAATTTTGGTACTTTTCGGATAACTTTCAAATTCTGATGAATAGTGAAAATTACTAAATTTTAATTAAAAACAACTTTTTTAATCAAAATAATTAATAGTGATAAATTATTAATTTAAGTGGTTTTAAAGTATATTTAGAATATATTTTTACAATTCAATACAATGTTGGTCATTGGATGTAATTTCACATTTACACCAGACATAAACATGTGTTAATCTTTTGATAGTTATTATCTCTTAAAAACACATTATTTGTTGTGACAGCGGAAATTAATTATAAAATTAATTAATGAAACTTATATGTTGGGAAGTTTTTAAAATAGAAATCATTTTTGAATTCGGAATATCAATTATAGCTTAGGGTGAAATTTTGGCATTTTTCTGAAAAACTTCAATTTTTGATGAATAGTGAAACTACTATGTGGTAGTTAAAAAAATTAATTTTTTCATAAATCTTAATTTTACCGCTTCTGTGAATGTAATTTCAAAAATCCGAGAGACACGGTTGATGTCAGTAAGTAAAATGTGGTTCAATGAGATGAAAATAATTTTTGGTGAATAGTAACTTTTTACTTTTATTTACCACGGTTAAAAGTAAATAGGGTAATTAAGGGTAAAAATGATATTAATATTACCTTAACACATGTCCTAATCCTATTGGACAAGTGTATCTCGACCAAAAACAACCTTAAGTGTAAAATATTATCATTTAGGCCCACTTGGATTAGATTAGGACATTTATTATTATTTAATTCAAAGAAGAGTTAAAAGAGTTAAAATCAAAGTTTATTTACTAAAACATTTTTAATATAGGGTTATACATAATATAATTTCGACTATAAATATTCATTAGAAATATAAAAAGATTTCCTACATAATGGTATTTTATTTGTAATTTTTATACTTTAAATAATTTAATTTATTTTTGACACAACGATGATGCAGTAATTACCTTTTTAAGAAAATATTAACATAATTGATGTTATAAATGCCCAAATAAATTTAATTTGAGACGTTTTATGACTTACACTAATTTTATAAGTTAATATGACATGTTATTGTTGATTTAAGTAACTTGGTTCGAACTTATCATTCTGTTAGAAATTTCATAAAAATCATGTACCAAATAGTGACAAAATTGACATAAAATAGTTTTTAAAACAAATATTATATTATTAATTGTTATTTTATTCCAAAAAATCTAAGGTTCGGCAAAATGACTTAGATAAGGTTATATATATTAATAATAAAAAATTTGGGGTTCTTTTGGCTTCTTATAGTAATTTTATTAACCTTATAGTGTAAGAACACAACAAGACACGGTAAAAGTAAAATTATTTAACTTAATGTTAAATCTAAATGATAAGGTTAAAATAGGAACCTAAACTTGTCTAAATTCTATTGGATGAAAGGATTTCGACCCATACCCACCTTATCCTTGAAATAAATCAATTTGGATCTATTTATAACTGAACTTGACTTTATAATAAAATAATATTTTTAGTTATTCCAAAGGTGCCCCTCTCCTCCCTTATAAAAGGGCACCTCCTCCCTCTCTTCCTCACACAACTTTGAGCCTTCAAGCTCGGCCAACCCCTACCAAAATATCTTCTCCACTTCCCTAGTATCATCCTAGAGGTTCTGGTCTTCTTCAAATACCATCCTTAGTTCTTTAAGTGGAGTTTAAGAAAAGGCGCGTCAAAAAGAGGTAATATCCATTACCGATCTTTTTCAATTTCTTTCTTCTTCAACTTATTCTTCTTTAGTTGTTTCATGATAAAGTAATAAAATAAGTATTTATTATATACTGATATGTTATTATAAATATGAAACAACTCTAATTAACCTTCTATCCATCCTACGGAAAAAGGAAATCACCGCGCGTGCGTACGTACGGAATACCGTCTCCACGCCGTGATGTAATCTATTTTCAGCCACCACCTTAATTGGATGGGTATAATGGTGTAATGAGTAACTATATATGATTATTATAAAGTGATATTGATACAGAAATAGTATACATACACTTCAACACAAGTTCACGATCATGAGAACGATATCATCGCTCGTGCGTACGTACGGACTACCGTCTCCACGACGTGATGAGATTCATTCTCAATGATTAACCATTCATGAATGATTATAAAGTATATATAATAAGTACTAATGAAATATATTACATAATAATGATACTGGATTTATATATGTATGTCATCTACTTAATTCCATTCAATTCAATAAGGAAACGAAAACAGCGTTCATGCGTACGTACGGACTACCGTCTCCATGAACGGTGTATTTCATTCCATTTATCGATATATTATATATATATATATATTATGAATATATATTATATATAAATCATGTTTTACATTCTGTATATAAGTAATCATGATCCAAGTAATCATATTAATAATTACAAGTTAAAAGCACGAACGACAAATGAGACGATTTTACCTAAAACGCTACTTTAACATGAATTTACAAAAGAACGGGTAATATAAAGTAATAAGTGGACCATATATGATATAATAAAAATGAATATGATTCTGGAATAAGTCAATGACATTATTTAAATCATTATACAGGAGGTTCGGACACTTACGAAGCAAATCGAACCTAAGGTAAGGGAAATATCACAATCTCATTTTTATCCGAGATTGTTTATACTTTGGCATTTACTGGGGTGTATTTTATCATCCAAATCCATGTTTCCTCAATATGTAATATTATTTCCATCCACCTACAATTGTTTAAATCCTATTTTACCCTTCGGTGAGTTTTTAGTAAAAGATATGAAAGGAATCTTTTGTCGTTTTTCGTACGAGGTACTTTTTTGACTTTTCTGAAAAAAGTACGAAGAATGTTTTTTTTAACTTATACGGCAAGAATGGATTTTTAAAACATTATTTCCAAGAATCTTCCTTTATAAGTTTTCAAGTTTATTTTTAATAAACTTATTTTAGTTTAAAATTGTAAGACATGTTAATAAAGGAAAATGTTTTTGAAGCACACTTATTACAACATATGACAAAACCACAATGGACCGTATAGGTATAATGTCTTTAGAAACTGGGAAACATAAACAACTGGTTCTTAAATCTTCTACAGTGTCTCCCATTTATTTCATCATATCTTGGGTACCTTTTAGCATATTATACTTAATATCCATCTTCCTGACCTGGGGAAAAGAAAACATAAAAGGGTGAGCTCAAATGCTCAGCAAGGGAAAATAAAGGAAATAAAAATCATATCATATCTTTTTAAAGATCATAACCTGCAAAAGAGATCATAATATCTTAACATGGAATAAATCATAGAAGTGAAAATGAGATCCCCATAATCATAACATAAAACATGAAACTTTGTGGCATGCACACATAATCATGGAAAATCATTTCTTGTTATTCATGACTCATTGCCAAGACTATCTTAGCGGACAAAGTCCATTTCTGAACCGAGTTCACTCCTCGTTTCAGTCCTGTATCACTGAACCGAAATAACCTTCCATTCCATCCATGTCTATCTCATGAGATATAAATCTTTACCCAATGCATTGGAGGGAGATATAGGTCCCACCCATCTTATAATGAATCCTTTCTTATGTGTGTCACATAATCATAAATCATACATCATCGCATAACACATGTAACAAAAATGGGATTCTTGAAACATCATGACATCATAAAACAAATCATATAAGGTAAATGACTTCATAAAAATAATTCCCTCGCAACATAATCAAATCAATGTAATAATAGGAATAAAAACAGAACCCTATATTATCTTAGATGGAAAATAATTTTGATAAAACATTTGAACTTCCATTCTTGAGGAAAATATCATTTCTACTTCAAAAACACTTTTCTTTTCTTAACATGTCATACAATTATAAACTAAAAGAAGTTTATTAAAAATAAACTTGAAAACTTATAAAGGAATATTCTTGGAAATAATGTTTTAAAAATCCATTCTTGCCGTATAAGTTTAAAAAAACATTCTTCTCGTACTTTTTTCGGAAAAGTCAAAAAGTACCTCATACGAAAAATGACAAAAGATTCCTTTCTTATCCTTTACTAAAAACTCACCTAAGGGTAAAAATGGATTTAAAAAATTGTATGTGGATTGAAATAATATCACATATTTATGAAACATGGGTGTGGATGATAAAATACACCCCAGTAAATACCAAAGTATAAACAATCTCGGATAAAAATGAGATTGTGATATTTTCCCTTACCTTAGGTCTGATTTGCTTTGTACGTGTCTGAAGCTCCTGTATAATGGTTTAAATAATGTTATTGACTTATTCCAGAATCATACATATTGATATGATATCATATATGGTCATATTCTTAGCTTCTTATTAGTAATATTTCATTGTTACTTGTTACTCGGGTCTTTAGTGTCTTTTGTTCTTATGCGTGTTTTGCCGAATAAATTATTATTATTGTTTTAAGGTTATAGATAACTTATATTCAGAATGGTATTAGTGTAACATATATCATATTTATTCATTCAATTCATTTATATAATTACTATGTAATTATGATCATGTAGAACGAGTCGCATCACATCGTGGAGACGGTATTCCGTACGTACGCACGAGCGATGATATTGTTCCCATGATCGTGGAATTGTATTCAAGTGTATTTATACTATTTAAGTATCAATATCACTTTATAATAATCATATTTAGTTACTCATTACACCATTATACCCATCCTTGTAAGGTGATGGTGTAAAATAGATTACACCACGGCGTGGAGACGGTATTCCGTATGTACGCACGCGCGGTGATTTCATTTTTCTGTAGGATGGATAGAAGGTGAATTAGGGTTGTTTCATATTTATAATAACATATCAGTATGTAAGTAATACTTATGTTATTACTTTATCATGAAACAACTAAATAAGAAGAAGTTGAAGAAGAAAGAAATTGAAAATATCGGTAATGGATATTACCTCTTCTTTTAAACGCCTCTTTGAATCCTCCACTTAAGGAACTAAGAATCATCTTTGAAGAAGACCATGACCTCTAGGATTATTCTAGGGAAGTGGAGAAGGGATTTTGGCAGGGGTTGGAAGAGCTTGAGTGCTCAAATTGGTGTGAGGAGGAGGGGGAGGAGGTGCCCTTTTATAAGGGAGGAGAGGGGCACCTTAGGAATATCTCAAAATATTATTTTATATTAAAGTCAAAATCGGTTTATAATGGTTCCAAAGGGTCTTATTTTGAAGTTAAAGTGGGGATGGGTCGAAATCCTATCAAACAATAGGATTTAGACAAGTTTAGGTTATTATTTTAACCTTATCAATTAGATTTAACTCTAAGTTAAATAATTTAACTTTTACCGTGTCTTTTTGTTTTCTTACACTATATGGTTAATACACTTACTATAACATGCCAAACGAACCCCAAGTTGTTTATTATTAATATATATATCCTTATCTAAGTCATTTGGTCGAACCTTAGATTTTTAGGAAGAAAATAACAATTAATAATATAATATTTGATTTAAAAACTATTTTGTGTCAATTTTGACACTATTTGATATATGATTTTTGTGAAAGTCGTAACAGAATTATATGTTCGAAACAAGTTAATTAAATCAACACTAATATATCATAGTAACCTATAAAATTAGTGGAATTCATAAAAAGTCTCAAATTACATTTATTTGGGCATTTATAACATCAATTATGTTAACATTTCCTTAAAAGGGTAATTACTGCATCATCGTTGTGTCATAAATAAATTAATTTATTTAAAGTCTAAAAATTATAAATAAAATATCATTATGTAGGAAATATTTTTAGCTTTCTAATGAATATTTATAATCGAAGTTATCTTATGTATAAACCCATATTAAAAATGTTTTAGTTATTAAACTTTGATTTTAACTATTTTAACTATTCATTAAATAAAATAATATTAAATGTCATAATCTAATCCAAGTGGACCTAAATGGTCATATTATATTCATAAGGTTGTTTTTGGTCGAATTACACTTATCCAATAGAATTAGGACATTTGTTAGGGTAATAGTAATATCATATTTACCCTTAGTTACCCTATTTACTATTAACCGCGGTAAAAAAAAGTAAAAAGTTACTATTCACCAAAAAATTATTTTTATCTCATTGAACCACATTTTACTTACTGATATCAACCGTGTCTGTCGGATTTTTGAAATTCCATTCACAGAAGCGGTAAAATTAAGTTTTATGCAAAATTCAGTTTTTAACCTACCACTTAGTGGTTTCACTATTCATCAAAAATTGAAAGTTTTCAGAAAAATACCAAAATTTCACCCTAGGCTAATTTCGGTATTCCAAATCCAAAAATGAAGTCCATTTTGAAAGATAAAATTTCAAAAAGTGGTTATTACTATTCATAACGGCTATTTTAAATAATATTTTAATAGCATGTCGTCGTTTAGTGAAACTCGGTATTGCGTACAACGCAAGCTATCGAGGAAGGTCGCGATTGCGTGTAAAGTAAGCCAAACTAGTGTGTAGTGAAAGATTATTTTGATGATATATAATATAAAAACTAAATATTACTCATAAAAATCTCTGGTGTTACATTCTACCCCCCTTAAAAAGAATTTCGCCCTCGAAATTCGTCACTTTGTAACAAATAGATGAGGATACTTCTCCCTCATCATATCCTCAAGCTCCCATGTAGCTTCTTCAAGTTGGTGGTTCCTCCATAAAACTTTCACCAATCGAGTGACCTTGTTTCGTAGGACTTTTTCACTACGATCCAGAATCTCTATCGGTTGTTCTTCATAAGAAAGATCTTTCTCCAGCAGTACAACTTCTGAGTTGAGTAGATGTGAAGGATCAGGTATGTACTTTCTCAGGAGAGATACATGGAACACATCATGAACTTGAGAGAGATTCGGTGGAAGCGCCAATCGGTAAGCTACCTTTCCAACACGGTTCTGTTTTTATCCCTATTATTACATTGATTTGATTATGTTGTGATGGAATTATTTTTATGAATTCCTTTACCTTATATGAATTGTTTTATGATGTCACGATGTTTAAGAATCCCATTTTTATTACATGGGTTATTCTATGATGTATGGTTTATGATTTTGTGGCACACATAAGAATGGTATCATTATGAGATGGGTGGGACCTATATCTCCCTCCAATGCATTAGGTAAAGATTTTATATCTCATGAGATAGACATGGCTGGAATGGTAGGTTATACCGGTTCAGTGAAACAGGACTGAAATGAGGGTGACTCGGTTCAAAAAGGGACTTTGTCCACTAAGATAGTCTTGGAAATGAATCTTGACTAACAAGAAATGATTCTCTATGATTATGTGTGTATGACACAAAGTTTAATGTTTTAAGTTATGAATATTGGGATTACATTTCACTACTATGATTTATCCCATGTTATGAAATCATGATCTCTTTTGCAGGTTAAGATTTATAAAAGATATGTTCTTATGAATATGATGTGATTGATATTTCTTTTGTTTACCCTTACTGAGCATTTGAGCTCACCCTTTTATGTTTTCATTTCCCCAGGATATAAAGAAAGGTTTTAGGTATAAAAAAAGGAAGATCTTTATGGGAGATGTTGAAGATCTTTCACCAGGATTAGAAGATTATATTCCGAGTTTCCAAAGACACTAAACTATTACGATCCGTGTGTGTGTGTTTTTGTTATGTACTAAGTATTTCGTAAATGTAATGTAATGTCCATGTACGTCAGGCTTCGGGTCTCTACAGTTGGTATCAGAGGAAAGGTTTAGTCAACCTTTGGAAACTAGGATGCGAAAGCGTTAGTGAGATCCCTAGATATATTTCTAAGGTATGTCTAGGGATGTCCCTAAGGATAAGTATACGTATAAGATACAGTCCTAGAACTACGGTAATGATCATAGAATTTAACCTAAGAAGTTAGATATTGAGGATACTCCCCCTTTATAATGTTGTTTTCCCTACAATGATTTTTGCCTCTCACACTATTCTTTTTGGGTTTTAGACGATGGATGGAACCCGAAGGAACCGTGTTGATCAATGCAATGGACAATGCAATGATTTTCCTCCTAAACAAACAAATGTTTTGGGATATGGAGTGAAAAATCTTATTGTTATACTTACACAAGCTATGAATCATTCTGGACTTCCAAATGAGCAGAGAAGGGAACAATATTCTATTGAGTCCTTCATGAGGCAACGTCCACCTTCTTTCAGTGGGTCTTCTGATCCACTTGTTGCTGAACAATGGATTAGTACCACTGAAAAGATATTTTCAGTTCTTTAATGTTCTGAACATGATAAAGTCATCTTAGTAGTATATCGTTTGGAAGGTGAAGCTGATCAATGGTGGAATCTTATCAAGAATACGAGGCAAAGAGATGAAATTGAGTCCATGGAATGGGACGAGTTCAAGAAATTATTTTTCAATAAGTACTTCCCTCATGTTCTTTGAACAAAGATGGAGAAGGAGTTTCTTGAACTAAAGCAAAAGGATGATGAATCTATTGGTGTATACGAAGAGAATTTTACAAGACTTGCAAGGTATGCATCTGGCATTATCATCCAACCTGAAAGTAAAGTTGATCGATTTTTCAGTGGCTTAAAACCAAGTCTTCGAAGGGCATTAGCTATAAGAGACTTCAGTAGCTATGAAGAAATTTTGCGTTGTGCTATCAAGGTAGAAATGGAAGTTGGTGTTACATATCCATCTCATGGTTTTGACAAGAAACGAATGATGGGGTTCAAGGAGAAATCTCAGAATAATGGTGAAAAGAAGATGAATGTTTCCTTATTCTCAAAGTGTGGAAAGAAGCATGGTGGAGATTGTCTTAAAGGGACTAGAAAATGTTTTAAGTGTGGAAAAGAAGGTCATCGAGCAGCTGAGTGTGGAAGTAATGGAAAAAGGGTTTCTAATGATGTGAATAAAGCAAACACTGCAGAGAACGCACCACCAACACTTCAATGCTTCAAGTGCAAGGAAATGGGGCATTATGCTAATAAATTCCCTAATCCAAGGGTTAGTGATGATCAACATGAGCAACCACTAAAGGCAAAGGACAAAGGGAAGTCACATGAGATCACTATTGGCGATGTTGAATATGACAACGATGTGGTGGAATGATTAAGTGTTTATGTAATGGGATTCCAAAATAATGTGGTATCATAAAGTATTGGAATATTTATGTGTTGGTCTAATGTGGTATTCAAAGTGATTGAGATATTTTTGGAAATAAGATGATATGCGAATAATGAAGGGAAAACGAGAAAATGAAATGTTTAACAGTATTCATGAGCTCATGATTGATATAAGGACTAAGTGATATCATGGTTTGAGTATATAGAATTTTGAGGATTTTGGTATGTGGAAAGTGTTAACTTTTAACTGCATTCATGTTTTCACTAAGGTTCAATGGGTATTCATTCTTCAAGAGAATACATGATTAAGGTATTCACATGTTGGTAATTTGACCAACAAGATATATCTTATGATATATGGGGGATAAATGATGGCATTCATGTGATTATTCTGTGACATTTCAAGTAATCATTTTCTTTATACTATGAGCTTGGACCGAAGTATTTTAGATAAGCCTAAAGATTAGAATGGATTATGTTGGACATAAGTTAGGATAAAACGTTTTTCGATATTATTGATGTGATGTTATAGTAATATAGCTTTAGAAAAAGGACAACCTGCAGGACGGGCGACAGCCCATCGCGTTAGACAAGGCTGTGGGAATCGAACCCACAACCGAAGTGCGACTGGCCTTTATCGCCTACCACTGGCCTACAGGAAGTCCCTGTTTAGTAAAAACTAGTTTTATTATATTAAGCAGTATGATATATGATGTATAAGTCCATTTTAGGAACCATATATAATTAATCTCACTATAGAATGACTTATGTATATTTAATAACTTTTGCTAACCTTTTGTTTAAGACAGATGGAATGACCCGTCATTCTATCACATGATCTGCTAACACTTCACGAATAACAAATTCAAGTTCATTTATTTAAGAGATGAAGTAGAAATTGTTCAAGGCACAAACAACAGTGAGATTGTACCAAAATAAAGTAAGTATTCAAATTCTTCAACTTTAGGGAAACGATCTTGAAAACCAGAAATGTTGTCCTAGTGCTCTTATATCTGATTAATCAGATGGTACCTTAGATCGTCACAAATTTATGGCTTTGTGATTGCTGGCTTTTCCATAGCCATGTTCTCTACCACTCTCTATCAGAACATGATGGTTAGATTTCTCTTCCATATCCATATTTTCACCTATGTGGAAACCCAGTGATTAGTTTATTTGGGTAACCGTTACGTTTCATACTTTTGTTTTTAAAGATTGGTTTTGGTATTCCTTTTTACGATGTGGGTTTCTATTAAAGAAACTTTCGAATAGTAAACCATTTATAACCCCGACGAATTTCGAGGGCGAAATTCATTTTAAGGGGGGTAGAATGTAACACCCCAAGATTTTATGAAAAATATTCTTTTTAATTTCATTAATGTCTTGTGTTGTACGCTACACCAAAAGGAGCTTGCTCAACACTCATCCTTGACTTGGCTTGTATTACACGCAATCACGACCTTCCTCGATAGCGTGTGTAGTACGCAATACTGAGTTTCACTAAACAACGATATGCTATTAAAATATTATTAAAACTAGCCGTTATGAATAGTAATAACCACCTTTTAAAATTTTATAAATTTTATCTCTCAAAATGGACTTCATTTATGGATTCAGAGTATCAAATTTAGCCTAAGGTGAAATTTTGGTACTTTTCGGATAACTTTCAAATTCTGATGAATAGTGAAAATTACTAAATTTTAATTAAAAACAACTTTTTTAATCAAAATAATTAATAGTGATAAATTATTAATTTAAGTGGTTTTAAAGTATATTTAGAATATATTTTTACAATTCAATACAATGTTGGTCATTGGATGTAATTTCACATTTACACCAGACATAAACATGTGTTAATCTTTTGATAGTTATTATCTCTTAAAAACACATTATTTGTTGTGACAGCGGAAATTAATTATAAAATTAATTAATGAAACTTATATGTTGGGAAGTTTTTAAAATAGAAATCATTTTTGAATTCGGAATATCAATTATAGCTTAGGGTGAAATTTTGGCATTTTTCTGAAAAACTTCAATTTTTGATGAATAGTGAAACTACTATGTGGTAGTTAAAAAAATTAATTTTTTCATAAATCTTAATTTTACCGCTTCTGTGAATGTAATTTCAAAAATCCGAGAGACACGGTTGATGTCAGTAAGTAAAATGTGGTTCAATGAGATGAAAATAATTTTTGGTGAATAGTAACTTTTTACTTTTATTTACCACGGTTAAAAGTAAATAGGGTAATTAAGGGTAAAAATGATATTAATATTACCTTAACACATGTCCTAATCCTATTGGACAAGTGTATCTCGACCAAAAACAACCTTAAGTGTAAAATATTATCATTTAGGCCCACTTGGATTAGATTAGGACATTTATTATTATTTAATTCAAAGAAGAGTTAAAAGAGTTAAAATCAAAGTTTATTTACTAAAACATTTTTAATATAGGGTTATACATAATATAATTTCGACTATAAATATTCATTAGAAATATAAAAAGATTTCCTACATAATGGTATTTTATTTGTAATTTTTATACTTTAAATAATTTAATTTATTTTTGACACAACGATGATGCAGTAATTACCTTTTTAAGAAAATATTAACATAATTGATGTTATAAATGCCCAAATAAATTTAATTTGAGACGTTTTATGACTTACACTAATTTTATAAGTTAATATGACATGTTATTGTTGATTTAAGTAACTTGGTTCGAACTTATCATTCTGTTAGAAATTTCATAAAAATCATGTACCAAATAGTGACAAAATTGACATAAAATAGTTTTTAAAACAAATATTATATTATTAATTGTTATTTTATTCCAAAAAATCTAAGGTTCGGCAAAATGACTTAGATAAGGTTATATATATTAATAATAAAAAATTTGGGGTTCTTTTGGCTTCTTATAGTAATTTTATTAACCTTATAGTGTAAGAACACAACAAGACACGGTAAAAGTAAAATTATTTAACTTAATGTTAAATCTAAATGATAAGGTTAAAATAGGAACCTAAACTTGTCTAAATTCTATTGGATGAAAGGATTTCGACCCATACCCACCTTATCCTTGAAATAAATCAATTTGGATCTATTTATAACTGAACTTGACTTTATAATAAAATAATATTTTTAGTTATTCCAAAGGTGCCCCTCTCCTCCCTTATAAAAGGGCACCTCCTCCCTCTCTTCCTCACACAACTTTGAGCCTTCAAGCTCGGCCAACCCCTACCAAAATATCTTCTCCACTTCCCTAGTATCATCCTAGAGGTTCTGGTCTTCTTCAAATACCATCCTTAGTTCTTTAAGTGGAGTTTAAGAAAAGGCGCGTCAAAAAGAGGTAATATCCATTACCGATCTTTTTCAATTTCTTTCTTCTTCAACTTATTCTTCTTTAGTTGTTTCATGATAAAGTAATAAAATAAGTATTTATTATATACTGATATGTTATTATAAATATGAAACAACTCTAATTAACCTTCTATCCATCCTACGGAAAAAGGAAATCACCGCGCGTGCGTACGTACGGAATACCGTCTCCACGCCGTGATGTAATCTATTTTCAGCCACCACCTTAATTGGATGGGTATAATGGTGTAATGAGTAACTATATATGATTATTATAAAGTGATATTGATACAGAAATAGTATACATACACTTCAACACAAGTTCACGATCATGAGAACGATATCATCGCTCGTGCGTACGTACGGACTACCGTCTCCACGACGTGATGAGATTCATTCTCAATGATTAACCATTCATGAATGATTATAAAGTATATATAATAAGTACTAATGAAATATATTACATAATAATGATACTGGATTTATATATGTATGTCATCTACTTAATTCCATTCAATTCAATAAGGAAACGAAAACAGCGTTCATGCGTACGTACGGACTACCGTCTCCATGAACGGTGTATTTCATTCCATTTATCGATATATTATATATATATATATATTATGAATATATATTATATATAAATCATGTTTTACATTCTGTATATAAGTAATCATGATCCAAGTAATCATATTAATAATTACAAGTTAAAAGCACGAACGACAAATGAGACGATTTTACCTAAAACGCTACTTTAACATGAATTTACAAAAGAACGGGTAATATAAAGTAATAAGTGGACCATATATGATATAATAAAAATGAATATGATTCTGGAATAAGTCAATGACATTATTTAAATCATTATACAGGAGGTTCGGACACTTACGAAGCAAATCGAACCTAAGGTAAGGGAAATATCACAATCTCATTTTTATCCGAGATTGTTTATACTTTGGCATTTACTGGGGTGTATTTTATCATCCAAATCCATGTTTCCTCAATATGTAATATTATTTCCATCCACCTACAATTGTTTAAATCCTATTTTACCCTTCGGTGAGTTTTTAGTAAAAGATATGAAAGGAATCTTTTGTCGTTTTTCGTACGAGGTACTTTTTTGACTTTTCTGAAAAAAGTACGAAGAATGTTTTTTTTAACTTATACGGCAAGAATGGATTTTTAAAACATTATTTCCAAGAATCTTCCTTTATAAGTTTTCAAGTTTATTTTTAATAAACTTATTTTAGTTTAAAATTGTAAGACATGTTAATAAAGGAAAATGTTTTTGAAGCACACTTATTACAACATATGACAAAACCACAATGGACCGTATAGGTATAATGTCTTTAGAAACTGGGAAACATAAACAACTGGTTCTTAAATCTTCTACAGTGTCTCCCATTTATTTCATCATATCTTGGGTACCTTTTAGCATATTATACTTAATATCCATCTTCCTGACCTGGGGAAAAGAAAACATAAAAGGGTGAGCTCAAATGCTCAGCAAGGGAAAATAAAGGAAATAAAAATCATATCATATCTTTTTAAAGATCATAACCTGCAAAAGAGATCATAATATCTTAACATGGAATAAATCATAGAAGTGAAAATGAGATCCCCATAATCATAACATAAAACATGAAACTTTGTGGCATGCACACATAATCATGGAAAATCATTTCTTGTTATTCATGACTCATTGCCAAGACTATCTTAGCGGACAAAGTCCATTTCTGAACCGAGTTCACTCCTCGTTTCAGTCCTGTATCACTGAACCGAAATAACCTTCCATTCCATCCATGTCTATCTCATGAGATATAAATCTTTACCCAATGCATTGGAGGGAGATATAGGTCCCACCCATCTTATAATGAATCCTTTCTTATGTGTGTCACATAATCATAAATCATACATCATCGCATAACACATGTAACAAAAATGGGATTCTTGAAACATCATGACATCATAAAACAAATCATATAAGGTAAATGACTTCATAAAAATAATTCCCTCGCAACATAATCAAATCAATGTAATAATAGGAATAAAAACAGAACCCTATATTATCTTAGATGGAAAATAATTTTGATAAAACATTTGAACTTCCATTCTTGAGGAAAATATCATTTCTACTTCAAAAACACTTTTCTTTTCTTAACATGTCATACAATTATAAACTAAAAGAAGTTTATTAAAAATAAACTTGAAAACTTATAAAGGAATATTCTTGGAAATAATGTTTTAAAAATCCATTCTTGCCGTATAAGTTTAAAAAAACATTCTTCTCGTACTTTTTTCGGAAAAGTCAAAAAGTACCTCATACGAAAAATGACAAAAGATTCCTTTCTTATCCTTTACTAAAAACTCACCTAAGGGTAAAAATGGATTTAAAAAATTGTATGTGGATTGAAATAATATCACATATTTATGAAACATGGGTGTGGATGATAAAATACACCCCAGTAAATACCAAAGTATAAACAATCTCGGATAAAAATGAGATTGTGATATTTTCCCTTACCTTAGGTCTGATTTGCTTTGTACGTGTCTGAAGCTCCTGTATAATGGTTTAAATAATGTTATTGACTTATTCCAGAATCATACATATTGATATGATATCATATATGGTCATATTCTTAGCTTCTTATTAGTAATATTTCATTGTTACTTGTTACTCGGGTCTTTAGTGTCTTTTGTTCTTATGCGTGTTTTGCCGAATAAATTATTATTATTGTTTTAAGGTTATAGATAACTTATATTCAGAATGGTATTAGTGTAACATATATCATATTTATTCATTCAATTCATTTATATAATTACTATGTAATTATGATCATGTAGAACGAGTCGCATCACATCGTGGAGACGGTATTCCGTACGTACGCACGAGCGATGATATTGTTCCCATGATCGTGGAATTGTATTCAAGTGTATTTATACTATTTAAGTATCAATATCACTTTATAATAATCATATTTAGTTACTCATTACACCATTATACCCATCCTTGTAAGGTGATGGTGTAAAATAGATTACACCACGGCGTGGAGACGGTATTCCGTATGTACGCACGCGCGGTGATTTCATTTTTCTGTAGGATGGATAGAAGGTGAATTAGGGTTGTTTCATATTTATAATAACATATCAGTATGTAAGTAATACTTATGTTATTACTTTATCATGAAACAACTAAATAAGAAGAAGTTGAAGAAGAAAGAAATTGAAAATATCGGTAATGGATATTACCTCTTCTTTTAAACGCCTCTTTGAATCCTCCACTTAAGGAACTAAGAATCATCTTTGAAGAAGACCATGACCTCTAGGATTATTCTAGGGAAGTGGAGAAGGGATTTTGGCAGGGGTTGGAAGAGCTTGAGTGCTCAAATTGGTGTGAGGAGGAGGGGGAGGAGGTGCCCTTTTATAAGGGAGGAGAGGGGCACCTTAGGAATATCTCAAAATATTATTTTATATTAAAGTCAAAATCGGTTTATAATGGTTCCAAAGGGTCTTATTTTGAAGTTAAAGTGGGGATGGGTCGAAATCCTATCAAACAATAGGATTTAGACAAGTTTAGGTTATTATTTTAACCTTATCAATTAGATTTAACTCTAAGTTAAATAATTTAACTTTTACCGTGTCTTTTTGTTTTCTTACACTATATGGTTAATACACTTACTATAACATGCCAAACGAACCCCAAGTTGTTTATTATTAATATATATATCCTTATCTAAGTCATTTGGTCGAACCTTAGATTTTTAGGAAGAAAATAACAATTAATAATATAATATTTGATTTAAAAACTATTTTGTGTCAATTTTGACACTATTTGATATATGATTTTTGTGAAAGTCGTAACAGAATTATATGTTCGAAACAAGTTAATTAAATCAACACTAATATATCATAGTAACCTATAAAATTAGTGGAATTCATAAAAAGTCTCAAATTACATTTATTTGGGCATTTATAACATCAATTATGTTAACATTTCCTTAAAAGGGTAATTACTGCATCATCGTTGTGTCATAAATAAATTAATTTATTTAAAGTCTAAAAATTATAAATAAAATATCATTATGTAGGAAATATTTTTAGCTTTCTAATGAATATTTATAATCGAAGTTATCTTATGTATAAACCCATATTAAAAATGTTTTAGTTATTAAACTTTGATTTTAACTATTTTAACTATTCATTAAATAAAATAATATTAAATGTCATAATCTAATCCAAGTGGACCTAAATGGTCATATTATATTCATAAGGTTGTTTTTGGTCGAATTACACTTATCCAATAGAATTAGGACATTTGTTAGGGTAATAGTAATATCATATTTACCCTTAGTTACCCTATTTACTATTAACCGCGGTAAAAAAAAGTAAAAAGTTACTATTCACCAAAAAATTATTTTTATCTCATTGAACCACATTTTACTTACTGATATCAACCGTGTCTGTCGGATTTTTGAAATTCCATTCACAGAAGCGGTAAAATTAAGTTTTATGCAAAATTCAGTTTTTAACCTACCACTTAGTGGTTTCACTATTCATCAAAAATTGAAAGTTTTCAGAAAAATACCAAAATTTCACCCTAGGCTAATTTCGGTATTCCAAATCCAAAAATGAAGTCCATTTTGAAAGATAAAATTTCAAAAAGTGGTTATTACTATTCATAACGGCTATTTTAAATAATATTTTAATAGCATGTCGTCGTTTAGTGAAACTCGGTATTGCGTACAACGCAAGCTATCGAGGAAGGTCGCGATTGCGTGTAAAGTAAGCCAAACTAGTGTGTAGTGAAAGATTATTTTGATGATATATAATATAAAAACTAAATATTACTCATAAAAATCTCTGGTGTTACATTCTACCCCCCTTAAAAAGAATTTCGCCCTCGAAATTCGTCACTTTGTAACAAATAGATGAGGATACTTCTCCCTCATCATATCCTCAAGCTCCCATGTAGCTTCTTCAAGTTGGTGGTTCCTCCATAAAACTTTCACCAATCGAGTGACCTTGTTTCGTAGGACTTTTTCACTACGATCCAGAATCTCTATCGGTTGTTCTTCATAAGAAAGATCTTTCTCCAGCAGTACAACTTCTGAGTTGAGTAGATGTGAAGGATCAGGTATGTACTTTCTCAGGAGAGATACATGGAACACATCATGAACTTGAGAGAGATTCGGTGGAAGCGCCAATCGGTAAGCTACCTTTCCAACACGGTTCTGTTTTTATCCCTATTATTACATTGATTTGATTATGTTGTGATGGAATTATTTTTATGAATTCCTTTACCTTATATGAATTGTTTTATGATGTCACGATGTTTAAGAATCCCATTTTTATTACATGGGTTATTCTATGATGTATGGTTTATGATTTTGTGGCACACATAAGAATGGTATCATTATGAGATGGGTGGGACCTATATCTCCCTCCAATGCATTAGGTAAAGATTTTATATCTCATGAGATAGACATGGCTGGAATGGTAGGTTATACCGGTTCAGTGAAACAGGACTGAAATGAGGGTGACTCGGTTCAAAAAGGGACTTTGTCCACTAAGATAGTCTTGGAAATGAATCTTGACTAACAAGAAATGATTCTCTATGATTATGTGTGTATGACACAAAGTTTAATGTTTTAAGTTATGAATATTGGGATTACATTTCACTACTATGATTTATCCCATGTTATGAAATCATGATCTCTTTTGCAGGTTAAGATTTATAAAAGATATGTTCTTATGAATATGATGTGATTGATATTTCTTTTGTTTACCCTTACTGAGCATTTGAGCTCACCCTTTTATGTTTTCATTTCCCCAGGATATAAAGAAAGGTTTTAGGTATAAAAAAAGGAAGATCTTTATGGGAGATGTTGAAGATCTTTCACCAGGATTAGAAGATTATATTCCGAGTTTCCAAAGACACTAAACTATTACGATCCGTGTGTGTGTGTTTTTGTTATGTACTAAGCATTTCGTAAATGTAATGTAATGTCCATGTACGTCAGGCTTCGGGTCTCTACAGTTGGTATCAGAGGAAAGGTTTAGTCAACCTTTGGAAACTAGGATGCGAAAGCGTTAGTGAGATCCCTAGATATATTTCTAAGGTATGTCTAGGGATGTCCCTAAGGATAAGTATACGTATAAGATACAGTCCTAGAACTAAGGTAATGATCATATAATTTAACCTAAGAAGTTAGATATTGAGGATACTCCCCCTTTATAATTTTGTTTTCCCTACAATGATTTTTGCCTCTCACACTATTCTTTTTGGGTTTTAGACGATGGCTGGAACCCGAAGGAACCGTGTTGATCAATGCAATGGACAATGCAATGATTTTCCTCCTAAACAAACAAATGTTTTGGGATATGGAGTGCAAAATCTTATTGTTATACTTACACAAGCTATGAATCATTCTGGACTTCCAAATGAGCAGAGAAGGGAACAATATTCTATTGAGTCCTTCAGGAGGCAACGTCCACCTTCTTTCAGTGGGTCTTCTGATCCACTTGTTGCTGAACAATGGATTAGTACCACTGAAAAGATATTTTCAGTTCTTTAATGTTCTGAACATGATAAAGTCATCTTAGTAGTATATCGTTTGGAAGGTGAAGCTGATCAATGGTGGAATCTTATCAAGAATACGAGGCAAAGAGATGAAATTGAGTCCATGGAATGGGACGAGTTCAAGAAATTATTTTTCAATAAGTACTTCCCTCATGTTCTTTGAACAAAGATGGAGAAGGAGTTTCTTGAACTAAAGCAAAAGGATGATGAATCTATTGGTTTATACGAAGAGAATTTTACAAGACTTGCAAGGTATGCATCTGGCATTATCATCCAACCTGAAAGTAAAGTTGATCGATTTTTCAGTGGCTTAAAACCAAGTCTTCGAAGGGCATTAGCTATAAGAGACTTCAGTAGCTATGAAGAAATTTTGCGTTGTGCTATCAAGGTAGAAATGGAAGTTGGTGTTACATATCCATCTCATGGTTTTGACAAGAAACGAAAGATGGGGTTCAAGGAGAAATCTCAGAATAATGGTGAAAAGAAGATGAATGTTTCCTTATGCTCAAAGTGTGGAAAGAAGCATGGTGGAGATTGTCTTAAAGGGACTAGAAAATGTTTTAAGTGTGGAAAAGAAGGTCATCGAGCAGCTGAGTGTGGAAGTAATGGAAAAAGGGTTTCTAATGATGTGAATAAAGCAAACACTGCAGAGAACGCACCACCAACACTTCAATGCTTCAAGTGCAAGGAAATGGGGCATTATGCTAATAAATTCCCTAATCCAAGGGTTAGTGATGATCAACATGAGCAACCACTAAAGGCAAAGGACAAAGGGAAGTCACATGAGATCACTATTGGCGATGTTGAATATGACAACGATGTGGTGGAATGATTAAGTGTTTATGTAATGGGATTCCAAAATAATGTGGTATCATAAAGTATTGGAATATTTATGTGTTGGTCTAATGTGGTATTCAAAGTGATTGAGATATTTTTGGAAATAAGATGATATGCGAATAATGAAGGGAAAACGAGAAAATGAAATGTTTAACAGTATTCATGAGCTCATGATTGATATAAGGACTAAGTGATATCATGGTTTGAGTATATAGAATTTTGAGGATTTTGGTATGTGGAAAGTGTTAACTTTTAACTGCATTCATGTTTTCACTAAGGTTCAATGGGTATTCATTCTTCAAGAGAATACATGATTAAGGTATTCACATGTTGGTAATTTGACCAACAAGATATATCTTATGATATATGGGGGATAAATGATGGCATTCATGTGATTATTCTGTGACATTTCAAGTAATCATTTTCTTTATACTATGAGCTTGGACCGAAGTATTTTAGATAAGCCTAAAGATTAGAATGGATTATGTTGGACATAAGTTAGGATAAAACGTTTTTCGATATTATTGATGTGATGTTATAGTAATATAGCTTTAGAAAAAGGACAACCTGCAGGACGGGCGACAGCCCATCGCGTTAGACAAGGCTGTGGGAATCGAACCCACAACCGAAGTGCGACTGGCCTTTATCGCCTACCACTGGCCTACAGGAAGTCCCTGTTTAGTAAAAACTAGTTTTATTATATTAAGCAGTATGATATATGATGTATAAGTCCATTTTAGGAACCATATATAATTAATCTCACTATAGAATGACTTATGTATATTTAATAACTTTTGCTAACCTTTTGTTTAAGACAGATGGAATGACCCGTCATTCTATCACATGATCTGCTAACACTTCACGAATAACAAATTCAAGTTCATTTATTTAAGAGATGAAGTAGAAATTGTTCAAGGCACAAACAACAGTGAGATTGTACCAAAATAAAGTAAGTATTCAAATTCTTCAACTTTAGGGAAACGATCTTGAAAACCAGAAATGTTGTCCTAGTGCTCTTATATCTGATTAATCAGATGGTACCTTAGATCATCACAAATTTATGGCTTTGTGATTGCTGGCTTTTCCATAGCCATGTTCTCTACCACTCTCTATCAGAACATGATGGTTAGATTTCTCTTCCATATCCATATTTTCACCTATGTGGAAACTCAGTGATTAGTTTATTTGGGTAACCGTTACGTTTCATACTTTTGTTTTTAAAGATTGGTTTTGGTATTCCTTTTTACGATGTGGGTTTCTATTAAAGAAACTTTCGAATAGTAAACCATTTATAACCCCGACGAATTTCGAGGGCGAAATTCATTTTAAGGGGGGTAGAATGTAACACCCCAAGATTTTATGAAAAATATTCTTTTTAATTTCATTAATGTCTTGTGTTGTACGCTACACCAAAAGGAGCT
This sequence comes from Viscum album, assembly GCA_963277665.1. Classification (NCBI taxonomy): domain Eukaryota; kingdom Viridiplantae; phylum Streptophyta; class Magnoliopsida; order Santalales; family Viscaceae; genus Viscum; species Viscum album. Next base: position 926,286,401 of record OY728127.1, read on the forward strand.
TGCTCAACACTCATCCTTGACTTGGCTTGTATTACACGCAATCACGACCTTCCTCGATAGCGTGTGTAGTACGCAATACTGAGTTTCACTAAACAACGATATGCTATTAAAATATTATTAAAACTAGCCGTTATGAATAGTAATAACCACCTTTTAAAATTTTATAAATTTTATCTCTCAAAATGGACTTAATTTTTGGATTCGGAGTATCGAATTTAGCCTAAGGTGAAATTTTGGTACTTTTCGGATAACTTTCATATTCTGATGAATAGTGAAAATTACTAAATTTTAATTAAAAACAACTTTTTTAATTGAAATAATTAATAGTGATAAATTATTAATTTGAGTGGTTTTAAAGTATATTTAGAATATATTTTTACAATTCAATACAATGTTGGTCATTGGATGTAATTTCACATTTACACCAGACATAAACATGTGTTAATCTTTTGATAGTTATTATCTCTTAAAAACACGCTATTTGTTGTGACAACGGAAATTAATTATAAAATTAATTAATGCAACTTATATGTTGGGAAGTTTGTAAAATAGAAATCATTTTTGAATTCGGAATATCAATTATAGCTTAGGGTGAAATTTTGGCATTTTTCTGAAAAACTTTAATTTTTGATGAATAGTGAAACTACTAAGTGGTAGTTAAAAAAATTAATTTTTTCATAAATCTTAATTTTACCGCTTCTGTGAATGGAATTTCAAAAATCCGAGAGACACGGTTGATGTCAGTAAGTAAAATGTGGTTCAATGAGATGAAAATAATTTTTGGTGAATAGTAACTTTTTACTTTTATTTACCACGGTTAAAAGTAAATAGGGTAATTAAGGGTAAAAATGATATTAATATTACCTTAACACATGTCCTAATCCTATTGGACAAGTGTATCTCGACCAAAAACAACCTTAAGTGTAAAATATTATCATTTAGGCCCACTTGGATTAGATTAGGACATTTATTATTATTTAATTCAAAGAAGAGTTAAAAGAGTTAAAATCAAAGTTTATTTACTAAAACATTTTTAATATAGGGTTATAAATAATATAATTTCGACTATAAATATTAATTAGAAAGCTAAACAGATTTCATACATAATGGTATTTTATTTGTAATTTTTTTACTTTAAATAATTTAATTTATTTTTGACACAACGATGATGCAGTAATTACCTTTTCAAGAAAATATTAACATAATTGATGTTATAAATGCCCAAATAAATATAATTTGAGACTTTTTATGACTTACACTAATTTTATAAGTTAATATGACATGTTATTGTTGATTTAAGTAACTTGGTTCGAACTTATCATTCTGTTAGAAATTTCATAAAAATCATGTACCAAATAGTGACAAAATTGACATAAAATAGTTTTTAAAACAAATATTATATTATTAATTGTTATTTTATTCCTAAAAATCTAAGGTTCGGCCAAATGACTTAGATAAGGTTATATATATTAATAATAAACAATTTTGGGTTCTTTTGGCTTCTTATAGTAAGTTTATTAACCTTATAGTGTAAGAACACAAGAAGACACGGTAAAAGTAAAATTATTTAACTTAATGTTAAATTTAAATTATAAGGTTAAAATAGGAACCTAAACTTGTCTAAATTCTATTTGATGAGAGGATTTCGACCCATCCCCACCATAGCCTTGAAATAAATCAATTTGGATCTATTTAAAACCGAACTTGACTTTATAATAAAATAATATTTTTAGTTATTCCAAAGGTGCCCCTCTCCTCCCTTATAAAAGGGCACCTCCTCCCTCTCTTCCTCACACAACTTTGAGCCTTCAAGCTCGTCCAAACCCTGAAAAAATATCTTCTCCACTTCCCTAGTATCATCCTAGAGGTTCTGGTCTTCTTCAAATACCATCCTTAGTTATTTAAGTGGAGGTTAAGAAAAGGCGCGTCAAAAAGAGGTAATATCCATTACCGATATTTTTCAATTTCTTTCTTCTTCAACTTCTTCTTCTTTAGTTTTTTCATGATAAATTAATAACATAAGTATTTATTATATACTTATATGTTATTATAAATATGAAACAACTCTAATTAACCTTCTATCCATCCTACGGAAAAAGGAAATCACCGCGCGTGCGTACGTACGGAATACCGTCTCCACGCCGTGGTGTAATCTATTTTCCACCACCACCTTAATTGGATGGGTATAATGGTGTAATGAGTAACTATATATGATTATTATAAAGTGATATTGATACTGAAATAGTATACATACACTTCAACACAAGTTCACGATCATGAGAACGATATCATCGCTCGTGCGTACGTACGGACTACCGTCTCCACGACGCGATGAGATTCATTCTCAATGATTAACCATTCATGAATGATTATAAAGTATATATAATAAGTAATAATGAAATATATGAAATAATAATGATACTGTATTTATATATGTATGTCATCTACTTAATTCCATTCAATGCAATACGGAAACGAAAACAACGTTCATGCATACGTACGGACTACCGTCTCCATGAACGGTGTATTTCATTCCATTTATCGATATTATATATATATATATATATTCTGAATATATATTATATATAAATCATGTTTTACATTCTGGATATAAGTAATCATGATCCAAGTAATCATATTAATAATTACAAGTTAAAAACACGAACAACAAATGAGACGATTTTACCTAAAACGCTACTTTAACATGAATTTACAAAAGAACGGGTAATATAAAGTCATAATTGGACCATATATGATATAATAAAAATGAATATGATTCTGGAATAAGTCAATGACATTATTTAAATCATTATACAGGAGGTTCGGACACTTACGAAGCAAATCGGACCTAAGGTAAGGGAAATATCACAATCTCATTTTTATCCGAGATTGTTTATACTTTGGCATTTACTAGGGTGTATTTCATCATCCAAATACAAGTTTCCTCAATATGTAATATTATTTCCATCCACCTACAATTTTTTAAATCCTATTTTACCCTTCGGTGAGTTTTTAGTAAAAGATATGAAAGGAATCTTTTGTCGTTTTTCGTACAAGGTACTTTTTTGACTTTTCCGACAAAAGTACGAAGAATGTTTTTTTTAACTTATACGGCAAGAATGGATTTTTAAAACATTATTTCCAAGAATCTTCCTTTATAAGTTTTCAAGTTTATTTTTAATAAACTTCTTTTAGTTTAAAATTGTAAGACATGTTAAGAAAGGAAAATGTTTTTGAAGTAGAAAGGATATTTTCCTCAAGAATGGAGTTCAAGTGTTTTATCAAAATTATTTTCCATCTAAGATAATAAAAGGGTTCTGTTTTTATCCCTATTATTACATTGATTTGATTATGTTGTGATGGAATTATTTTTATGAATTCCTTTATCTTATATGAATTGTTTTATGATGTCACGATGTTTAAGAATCCCATTTTTATTACATGGGTTATTCTATGATGTATGGTTTATGATTTTGTGGCACACATAAGAATGGTATCATTATGAGATGGGTGGGACCTATATCTCCCTCCAATGCATTAGGTAAAGATTTTATATCTCATGAGATAGACATGGCTGGAATGGTAGGTTATACCGGTTTAGTGAAACAGGACTGAAACGAGGGTGACTCGGTTCAGAAAGGGACTTTGTCCACTAAGATAGTCTTGGCAATGAGTCTTGACTAACAAGAAATGATTCTCTATTATTATGTGTGTATGCCACAAATTTTAATGTTTTAAGTTATGAATATTGGGATTACATTTCACTACTATGATTTATCCCATGTTATGAAATCATGATCTCTTTTGCAGGTTAAGATTTCTAAAAGATATGTTATTATGAATATGATGTGATTGATATTTCTTTTGTTTACCATTACTGAGCATTTGAGCTCACCCTTTTATGTTTTCATTTCCCCAGGATATAAAGAAAGGTTTTAGGTATAAAAAAAAGGAAGATCTTTATGGGAGATGTTGAAGATCTTTCACCAGGATTAGAAGATTATATTCCGAGTTTCCACACACACTAAACTATTACGATCCTTGTGTGTGTGTTTTTGTTATGTACTAAGTATTCTGCAAATGTAATGTAATGTCCATGTACATCAGGCTTCGGGTCTCTACACTGGGGAAAAGAAAACATATAAAGGGTGAGCTCAAATGTTCAGTAAGGGTAAGAATGGATAAAATAAAACAAATCATATACATTTGAACTTAAAAACATGAACATAATGTTTAAACATCAAAATCTTGAGCAATGACATAAAACATGGCAGTACATAAGGCATAGATCATAAAGAAACATGAATCATGATAAAATAGCATGGTAATAAAACATGTAATTGTGTAAAAACATTAATCACATGATATGATTTCCATAGTAGCCAAGGCACTGCTGCCAAGACCATCTTAGTGGACAATGTCCCTTTCTGAATTGAGTTTACTCCTCATTTCAGTCCTGTAACACTGAACTGGATTAACTTACCATTCCATCCATGTCTATCTCATGAGATATAAAACTTTACCCAATGCATTGGAGGGAGATATAGGTCCCACACATCTCATAATGAAATCATTCTTACTTGTGACACAAAATAAACATGCATCATTCAAAATAACCCAACAAATAAAATGGGTTTCATAAACATCATCCCATCATCACATAATCCATATAAAAGAAATGGATATCATTTCATAATAAGAAAATTGAAACCATGTAAATCATAGAAACTTTATACTTGAAACATACACATATGAAATAATGTCATCTTAGATGGAAAATGGTTTTGATAAAACACTTGAAATGAATTCTTGAGGAAAATATCCTTTCTTATTCAAAATCATTTTCTTTAAACAAAATGCCATGAATTTTTAAAACAAAAGGATTTTATTGAAAATAATCATGAAATCTTATAGAGTAAGCTTCTTGAAAATAAGGAATTATGAAACCGTAAAAATCTGTTCGTGTCGTATAAGTTAAAAAAACATTCTTCTCTTACTTTTTTCAGAAAAGTCAAAAATTACCTCGTAAAATAAAGATTCCATACATACCATATAATAAAAGTAATAAATGGGTAAAAAGGAAATTAAACATACATGAAACCATTTTTAGGAAACATGGACATGGATGATAACAATAACCCCAGTAAATACTTACGAATAAACAATATCGGATAAGAATGAGATTAAAAACGTTATCCCTTACCTTGTGTCCGATATGCTTCCTATGTATCCGAACATCCTTTATAATGATTTAAATAATGTCATTGACTTATTACATAATCATATTCATTTTTATGATATCATATATGTTTCACTTATGACTTTATATTACCCATTCTTTTGTAAATTAATGTTAAAGTAGTGTTTTGGGTAAAATTGTTTCATTTGTCGTTTGTGTTTTAACTTGTAATTGTTCATATGATTACTTAGATCATGGTTACTTATATCCATAATGTAAAACATGATTTATATATAATATATATTCAGAATATACATATATATAATAGATCGATAAATTAAATGAAATACACCGTTCATGGAGACGGTAGGCCGTACGTACGCATGAACGCTGTTTTCGTTTCCTTATTGAATTGAATGGAATTAAGTAGATGACATACATATATATATACATAATTCCAGTATCATTATTATTTCATATATTTCATGATTACTTATTATATATACTTTATAATCATTCATGAATGGTTAACATGGAGAATGAATCTCATCGTGTCGTGGAGACGGTAGTCCGTACGTACGCACGAGCGATGATATCATTACCATGATCGTGGAATTGTATTGAAGTGTATGTATAATATTTCAGAATCAATATCACTTTAAAATAATCATATATAGTTATTTGTTTACACCATTATACCCATCCATGTAAGTTGTTGGTGGAAAAACAAATTTCACCACGGCGTGGAGACGGTATTCCGGACATATGCACGCGTGGTGAACTCGTTTTCCGTAGGATGGATAGATGGTGAAATAGGGTTTTTTCATACTTATAATAACATATCAGTATATGATTTATACTGTTGTTATTACTTCATAATGAAACAAATAAAGAAGAAATAGAGTTGAAAGAATCGGTAACGGACATTACCTCTTCTTTGAAGCGCCTCTTTGAGACCTCCTCTTAGGGCACTAAAATTGGTCTTTGAAGAAGACCAGAACCTCTAGGATGTTTCTAGGGAAATTTAGAAGAAATTTTGGCAGGTTTTTTCCGAGCTTGAAGGCTAAAAGTGGTGTGAGGAAGAGAGGGAGGAGGTGCCCTTTTATTAGGGAGGAGAGGGGCACCTTTGGAATAACTAAAAATATTATTTTATTATAAAGTCATATTCAGTTTTTAATAGCTCCAAATTGATTTATTTCGAAGATAGTGTGGGGATGGGTCTAAATATTCTCATCAAATAGAATTTAGACAAGTTTAGGTTTCTATTTTAACCTTATCATTTAGATTTAACTTTAAGTTAGATAATTTAACTTTTACCGTGTCTTCTTGTTTTCTTACACTATAAGGTTAATAAACTTACTATAACAAGACAAACGAACCCAAAGTTGTTTATTATTAATATATATAACCTTATATAAGTAATTTGGCCGAAACTTAGATTTTTAAGAATAAAATAACAATTAATAATATAATATTTGTTTTAAAAACTATTTTATGTCAATTTTGACACTATTTGGTAATTGATTTTTGTGAAAATAATAACAGAACTATTAGTTCTAAAACAGTTAACTAAATCAATACTAACATGTCATATTAACCTATAAAATTATTGAAATTCATAAAAAGTCTCAAATTACATTTATTTGGGTATTTATAACATCAATTATGTCAATATTTCATTAATAAGATAATTACTGCATCATCATTGTGTCATACATAAATTAAATTATTTAATGTCTAAAAATTACAAATAAAATAAAATTATGTAGTAAATCTTTTTATCTTTCTAATGAATATTTATAGTTGAATTTATCTTCTGTATTACCCTATATTAAAAATTATTTAGTTATTAAACTTTGATTTAACTATTTTAACCCTTCTTTAAATAAATTAATAATAAATGTCCTAATCTAATCCAAGTGGGCCTAAATGGTCATATTTTATTCCTAAGGTTTTTTTTGGTCGAATTACACTTATCCAATAGAATTAGGACATGTGTTAGGGTAATAATAATATCATTTTTACCCTTAATTCCCCTATTTACTTTTAACCGTGGTAAAAAAAAGTAAAAAGTTACTATTCACCAAAAATTATTTTCATCTCATTGAACCACATTTTACTTACTGACATCAACCATGTCTCTCGGATTTTTTAAATTCCACTCACAGTAGCGGTAAAATTAAGTTTTATGTGAATTTTCAAATTCTCCTAGGAGGTGGGTAAAAGACGGTGAAAAGTTCAATAAAATTTTTATATATCTAAAATTATTATAAAATGACTCCAATGAATTGCATTGAACTTATATAGGTATTATGTATCAATTTTGACCTAAAATAAATTTTAATAAAATAAATAATTACTTAAATAAAAATTCGGTTTTTAAATAGTAACCTAGTGTTTTCACTATTCATCAAAAATTGAAAGTTTTTAGAAAAATTCCAAAAATTCACCCTAGGCTAATTTCGATATTCCGAATCCAAAAATGAAGTCCATTTTGAAAGATAAAATTTATAAAATTTCAAAAAAGTGGGAATTACTATTCCTAATGGCTAGTTTATTCAACATATCATTATTTAGCGAAACTCAGTATTGCGTACAACACACGCTATCGTGGAAGGTCGTGATTGCGTGTAATGAAAGCCAAGTCAGGGATGCGTGTTGTGAAAGATCCTTGTAGCGTACAACACAAGACATTGATGAAATTAAAAATAATATTTTTCATAAAATCTCGGGCTGTTACATTCTACCCCATTAAAATGAATTTCGCCCTCGAAATTCGTCAGAGTTATAAATCGTTTACTATTAATAGAAACCCACATCATAAAAAGGAATACTAAAACTTAATTTTAAAAACTAAAGTATTAAATGCAACGATTACCCAAAGAAACTCATCACTGGGTTTCCATATAAGAGAACATAGGTGAAAATATGGATATGGAATAAAAATCTAACCATCAAGTTATGATGGAGAGTGGTAGAGAACATGGCTATGAAAAAGCCATCAATCACAAATCCATAGATTTGTGATGATCTAAGGTACCATATTATTTATCAGATATAAGGGCACAAGGACAACATTTTTTGTTTTCAAGATCATTTCCCTAAATTTGATGAAATTGGAATTAGAAGAAATACTTTCGTGATTTTGGTACAGTCTCACCATTGGTCGTTCTTTGGATAATTTCCAATTCATATCTTAAACAAATGAAGTTGAATTTGTCATTCGTGAAGTGTTAGTAGATCATGTGATAGAATGATGGGTCATTCCATCTGTCTCAAACAAAAGAATATAAAAGTTATCAAAAATACATAAGTCCATCTATAGTGAGATTAATCATATATGGTTCCTAAAATGGAATTATACTTCATATATCATACTTCTTAATATAATAAAACTAGTTTCTACTAAACAGGGACTTCCTGTAGGCTAGTGGTAGGCGATAAAGGCCAGTCGCACTTCGGTTGTGGGTTCGATTCCCATAGCCTTGTCCGACGCGATGGGCTGTCGCCCATCCTGTAGGTTGTCCTTTTTCTAAAACTACATTACAATAAAATCCCATCAATAATATATAAAAAAACTTCTATCCTTAAAAAATACTAACTGATGTCCAATATAATACATTCCAATCTTTAGGCTTATCCATAATACTACAGTACACTCTCATATTATAGTGAAAAAGATTACTAGATATTTCATATAACAAGCATGTTAATACCATCGTTGATCCCCATATATCATAAGATATTTATTGTTGGTCACATTCCAAACATTCGAAGGCCTTAATCATGTATTCTCTTGAAAAATGAATACCCATTGAACTTTAGTGAAAACATGAGTGTTGTCAAAAGTTAACTCTTTCCACATACCAAAACCCCAAAATTTTGTATACTCAAACCATGATATCACTTAGTCCTTATACCAATCATGAGCTCATGAATACAATCAAACATCTCATTATCTTCTTATCCCTTCATTATGCGCATATCATCTACTTTCCAAAAATATCTGAATAACCTTCCATGGTTACCGGAACCATTCAACATATACTTTAAAATACTTTAGAAAAAACAATAGTGTAACAATCCTTAAATGATTCTTTATTCCATAGTACCATACATTATTCTTTATAAACATACAGTCATTCCAATAACTTCTTAAACCACTAACTGAGCTTCATCATTTCTTTCATCTCATATTTCATTTGTAGTCTCTTCATCATCATCCACATAAATACTACTCATATAACCATGCTGATTCTCTTCATGAGATTTTCCCTTAGGGCATTGGTTTGCATAATGCCCATACATTCCACATTTAAAACATCTAATCATTGTTGATGTCATAGCAATACCATTATCCTTGTCCATGGTGTTAACTGAACCTTTTCCTTTGCACTTACTGGCTTTGTGTCCATCTTTTCCACACCCAAAGCATCTTCCAGTTCCTTTGAAACAATCTCCCCGATGCCTCTTCCCACATGATTTACATGAGGGAAATTGAACTTTCTTTCCTCTATGATCATCATGAAACTCCATATTTCTCTTATTATCTGAGTCGGGAAACTTACCAAAGTTGAGATTATTGATCATATTATGAGATTACTGATTAGGAATAATAACGATGTTTGGACTTCTAAATCCCATTTAATTTGGTTTCTCATGAAGAATATCATTCCATTGTCCATCATATCCTCCATTATCATGAATCTTCCTGTTTCTAGCCATTTTCTAAAACCCAAAAAGAATAGTGTGAGAGGCAAAAATAATGCTAGGGAAAACAACATAGTAAAGGGGAAGCACCCTTAATATCTAACATCTTAGGTTAAATTCTAAGATCGTTACCGTATTTCTAGGACTATATCCTATACGTATACTTATCCTTAGGGAAATTCCTAGACATACCTTAAAAATATCTATAGGGATCTCACTAATGTTTTCGCATCCTAGTTTCCAAAGGTTGACTAAACCATTCCTCTGATACCAACTGTAGAGACCCTAAGCTTGACGTACATAGACATTATATTACTTTTGCATAATACTTAGTACATAACAAAAACAGACACACAAGGACTGTAATAGTTTAGTGTCTTTGGAAACTTGGAACGTAATCTTCTAATCGTGGTGAAAGATCTTCAACATCTCCCATAATGATCGTCCACTTTTCTTTTCTTACCTAAAACCTTTCTTTATATCCTGGGGAAAAGAAAACATATAAAGGGTGAGATCAAATGCTCAGTAAGGGTAAGCATGGATAAAATAAAACAAATCATATACATTTGAACTTAAAAACATGAACATAATGTTTAAACATCAAAATCTTGAGCAATGACATAAAACATGGCAGTACATAAGGAATAGATCATAAAGAAACATTAATCATGATAAAATAGCATGGTAATAAAACATGTAATTGTGGAAAAACATTAATCACATGATATGATTTCCATATTATCCAAGGCATTGCTGCCAAGACCATCTAAGTGGACAATGTCCCTTTATGAATCGAGTCCACTCCTCGTTTCAGTCCTATAACACTAAACCGGATTAACTTACCATTCCAGCCATGTCTATCTCATGAGATATAAATATTTACAAAATGCATTGGAGGGAGATATAGGTCCCACCCATCTCATAATGAAATCATTCTTACTTGTGCCACAAAATAAACATACATCATTCAAAATAACCCAACAAATAAAATGGGTTTCATAAAAATCATCCCATCATCACATAATCCATATAAAAGAAATGGATATCATTTCATAATAAGAAAAGTGAAACCATGTAAATCATAGATACTTTATACTTGAAACATACACATATGAAATAATTTCATCTTAGATGGAAAATGGTTTTGATAAAACACTTGAAATGAATCCTTGAGGAAAATATCCTTTCTTATTCAAAATCATTTTCTTTTCACAAAATGCCATTATTTTTTAAAAGAAAATGTTTTTATTTAAAAAAATCATGAAATCTTGTAGAGTATGCTTCTTGAAAATAAGGCATTATGAAACCGTAAAAATCCGTTCATGTCGTATAAGTTAAAAAAACATTCTTCTCGTACTTTTGCCGGAAAAGTCAAAAAGTACCTCATAAAAGAAAGATTCCATACATACCATGTAATAAAAGTCATAAATGGGTAAAAAGGACATTAAAAATACATGAAACCATTTTTAGGAAACATGGACACGGATGATAACAATAACCCCAGTAAATACTTACGAATAAATAATCTCGGATAAGAATGAGATTAAAAAAGTTATCCCTTACCTTACATCTGATATGCTTCGTATGTATCCGAAACTCATTTATAATGATTTAAATAATGTCATTGACTTATTATAGAATCATACTCATTTTTATGATATCATATATGGTTCACTTTTGACTTTATATTACCCATTCTTTTGTAAATTAATGTTAAAGTAGCGTTTTGGGTAAAATCGTTTCATTTGTCGTTTGTGTTTTAACTTGTAATTATTCATATGATTACTTAGATCATGGTTACATATATCCAGAATGTAAAACATGATTTATATATAATATATATTCAGAATAAACATATATATAATAGATCGATAAATGAAATGAAATACACCGTTCATGGAGACGGTAAGCCGTACGTACGCATGAACGCTGTTTTCGTTTCCTTATTGAATTGAATGGAATTAAGTAGATGACATACATATATATATACATAATTACAGTATCATTAATATGTCATATATTTCATGATTACTTATTATATATACTTTATAATCATTCTTGAATGGTTAACATGGAGAATGAATCTCATCGCGTCGTGAAGACGGTAGTCCGTACGTACGCACGAGCGATGATATCATTACCATGATCGTGGAATTGTATTGAAGTGTATGTATAATATTTCAGAATCAATATCACTTTACAATAATCATATATAGCTATTTATTTACACCATTATACCTATCCATGTAAGTTGTTGGTGGAAAAACAGATTTCACCACGACGTGGAGACGGTATTCCGTGCATATGCACGCGTGGTGATTTCGTTTTCCGTAGGATGGATAGATGGTGAAATAGGGTTTTTTCATACTTATAATAACATATCAGTATATGAGTTATACTGATGTTATTACTTCATAATGAAACAAATAAAGAAGAAGAAGTGGAAGAAGAAATAGTGTTGAAAGAATCGGTAACGGACATTACCTCTTCTTTGAAGCGCCTCTTTGAGACCTCCTCTTAGGTCACTAAAATTGGTCTTTGAAGAATACCAAAACCTCTAGGATGTTTCTAGGGAAATTGAGAAGAGAATTTGGCAGGTTTTTTCCATTCTTGAAGGCTAAAAGTGGTGTGAGGAAAGGAGGGAGGAGGTTCCCTTTTATAAGGGAGGAGAGGGGCACCTTTGGAATAACAAAAAATATTATTTTATTATAAAGTCATATTCGGTTTTTAATAGCTTAAAATTGATTTATTTCTATGATAATGTGCGGATGAGTCTAAATCCTCTCATAAAATAGAATTTATACAAGTTTAGGTTTCTATTTTAACCTTATCATTTAGATTTAACTTTAAGTTAGATAATTTAACTTTTACCGTGTCTTCTTGTTTTCTTACACTATAAGGTTAATAAACATACTATTACAAGACAAACGAACCCCAAGTTGTTTATTATTAATATATCTAACCTTATCTAAGTCATTTGGCCGAAAATTATATTTTTAAGAATAAAATAACAATTAATAATATAATATTTGTTTTAAAAACTATTTTATGTCAATTTTGACACTATTTGGTAATTGATTTTTGTGAAAATAATAACAGAACTATTAGTTCTAAAACAGTTAACTAAATCAATTATAACATGTCATATTAACCTAGAAAATTATTGTAATTCATAAAAAGTCTCAAATTACATTTATTTGGGTATTTATAACATCAATTATGTCAATATTTCATTAATAAGATAATTACTACATCATCATTGTGTCATACATAAATTAAATTATTTAATGTCTAAAAATTACAAATAAAATAAAATTATTTAGTAAATCTTTTTATCTTTCTAATGAATATTTATAGTCGAATTTATCTTCTGTATTACCCTATATTAAAAATTATTTAGTTATTAAACTTTGATTTAACTATTTTAACCCTTCTTTAAATAAATTAATAATAAATGTCCTAATCTAATCCAAGTGGGCCTAAATGGTCATATTTTATTCCTAAGGTTTTTTTTGGTCGAATTACACTTATCCAATAGAATTAGGACATGTGTTAGGGTAATAATAATATCATTTTTACCCTTAATTCCCCTATTTACTTATAACCGTGGTAAAAAAAAGTAAAAAGTTACTATTCACCAAAAATTATTTTCATCTCATTGAACCACATTTTACTTACTGACATCAACTGTGTCTCTCAGATTTTTGAAATTCCACTCACAGTAGCGGTAAAATTAAGTTTTATGTGAATTTTCAAATTCTCCTAGGAGGTGGGTAAAAGACGGTGAAAAGTTCAATAAAATTTTTATATATCTAAAATTATTATAAAATGACTCCAATGAATTTCATTGAACTTATATAGATATTATGTATCAATTTTGACCTAAAATAAATTTAAATAAAATAAATAATTATTTAAATAAAAATTCGGTTTTTAAATAGTAACCTAGTGTTTTCACTATTCATCAAAAATTGAAAGTTTTCAGAACAATTCCAAAAATTCACCCTAGGATAATTTAGATATTCCGAATCCAAAAATGAAGTCCATTTTGAATGATAAAATTTATAAAATTTCAAAAATTGGGTATTACTATTCCTAACGGCTAGTTTATTCAACATATCGTTGTTTAGTGAAACTCAATATTGCGTACAACACACGCTATCGTGGAAGGTCATGATTGCGTGTAATTCAAGCCAAGTCAGGGATGCGTGTTGTGAAAGATCCTTGTAGCGTACAACACAAGACATTAATGAAATTAAAAAGAATATTTTTCATAAAATCTCGGGCTGTTACATTCTACCCCCTTAAAATGAATTTTTCCCTCGAAATTCGTCGGGGTTATAAATTGTTTACTATTCATAGAAACCCACATCGTAAAAAGGAATACTAAAACTTAATTTTAAAAACTAAAGTATTAAATGTAACAATTACCCAAAGAAACTCATCACTGGGTTTCCATATAAGAGAACATAGGTGAAAATATGGATATGGAAGAAAAATCTAACCATCAAGTTATGATGGAGAGTGGTAGAGAACATGGCTATGAAAAAGCCATCAATCACAAAGCCATAGATTTGTGATGATCTAAGGTACCATATGATTTATCAGATATAAGGGCACAAGGACAACATTTTTTGTTTTCAAGATCATTTCCCTAAAGTTGATGAAATTGGAATTAGAAGAAATACTTTCATGATTTTGGTACAGTCTCACCGTTGGTTGTTCTTTGGATAATTTCCAATTCATCTCTTAAACAAATGAAGTTGAATTTTTCATTCGTGAAGTGTTATCAGATCATGTGATAGAATGATGGGTCATTCCATCAGTCTCAAACAAAAGGATATAAAAGTTATCAAAAATACATAAGTCCATCTATAGTGAGATTAATCATATATGGTTCCTAAAATGGACTTATACTTCATATATCATACTTCTTAATATAATAAAACTAGTTTCTACTAAACAGGGACTTCCTGTAGGCTAGTGGTAGGCGATAAAGGCCAGTCACACTTCGATTGTGGGTTCAATTCCCATAGCCTTGTCCGATGCGATGGGTTGTCGCCCATCCTGTAGGTTGTCCTTTTTCTAAAACTACATTACAATAACATCCCATCAATAATATCAAAAAAAAACTTCTATCCTTAAAAAATACTAAATTATGTCCAATATAATCCATTCCAATCTTTAAGATTATCCATAATACTGCAGTCCACTCTCATATTATAGTGAAAATGATTACCAGAGATTTCATATAACAGGCATGGTAATACCATCATTGATCCCCATATATCATAAGATATTTATTTTTGGTCGCATTCCAAACATTCAAAGGCCTTAATCATGTATTCTCTTGAAAAATGAATACCCATTGAACTTTAGTGAAAACATGAGTGTTGTCAAAAGTTAACTCTTTCCACATACCAAAACCCCAAAATTTTGTATACTCAAACCATGATATCACTTAGTCCTTATAACAATCATTAGATCATGAATACAATCAAACATCTCATTATCTTCTTATCCCTTCATTATGCGCATATCATCTACTTTCCAAAAATATCTGAATAACCTTCCATGGTTACCAGAACCATTCAACATATTCTTTAAAATACATTAGGAAAAACAATATTGTAACAATCCTTAAATGATTCTTTATTCCATAGTACCATACATTATTCTTTATAAACATATAGTCATTCCACTAACTTCTTAAACCACTAACTCAGCTTCATCATTTCTTTCATCTCATATTTCATTTGTAGTCTCTTCGTCATCATCCACATAAATACTACTCATACAACCATGCTGATTCTCTTCATGAGATTTTCCCTTAGGGCATTGGTTTTCATAATGCCCATACATTCCACATTTAAAACATATAATCATTGTTGATGTCATAGCAATACCATTATCCTTGTCCATGGTGTTAACTTAACCTTTTCCTTTGCACTTACTGGCTTTGTGTCCTTCTTTTCCACACCCAAATCATCTTCCAATTCCTTTGAAACAATCTCCCTGATGCCTCTTCCCACATGATTTATATGAGGGAAATTGAACTTTCTTTCCTCTATGATCATCATGAAACTCCATCTTTCTCTTATTATCTGAGTCTGGAAACTTACCAAAGTTGAGATTATTGATCATATTATGAGATTGCTGATTAGGAATAATAACGATGTTTGGACTTCCAAATCCCATTTCATTTGGTTTCTCATGAAGAATATCATTCCATTGTCCATCATATCCTCCATTATCATGAATCTTCCTGTTTCTAGCCATTTTCTAAAACCCAAAAAGAATAGTGTGAGAGGCAAAAATAATTCTAGGGAAAAGAACATAGTAAAGGGGAAGCACCATCAATATCTAACATCTTAGGTTAAATTCTAAGATCGTTACCGTAGTTCTAGGACTATATCCTATACGTACCTTAGGGAAATTCCTAGACATACCTTAAAAATATCTCTAGGGATCTCACTAACGTTTTCGCATCCTAGTTTCCAAAGGTTGACTAAACCATTCCTCTGATACCAACTGTAGAGACCCGAAGCTTGACGTACATGGACATTACATTACTTTTGCATAATACTTAGTACATAACAAAAACAGACACACGAGTACCGTAATAGTTTAGTGTCTTTGGAAACTTGGAACGTAATCTTCTAATCCTGGTGAAAGATCTTCAACATCTCCCATAAAGATCGTCCACTTTTCTTTCCTTACCTAAAACCTTTCTTTATATCCTGGGGAAAAGAAAACATATAAAGGGTGAGATCAAATGCTTAGTAAGGGTAAGCATGGATAAAATAAAACAAATCATATACATTTGAACTTAAAAACATGAACATAATGTTTAAACATCAAAATCTTGAGCAATGACATAAAATATGGCAGTACATAAGGCATAGATCATAAAGAAACATTAATCATGATAAAATAGCATGGGAATAAAACATGTAATTGTGGAAAAACATTAATCACATGATATTATTTCCATAGTAGCCAAGGCATTGCTACCAAGACCATCTTAGTGGACAATGTCCCTTTTTGAATCGAGTTCACTCCTCGTTTCAGTCCTATAACACTAAACCGGATTAACTTACCATTCCAGCCATGTCTATCTCATGAGATATAAATCTTTACACAATGAATTGGAGGGAGATATAGGTCCCACCCATCTCATAATGAAATCATTCTTACTTGTGCCACAAAATAAACATACATCATTCAAAATAACCCGACAAATAAAATGGGTTTCATAAAAATCATCTGATCATCACATAATCCATATAAAAGAAATGGATATCATTTCATAATAAGAAAAGTGAAACCATGTAAATCATAGATAATTTATACATGAAACATACACATATGAAATAATGTCATCTTAGATGGAAAATGGTTTTGATAAAACACTTGAAATGAATCCTTGAGGAAAATATCCTTTCTTATTCAAAATCATTTTCTTTTCACAAAATGCCATGAATTTTTAAAAGAAAATTTTTTTATTGAAAATAATCATGAAATCTTGTAGAGTATGCTTCTTGAAAATAAGGCATTATGAAACCGTAAAAATCCATTCATGTCGTATAAGTTAAAAAAACATTCTTCTCGTACTTTTTCTGGAAAAGTCAAAAAGTACCTCGTAAAAGAAAGATTCAATAAATACCATGTAATAAAAGTCATAAATGGGTAAAAAGGACATTAAACATACATGAAACCATTTTTATGAAATGTGGACATAGATGATAACAATAACCCCAGTAAATACTTATGAATAAACAATCTCGAATAAGAACGAGATTAAAAAAGTTTTCCCTTACCTTATGTCCGATATGCTTCATATGTATCCAAAACTCCTTTATAATTATTTAAATAATGTCATTGACTCATTATATATTCATAATCATTGTTATGATATCATATTTGGTTCACTTATGACTTTATATTACCCATTCTTTTGTAAATTAATGTTAAAGTAGTGTTTTGGGTAAAATCGTTTCATTTGTCGTTTGTGTTTTAACTTGTAATTATTCATATGATTACTTAGATCATGGTTACTTATATCTAGAATGTAAAACATGATTTATATATAATATATATTCAGAATATACATATATATAATAGATCAATAAATTAAATGAAATACACCGTTCATGGAGACGGTAGGCCGTACGTACGCATGAACGTTGTTTTCGTTTCCTTATTGAATTGAATGGAATTAAGTAGATGACATACATATATATATTCATAATTACAGTATCATTATTTTGTCATATATTTCATGATTACTTATTATATATACTTTATAATCATTCATGAATGGTTAACATGGAGAATGAATCTCATCGCGTCGTGGAGACAGTAGTCCGTACGTACGCACGAGCAATGATATCATTACCATGATCCTGGAATTGTATTGAAGTGTATGTATAATATTTCAGAATCAATATCACTTTACAATAATCATATATAGTTATTTATTTACACCATTATACCCATCCATGTAATGTGTTGGTGGAAAAACAAATTTCACCACGGCGTGGAGACGGTATTCCGTACGTACGCACGCGTGGTGATTTCATTTTCTGTAGGATGGATAGATGGTGAAATAGGGTTTTTTCATACTTATAATAACATATCAGTATATGAGTTATACTGATTTTATTACTTCATAATGAAACAAATAATGAAGAAGAAGTGGAAGAAGAAATAGAGTTGAAAGAATCGGTAACGGACATTACCTCTTATTTGAAGCGCCTATTTGAGACCTCCTCTTAGGGCACTAAAATTGGTCTTTGAAAAAGACCAGAACCTCTAGTATGTTTCTAGGGAAGTGGAGAAGATAATTTTTCAGGTTTTGGCCGAGCTTTAAGGCTCAAAGTGGTGTGAGGAAGATAGGGAGTAGGTGCCCTTTTATAAGGGAGGAGAGGGGCACCTTTGGAATAACTAAAAATATTATTTTATTATAAAGTCATATTCAGTTTTTAATAGCTCAAAATTGATTTAATTCGAAACTAAGGTTTGGATGGGTAGAAATACTCTCATCCAATAGAATTTAGACAAGTTTAGGTTTCTATTTTAACCTTATCATTTAGATTTAACTTTAAGTTAGATAATTTAACTTTTACCGTGTCTTCTTGTTTTCTTACACTATAAGGTTAATAAACATACTATAACAAGACAAACGAACCCCAAGTTGTTTATTATTAATATAAAAAAACCTTAACTAATTAATTTGGCCGAACCTTAGATTTTTAAGAATAAAATAACAATTAATAATATAATATTTGTTTTAAAAACTATTTTATGTCAATTTTGACACTATTTGGTAATTGATTTTTTTGAAACTCATAAAAGAAAGATTAGTTCGAAAAAAGTTAACTAAATCAATAATAACATCTCATATTAACCTATAAAATTAGTGTAATTCATAAAAAGTCTCAAATTACATTTATTTGGGTATTTCTAACATCAATTATGTCAATATTTCATTAATAAGATAATTACTACATTATCATTGTGTCATAAATAAATTAAATTATTTAATGTCTAAAAATTACAAATAAAATAACATTATGTAGGAAATCTTTTTATCTTTCTAATGAATATTTATAGTCGAATTTATCTTCTGTATAACCCTATATTAAAAATTATTTAGTTATTAAACTTTGATTTTAACTATTTTAACCCTTCTTTAAATAAATTAATAATAAATGTCCTAATCCAATCCAAGTGGGCCTGAATGGTCATATTGTATTCCTAAGGTTGTTTTTGGTCGAATTACACTTATCCAATAGAATTAGGACATTTTTTAGGGTAATAATAATATCATTTTCACCCTTAATTACCTTATTTACTTTTAACTGTGGTAAAAAAAGTAAAAAGTTACTATTCACCAAAAATTATTTTCATCTCATTGAACCACATTTTACTTACTAACATCAACCGTGTCTCTCGGATTTCTGAAATTCCACTCACATAAGCATTAAAATTAAGTTTTATGTGAATTTTCAAATTTTCCTAGGAGGTGGGTAAAAGACGGTGAAAAGTTCAATAAATTTTTATATATCTAAAATTATTATAAAATGACTCCAATGAATTGAATTAAACTTATATAAGTATTATGTATCAATTTTGACCTAAAATAAATTTAAATAAAATAAATAATTATTTAAATAAAAAGTCGGTTTTTAAATAGTAACCTAGTGTTTTCACTATTCATCAAAAATTGAACATTTTCAGAAAAATACCAAAAATTCACCCTAGGCTAATTTCGATATTCCGAATCCAAAAATGAATTCCATTTTGAAAGATAAAATTTATAAAATTTCAAAAATTTGGTATTACTATTCCTAACGGCTAGTTTATACAACATATCGTTGTTTAGCGAAACTCAATATTACGTGCAACACACGCTATCGTGGAAGGTCATGATTGCGTGTAATGCAAGCCAAGTCAAGGATGCGTGTTGTGAAATATCCTTATAGCGTACAACACAAGACATTAATGAAATTAAAAAGAATATTTTTCACAAAATCTTAGGCTGTTACAATAATCTACATCAATTCATAAACAAAACACCACTTACAAGGTTGTTCATAAATCCTCCATGTATATGGGGGCTCGATTGCACTCGAATCTAACCCAAAAATGATGAATTGAAACCTTGCAGACCAATGATGAAGAACACAAATAATGGTGGTAATAAATGCACAAGAATTAAGTGAAAAACCCTCATTGTCTGATACAGTCCTAGAAAATGATCGATAAATGGTGAAAAAAAGGAAAATCAAGGCACAATAATTAAATTATTAGGTTCAAGTACACTAATTTAGTCCGAGATTATGCGAAGAATGGAAAATATCTCAAAACAAAATAATATGTAAAATACATGGTTGAAAATTTATTCAAAGGGTGTAAATACATGAAATAACATTCCCTACCTTAATATCGGATAAATAACAGGTGAAGAATATATATGCTAGAGATGAAGGTGATGATACCACTATGTTCATTGTACATCTCATTATTCTCCTTGATAATTCATCATTGATCCATGTTCCCAGGTCATCAACACCAACAAATCTCTCTTTATCCTCTTCACTAATCTCTCAGGGTCACGCAACTAACCCTGGAGATTTTCTTAAATATAAAAATTATAAAGGAGGATTATTTGTTGCACCCAACTTTACCCAAGTTATATGGTGTAAGTATTCACATGTAGTACAGTTTGAGTTATCAAATCCATAGGGACCTAAGAAGAAACCTTTAGACGTGCAAGGATGTTAGATGGTTTGGCTATGAAGTTTTCAGTTGTGAGGTTGATTTTAATTTGGAAAATAGAATAATGACATGCCTAGGTGAAAGGATTAAATATATGAATGAAATGCATAATTATTTGAACTAAAACAATTAAATAATATGAGTTGATCATAGATTTCTCTGGGGTGTATTAGATGAATTTCTTATAATGGTTTCAATGTCTTAAATTTGTGTGTTTCTTTCAACGAAATATGAACTTCCCAACTGACTCATTAATTTTGAGTCTTCACGGTACATCATTGAATGAAAATATCAATGAAATAATTTATTAAGAATTATTAAAATGATAAATAACATCCAATCCATAACCTTTATACTCCTTGGATCAACCCATAAGAGTTTTAACCATCCATTTATGCTATTCAACCAATGGAATAGAGAATTAGACTTATGAGAGAGGAATTGAAGAATAATAACATTGAAATAATGATCACTCCACTGTTGTGTGAAGATTTTCAAAAAAAAATTTGTGAATAGAATAAATACCTAAGGCAACGATATCAAAATGATATTAAGAAGAAATAATAAATGAAAAATAATAAGAAGTAGAATAGCTTTTATTATGAAATTATGGTGAATGAAAAACTTACATGGGAGAAAATGAAGATGCGACTACAAAATGAAAATTTAAAATTACAATTAAAACAAAAACATTGGATGATAATTACTTTCACCAAAAAAATCCTTATATAGTTATATTATGAGCCTTAGGTCGACCCAAAAATAATAAATTCCCTCCCCATCAATTAGGGGAGTCAAAAGGTGGGTGAGAATAAATGAAATTGGAAGTTACAAAGTTGAGAACAAAAATAGGACCAGAATCATCCCCCTTTTGGACATTTGAATTTTAGATTAAATATAGATGAATACTAAGGGTTCGTAGAATAAAAATATCTTCTTCCTGGTGTTCTATAAAATTTTTCAAAATTCCATGAAAATTGGATCATTCGTTTGAAATTTATGCTCGAAATGGTGGGATAGCTTTATGGGCATTTAGATGTAGCCATAAATTTATTCTTCATCTTTGAGTGGATGGATCATCATGAAAACTTTAAAATTAGATCTGGCCACAAATTAATTAAATGATCCCAATAATTTTATATTTCTAAATATATTATTTTATCATTATTTGTCTTGTATTTTGGGCTCCACTTTTGTTTGATGGGCCTTAGGCCCATTATGCTTTGTCCATAAGTTTTATGCATTCATTCCCAAAAATATCCATCTTCACTTGGGATTAATCCATTGATCCTAAAAGATAAAATGTTCCAAAAAAATGGATCAATAATATACCAAAATATCAAATTCATAAAATTAATATAATATTCTCCAAAAACACATGATTGTTTGGGACCAAATTTGAATTTTAAACATTAATTTCACTTGTGATGAGAAATAAAGTTGAATTTCTATAATGCACTAAAACTAATGTTTATGAACTTTGGAAAAAATGAATATTAAGATCTAATTAATTAATATTATATTCTTTCAGTGGCTAATCACACCCCCCAACTTGAGGTTTTCTAGTCCTGAGAAAAAAGTATCTCAAAAATATGATCCCTTTTTCAAAAAAAAAGTTAACATACAATGCTCACTAAAAGACATCCTGCCAAAAAATCGTGAAACCTATTAAAATTATTTAACACAAGCTATGTTCACAAGCATATACCAAGCCCAATACCATTCCTTTTTTCAAATTCATTTCCACATTTCATCCAATTTCAATTTAGCATGATGATGTGTTGTGTATCTCAAAAGACAAGGGGACCATTTTCTTATTAAAGTGGAAACAAATGGAAGAGCTAGGTGGGAATCACATTAAACCTTAAGATGAGTATCCATTTTGTTTTTTTTTGTTGTTTTTTTGTTTTTTTTTTGAACCAAAATAGATATTAAAGGACTAACTTTGGGCAAAAAACTATGGAGTCATGATCTCCAAGTGTCAAACGCCACACATTTTTTCAATTTCATGATCTATAATATAGATTTAATTCCAATATATGGGCAAGAAAACTACGGATTCACAATCCCCAAGTGTTGGAAACCACACATTTAGACAAAAAATTTCTCTACACAATATTTTTTTTCTTTTATTTTAGATACTCAAATAAAAATAAAAGTGACCCCAAACCCCATGCTATGATGAAAGGGACCCAAGAACTCAAATTTATACCCAAGATCTAATGAAAATGCATTTTGGAATTTTGATTAAGATGATGAAAATATAAATTTTGAAAAATCACATTGGACTACTACACTTTCTAAAAACTATTCTCATGAACTTAAACATGCATTAAATCATATTCAAGGCATTCAAAATCATTTTACATTTAGTTTTCAGGATTAATAATGTAAATTAACACATGAAAGAATAATTAATTGATTCATTTTTTCTTATAAAATCATATATTTTCACTCCCCCAACATAGAATGACATTTCCCTCAGTTTTGAAAGAGAATAGATGAGATAGTTCAAAATTGGGAAGATATAGGGGAAGAATGTGATTTGAAATGAATTCATGAAACAAAATCTCCTAGATTAAAGTTGATGACCATCAAAAGTTAGTTGATCACATTGGCTTCATGTCACAAGTGGATTCATTAGGGATGGTTGAAGGTGAGTTTGGATTCTATAAGGCATGTGTTTCATTTTAAAATATTAAAATGCTTTAGCTTCTAGATATCACACACAAGAAACATTAGATCACATTTGAAACCCTAAGGGGGTTTCCTAAACACAAAAAAAATGAAAAAGAATGGAAAAATGTACTTGTTTATTTTGAAATTACAAACTCTGAGTCAATGGTCAGGTAAAATTCGGGTTTCCTCCAGGAATGAACTTTTTTGAATGTCATTAGCTCGACATGGACCCTAAATCTTACAATTTTTTCCTAGTTCATGGGTTGGATTAGTTAGCTCCTCCTCTATTTCTTGTTTGTTGAATGTTTCAATGAATGGTTTTAACCTATGACCATTGACTATGAAGATATAACCACTTGTGTGGTCCTAAATCTCTACTTCTCCTTCGGGGTACATATGATGCATTGTGTAAGGCCCTGGCCATATCAATATTAAATTTATTGGGTTTAAATGAAGTTTGGAACTATACAAGAGAACAAATTTTCCTAGTTAAAAGTTTTTAACTTTTATAGTCCTAGATTGGTAGGCTTTAACTCTAGATTTATTGATCCTTGAATTTTTATAAGCTTCCATCCTAAGTTCCTCAAGTTCATTAATGTTTAATTTCCTCTTTTTTGGCCAAAGAAAAGTCAAAGTTCATTTTTTTTATTGTCCAAAAGTACTTATGTTCAATTTAAATGGGTAAATGGTAGGATTTTCTATAGACCAATCTATATGGTGACATACCTAGGATTGTTTTTAACACCGTACGATATGCCCAAAGTGCATCCAAGAGTTTCTCAGGCCAATATTTTCTTAAGGGATTGACAGTTTTTTCCAAAATTTTCTTAATTTACCTATTTTCCAACTCATCTAAACCATTGGTTTGAGGATGGTAGAAAATGGAAAATTTGTGAGAAATACCATAATTATACATGAGTGGTGATAAGGGACAGTTTCGTAAATTGGTTCCATGATCAATAATAATAACCCTAAGAATTACAAATCTAGAAAATATATATTGTTTCAGGAATTAGATCACAACTTGATGGTAATTTGACTTTGTGGGAATGAAAGCAACCCATTTAGAGACATAATAAATATCTAAGATGATATAGAGATATCACCTATATATTGGGAAGCGTTTCATGAAATCAATTCCCCAATAGTCAAATATTTCAACAACCATAATGGGTGTAAGGGGAATTTGATTTCTTTTGGTTATGGATCCTAATTACTGACATCGAGAAAAACATCGAAAGAATGTGTAGGAATACTTAGTGAGGTTAGGATAAAATATCCCACTTTGTATGACCTTTATAGTTGTTTTATTTGTGGAAAAGTGGAATCCACATGCCTCTTCATGACAAAATTTAAGAATTGACTCTTGCTCAGACTCAGGAACACATATCCTAATGAATTTATCAGGAAAGAATTTGAAGAGGTTTGGATAATCAAACACATAGTGCTTGACATAAAAAATGAATTTCCTCTTATCTTGGGTCTCAAGGAATTTTGGAATGTTACCCATAACCAAATGGTTTTCAATATCATCATATCATGGGAAATCACTCACATAATAGAGGTGCTCATCGGGAAATGAATCAAACATGGAAAGGTGATGTGAGTTTTATTTGAATTCCATCCTAGAGAGTTGATTTGCTACAAAATTTGAAACACCCTTTTTTCATTAATGTTTATATCAAACTCTTTAAGAAGAAGGACCCACCTAATTAATCTAGCCTTGGAATCTTGTTTTTGGAAAAGGTATTTTAGATCTGAATGATCGGTGAAGACAGTGATAGGGGATCCTAAGAGATAGGATCTGAATTTCTCTAAGGAAAACACAACAACAAGTACCTCTTTATCAGTGGTGGTGTAGTTGATTTGTGCATAATTTAATGATTTACTTTCATAAGCAATGACATGTGGAGTTTTATCACAATGTTGTCCTAATACAGCTCCAACAATGACATCACTCGCATTGCACATGAGTTGGAATAGAATTTTATAATTGGTAGATTTCATGATAGGTAGAGAGATAATAAATGACTTCAGTGTTGAGAATGACTCCTCGCAGCTTTCTCCCATAAAAATAGAGCATCTTTCACCATCAAAGCACAAATTGGTTGGAAAATTGAGCTGAAATTTGGAATAAACCTTCTATAAAAACCAGCATGTCCTAAGAAGGACCTCACTTCCTTGAATTTTTTTGGAGAGTTAAGGTGATTAATGATATCAACCTTAACTTTATCAACTCCAATCCCTCTACTAGAGACCATATGTCCCATGACAAGTCCTTTTACTATGAAATGTCATTTTTACCAGTTTAGGATGAGATTTTTATCCTCACATATATACAAAACCCTTTCAACATTTATTATTCATCCCTCAAAATTATCCCTGAAGATGGATAATTTATCTATAAATACCTCTAAAAAATCCCCCAACATGTTATAGAAGATTCCCACTATGCACCACTGGAAGGGACCAGGGGAATTACATAACCCAAAGGGCATGTGCTTGAAGAAAAAATTTCCAAATGGACAGGTGAAGGTTGTTTTTACTTGATCTTATAAAGAGAATTCAATTTGATTATACCCTGAGAATCCATATAGAAAGTGGTATAACTGATGACTCGCCACTCTCTCAAGGACTTGATCAATGAAGGGAAAGGGGAAACGGTCTTTCTTAATGCATGAGTTTAACTTCCTATAGTCAATAAACACTCTTCGTCCACTACTGACCCTTTTTGGGAGAATATCACCATCCTCATTGGTAATCACAGGGATTCCAACCTTATCTGGAACAACTTTAATTGGGATTACCAACTCACTCTCGGGAATGGGATAGATGATACAACCTTTCAACAACTTAAGAAGTTCTTTCCTTACCACATCCATAAGATTGGGATTAAGTCTCCGATGAGGTTGAAAACATGGTTCAGATTTAGATTATAGAATAATCCTATGAGTTCCAGTGAGTAGGATAATCCTAGAAATATCAAAAAGGTTCCATAAAATTGATTTCTTATTATTTTCTAGGACATACAGAATCATACTCTCTTGATTTTATTCAATAGAGGAATAAATAACAACAGGAAAGGTTTGATTGTACCCTAAGAATGAATACTTGAGTGATGAAGGTAAGACCTTAAATTTTATATCATATTGTTTAATACATTTAAAATAAGGATTGGAATTTGCATCAAACTCAGTATTTTTTCATATTTCTTGACAGAATGGGTTCCTTTTGAATAGAATT
This sequence comes from Viscum album, assembly GCA_963277665.1. Classification (NCBI taxonomy): domain Eukaryota; kingdom Viridiplantae; phylum Streptophyta; class Magnoliopsida; order Santalales; family Viscaceae; genus Viscum; species Viscum album. The sequence goes on from OY728127.1 coordinate 926,313,495, forward strand.
TCTAGCTGCCACATTTTCTAGATCAGTGTTAAGAATGGGTATGGACTCAATGTTATTGATTTAAAAAATGGTATCATTGATTATTGATCCTAAAAAATAATCAAAGGATTCATCTAAAAGATATTAAATCCATGGATACAAGTTTACCTCATGTGAATTTAGAAAATCAATTTCATCATGTTTAGACACCCATCAAAAATTCTCTCTATTTCCTCATATTGAATTTCAAAATTTATTAAAAAATACAGTTCATTTTCTATATTTTATTTCATAGATTCTAAAGTTCATCCTTTATTATTTTCATGTGATTTTGAAGAATTTGATGGTTTTAAAATCAATGGTTCACTTATTTCCTTAGGTTTCCCTCTTTTGAAATAGTCACATCTTGGATTTGTTCATGAGAGTTTTGTGTGTAATAAGACTCTTAAATTAATGTTGAGTAAGGTATAACCTGTGTGGATATGGGTTTCATAATTGTTTCAATTCCTTGTAGTTCTAATATCAAAGAAAAAACTTCTGAATTCATTTTATCCATTTGTTCAAAAAAATTCTCAAGAAGTTGTTGTGGATTATGATTTATAGAAGTTTGGACATCATGGAATTCCCCAAGATTTATTTCTTCAATCATCCTTGAGAGGGCTAGAAACTGATCCTTCAAACATTCAACATCCAAATGATTGTTCATTTCATCATGTGTGGGGTATTCATTCAAGGGTTGTTCAAAGAAATTCCCTAAGTTAGGGGCCTCCCAATATTGATTTATCAGTTGATTATAGCATGGGATTATGAATGGGCAATTTTAAAGATACTCAATTAGAGTATACTAAAATGAGGATTTGAGATTCCTTGGGAAAACAAAAAAAGAAAGAGGAAAATATAAGATAAATGGGGGTGAGAATAGAGAGTTCGGGGTGGGAAAAGAATGATAGAATCTAAGGTACTTACTTAGGTCCCCAGCAATAGTGAAAAAAATTGGTTGCACCCAAATTTACCCAAGTTATATGGTGTAAGTGGTCACTTGTATTACATCTTGGGTTATCAAATACACAGGGAACTAAGAAGAAACCTTTATAAACTCAAGGATGTTGGAGGGTTTGGCTATGAAGTTTCCAACTGTGAGGCTGATTTTAATTTGGAAAATATAATAATGACATGCCTAAGTTAAAGGATTTAATTTGTGAATGAAATTCCAAATTATTTAAATTAAAACAATTAAATAATATGAGTTTATCCTAGTTTTTTACTTCGGTGGATTAGATGGATTTCTTTTAATGGTTTCAATGTCTTAAATTGGAGTCTTTCTTTCAATGAAATATTAACTTCCCAAGTCACTCATTAATTTTGAGTCTTAATGATCCTATGTCTAATCACATATACGCTTGTAGGATCATATTAATGAGCACTCTAAGTTAGAGTATCATTTTTATAACTCAAGATGTGTAGCCTTAAAGTTATTGATATAAAAGGAGAAGGTACATCATTGAATGAAAATATCAATGGAAGAATTGATTAAGCATTACTAAAATGATAAATAACATCCAATTCATACCATTTAAACTCCCTTGGATCAAACCATAATATTTTTTACCCTCAATTGATGATATTCAACTAATGGAAGAGGGAGGTATACTTATAAGAGAGGATTGAAGAATAATAACATTGAAATAATGATCACTCCACCGTTGTGTGACGATTTTCACAAAAGATGTTGTGAATATAATCACTCCATAAGTAAATAATTAAATGTTATATGAAGAATAAATAATAATTGAAAAATAATAATAATTATAATAACTTTTATTATGAAATTAATGTGAATGAAAAACTTACATGGGAAAAATAAAGATGCGATTACAAAATGAAAACGTAAAATTACAATTGAAAGAAAAACATTGGATGCCAATTCCCTTAACCACAAGATCCTTATATAGGCATATTAGGAGCCTTATTTCTACCCACCAATAATAAATTCCCTCCCCATCAATTAAGATATTCAAAAGTGGGTGAGAATAAATGAAATTGGACATTACAAAGTTGACCACAAAAATAGGACCAGAATCATCCCCCTTTTGGATGTTTGAATTTGATATTGAGGATGGCCGAATAATAAGGGTTAATAGAATAAAAATATCTTCTTCCATGTGTATTCAAAAATATTTCAAAATTTCATGACAATTGGATCATCCTTTTGGATGTTATTCTCTAAATGGCGGGCTGACTTTATGGGTGTTCAGATCTGGCCATAAATTTAATCTTCATCTTTAACCACTTAGATCATCATGGAAAATTCAAAATAAGATATGGAAATAGTTGAATAAAATTATCCCCATAATTTTATATTTCTATAATTAAAATCTTTGCATCATCGGTCTTGGATTGTGGGCCCCACTTTTGTTTGATGGGCCTTAGACCCATTATGCTTTGTCCATAAATTTTTTTGCAATCATGCCCAAAGATATCCATATTCCCTTAGGATTCATCCATTGATCCTAAAAGATAAAATGTTAAAAACAAATTTATAAATCATATCCCAAAATATAAAATTCAAAAAATGATTATAATGTTCTCCACAAATAGATGATTGATTGGGCCCAAATTTTCACTTTAAACATGAATTACACTTGTGATGAGAAATGAAGTTCAATTTCTATAATGCACTAAAAATAATGTTTATAGAATTTGTAAAACATGAATATTAATATATAATCAATGAATATTAGCCTATTTCGGTGGATGATAAATTATTTTATTAGTAAATTAAATAAATAAATTATCTAATTAACTTAACACACCTGCCACTAGTTTCCCTTAACTGAACGCCCGACATCAACCAACTTGATTGTGTGCCTAAGGTAAAACCTATGTTTTGGAAACAACAGTGATTTCAGATTTCTCATATGAGATCCCAATCAATATAAAAACCATTTATTCCAAATATATGTGTGTGCGTGCTTTAATATATATTAATATTTTTAATATATTAACTCTAGGGTCCTGATACACCCAAACATAGCACTGAATATAAGGAAAATATAGAGATACATATGTATAGAAATATTAAAATGTTCAAACTATAAAAATAAGAGTCGTAACAAAGAGTTTTGGTGATTCCAAAAAGTGGGATTTAGTTATGAAATATAAATTGGATTCATTTCACAAAAATGAAACTTTGGAGATAACAGTTTTACCATAAGGGGAGAAAGTGTTAGAGAACAAATGGGTGTTCTATTTGAAATAAAAAGATAATTATAAGAAGAGGTATAGGGTTAGGCTGGTGGAGATATGATTCCAAAAAATATATTACACTTCAATGAAATTTTTCACTGGTAGTTAAACACACTATCATCAGTTGAGTGTTGAGCATGGTTATATTCGATAGCTTTTATCTGGAGAAGATGGATGTAAAGATGTAATTACTTCATGGTGATTTGGAGGAGGAAATTTACATGAAGCAACCAACTCTTTTCAAGGATTATAAATACAAGTTCTTAGTGTGTAATCTAAAGAGAATTTTTATAGCTTGAAATAAGCACCAATACAATGGAAATGGAAGTTTTATGCTTTCATGGTAGAGAAGGGTTTTATGTAGAGAAATATGAATTAATTTTCTACTGGAAGGCTTTTAATGATGTGGGTTTCATCATCTTTCTTTTATATATGGATGACATGATTTTGTAATGTTCAAAAATTTGGCGGATTTAGAAGCTAAATAATGATTTGTATGGATAATTCAAGATGAAAGATATCAGGGAGGCCAAGAAAATCGTGGGAATGAGGATTAAGAGAGATAATGGGAGATTATTTTTTCAAAGGGGTTATATCTAGAAGATAATCGATGGGATTTCTAGATATAGGTCGATCTCAAGTCCATTGGATAGAAACTTAGAATTATCCATGGAAAAATCATCAAATATGGAAGATGAGTTCAAGTTCAGGGATAAAGTTATGTTTTCATTAGAGGTAGGAACCTTGGTGTACACCATGGTATTTAAAAGATCAGAAATTGAAATTTTAGTGGGAGTAATTGGACGATTCATGGTGAATCTAGGGAAAAAACACTAGGAAAATGTGAAATGGATCACATGATATCTCAAAGGATTGAAAACTATAGTTATGTGCTTCAGAATTGAAAATCCATTATAGGGTTATCTGGATGAAGACTCTTAAGGATATTTAGATACTTAGAAAAGTACAATAGGCCTTGTGTTCACATTCAGAGGAATTATAGTTAGTTAAATGTCATGACTATAACTGATGGTAGCACTATTGATAAAAGAAGGGGAATATGTGGCCACAATGGATGTAAGGAAAGAACTAATATGGTTAAATCATCTATTAAAGGAGCTTTAAAGGGTCCAATAAGGTGTATTGTTATTCTATGACACTCACGGTGAAATACATTTGGCAAAGAATCCATTTTTTCCTCATGGATAAAACACACCGACCTAAAATATCATTTCAACTAGATGATGCTGGTGGATAGATAGGTTGAGCCATGGAAGATAATAGAAAGATAAAATCTATTCAATATGTTCACCAAGGTTCTATTTCAATAAATTTTGAGGCAACATTGAAACTTAGTGGGACTAGGGTAATTTAAGGGTGGTAGATACACTGTTACATAATATGGAATGAAGATTAGTTATTTGCCCAAGTGTTGGAGGCTTCTAGGTATTTCCTTAAAAAGTTATTCAAGTCAAAGATTATTATGAATAGTGAACTCTAAATATTATATTTGGAATGATTAGACAATGACAGTAAAATTTAGTGGAGGAAGACAGTACAAATGATATGTTCTGGAACCAGTTGTCTAGAAGATCATGCTTCGAAAGTCGTGTATGGTGGTCAAATTGTTCAGAAGATGGTTGTGAAAAATTTACAATACATAAGGTTTTATTATGATGATATATATGGTTTATTCTCATGGTTTTTTGGTAAAGGATGTTACATGATGTTTTTTTAGAATGTTACTTATGGATGACTTTCATGTTCTATCAGAAGTTGGCAGTTAGGTAGAGGCACCTACCGATGTTTGGAGGTGTCCAAGGAAAATATTGGGTCTCCCACAAATATAGGAGGACAGTGGAATTGGTTAACCAGTCGGGCCCCACTATAAAGGTGGGGTAGGACCACTTGTACACATTGACTAGGGAATTGAAATTAGTGTTCTAATTTGTGAGAATGTTCAAAATGATTATAATCTTTGTGACTTCTGATAGTAATAAAAATGAAACAGTGTTCTCTGGTGAATGTAGGACTTAATGTTTGAACCATGTAAATCCACTGTGTTCTTTACTTTGCCTTTAATTTATGATTGAATTTATTTTTGAGTGTTTTCTAGGTTTGACTCTATGTGGTGATTTAGGGTGAGGTTCTTCCTAAGTTATGGTGCATTTAATTCAAGGGATATCCTTCTAGTTATAAGAAGCTAAGAATCTTTTTTTCATTCAATGTAAGTTTCAATGATAACTTCTAGCAATCTGTTATTTATCATTTCTCTCAACAGAGGTCCTACCTAAGAATTAAATGATTCTAATGACCTATGGATACCTTTGGAGGAAATAACCTATTGGTTTTCATTGAGGGAAATCGATCAAAATCACTACCCATGAAGATAAAAATTATGGAAAGTGAGTTATTCTCATTTTATGGTTTTTCTGTTTCATCTTGTCGATTTCTCTCCCAATCTATATTGGCATGGTTTTTGTGTTTTATTTCACTTCTTATGGGCATTTAGATGTTTAATAAAGCCCTTTAGTATGTGTGAGTGTGCGTGTGTGTGTGAAAATATCAAAATAATTAAAATTTTATGCAGTATTAAAATTATTGTTTGAGGACCTATATTCTATTAAATTGTGAAAATTCTTATATAGATTAAAAATATTTGGTCATATGTGGTATAATTTCTTAAAAAATAATTTATTAAATAAAATATATATAAATGATCCTATATTCCCATGTGTTTTATTATGAAAAAACATATGTATATATAATCACCATTGTGTATTTTGATGATCTAAATATTACTGAGTCTCTTGAAGAGGTCCATTAAGTAATGAAATACTTAAAGGGAGAATTTCAATTGAAGGAATTGGAAGAAACCAAATATTGTATTTATTCTCAAATTGAGCATATTCCAAGTAACTCGTATTTTTGTCAGTAAATTTATATCGATAAAGTCCTAAAACACTTTAATATAGACAAAGAGAATCCTTTAAGTACATAAATGGTCATCATAATGCTAACTAAAAAAATCCATTTAGACCTTGTGAAGAAAATAAAGAGTTGGTTGATCTAGAAACACCATATTTCAATATAATAGGATATCATATGCATTTTGTTAATTAAATTTGGCCATATATAACATTCGTTACTAATTTATTGATAATTTTTAGTTCATCTCATAGATAGATACATTGAAATGAAATTAAACATATTTTTTGTTATATTTGTAGAGCTATTGATTTGGGTTTATTTTAACAAATCAAAGTAAAAGATTATTGGTTTCATGGATCACTACTGAAACATTTACCTATTAACACAAGCCAAAATCATGGAATTATGATGAATGTGGACCCTATTATCATGTAAATAGGGTATGGGCTATAAACAAGATTTTTAACCATGGTCATAGGTCTCAACTTCCACGGTTGGACTATGGCCATAGGTTATCTATGGTTATAGTTCATGACCATGGTCATAGCCTATGGAAATATTGGATCTCATAATATCTTCTATATTTCATCTAACATTTCACCACTATTTAGAAACAGACTGTGTGTGTGTGTGTAATTTCATATAATTATAATTATTATACATTTAAAATAATAAAAAATATGATGGCTCCTGGAACGTACGGCCACAATCCAAGTGGATTATGGCTGTAGGTGTCGTGGGAAGGGCCTGTTTCCATAGTCTATATGGAACGTGGTCATAGGCCTTTACTATGACCTTCTCATGTTGTTCTCATGCCCATTTGGTTTTTCCATTCATGCATACTACCATAGTCATTTTTTGATTGTGGTGGTAGGTATTTTATGGCCACGGTCCATGTTTGACTGTGATCATAGGCCACCCTGCAGCCACAGTTTTCCAACTATGGTTGTATCCCAATTTTCCACTAATGTATGCATGCTATTTATCAAATCTATATAGAGTGATATCACAAATTGGATATGTGTTTATAGTCACAGGTACTGCAATCTCTTAGAAATCACCAGTGTAATTAGTTTCCACAACATCCTCTAATCATGAAAAGTTTCTTGCACTACATGAGTCATACTAGGAGTGTGTATGGTTAAATATTTCTAACTCAACATAGTCAAACTTCAAGTGGATTGAATATAGAAAGAAGTATGACAATGTTATTTGAAAATAATGATGCATTCATTTCTTAGAAAAAGAAATTTTATGTGAAAAGTGATTGGACAAAACATGTCATACCAAAGTTATTCTCATTCAATAAAAAGGTGATAAAGAACAAAGACATTGACAAACAACATATTAGATCAAGTGATAATAGGATCACTATCAATTATGAATTTTAGAAAACCTGTACATGATATGAGGTTGTATAGATTAAAAAATTTGTAAATTTTATTATGATGTAATTTTCAATAGATTCTGACATAATTATACCTTTTCCCCTTATTTTGGTTCTGAATTTTTTTAATAAGTCAACATACAAACATGTATGACTTGATACACATCACCCTATGGGATATTCCATACAATTTTCATAATAACTTTTCTCATAATGCATAAAACATAAAATGCTAAATCAATGTAATAATGTTTTGTCCAAATTTTAATATAAGAAAATGCAAGTTGCATGCCACCTTTGTGATGTAAAAAATGATTGTTCAGGGCCAGTGAAACCATCGAGACCCGAGCCCCAATCTTAGAAAAATTTTCCCTCAGTTTTTTTTTGTTTTTTGTTTTAATTAAATAGGGGTGTGTTTAGATTATTGGGGTATATGGGTGTGGACAATGTCAGACGAAGTAGTGTTAGCTTGAAAAATGGTGAGCGCCAATTCAATTGGCGCTCACCCCTGCCATTTCCAATTATATATATATATATATATAATTATATATTTAAAATTATAAATATATATATATATATATATTTTAAATATATATATATATATAAATTAAATTTAAAATTATGACCTGTTTATTAATCTGGGTAGGTTCGGGTAATATTTTTAAAACCCAAACCCTATCTGAACTCAATTACATAGTTTCTGAACCTGAAATATATTTATAAATATATTTAAAAATATATATTTTTAAATAAATATTTATAAATAAATATTTTAATGTCTATATATAAATATATTTATAAATATATATTTACTATATTTATAAAAATATATATTTATATATTTATATATAAATATTTACAAATATATATTTAAAATTATAAATACATAATTACAATTCATTAAATATATTTATAATTGTAAATATATATTTATAAATATATAAATACAATTCTTTAAATATATTTATAATTTTCAATATATATTTATAATTGTAAATATATTTATAATTATATAATTTTAAAAATGTATTTATATATAAATTTAAAATATATTTATAAATATATTTTTATATTTTTATATTTATTTAAAGAATTTATCTATAATTATAAATGTTTATAATTATATATATATATATAATTATGTATGTATGTATATGAATATATTTACAATTATAAATACATAATTATAATTCATTAAATATATTTATAATTGTAAATATATACTTATAAATGTAAATATATATTTATAATTGTAAATATATGTTTATAATTATATTTATAATTGCATAATTACAACTCTTTAAATAAATTTATAGTTATATATATATATATATTTATTTATAAATATATAAATACAATTCTTTAAATATATTTATAATTGTAAATATATATTTATAATTATATTTATAATTACAATTCATTAAATATATTTATATATTTTATGAATATATATTTACAATTATAGATATATTTAATTAATTGTAATTATGTATTTATAATAGTAAATATTTATAATTATATATATATATATAATTATAAATATATTCAACGACGGATGTCCATAATCGTGATTTATGTATGACATGTATATGACATGATGAAATTATGATAATATTAACTTTTATTTCATACATAGAATAATTATTGGTTAATCATAAACAATGTATTTAGGAATAGTTAGAATCTTTGAAAATAATACTTATATACATATGTTCAAAATAATTTGAAACTTGGAAATAATCTATTCAAGTATAATCTTAACATTTAATAAATATTTTACATATATATATATATATCCAAATATACTTAATCATAAACATGAAATTAGGTGTCAAGTGATCTTGAACATTCACTAATTCATATATATATATATTTATATACGCAATACATATATATGTCTCGGTACCATAAATACAAAAGTATAATATACCCATAAAAATAATGATTAAATAAATTTGAAATAAATAAATATGGGGTACAAAAAATAATACTTAACATATATGTGTGTGTGTGTGTGTTGAGAATAAACTTAAAAATTAAATATATACATAAAACATAAATCGAAATTATAACTTAGAGATAGCTTATTTATAATACCTGTGATTTGAAAATAAATTTATATAAATAAATTCACCTTGTAAATAAAACTTGATCATAACAACATAAAATAAAATTTTATAATTTAATAAAAAAAACTAAATAGACAGGCTGATCCCTTACAGAATTTAATAAAATAAAGAACCAAAATCTATAAATATAATGGATAATCTCCCATACTTGAATTGTAATAGAAAAAGTGCAGAAAATATCTTTGGCTTTAGACATGCACTCAACCTCCCTCCGGACTGACAGACTATGTTTCAAATTCATTTACACAATGGTTTGAGGCTTTTATAGCCAATTTCATCACTATGTGTATACAGTGATGAGAGATACATTTATAAAATTACAATAAAGAAAATAAACCTTATTTTTTCAAATAACGGTCCAAAATAAAGGCTTATTAAGCAAGCTTGTTGTATAAATATATATATTGCAGCAACTTGAGAATCAAAATCTTGAAAAAAGAAAAAAGTGGACAACTATGTTCATCGGTGGAAATCATTCATCTGAAGAAAAAAACACAAAATGATGATATAAACAATATAAAATCTACCAAAAAATGATGAAGAAACTGTATAAAAAGTTGGAATAAATAATTAAAAATGACTATAACAAGGACATCGGATGAAAACAAAACCAGTTTAATATTAATTTAAGGTTGTTGGTGTTAATCAGGAAAAAAATTGATGAAATGAACAAATCAGAGTACTAATTCGGTCTCCAAAAGAAACAGAGTAAACACCAACAAAAAAGAAAATAAAAACCTACCTTAGATATAGAATTTGACCTTCATCGTCATCCAAACCCCTAACTTCTATCGATACCCATTGACGTCGCTTGAACCTCACTCATTGGTGCTTGGTCCTTCTCCTCCATCCACACTCAGTCGCCTGTATTGACTCCCACCCAAGGCTGCTCGTCCTTGGCTCTCCCTCAAAGTTCCTTGATAGGTTCAAATATCTCGACTCCCATGAAACCCCCTTTCTGCGTGAAAACCCTCATGAACCCCAAACCGAAACCCCAAAATTGGTCTCCCCTCTCAAACATGATTTTCCCCTTAACCATATTTATTTTTTTCATCATTTTCATTTTTTTATAAAATGAGTTATATATATTTCATATTAATTTAGTTTTATAGAAAAAGTAATATTCATTTTATAAAAGATTTTAAAAATAAAAATTTCAAATAATAATTTTCATTATCATAATAATTATATTTATAATTCAAAATAATTAAACATGTAATTAAATACAATTTATAATAAAAAATTTATTTTTCACTTATTAAATTGACATTTTTATAAATTATTCTTTTATGAAAAAAGCGTTATTATTTGTAATTTGAAATATTAATTTAAATTTTAAATATTATTTCTTAATGAGTTTTGAAAACTAAATTTTTATATAAAGGCATAATCTTGAATATCTGACTTTTAATCAAATTTTATTTATTATAAAACAAATTATTAATATTTGGGTTGTTATAAGACTTCTTCTTAGGAAATAAGTGAAGAAAATTCATATTGTGGACTGTGATCGCCCACCACCCATACCTCTCAGATGATGGACCCTCATCTGAGTTTGGGCTTTTGTTTTGTATTATCATCATCATCTTGAGGGTCAATGTTTTCATCTGATCCAATTGGTCTAAACCCTCCAATAAAATCTTCATATCAAAACTATTCCCTGCATTGATAATCTAAGTGCTTGAGAATTGTCCTTCGACTCAGATCATTCCATGAGTGTTGCTAAATTCCTCAAGGAAACCCCCGCTGTTATTGGATTTATTAAATAAGTCAAGAAGACTAAGTGAGTGCCCCCATAACTTTGATTGGACCTAGATCAAGGGAGAGTCATTTGTAGAATTTCCCCTTCACTGTCGCATCCAAACCTGGTTGATATACAAGCTGCTCACCTGCCACCCCATGAGATAATGCTTCTATTTGAACCTGAGGGCAAAAAGTCTAGAAAGGGATCCTCGTATTGTGAGATACTCCATCAAAAAAAATGTTTCAAGTGTTTGGGAACAGGGTTTTTCATCTCCCTCACATTTCCTAACTTATTTACTAAAATTGGGGTCTTCCCAGTATCAATGGTAGGTCCACCTTTAGGTTCAAATACTAGAAACCCACCTTCATCAACACTCTAAAAAATCCTAAAAGGTTCAGACATACCCATAGCAGTTACAGTAGATGCACAATCCTCCTTACCTTGTATAAGGTCATTAGCACCATTCACAGATCTACCAGAATTTCTGAACGAGGTCATAACATATCTATTTTTTCAATCTAAAGTCTTCGAATATATCTAGTAATATTTTTGAGCTCAGGCACTAAAACGGTGCATAATTCTGAAGGTTGATGATCTAGGAATTGATATTTGAAAAATATTAAATATATTAATATCATGTGCGGTCAGTTTTCCTAAAAAAGTGGAATAACTTCTAAACGGGGTCTCAGATCAGAAATATGTGATTGTCGTTGAGTTCAAAGTATGAGTTTTATTCTAGACGTGTCATAACCTTGTAGAACTTCAGATGTTCAGATTAAGCGCAGTTGCAGCCAGATTAATAAATAAATAAAATAATTTATTTAATTTAATTAATTTTCTTTTCCATTAACTAACGTGGTCTATGAATACATTTTTATGGAAAAATCCTAGGGTGAACCATATAACCCTGGATATTTAAGAGAGAGTGTTGGAGGATCGTTCTCGGATGAACGACAATTGGATCATGAATTGTTGATTGGTGTGCAATGTACTTTGAGGATATCACTAATGAAAATGATGCAGATTCATTATTTACTAATGATTAATGAAAATAGATATAGGATGTTATTTTATGTATATTTGTCCCCATTTAATTTTCCTACGATGAACGTGACTCAATCAACCAACAAATTGATTCATGGATCGAGTGTATTACGTGTATGGGTTATATATTATACGATATTGGGGATTTCCTTTGTTGATTATTTATATCTCTTTGTTCTTCATTCTAATGGTAATAAATTAAGACCAATATGAACATCGGTTGAGGTTCATTCCTCATGTTTTTGTTTTGTGAATTTCTTCCCTCATTCACCACAAGTTCATCACAGGAAATTCCTTTGACCAGCGGTTCAATGAATACCCAGTATTCAATTGTTTCTATGATCATCCTTTAGAACAAAAAATTAATACCATAGGTACATATATTACCATGTCCATGATTATAGGGCATTGTAATTATGGGTGATCAATCAATTCAGATTTGGGGATACTAATTATGGGTTTTCGATGTGCGGAAATGGCGTAGCACGATGGCAGTGACTCTCGATCATGTTGGGTGATCGGATTCTAGCAATTAGGAAATAGCGAGGTTTGGTCAAGCTAGATCCTTCATCTTCAAAAACTTCAGTGGAGGAAATTTTGGATGGAAGTGGCGGAAGAGGAAATTACATGAAGATCTGTGGGTTTGGGAAAATCGCGATATACAAATCATGTAATTCAGAAATACACGTCATGTGGAGCCCTAACTGTGGAACTAGTATTTTCTCAGAGAAGATAAGTATCATGCAGCATGTGACTCAGCTTAGCTGCTCAGCATATGCTTTTGGAGTACATGGCTAGGCACACAACCAAGCCATGAATACACAGGCAAAGTCGTGTACTCAGACAGGCCAAGTACATGGGCACAACCAGGTGTACATGGGAATAAACATGAGCCATGATACTCGGATAGACCAGGTGCTTAAGGGACATGCAGTGTACTTATATTACATGCCATATACTTTTTCAGAGATGTATCATAGCCCTTGTTCCCTTAAACATGTAAAAATTTTGTTAGGGTGTGTTCCCTTGATCCTTTCCCTAAGGGTTTAGTATGGAATCATGTCATGTGCATAGGATGGTGATCCTCTCTAAGGAAATTCAGTCTTATGTAGAGTTTTTAAAATCCATCCTTGGGCATATAGTGATATCCTCTATCATCATCAGCCCTATGTGGGATTCTAGGATTTTTCATGACCAACATTATGTGGGTATTGATCCCCTACTTAGTAAGTTAATCCACATTTGGTTGTTGGTATACCCTATGGCCCTGTGTGTGATCTCTATCCATGTATCATTATCTTCATACATCCAACACATACTCCTTGTGGCGAGACCCAATGAGCATGACATCTTGGATATATTCCATCAGTATTATCCGACTCATGGAGTGTGTTCTCCCATACGAGTATTATATGGAACCTTTGAGCATGAATTCTAGGATGGAAATATGGTTGTGACCTTACCTATAAAATGTGTGTCTACTATGATTATATCTAGATGTTTTATTGTATGTCTCATATTCTGATTGACATATCCTATGATGAGAATACTACTCTTGATTCTTTATGCTTAGTGATTTCAGGGTGTCCTACTGGATATTTTTATACTCACCCGTACATGGGTTCTACCCACACATTTTGTGTCTTATGAAAACGATTGACCGTTAGACAGGGTTCTCAGTAGACCAGGATCATATAGATCTTATATTTGGGATAGACAGACCATGGTTCATACCAGGAGTTAATTTTGGTTGTAGTCCCCTCTTGCTATCAGGTTGGACTTCTTTACAGTTTTTTGAGGGCTTGTATTTGGCCTTTTTTTCTTCCTATTATTTTTTTGTACTCTGATTGTGGGATCTTATATGTATGCATGCATTTGGTATCAATTTTATTTTACACTTCATCATTGTATGGGATTTGAGGTGTGTGTGTGTGCGCGCGCGTGCGCGCACGTGAACTATAGGCTATGTCCTCCTATGTGAGTGTTATGCCTACTTGGTGCTAGTCTCCAACCATGGACTATTTGAGGTGGGATTAGGGAAGTCGCACTCATATTATCACCAACCAGAAGGTCCCTAGTGTGTTGGGTCATGAAAAGGTGGTATCAGAGGTATTGTTCCATCTTAGGACCATAGTTTTGAAGTTTTTTCTAGCAGTGAGATTGGTTTGGGTTTTATGGAAACAGTGCTAAGTGTTTTGTGTTTGGTTCTTAGGACAAAGACTCCAGTGTTGGTGTGGCGACTAACTTATCCATTCATCAGGACTTTAACTCCCTACATGTATAATTTTTACATTTAGGTACTGGTTGTGGGGGAAAGATTTGTATCATTCATCATATAGGAATCGGTTGTGGTTTCTATTCCCTTCTTGAGTTATCACTCCATATATACTCACTGACTATGGTACATATTATCTATTTTAGAATACCTCCAAAATTTTTTCCAGATATGATTTTGTAGTAGGATCATGAGTATGATCCCCTTAGCGATGAGACTTCGATACAGGGACCTGTTCAGGAGATGTTATGTCTAAGTGGTGCACCAGTCTTACCACCACCTCTTAAGTAGAAGATGGTGCAAAAAGTATCAGCGGATGAGGTGCACAGGATAAGCGCGCTTCATGAGTTTCAGCATCAACGGCCCCTCAGGTTCCTAAGCAATCCATACCCTCAGGCGGAGAAGGACTGGCATGAGGAAGTGATGTGAGTATTTCATCTTTTTAGGGCACCAGTAGACCAAATGATGGTCCTGGTAGTGATCCTTCTCCATGGATCTATGAGAGGATGGTGGGGCTAAGTGTCCCAGTCATATGATAAGGCTACTCTTACATGGAAAGAGTTCAAGTTCCTTTTCAAAGAGAAGTATTCTCCAGCTACATTGAGGGTTGTGTGCACCCAGGTGATTTTAAAACTTCAGAAGGGCAGTATGACTATGGCCAAGTATTCTTCAAGGTTCACCAACCTCTCTCTTTACTCAATGGATATGGTGCATGATCAGTTCTTTTGGGTTCAGACCATAGAGAAAGGTCTATATAGATACATCTGAGCTAGTGTGATACCATTATGTATTCCTACCTATGTTGGGGTGTGGGAGCATGATTTTATGGTTGAGAGCTTCCTGGTTGATCAGACGTGGACAGTTGGTGTCGGCAGTGGTAACACAAGAGTGGAGACATAGGTGGTGGGTAGCCGATGAAAGACACATGGACCTAGACATGGGATATGTTTTAGGAGGTGATCCTAGGAGAGAGGTTCTATGGTTCAAGGCTCACATTATGGATCTTGTTAGCATAGAGAGAGGAAGTTATACTCTTGTGATAGTCAAGGACATATTGTGTGATATTACTCGGCCTGACATTTAACTGATAGAGAGACAATGGATGGGCCTCCTAGGAAGAGTCAACACTAGGTGCAGGTAGGTTTGTAGGGTGGAAGATGTAGAAGTGGAGTAAGGAGAGTGGATAGAGGTGGAATACATTTTGACTTGTTACCACCACCACCCCCAATTGATCTGCACTAGGCTTAAGGATATGGGGGACAAGGGTGAGGATAGTTGCAGGCAGTTGAGACTTATGAACCAGAGACTCTAGGGATGATATGAGGTAAAATATGTGTCTTCTCTACTTTATCTACATTATTGATAGACACGGGTGTGATCCAATACTTTATTTCAACTTTTATGGTTAGAGACTTACATATTTTAGTTGATCCCTTAGCTCGATCGTTGCACTTTAAGACTCCCACTGGAGGTGACATAGGGATCACACACTTCTGTTGATGGTGTGACCTGACTCTTGGAGGAAAAGTTTTCCTTTGGGATCTCTTTGTCACAGTGATAAGTCCTTATGACATTAACTTAGGTATAGACTGGTTATCTAAAGTTTATGCCCAGATAGATTGTTTCAGGCGAAGGATGTAGTGTTTCCTCATTAATGGTTTGAGTTTTTCCTTTATGGGTGAAAAGGAAACCCAAATGGAGTAGGATGGGTTCATGAATATGAGGGTGAAATCGATTACACACATGTTGTCTAGAATTACCCTTGGTGTATTGGATGTGATGAGCTTTTAATTTCCTGTAGTGGTGGCAGAGTATGAGGATGTCTTTCTTGAGGGTGTGTCAGGCTTACCTCCCCACTGAGAGAATAAATTTTTCATATAACTACACCCTAGGGAGACTCTAATATCTAAAACAGCATATTTGATGGCTCCTGTAGAGATTCACGAGCTGTGGGTGGAGTTGGAGAACTTACAGAGGAAGGTCTTCACCATACCTAGTGTTTCACACTAGGAAGCCCCAGTGTTGTTCTCTAAGAAGGTGGATGAGACTTTGAGTTTGTGTGTTGACTAACGTCGCCTAAACTGGGTTACCATGAAGAAAAATTATCCACTACTAGGTATCAATGACATCTTCGATCAATTGAGAGGGACATGATGGCTCTAGAAGATTAACCTCATATCAGGTTATCACTAGCTGCAAGTACAAGATGAGGATATATTAAAGATGACTTTTCAATATCATTATAGTCACTATGAGTACTTAGTGATTCCCTTTGGTGAAAATAATGCCCATAAGTGTTCATGGGACTCATGAATCGGATCTTTTATCTATTCTTATGTTGGTTTTTGGTAGTCTTTACCAACAATATCCTAGTGTACTCGATGTCTAAGGAGGAGTATGCAAGATACTTGAGGATGGTCCTGGATGTACTCTGAGAGAACTAGCTCTACTGAAAGATCTAAAACTGCATATTCTGGATTCAGTAGATCCACTTTTTGGTACATGCTATCTCATAAGATAGTGTAGTAGTGGAACCAGTGAAGGTCAAGGCAGTGTTAGCTTGGGATCCACCCAAGAGTGTGACAGATGTGCAGAGCTTCCTTGGGTTAGCTGGCTACTATCATAGATTCATACCTAATTTTGTTAGTATATAATCTCCCTTAACAAATTTTACCTAAAAGGGGAAGCCTTTCATGTTGATAGAGAGGTGCCAGTAGGCTTTTCAAGAGTTGTGGAAGAGATTGATGAGCGGTCTCATCTTGAGATTACTGGAGGAGGGTGTTGAGTATGTAGTGTTTTACGATGCATCATGGACCAGGCTTGGTTGTGTTCTGATGTAGATGTAGGTGGTGATTTCCTATGGTTCATGTTAGTTGAAACCACATGTGCAGAACTATAAGACCCATGAACTTCATATAGAAATGGTAGTCTTCACACAAAAGTTGTGGAAACAATACCTTATGGGTGAGTGATTTATCATCTATTTTGACCATAAGAGTATCAAGTATATCTTATGTTAGAAGGATCTTAACTTATGAAATAGACGATGACTAGAGTTCCTCCAAGATTATGACTTCAAGATTTTCTATACTCTTGGGAAGGGGAATAGAGTAGAAGATGCTCTTAATAGGAGATATTCTTCACAATTACTGGGTAAGGCATCAGAGTAGTTAGCCTCGTTACAGTTATCCTTAGTGGATGGGGATGGTATGGCTTACCTCTAGTTGATTATCATTACCCCACTGCTTCTACATTGATTTAGAGATTCTGAGCATAAAGATACTGACTGTGAGACCCAGCATACTCATATATCCATTGGATGTGCTCCTGATAGATTTTCTGAATATGGGGATCACATCCTCCTTTTAAGAGGATGGATGATGGTACTAGTGAAATTATGGGAGGAGGTTCTGATAGAGTTTCATATGTCTCCTTTTGTGGTACATCTAGGTGTGGTGAAGATGTATCAGGACCTCCAATATCAATTTTGGTGGCCAGGGATAAAGAAAGAAGTTGCAGGATTTGTATCTTGATGCCTTACTTGTCGGAAAGTGAATGTTGAACACTAGATTCAAGTGGGTTTAGCTCAAACCCTTGAGGTGTCATAGTGGAATTGAGATGAGATATATATGTACTTCATGAAGGGGATTCCATGGATGTATATAGGACATGATTCCATCAAGTTGATTGTAGACCGACTCACCAAGTCGGCCCACTTACTAGCTATCCAAGAGTAATGTTAAGTAGAGAGCTTGGGTCACCTTTACATGCAGGAGATGGTCCAAATCCATGGAGTTCCCTTGATGATCATTTCTAACCATGATTATCACTTCACATTTTGGTCATGGAATGCATTTCAAGAAGCCTTTGGGACTCAGTTGCATTTTTTCATGAATTTTCACCCCCAGACTAACGGCTAGACTGAGCGGGCCCTTCAAGTTCTAGAAGACATGCCACAGAATTTCATGTTAGACTTTGGCTATAATTGGTATGATTTCCTATCATTGGTGGAGTTTTGTACAACAATATCTACCATTCCACCATTGGTATGGCATCGTTCTAGGCCTTGTATAGGTGACTCTATAAGTCGCCACTATGTTGGGCCGACCTATGAGAGTCAGCACTTATGGGCCTAGAGTTGGTGCGGGGTATGAAAGAGAAAGTGAGGATCACCCAGAAGCAGTTTAGGACTACACAGAGTAATCAAAAGTCCTATGCAGACCGATGATGGAGGCCTTTAGAGTTCGAGGAGGGAGACCATGTGATCCTGTGGGTATCACATGGATACAGGTTGTGGAGATTTGGTTGGGGAAACAATCTACCTTTGAGATTAATTGTCCCTTTCTAGATACTACGTAGAGTCAGAGAGGTGGCATACCTCTTGGATCTACCCCCGTAGTTAAATCGGGCACACGATGTCTTCCACGTGTCGTAGATGAGGAGGTATGTGCATCACTCGTCACATGTTATCGACTAGGGAGAGATATACATCAAGGATGTAGCTACTATTATAGAGTAACTAGTAAATATTAAGTATTGACATGAGGAGATCCTCTATGGGGAGCGATTACTTTAGTGTGTTTCTGGTGGCAACATGAGAGTTTTTAGTAGAGTACATAGGAGTAGGAGATCCAGATGCATACTTAGTACCTGCATCTTTTTGTGAAGTCTTTTGTTTTTATTTCTGATATATAAATCCCTAAGGTGAGAAAAATTTAACATCTTTGTTTTTTTCATGTAAAGTCATTGAATACATCTAGCAATATTTTCAATACCAAGTGCTGAGAAGATTCATGATTCTAAATCTTGATGATTCCATAATTGATATATGAAAAATATTAAATATATTAATATAGTTCATGAGTAGTTTTCCTAAAAAAGTGTAATAACTCCTAAACTAGGTCTCATATTGAAAATTTGAGAGTTTTTTGAGTTCAGAGTATGGGTTTTACCCTAGGTGCGACATAAACTTGGAGCACTTCAGACATTCGAGTTAGGGGCAGTCACAGGAAGATTAATAAATAAATAAAATAATTGATTTATTTAATTTAATTTTCTTCTCCATGGCCTAATTTGGTTTACAAATACATTTTTATGGAAAAATATCAGGGTGAGCCACATAAACTTATAGATTTGAGAGAGAGAGCATTGGAGGATTGTTCTTAGACGAATAGCAATTAGATCATGGATCATTGATCAATGTGTAATGAAATTTGAGGATCACACCAATGAAAATAATGCAGATTTTTTCTTTGCCATCGATTAATTAAAATCTAGGTAGGATGTGGTTTTAGTTAGATTTATCCCCATTTAATTTTCATATGATGAACACAAATTAATCAAACAATGAATTGATTCGCGGATCGAGGGTATTGTGGGTACGAGTTAGATATTATTCGAGATTAGGGATTTCTTTTGTGGATTATTTATATCTCTTCATTCATCATTCTAATGGAAATGAATCTAGGACAACGTGAACTTTGGCTGAGGTCCATTCCTCATGTTTTTGTTTTGTGCATTTCTTCCTCTGTTCTTCACATATTCATCATGGACAATTCCTTTAGACTGCAGTTTGATGAATAACTGATATTCAATTGTTTAAAAACTATTCTTTAGTGAAATGAATCAACAATGCAGGTACGGATACAATCGAGGCTGCAATTTTGGGTCACGATGATGACAGATGATTGATCAGTTCATATTTTTGGATATCAGTTGCAGGCTTTAAGCATGTAGTAATGGTGTAGCGTGACAACAACGAATCCCAATTGAGTTAGTTTATTAGATTCCAACAAGTATGTGATGATGAGGTTCACTCAAGCTAGATCCACCATATTCGACAAGTTCAGTGGCAGAAATCACGGACAATAGTGACAGAAGAGGAAACTGCATGAAGATCCACGGGTTCTGGAAAAATCCCGATATACATGGCGTGTAATCTAAGAATACATGTCATGTGGGGACCTGGTTGTGGAACTTGGGTTTCTGTGGAGGATATATGTATCACATGGAATGTGACACGTGTCATAGAGTGTGTGACTTGGCTTGGAGGCTTGACATGTACTCTGTGAGTACATGGCCAGGCACACAACTAGGCACACAGTTATGCTAGGATTATATGGGCAGTGCTAAGTACTCAGACACGACCAAGTAAACAGGAATGACCAGGTGTACACGGGCATGGTTCGTGATACATGGGTAGACCCAGTTCCAAAGAGACACAGTTTCTGCTTATAGTACATGCGTGTACTTCTTCAAAGATGTCTTGGAGACCTTATTTCCTTCAGGATAAACAAGTTTCATTTTGGTGTGTTCCCTTGATCCTTTCTCTGAAGGTTTAGTATGGAATCACGTCATGTTCATATGATGGTGATCCCCTCTGAGGAACTTCAGTCTCTAATAGAGTTGTTGGAATCTCTCTGTAAGGATCAAAGTGAGATCATCTATTATCGTTAACCCTGATTGGGATTCTCATAATCGTCATGAACAACACTATGTGGGTGTCGATCCCCTACTTAATGTGTTAATCCATATTGGGTTATTATCATACCCCGTAGCCCTAGGTGTGATCTCCATCTGTGTATCATTCTCTTTAGACTTCCATCACATACTCCTTATGGAGAGACTAGATGAGCATGGCATATCAGACAGACATTATCAGTGCTATTTTACTTATGGAGTGTGCTATCCTAGACAAGTGTTATATGAAACCTTCAAGTAGGAATCCTAGGCTGGCAATACAGTTGTGAACTTACCTTGAGACTGTGTGTCTACTATAAGTATATTTGGATGTTTTATTTTATGTTTCATATTATGATTATCATATCATGTGATGAGCTCACTCCTCTTGATGTTTTATGCTTGATGATTTCAGGGAGTCCTACTGGGTATTGTTATAATCACCCTTGCATGAGATCTGCCTGCACATGTCATGTCTTATGCAGATGACTGACCATTCAAAGGGGTTCTGGGTGGACTAGGAGCATTCAAATCTTATATTGGGGATAAAAATATTTTGGTTCTTACAAGGAGTTGCTTTTTGTGTTATTCCCCTCTTGATATCTAGTTGGACTTCTTTAAAGTTTTTTGCATGCTTATATTTGGCCCTTTTCTCTTCTAAGTATTTTGTTGTACTCTGATTGTGGGATCTTAGATGTATGCATGTATTTGGTATCAGTTTCATTTTACACTTCAACATTATATGGTCTTGGATATGTGTGTGTGTTCGTGTACATGTATTGTAGGCTAAGACCTCCCATGTGAGTGTTATGCCTACTCAGCACTAGTCATCGAACCCTAGCCTATGAGAGGTAGGATTGGGGTAGTTTCACTTGGCTTATCACTAAACAAGTGGGACCCAGTCGGTTATGTAATTTCTGGAATTCAATGTAAATTTTTTTCAATTTTAAATGGGATTTTTATGAGATCAGGCTCTGAGGTGGCATGTAATTCTGAGGCCCAGATTCACTGGAATGGATTTTCAAACTTTTTTAAGTTTATTAATTAAACGTGTGAGTGGGTTATTCTATCTTTTGAACCAGTTCTCAGATCGAAAATATAAGGGCATCGTTGAACTCTGAATGGTGGTATTTGACTATAAAGGACTTAACTTCGACTGGTCCGGGTCGACATGAAAAATTATTTTTCAGAATTTTTGAACAAAAAGTTAAATAAAATAAACTGGATTTTTTTTTTGAATTAGAAATCATTTCAATATAATGGATTTCCACCTGAGCTTAACTGAAACACTATTTCATTAATAAAACATTGTAACGATGCCACGTTTCATCAGTAACATAAAGGCATTTAACACCCCTTAATGGTTTGAAAACGATCAATTGTTGACAAGGTATAGGGGAAATCTCTGAGTCTCTAGAGGATCACTACCGACGAATGACGAATGATGATCACCAATGATGAATGATCAACGAATTGAAAAACCGGATTCAGATCAAACGTGGAAGAATGACGACAACGCGGAGACATTCTTCGTCAGTGAAAGAACCTTTTGAGGTAGGTTTTTTTTTTAATTTGTAACTTTCCCGTTCTTGGATTTAAAATGATGAACGTGGATCAACCCATGAATAGGTTGACCCAATGTTTGATCATTATTGATGGATGACATTGGTTCATTTTTTATCCTTCTAATGGGAGCGGAATAAGGTTGTAATGAACAATGGCCAAAGATCATTCCCCGATTTGTTTCCTCGTGATCCTTCCCTTTTATTCTCATGCTTTATTCATTATTTTCGGGATATGAACAAAAGATCATCGAACGTTCACCTTGTGGTGCAACGATCTGACATCATGGATCATAGACAAATGTGGCACAAGTGGGGTGCGACGATGATGATGGTAGTTGGAATAAAGTGGTGTGAGAGATACCATCATTCAAGTACTTTTTGGAGAAAGGGATCAAAAAGGAGGTTTGATCCCCAGGCAGTGAAGAATGTGACTCGTGGGTTCCAGAACACCCTCTGGGTCGAAGAACGGACCATTGTAGTGCGTCTGATGGTCCGCTAAAGTTTTTTTTGGCACACTGGTGCCGGCAGTGGCACCAACGGCAGCACGTGGTGGCATTCGTGTGCCAGGAATATGTGGCGGCACGCCACGGTGTCACCGGCAGCCGCGTTTGGCGGATTTCGGATGCGAAGGAGGCCACGGCTTCAAAGTCGCGGTGTTGACCGGTCCCGCGGCTCAAAGCCACAGGATTTTGACCTGGCGGTCGGCCGTTGTCGACCACATTTCGTGGAGGGGCGACAATGGCTGCCACGTGGAGAAACTGTGGCTCCGACCACAGTGTGATTTGGACCCGTGGAAAGCCATGAGTTGTGTGAAGAAATCTGGTCTGCTCCATGAACCGGTTGACTAGGGTGGCAGTGCCAGCTGGCACCGCCAGGTGCACAACGGACGTGGCATAGCTGCGCTTGGTCTGGAGGAGCCAACCCGCTCAAAGGAGGGTTAGGTTGCTGCTTGTCACGACCCGTCCTAGTGGGGCCCGAGCCGCAAATCCCCAAGCCCGCCTCTAATAGGCCAGGGGCTGGTGACTAGCACCGAGTAGGCATGCTACTAACATGGGAGGCATTGCCTATAAACCTGTACACACGCACACACATCTCCAAGCCCACAAAGCTAAAAAGTAAAAACTACTAAAGATGGAAAAACATGCATACACTAAAAACCCAACCAACAGAGTATGACAGGGAAATAAAGTACAGTAAAGTAAAACCCTGGGCCAAAAGTTCAAGCCCACCAAAAGAAAGTCTACAACAAAGTCCAACCTGTAGATAAAGGTACTGGGATTGCAACCTGTCACCGAAGGAACACACCTCGGCCTGTCTGATCTCACTGAGCACCATCCGGTCCTGGTCTGCCTAGAATATTGTAAAAGGCTCGCTCGTCTGCACAAGACATGACACGTGCGGGCAAAGCCCGTGTAGGGGTGAGTATAACAATACCCAGTAGGACACCCCAAAAACCACAAAGGAAAATACAAACAAGGAAAAATACCACAAAGAAAGGTACAGTCAGCTCCACACAGTATATGTCTATGGAACATATATCAATAATATCCAGATATACTCATACACAGATGACCATCGCGAAACCACCACTAAGATTCAGCTTGAAGATTCCACTAAGCATACAACCGGGAGAACACACTCCTAGGTCTGAAGAGAGAGATATGAAGTACTCGTTCCAGGAGAACACACTCCATGAGTACCTTGAGGACATGATGATCAGGTGAGGATCACAACCAAGTCATGGGTTGATTCTGAAAACTCAGTCTGAGCTAATCCGCTAGGCAGAGGATCGGCGCCCGGGTAAGGTGGATCACGTCGATACCAAGAACTCTACCTAGGGTATCATGAATGAATAGAGGATCCGGCTCTAAGTATCACATAGGGGATTCCAACGACTCTATTCAGGAAGTCCTGCTTAAGGGATCATACTCCAGTATATTAGTAAATGATACCAGAAACCTTCAGGAGAAAGGCCAAGGGTACGGACCCTAAGAAGGCCAGTCCAAGTCACGGAAGACAAGTGGCTCAAGACATGAAGAAAAAGGTTACCCAGAATGTAGTATGGTTACACACCGTGTTCCTTGACCCCGGGTACTGCCCATGTAGATAGCCCGTGTCATTCGTTCAAGCCGTGAAAAACCAAACTACACGTCGTGTAGAAAAGTACACATCGTGTTCCTTGACCCCGGGTACTGCCAGTGTAACCGGCCCGTGTTATTCGGCTTGTCAGATAGAAAGAAACTACACGGCGTGTAGAAGAATCAAACGCCGTGTCTGAGCAACTGGGCTCGCTCCGTGTACGCTGGCCATGTGCCCGTACACGGTCTATGCATGTGTCCGTGTCGCCTACCTGTGTACCAATACACGGGGTATCCCGTGTATCTGGATGGAGAGGGGTATACACGGTGTGTCCTCGGCCGTGTACCCTTCCCGTGTCCGTGTACTCTCAGAGTACATGCCAGGTTGTTCGCCGACGAACACACACTGTGTAGCCCATACTACACGGCATGTAGTCATGATTTTTCCAGAAACGCCGTCTTCCTCTGCAGGCCTCGGCTGATCCTTCGAACTTCGATTCAGCCGTCTGTTTTCCGCGAAACTCAAGATGTTGGATCGCCTGGTCATCGTGATGCTGAATCCATGGGTTTTGGGCCTTCAATCAGCTCCAAAATCCGATTCCGGTCACCCGTACGGAAATCATTCAAAGAAATATTTCTTCCAATCCACTTTGATTCGTCCGTCTCCACTGCAGCCGCACCTCCATAGGGTTGTACCAATGTTGGATCTTCAATTTGGGACCGTTGCATCGCACAACGGGTGCGCAACGATCCGTTGTTCCTCATCCCATGAAGAACGTGAAGAACACTCACGAAGAACGTGATAAATTTGGGGAAGAGACACACACAAATCGAGAGGGATGAACCTCGATCGATGTTCGTGTCGATCTTGGTCCGTCACCGTTAGAAGGATGAATGAAACCAAACAATAACAAGAATCAAATCCCCAAAATCCCCGTAAAAGCCCATCCCGCAAGAACGATCGATCCGCGGGCTAATCTATTTGTGGATTAGTCCGCGTTCGTCGTAGATTTCAAAAACGGGGAAGAATAAAATCACAACAACATCCTACCTAGATTTCGGCATTCGTTGGCGAAGATCCGGTCGTCACGTCGTCGTCACTGACGAAATCCGTCAAGAATGTCGCTGCCGCGTTGGGGGTTTCCTCCAGAGCTTTCCCAGAGCCTCCAGGGGAAAATCAGGGTTATGGGAATTGTAACTCTGATCCCCTGTGTAATCTCTATTTAAAAGATAAGAGATATTTTACGTAACAAGGTTTAAATAAAATATTTTAATTAAATATTTTATTACTGTTGCATCCAAAAACTAGATTTCACCACCGACCTGCACTAGCCGATGTTAGGCATTGCCTTAGGTAAAATCGATGTTTTGAACGCAATAGTGCCCTCGGATTTCTGATCCGAGCACCCGTTCGGGAGTTATTCCACTTTTTCAGGAAAACCGCACGTGTGCATAATTTAATTATTAAATTAAATTCAAACATTTGTTCCGAGCTCACTGGGCCTCGGAACTGCACGTCGTCTCAGAGCCTGGTCTCGAATTAATTCCCATATAATATTAAAATAATACATGGAAAAATCCGGGACATTACATCACACCCACCTTAGGGCTTTTACATCCCCAAAAATCCAAAACAAGGGCTACTCAAAAAGATGTGGGTACTGCACGTGAATCTGAGCCTCCCACTCCCACGTGCTCTCTTGGAGATTCCCGTGCTGCCACCGGACATGCACCAAGGGAATAACTCATACACGAAGGATCTTCTCCTGCCGATCCTCGATCTCTACTGGGTACTAAGCAAAGGTCGCTCCATCGTCGATATCCAGCTCACCCCAGTCGATGACGTGCGATGGATCATGCACGTACCTCCGTAGTTGTGAAACATGGAAGACGCTGTGTACTTGGTCCTTCTGAGGAGGTAGAGCCAAGAGATATGCCACCTCGCCAACTCTACTCAGAATATGAAAAGGGACAATGAACCTCGGAGATATCTTGCCGCCTCATCCAAATCTCTGCAATCCCTATCGAGGTGAGACCCGAAGGAACACATGGTCTCCTTCCTCTAACTCCAAGGGCCTCTGTCTCCGGTCAGCATAAGACTTTTTCCAACTCTGTGCAGTCTTCATCCACTCCTGGATGACCTGTACCTTCTCTATAGTATCTCTCACCATCTTTGGGCCCATGAGGGTTGACTCTCCCAGGTCAGTCCAGCAAATTGGCGACCTGCAAGGTCGCCCGTATAGAGCCTCGAATGGTGTCATACCAATAGTGGAATGATAACTGTTGTTATAATAAAATTACACCATTGGTAGTTGATCCTCCCATCTACGACCGAAGTCAAGTATTCAATCTCTTAGCATATCCTCCAGGACCTGGATGGTCCGCTCTATCTGACCATCAGTCTGGGGATGAAACTTTGTGCTCAAGCGTAACTGAGTCCCAAAAGATTCATGCAATCCCTTCCACAACCAGGATGTGAAACGATCATCACTATATGAGACGATATTGGATGGTACTCCATGAAGTCAGACTATCTCCTGCACGTAGAGGCATCCCAAGCTCTCTACTGAACTCTGCTCCCGTATGGATAGGAAGTGGGCCGACTTGGTGAGTCGATCAACGATCACCCAGATGGCATCGTTCCCCCTAGATGTATGTGGTAAACCCGTCACGAAGTCTATAGATATCACATCTCACTTCCACTCTGGCACCTCAAGGGGCTGAGTCAAACCTGTTGGAACCTGGTGCTCAGCCTTTACTTGCTGACAAGTAAGGCACCGAGAAACAAACTCTGCCACACGCTTCTTCATTCCTGGCCACCAGAACTGACGTCGGAGGTCCTGGTACATCTTTTCCATGCCTGGATGCATCGCCAAAGGGGATGTATGGAACTCCCTTAGAACCTCCTCCTGCAACGTCACTGGTACTAACATGCGCCCTCTAAAAAGTACAACGTGCTCTCCACCTTCTGAATATCCATCAGCAGCATCACCTGTGGATAACTGAGCACGTAGAGTCTCACAGCTAGCATCCTCGTGATGTTATTCCCTAACTCGCTGTAAGAGTGGAGGGATAACAACCATCGACTGAAGGTAAGCTCCCTCATCTCCATCCACGAAGGACAACTGCAAAGAGGCCAACAGCCTTGTCACCTCATCTAGCAACTGTGAACTGGATTTCCTACTAAGAGCATTGGCCACCACATTCCCCTTCCCAGGAGTATAAATTATCTCAAAGTCATGTAGTTCTGATCGTGTGGTCTCAACTGACGTGAGCCATAGGCAATCACTGCTTAACTCTGCATTAGGACACAACCAAGCCCGGTTCCTGATGTGTCGCAGAACACTACGTACTCGACACCCTCCTCCGGTAATCTCAAGATCGGGGAGCTCATCAGACTCTGTCTTAACCTTTGGAAAGCCTATTGTCACCTCTCGGTCCACACGAAAGGTTGTCCCTTTCAGGTCAAAGCTATCATGGTTGCCACAATCCTGGATAAATCATGGATGAATCTCCGATAGTATCCTCCCAACACAAGGAAACTTCGCACCTCCGTCACGCTTCGGGGTGGCTCCCATGCTAGCACTGCCCCCACCTTTGTTGGGTCCATTGCTACACCATCCGCTGAGATAACGTTCCCTAGAAAGTGGACCTCTTGTAACTAGAACTGACACGTCGAGAGTTTCCCATACAACTGGTGCTCTTGGAGTGTGTCCAGAACCATCCTTAGGTGTCCCGCATGCTCCTCCTCGGACGCAGATTACACAAGGATATCATTGATGAAGACCACTACAAACCGGTCTAGATAGGGCTGAAAGATCCGATTCGTGAGTCCCATGAACACTGTCGGGGCGTTCGTCATTACGAAGGGCATCACCAAGTAATCATAGTGACCGTAGAAACATCTGAAAGTCGTCTTCGGTATATCCTCCTCCCGTACTCACAACTGGTGATAGCCTGATCATAGATCAACCTTCGAGAACCATCATGCCCCTCTCAACTAGTCATAGAGGTCATATATCCTCGGTAGTGGATACCGATTCTTCATGGTCACCTGATTTAAGCGTCGGTAATCCACACACAGCCTCAAGCTACTGTCCGCCTTCTTGGAAAATAGCACTGGGGCCGCCCAGGGTGAAACGCTGGGTCTCACAAAGCCCTTCTTCTACAAGTCGTCCAGCTGCATCCTCAGCTCATGAAGCTCTGCAGGAGCCATCCGATAAGCTGATGCTGATATCGGGGTCGTCTCAAGTTGCAACTCAATGCATAAATCTATCTCCTGACAGGGAGGTAGCCTGGGGACATCCTCTAGAAGTACGTCCTCGTACTCAGCCACCACTGCTGAAAACTAGAATCTCGTAACATCTTTCGTGCCAAGGGCTAGGCTAGCCAACTGATGTGAAATCGGTTGTGCCCTCCTATGCACGAGTCCATCTTGCACTGCTTAGGTCTCTCTTTCACCGACAAAAGATAACCTCGTCCCATCACTACGGACACATCGTACCCTTCACCTAAAACAATCAATCTGGGCATGAACTATGGATAGCCAATCCATACCAAGAATGACATCGTAAAGCCTCGACGCTACCACCAAGATGTTCCAACCGAAACTCTCGCCTCCAAGGGTCAGGTCACACTGCCTGCAAAGGTGTGTGATCTATGAATCTTCTCCAGTCGGTGTTTCTAAGCGTAAGGGTCGAGTCAACGGCTCAACTAGAATCTCAACGTCTCGAACAAGATAAGCAGCCAGAAAGTAATGACTAGCACCTATGTCTATCAATACGTCATCCAAAGTAGAAAAGACACAGATTGTACCTCTAATAATTCTGGGAGTACCTGGGTCATAAGCCTCTGCCGCCTGCAGCTGTCCCTGCCTCTGTCCACCAGCTCCCTGAGCCTGGGGTGGACCTCTTGGGGGTGGTGGTGGTAAAGGGTCGAAACGCCGACCACCTCCAACTGCTCTCCCAGCTCCTATGCCACATATGCCACCTCGCAGATCTGCCTGCTCCACATGTTGCCTCTGCCTCGGTGGTCCGTCCACTGCTCCCGTGTCAGTAGTACCGCGGGTCGGACAATCTCGAGCGAGATGTCCCCTGCCGTCACATGAGTAACATCGTCTCTCTCGAGGATGGCTGGATGCACCCTG
Organism: Viscum album; assembly: GCA_963277665.1. Lineage (NCBI taxonomy): Eukaryota > Viridiplantae > Streptophyta > Magnoliopsida > Santalales > Viscaceae > Viscum > Viscum album. The sequence continues at coordinate 926,343,478 of OY728127.1, forward strand.
TGCGGCTGATCCCCTATCCTGGGATCTCCTCTGGAAACGTCTCCCACGCCTGGGTCCCTGACATCAGCTCCCTGCCGCCAAGGTCTCTGCTCCAGCTTGCCCACTACTGACAACTGCCGGCTGTCCCTGCTCCGCCAGGAAGCTCTCGACCACCAAATCCCGCTCAAGCACCCCAGCATAAGTAGGAATACTCATAGGGATGATGCTAGCTTGGATATCTCTGCGCAATCCCCACTGAAAAGTCTGATCTCTGAAGTAATAATCTCTGACCATATCCATAGAGTACCGTGAGAGGTCGGTAAACCTCGATGAATAGTCATCCACTGACATGGTTCCCTGCTGGATCTGAAGAAGCTCCTGTATGCGTACTGCTCTCAGGGTAACCGGTGAAAACTCCTCTCTGAAGAGACGCTCAAAATCCAACCATGCAAGTGTCGCCTCGTCGTGATTCTGGACAACTAAACTCCACCATTGTCCTGCCGAGCCCTGCAGAAGGCTCGCTGCCAGGATCACCATCTGGTCTACTGGTGTCCTGACCAAATGGAAGACTTTGGTCACTGTCTCAAGCCAGTCCTCTACTGCCTGAGGGTCAGGCTCACCTCGAAACCTGAGGGGTCTCTGTCTCTGAAACTCGTGGAGTGCACTCAGCCTGCGCTCCTCCTCCACTGGTATAGCAGGCGCTAAACACTGCCCCACATGTGGTGGAATAACTAGCACGCCACCTGGTGGTAGAAATGGGGGATATGGTCCCTGTATCGAAGCTTCATCACTGAGGGGGTCATCCTTGTGATCGAGTTACTGGATCCTAGCGGGTGCGTGTCGTAGAGGCATCCTGTTTAAGAAACAAGACGTATCAGAGTCAGTGAGAATATCTGGAGAGCTGACTCAAGAAGGACATGGAAACCACAACCCATTCCTATATGATGCATGTACCATTATTTTCCCCCATGCAACTAGTGTTTTCATGTTCCGAGCCAAAAAGCAAGTTATCAGAGTCCTGGTGTATGGATACGTCGGCCGCCGTACCAACATTGGGGTCCCTAGCCTGAGAGCCGAACTCGAAACACTTAACACTATTACCCCAAACCAACTCACAGACTCTCAGTCCTAAGGTAGAACCGACCCCTCTGATACCACTTTGTCACGACCCATCCTGGTGGGGCCCGAGCCGCAACTCCCCAAGCCCGCCTCTAATAGGCCAGGGGCTGGTGACTAGCACCGAGTAGGCATTCTACTAACATGGGAGGCATTGCCTATAAACCTGTACACACGCACACACATCTCCAAGCCCACAAAGCTGAAAATTAAAAACTACTAAAGATGGAAAAACATGCATACACTAAAAACCCAACCAACAGAGTATGACAGGGAAATAAAGTATAGTAAAGTAAAACCCTGGGCCAAAAGTACAAGCCCACAAAAGAAAGTCTACAACAAAATCCAACCTGTAGATAAAGGTATCGGGACTGCAAACTGTCGCCGAAGGAACACACCTCGGCCTATCTGATCTCACTGGGCACCGTCCGGTCCTGGTCCGCCTAGAATCTTGTCAAAGGCTCGCTCGTCTGCACAAGAAATGACACATGCGGTCAAAGCCCGTGCATGGGTGAGTATAACAATACCCAGTAGGACACTCTGAAAACCACAAAGGAAAATAAAAACAAGGAAAAATACCACAAAGAAAGGTGCAGTTAGCTCCACAGAGTATATGTCTACAGAACATATATCAAGAATATCCAGATATACTCATACACAGACGACCATCGCGAAACCATCACTAAGATTCAGCTTAAAGATTCCACTAAGCATACAACCGGGAGAACACACTCCTAGGTCTGAAGAGAGAGATACGAAGTACTCGTTCTGGGAGAACACACTCCACGAGTACCTTGAGGACAAGATGATCAGGTGAGGATCACAACCAAGTCATGGGGTGATTCCGACAACTCATTCTGAGCTAATCCGCTAGGCAGAGGATCGGCGCCCGGGTAAGGTAGGTCACGTCGATACCAAGAACACAACCTAGGGTATCAGGAATGAATAGAGGATCTGGCTCTAAGAATCATAAAGGGGATTCCAACAAATCTATTTAGGAAGTCCTGTTGAAGGGATCATACTCCTATATATTAGGAAATGATACCGGAAACCTACAGGAGAAAGGCCAAGGGTATGAACCCTAAGAAGGCTGGTCCAAGTCACGGAAGACAAGTGGCTCAAGCCATGAATAAAAAGGTTACATGGCATGTAGTATGGTTACACACCGTGTTCCTTGACCCCGGGTACTGCCTGTATAGACGGCCTGTGTCGTTCGTTCAAGCCATGCAAAACCAAACTACACGACGTGTAGAAAAGTACACGCTGTGTTCCTTAACCTTGTGTACTGCCCGTGTAACCGGCCCATGTAATTTAGCTTGTTGGATAGAAATAAACTACACGGAGTGTAGACGAATCACACACCGTGTCCGAGCACTTGGGCTCGCTCCATGTACGCTGGTCATGTGCCCATACACGGTCTCTACCCGTGTCCGTGTCGCCTGCCCGTGTACCAGTACACGGGGTATCCCGTGTATCTGGCTGGGTCTGGCCGGGGATGGGTATACACAGCGTGTCCTTGGCCATGTACCCTTCCCATGTCTGTGTACTCCCAGAGTACACACCAGGTCATTCACCACCAAACACACGCCGTGTAGCCCATACTACACGGCGTGTAGTCGGGATTTTTCCAGAAATGTCGTCTTCCTCTACGTGCCTCGGCTGATCCTTCGGACTTCGATTCAGCCATCTGTTTGCTGCAAAACTCAAGATGTTGGATCGCCTCATCATCATGATGCTGAATCCATGGGTTTCAGGCCTTCAATCGGCTCCAAAATCCGATTCTGGTCACCCGTGCGGAAATCGTTCGAAGAACGATTTCTTCCAATCCACTTCAATCCGTCTGTCGCCACTATAGCCGCACCTTCATAGGGTTGTACCAATGCCAGATCTTCAATTTGGGACTGTTTCATCGCACAACGGGTGCGCAATGATCTGTTGTTCCTCGTCCCGTGAAGAACGCGAAGAACACTCATGAGGAACACGATAAATTTGGGGAAGAGACACACACAAATTGATAGGGACGAACCTCGATCGATGTTCATGTCGATCTTGGTCCCTCACCATTATAAGGTTGAACAAAACCAAACAATAACAAGAATCAAATCCCCAAAATCCCCTCAAAATCCCATCCCGCAAGAACGATCGATCCGCGGGCTAATCTGTTTGTGGATTAGTCCACGTTCGTCGTAGAAATCAAAAACGGGGAAGAATAAAATCACAACGACATCCTAACTAGATCCTGGCGTTCGTTGGTGAAGATCTGGTCGCCGCGTTGTCATCGCCGATGAAATCCATCAAGAATGTCGCCGCCGCGTTGGGGGTTTCCTCCAGAGCTTTCCCAGAGCCTCCAGGGGAAAATCAGGGTTATGGGGATTGTAACTTTGATCCCCTACGCAATCTATATTTAAAATATAAGAGATATTTGGCATAACAAGGTTTAAATAAAATATTTTAATTAAATATTTTATTACAGTTGCATCCAAAAACCAGATTTCACCACCGACCTGCGCCGACTGATGTTAGGCCTCGCCTTAGGTAAAATCGTTATTCTGAACGCAACGGTGCCCTCAGATTTCTGATCTGAGCACTCGTTCGGGAGTTATTCCACTTTTTCATGAAAACTGCACGCGCACGTAATTTAATTATTAAATTAAATTCAAACATTTGTTTTGGGCTCACTAGGCCTCGGAACTACACGTCGTCTCAGATCCTGGTCTCGAATTAATTCCCATATAATATTAAAATAATACATGGAAAAATCCGGGACATTACACTGCTGGTAGGTTGCACCTAGCCAGGAAGGTCGAGCTAGGCCCATTGGACCGGTTCGGACCCAGGTCAGGTTGGCCCGACCGGGTCGGACCAGACCCCACTGGCCCCTGTTTCGCTAAAATGGTCATAACTTGTAAACATAGCATTTTTTTGATGAGTGGTCTATGGAATTCGGACCCTTAGGATGAGACGGTCTTTTTGAGATACTCTAAGTGAGTTTTTGAAAAAGTTAGAGGATGTACTTTTTGGTATGAAGAGTAGTCTCTCCCGGTACGAGCAGACTTTGGGAAAAATCAGGGTGATTCTTATGATGAGATGTTAGGATAGTTACTCCCTTGATGAATCAAGGCATGGGTAATCCTTATCCCTCTGATTTGGTAGATTTGGGACTCCCCACATTTTGGGTGTGGGTTCGTTTTCCTTTGAGTGGTTTCCTTTGACAGTGCTACTCCCCTATAGGATTAGGGTGTTGGTTCTTGGAGAAGTTCGTAATGGAAGAGTCGGTACTCCCCTGCCATGTCAGGGAGCAGGTCCTCTATCCTTGGATTCAGTACTCCCCTATTGGACTAGGGTGTGGGTCCTCCATATCTAATGCATATAGAGTCGGTACTCCCCTATCGTGTTGGTAGTGGGTCCCCTATTGTAGGAGTCAATACTCCCCTACCGTTCTAGGGTGCGGGTCCTCCTTACGTAGTGCTATGGCAGAGTCGGTACTCCCCTGTCGTTCCAGGGAGTGGGTCCTCTGTCATGGGGTCGGTACTCCCCTAACGTACTAGGGTGAAGGTCCCCCATAGTGAATAGACATATAGAGTTGGTACTCCCCTATATTACTAGGGTACAAGTCCTCTAGTCACTGAGTGGTACTCCCCTATCGGGTAGGGTGTGGGTCCTCGATATACGAAGTTGTAATCCCCTGATGATTCAGGGTGTGGGTCCTTCATGATTAGTACTCCCTTATTGGAACTAGGGTGCGGGTCCTCACTTACAGAGTCATACTCCCCTATCTTTTAGTAGAGACAGGAAGTGGGTCCTCCATAGGAGTTGGAGCTCCCTTGACTTCAGGAAACAGTTATGAGTAGTGGGCCCCTTCCCTGGAAGAGATCGATACCTAGGTAGGAGTTAGTACTCCCTTGACGGACTGAGGCATGGGCCACTCCTTATAGGAGTGACTAAGGTATCACAGGTTGGCCTAGAGTAGTTCTCCCTCAACTGAGCGCAGTGACAAGGATCGGGCCTCTTCACTTGGGTTTCCTTGGTCTTGCATTGGGCGCAAGGCTGTGACGACTAGACCTCTAGTGTCGGGCACTAGATTCGAACCTAGTAGAATGTTCCTGATGGAGCACGTTCTCTCTGACGTACCATTCAGAATGGTAGAATTGTACCTGATGGAGTGCATATCTCATACGGGAGTCATCAGGGATGGCTGAGCTTGTGGAGTGTGATATATTGGTTTGTGTGTTATGACTTCAGCCTTTTATGAGAATCCTGAAGCTGGCCGTGTGATCGGGACCACATGTTTACTTAGTGCATAAGATGATTATATCTGGATGTTCTTGGTATATGTGTGGGAATATACCTATGTAAAGCTGACTGTGCATTTCTTTGTGGTTTCCCTCTTATGCTTTACCTTTTTGGTTTCGAGGTCCCTTATTGAGTATTGTTTTACTCACCCCTACTGGGGCTTTGCCCGCACTTGTCGTGCCTTGTGAAGATAACTGATGCTTTGACGGATTCCAGGGAGGATCAAGACCCGGTGGTGTTAAGTGAGAGCAAATATACAAGGCATACTCCTACGACTTCAAGCAGCTACCCTCCACCTACCCTTCAGGTAGGGTTCTCAGCAAACGAGTTTCAGAGACCTTGGGTTGTACTTGTGTTCTGTTTTTCCTTTGATGAGCTTGTATACTGGCTCGGTTTACCCCCTTGTACTTTACTTGTTGTTGTACACTGTTTGTGGTTTGCTTAGTGGATGTATGCAGTGTTTTACTTTTCAGCTTGTGGGCTAGGGTTATGAGTGTGCATGTGTATAGGTTCTCGTAAAATGCCTCCCACTTATAGGATAATGCCTTAGGTGCTAGTCGTTAGCCCCTGGCCTTTGGGAGGTGGGTTTGAGGTAGTCGCGACATGGGCCCCGGGGGATGGTTCATGACAAATTGGTATCAAAGGTGGTCAGTTCTACCTCAATGACCAAGGGTCTGTTGTTTTTTTGGTTTTTGGAAACAATGTTAAGTGTTTCGAGTTTGGATTTCAGTCCAGAGACTCCAGTGTTGGTGCAACGGCCGACGTATCCATACACCAGGACTTTGGACACCTGTTTTCTAACTTGGTACATGGAAACACTGGTTGCAGGGAAATAAAGGGTATATGCATCATATAGGAATAGTTGTCCTTTCCATGTCCTTCTTGAGTCAGCTCTCCAGATATGCTCTTTAATCGTGGTTCATATTGATATATTTCAGGATTCCACCACTATGACAACCAGATAGGATTCTACAATGTGATCATAATAATGATCCACCCCGAGTGGAGGCTTCAGTACAGGGCACTGAATCTAAGGCGTTACCTCCGGGTGGTGCACCAATGATGCAACCACCTATCGATCAACGGTTTCTACCAGCACTACCAGTGGAGGATGAACGCATGCTAAGTACACTACACGAGTTCTATAGGTAGAGACCTCCCAAGTTATGAGGTGTTACAGATCCTCAGGTAGATGAGGATTGTCTTGACATGGTAACATGATCCTTTCACTTAGTGGGGACACCGCCCGACTAGATGGTGGTCCTAGCTGCGAGCCTTCTACAAGGATCAGTGGGACAATGGTGGTGCTTGGTGATCTAGACACATGAGGAAGCGACCCTCACTTGGACAGACTTTGAGCACCTCTTCAGGGATGATTTCTTTCTGGTGACTTTACGCTCTGTGTGTATATAGTAGATGTTGCACCTATGGCAAGACAACATTTTGGTAGTAGAGTACTCAGCGAGATTCACAGATCTTTTTTGTTACTCTACTGATATGGTGCAGGACTCTTACTTCAGGGCCCGGACCTTTGATCAGGGGCTATGCCAGGAGATCAGGTCATTGGTGATACCCATAAGCATTCTGACATATACTGGGGTGTTGGAGTGAGCCCTTGTGGTTAAGAGCTTCCTGGTAGAGGAGAAGATGGATGTGACCTACAGCAGTGGTCACGAGGTAGAGGCGTCTGATGGAGCTAGCATACAACTGGCTACAGGATCACGGCGTAGGAGGCATACCCATGCTCGAACACAGACATGTGGGTCTGTGGCGTAGGAGCAGCACTGAGGAGATGATCAGCCACAGTAGAGGTAGTGTTATGTTTTAAAGAGTTATGGGAAATACCACGAGGGATTGTCTAACCCACTATGCCATTGTGAGGGAGCCGGCAGACAAGCCTCCTTGGTAGAGATAGCGCCTGGAGCAAGGAGTTCCGCAGGTCAGTGGATGAGGCAGAGGAGATGGACGAACAGTAGGAGGTGGTCCACACCGGGCTCAGGGAGCTAGAGGGTGAGGGTGAGGACAGATGCAAGCGGTCATGGCTTATGACCAAGAAAATCCATGAGAGATTTGAGGTACGATCTGTGTCTTTTATTTTGGTTTCCTTTTAAAATAGACACATTTTCTAGTCGTCCTCCTTTTTTTGTGAGTTCTGTTTGAGACTTAGAGGTTCTGATTGGACCATGGACTTGACCCTCATGCTTAGAGACTCCTGCTAGAGGAGACTCATTGATCACACACTGGCGCTGATAGTGTGATCTGACTCTTGGAGGTGAGAGTTGTGGTTGTGATCTCTTAGTCATGGCATCGAGTCCATATGACGACATTATGGGTATGGAATAATACCATTCATACCTAGATTGATGATATTAGGCAAAGGATGTGGTGTGTTCGCGATGGTGAAAACAAGTTTTCCTTTCAGTGAAAGGAAAACTCAGGCAGCACGGGGTGGACTCTCGAGAAGAGTCATGCTTAGAATCGTTCCATGGTGGTAGAGTTTGACCTCATGATGTTTTCATGGTATAAAATGGTTGGTTATCATACATACTCAGCTGAGATAACACTAGTGAGTGTGGCAGTGTTCCAGTTTCAGCAAGTTGTGTGGCCGCTGGAGGTTGTAGACAAAGGGCCTAGTAAGACCCAATGCTCACTTGTGGGTAGCCCCATTTCATTTGTAAATACCCCTACATGCTTAGCATCAACCTTGAATTCATAATTTTTGTGGAGGATTTATCATAGTTCATCCAAGGGTGGATGTGAACTATGGATTTCTATTTGTATGTACTTTAAGTTAACGTGAAGGTGAACTGTTATACCCCATGACAACAAATGGATTGGAGTGCTTAGTGATTTTTTCACTTGTCGCAACTAAATAGACATGTGCCCATTGTTGCACGATGTTGACCTAGAAAAAGATAGACATGAAAGTGTTCGATCTCGGTGGTTAATTGATGTGTGTACTTGTAAGCAGTGTAAAGACCCCTAATGAACTCAGTTTTCTTCCCTTGAGTTTAGGCTTTTGCTTTTCAGATATGAAAATCCTTAAGGTGGGGAGAATGTAATATCCCAAAATTCCATGGATTTTTTTTTCAAATTTAAATGGGATTTTTATGAGACTAGGCTCTGAGATGGAACATAATTCTGAGACCAGGATTGGAAAAAATGGATTTTCAAACTTTTTTTAAGTTTATTAATTAAACGTGCAAGCAAGTTTTTCTATCTTTTGAACCGGTGCTTAGATCGAAAATATGAAGGCATTGTTAAACTTAGAATGGGGGGATTTGACTAGAAAGGACTTAACTTGGACCGACACTAGTCGACCGAAAAAGTTATTTTCCGGGCTTTTTGAAGAAAAAGTTAAATTAAATAAACTCGATTTATTTTACTTTTGTTTGAATTCGAAATCGTTGCAGCATAACAGATTTCCACCTGAACGTAACCAAAACGTTGTTTCATTAATAAAACAGTGCAATGATGCCACGTTGCATCAGTAATAGAAAGGTGTTTAACACCCCTTAATCGTTTGACAAAAATTAATCATTGACAAGGTAGAGAGGAAATCTTTGAGTCTCTGGAGGATCGTCGTCGACGAACAAAGATCACCAACGACGACGGATCAATGAATCAATGAACATGATTTAGATCAAATGTGGAAGAACGACGACAATGTGGAGACATTCTTTGTCAGTGAAAGAACTTATTGAGGTAGGGGTTGTTTTTTTAAGTTGTAATTTTCCCATTCTTGGATTTAAAATGACGAACGCAGATCAACCCACGAACAGGTTGACCCGCTGTTCGATCGGTCTTGACAGATGATATTGGTTTTATTCTTGATCCTTCTAATGGGAGTGGAATAAGGCCATAATGAACAATGGACGAAGATCATTCCCTGGTTTGTTTCCTCATGATCCTTCCCTCTTATTCTCGTGTTTTCTTCATTCTTTGTAGAATATGAACATAAGATCGCTGAATGTTCACCTTGTGGCGCAACAATCCAACATCGCGGATCTTAGAAGGATGTGGCATGAGTGGGGTGTGACGGTGATGATGATGAAAGGTGGAATAAAGCAGCATGGGAGATACCGTCATTTGGGAACTTTCCAGCAGAAGGGGTCAAAAATGAGGTTTGAGCCCCAGGTAGTGAAGAACGCAACCCGTGGGTTTCGTAGCACCCTTTAGGTCAAAGAATGGACCACCAGAGCGCGTCTGGTGGTCCGTCAAAGTTTCTGTCAGCGGTGGCGCTAGAAGTGGCCACATACCCAGAAGAGGGGGCAGCGCGCCATGGCGGCACCAACAGCCACGTACGGTAGTTGTCCAGCACAGAGGAGGTCACGGCTTCTAAGCTGTGGTGTTAACCAATCCCGCGGCTCAACGCCGCGGGCTTCTGACCCGGCGGTCGGTCGTTGTCGGCCGCGTTCCGTGGAGGGGGTGATGGTGGCAGATGCGTGACTTCCACATGGAGAAACTGCATCTCCAGATGCGGTGTGATCTGGACCCGTGGTAAGCCGCAGGTCATTCAAAGAAACCCAGTTCACTACACGGACCGGTTAACCAGGGTGGCAGTGCCAACTGGCGCCGCCTGGTGCAAAACAGACGCGACACAACTGCGTTTGGTTTGGAGGAACCATCTTACTTAAAGTTGAACCGGGTTACTACTGACGAGCCACACCCAGCCAGCCGAGTCGGGTCGGACCCGGGTCGGACCGAACCTAGACCCAACCGGCCCCTGTTTCACTAAAATGGTTATAACTTCTAAACGGAGCGTCTGTTTGATGAGTCATCTATGAAATTGGTACCCTTGGGACGGGACGGTCCTTTTGAGATACTCTAAGTGAGTTTTTGAGAAATTTAGAGGTTGGCCTTTTTGGTATGATGAGTAAGCTCTCCCAATACGAGCAGACCTTTGGCAGAACTGAGGTGATTATTATGATGAGATGTTAGGACGGTTACTCCACTGACGACTCAAGGCACGAGTAATCATTATCCCTCTGCTTTGGCAGAGATGGGCTCCCCACATTTTGTGTGTGGGTTTGTTTTCCTTTGAGTGGTTTCCTTCAACAGTGTTACTCCTCTATAGGATTAGGGTGATGGTTCTCAGAGAAGTTTGTAAAGGAATCGTCGGTACTCCCTTGCCATGCCTGGGAGCGAGTCCTCTATCCTTGGAGTCGGTACTCCCCTATTGGACAAGCACGTGGTTCCTCCATATCTAACGCATATAGAGTCGGTACTTCCCTACCAGGTAGGGAGCAGGTCCTCTGTTGTAGGAGTTAGTACTCCCCTGTCGTTCTAGGGTGTGGTTCCTCCTTAAGTAGTGCTACAACAGAGTCGGTACTCCCCTACTAGGTGGGGAGCGGGTCCTCTATTGTAGGAGTTAGTACTCCTCTGCCATTCCAGGGGTGTAGGTCCTCCATACACAATGCTATGACAGAATTGGTACTCCCCTATTGTGTCAGGGAGCGGGTCCTCTAGCCTAGGGTTGGTACTTCCCTAACGTACTAGGGTGCAGGTCCCCCACAGAAAACAGACTTACAGAGTCGGTACTCCCCTATATTACCAGGGTGCAAGTCCTCTAGTCACTGAGTGGTACTACCCTACCGGGTAGGGTGCAGGCCCTCGATATACAAAGTTGTACTCCCCTACCGATTTAGGGTGCGGGTCCTTCATGAGTAGTAATCCCCGAATAGAACCAGGGCGCGAGTCCTCACTTACGGAGTCATACTCCCCCGTATTAGAGTATAAACGGGGAGCGGGTCCTCCAAAGGATTTGGAGCTCCCTCGACTACAGGACACAATTATGAGGAGTGGGCCCCTCCACTTGAAGAGATCGATACCTAGGTAGGAGTTAGTGCTCCCTCAACAAACCGAGGCGCGAGAAACTCCTTACAAGAGTGACTGAGGTATCGCAGGTTAGTCTAGACCAGTGGTCCCTCAACCGAGCACAATGACGAGGAGTGGGCCTCTTCACTTGGGTTTCCTTGGTCCTGCGTTGGGCTCAAGGTTGTGAAGACTAGACCTCCAGTGTCGGGAACTAGAGTCGGACCTAGTAGAATGTTCCTGATGGAGCACGTTATCTCGGACGTACCATTCAGAATGGTAGGATTGTACCCAATTTAGTACATCTCTCAGAAGAGAGCCATCAGAGATGGCTGAGCTCGTGGAGTGTGATCTCATGATTTGTGTGTTATGACTTGAGCCTTCGATGAGAATCCAAAAGCTGGTTGTGTGGTTAGGACCACATGTTTTCTTAGTGGCTGAGACGAGTATATCTGAATGTTCTTGGTATATGTGTGGGCATATACCCGTGTAACGCTGACTATGCATTTCTTTGTGGTTTCCCTCTTGTGCTTTACCTTTGTGGTTTCGGGGTCCCCTACTAAGTATTGTTTTACTCGCCCCTTCGTGGGCTTTGTCCACACGTGTCGTGTATTATGAAGATGACTGACGCTTTGACAGAGTCTAGGGAGGATCGGGACCAGGTGGTGTTTAGTGAGAGCGGACAAACGATGCGTACTCCTACGACTTTAGGCACCTACCCTCCACCTACCCTTCAGGCAGGGTTCTCGGCGGACGAGTTTCAGGGACCTTGGGTTGTACTTGTGTTATGTTTTTCCTTTGGTGGGCTTGTATACTAGCCCAGTTTACCCCCTTGTACTTTACTTGTTGTTGTACTCTGGTTGTGGTTTGCTTAGTGGATGTATGCAGTGTTTTACTTTTCATATTGTGGGTTGGGGTTGTGAGTGTGCGTGTGTAATGGTTCTCGGAAAATGCCTCCCACTTGCTGGATACTGCCTTCGGCGCTAGTCGCCATCCCCTAGCCTTTGAGAGGTGGGTTTGGGGTAGTCGTGGCACGGGCTCCGGGGGATGGGTCGTGACAGGTCGGGTCATGACAAATGTCCCGGTAGATGAAACAAGCATAACTTTGTAAGAAGGTTGGGCCTTCCTACCCTGTAGTTTCACTGAGCGAACCTGATCAATGTGCTTCTTCCCTTTTTGAGCACTCAAGGACGTGAAGTATTCTTCCTGCACATCATCTTGATCCACATCCAGATCACAATTTCAAGACCCCAAACTATCTCCATCACATACATCTGTCTTAGTCTCAAAGCTAGAATTCTGGGCTCCATCAAAGGTGGGTTGTATAGAAACTTGTTGGCAGTCAACCCCAAACAAAGTTCCCACACCAGCCTTGCCCTTGGTCGAAATGCCCCCACAGACCCTGCACCACTTTTTATTGGAGCTCTTCAACGTGCACTGCATATCCTCCCCATCCCCAGTATTCATCAGGGGCAATTTGAACTTACATTTCTCAGCTAAATGACCATACTTTTGCAGTTGGAACACTTCAGACCCCTGCGACAATTTTCCTTATCATGTCCAATGCAACGACAATTGTGACAAAAATCATGTACATGCTCATACTTTATAGACAATTTAAACTTGAATTCATCTGCAACTAAAAACACAGTTTCAATTAGAGGAGAGCATTGATCAAACTCAATAAGGATTTGGGAAAAGTGCTCAAATCTTGCAATCTCTGTCTCCTTATCAAGCTTGATACGAGTTCCTACGATAGAGGCAATGTCCCACAAAATATTGGGATGCCTAAAAAACAATTTTAGTTTGTAACCCTGATCCAAGATTGGGTCGTTAACTTTCTCACCTGAGTCAAATCAAACCAATGATCTATGTCCTGAATCGCAAGGTACCCGACATAAGAGAAATGCAACAGAATCTCCAGGCTTTCAATTTCATATCCAACGAAGGGAAAATTATATGGAAGAAGCCCATACTAATGGATATGATGCACCGACCTTCAAAACCCCAGACCTGAAGAAGACGTCTCTTCAAATCTTCAAGCTTTCAAACAGTGGAACCTCGTTGTGAAGACAACCGCACAATGATGAAGTGTTTTTAGTCCCTAAAAAATTTAGGGTTTGCTTTGACAAAAGTCAATGTGCCCTTCCTCGTAATCTTGTGAGGGGGCTTCGAATCCTTGTGGGAATCAGAGAAAAAATGAGAGCCAAGATGATTCACGACTGAGGGTTGTTGATTAACCTTTGAATCGGTCGGAGAAGAAGAATCATGATTCTCCTACACCGCAAGCTTCATAGAGGGAGAAGTTTGGATCGCGCAAACCCCCTTGTCATAAGCTGAAGGATTGCACGTTGCGTCATCGTTTACACCCCCATCTGCATCACCGACCTTCCTTGATGGACACACAAAAACATCATGAGGATCAAAGTAGCCATCCAAATCCATTGGAGATCAACCCTAATCGCCATGAGTGTGTAGAGAGAGAAACTCATGAAGACACACACACACATTTATTATAAATATATTTAAAAGATCGTTCATCCTTTTCCTTCATATATTTATTATAAATATATTTAATATTTTTATATAAAAATATATATTTATTTATATAATTATAAATATATTTAAAGAATTGCAAATATGTAATTTTAAATATATATATAAATAATAAATATATTTATAAATATATTTATAATAGTATAATTATAAACCCATCTTTATAAATAAATATTTATAATTATATAAATATAAATATAATAATAATTATATAATTATTAAAATGTATTTATAGATACATTTAAAATAGATTTATAATTATATTTAATACTAATATATAAAAATATTTATTTATTTATGCAATTACAAATATATTTAAAGAATTGTAAATATGTAATTATAAATATATATTTATAATTAGAATTTTAAATAAATATAATTATATAATTTTATATATTTATATAATAATATGCATGTCAAATATATTTATTATCTATATATATATATATATATTTATATAAATAAATTTATATAATTCTAAATATATTTGTAAATATTTATATATAAAAATATAAATAAATGTTTTTATAAATATAGAAAACATAAATATAAATATAAATATATATATATATATATATATATATATTAAAATATTTATTTACAAATATATTTTTATAAACATATTAATAAATAAATATTTTGAAAAGTGTTTCAGGTTAGAAAACCCCGTAATTGGGTTCAAATAACGTTTGAGTTTTAAAAATATTACCCGAATCCATCCGGATTAATAAACCGATAATAATTTTAAATTTAATTTTGTTATATATATATATATATTTATCAATATATATTCTTATATAAATATACAGATATATTTATAAATAAATATATATAATTATATAAACAAATATATAAATATATAAGTACATTTGTCAAATATATAATTATAATTATATACTTATAATTATTGGTAAACCTGCTCTTATTTAATTAAAAACAAAAACAAAAAAAAACCCTGGTGGCACAATCTTCAATCCTCGCCAGCAAGATGCCCAAGGTGGAAAACTGACTGCGCAGGGGCAAGATTGAGTGCGACCGACGAGAATGGCGGTCTCCGTTCCCGTTTTGGCAATCATCATAACCGCGCACGTCATCGCCTTTGTACTCGCCATCGGCGCCGAGCGCCGCCGAAGCACTGTAGCTCTCTGTTGCTTTCATTCTTTCGTCCTCTGCTGGTCTGCAGATCTTCACTTGTGCATTTTCGTTCCTTCACTTAGTCTGTGTCCTGTGCTTCCCGCTTTTTGTAGGCGACGGTGGAACCGGACCAGTACGACGAAAGGACTTACTGCGCATACGGCTCCGATGCATCGACGGTGTACGGATTATCAGCGTTCGGGCTGCTGCTCATAAGCCAGACGGTTGTTAACGCCGTCACTAAGTGCCTCTGTTGCGGCCGGGGTCTTGTTTCTGGCACTTACGCCTCCTGTGCGATCGCACTGTTCATTTTTTCCTGGTATTACTTCCCTTCCTGGCTTTTGAAAAATTTTCGACTTCTACTTTGGAAAATTGCAAGTTGGTTTGTAAAAGAAGTTTTCCCGGGTGGAAACCAGATTTAAGGAGTTTGATTTGGGATGGAGATGGTAATCCGTCAACATGCTTAGATTAGCGCGGCATCATAGTATCTCAAGCATTGTGATCTTTTGTATTTTTTGAACGTGGGATTCTAACACGCAATTGAATCATTTTTCGGTTTCAGATAGCCTACATTTTGGTACTCTATCAAGTGTCAAAATCAATTGGTAGTGTGATGACTCCATAACCGTTCTTCAAGTATGGCATTCTTTTATATTTTTTCAATGCGAGATTCTTACAAGCATGCCTTTCTTGGGTTCCACCTCAAAAACTGACTGGCTGTGCAAGGCATAACCGACAGACTATATTAGGAAACTCTACTATGTCCTAATTGGATGTAGTATTCCCGGTGCCTGTGATTCTTTATTATCATCTTTAAAATCAGTTGCATTGTCATGTTGAGTTTTTGACAAAAATACCACCGCCTCATAGTTGGTGGACGCCGAAGAAGACCGCATCAAGAGTGGGTGACCGCATTTGATGACCACCCGTAGGGGTTGGTTACCACCCGGAGAAAACTTGGAGCACCCTTTGATTTATCCTCTACCTCTGCTGCTATATATATGTGTGTTGTTGTGTGAGATTCTACATTAGAGACATATGTGTGGGATTTTGTAAACATTGTATCCCCACTTGAATAAGAACTTTGATGCCTTCCCCGCGGACGTAGGTCATCCAACCGAACCACGTAAATCCGTGTGTCCCTCCATTTGTGTTTGATTTCTATGTTCTTGTGTGCATTCTGGAGAGTTTGAGCGCTTCCGCCCTAACAAAGTGGTATCAAAGGTGAGGTGGATTACCTGCAAACAATCTCACTCTCAGCAAACCTGCTGTCCGTGCTTCCTGCTTGAAGCAGTGTCTGCAATTCCGAGTCCTCCCCTTGTGCGAATCTCCACCTGCTGCTGTCCGCCTTTCCTGCTCGGAGGCGGTGTCTGCAATCCGAATCTGTCCCTGAGTGCTGGTGTCCGCTGGTGTCCCAATCCAGATCTGCTCCTAAGCCAATCTGCTGCAGTTCGCGGTTCTGCAACCCCTCTGCCTGATTCCCTGCGGCTAGGCAATTTTTGGGGCTATGGTTTGATTTCCCTTCAACCCTCTGTTTTTGTCTTTTGGTGGTGTGAAGTAAAGGAAGAAGGGAGGGGGAGGAAGGAGTGTTGGTCGTGGGATTAAGAAAAGAATAAGAAAAAAAAGAGATAAAGAAAGGGAGGGGACAAGGGAGTGTGGAAGTCATAAATGAAAAAGTGAAAGGTCTTTTTACTTTTTGTCATGTTGTGTGTTTGACAAAAAAAAACAAGTGGGTAATTTTTTTTTCTATTTGTTTAAGGGAGTGGGTGTCGTATAAGTAATTTGAGGGATTTGTTTGTGTTAAAAAAAAATTGAGTTGGTTTTTTTTTTGGTATATTTTTTTAAAAATTTTCCTTGGGGATCCGATTGAAGCAATCAAATAGTCGATTTCAGTTTTGTCGGTAATTTCGGATTCATTAGTGGTGTCTGTTTTTGGAAATTCTAATCTGTTTTTGTGATGGAGAATCCTGAAACCGAAAGTAGTTCGGTACCGCCCCAGGAGTCTGTTCCACCTACACACACCGGTACTGCAAATGCTTCCGGATATAGAAGTATGGTGTCCAGTACCAAATTCGAGGTGGAGAAATTTGATGGGACGAACAACTTCAGTATGTGGCAATGTGAAGTTTTGAATATTCTAACTCAACAAGAGTTAGATATCACCTTGGAAGAAAAGTCCGTCGACATCTTTGATGGTGCTTGGAGGAGACTCAACCGTCAAGCTTGCGGTACAATTCGGCTTTGTTTGGGTAAAGACCAGAAATATAGTGCGATGCGAGAAACTTCAGAAAAAAGTTTGTGGAGTATTTTGGAGAATAAGTATATGGCCAAAAGCATTGAAAATCGGCTGTACCTGAAAAAGAAATTGTTCAGATTTCAATATAAGCAAGGTACGTCTATGATTGAGCACCTTGATTCGTTTAATAAAATCCTTGCAGATTTGCAAAGTTTAGAGGTGAAAATTGGAGATGAAGATAAGACTCTATTGCTGTTGAACTCTCCACCGAAGAGTTATGATCACCTTACTACAACATTGCTGTATGATAAAGATGAGGTGAAATTTGTTGATGTTTCAAATGCTTTAGTTAACAATGAGTACAGGCAGAAGGACAAATATGACCATTGGGATTCCGCATCTGGGGGATTAATGACAATTAGAGGAAGGTCGTCTGACATGTTATCTGGAAGATTTAGAAGAGATGAATCACGATCGACGTCAAAAGGCGAGTCCACCTTTAGGCGTCCAGCAAAAGCCGAGTGCGCCTATTGTCATGAAAAGGGGCACTGGAAGAAGGATTGTCCCAAAATTGGGAAATCGAAGGCAAATGTTGTACGAAGAACCGATGATGTTGAAGATGTTGAAGATACTATCCTCGTTTGCTCGACGGTCAACCATTCAGAAGGTTGGATTCTTGATTCAGGTTGTTCATTCCATATGTGCAGGAATCGAGATTGGTTTTCAAACCTCATTGAGTCAGATGAAGGTGTGGTGCTTATGTGCAATAACCACCCTTGCCACACGAGAGGTATTTGAACAATACGGTTGAAGATGCATGATGGTACAACTCGACGCCTAACAGATGTGAGATATGTACCAGAATTGGAGAAGAACCTCATATCACTTGGAGTTTTGGATAAGTTTGGTTGCCGGATAATTATTGAAGATGGATTCATGAAAATTATCCGCGGTGCACTTTTTGTGATGAAAGGTATTCGAAAAGGTAATTTGTATTATTTGAATGCTGATACTGTTACAGGTGGAGCAGTGACATCAGATAAGAGTATCACCACTGGTAGAACACGAAGGATTATACGAAGACCTTCTAGGTTTGGAAAATCGGTTAACTTTGCTCTTTCTGTAGTTGAAGGTGGTGTTCTAGATTGCTATCAAGATGTTTTGGATAGCAAAGAAATCAACCGGTGGAAATCTGTTATGAAAGAAGATATGAATTCACTGCATCAGAATATGATATGGGAACTCGTTCCTCCTCCGAAGGACAAGAAAGCTGATACAGGGATCAAGTTCCAACATTGTTTGGACTTGGTCAATATGACTCAAACTTGAGATGCCTACGGGCATCGGGAAGGCAGCAGCAGGCAAAAAGATTTGTTTAAGTAGCAACATGAAAATTTGTTTCAGTTACATAATGATTTGTTTGAGCGGCAACATGGTGATATTTTTAGTCAAGGTGGAGATTGTTGAGTTTTTGACAAAAATACCACCGCCTCATAGTTGGTGGATGCCGAAGAACACCGCATCAGGAGTGGGTGACCGCATTTGATGACCAGCTGCTGGAAACCTGCTGTAGCAGTTGGTGGCCGCCCATGATGACAATTCCGTAGGGGTTGGTTACCACCCGGAGAAAACTTGCAGCAGCCTTTGATTTATCCTCTACCTCTACTGCTATATATATGTGTGTGGTGTTGTGTGAGATTTGACATGAGAGACATATGTGTGGGATTTTGTAAACTTTGTATCCCCATTTGAATAAGAACTTTGATGCCTTCCCCGTGGACGTAGGTCATCCGACCGAACCACGTAAATCCGTGTGTCCCTCCATTTGTGTTTGATTTCTATGTTCTTGTGTGCGTTCCGGAGAGTTTGAGCGCTTCCGCCCTAATATGTCATTTCTCTCACTGAAATTCTGGGGCTGTTGGTCACATTTGCAATGGTTGGAATTCCATGTTTAGAACTTTTGTTTTAAAAATCAGCGGATTTGTTACTCTGAAGCAATGTTATTGAGTTTGCAAGTCTACATATTCTTCTGTTTTTTTCTGAAGTGGCTTGATGCGGTAACCTTTTATGTAAATCTATATTAGAAAACGATGAAAGAAACCAATGCTTAAATTACCATGTTGGGTCACTTCACATTGCCAATCAGTTTTGTGATGTGGCTCGATCCGGTATCAGAGTTCAGGTTGGTTATATTAGGTCTAAAGAGTGACTCTTATTACATTTAATGCTAAATCCATATGATATTTTCCCACGAGGGGGCATGGTAGAGTTCTTTTTAATCTTAGCCCTTCTTCATTCCATTGCAGCATCTATTAGCCTCTGTTAACTATCCTAAGTCTTACCATTGCTCGCTTTTAGCCATTGTGTTTCCAGATTGTCTATTGAAAGATTACTTTTGTACCACTTGCATAATCAGTTTTCTTTAGAAATTTAGGTGTAGGTGTTTTTTCAAGAACAAAACAATCATGCCTATTTTTTTAAGGTACATACCTTCAGTGATTTGTGGCTTCTAAAAGTGTGGTATTTACTTTTTCATAGGTGTCACTCCGTTTGACAACACTTACTAAAAACTGTTCATATCACCTGTCACTTATGATAAGTACTTCTGTATACCGACAATGTTGGTAAGACATTGGAGGCATTACAGTGGGTTCGAGTCTCTCCTTGCGTGAGCCTTCGAGCCATGAGGGGGTGATAGTATATGTGACACAAGGAGGTCCTCCATTAAAGGGTTAAATGTCTTGCCAGCTATATTGAAGCTAGTATCCCATTTACCGGAGGCTGGGAGAGGACCTATTTTAGGAAGAGAAGTGCTTGTGTATAAATGTTTCCAGATTGTTTATTGAAAAAGTACGTTTGTGTCAGTTGTTGAAGTGGTTTTATGTGAGAATTCAAGTCCGAAAGAGAACAAATGCCAGTTATTTTTTCCATGATTTTAATAAGCTGTGCCAAATGGGGCCAGTATCAAAATGTTGTTTGGGGTTTGGAAACAGGGTTAGCTTTTTGGGAGCAGAAGCATGCCTGTTGGCAGGGTCGGCACGAAACGCCTACCACACGCGGTACCGGGGGATCTTCGGGGGGCAGGATCTGGCGTGCACCACCCTTCGCAAGGGCGTATTCACCATGGCTGCTGTGATGGTGATGGCATCTATGTTTGGCTCTGCCTTGTATTTCTGGGCACACGCTCGGGCAGACACGGGTGGGTGGGAGAAGCACCGGAACGAGGGCATCAGCATGGTGGGGCAGGGTTCGTAGCTCATTGATTGGTGAATGTGGTCTTTGTTGGTCTGTGCAAAGTGGGAGAAGAAATGGGCGCCTTCCCCTAGCTGTTATGAGCCTCTGTGGGTGCTGTTGGTTGTATTATTCATCAAGTGTAAAACCCCACTAAGAAAAACCATTGGCCCCGGTTGAGAGAGAGTTAATTTTTTCTAGTACTTTTATCATCTATTTATTAATCCAACGTCATGCATGATATAGTATGATGCGTTGGATTTAACACTTGGTACAGGGAAAATTTTATCCCAAAGTCCCCTGGGTTAGTGAGTTTTAATGAGTTTTTTATTTTATTTTTTATAATGTTTTTTATAGCCTCATTGTTGGTGGTGGTGTCAATTTGGAGGGTGGGGTAGGTCACTGGTCAAGTCTCTGAATCTACGTGTTTACTGCAGTTTTCTGTAGTAGCGGATGTAATTGACTTTATATATAATATTAGATTATTTTAGGTCATTTAATTGGTTAAATTGGATGGTAGAATCAATTTTATTGTTTTTTATTTATTGATTTTATAATTTAATTGATTTTAACCTATTTTATTGTCATAATTTTTTAATGATATTAGATTAATTTTATTTCCATTATAAACCACAAGTAATTTTATTTGTTTGGATTACTCTATTTTTCTTTAATTTATTTATTGTCAATTAAATAGCAAATATAATTTTAAGGTTTGAAAAGTAAAATTTTAATATATATTTATAGAAATACTTTTTAAAATGTTGGACATGTTTGTATATGTGTGTGTATATATATATGTATAAAAAAAACAATGAGTAACTGTTTGACTATATTCGAATTTCAAAACAATGTAATGGATTATTGAATGACGAAGTTTCAAAATTGCAATTCTAAGTTGAAATCTAAGCTCAATTTTAACTTTTAAATCAATGCTGAAATTTGAACATTTCCAAAAATTCACATCTCATGATGCACAAAACATGAGTGTCAGTGTCATAACATTTAAAGTTTGATTTTATGTTTACAATCATTTTGTATCAACAGTTTTAGATTAGCTTGAAAATTTTATTTATTATCAAATCTAAAAAAGGTAGTTGTCAATCTACATTATTCACTTTCCATGTAGCAAAACCCTAAATTTCTTTTCAAGCAAGGTGATACAATTTGACTCAAATATGATTTACTAGATTTGATTAATTGAATTTATTAAATATGCCATGATTTATAAGAATTTACTATAATTAAAAATCTTCCAAAGGGATTGACTTTTCACTAGAACCCTTCTGTTCTCTAATTGATAAAAGAGAAGTAACTTTTAGATCGCTTAAATCCATGGTACGACACACCTATCCAATTGACACTCTTGATGATACAACTCTAATATCGTATCATGTGCAATGATCAAACTTCTAATGATTGGTATATTTGGATTTTAAAATTTCTAAACAAAATTACTTTATCATCAGGTACCAATTATTGAATGTGAGCACATTCCATGGAATGGACACCCATTCCTCAAGGAATACGTACACGATGACCCCTTGTTTTAGCCAAAAGTCGGGGATTCTGAGAGTTGTTTTGCCCGTTTCTAATGTGGTTTCCTGGAGGGCTTTTGAGAGTTCAGTGTGTCAAGTGCATGTTGCTTGTAGTTATTATTAGCACAATATATATTATCATAGTGATAATTGATGCCCTGAGATAGGTATTAAGGAACCTAGCTTATACAGGGACCGAGTATGATCTAGTTACACCCACATGTGATCTTGGTTAGTGCGATTGGGAGTGGAGGATCTTTATGAGTGGCATTTGGGTCTAACCTACTATAGGGAGATTTTGAGTTGGTCAACACTCATGTTCATATGTTCTTAGGAGCAAGGCTATCTTTGAGTATGAATTGGGACAATGGGATATTTCTTTCCATCATTTGACTTGGGTTGATCACATGATGACATGTCGACGTGGCCAAACACCCCTTTAGTATACGTTGGTCAAGTTGGATGCCATGGTGTCGTTGGTTAATGGTGGTGGATCCTTTGAGGCTCGAAGATTGTGAGTTGACTCACAATATGATTTATTTTTTATCATTTGATAGTTAACTCCAAAGGACCTTACCAACACAATTTATATTATTGATACCCCACCAGTGGGTAAGTTACGGTGTCATCGTGTGATGGTTATTTAGGGAATGTGGACTTTATGGTTGGACTACTTGACTAATTGATGTTGAGTGAGAGGACACCTCAAACATTTGTTGAGGAACTCCGGACCAAGAGACGACAAGTATACATCAGGATATATAGATACATATGATCTTCTTTTGATTAGGGTGATCGAGTTTCAGTCCTTTTTTTATGTGTATTGACATCAACTCTATACAGATTTTTATTTAGTGAGTTTTGATTATATTGGGCTACGAAAGTAGCTTAAAGGACATGAGTTATTAGTTCTGGTTTTCTTAGTGAGGACATTATTTGTGCATTCACTCACATAATTCACTTCATGCACATTATCTTTGACTTAACATGTTATAGTACTTGGGCTGACCATAATAGGTATTTGTTCTCTCCTTTGTATGGTAACTTATGTGACAACGTACTTGTAAAAATGCACACAATTTTGAAATATCAGGTGGAAGTGTTGGCCATGTAGGAGATGTTGGAGATAATTGGATTTGATGTCCATTACATAGCATAAGGAGTTGAATTTTCTAGTATTGTATTATAAGTTCAATTTCTTTATGTGGGGTACTTGAGTTTGGCCATTGTATAGACTTTCTTAAAGTAGAACCTTTCATGATAACTGAAGTGTTTCATTTCATATAAATCATGAAATTTTTTATTGATGATGTATGTTAATTATTTTGGATTTTTAGTCTTTTTGTTTGACACAATGGATGTGTAGTGTTGGGGCTAATGTCAAGCATTATGTGTAGTTTCTCTTTTAAATCTCGCCAGCTCCTATTGTATTTGGGTTTGAGTTATCAAATTAGTCTTTCTTTTCGGATCATACAAGACATCAAATGAAGGAGGTATTCCCAAAATTCATATCACATGGTGCACTATATATTATATCACATCATGAAATATATGATGGGTAACATATATTGCATGGTATGATATACATTCTTTATAACACCCCCAGTTTCAGGTACTTGACCCTTGTTTTATGTGTTTTCAACCTATATAATGTTTGAGTTAAGTTTTGAGAAGTTCAAAAAGGTTTTGGAATGTTTTAGAAGTGTTTCTAGAGGTGTACGATTTGTGCACGATTAATAGAAACTGTGCACCACCTCTAGGAAACCATGCAACATGTTTTGAAAGTCAATGGGCGGGTGCATAGTGTAACACCCCGAGATTTTATGAAAAATATTCTTTTTAATTTCATTAATGTCTTGTGTTATACGCTACACCAAAAGGAGCTTTCACAACACACATATCTGACCTGGCTTGAATTACACGCAATCGCGACCTTCCACGATAGCGTGTGTTGTACGCAACACCAAGTTTCGCTAAACAACGATATGCTATTAAGATATTATTAAAACTAGCCGTTATGAATAGTAATAACCACTTTTTGAAATTTTGTAAATTTTATTTTTCAAAATGGACTTCATTTATGGATTCGGAATATCGAAATTAGCTTAGGGTGAAATTTTGGTGATTTTCAGATAACTTTCATATTTTGATGAATAGTGAAAATTACTAAATTTTAATTAAAAACAACTTTTTCAATCGAAATAATTAATAGTGATAAATTATTAATTTGAGTGGTTTTAGAATATATTTTTACAATTTAATACATTGTTGGTCATTTGATGTAATTTCACATTTAAACCAGTTATAAACAAGTGTCAATCTTTTGATAGTTATTATCTCTTAAAAACACGCCTTTTGTTTTGACGACGGGAATTAATTTTTTAAATTAATTAATGCAACTGATATGTTTGAATTTGGTAAAATAGAAATCATTTTTGAGTTCATAATATCAAATATAGCTTAGGCCTAATTTTTGGCATTTTTCTGAAAACTTTCAATTTTTGATGAATAGTGAAACCACTAAGTGGTAGTTAAAAAACTGAATTTTTCATAAAACTTAATTTTACCGCTTCTGTGAGTGGAATTTCAAAAATCCGAGAGACACGGTTGATGTCAGTAAGTAAAATGTGGTTCAATGAGATGAAAATAATTTTTTGGTGAATAATAACTTTTTACTATTTTTTACCACGGTTAAAAGTAAATAGGGTAATTAAGGGTATAAATGATATTATTATTACCCTAACACATGTCCTAATTCTATTGGACAAGTGTAATTCGACCAAAAACAAACTTAGGAATAAAATATGACCATTTAGGCCCACTTGAATTAGATTAGGACATTTATTATTATTTAATTCAAAGAAGAGTTAAAAGAGTTAAAATCAAAGTTTATTTACTAAAACATTTTTCATATAGGGTTATACATAAGATAAATTCGATTTTAAATATTCATTAGAAAGCTAAAAATATTTCCTACATAATGGTATTTTATTTGTAATTTTTAGACATCAAATAATTTAATTTATTTATGACACAATGATGATGTAGTAATTATCTTATTAATGAAATATTGACATAATTGATATTATAAATACCAAAATAAATGTAATTTAAGACTTTTTATGAATTCCACTAATTTTCTAGGTTAATATGACATGTTATTATTGATTTAATTAACTTTGTTCGAACTTATCATTCTGTTATGATTTTCAAAAAAATCAATTACTAAATAGTGTCAAAATTGACATAAAATAGTTTTTAAAACAAATATTATATTATTAATTGTTATTTTATTCCTAAAAATCTAAGGTTCGGACAAATGACTTAGATAAAGTTATATATATTAATAATAAACAAATTGGGGTTCGTTTGGCTTCTTATAGTAAGTTTATTAACCTTATAGTGTAAGAACACAAGAAGACATGGTAAAAGTAAAATTATTTAACTTAATGTTAAATCTAAATGATAAGGTCAAAATAGGAACCTAAACTTGTCTAAATTCTATTGGATGAGAGGATTTAGACCCATCCCCACCTTAGCCTCGAAATAAATCAATTTGGAGTTATTTAAAACCGAACTTGACTTTATAATAAAATAATATTTTTAGTTTTTCCAAAGGAGCCCCTCTCCTCCCTTATAAAAGGGCACCTCCTCCCTCTCTTCCTCACACAACTTTGAGCCTTCAAGCTCGGCCAAACCCTGCCAAATTCTCTTCTCCACTTCCCTAGAAACATCCTAGATGTTCTGGTCTTCTTCAAAGACCCATTTTAGTGCCCTAAAAGGAGGTCTCAAAGAAGCACTTCAAAGAAGAGGTAATGTCCGTTACCGATTCTTTCATCTTTATTTCTTCTTCCACTTCTTCTTCTTAGGTTGTTTCATTATGAAGTAATAACATCAGTATCACTCATATATGGATATGTTATTATAAGTATGAAACAACCCTATTTCACCATCTATCCATCCTATGGAAAAAGAAATCACCGCGCGTGCGTACGTACGGAATACCGTCTCCACGCCGTGGTGTAATCTATTTTCCACCACCACCTTAATTGGATGGGTATAATGGTGTAATGAGTAACTATATATGATTATTATAAAGTTATATTGATACTGAAATAGTATACATACACTTCAACACAATTCCACGACCATGGGAACGATATCATCGCTCGTGCGTACGTACGGACTACCGTCTCCACGACGCGGAGATTCATTATCCATGTTAACCATTCCAGAATGATTATAAAATATATATAATGAATAATAATGGAATATATGACATGTTAAATCTACTGGATTTATGTATATATATATTTATGTCATCTACTTACTTCCATTCAAGACAATAAGGAAAGGAAAACAGCGTTCATGCGTACGTACGGACTACCGTCTCCATGAACGGTGTGTTTCATTTCATTTATCTGTCTATTATATATATATATATATACTGAATATATATGATATATAAATCATGTTTTATATTCTGGAAGTAAGTAAATCATGATATAAGTAATAATAATGTCAAGAACAACAAGTCCAAACACCTACGATAAATGAAACGATTTTACCCAAAACGCTCTTTAACATTGAATTTACAAAAGAACGGGTAATATAAAGTCATAAGTGAACCATATATGATATAATAACAATGAATATGATTCTGTAATAAGTTAATGACATTATTTAAATCATTATACAAGAGGTTCAGATACGTACAAAGCATATCAGACATAAGGTAAGGGAAATATCACAATCTCATTTTTATCCGAGATTGTTTATACTTTAGTATTTACTGGGGTGTATTTTATCATCCACATCCATGTTTCATGAATATGTAATATTATTTCCATCCACCTATAATTGTTTAAATCCAATTTTACCCTTCGGTGAGTTTTTAGTAAAGAGTATGAAATGAATCTTTTGTCGTTTTTCGTACGAGGTACTTTTTGACTTTTCCAACAAAAGTACAAAGAATGTTTATTTTAACTTATACGGCATGAATGGATTTTTAAAACATTATTTCCAAGAAGCTTCCTTTAAAAGTTTTCAAGTTTATTTTTAATCAACTTCTTTTAGTTTAAAATTGTATGACATGTTAAGAAAGGAAAAGTGTTTTTGAAGTAGAAAGGATATTTTCCTCAAGAATGAAGTTCAAGTGTTTTATCAAAATTATTTTCCATCTAAGATAATAAAGGGTTATATTTTTATCCCTATTATTACATTGATTTGATTATGTTGTGATGGAATTATTTTTATGAATTCCTTTATCGTATATGAATTGTTTTATGATGTCATGATGTTTAAGATTCCCATTTTTATTACATGGGTTATGTAATGATGTATGATTTATGATTTTGTGGCACACATAAGAATGGTATCATTATGAGATGGGTGAGACCTATATCTCCCTCCAATGCATTGGGTAAAGATTTTATATCTCATGAGATAGACATGGCTGGAACGGTAGGTTATACCGGTTCAGTGAAACAGGACTGAAACGAGGGTGACTCGGTTCAGAAAGGGACTTTTTCCAC
Source organism: Viscum album (assembly GCA_963277665.1). NCBI lineage: Eukaryota > Viridiplantae > Streptophyta > Magnoliopsida > Santalales > Viscaceae > Viscum > Viscum album. The sequence continues at coordinate 926,370,909 of OY728127.1, forward strand.
TAAGATAGTCTTGGCAATGAGTCTTGACTAACAAGAAATGATTCTATATGATTATGTGTGTATGCCACAAAGTTTCATGTTTTAAGTTATGATTATTGTGATTACATTTCACTGCCATGATTTATCCCAGGTTATGAAATTATGCTCTCTTTTGCAGGTTAAGATTTCCAAAATGTTATGTTCTTATGAATATGATGTGATTGATATTTCTTTTGTTTACCCTTACTGAGCATTTGAGCTCACCCTTTTATGTTTTCTTTTCCCCAGGATATAAAGAAAGGTTTTAGGTAAAAAAAAGGAAGATCTTTATGAGAGATGTTGAAGATCTTTCACCACGATTAGAAGATTATATTCCAAGTTTCCAAAGATACTAAACTATTACAATCCTTGTGTGTGTGTTTTTGTTATGTACTAAGTATTCCGCAAAAGTAATGTAATGTCCATGTACGTTCGGCTTCTGGTCTCTACAGTTGGTATCAGAGGAAAGGTTTAGTCAACCTTTGGAAACTAGGATGCGAGAACTTTAGTGAGATTCCTAGAGATATTTCTAAGGTATGTCTAGGGATGTCTCTAAGGTTAAGTATACGTATAGGTTATAGTCCTAGAATTGCGCTAACGATCTTAGAATTTAACCTAAGATGTTAGATATTGAGGGTACTCCCCCTTTATTATGTTGTTTTCCCTATCATGATTTTTTCCTCTCACACTATTCTTTTTGGGTTTTAGACGATGGCTAGAACCCGAAGGAACCGTGTTGATCAATGCAATGGACAATGCAATGATTGTCCTCCTAAACAAACAAATGTTATGGGAGATGGAGTGCAAAATCTTATTGCTATACTTACACAAGCTATGAATCATTCTGGACTTCCAAATGAGCAGCGAAGGGAACAATATTCTATTGAGTCCTTCATGAGGCAACGTCCACCTTCTTTTAGTGGGTCTTCTGATCCACTTGTTGCTGAACAATGGATCAGTACCACTGAAAAGATATTTTCAGTTCTTCAATGTTCTGAACATGATAAAGTCATCTTAGCAGTATATCGTTTGGAAGGTGAAGCTGATCAATGGTGGAATCTTATCAAGAATACGAGGAAAAGAGATAAAATTGAGTCCATGGAATGGGACGAGTTCAAGAACTTATTTTTCAATAAGTACTTCCCTCGTGTTCTTCAAACAAAGATGGATAAGGAGTTTCTTGAACTAAAGCAAAAGGATGATGAATTTGTTGATATATACGAAGCGAATTTTACAAGACTTGCAAGGTATGCATCTGACATTATCATCCAACCTGAAAGTAAAGTTAATCGATTTTTCAGTGGCTTAAAACCAAGTCTTCGAAGGGAATTAGCTATAAGAGACTTCAGTAGCTATGAAGAAATTGTGCATTGTGATATGAAGGTAGAAATGGAAGTTGGTATTACATATCCATCTCATGGTTTTGAAAAGAAACGAAAGATGGAGTTCAAGGAGAAATCTCAGAATAATGGTGAAAAGAAGATGAATGTTTCCATATGCTCAAAGTGTGGAAAGAAGCATGGTGGAGATTGTCTTAAAGGGACTAGAAAATGTTTTAAGTGTGGAAAAGAAGGTCATCGAGCAGCTGAGTGTCGAAGTAATGGAAAAAGGGTTTCTAATGATGCGAATAAAGCAAACCCTGCAGAGAACGCACCATTAACACTTCAATGCTTCAAGTGCAAGGAAATGAGGCATTATGCTAATAAATTCCCTAATCCAAGGGTTAGTGGTGATCAACATGAGCAACCACTTAAGGCAAAGGACAAAGGGAAGTCACATGCGATCACTATTGGCGATGTTGAATATGACAATGATGTGGTGGAATGATTAAGTGTTTATGTAATGGGATTCCAAAATAATGTTGTATCATAAAGTATTGGAATATTTATGTGTTGGTCTAATGTGGTATTCAAAGTGATTGAGATATTTAACAATATTCATGAGCTCATGATTGATATAAGGACTAAGTGATATCATGGTTTGAGTATATAGAATTTTGAGGATTTTGGTATGTGGAAGGTGTTAACTTTTAACTGCATTCATGTTTTCACTAAGGTTCAATGGGTATTCAAGAGAATACATGATTAAGGACTTTGAATGTTTGGAATGTGACCAACAAAACATATCTTATGATATATGGGGATCACCGATGGTATTAAATCTCTGGTAATCGTTTTCACTATGTTATGAGAGTGGACTGCAGTATTATGGATAAGCCTAAAGATTGGAATGGATTATGTTGGACATAAGTTAGTATTGTTTAAGGATAGAAGTTTTTTCGATATTATTGATGGGATGTTATAGTAATATAGTTTTAAAAAAAGGACAACCTGCAGGACGGGCGACAGCCCATCGCGTCGGACAAGGCTGTGGGAATCGAACCCACAACCGAAGTGCGACTGACCTTTATCGCCTACCACTGGCCTACAGGAAGTCCCTGTTTAGTAGAAACTAGTTTTATTATATTAAGCAGTATGATATATGATGTATAAGTCCATTTTAGGAACCATATATGATTAATCTCACTAAAGAATGACTTTTGTATATTTAATAACTTTTGCTAACCTTTTGTTTGAGACAGATGGAATAACCTGTCATACTAACACTTCACGAATAACAAATTCAACTTCATTTATTTAAGAGATGAAGTGGAAATTGTTCAATGCATGAACAACAGTGAGATTGTACCAAAATAAAGTAAGTATTTATTCTAATTCAAATTCTTCAACTTTAGGGAAACGATCTTCAAAACCAAAAATGTTGTCCTAGTGCTCTTATATCTGATTAATCAGATGGTACCTTAGATCGTCACAAATTTATGGATTTGTGATTGCTAGCTTTTCCATAGCCATGTTCTCTACCACTCTCCATCAGAACATGATGGTTAGATTTCTCTTCCATATCTATATTTTCACATATGTGGAAACCCAGTGATTAGTTTATTTGGGTAACCGTTACGTTTCATACTTTTGTTTTTAAAGATTGGTTTTGGTATTCCTTTTTACGATGTGGGTTTCGATTAAAGAAACTTTCGAATAGTAAACTATTTATAACCCCGACAGATTTCGAGGGCGAAATTCATTTTAAGGGGGGTAGAATGTAACACCTCGAGATTTTATGAAAAATATTCTTTTTAATTTCATTAATGTCTTGTGTTATACGCTACACCAAAAGGAGCTTTCAAAACACACATCTCTGACCTGGCTTGAATTACACGCAATCGCGACCTTCCACGATAGCGTGTATTGTACGCAACACCGAGTTTCGCTAAACAACGATATGCTATTAAGATATTATTAAAACTAGCCGTCATGAACAGTAATAACCACTTTTTGAAATTTTGTAAATTTTATTTTTCAAAATGGACTTCATTTATGGATTCGGAATATCGAAATTAGCTTAGGGTGAAATTTTGGTGATTTTCAGATAACTTTCATATTTTGATAAATAGTGAAAATTACTAAATTTTAATTAAAAACAACTTTTTCAATCGAAATAATTAATAGTGATAAATTATTAATTTGAGTGGTTTTACAATATATTTTTACAATTTAATACAATGTTGGTCATTTGATGTAATTTCACATTTAAACCAGTTATAAACAAGTGTCAATCTTTTGATAGTTATTATCTCTTAAAAACACGCCTTTTTTTTTTGACGACGGGAATTAATTTTTTAAATTAATTAATGCAAATGATATGTTTTGAATTTGGTAAAATAGAAATCATTTTTGAGTTCATAATATCAAATATAGCTTAGGCCTAATTTTTGGCATTTTTCTGAAAACTTTCAATTTTTGATGAATTGTGAAACCACTAAGTGGTTGTTAAAAAACTGAATTTTTCATAAAACTTAATTTTACCGCTTCTGTGAGTGGAATTTCAAAAATCTGAGAGACACGGTTGATGTTAGTAAGTAAAATGTGGTTCAATGAGATGAAAATAATTTTTTGGTGAATAGTAACTTTTTACTATTTTTTACCACGGTTAAAAGTAAATAGGGTAATTAAGGGTAGAAATGATATTATTATTACCCTAACACATGTCCTAATTCTATTGGACAAGTGTAATTCGACCAAAAACAAACTTAGGAATAAAATATGACCATTTAGGCCAACTTGAATTAGATTAGGACATTTATTATTATTTAATTCAAAGAAGAGTTAAAAGAGTTAAAATCAAAGTTTATTTACTAAAACATTTTTCATATAGGGTTATACATAAGATAATTTCGATTTTAAATATTCATTAGAAATCTAAAAATATTTCCTACATAATGGTATTTTATTTGCAATTTTTATACATCAAATAATTTAATTTACTTATGACACAAAGATGATGCAGTAATTATCTTATTAATGAAATATTGACATAATTGATGTTATAAATACCAAAATAAATGTAATTTAAGACTTTTTATGAATTCCACTAATTTTATAGGTTAATATGACATGTTAGTATTGATTTAATTAACTTTTTTTGAACTTATCATTCTGTTATGATTTTCACAAAAATCAATTACTAAATAGTGTCAAAATTGACATAAAATAGTTTTTAAAACAAATATTATATTATTAATTGTTATTTTATTCCTAAAAATCTAAGGTTCATCCAAATGACTTAGATAAAGTTATATATATTAATAATAAACAAATTGGGGTTTGTTTGGCTTCTTATAGTAAGTTTATTAACCTTATAGTGTAAGAACACAAGAAGACATGGTAAAAGTAAAATTATTTAACTTAATGTTAAATCTAAATGATAAGGTCAAAATAGGAACCTAAACTTGTCTAAATTATATTGGATGAGAGGATTTCGACCCATCCCCAACTTAGCCTCGAAATAAATCAATTTGGAGTTATTTAAAACCGAACTTGACTTTATAATAAAATAATATTTTTAGTTTTTCCAAAGGAGCCCCTCTCCTCCCTTATAAAAGGGCACCTCCTCCCTCTCTTCCTCACACAACTTTGAGCCTTCAAGCTCGGCCAAACCTTACCAAATTCTCTTCTCCACTTCCCTAGAAACATCTTAGATGTTCTGGTCTTCTTCAAAGACCCATTTTAGTGCCCTAAAAGGAGGTCTCAAAGAAGCACTTCAAAGAAGAGGTAATGTCCGTTACCGATTCTTTCATCTTTATTTCTTCTTCCACTTCTTCTTCTTAGGTTGTTTCATTATGAAGTAATAACATCAGTATCAATCATATACGGATATGTTATTATAAGTATAAAACAACCCTATTTCACCATCTATCCATCCTACGGAAAAAGAAATCACCGCGCGTGCGTACGTACAGAATACTGTCTCCACGCCATGGTGTAATCTATTTTCCGCCACCACCTTAATTGGATGGGTATAATGGTATAATGAGTAACTATATATGATTATTATAAAGTTATATTGATACTGAAATAGTATACATACACTTCAACACAATTCCACGACCATGAGAACGATATCATCGCTCGTGCGTACGTACGGACTACCGTCTCCACGACGCGATGAGATTCATTATCCATGTTAATCATTCCAGAATGATTATAAAGTATATATAATGAATAATAATGGAATATATGACATGGTAAATCTACTGGATTTATGTATATATATATTTATGTCATCTACTTACTTCCATTCAAGACAATAAGGAAAGGAAAACAACGTTCATGCGTACGTACGGACTACCGTCTCCATGAAGGGTGTGTTTTATTTCATTTATATGTCTATTATATATATATATATATATTGAATATATATGATATATAAATCATGTTTTATATTATGGAATTAAGTAAATCATGATATAAGTAATAATAATGTCAAGAACAACAAGTCCAAACACCTACGATAAATGAAACGATTTTACCCAAAACGCTCTTTAACATGGAATTTACAAAAGAACGAGTAATATAAAGTCATAAGTGAACCATATATGATATCATAACAATGAATATGATTCTTTAATAAGTTAATGACATTATTTAAATCATTATACAGGAGGTTCGGATACGTACAAAGCATATCGGACATAAGGTAAGGGAAATATCACAATCTCATTTTTATCCAAGATTGTTTATACTTTAGTATTTATTGGGGTGTATTTTATCATCCACATCCATGTTTCTTGAATATGTAATATTATTTCCATCCACCTACAATTTTTTAAATCCAATTTTACCCTTCGGTGAGTTTTTAGTAAAGAATATGAAAGGAATCTTTTGTCGTTTTTCGTACGAGGTACTTTTTGACTTTTCCGACAAAAGTACAAAGAATGTTTTTTTTAACTTATACGGCATGAATGGATTTTTAAAACATTATTTCCAAGAGGCTTCCTTTAAAAGTTTTGAAGTTTATTTTTAATCAACTTCTTTTAGTTTAAAATTGTATGACATGTTAAGAAAGGAAAAGTGTTTTTGAAGTAGAAAGTATATTTTCCTCAAGAATGAAGTTCAAGTGTTTTATCAAAATTATTTTCCATCTACGATAATAAAGGGTTCTGTTTTTATCCCTATTATTACATTGATTTGATTATGTTGTGATGGAATTATTTTTATGAATTCCTTTATCGTATATGAATTGTTTTATGATGTCATGATGTTTAAGATTCCCATTTTTATTACATGGGTTATGTAATGATGTATGATTTATGATTTTGTGGCACACATAAGAATGGTATCATTATGAGATGGGTGGGACCTATATCTCCCTCCAATGCATTGGGTAAAGATTTTATATCTCATGAGATAGACATGGCTGGAACGGTAGGTTATACTGGTTCAGTGAAACAGGACTGAAACGAGGGTGACTCGGTTCAGAAAGGGACTTTGTCCACTAAGATAGTCTTGGCAATGAGTCTTGACTAACAATAAATGATTCTATATGATTATGTGTGTATGCCACAAAGTTTCATGTTTTAAGTTATGATTATTGTGATTACATTTCACCGCCATGATTTATCCCAGGTTATGAAATTATGCTCTCTTTTGCAGGTTAAGATTTCCAAAGTGTTATGTTATTATGAATATGATGTGATTGATATTTCTTTTGTTTACCCTTACTGAGCATTTGAGCTCACCCTTTTATGTTTTCTTTTCCCCAGGATATAAAGAAAGGTTTTAGGTAAAAAAAGGAAGATCTTTATGGGAGATGTTGAAGATCTTTCACCACGATTAGAAGATTATATTCCGAGTTTCCAAAGACACTAAACTATTACGATCCTTGTGTGTGTGTTTTTGTTATGTACTAAGTATTCCGAAAAAGTAATGTAATGTCCATGTACGTCAGGCTTCGAGTCTCTACACATAGTTGGCGCATGATTTGGGTAAACCATGTGAATGCCCAGGGAAAACTATGCAAAGTGAAATAGAGGAAAAAACATGATTGACACATGATTTTTCTAATTGTGTGAGCCAACCATGCAGGGTGTGGGCTTGAGATAGTAGCACTGCACAGTTGGAACATAGTTTCAAAAACTGTGTGCCTACTTGGCTTGTCCAGTAGCACATGCACGGTTGGCGCATGATTTGACAAACCGTGTGACCTAACCATGTGACGTACAATTAATGCCCCAAAAATTGTGGTTTTAATCCGAATTAAGGCCCAAAATCCTCATTAGTCACCTAATCTCCTAGGATCTCATATTCCCTTTTCTCCCAAGGCTCCAATGGTGATTCCTTTCGACTTGGAGACATCATTTGTTGAATCAATGTGCTTAGAGATCTGTATTCATTAGTAATTCATTGTCTTTCCCATTCTTCTTAGATCTAATCTTCTACTCTCTCTCTCTCTCTCAAAACCATAGATCTAGTCCGTTATGGATAAATCTATGTTCTATAATGGGAATATTGATGAGATATGATGAAATCTTTCAAAGGAAAGAATATCCAAGGTCAAATCTAGAATATCTTAGTGTTGTTCTTCATTTTTTCCAATCATTGAGTGGTAGGTGGATCCTCTCTCATCCCCACATGACTTATAACTTGAAGGCTTAGTTTTGATTAAATTTTTTACTTGAAATTATTGTGAAAACCATGTGTGATTCTTGGAGGAAAACCCTTTTTGGTTATGGCATTTGAATTGTGGTAAACTGGATGATTTTTGGAAAACCCTCTTTGTTTATAATTTTAGAACAAATGTTTTAAAATTATGGAATTGTTTTGATGCATGAAAGTTGTTTGATGAAATGTTTTCAAGAAATATTGGGTTTTATATGAAATGGTTTTGGCATACATGGTTGGCGTGTGTTCATTGCTTTCGACATGACCTTATAGAAGGGGCATGTACCATTGGGGTACTTGGACGTGACCCAGAATATTGGGCCTGTTCCATTGGGGCACAAGAAGATTGGCCACCTAATGATGACTTGGTGGATTGACGAGAGACTTCTCATGAGTACATAACTATCACTTGACATGCATGTGTGTGTGGGTGTGAGTGTGGAATCACAATAATAAGTATTCCATATTACGAGAGATTGTTTAAGGGATTTATTTATTGTTTTCCATGGAACTGATTATAGTTTTGATATAAAACGCTTATGGTTTTGATATAAACTTCTTATGGATTTTACATGAACTTCTTAAACTATTTTCCTTAAATTGTCCTATATAAAATGTGATAAAAAGTTTTTTCCTAGTAGCATGAGTTGGGAAGTCTTTGGGGAAATACTACTGAGTTTATACTCAACCCCTACTTGGGAACTTTAGTGTGTTTGTAAATGTCATCTATTGGGACACATGAAAGAGAAAGGCATTTTCTTCTCTAGTGATGCATCTTGATACCTTGGGCATGGAAGGTGGAGTTGGAGCTTGGAGCTGGATTGATGGGGTCTTTTATTGGTTCTGATCTTTTTGTCCCTTTGGTATTGTTAGTTGTTTGTAATGTTTCCATTATGACTCTAATATTATTTGTTATTTGGTTTTTATTTTAGATTATGTGATTTTTGTTCATGTATCATATAGATCATCTTGGATATTATGGTTCAGTGTTAGTTGTCTATTTTATTTCTAAAGGAAAAATATTCCCCCAATGTCCTTTGAATCCCTTGGCATTTATTGCCAGCCTTTGGTGTCTTGGGGATATCACCTAAGGTCACCACCACCACCATACTTCTCAATAAAATGAGGAGGGGTGAGATGTTACAAATGGTATCAGCTTTGTTTGGTCTTTGAGTTGGAAATAGTACTAGTTTTGTTCATTTTCTTGAGTTGGAAATGGTATTAGCTTTGTTCAGTCCTTGAGTTGGAAATGGTATTAGTCTTGGTCGGTTCATCTATCTTTTGATTTACTAGCATGGAGATATGATCATTAGAACTAGAAATATATAACATAAAAAGACATATATAACCTTTTTATGTTGAAATTCATGTTTCTAGGGTGTTTGGGTTCAAAAGTGTTTTAAGACACTTCTAGGTGAGTTGTCATCTCATTATCGTGGGTTTAGCTAATGAGGATTTCATATCATGCATTCATAGTAAGACTTTCCAGTAGGACTACATTGATCATACTTGGTTTTGTGATTTATGAAAAGTGTTGAAAATGTTTACAATGGTTGGATTTTGAAAAGAATGGTTGTGGTAATTTTTGATATGGTACATTGGAATTTCTAAGCCTTCCGTTACTAGTAATTGAGACTAAATGATGTTTTCTTCTGCTCATAGAGGATGGAACTAGTTAGATATTGTAGGAATAAACCGAAAGTGACAACAAAATATGTGGTTGCACCTAAGCCATTGGTGAACCAAGAGTTGGTTCAAAGCATCATTTAGGATTTTCAAACTATGGATAGAGGAAACCAGAATGACGAGTCTCAACAAGTGGACCATTCAGTTCAATTCCAAAAGCAGAATCCACCCATTATTCAGGGGGATTTATAACCTGATAAAGAAGCGGCATGATTGAATATGATGAATCGACTCTTAAATTTCCTTGGAACACCACCCGAGTTGAAGGTTAAGATGACGACCTACATGCTCGAGGATCTATAATGCCAATGTTGGGATTTAGCTTTCCAAGCTAAACTTGGCCAAGGAATTAAATGGGAGGATTATAAAGAATTTATTAATAAACAATTCTATCCCCACACCTTTCAGATTTCTAGACCATTTAATTTATTTATCTTAAAGTAAGAGAATCTATCATTAAAAAAATATGTGGTTAAGTTTACGAACTTAGTTCACTTAGCACCATAAGTAGCTACATGTGAGTACTTGAAGGTGTGTATTTATGATTCAAGGATATGATTAGATATTCACTCAAAGATTTCCATCCATTGTATTATAGATTATAAAGATATGACAAATAGAGTGTCTATGGAAGAAAATGATATCTATGGAAATATAGTGGGAGGGATAATGTTTATCCCCACAGGAACAGGTGAGAACTCCAATGATGGGAAAAAGAAGAATAGGGACACCTATGAAGAAAATGGTGGGATATCTCAGAATTAGACCATTGTAACAGTAAACATTCCTTCTTGACCAAAAGGTAAGCCAAGATATTCCCAATGTGGTTCTTTTAAGCATATCAAGCGAGACTGTATGATGCCACCTAGAGCATGTCACAATTGTAACAAGATGGTATATCTTCAACGTTATTGTCACAACACTCCAAATATTGATGTTAGGAATACATCTCATGTCTCTCAGACATCTTATGCTTCAATAGGGTGATCTCGCCTGAATTACCCCCATCCTTAGAACCAAGCGAGTCAAGGTGATTCTAGGAACATCATGACTTCTCAACAAAGTAAATATCAATAGGGAAACAAATAGATAAGGATAGTGATTAAGAAATTGTATGGTGCTGAGTAGGTGATCATGAAATATCAATCTAGTCCTTCAACAGTCTGAGGTATGGTTATTTTTAATTCTACACATATACATGCATTTATTGACATGGGCTTGAACCACTCTTTTATTTATTCTCGCATTATTGATCGTATGGGTTTGCGTGTTGAGATGACACCTTCTATTTTAAAACTAAAAAATATTCTTATCCAAAAAAAGTGTCATGATTTTAAGTGTGCAGCATGTATGAAAACTATCGATGGTTATGAATTATCATGGGAATTTTCTATTATTGAGATTTACATCTATGACTTGATTTTGGGAATGGATTGGTTGACAACATCCAAATCCCATATCGATTATTATGTTCGACAAGTGAATTTCATATATTCAGACAGTGTTAAACATATCTTTGAAGGATATTATGCATTGGATGCAAGTAGAGCATGAAATTTGGTACCAGTGGTTGGAACAATCTTCCACCAGTTAGCAGGATGAGATCAGAAATAGAAAATTTCCAACTATAGTTGACCAGTTTACCGATGTGTTTCCTAATGATTTATCTGGGTTTCCACCAAAAAGAGAAGTGGATTTTATGATTTATCTCCTATCGGGGACCAATCCTATTTCCCTTTCATCTTATAGGATGGAACCAATAGAATTGAGGGAATTAAAAGTTCAGTTGGAAGAGTTATAATGTAAAGGGTTTATTTGACCGAACATGTCCCCTTGGGCAACACTCATTATTTTTGTAAAGAAGGTGGATGAAACTCTTAGACTTTGTGTGGATTATCATAAGCTTAACCAATTTATGAAAAAGAATCAGTATCTGATTCCACACATTAACAATTTTTTTGATCAATTTAGGGGAGATCAATGGTTCTACAAAATTAACCTACGATCAGGATATCATCAAATGTGAGTTTAGTAATAGGATATCCTGTAGATAGCTATTCAGAGTTATTATGAACATTATGAGTACATGTTCATGCCCTTTGGACTTATGGATACACTAGTGGTTTTCATGAAATTAATGAATTGAATCTTTTAGAGGTATCTGGATTCCTTTTTAGCGGTGTTTTTTGATGATATTCTAGTATATTCAAGGAAAAAATCAGATCATAAGAAACACTTGAATATAGTGTTGAGAATCTTGTAGGAGCATCACTTTTATTCAAAACTTTTGAAATGTGATTTTTGGATACATGAAGTACGTTTCCTAGGTTCTGTCATTTCTAAAAAAGGAGTGTTAGTGGATCCTGAAAATATAGAATCTGTTATCTCTTAGAAACCACCAAAGAACATCATTGAGATTCACAATTTCCATAACTTATTAGGATACTACAAATTCTTTGTATGTTATTTTTCACATCTTGCATCTCAAATGAAAAATTTTATAAGGAGAGGCCTTCTATTCCAATGGAATGATGAATGCCTTAAGTCTTTATAAGAGCTAAAGGTTTGTCTAACATCAGAACCTATCCTTACGTTGCCCAAGTTTGGACCTGACTATGCAGTCTATTATGATACATTAGGATCTGAGTTGGGTTGTGTTCTCATACTGGGATACCATGTGGTTTCTTATGGCTCACAAAAGTTACAGGTGAATGATAAAAACTTCCCAACACATGATTTGGAATTATATTTCACAGTCCATGATTTTAAGACTTAGTGCCATTATCTTTTTGGTGAGAAATTTACAATGTTTATGGATCACAAGAGTTTGAAACATATTTTCTCACAAAAGGACATGAATTTAAGGAAAAAAATATGGATGAAATATCTTCAAATGTTCATCTTCAACTTGATGTATACAATGGGTAAAGGGAACTCTGTGGATGATGTATTAAGTATGAAGTCATATAAGCAACTAGCTAAAGAAGCTTTAGATAAGTGGAAGCTAATGTCCATTATAGTGGATATGTATCTGGAGTGTGCTGAACAAGGAAACATTGTAACTTTATTTCAAGTTTTGGTTATTTCTGATTTGGTGGAGTATGTGAAATAGGCTCATACATTCGATCCTAAATGTGTTATGATAAGTTCAAAACTCAATGGAGGGAAGACCATTGAAGGATGGATAATAGATGATTTTTTTGTGGAAATTTAGAGACAGGATAATGGTTCCTCCAACCACTCAGAAACAACTTCTTAATTCCCATCACCATTCACGACAAACTATTAATCTAGGAATGAAAAATATCTTTAAAGCATTGATAGCATAGTTTTGGTGGGTTGGAATAAAGAGGAAAGTGACAGGGTTTGTTTTGAGATGCCTCACCTGTCAGTAGGTCAAGGCAGAGAACTAATGACTAGCTGGTATGTTATAATATTTACCTATACTCATATGGAAATGGGAACAAATAGCCCTATATTTTTTGATAGTTTTACCAAGAATTATTAGGAAACATGATTCCATATGGGTGATTGTGGATCAACTCACAAAGTTATCTCACTTCATCCCTATTCGTGAATCCAACAGGGTGGAGTATTTTTCCAAAATCTGCATTTGGGAAATAGTAAAGCTAAAAGGCATTCTAGTCTCAATTATATCTAACCAAGACCCCTTGGTTTATGTCTTGTTTTTGGAAATCCATACAGTAAGCCCTAGGAACTCAGTTGACCTTGATCATAGCTTATCATCCTTAAAAATATGTACAATCTGAACAGACAATCCAAATGTTGGAAGACATGCTTAAGTCTTGCATAAAGTATTTTTGAGGCTCATGGTAAGATTACATAACATTAATGTAGTTCTCATACAATAATAATTATCAGGCCTCGATACATATGAATCCTTTCGAAGCATTGTATGGACGTCCTTATCATTCACCACTTTTTTGGGTGGAAACAGGTGATTCTTCACTTATTGGACCTAACCTAGTCCATGATACAATATAGAAAATTCACATGATCATAAAAATAATGAAGATGGATTAACATCATCAGAAATCATATGCATATTAGCATCTATGACCATTATTTTTTGAGTTAGGAGATCATGTTTTCTTGAGAATCTCCCCTAGGCTAGGGAATTATGATTTTGGTAAACAAGGCAAGTTATCTCCATGGTACATTATCCTTTTGAGATACTTGATCGAGTGGGTGATGGGGAATATTGGTTTGCTTTACTAGAAAAGTTTAGTTCTATGCATAGTGTGTTTCATGTATCTCAATTGAAGAAGTATTAGCCTGATCCTTACCATGTTTTTCGATGGGACCATATTGATCTTGAAATAGATTCCACATTGATTCATGTGCTAGAAAAAATAATGGATAGGTAAGAGATTCACTTGAATTGTAAAAACATCATCTTAGTGTGAGTTTTGTGAAAAAATGGTCAGATTCAGGAAGAAACATGGGAGCATGAAAAAGATATGTTGGAACAATGGACCAAACAATTCCAAGAAAACACTGGTTTTCTAAATTTTGAGGATAGAAAGACCAATGATGGAGAGAATTTAGCACTCCTAGTTTCAGGTACTTGACCCTTATTATATGTGTTTTAAGCCTATATAATGCTTGGGTTATGTTTTGGGAAGTTTGAAGAGGTTTTGGCATGTTTTTGAGGTGTTTATGGAGGTGTACAATTTGTGCATGGTTAGTAGAAATCATGAACCACCTCAATAAATCCATGAAACATATTTTGTGATTCACTAGGAAAGGTGCATAGTTTTCCAATTATTTGGCTAAATCATGTGAATGCCCATGAGAAACTATGTAAAGTAAAAAAGAGGGAAAACACAATTGGTGCATGGTTTGTCTAACCATGTAAGACAATCGTGTGGGGTGTGGGATTGAGATAGTAGAACTACATGGTTGGTGCATAGTTTTAAAAACCATGCAGCCCAACCCATATGGATACTTGGCTTTTCCAGTAGCACATGCACAATTGGCACATAGTTTGATAAACTATGAAACCTAACCATGCAATGTGCAATTAATGCCTCAAAAATTGTGGTTTTAATTCGAATTAAGGCCCATAAACCTCATTAGTAACATAATCTCCCAGGATCTAGAATTCCCTTTTCTCCCAGGGATCCTTTAGAGATTAATTTTGATCTAGAGACATCATTTGATGAAGAAAAGTGTGTTAGAGATTTAGATTTTTTGGTAAGTCATTGTCTTTCCCATTCTTCTTAGGTCTACTCTTCTCCTCTCTCCCAAAACCATAAATATAGTCCATCATGGATATATCCATGTTATATAATTGGAATCTTGATGAGATATGATGAAATATTTTGATGGAAATAAGATCCAAGTATGAATCTAGAAGATCATAGTGTCATTCTTCATTTTATCTAATCGTTGAGAAGTGGGTGGCTTCTCTCTCATATCCACTTGACTTAGAACTTGAAGGCTTAGTTTTGATTAATTTTTTTGCTTGAAATTGTTATGAATACCATGTGTGATTCTTTGAGTAAAACCCTTTTTGGTTATGAAATTGGAATTGTGGTAAATTGGTTGGTTTTTGGAAAACCTTCTTTTTCTATAATATTAAAATTAAAGTTTTTAAAATCATGGAATTGTTTTCATGTAATCAGGTTGTTTGATGAAATGTTTTCAAGAATGATTGATTTTTATGTGAAATGGTTTTGGCATAATGGTTGATGTGAGTTAATTTCTTTTTTACATGACCCTGTAGAAGGTGCGTGTACCATTGGGGTACTGGGATGTGACCCAAAATATGGGATGTGTTCAATTAGGGGAAAATGAAATTGGACACCTCATGATGACTTGGTGAATTTACGAGAGACCAATCATGAGTACAAAACTATCAATTGGCATGCATGTGTGTGTATAAGCATGATAATGGGTATTCCAAATTATGAGAGATGGTTTAAAGGCTTTATTTATTTTTTCTATGTAACTGCTTATAGTTTTGGTATAAAATACTTATGGTTTTGATATAAACTGCATATGGATTTGATATAAACTTCTTAAACTATTTTCCTTAAAATTTTTATATAAAATATGCTAACAAGTTTTGTCTTAGTGGCATGATTTGGGAAGTCTTTGGGTAAATCCTGCTGAGTTTATACTCACCCCCTACTTGGAAACTTCGGTGCATTTTTAGATATCATCTATCAAGACACTGGAAAGGGAAAGGTATTATACTTCTCTAACGATTCATATTTTTTGGTTCTGTTCTTGTTTCCCCTATGGTCTTGTTAGTTGCTTGTCATGTTTTCACCATCACTTTGATATTATTGGTTGTTTGGTTTGTATTTGATATTACATTATTTTTGTTAATGAATCATATATATCATCTTGGATGTTAGGGTTCAGTGTTAGCAGGTTATTTTATTTCTAAAGGGAAAATCATTTCCCAATTTCCTTTGAATCACTTGATATTTATTTCTAGCCTTTGATATTTTAGAATGTCACTTAAGGTCGGTAGCACCACCATCACTTCTCAAGCTGATGAGGAGGGGAGGGATGTTACATGCTTGGATTTGTATTATGTGATATCATGCTGCCACTTTATTATATTCTTCCATGTAAGTTATCTTGTAATTTTTGACCATTACGACATTTGATAATGTGTTTAAGAGGAGTTTTAAAAATCTTGCATTAATTATTAAAGAGTTGAAAAATCAACTAATCTATAATTAATAAAGGAATTACTTTATAATATTTACAAACTATGACCCTATTTAGTGAACATTTAAGAAATTTTATAATTCGTGAGAGCTTTCTTCATTTAATAAAGGAGGGTTATAAAAGGATTTGAAAGCATCATGCATGATTAAGAAACCAATGGATTATAATTAAAATAGTTGAGACTCTCTTTCTATATATTATCTCTTTCCTTTATATCATGAGGTACATGGGTATATTGTAATGTATGTAAGTTCCTATAGATGTGATATAAAATTAATATGGTTGTTTCATCATTATTATTCTTATAAACCTTTCTCAAATGGTCTTGGTGTTTGAGTTTTACGGTTTTTCATTACATCTAGATATGTTTTATGTCACCAAAACCCTTCATTTATGGGGTTGGGTTGTGTTAGAGTAATATTTGATACATTGGTTGGATATTGGTGTAGATGAATTATTATAAGTCTAGGATTAGAATCTAAAAAACAATACACTAGACCAAGTTACAACCTATGTGGTCAGGGAAATAGAAAAAGGGCATAAAAACCCATCATGATACCATACAAGGATCTTAATCATATTTAGCATAACACTAATTAATTATCCTATTATCTACAAGGTCATCCTAAAGATTTACCACGTATCATGTAACAACATTATAATCCACAATATTTGTGTATGTGTGTTTTTGCATATGGGGTTTTCTATGAGTATGATGATGGTAGGTTAGAGTTCTCATGCGTCACATAAATAATCTTTGGAAGATATTGATTTAATTATTTATATAAATTTCATTATCTAGTTATACATGAACACCCTATATATGTATATTTAAATATAGACTTAGTGGTTCAACCATCTACTCCTATGAATTAATGTTTTAAAAGAGATTTTGATGTTAAATTCAAGCATGGGGAGAATCCATCCATTATACCTTAAAGAGTTGAATCCAAGTGAGATAAAAAATATGAGTTTGTTGTTAACCCTATAATGCTTCATGATTTTTATAGTTTGAGGTCATTGAGATTTTATGAGATCCCAACCCTCAAGTGGTAATAAATTGGATTAATACCATGATAGTGATTTTTAGGCTAATGAGCATGTCATGTAGTTAGAGTGTTTTGTTAAAGATGAGTTTGTTCTGGGGGATAGTGATCCACTAGTGGTTATTTTTCGATTGGAATAGACATATTTCATCCATGACATGGTGGTAAGCCTTTTCAGATCTATTTAAATGGGTTATTACTCTTTGTAGATGCATCGTCACAAGTTGAAGTATTTTACCAGTTGAGATAGGGTGTTCATCTTGTGCATGAGTATGGCTCTTTACTAATTTGATTCATTTTTTTACCAAACTGATGGTAAACAAGCATGTTGAGTCAATACATTTTTGAGATGACATTACATATAAATATTTATTACTATGCGTTTCTATTTTAGAACATGTCTTGATATTATGCACCATGATTTCATGTTAGAGGGATACTGTATCCAAGGAAATTCTCATCTAGATCCAAGGATCAACAATCATAGTAGGTTCAATTCTAGTGAAAGAGGAAATTATATTTAGTCTTCCAAGATATCCCATAGTGCTATACAAGGGGAGTAGTAACAAAAAATTCATATTACAATGGTTATAAATTTCCAATTGTGATGTTTTAGTCAGAAAATGATCATATATATTTATTATAAAGGTCAATATATTGTAACAGGGAGTGATCATATTATAGATAGGATGGATAAGAATAAATCCACAATAATGCAACCTATAGTAGGACCTCATCAGGATTATCCCTTTAACCATCATGAAACTAAGAGAGGTGTTCAGGTAGGAGTTAGCAGAGGTTGACACTTTGGTTTTTCAATTCCATGATAATAGTAGGGTATTCAACAACATGGTTTTTCCAAATAATGAAGAGTTGAAGTAACAAGTCCAATTTGTGTTTAAAGTTTCTTAAAATAGTTTTATTTATATTTTTTCAATTTATGATATTGAATTGATGATTGAAGTGTTGATGGATTATTGGGAATATGTTTTGAAACTATATGGATCATGAAAAATTAGGGAAAATGATGAAAAATAAGTTTTTTTGAGTTATGTAAGAGTAGATTGACTTTTGTGAAGATAGTGTAAGTGTAATATTCAAATTACACTATCTATATAAGAGTTACAAAGAGTTTTTAAAATCAATGTAAGTGTGAGCCAAGATTTTAATTATTATGTAAGAATGATAAAAAATTTAAAAAGGCTATGTAATAGTTGGAAACAAAAGGATCTCATTCATGGAATCCATCATTGGTAGATCTTCATTAAAATTGTTTTCTTTCCCTTCATCTACCCCTTTTAGATATAGGGGGTTTCCGATAACTGTATTATTTGAAGAAGATAGTGCTCTATAAAAAAAATTTAGGTATGCATTGATCAGTGTTTTCAATGGTGGGAGACTGAATATGGTTTCAATTATCAATCACTAGAAGGAATTGGTTTTTCAAAATTTTAGTGGGGTTATTAGATTAGAATCAAATTCTTCTCCAATTTTTGTATGCTAATGATTATTAAATATATTAAAAGAGATGCTTTTAGCGGATTATTAGCCAACAAATATTAGTTTTAAAATGGTTTATTTATGCATTAGATGGTGGTGAGTCCATGTTTCTCTTAATTTAGGTAGGTTTTCTTGGTTTACCAATTCATTTATTTAAAACTTATACCTTTCTTATTATTGCGATTTTTTTGTGCCCTCTGATCAAAATTGAATATTCTACATTGAATTTTTAAGGCCATATATGGAATGAGTGTGTGTAAAAATTGATATTTCAATCAAGTTTTCATGTTTAATTTGGATTAATAACAGTGAATAGGGATTCTTTCAGGAAATCTGGTATAAGGATATCCCCAAATTATGTTCCAAGTGAAATCAATTCGGTCCTTGTGTATTAGGCAGCGACAAGGTTACTAGTTTTCTATAATTACCCACACATCACTTAAATAATTATTACATAATTTTAAATAAAATCATATATAATATTACAAATCCTAAAATCTATAGGTTTAGAATCTTGGGAAATACAAATCTTTGTGATGTTTTTGTTTTATCAAAGTTTTGTTTTTGTTGATAATTAACTTTTTGTAACTTTTTTGATGAAAAGGTAAAATATGTGTTTCTAGAAGTTTATAAAATGTTTTTTTTGAAGTTTATAAAAGTCCAGACGAAGATAGTGTTTTTTAATTTTTCTGATCAGATAATCCATCAGATGAACCAGATCAAACTCAACTCATCAGATGTCATGTTTATTAGAAATTTTGAGCTTTTACAAAGATGAAGATCATTGTACAAATATCTTGTTGGAAAGTTAGAAGTTTCTAAGATGAAGAAAGTTTTTGAGATTTGTAAAGTTGGAAAGTTAAGAACTTTACAAATGAAATCAGATGATTCTTTTCTGATCTCAAAGTTCTCAACATCATAAAAATATAATGATTCAATCATCCAATTAAAATATGGGAATTTGATGTTTTTTGGATGCAGCTTATCAGACCAAGAAGCACCAGACACAAAATTTGTTAGAAAAATAGATTTATGAATTTTATGGAGTTCTAAGAGAAGAAAAGTTACATATGAGACACTGTAATAACCCATACTTTTTTAATGATAATTGTTTCCTGAAAATGTGTGTTTTATTGTATCTTACACAACAAAACCATAAAACTTTAATAATAAAGTGAGTATAAAGGAAAATGTGACAATCAGTATTTAACTGGTATTTTACCATTAGTCAAATATGATAATTGGTCAAGATTTTTTTTGGAAACTATACTCTTAGAAATAATTTTTAAGTTATAATTTGTGTTTTTAAGTAGAAATGATAAAGACTAATTAATACAGAAAGGAGAAACGATGGCCTCAACTAGTAGGGTGTGCCATATAAACCCCATTTTTAGGAGCTTAGAGGGAGGTATCATCACTGGGGTTTTTACTTTACCAAGCCTAATATGAGATTCAACATGTAAATCTTAAAAGAAATCATCTATGGGATAAGTTCAAGTTAGTGGAAATTACCACTCGGGTAATGTTAGTCGAGCCGCCCCATGAATCTATAACCATTACATGACTTAACCTTAGGTTGTATGTGGGTTTTATAAGGGGTTACGTTTAAAGGCCTTAGTTACTTAATGTGTAATTACTTTGTATAAATAAAATTGTTATTCCATCAACTCTGTTTTAAGAATAGTTTTTCTTAATAAAAAATATGATGAATATGATAAATTGATTTTTTTAGACAGAAGTTATATTTTTAGAAAATACATAATAATTATAATAAACTATAGTATTATGATTAATTCTTTATTTTAATGAAATAGTGTGATTAAAACACTATTATTTAAAAATAAATGATAACATAATTTTATTTTTTTCAAGTGTCGTAAATTTTACTATACATTTTCAATCCATTATTTTTTTTAATAAATAAGGTTTTTTATATTTAAAAGTTAAAATAATTATATTTATAGAATTATTATGATAAAATAAATATATTTTTTAAAATCAGCACAAATAAACCATTTATGGTGAATTTATGATAATTTTCTAAAATATTTTCTTTCATAAATAGTAAAAATATAGTTTGAGTTTTTCGATATGTTTAATGACATAATAATTAAGTAATAATGATTTAATAATTAATTAATCACAATACAAAACCTAAAACATGTTATTGTATTAATATCAAGTATTTTAATATATTTTAATCAATTTTTAAATAAATAATTTACTTCCCAAATTCTAAACTGGAAACTTTAACTTTAAAAATTATATTTTTTGGAAATTTTAATTTTCCTTGCCAAAATTAGTAATTTAAAAATGATGGATTCCACTTGTGGATTAAAATAATATAAATTGTGTCCCTTATGTCCAATACCATGGGAAAATACCATGGGAAAGCCCATGGTTTTTCATTTACCACTACCTAGGTGTCTAAAGCCTAAATTTAGAAATTAATAAACAAATCCCCCACTTTTTCTGTAAATACCCACCCATTTATCCTTTTAATTTCACTCATGTTTATTCATCCATGAATATATTATAGTTTTATCTCTCAATGAGTCATCCCAAGGTGTCATCAAGCCCCCCAAGGTCCTGATCCTCATGTTTTAAGAAATACTCTTCAAGGTAAGGTAAATCTCTACTTCTTTTTTTCCATTCATTTTACCTCTTTATGTGGTATGTCTTTAAAATTTCCAAACTAAGTTATTCTATCCAATTTATTTTATACCTTTACTATATTAATATCCTTTTTTTAATGTTATACTTTTTTACCCTCTATTTTTACTCTTTTCTAAAACCACATTTTATACCCGTTATGCTGCCGATTTTACTTCTCAAACTTTCTCTCTTCTCCTCAAGAAATTCCAATTTATTTTCTTTTTGTGAATACACAAACCTATTTATTTTCTATGTTTATCCACTAATATTTAAAAAATTATTTTTTTATTTTGGTATTGACATACATAAAACCCACATTCCCTTTCCATGGGCTATACATTACATAATGATCATATTTTAAAAGCACTTTTGAAACACCATGATTTTGATATGAAACCTGTTTTATTTTATTCTCCATAGGTTATTTATGAAATGATTTATTATGATCCATGTGGATCACATGAAAATTAATACATATGAAGGGTTCTCCTTGATATAGCTCCAATACATTGGGTAAATAATTTAATCTCTGGAGATGACATGTTTTACGATACGTTGGTGAATAACCTTGGTAATTTTTATGACACCTCGATGAAAAAACATGGTGATATGATTATGAATGTCTCATTTAAATGTTTTAGCCACATTTAAATGTTATTATTCATGTTATTATTATTATGATATGCCTTCTACTCATTCCTTTATGATATTCCTCAAGTTCTTATTGATATTTCTCAAGATCACATGTAAATTGTTTCCCCTATTTTCCCTTACTGGGACTTATGCTCATCCTTTCATTTTATGTATGTACCCAAGTTATGAGATGTAGTAAATTTACTTAGGAAGAACCTATGATGAATCCTTTCAAGTGTAATAGAATAATGTTTTATGTTTTCATGTTTTATGTACCTTTTTCCATGAAACTAAACTTTAAAAGATCCTCTGTTTGTACAATGTAATGAAAAATTATGTTATAAAAAGGTAGGATTCTATAGTTGGTATCAAAGGACAATTTATACTACTAGAAAATAGACCTATAACAATAGTTCATAACCATTTTTATAGGTCCCAAAATAATTGGTATTGGCTATACCAACAGTTTTCATGACCGTGGGATACCGTGGCGTCGGTTTAGACCTATACCAATGGTTTCCAAACCGTTGTTATATGTGATATGAATTACCTATACCAATGGTTTTCAAAAAAATTGGTATAGGTTATTTAAAAAATAAATCTAGAAGGTTTTGATCCCTGAACCTCCAACTTATAACTCAATGACCTTACCACTAAGCTACACTATTTTTTTGAAACATAATTTGATAAATATGTATATGTATATTTATAAGTAAAATAATTATTGATTTTTTCAACATTATTTGACCAAATAATTCATTAAAAATTAAAATTTCTATACCAACAGTTTTCCAAACTGGTGGTATTTTTATTTCAAATTTTGGGACCAATACCAATTGTTTTGGAAGAACCGTTGGTATAGGGTCATTTAATGGAGGCTAAACCAATGGTTTTATCCAAACCATTGGTATATAAATACCTATACCAATGGTTCTGAAAAAAAAATTGGTATAAGGTCATTTAATTGAATATATACCAAAAGTTCTTACAAAACCTTTGTTATAGGGTCATTTTACAGTACCTATACCAATAGTTTGGCCAAAACGATTGGTATAGGTCCAGTTTCCAATAGTGTTAGTTATTTGTGGAAATTAGGTTTTGAAAAATTTAGGAAGAAACCTAGGGAAAAGTTTAATATAGGAAAAAATCCTGTTTTTTAGTGAAATATTAAGTTAATGGTTTCCAAATAAAGAAATACCTTTCTAGATACGAACAAGTGGATGTGGCTCTAGCACATATGTATCTAGGGGTAAAACCTGAAAACACCGCTTTGAGCTAGACTCAAATGAGAATTGGTGCATAAAAATGGGCCCTTATATACTTCTGGTTTAACACTCTTGGAGGATATTTTTGGTTAATAGCAACCTTTTTATTAACCATTATAAAGGATTTATATAAAATGTAATTTTTGTTAAATAATAACATATTTAAGCATGATTTTTTAAGACATAAAATTTCCTTTATAATTATAATATTATTAAAAGGAACAAGTTTCTCACTAAGTATTTCTTCTTTTAGAAAATGGTGGGAAATAGGAGGAACCATGTAAATGGTGAGCACAACAGACCATGAGCTTATGACCCTCCGATGGAAGCTGGAATGGAAAAATTCATGATAATGATTAATCAACTGACTTGAGTTATGAACAATATCTTTAATCAAGTAGAGGGACCAGATTCACCTCGAAGGGAAAAATTTCCATTGAGTCCTTTACGTGTCAATGAACACCTTATTTTAGTGGATATACCAACCCATTTATTGCTGAATAATGGATAAGATCTCTAGAAAATATCTTTTCTATACTCCATTGTTTGGAATAAGAGAAAGTCACCCTGGCTAAGTACTGATTAGAGGGAGAAGCTGATCAGTGGTGGGAACTAATTAAAAACATAAATCCAATAAGGGATATTGAAGCTATGGAGTGGGAAGAGTTCAAGGGAACCTTTTTCCAAAAATATTTCCCCCTACAATGCAAGAAAAAATGGAGAAATAATTCCTAGAGCTGAAGTATAAGGAAAATGAATCTATGGGAAGCTATGAGATGAACTTTAAAAGTCTTTATCATTAAACCTATATATTTTTCATGGATCTTAATGGAAAGTTTGATAGATTATTTAGTATACTAAGACCCCATATATAGAAGAATTTATCAAATCAAGACCATGATAGCTATGAAGAGATAGTGTAAAGTGCTATGAAGGTTGAACTAGATTTCAGAGAGATGCAGTGGTCCCATAGATCAAATTAAAAGAAGATATAAATAGATCCAAGCTTAGGGAGGAACTTTTATCAAAAAAGAGGAGGAAAAAAGGTGCAACTTCACACATGAAACAAATGTGGGAAGAAGAATTCGGGGAACTACTTTCTTGGGAGTCAGAAATGTTACAAGTACAGAAGATATGTCCATATTGTTCAGAATTTTTGTAGTGAAGCCTAAACTTATCAACACTAACAATATAGGGATGATGGTGCATTCCCAACCTGAATTCCAATGTTTCAAGTGTGAAAAACTTGTGAAATTTACTAATCACTATCCAAATCCAAAGTTAATTAAGGGGAATCACCATCAACCTAAGAATAGGCCAAGGGAGAAAGGTTGGGATTTTTCTATCACGATGGATGAAGTTGAAGCTTCAAATGATGTGGTAGTAGGTACTCTCATTATTCTATCAAATCTATCAAGTACTTTTTTTATTCAGGTTCTATACATTCCTTTATTTCCTCTATGTTTGTAAAAAATATATAATCAATCCCTGATTTTCTAGAAGTAGAGTTATTAGTCAAGACACCTAGAGGGATTATCCAAGAATCTAAAGTGTATAGAAACTATAGTATTCACTTTGTAAAGCACAATCTTATTGAAAATATAGTAGTCATTCACATGATTGAATTTGATACTATACTAGGGATGGAATGGCTCTCAAAGTATAATACTAAGATCAACTACAGAAGTAAGGAAATCTTAGTAGTCTTGAATAGAAAACCTACAATTCTTTTAAAAGGATATATATCCCGACCGGGGCTTTGTCTAGAAGAACCTCCTATAGAATTATTTATGGAAATAATCAGTGAATATGAATAAGGAAATGAAAGTATATGAATAGAAAATGTCCTCATCATTCAGGAATACATTGACGTATTTATGAGGAGTTACCTGGACCTCCCTTAAAAAGATAAGTAGTGTTCTCCATTGAACTTATTCCTAGATCCAAGGAGATATCAAAGGCCCCATATATAATGGAAATTATGGAGATGGAGTAATTAAATAAACAACTCCAAGAAATTTTGGAGAAGGGGTTTATCCGACAAAGTGTGTCTCCTTGGGGAGCACCTATTCTCTTTTTAAAGAAGAATGATGGATCAATGCGGCTATGCATTGATTATTGATAACATAATGGGATCATAGTGAATAAAAAGTATCCTCTTCCAAGGATTGATGATTTATTTTACTAGCATCATGGGTCTCAATTCTTCACCAAGATTGATCTTCGATCTGGTAATCACCCGTTGAGGGTGAAGAAAGAAGATATTCAGAAGAATACATTCTGATCAAGATATGGGAATTATGAGTTTGTTGTTATGAACTTAAACTTGACTATAGACCTCCCATATTTATGGATTTTATGAATAGAGTCTTTAAATACTACCTTGATAAATTTTTGGTAGTTTTTATTGATGATATTATGATATATTCCAAAATTCACGAGGAGAATGAGGATCATATAAGGGTTATATTGAAAACTATGATGAAGGATAAGATATTTGGAAAGTTTAACAAATGATAATTTTGGTTATAACAAGTTTATTTCTTGGGGAACATTGTAACCAATGAAGGAATATTAGTTGACCCTACTAATACAAAGGTTGTGGAGGAGTGGCATCATCCTACAATAGTAGCTGAGATTCATAGTTTTCTTTGTTTAACAGGATATTATAAGAGGTTTCTGAATTTTTTTTATAAATTTATAATCCAAAAACAAAGTTAACCCAAAAAGGGGATAAGTTCATCTGAAAAAATAAGTGTGAAGAAATTTTCCAAGATCTGAATAAGATATTGGTTACTACACCCATATTAACTCTACCCTCTATCAGATAAGGATTCATTATTTTTAGAGATTCATCTCTGAAAGGGCTTGGGTGAATCCTCATGAAAATAAAAATTTGATTGATTATGTATCTTGACATTTGAAGCCTCATGAGTAGAATTATCCTACTCATGACTTGGATCTAGATGCGGTTTTTTTGATATGAAGATGTGGATGAACTATCTTTATAGGGAGAAATGTGATATATACACATACCACTAATGTTTGAAGTATATTTTCACAAAAAAGGAATTGAAAATGAGATAGAGGATATGGTTAGAACTTATTAAATACTATGAATTTTCAATTCATTATCACCCCAGAAGATAATTTTTTTTGTTGATGTATTAAGTAAGAAAGGCCCTATTGTTTTAGAAATGATGAGGATTCAAGGAGACCAATTGATCAAGGAATTAGTAAGGTTGGACATGGGAATCATGAGGGAAGGGGAATCATCAACCCTATCCCAAATAATTTCTCAACCATAATTACTAGATAAGATCAAGAAGTCTCAAAGATATGATCCTTTATTATAGAAGAAGATATAGATTGTAAATAATGGGAAGTTTACCGAGTTCAATATTGATCAAGAAGGCGTACTAAAATTTCATACAAGGATACATGTTCCATATATTATAGAAATAAAGAAGGATCTCATGGATGAATCTCATAGTTCAACATTATCTATACATGTTGGAGGCACTAAAATGTATAGGGGCCTTGATGATCATTATTGGTGGGATAAAATGAAAAGGGAGATTACCAACTACACTAAAAGGTGCTTGGTGTGTCAACAAGTAAAGGAAGAGAGAAAAATTCTTAAATGGATATTACAAGCACTACCCATAACAACATTGAAGTGGGACAATATCACTATGGAACTTTTCACTGGTCTCTTGAAAACATCCAAAGGAAACAATGAAATATGGGTTATAGTGGATCATCTCAACAAGACTTCCCATTTTATCATTATTTAGGAGGATTTACCTCTTAACCAACTTTCCAGGATATACACAAAGGAATTGGAGAGGCTGCATGGGGTACCAATTTCTATCATTTTTTATCATGATCCAAGGTTCAAGTCAAAATTATGGAGAAGTACTCAACATGCTCTGAGTACCAAATTGAATTTTAGTACAGCCTATTACCCCCAAACTGATGAAAAATATGAAAGTACTATTCATACACTCAAGGAAATTCTTATAACATGATATATATAATTTAAAGGTGGTTTGGATCAAAATCACCCATTAGTTGAGTTCTAATACAACAATACATTCCATTCGATTATTCAAATGGAACCCTATGAAGCTCTATATGGGAAGCGATGTAGAACACATACTTTTTGGGATGAAATTGGTGAGATAAATCTTATTAGGATTGATATTGTGAAAGATATTACAGAAAAGGTGCATTCCATCCAACAACACATTAAGGATTATTAGAGTCAGCAAAAAAACTATACTGACAATCATTGAAGGGACTTGGAGTTTGATTTGGCGACAAATTCTTCCTTCAAATTTCATCTTGGAAGAGATTCATGTGATTTGGGAAGAAAGGGAATCTCATCCCCAGGTACATTTACCCCTATGAAATCATTGATCACATAGGAGTAGTGGTGATGAGAACCATATTGAAGGCACCGAGTCGATTTCCTGGGTGGATGAGTTGGAATTGCAAGGCCCGATGATGCGAGGGAGATTAAAGAGGTTGAATGCTACAATAGATGCCCACCTCTCTTCATTAAAGGTTCAATGGATCTTGCCTTGCATGGATGGATAAAATGGGACTATTATCTCACTTATTCAAGCCCAAACATGATTGTTAAAGCTTATCCCACATGGTTGAACGAATTTTAGAAGCCTTTCCCACATGGAAAATTCTAGAATGGCATAATTGGACACTAAAGTCAAATTTGGTGATCTAGGTAATCAAAGTCAAATCTAGTGGGCTATATTTGGAATGTTGTGTGCTACTTTTTCAAAAATTCATTTTTGGACTTTAACTTTTTAACTTTAATGAGATAAGGTTGGAATAAGCTTTATGACTTTAGGGTATTATGCCCTTGACCTTTTATGTCACCCCTTGGCTATAAATAGCCACCCCATGGAATTTTAATCTCATTTATGTTTTTATTAGTGAAACTCTATGAGTTTATTCTCTACATTGTGAAGATCATTACTTTCTTCTCTTTATCTTGTTCATTCTTTCCTTGTCAATCTACAAGTTAGATTGGTGATCCAAGATCACAAATCCCCCAATTCCAAGCCTCAAGCCAAGTATGTTGTTGTGTGGATTAGATATTACACCCCTACCTTGAGTGCATTGTATAAGTAGTAGGTCACACTCCATATAGAGTTGGTCAACTACTTCATTCCACTATCTAGACCCACCATCCACCACTTAACCCCGAACCCTAACTATCATCTGCCATCCTACGCTTTGAAGATTGGGCCACCCTGTGCATCTCGCATTAGTTGGTATCAGATATCCAATTGACACAGTTGATATCTATCATTTCATTTACATTAATTTTACCCATTATCATCCTTATACTTCCATATTATCCACCCATTCAAAAACAAAAAACAAAAAACACCCTTTTCTTGAAAACCTCCCGAATTTTCCTATGTTGTGCAAGATTGAAATATTTTAACATTGAGAGAATTATTCATCCATATTATTTTCACATTTAATTCCTTATATGTGATTTGTATCCAAAAAAATCAAAAAAAAAAAAAAAAAAAAAATCAAACTCTCTCAACTCATTATTTTGTGTTTTTCAAAATTAAGCACATCCTTTCTTTGATAGATTTTAATTTTTTTCCTTACTCTGAATTCATCATATTGTACTTTAAAACTCTATGAACAAAACTTTTTAGGGATATTTTAAAAAGAAGAAGAAGAAAAGAAAAAAGGATACAATTATTTCTTCTTCATGCTTTACATTATTAGCACATTACATTTCCATACATCACTTTATCCATCATTGTTAATTCACCCCATATCATATTTGGTTTATAGTGTTATTAATTTTTCTTATCTTTCACAATCGAGAAAAACCCCTTTATTTCACCCATCCACCATTTTCCACCATTTACCCATATTTTCTACCTTTTTTCCACACCGTCTACCATTTTTCATACCTTTACCCATTAAACGGGCTGTGTTAAACCATCCCCCAACACAACCTTGATTTAGGAAGGATTGGTCACACATGATCTCCTCAAACAAGGTATTATATTTCATAATATCTTGGGATTTGAATTGAGTGTTGAGAGTGGAGATAAATTAAAAAAATAAAAAATAAAAAAATCCTTGTATGTGTGTTTATCTTGTATCTATGGGTGTGTATCCTTGTGTGAATGAGTGTGTATATCATTTGTGTGTGAGTGTGCATCCTTTTGTGCATGAGTGTGTATATCTTGTATGTGTGATTGTGTATCCTTGAGTGCATGAGTGTGAACATCTTGTGTGCGTGTGTGTGTACATCTCGCATGTGTGAGTGTGTATCCTTGCGTTCATGTGTGAGTGTGTCTATAATTATGTGTGTTTCTCCTCGTGTGTGTTTGTGTTCATGTTACTCATCATGGAATAAGATCATGTAAAGAGAACCATTCATTCTAGTGATTAAGGAAGTCAAAGTAGACCCCCACACCCAAAGATACACCACTACAAATGAAATCTTTGGTGATTCATTTCAAGAAGCTTCTTGATAGGAAGTTGGAGGTGCTACATGAGAGGATTGAAAGCCAAGAGAATCAACCAAGCCCGAGGATGATCCATGATAACCCATGATATGCTCCAACACTATAGTGCCCCCACATCATGGAGGAGGATATGGAAAAATTTGATGGTGATTTGAGGATTCCCCACAAAGGAAAAGGTTGAACCAACAACCCAGAGGAGGCTGGAGGAGACTAAATTATGATGAACTTTATACTAGGATCAAGGTGAAGGACCCTTCATTTCAAGGGAAAAGCAATCCAGAAGTATACTTGGAGTGAGAGATGTGGATCAAGCAGGTGTTTTAATGCCATGAATATTCTGAGGAGAAAAATTTCAAACTTTATTCCCTTGAATTTTTTAATTATGATTTAATTTATTGGGATTGAATGCAAAAGGAGAGGGCTAGATATGGTGGAAATGCCATCAACACTTGGGACGTCATGAAGTTTTCCATGTAGAAGAAGTTTTTCCCCACACATTACCATATAGATCTCAAAAAAAAAACTTCAATGCCTCACCCAAGGGAGTAAGAGTGTTTAAGATCACTATAAGGAGATGAAAATTTCCATGATTCGATCAAACATCGAGGAAGATTTGGAGGCAACCGTGGTACAGTTTTTACACAGAATCAATCAGGATATTTCCGATCAAGTAGAGATGTACTATAATGTGGAGATACAAGATATGATCCACCATGATGCCAATATTGAGAAAAAAATCAAAAGGAGGAGCAACATGTGTAATCCCACTACCCCTTTCACTCCATAGATAAATTCAAGGAAGTAAATTGTAGAATCATCAAATCCAAAAGAGGTGGTTGATCGCAAAAGTGAAAAGGTAATTATTACACCTATGAAAACAACTTTTAAGGCTAACAAAACGAGAAATTGGGATATTTTCTATTTCAAATGTCAAGGAAGCGGTCACATTGATAGTGAATTACCAAATCAGTGCACCATGCACATCAATAAGCCTAGAAAATGGGAGACTGATAGAGAGGTCTTAGAGGAGGAAGATGAGGAATCCTCTTGTTGGTCAGATTGACTATCTCAAGAGGGGGGTGGGGGGTTAATTGAGTGCCCAATAATTTTTTTTGTTTTAAATGAATTATTTTGAAATCCCACAAATGTTTAAATATGGCCCAATTTATCAAAATAAGTAGTATGATATAGATATTAATCTTTCTAAAGTTTTCTTTAAAGATTTATTAGGTATCAGATAAATAATATACAATATTATTTGATCATTTGAAATTAGTTTACTTGATAAAAACACTACATGAACAAAAATTAAGATAAACTATTAAAGTATATATATATATGTGTGTGTGTATCTTGTTTATAGTTAAAATAGATTTCAGTTTTAAAGCAGAAATAACATAAAACAAAATTAAAACACATAGTAGAAAGAATGAATACTAGGTTCAGTCTCAAGTTGAGACTTAGTTCTCTCCACTTGGTGATCACCTACCACCATGCAGTTTATATAAAAATAATCTAGATGATCCATAACCTGGAACAGGTTTTACATATTAGTTTATAACTATCCAGGTTACACCCGGCCTCTTCAATGGTTATTCATGGGAGTAAAGATAAATAGGCCACACATGGACCTCTACCACTCTTATCCATGGGATAAATAAAAGAATATGAGAAAATATCAACTATATTCCAGTTTTAGTGTTGGAGATAGTGTGCATGTGGTACAGTAGAGTATGAACACAAACTACTCGAAATGTAATAAAACTAAACAAAATCAATCAATATAGGAGTGTAGAGTTTAGAGATGCTCGGTCTGTTGTAATGCTGGTTGTGAATCTTGATATGAATCAGTAATGAATCTTGAGTTAGGTTCTTTTGAAATATTTAGGAAAACAGAGTGTTGTGACTATTTTTTTCTAACTAGAGGAAAACACTGGGTGTAATGATGATTTGGACTCAGTCAAGTGTTCACATTAGGTGATCTCTTCTTGTTTTTTCAATCAAGTTCATCTCTTTAGCTCTCAAATATTCAGTTAATTACAATCTCTTTCTATCTACATGTCTTTTCTTCTTTACATCATTTCTATATCTTTTTTGCATGTTGTTCTATATGCCAACACGAGGGAGGTGCTTGAATTTTATTAGCAGGAACATTTGAAATAGATGCTTTCTCATACTTCATGTTCTAACATGATTTCTGTCAAAAATTTAAGATACAATAATTAAAATACTAAATACCATTAAATTCAATGAATATATCCCTTGGAGTAAAGTAATTCAAAACAAGTAAAGTAATAAAAACACTGATGGTGTCTTATGATATAGAAGAGTCTAGCTTTATGGTATGTTGTTTTGGAAGCATGAAACTTACAGTGTATTATACTTATCCAACATTCCACTTTCCTGGTGTTGTCTCAACTAATAGTGTCTGGTTCGATGGTGTATACTTTGACGGTGTCTTAGACTTAGTCTAATTCTGTGTTGGCGGTATGATACTGACATTGTTACTTTGATAGTGCCTTATTTGGTGCTATCTCACAATTAACCATATTTATGTTATGGTGGAATTTCATCCTGGTGGTATGTCGATAGACGGTGTCTCATACTTTGTAAAATTTGTGATCTAGCAGTGTAAGAGTCTAACATTGCGATTTCTTAGCGGTATCTCACACATAGTGAAATATTGATGCTGACGGTGTGTTATGAACAATAGTGTCTCATCCTTCGACACTTTTATCACCTATTCTAAAAATAAATATTACTTACAAGAAAACATGTAATTCATCAGTAATATCAGAATCATGATTTTGTGATCCTTAAAACTAGGAGGTCAACAATCTCCCCATTTTTGATAATCACAAATCATGGAATCAAAATAATAATATAAAAGTAAAAAATAGGTCATCAATGATGTTACAAAAGTGTAAAAATGATATCCAAGGTAAGATCCAAATATAAATTAATACATATCATTCAAAGTATGTGTAGATAGTATCAAGGAGAATAATAAGAAAAAATAGGAAGTATCAAAGGTAAGCATTATGAGAGAAAAAAATATTAGAGATAATATGGTTAAATAACATAGAAACATAATTCCATAAAATTATTCAAATTATCCATAAAATCAGGTATAAAAAATTAAATCATGTATTCCATAAAAAGTAAAGCATGTATTCCATAAAAATTCTCCCCCTTTTGGGATTATCAAAAAGGTAAATAATATAAAAATAACGATATTAAATTCAAGAAGAATGAATAGATCAAAATATATGAATGGTAGAGAAAAGTAAGCAGATATAATAAGAGATAAGAAAGAAATTCAAAGGTATGAGAAAAAATTTATCATAATATATATCCCTTCAAAGACATTAAAATCTATTCTAACAAAGGAAATGGGTTCAAGGTGTATCATAGGGTTCCATGTGAGATTTACCTTTAGCTTTGGCCTTCTATTGTTACTTATCTGAGGCAACCGGATCATCCCGAGAGAGAGTAGGTGAAGTAGTTGAAGAACAACCAGTAAGTTCCCAAAGGGGGTGATCTTATAAAATCACAATAGGTCTCTACTAGCACATAGCCTACATAGCATTCATAGAAAAAGTTTGAAAGTTGGTTGGAGGAGGGACTGAAGAACCACCAATAACACTTGGTCTGAAAGAGAACTGAGGAGTAATTGGAATGGCTGACTGAGCCACCACTACTTGTCCTTGAGCATGAAGAGAAGGATTCATAAGCTTGATGAAATGCATAATTATTTGGACACCTTGTTACATTTCACTGAATAAATAACCCTTCTCTTCCATAAACCTATTCAACATAGGGGCCATCCCCATGATCTATCTAACTTTATCTCTGAAAGATTGATTCACATGAGGCATTTGTAGATTCTCTACCAAGAAATTGAAATTTGAATCCATTTCATTCTTGGTATAAATCAAAGAGAGAAAATACTTAATGGCCTTTGTAATAGTTTATCAGTTAGATTTCATATCATGAGCATAGCTGGAAACCATATTCATAAAATGATTAGAATTAAAATGAAGTCTGCTTAAGGTTTCTTAGGGATGATCTATTACACAACCTGAAGCACTAGAAGATGTAGCTCTAAGCTCATATCAAACAACTATACTGAACTGATCAACATCAAACAATAGAGTAGAAAGAGGTGTAGGAACAAGAGAAGACTCAGAAGAAATATCTTCAATAATTTTCACAATACCTTCGAAAGATGCTTTAAAATCAGATTTCATTTCTTCAACCAAAGATTTAAGATATTCCAGTTCACTATAAATTCTCCCATTTTCAATATCTATTTCATAGATGTGATGCAAAATATTTGGTTGTATATTACTAACAAAACAACTCAAATAAATAACTTGCATCATTTTCACTAAGCTTAGTCAAGATAGGGGATTGATGCCTTACACACTTGTGAAACTCAGACATTATATTTTTTCTTCAAAAAATTTCAATTCAACTTGAGTGACAACATCCATTGGAACAGCTGGAGGCAATGAAATAGGTTTAGGTACAGGAGGTATCACAGAACTGAACTTCTCAAGAAAACCTTAAGGATCAACCTGGGCTATCAAGGTTCCCTTAGGATCCCTTTAACACTAATTGTAGTGTTATCACCTTTTGAAGAGCTTCTTACACAATTAGATAACTTTAAAAATGCCTCTTCCACAGGGTCCACCCATCAGTATGAAAAAAAATTCTGAGATGAATTTAGTAATAGGAAGTACTAAAAAAAATATTTTATTAACCTTCTAAACATTGAGAAGCTATTGTTTGGTCAACAATAGAAGGATCGAATTATAACTGTGTACCAAAATTTGGTGCATCATGAATCTCAAATTCCTTTTTAGGTAACAACAATAGTAGAATCACCTTCTAAATTTTCATCTATAGGGGACTTATAAACTTCAACCAACTATTCATTCATAAATTCATCTTTGATAAGCTCATTTTTCTCTTGTTCAGCAACATGCTATTCAACAGCAGCTATGAATCTCATCTGTTCTTACATAGTAGAATATGAAAAATCTTGACCTATGGAAACTGAGCTAGCCTCAACATCATCATAAGGTAGAGCTTCATGAAAAATCTCCACTGATGGGGAATACTCCCCCTTAACAAATGCATCCTTAAGCTCTGGAAAAATTTCCAAATACTTATTCTTGATTCATCCACTATCATCATCAGGTTTAGAAACACTTCCATCATCACTTACATCATTTTTAGCATATCTTTCATTACTATTATCATATTCACCATTTCCATTATACTATTCTACTTCCTTTTCTTCCACATCATCATCATCATCATTTGACTTGGAACTCTTGTACTGATCCTCCCCAAAGATATCTAATGCTTCTTATGATCCAATCAACTCCATCTTGGTTAAATGAAAAATCTACATTATGATAAAACTCATATACCAGCTTCAGATATAAAGGCCTCTCATTTGATAAAAACCACTCCAACAACCCTTGGTTTTGGAGAACCTTAAGTACTAGATACTTACTTGACAAAAACCCCTTTGAGTCTACTTCCTTTTTTGGCACAACAACCCGGCTAGCAAGATCAATGTTAACTAGAGAAACTGGAGAA
This sequence comes from Viscum album, assembly GCA_963277665.1. NCBI lineage: Eukaryota > Viridiplantae > Streptophyta > Magnoliopsida > Santalales > Viscaceae > Viscum > Viscum album. The sequence goes on from OY728127.1 coordinate 926,406,560, forward strand.
GTAATTATCAATTCCTTCTTCTGCTTCTTTGAAGATCTAGAATTAAATAGAGACGACACTAAATTTCACTTTATTCTCAACATTCAAATTGGCTCGGAAAACTCATTCAAGAGTAAGGTGAATGTTTGAACAATGGGAGATGAAAGGGTTTTCACTAGGATTGAGAGATAGATATGAAAATATAGCATAGGGATCATAATGCATTGGAAATAGACATATTCCTATTTAATATCATTTAGGATATTAGGTATTCTAGAATAAAAATTATACTTGAAATTTAATTTAATATCAATACAAAAACACACATTTGATTTCAGAAAATAGAATGAATCGGGAAATAAATTGACGGTTCGAAATACTGAGAAACAAAAAAAATCACAATGTCATGAAAGGCAATGGCATGACACACAATGGTTTGAAAAACCGGTGGTATGATAGTCTAACGGCATGAAAAGACAACAAAATAACAAGACAACGACAGGATAATCCAACGACATGACATAAAACTCAACCGAAGTTTACCATTCCTAACTCATTTTTGATATAATTCATTCTCTCAAAATTCGAAGTCTTTGTAAATATATCATCTAACTGATGTTCTATGCCAATATATTCAATAGTGATATCTCCCTTTTGAAGATGATCTCTCAAAATGTGATGTCTTATATCAAAATTCTTTTTCCTAGAATGAGAAATAAGATTCTTAGATATTTTTATTACACTTGTATTTTCACAGTTTATGGGGACATTTCATAATTGATATCCATATTCTTATAGAGTGTGTTTCATCTACAAAATTTGTGCACAACAACTACCTATAGATATGCATTTATCTTTAGTAGTAGACAATGCAATAGATTTTTTCTTTTTTACTAGACCATGAAACTAGAGACTTTCCAAAAAAGTAACATGTTCTAGAGGTTATTTTCTATCTAACTTAAATCCACTAAAATTATCATTAGAATAACTTACTAAATCAAATTATTTTCCTCTAGGATAAAAAAATCCTAAATTATTTGTATATTTGAGGTATTTTAAAATTATTTTAATAGAAACTAAGTGTGTCTCTTTTGGATTTTCATGAAAAAAAGAGCACATACACACACTATACATAATATCTAGTAGGATATTAGTCAAGTAGGGAAGACTTATAATCATACCTCTACAATTGGTTTGATAAACTGGTTTCCCATCTTCACCAGGATCCAATTTGTAGGTGGTACTCATAGGAGTATCACTACTTTTAGTGCTATCTAAATTAAAAAAAATTTATAACATCTTTTGTATATTTACTTTTATTTAAAATGATTCCTTCTTTATTTTGAAAGATATAAAATCCAAGAAATAATTTCAGTTCACCCATTAAACTCATTTCAAATTCATTTTTCATCATTTTAGAAAAACCAGTACAATGATAATTTTTTGAAGATCCAAAAATAATATCATCAACATATATTTTTACTACTAATACATCTTTTGAAATTAGTTTTATGAATATAGTAGGTTCATATATTCCTTTTAAAAAAACTTTTAAAATTATAGAATTGCTGATCCTATTAGAGCAAGCTCTAGGAGATGGTTTCAAACCATATAAATCTTTAGTTAACTTAAAAACTTGATTCTGAAAATAAGGATTTCGAAAACCAGGGGGTTGTTCTACAAAAAAATCCTCAATTATAAAAACATTTAAGAATATACTCTTGACATCCATTTAATAAATATTGAAATCTAGATGAGATGGATAAGCAAGTAGGATTATTATGGATTCAAGTCTGGCTATAGGTGAAAAGGTTTCCTCATAGTCAATTCCTTCTTCTTGACTATAACCTTGTGGAATAAGTCTTTCCTTGTTTCTAACTATAGTTATTGACTCATTTACTTTATTCCTAAATACCCATTTAGTTCTAATTTTTAAGGTATCCTTGGGTCTATCTACAAGTTACCACACTTTGTTCCTTTCAAACTGATTTAACTCTTCTTACATTTTTATTACCTAGAATTCATCATTAATAGATTCATTGATGTAATTAGGTTCAATCTGAGATAAGAAAGATTGAATTTCAACCTGATTTCTAACAGAATATATAGTTTTATTTCCTCTATTTAGATCACCCACAACAACATCCAAAGGGTGGTATTTAATATTTCTAATAGCTATAGAGAAAGAAGGACTGGTCACTTATGGATTCTAAGGTTTAAGTTCTGGAAGTTCTTGAAATTATTCAGAACTGGATGATTTTTCATATATTTTTGCATCAGAATTTGATAGTTTAGAATTTAAGTTAAGAGAAGATAAACTATCCTTATGATTTTCTAAAGTGGTCTTAGGCTCATGTGGACCAGTCTCATCAAAATTGACATGAACTTATTCCTCCATAGTTTTGGTATTCTTATTGAACACTCTATAGGATTTTATAGAAACTGAATAACCAAAGAAAATTCCTTCATCACTTTTGGAAGAAATTTTGTCAAGATTATACTTAGTGTTAAGAATAAAGACTTTATAACAAAAAATTATGAAGTAATTAACCTTGTGTTTCATATTATTCCACAACTCTTAAGGGGTCTTTTTAGTAACAGGTTTAATCAAGACTCTATTGATGATATAGAAGGCTATATTGATAGCTTCTTCACAAAAAATATAGATAGTTCATACTCATTTAACATAGTACAAGCTATATCTTATAAAGTTCTATTTATTCTTTCAACAACTCCATTCTACTGGGGTGTCCTAGTAGTAGAGAAGCTATGAGTGTAGCCATTTTGTGAGAAAAATGATTCAAAATCTTTATTTTCAAACTCACGACCATGATCACTCCTTAAGGTCTTGATCCTAAGTTCACTAATATTTTCTACAGATTTATCATACTTGGTAATATAAGATGAGGCTTCAATTTTGTGATCTAGAAAATATACCCAAGTATACCTAGAATAATCATCTATAAGAATATAAACACAATACTTCCCATTAAGACTTGAAATTCTAGAAGGTCTACAAAAATACATGTGAACCAACTTAAGAGGTTGAGAAGTTGACACTTCTTTATTTAATTTTAAAGAAACTTTGTACTATTTCCATTTTTGACAGGGGTTATAGACTTTATCAGTTGGGAACTAAAACTTATGTAGATACCTAAATAACCCTTTCTTAGTTATCTTTCTAAGTGAGTGAATGTTTAAATGCCATATTCTTCTATTCCAAATCCAATATTACTTATAAAAGGCACTCAAGCATTATAAAATTCTAAGAAACCAAATAATTTAAATCTACAACATAAAAATTATCATTTCAAAAATTAGTAAAAACTAAAAAAAATTAGCATAAAAAACATTACATGCATAATTCTCAAAATTAACATAAAAACCATAATCACATAACCAAGAAATTATAAGCATATTATATTTTAAACCATCAATATATAAAACTTTAGAAATCAAAACTGAATTTTTGTTACCAATCTAGCCTAGGTTGATGAATTTTCCTTTTTCATTGTCACCAAAGGTGACACGAACACCATCAAACTTTATCAGGATCTTAGAGCATGAATAATATCCTATAATATGTCTTGAACAACCACTGTCCAAGTACCATTGATGTATACTGGAGGCCTTTAGGAAATTTTCCTACAATAAAAATTTTGAACAAGAAATAATTTTGGTACCCAAATCTATTTAGGTCCAAAAATTTTAGTGATAAGAGATCTGGGAACCCACATTTTTCTAATGGATTTCTTATACCTCAATATATTTTTTATTTTATTATCAAACACTTTTAAGGAAAAAGTAAAAAACTATAAGTTCAAGCATAAAAGGAAGATACCAAGCCATTAAAATAAAAGTGCAGCTTACCAGTTTTAGTCTCCCTAGATAATTTCCAAGAGATAGTGTTCACCTGAGTATCTGGTTCCCTCCTCATAAGATCTTCGAACTGAAAAGCCAGCTTGTCCCAAGATTGCATGTACTCTTCTATACTGATTATCCCGTTGTTGAATCCTCGTATTTAGATGAGATCCTGTTTATCAATCCAGTTTCATTTCTCCTCATTGTCAGGTACCCTTATACTTCTTTCCATCATTCTTTTAGCCTCTATAGCAGTAGCATTAATTGTCAGAACCGATTCAGCCACAACCTCTTACGAGCTCAAAAGCAGTTCCAAAGGGTGTTCAATCATAGCATTAGACCTCCGATGCTGGCAAGCCGATATGGAGAGGTCGGGGGCATTTTACATCTGCTTGGACTTCATCTTATTCGTGGATCTAGTCTCCATAGGTAAAGGTAAATGTGAGTAGTCTTTCCTTACTTTATGATTTCCCCTCCTTCTTTTGCATCTCCGCAGGCTTAGATTCCTACTGCCCTGAGTCCCATCCTCTTTGTCACTTGCATAAGAGCTATAACATTCATCACTGGACCCGTACACCTCCTGCTCATCCATGGAGATTTGGACCAAATCTGTTGGGTCCTTTTGAAAAATATTTGGAAGTAGAGATTTCAGGTTTGGATTTAGAAACAAAATTATTCTTAGTTATTCTCCTCTGTCCAGGTTCATATCCTATCCCAGTGAAATATTTGGGAGAAAATTTATTTCCCAAAATTTGTTTTAATGTCTCTCTACCATTTTCAAAATTTTTAATATACTTATTCAATTTCTCATTTGAATGTTTAAGTTCGTTGTTTTCCTTGAGAAGTTGAGTATTCTTCTCCTTTTCTATAGACAACTCAGATTTGTAGTTTACAGTTAGATCATACCATCTTTTCAGAAATTTGTATTTATCCTTTAACTCATTAAAGGTATTCTTCTAGAATATTGAAATAATAAAATAATTCTTCATTTAACATATCATTATCCTCATGATTTTCATTTTCAGACTTATCAGATTCATCAGACTCATCCACATGAATAATATCATAAATAGTAGGTAAAGTAGACAACTCACCGACTTTGGTCATAAATCACATGTTTGCTCTGTCATGTTTTTCATCAGGTGAAGAATCTGAGTCATTAGAGCTATCCTCATATGCACTTCAGGTGGATTTCATGGCCTTCTTGTATCTTCTGTCCTCATATTCATATTTAATTTTGTATTTCAGATTTGGATAGTTAGATTTTATGCGACCTTTTCTTTTTCATTCATAGTAGAAAACTTCTTTTGGATCATCATCATTTTTCTTCCAATTTCCTATATTATCATACTTTCCTTTATAGTTTTGTTTTCTAAAAAACCATTTCTTTCTATAGAACTTGTTAAAACTTCTGGCTAGGTGAGACATTTCCTCATCACTATCAAAGGCAGATTCACTAGCACTCAAATCTCTAGTTTGGGCTTTTTACTCCTCTTTTCCTTTTTTTTTGTCTGGAATTAGTAGTCTTGAATGCTATAGAACTTATTTTAGGTTCCTCATATTCCTCATGATTTACCTTTAGTTATTCTTCATATATCATAAGATTTCCAATCAAATCTTTCACAAGAAGTTTACTTATATCATATGATTCTATTATTGAAACTAAAGTACCTCTCCACCTTTCTGATAGATATCTCAACAATCTCATTATCTAGTCCTTGTCATATACAGTATTTCCCAAAAATCTCATGGTATTGAAATTATCATTAAACCTAAGGTATATATCATAAATGAGATCATCAGGTTCCATATTAAAATTATCATATTTTATAGCATAGGTATGAAGCCTCATATCTTTAAAATTTTAAGTCCCTTCATGGGAAACATATAGAGTGTCCCATATCTCAAAAGCAGCTTTACAAGCAAAAATTATATTAAACTCTTCATCACTAAGGGCATAAAACAAGGCATTCATAGATTTACAATTACTATTGAATGCTAATTTTGTTGAATCATCCCAAGTTCTTCTAGAAGTATCAGGTATTACATATTAATCTTTTATAGCAGACTAAATATCAAAACCCATGCTCTTTATGTGCATTTTCATCTTTATTTTCCATTGGGAATAATTTGTTCCATTGAATAAAGGAGTTCTGTTGGTAGCATAATCTTCTTGATGATTATCCATATTAATGAACTAAATTTAGAACTAAAATAAATTTAATATCCTTAAAGTATAACTAAAATCATAGTTAAACCAAATTTAAAATCTTTAATACTGAAGAGAGAAAAGCCTTTGATACCTAATGTTGGCCAGAGTGAGTATCTCAAGAGGGGGTGGGGGGGTGAATTGAGTACCCAATAATTTTTTTTTGTTTTAAATTTATTATTTTCAAATCCCCCAAATGTTTAAATATGAAATTTTTTATAAAAATAAGTTATATGATATAGATATTGATCTTTCTAAATATTTATATAAAGATTTATTAGGTCTTAGATAAATAATATACAATATTATTTGATTATTTGAAATCAGTTTAATTGATCAAAATACTATATGAACACAAATTAAGATAAACTATAAAAGTATATTTATATATATATATATGTGTGTGTGTGTGTGTGTGTATTTTGTTTACATTTAAAATAATTTTTAGTTTTAAAGAAGAAATAACATAAAAAAAAATTAAAACACACATAAGAAATAATTAATAAAAGAGATTTTGTCTCAAGTAAAGACTTAGTCCTACCCACTTGGTGATCACCCACCACTTATATAAAAATAAACTATATGATCCACAACCTAGATTGGGTTTTACACAATATCTTACAACTGTCCAGGTCACACATGACCTCTTCCATAGTTATTTGTGGGAGAAAAGATAAACAAGCCATATAGAGACCTCTACCACTCTTATCCATGGGATAAATAAAAGAGTATTAGAAGATATAAAGTATCTTCTAGTTTTAGCATAGGAGACAGTGTGCGTGTGGTAAAAAAGAGTATGAACACACACCACTCAAAATGTAATAAAACTAAATAGAATCGAGAAATCTAGGAGTGTATAGTTTAGAGATGCTTGATATGTTGTAATGTAGATTGTGACTCTTGATTTGAATCATCAATGAAGCTTGAGTTAGGTTATTTTAAAATATTTAGGAAAATAGAGTATTATAATTCTTATTTACTGACTGGAGGAAAACAATATATGTAATGATGCTTTGGCTTCCTAAGTTAAGTGTTCATAGCAGGTGATCTCTTCTTGTTTTTTAATAAGCTTCATCTCTTCAGCTCTCAAATATTTAGTGAATTTTGAGATCTTTCTATTTATGTCTCTTTTTTTCTTTACAATTTTTTGCTATATTTTCTACACATTGTCTATATGTCTACACGAGGGTGTTTCTCAACTTTTATTATCTGGAACATTAAAAATAGATTCTTGTATTTCATGTTCTAACAATATTTCTATCGAACATTTAAAAAACAATCATTAAAATAGTAAATAGCATTAAATTTGATGAATATAGCTGTTAGTGTAAATTAATTCAAAATAATAATGTAATAAAAATAGTGACAATGTCTTATGATCTAGAGGAGTCTAACTTGATGACATGTTATTCTGGAAGCATGACACTGGTAGTGTCTTATACTTATCCAACTTTCCACTCTGTTGGTAGTGTCTCATCTAACGGTGTCTGGTCCGATGGTGTATACTCTAATGGTGTCTTAGAATCAGTATAATTCCATGTTGGTGTTATTATACTTATGGAAAGACTTTGATGGTGCCTTATCTGGTAGTATCTTATACTTAACCATATCTGTGTTATGGAGTCATATCATCTTGGCAGTATGTTGATAGATGATGTCTCATACTTTGTCAAATTTGCGGTCCAGCGGTGTAAGAGTCTGACGGTGTGATGTCCTGGTGGTATCTCACACTTAGTGGAATATTGATGCTGATGGTATGTCATGAACAATGGTGTATCCTCCTTATACACTTTTATCACTTGTTCTTAGAATATATATTACTTATATGAAAAAATTAAATTCATCAGTAACATCAAAATCATGATTTTGTGATCATTAAAACTAAGAGGTCAACACCCCTGAAATTGATAATGGAGAATTTTCAGAAGATGGTGATATTATTGTTACCAGGAGAGTTCTAAGCACACAAAGTACCATGGGAGAGGAGTAGAGGGATAAAATTTTCCATACATTTTGCAAGATACATGGGAAGGTATGTAGTGTTATTATTGATAGAGGAAGCTTTAACAATGTAGAGAGCACTGAGTTGGTAGAGAAGTTGGGACTTCCAACTTTGAAGCATTAACTCCATATCAGATTCAGTGGTTTAATGATTGTGGAGAGATGAAGGTTACTAAATAGGTGAAGGTATTTTTCTCCCTTGGTAGATACAAATATGAGGTTTTGTGTGACATTGTTCCTATGAAGGCGTACCACTTACTGTTGGGCCGACTGTGGAAGTACAATCGGTGTGTTACTCTTTATGGGTTCTTGAACCATCACTCTTTTGTACTCCTAGGGGAACCTATAAAACTTAACCCCATATACCCCAAATAAATTTTGGAAGATCACATTTTGAGAGAGAATAAAAAAATGAGTGATGAAGAAAAAAATAGTGAAAATGAAAAAGGAGAGAATGAGGGAAAGAGATGAGAGAAAAAAGAAATGGAGAGAAAAAGAAAAATCAAGGGGAATAAAATATTTTAGAGAAGAGAAAAGTGTTATGTTGTCAAAAAAGAGTGTGGTTAGGTATGATTTTGTTTTCATAAAAAACCCTCCTAGTACTTATGTAAAAAGAGGTGTTGTTAAACACTAACAACTTACCCCATTTTTCAAATGTTATTGTGTCTTTGTTTTATAAGTATGAAGATTTATTTCCATAAGAGGTGCCTTTTGGTTTGGCACCCATTATAGGTATTGAGCATAAAATCAACCTCATACCCATAACATCACTACCAAACCGCCCTACATATCACACCAACTCGAAGGAGACAAAATAAATTCAAATCCAAGTTCAAGATTTGTTGGACATGGGGTACATCAGAGAATGCCTTAGTCCTTGTGTTGTACTGGTGCTTCTGGTGCTAAATAACGATGTAACATGGATAATGTGAATTGACTATAGAGCCATCAATAACATCACGGTCAGGTATCTTCATCCTATCCCAGGTTATATGACATGCTAGATGAGTTAAATGGCTCTACTATTTTCTAAAAAAATGATTTAAGAAGTGTTTACCATCAAATTTGGATGAAAGAAGGAGATGACTGGAAAACAAAATTTAAGAAAAAAATAGACTTTATGAATGGTTAGTCATGCCCTTCCATCTCACCAATGAACCTAGAACATTTATAAGGTTAAAAAATCATGTATTATGTTAATATTTTGGAAATTTTTTGGAAGTTTACTTTGATGATATTTTGGTGTATAGTAGGACTTTACATGAACATGTAGATCACTTAATAAAATCCTTAGAGGTGTTAAGGAAAGAAAATTTGTTTGGAAGCATCAATAATTGTGAATTTTTCCTCAATAAGATTGTTTTACTTGGATTTTTTATTGAGTAGAAACGAAGTTGAAATTGACACCGATAAGATCAAAGCAATACAAGAATGACAAACTCTAACCTCTGTAGTGAAAGTAAGAATTTTTTATGGTCTTACTAGTTTTTACAAGAGATTTTTATGGAATTCATCACACTAGAAGTGTCATTGAATGAATTAACAAAGAAAAACATTCCTTTCAAATAGGGGAAAACTCAATAGGAGTTCTATACTCTCAAGGAGAGACTCACCCAAACCCCTCTACTTTCACTCCCAAGATTTAGTAAGAAACTTTGAAATTGAATGTGATGCAAGAAAAATTGGTATTGGTGGAGTACTCATGATGGAAGGTAATCCTGTTTCTTTCTTTAGTGAGAAGTTAAATGGACCAACTATAAAATGTACTATATATTATAAAGATTTATATGAATTTTTTAGATTTCTAGAAACATGGAAAAATTATATTTAGACTAAATAATTTTTGATCCATTCTAACCATGTGGCTCTTAAATACCTCAGGATCTAACATAAACTAAATAGGATACATGCTAGATGGATGTAATTCATCGAATCATTTCTATATGTCATCAATCATAAAAAGGGTAAATAAAATACAGTGGTAGATGAAATTTCACATAGATATTATCTTTTATCCTTTATAGATTCTAAAATCCTTGGTTTTGAATTCATTAAAGATTTATATGCCACATATAGCGATTTTAGTGAACCATATGGACATTGTAAACCTAGAGTTAGTTGGGAAAAGTTCTATTTACATAATGTATTCTTATTCCAGATTGATAAGATTTACATTCCCAATTTATCTATCCATTTAATTTTACTAAAGGATTCACATTTTGGTGGATTAATGGGACATTTTTGTGTTTCAAAAACTTTAATCATTCTTAGTGAGCATTTTTATTAGACTAGGATATCTAGAGATGTTGATTTTTTTTAGAAAAGTGCACCATCTTCCATAAAACCAAATAAAAACTGAACCCACATGGATTATATATTCCTCTCTCAATCCCCAAAAAACATTGGGAGGACATATCAATGGAATTTATTATGGGGTTACCAAGGACCAAGAGGGAGATATATTCCATTTTTTTTGTGGTAGATCAGTTTTCTAAAATGGAACATTTTATTCCCTGCCACAAAACATATGATTACACTAACATTACAACACTTTTCTTTTAGGAAGTAGTAAAACTCCATGGGATTCTAAGTATGATTGTGTTAGATCAAGACAAAAACTTCCTCAGTTACTTTTGAAAGACATTGTAGAGAAAACTAGGTACAAAGTTACTATTTTATACTAATTTTTATCTGAAAACTAATGGAAAAAAAGGTGGTGAATCAAACACTGTGATCCATTATGTGAAAAATTGTCAACTATAACCTCATGAATTGGGAGGAGTGTCTGTCACATGTGGAATTCACATATTACAGGGCCAATAATTCCACTACTCAATATTCTCTATTTGAAATTGTTTATGAATTTTACCCCCTTTCCCCTATCAATCTAGTTCCTTTGAATTTATAGGAAGAAACTAATATGGATGCAAAAGGGCTTGCAGAATTCATAAAGAAAATCCTTGAAAATACAAGGATAAATATCAAGTGGATAACCCTGAAATACATTGATTGTGTAAATAAGGGTCACAAGCATATGTTTTCCAAGCCTGGTGACTTAGTATGTATTCATATGTGGAAGGTAATAATTTTTGAAAAATTGAAATCAAAACCAATTGCATGATGATATGGACCTTTCCAAGTGCTCAAGAATATAAACAATAATGATTACATGATAACTCTCTTAGGTGAGTATGGTGTAAGATCCACTCTCAATGTTTATGATCTTTCTCCTTTTCTGGGTGTAGAGGATAAAGAGTTGAGGAAGACTGTTTTTCAAGATGGGGAGGATGATGAGACCCATATTGAAGGAACCAAGTCAATTGCCTGGGTATAAGAGTTAGATTTTGAAGGCCTGATGATGTAGGGGAGATTAAATAGGTTGAATGCTATAATATGCATCCATCTCGCTTCATTAAAGGACCAATGTATATTACCTTTCATGGATGGAGAAAATGGGACTATTATCTCACTTATTCAATCCAAAATAGTATGTTTAAATATTTTCCCACATGGTTGCAAAAAGTTTAGAATCCTTTCCCACATGGAGAATTCTAGAATGGAATCTTTGGACACCAAAGTCAAATTTTGTGGGCTAGGCACAAAAAGTCAAGTCTGGTGTGATATATTCAGAAATTTGTGTGTTTTTTTTAAAAACTCATTGTTAGACTTTAAATTTTTGACTTTAAGGGTTCATGGTAGGAATATGGTTTATGAATTTAAGTTATTAGGCCCTTGACCATTTATGTCACCCCTTAGCTATAAATAGCCACCCCATGTCATTGTAATCTCATTCAAGTTTTCATTATTGAAACTCTGCAAGTTTATTCTATCTATTGTGAGGATCAATAATTTATTATATTTCTCTTTTTCATTCTTTACTTTTAAATCTACAAGTAATATTGGTCATCCAAGATCACAAATCCCTCAATTACATGCCTTAACCCAAGTCTGTTGTTGTGTGGATTGTCCATAACACCCCTCACTTGAGTGATTTATCTAAGTAATAGGTCAAATCCATATATCATTGGTTGAATACATTATTACACTATAAAAAACCATCATCCACAACTTAACCCTGAATCATAACTTTCATCCACTGGCCTATGATATGAAGATCATGCCACCCTACATGTCTCGCATCAAGTGGCCTATCGGATTGCACTTCCTCTAAATATAGCTCAAGTTCATGATGCATTCCATGTATCTCTCTTGAGGAAGTACATACCTGACCCTTTATATGTACTAAATCTTAAGGTGGTACAACTGGAACATGACCTCTCTTATGAGGAGCAGCCGATGGAGATCTTGGACCATAGAGACGATGTTCTACACAACAAGACTACCCACCTCATCAAAGTGTTGTGGAGGAACCATAAATATGAAGAATAAATGTGGGAACTAGAGGAGGAAATGAGAAAATATTACCCACACCTTTTCTCAACTAAGTATAGGATTTGAAATTTAGGGGATGAAATTTCTTAAGGGGGGAAGAATGTAATGACCTAGACTTTTTGAATGATAATTGTTTCCTGAAAATGTGTGTTTTATTGTATCTTACACAACACAACCATAACACTTTAATAATTAAGTGAGTATAAAGGGAAATGTGACCATAATTATTTGAAAATTATTTTACCATTGATCAAATATGAATGTTATCCAAGATGACAATTATAAACTATACTCTTGGTAATAATTTTTTGTTATAATTTGTGTTTATAAGTAGAAATGATAAAGAATAATTAATGCAGAAAGGAGAAAAGGTTACCTCAACCAGTAGGGTCATGTCGTATGAGGCCCATTTTTCAGAGCTTTGGAGGGAGGTAGACTCACTAGGGTTCTCACTTGACCAAGACTAAGACAATCTTTAACAAGTGAAGCTTGAACTAAATTTCATACAAGAGAAGTTCAAGTTAGTGGAAATTACCACTCGAGTGATATTAGCTGAGCCACCCCATGAATCTATAACCATTGAAAAACATACCCTTAGGTTATACACAAGTGTTATATGGGGTTATTTATTGATACCCTATTTACTTAAAGTATAATTAATTTTTATAAATAAAATTTTTATTCTATCAACTCCATTTTAAGAATAGTTTTTCTTAATAAAAAATATGAAGAATTTGATAAATTTATTTTTTGGACAAAAATTGTACTTTCAGAAAATATATAACTATTATAATAAACTAAAATATTATGAAATTTTTTTATTTTAATGAAATAGTATGATTAAAACACTCTTATTTAAAAATAAATGATAAATTTTTTTATTTTTTTCAAGTGTTAGAAATTTTATTATGCATTTTCAATCCTCTATTATTTTTAATAAATAAGGTTTTTTATATTTAAAATTTAAAATTATCATATTTAGAGAATAATTATGATAAAATAAATATATTTTTTGAAATCAACATGCCAAAATTAGGTTAGAGTAAATTTATTAGAATTTTCTAAAATACATTATTTTTTTCATGAATTGTAAAAATACAGTTTGAGTTTTTTGGTATGTATAATAGAATCATAATTATGTCATAAGGACATAATAATTAATTAAATACAAGAAAAGTCATAAAATATTTTATTTTATTAATATAAATTATTTTAATATATTTTAATCAATTTCTAAATAAATAATTCACTTCCCAAATTCTAAAATGGAAACTTTAACTTTAAAAATGATATTTTGAGGAAATTTTAATTTTCCTTTCCAAAATAAGTAATTTCAAAATGATGGTATAATCTTTTATATTAAAATAATATTAAGGATTTTCCATGTGTACAATACCATGGGAAATACCATGGTTTTTCATTTACCACTACCTAGGTGTCCAAAGCCAAAATTTAGAAATTAATAAACAAATCTCCAACTTTTTCTATAAATACCCATCCATTTCTCCTTTTCATTTCACCCTAATTTCTTCCTACATAAAGCTATAATATTTTTACCTCCAAAGGAGTCATCCAAAAGTGTCCTAAATCCCCCAAGATGTAACACCCCAGAATGATAAAGGGTTAAATGACTAAATGATATGACTAATGTCAATAAGGTGCACCTTCCTTTTCGGGAGCCTATTTGATTAGAACTCCATAGTTAAGCATGCTTGGCCTGGAGTAGTGATTAGGATGGGTGAACTTTTGGAAAGTTTTCAGGGTGTGTGCAAGTGAGGACAAAGCACACTGGAAAGGACATGTGATGGCCTGTGGGGACTGTCATTAGTCAGATGACCCGTTTGGGCACGTTGGTGGGCCCCAGGGTGGGGACCACGTATCTACGGGGCAACTGGTTGTACTTGGAGGGCCAGGACCCGACAACCATGTTAAAGGAGGGGTGTCTGTGCTGTCACCGGGACCCAGTTGTTACATTTGGTATCAGAGGTGGTACCCAACCTTAAGTGCGGTGCACTACCTGGGTTGATATGTAGGTCCCAAAATGAGGACATTGTGATCTAAAAGGGAGGGGGGGGGGGGGTGAATATAACACCCCATAATGATAAAGTGTTAAATGACTAAATGATATGACTCGTGTCAACAAGGTTCACCTTCTTTTTCAGGAGCCTGTCTGATTAGAACTCCATAGTTAAACGTTCTTGGCCTGGAGTAGTGATCATGATTGGTGACCTTCTGGGAAGTTTCCAGGGTGTGTGCGAGTGAGGACAAAGCATAGTGTAAAGGACATGTGTTGTCCTCTGTGGACTGTCATTAGTCAGATGACATGTTTGGGAACGTTGGTGGGCCCTAGGGTGGGGACCACGTGTCTGTGGGGCAACTGGTGGTACCTGGAGGGCCAGGACCTGATGGCCATATTAAAGGTGGGGTGTCTGTGCTATCACTGGGACCCAGTTGTTACACAAGATCCCAATCCTCAAGTTTTAGGAACTACTCTTCAAGGTAAGTGAAATCTCTACTTCTCTTTTCCATTCAATTTACCTCTTTATGTGGCATGTCTTTCAAATTTCCAAACTAAGTTATTCTATACAATTTATTTCATACCTTTAATATATTAATAGCCTTTTATGAATTAGATACCCATGTTCCCTCTCTTTTTACTCTTTTCTATAACCGTGTTTTATACCCGTTATGCTGTCGATTTTACTTCTCAAAATTTCTCTCTTCCCCTCAAGAAATTCACTTTTATTTTATTTTTATGAATACCCAAACCTATTTCATTTCTATGGGTATTAAATAATATTTAAAAAATGATTTATTTTATTCTATTATTTACATACATAAAGCCTGCATTCCCTTTCCATGGGTTATAAATGACATAATGATCATGTTTTTAAAGCACTTTTGAAATGCCATGATTTTGATATGAAACCCATTTTATTTTATTCTCCATGGGTTATTTATGAAATGATTGATTATAATATATTTGGATCACATGAAAATTAAGGAATATTAGAGGTTCACCCTAATAGTCCTCCAATGCATTAGTTAAAGAATTTAATCTCTAGAGATGACATGTTTTATGATACCTTGGTGAATAAACTTGGTAATTTTTATGAAACCTTAGTGAAAAAACTTGGTGTCATTCTTATGAATGTATCATTTACATGTAGTAGCCATATTTACATGTTATAATTCATGTTATTATTATTATATGCCTCTTTATCATTCCTTTGTGATATTCATCAAGTTCTTATTGATATTTCTCAAGATCACATGTAAAATATTTCCCATGTTTTCCCTTACTGGGACTTATTCTTACCCTTTACTTTAATGTATGTCCCTAGATTATGAGATGCGGTAAATATACTTAGTATGAAACTATTATGAATCCTTTCAAGTGGAAGAGAATAATTTTTTAAGTTTTCATGTTTTATGTACCTTTTTTCCAAGAAACTAAACTTTAAAAGATACCTTTTTTTACAATGTAATTAAAAGTTATGTAATAAAAAGGAAGAATGATATAGTTGGTATCAAATGAAGATTTATTTATTTTTAGAAATTAGTATTTTAAAAATTTATGAATAAAACTATAGAAAATTTAAATATAGTAAAATATCCTGTTATTTTGGGGAAATATTAAGTTAATGGTTTCCGAACAAAAAAACCCCTATTTGGATACGAACAAGTTGATGTGCCTCTAGCACAGATGTATCTAGGGGTAAAAACCAAAAAAACCGCATTGAGATAGAATCAAATAGGAACTGGTGTATGAAAAAGATCCTTGCTATACTCCTAGTTTTCCACTCCCTAGAGATATGTTTGGTTAATCACAAGCTTTTTATGAACCATAATGAACGATTTATAGAAAATGTAATTGCTGTTAAAGAATAACATATTTAAGCATGATGTTTTAAGAAATAAAATATCATTTAGAATTATAATATTATTAAAAGGAACAAATTTCTCACTAAGGTTTTCTTTTTTTAGAAAATGATGGAAAATGGGAGGAATCGCGTAAATGGTGATCACAAAGGACCATGCACTAATGATCCTCCAATGGAAGCTAGAATTGAAAACTTTATGAGAATGATGAATAAACTAACTTGAGTTATGAAAAATAAAATGAATCAAGCTAAGATATTGGATTCAATTCAAAGGAAAAAACTTTCTATTCAGTCCATTATGCATCAACAACCACCTTATTTAAGCGGATCTACCAACCCATTGATTGCTGAACAATAGTTAAGCACTATAGAAAAGATATTTTCTGTAATCCATTTTTTGAAATAAGAAAAAGTCACTCTAGATGTGTAACACTTATAGGGAGAAGTTGATCAGTGGTGGAAACTTATTAAAAACACAAATCCAAGAAGGTATATTGAAGCTATGGAGTGGGAAGAGTTCAAGGGAACATTTTTCAAAATATATTTCCCTCGTTTGATGCGAATGAAAATAGATAAGGAATTACTAGAGATGAAGAAAAAGGAAAATGAATATGTGGGAAGATATGAGATGAAATTTACATGAAACTCTTGTTATACCTCTATATATATCATGGATCTTAATGGAAAGGTTGATAGATTCTTCAGTGGACTAAGAACCCATATACAGAAGAATTTATCCAGTTAATACTATGAAAGTTATGAGGAGATAATGTGAAGTGATATGAATGTTGAGATAGAGTTTAGAGATATGAAGTGGTCCCATAGATCAAATGAAAATAAGAGATTATTGGAACCATGATTAGAGAAGAACTGTGATCAAGTAAGAGGATGAAATTAAGTACAACTTCCCACAAGAGACAAATGTGGGAGGAATAATTTGGGGAACTTATTTCTCGGGAGTGGGAAATGTTAAAAGTGTGGAAGATATGACCATATTTCTTGAAACTATCATAGTTAGGTGAATACTATACTTCTCAACACAAATTAAAAAGGGAAGATAGTGTAGGCCCAACCTAAAGTCCAATGATTCAAGTGTGGATAGCTTGGGAACTTTTCCAATCACTGTCCAAATCCAAAGTTAATCGAGGGGAATCATAGTCAACCTCAGCATAGACCAAGGGAGTAAGATCAGAATTTCTCTATCATAAAGGCTGAATTTGAATCTCTAAAGGATGTGGTAGCAATTACTCTCTTTGTTCTCTCAAATCTAGAAAGCACTTTATTTGATTAAAGTTCTACAAATCCCTTTATGTCCTCTAAGTTTTCAAAGAATATAGAATCAATCCCTAAACTACTAGAAGTAGAGTAATTAGTCAAGACTCCTAGAGGTATTATCCAAGCATCAACAGTGTATAGAAACTCTAGTATTCACTTTAGTGAGCACAATATTATCGAAAATCAAGTAGTCATTCCCATGATGTAATTAAACCCCATACTAGGGATGGACTGGATCTCAAAGTATAATACTAATATCAACTGTATAAGTAAGAAAATATCATTAGTCTTGAATGGAAAACCTATAGTTATTTTCAAAGGAGAGATATTTTGACCGAAGAATTGTCCAGAAGCACCTCCCATAGATTTCTTTATGGAAATGATCGGTGAAGATGAAGAAATAAATGAATGTATACAAATAAAAAATATCTCTATAATTTAGGAATACATTGACGCATTTCCCAAGGAGTTAACTAGACCTACCCCATAAAGAGAGGTATATTTATCCATTAAACTCATTCCTGGATCCAAGTCGATACCTTAGATCCCGTATAGAATGGAAAATGTGGAGCTATAGGAATTAAAGAAATAACTCCAAGATCTTTTATAGAAGTGGTTTATCTGACCAAGTGTGTCTCCTTGGGGAGCACCTATTATCTTTGTGAAGAATAAATATGGATTAGTGAAGCTATGCACTGATTATAGAGAACTTAATGGGACTACAAGGAAGAACAAGTTCCCTCTTCCAAGGATTGATGATTTATTTGACCAGTTTCATGGGGCTCAATTATTCTCCAAGATTTATCTTCAATCTAGTTATCATCAGTTGAGGGTAAAGAAAGAAGATATTATAAAGTCTTCCTTATGATCAAGATATGAGAATTATGATTTTATTGTTAAGGCCTTCATCTTGACTAATTCCCCTACTATATTTATGGATTTGATGAATAGAGTCTATAAAGACTACCTTGATAAATTTTTGGTAGTTTTTATTAATGATATTATGATATATTCCAAAAGTCATTAGGAGTATTAGGATCATATAAGGGTTATATTGAAAACTCTAAGGGATGAGAGACTATTTTGAAAGTTTATTAAATGTGAATTTTGGTTACAAAAAGTTGCTTTGTTAGGGAAAATTGTAACCAATGAAGGAATATTAGTTGACCCTTCCAAGAAAAAGGTTATGGAAGAGTGGCCTCATTCTACAGCAATAACAAAGATTATTAGTTTCCTTTGTTTAGTAGGATATTATAGGAGTTTTGTGAAAGGATTTTCATGAATTTATAATCCACTAACCAAGTTAACTTTAAAAGGGGCTAAGTTCATATAGAAAAAGGAGCATGTAAAAAGTTTTCAAGAGATAAAGAAGATATTGGTCACTACACCCATGTTAACTCCACCCTCTATCGGATAAGGATTCGTTATTTTTAGTGGTGCATCTTGGAATGGGCTTGGCTGAGTCCTTATGAAAAATGAAAAGGTGATTGCTTATGCATCTTGACAGTTGAAGCCTCATGAGTAGAATTATCCTATGCATGAACTGGAGCTAGCTACATTTGTTTTTTCTCTAAAGATATGGGGGCATTATCTTTATAGGGAGAAATGTGATATATACAAATACCACCAAAGTTTAAAGTATATTTTCATACAAAAGGAATAGAACATGAGGCAAAGGATATAGTTGGAAATTTTTAAATACTATCATTGTTCAATTAATTATCACCCCAAAAGAGCAAACAAAGTTGCTAATGCATTAAGTAGGAAAGACCCTACTGTTATGTAAATGACGAGGATTCAAGGATACCCATTGATAAAGGACCTAGTAAGGTTGGAAATTGGAATCATGAGTGTAGGTACATAATAAACCCCATTACAAATTATTTCTCAACCATAATTACCAGAGAAGATCAAGAAATATCAAAGAGAATATTCTTAGTTACATAACAATATAAAGGCTTTAAAGAATGGGAAGTTTCCTAAGTTAAATATTGATAAAAAAGGTGTACTGAAATTTAATACATGGATATGTGTTTCATCTTTTCCAAAAATAAAGAAAGATATTATGGATGAAGCTCATAGATTAACATTCTCTTAACATCCTGAAATCACTAAAATGTATAGGGACCTTCATGATCATTATTGGTGGAATAACATGAAAATAGAGATTTCCAACTACACTACAAGGTTCCTGGTGTGTCAACAAGTGAAGGAAGAGAGAAAAATTCCTAAAGAGTTATTAAAACCATTAACAATAACAACATAGAAGTGGAACAATATCAATATAGACTTTATCACTGGTCTCTTGAAAACATCCAAAGGAAACAATGCGATATAGGTTATAGTGGATTGTCTCACCAAGACTGACCATTTTATCACTATTAGGGAATATTTATCTCTTGAACAAATTTCTAGGATATACATGAAGGAAGTGGTGAGGATACATGGGGTACCACTTTATATAAATTTTGATCATGATTCAAGGTTCACATCAAAATTACTAAAAAGCCTTAAACATGCTCTAAGTACCGAATTGAATTTTAGTACAACCTATCTATAACAACCCTACTATTTATTACACAGATAAACATGATTTATTACATAATATTGAACTTAAGAAAAATATGAGGATTTAGAGGTCTATTTTATTGGGAAATTAGGAACATTACGTAATAACTTAGAACATAAAACACAACATCTTTATTGAAAACTTCTTTTACATGACCACAACATTCCTTCATACTTAGTATTGCATGGAATAACCAGAGGACATGAATAAGAAAAGGGTGATCTATAAATACCAGTAAGGGAGTAAACAAGGAATAACATGAAGAATATAGTACATGTTAGTCAATAGGCATATCAAAGTATCACAAGATAAATATGAACACAAATGCATGATATATCATGACTATCATAACATGGAAATGTGGCAACAAAATTTAACATGATATTAGCACGAGACATGGATAATTGCACATGAATCATGAGTAAAACCTCATTGAACTTGAATTATATTTATTAAAACCTCATTTCACTTGAATTATCATGATACTAATATTTACCCAATGCATTTTACCACTATCAGGGCGCACCCTTTATAAACATTTCATTTCATGCATAAGTGTGCCACATGGATCATCAACATGGATTCATTAAACATCATGATTTATTCCAAGAATAAGATATGTGGAATAAATAAATTTAATTCCTAAATCAAAAAGTACATGTTCATAAATCTGAATACCCTTGATAAAGAAATGAGCATGGTATTCACTACACAAGACTTTGGCTTGGAAAATTGCGGTGCAAATTCGGCAGCATAACAACATGACATAAGAATTCCTAAAAATGGTTGATGAGAGAGAAAGGGGTATATAATTATATGTACATGAAATGTAGAGTAATGGGATCATATAGATACATGTCCCAACATATGTAATGGAATTTAGATTCATAATATAAAATAATTGCTTGAGTGTAAATGAGGAGATAGAAATACCTTACGGAATTTCGGCATTATAACGGGTGTACATGGGAGGAATTAATGAGAGATAAAGGGGTATATAATCATTAAAACATAAGGTGGAAAATATAGGGTAGGTAAAAAATAATACCCCATCATTTTTAATTGAAAATAAAAGGGTATAACAACATAAATAAATTTGGAAAAAAATGAGAAAAGAAGAAATCCCTTACTTGGAAGTGTGATCCCAAAGGCTTGGGAGAGGATTGAGAGAGGATTATAGGGATATTGGGGTGCCTTGTGAGGTTTATAGAGATAGGAGGGTAGTTTTTGGTCGATATACAAATGGTTTTAGTGAATAGGAATGGGAGATTGAGTGGGTTTATATAGGAAATGAGAGGGAATTATTTATTATTTAGGTTTTGGACACCACACATTAAAATAATAAAAAACACAAACCATAACATGGTTTTTAAAAAATTTGAGTTTAAAACATTATTTTATAAGGCTAATGTTAGAAATTATTAAAATACCAGGCTTTTTTATGTGGAGGCGATTCACACTCCCAAGGAAATCATTTTAAAATGTTAAAATATTTTATAAGTCTTGGAGGGTCCACTAAGACTTTGTAAAATAAATAAAACAAACCTAAAATAACATTATTTTAAAGTTAAAACATATATTGTCAGAATATACCAGTTATATTATTTTATTACATCACCATTGAGTCATTATGATGTCATAAAACACATTATATATTTAAACGATATTTAATTTTTACCAAAAAATTCGACTATCTTAGAAAATTATGAAAAATTCACTATTGGATAATTTTGATTCCCTAATTCCACAAAAAATATTCATTTTATCTAAATAATTTTATAAATATGTGAATTTTTACTTTTAAAATAAAAAACTGACATTTATAAAAAATTCACGGGTTTTGATAAAAACAGCTTTCAAACCATAATAAAAATTATAATTTTATTCATAAAAAGTATAAGATCATTTATATTTAATAAAAATTAATTTAGAAATAATATTTTATTAAAATAATATTTAATTAAAAAATCCATTAATTCATCAAAATAGATTTCTTCATTGAATATTGACTAAAATACTATTTGTGCTTTAAAAACTATTTACAAAGTAACAATAATAAAATGAATGTATATTATTAATACAAAAATAATGAACATAATCATAGTGCTAGGGTCTTGTTACATAAACCCTTATAACACCCTCATAGGACCTAAGGGTAAGGTGTGTGATGGTGACAGACTCTTGGGGTGGCTCGGATAACATCACTCAAGTGGTAATCTCTATCAACTTCCGCTTCTCCTTTAGAAGGTTCTGTTCAAGCTTAACATACTGAAGCTCAGCTTGAGCTTGGTCAAGAGCGAAGCCCAATGATGCTACCTCCTTTACGATCTCTAAAAAATGGGCTTCATGTGGAGTAATTCTACTGGGCGAGGCCATCACTTCCTTTGTCCGAGTAAATTGGATTTGTTAAAGACCTATATTTATACTAATAACGTGATCACTATTCAACGACTATATTAGCAATGGTAACAATTCTTAATGGTATTTTAAAATCAAAAAACATAAAAACAAGGAGATGCATATGTTATATAACCATTTTATATAATAATACATTTAATTAGATCAAGTGGAATTTTTCATTAATAAAAGTTTGAGTCGTTACAATCTTCCCCCCTTAAGAAATTTCACCCTCTAAATTTCCTTTTCCCACACTAAAAAAGATGAGGATAAATATGATTCAACACTTCCTCTGATTCCCACATTTCTTCTTCAAACTTTTGGTTTCTCTACAATACTTTCACGAGGGGTATTGTCTTATTTCGTAGAACTTTTTCACTAAGATCTAAGATATTCACCAAATTCTCTTAATAAGATAGGTCTTTCTCCAATGGTACCACCTATGGATTGAGTACATGTGATGGGTCATGAATGTACTTCCTCAAGAGTGATACTTGGAATACATCATGAACTTGAGATAGGTTTGGTGGGAGTTCTAGTCGATATGACACTGCTCCAATGCGAACAAGGATCTCAAAAGGGTTGATGCTCCTTGGACTAAGTTTTCCATTCTTCCCAAATATCATAAATATATTCCATGGTGATATTTGGAGGAATACCATGTCTCCAATATCAAACTATTGGTCTCATCGATGATTATCAGCATAGTGGTTTTTTCGACTCTGAGCATCTTTAATGTGCCGCTGGATGGTCTTAAACTTCTCCACCATTTATTCGACCGTTTTTTGACCTAAAAGTTTTCGTCCCCCAACTTCATCCCAACATGAAAGTATTCTATACCTCTTCCAATAAAGGTCTTCATAATGAGCCATTTGGATTCTTGTGTGGAAATTATTATTGTAAGATACCTCAACTAGAGGAAGATATTGATCTCATCCTCCTTTGAAGTTCATTGAGCATGCTCTCAACATGTTCTCAAGTGTTTGGATAGTCCGCTCAGATTGGCCATCAGTTTGAGTATGATAATCCGTACTGAAGTTTAGATCAGTATTCAAAGCATGTTGGAGACTCTTCCAGAACTTATAGGTGAATCTTGGATCTCAATCAGATATAATTGATAGTGGTACTCCATGTAGCCTAACCACTTATCTGATGTATATCCGTACCCGTTGATCCAATGAGAAATCCTACCGAATTGAAATGAAGTGTTTTATCTTTGTAAGACGATCCACAACAACCCAAATAGAATTGTTTCCTTTGGATGCCTTCTGAATTCTGGTGAAGAATTCCATGGTGATGTTCTCCCATTTCCACGTTGGTATGGGTAATGGTTGCATCATACCCTTGGACTTATACCTCTCATCCTTAACTTACTGACATACCAGGCACTTTGATGTATACTCAGTGAACTACTTCTTCATGTTATCCCACTAATAATGCTCTCAGAGATCTCAATACATATTTGTGTTTCCTAGGTGAATGGAGAAATTTGAACCATGTGCATCATACAAACATTCTTTCTTTAACTCTAGGTTTGATGGAACACATAGTCTGGACCCAAATCTCACAATTACTTCTTCATTAAAACTGAACTCTAAGAATTTTCCTTTTCTGATAGTTTCCACTTTCTTCTAAATTCCAACATCATCCTTTTGATAATCCTTTAAACTTTCCAAAAGAGATTATTGAGCAATCATTTATGAAAGGATTGATGATGTCACCTGCTTTATGATTTCCATGTCCATCTTCATCAAATCTAAGAAGATTGGATCCTTTTCAATTCTCATCAATGATAGAATCACTGGGTCCTTTATACTTAGAGCATACACCACATTTTTTGCTTTCTAATGGTGGTAATGGATTGAGAAATCATAGTATTTGATCATCTCTAACCATCTTTATTGGTGCATGTTTAACACTTTCTGTATGAATATATACTTAAGGATTTTGTGATCCATATATATTTCACACTTCTCCCCAAAGAGGTAATGCTACCAAATTTTCAAAGCGAAGATTACTAAAACCAACTCTAGATCAGGTTTTGGATAGTTTTTCTCATGAACTTTCAATTTCCTTAAATCATAGGCAATGAATTTTTCATTTTTCATCAACACATAGCCCATGCCCTTCTTCAAAGCATCATTGAATACCATAAAAAGTTTTCCACTTGTGGGTAGTGTGAGCACTGGCATAGTGATAAGCCTACTTTTCCACTCCTTGAAGATCTCTTTTCATTCATCACTCTAAGAAAACATGACTCCATTATGAGTTATCTTGGTAAGATGGTTTGAAAATCAGGGGAAATTTCTCACAAATTGGAGATAATATCCAGCTAACCCCAAGAAGCTATGGATATCCGTCACTGATGTTGGCCTCGACCATCCATTAATTGTATTTTTCTTGGAGGGATCCACAAATATACAATTTCTTGCGATGATATGACCTAAGAATGAGACTTCCTTCAACTAGAACTCACACTTGATATACTTTGCATAGTGATTCTCCTTTCGCAAGGTCTCTAGTACAATGCTTAGATGCTCCTCATGCTTCTCCTTGGTTTTTGATTATATTAGAATATCATCTATAAAGACTAAAAAAATTTGTTGAGGTAATATCTAAAGACTCTATTCATAAAGTCCATGAAGATTTATGGAGAATTAGTGAGTCCGAAATGCATTACTATGAAATCATAGTGCTTGTATCTTGTATGAAAAGCAGTCCTGGGGATATCCTCCTTCTTCACCCTTACTTGGTAATATCTCGACCACAAAGCCACCTTGGATAAGTATTGTTCTCTATGTAGCTGATTGAAAAAGTTATCAATTCGTGGAAGAGGATACTTTTTCTTTATCGTGATTTTCTTGAGCTCACAATAATCAATGCAAAGGTGCATTAACCCATCCTTCTTCTTGATGAAGAGGACTTGTTCACCCTATGGTGAAGCACTTGGGTGTATAAACTCTTTATCTGGATTCTCCTGTAGTTTTTTCTTTAGCTCCTAAATCTCCATAACAAACCTTCTATATGAATTCTTTGATAGTAGAAACTACCCAAGTATAAGATCAATCGAGAATTTAACATCTCTTGTAGGAGGAAGACCAGACAATTCCTCAGGAAACACTTCAACAAATTCCCTCAAAATAGGCATGTATTCAAGGATGGTTTCTTCCTTAGACTCAATCATATGAGCTAGATATACATGCTAATAAGGCATTAATATCAATGCTTGAGATGATGGTGCTAAACAAGATTCATCATCCTACTTTCACTTGTACAGAATTGGGGGTTGATTCTCCATATGGAGAGTGACTTCCCTCTCATGGAAATTTATGTTGGATCTATATAAGGAAATCCAATACATGCCAATCCGTGCATCAAATTCCACCAAAGAAAGTATGTTGAGGTTCTCCAGAAAGTTAAATCCAAAAATTATGATTGGGGAGGAGTTATATTCACGGGTTGAAATTATTTCCCCATTTTCCGTTCTCACTGACATCTTTACTTCCATGATTTGTGGTGGTGTTGGGATTGTTCTACTAAACTTTAGGGATATAAAAGAATACATAGAACCAAAATCAAAAAGTATGTTCTCTATTCTTGAATGAATCACTAGGGTACCTATCACCACTTCATTTTTGGGGTTCGCTTCGTTAGTAGTGATGGAAAAAGATATCCCTTGCTTCCTTGGGGGTTGTTGGTTTCCTCCGAAAACCCTTGGATTAGGGAATTGGTTTGCAAAGTGCCCTGGTTATTTGTAGTTGAAGAAATGAACAATGAATTGAGGGTAAAATGGAGTGTTCCTCTCCTCTATCACAGTAGAAGTTTTTTCTTGATGACAGTTAATATCCAGGTGACCTTCTCTTCCACACCTAAAGCATTTACTCATCCCCTTTAGGCAATTTCTTGGGTGCTTCTTTCTGCACCTTTGACAAGTGGGGTCTTGGAATTTCATAGCACCGTTGGATTTACCCATTAGACCACCATAATTAAATTCCAACTTATGATTCTTATCCCCATGATACCCCTGAGATTAGTCAATCTCCATTTTGATTTTGAGGAAACATTAGACAATTTTCACATAGATCTCAAAGTCACAGATTACTATGGATTTCTATAGGCTAGGTTTTATCCCACCAAAGAAACGGTCAACCTTGCATTTGGGGTTAATGAAAAATCCAGAGGCATATCATGAAATCCTTGTGAAGTTTTCCTTGTATGCTCTGATGGTTTTGTCTTCTTTTTTCTTGAGGGAAAGGAATTCCCTTTCCATCTTAAGTCAGAGGGTGCGAGGAAAATATTTATTGAAAAACATTTTCTGGAAATCCTTCAATTCCAGTGCCTCGATCTCTTCCTCATGCTTCATATTTTTGATCAATGTCCACCAATGATCAGCTTCACCCTCCATATGATAAGAATCTAGAAGAACCTTCTCTTGTTCAGAATATTGAAGGATGGATAAGATCTTTTCAATGGAGTTGATACATTTTTTGACAATTGAGGGATTATATAATCCATTAAAATTAGAAGGCCTCTATATCATGAAGCTCTAGATTGCAACTTGTTCTTTCTTAGGGGGGTTGAACGTTCCTCTTAACCCATGTTTCTATTAAAAACATGAGTTAAATAAGAGAGTATCATGAAAAAGTTTTCAATTACTTCTCCTATTAGATTGGGAATCTCATTAGAACATTCATCACATTGATCTTTGCCTCGGTTGTTAATATGAGTCCCCCTATTACTGGGAATTGGCTGGAATAAAAGGAAAGTTAGGGGTAACACATAAAGTGGAATCCAAAGAAAAAAAGGTATAACTTATAAATTATATTTATTTCCTTAACTTATAAATTTATAGGCTTCAATCTATGATATCCATGATCCACTTCCCAACACTCATTCTTAGGGGGATTTTTTTATTCCCATAATAATGGTTCATAATAATATTATGAATTTACCAAAGCATATCCCCCAGGAGTTTCACAACCAAGAGTGCAACAAGGCCTATTTTCATGCACTATTTCTCGTTTGAGTCTAGCTCAAAGCGGTGTTTTCGGGTTTTAACCTTAAATACATCTATGCCAGAGCCACTTCTACCTGATCGTATCCATATAGGGTTGTATTTTCTTGATAAACCACTTACTCAATACTCACCAAAATTTAGGGATGTTTTTATTATACTTAGTCTTATCCCTAAGGATTTTAGTTGGGTTTTCTAATACTAATCCAAAAAAATAACTAAACCTATCCTCTAATACCAAATATAACAACCCTGATCTTTATTACACACATAAACATGATTTATTACACAATCTTGCACTTAATACAACTTTGGGTATTGAGAGGTCTAGTGTCTTAGGAAATTAGGAACATCACATAACAACTTAGAACATAAAACACAACATCTTTATTGAAAACTTCTTTTGCATGACCACAATATTCCTTCATACTTAGCATTGCATGGGATAACCTGAGGAAAATCATAAGAAAAGAGTGAGCTATAAAGCCTAGTAAGGGATTAAACAAGGCATAACATGATGAATATAGTACACACTACCACAAAACTGGGCATTCCCGGTGCCATCCTTTATCAGCGCTATCGAAAAAGCGCTGGTAAAGGGGGGGTGCCTTTATCCGTGCTAAAAAAAGCACTGATAAAAGTTCCCCTTTATCAGCACTTTTTTTAGCGCTGATAAAGGTACCCCCTTTAAAAGCGCTTTTTTAGCGCTGTTAAAGGGTACCCCCTTATCAGTGCTTTTTTTAGTAGCGCTGATAAAGGGGGGTCTTTATCATCGCTTTTAAAAAAAGCGCTGATAAATGGTCTACCTCCAAATTTTTTTAAACAAAATATATTAATATATAAATATATAGATATAGTTATATTGATATAAATATAATATATATTTTTTAAATATATTTTAGATAAGTATAAATATACATTTACACTTAATATACTTAATATATAAGATATTTAGTGAAAATGGCTTATAAAAAAATTAAAAAAATATTTTTAATTAATAATTTGCTAATTTTTATAGATTAATAGTAATTTAATAACAATTTGAAGACTAAAAAAATAAAAAAAATAAAAAAAGATCCAAAATATGTTGAAAACGCAACTCGAACTTCAAACGGCCATAACTTTTGATCCGGGTGTCCGTTTCAGCTCTACCACATATAAAATCGAAGGCTGCGATGAGCTCTACGTCGCTGTGACCTGGGGGACCCCCTATCTTGGTTTCTTTAAGGCCAAAATAGGCCAATAAGGCCTCCAAAATGAGTTTTTAGTCAGGGTACCCCGATTTTTTAACATTTTGTGGATTTTTAGCCTCATTTAAGGGGGTATTATTGGATTTTTTTGGTGGGGAATGAATTTATTCCAAGGTATTGCATTCATATTGATATTATCTCTTTAAAATTTTATCTTTTTTATAATGCACTAATTTTTATAATCAAATATATAAAAATATATACATATTTTTTATATATTCACACATAAAAATTTAATTATAAATATAAATAATAAAATATATTTACATATAAAATATATTATCTTTATAAAAATAATAACTAATATCCATTTTATTTAAAATAAAAATATATGAATATTTATATACCTATATATTAATCTAAATATATATATATATATATATTAATATAACTACATATATATATATATATTAATATAACTATAAATCTATATATATTAATATAACTATATATTTGTATTAACACTAATATATATATATATATAAATATAACTATATATATATATTAATATAAATATATATTTTTATACGAATAAATATCACTAAATATATATAAATAAATAGATATATCACTAATAGGAGAACAAATCAATATAGGGTAGTGGCAAAGGCTTCAGGCACGCAGGGGGGAGGTCTCGAGATCAAATCCTGGTGGAGGCAGGGATGCGCGTGCATGGGTGAATCTGGGGGTAGCGCTGATAAAGGGTGGATAACATTGATAAAGGGTCGAGTGGTGTGTACAAGTGCTAGAGGATGACGGAAAAGCACTATAAAAGGGGGGCTGTAGCGCTATAAAAGCCCCCCTGATTGCCAGGATTTTTTTAACTTTTATCAGCGCTGATAAAGGGGACCCCCTTTAACTTCGCCAGAATTAAAGTGCTTTTCTAGCCCTATTAAAGGAAATTTTTAGTGCTGTTAAAATACATATTTGTAGTAGTGACATTTTAGTCAATAAGCATATCAAACTATCACAAGAGAAACATGAATATAAAGGCATGATATAGCATGACTATCATAACATGGAAATGTGGAAACAACTTTTAACATGATATTAGCATGATCCAAGGATAATTTCACATGGAGCATGAGTAAACCCTCATTTAACTTTAATTATCATGATTAAACCATCATTAAACTTGACATATCATGATACTAATCTTTACCCAATGCATTGGATCACTATCAAGGAGCACCCTTTATAAACATTTCATTTCATGCATAAGGGTGCCACATGGACCATACAACATAGATTCATTACACATCATGATTTATTCCAAGAATAATAGATGTGGAATAAATAAATGTAAGTCCTAAATCAACATGTACATGTTCATAAAGGTGAATACCCTTGATATAGAAATGGGCATGGTATTCACTACACAATGAATTTGGCTTGGAAAATCATGGTGCAAATTCGGCAGCATAACGACGTGACATAAGAATTCATAAAAATGTTTGATGAGAGAGAAAGGGGTATCTCATAATATTTATATGAAATGGACCGTAAGGGGGTCATATATATATACATTTCCCAACATATGTAATTGAATTTAGATACATAATATAAACGAATTTCTTGAATGTAAATGAGGATAGAGAATTCCCTTATGGAATTTTGGTATGGTAACAGGTGTACATGGGAGACATTAATGAGAGATAAATGGGTATATCATAATTAAAACATAAGGAGGGAATTTTAGGGGAGGTGAAAAATCATACCCCATCATTTTTAATTGAAAATAAATGGGCATAAAAACATAAAGAAATTTTGAAAAAAATGAGAAAGGAAGAAATACCTTACTTAGAAGTGTGATCCCAAAGGATTTTTAGAGGCTTGAGAGAGGCTTATAGAGAAATTTGGGAACCTTTTTAGGTTTATAGAGAGAGGAGGGTAGGGGTTGGTCGAGCTTCAAATGGTTTTAGTGAAGAGGAATGAGAGATTGAGTGGATTTATATAGGAAAAGAGAGGGAATTCTTAATTATTTAGGTTTTGGACACCACATATTAAACTAATCAAAAAAAAAAATCATACCATGGTTTTTGACCATGGTTTTTTAAAAAGTGGAGTTAAAAACATTATTTTATAAGTAAAATGGACTAAATTATTAAAATATTAGGATTTCTTATGTGGAGGTGAGTTACACTCTTAAAGAAATCATTTAAAAATGTTAAAATATTTTATAAGTATTGGAGGGTCCACTAAGGATTTTTAAAATAAATTAAACAAATCTAAAATAAAATTATTTTAAAGGAAAAACATATATTGTCCGAAAATACCTTTTATATTATTTTATTACATCACTATTGATTCATTATGATATCATAAAACACATTATATATTTAAACGGTATTTAATTTTTACCCAAAAGTTCGACTGTCTCAGAAATTTATGAAAAATTCACCATTGGATAATTTCAATATCATAATTCAGAAAATAGTATTAATTTTATCTAAATAATTTTCTAAATATGTGAATTTTTACTTTTAAAATAAAAACCAACATTTATAAAAAATTCATGGGTTTTGACAAAAAAAGCATTCAAACCTTGATAAAAATTACATTGTATTCCTAATAATTATAAGATAATTTATATTTAATAAAAATAAATTTAGTAATAATATTTTATTAAAATATTATCTAATTCAAAAATCCATTAATTCATAAAAGTAGATTTCTTAATTGAATATTAACTAAAATACTATTTATTCTTTAAAAACTATTTTCAAAGTAACAATAATAAAATGAATGTATATTCTTTATACAAAAATAATGCATATAATCATAGTTCTAGGGTCTTGTTACATAAACCCTTATAATACCCACAGAAGACCTAAGGGTAAGGTTTGAAATGGTGACAAACTCTTGGGGTGGCTCGGATAACATCGCTTGAGTGATAATCTCTATCAACTTACACTTCTCTCATAGATGGTTCCATTCAAGCTTAACATCATGAAGCTCGACTTGGTCTTAGAAAGAGCGAATCCTAGTGACACTACCTCCTTTATAAGCTCTGCAAAATGGGATTCGTATGGAGAAATTATACTGTGTGAGGCCATCGCTTCATTTTTCTGAGTAAATTGGATTTGTTAAAGCCCTATATTTATACTAATCATGTGATCATTGTTCAATGACTATATTAGCAATGATAATAATTCTTAATGGTATTTTAAAATCCAAAAACATAAAACCAAGGAAGTTCATATTTTATATAACCATTTTATATAATAATACATTTAATTAGATCAATAGGATTTTTTCATTAATAAAAGTTTGGGTCATTACACTATCACCTCCAAATCGATGGCCAATCTAAAAGGACCATTCAGGCACTCGATTAAATGTTGAGAATATGATCTATTGAATTTAAAGGTGGTTGGGATCAACATCTCCCATTACCCGAGTTATCATACAACAACAGTGTCCATTCGAGTATTCAAATGGTACCCTATGAATCTCTATATGGGATGCGATGTAGAACTCCTACTTTCTGGGATGAAGTTGGTGCAAGAAAGATTCATGGGCTTGATCTTATATAAGAGATGATAGAAAAGGTTAATGCCATCTAACAACACATTAACGCTACTCAGAGTTGATAGAAGTGCTATTATGACAATCATTCAAGGGACTTGGAGTTTGATGTTAGTGACAAATTGTTCCTTCGAATTTCATCTTGGAAGATTAATGAAATTTGGGAAGAAAGGGAAGTTTATCACTAGGTACATTATACCCTATAAAATCCTTGATCGCATAGGAGAAGTGGCCTATCAGATTTCACTTCCTCTAAATCTAGATCAAGTTCATGATGTATTCCATGTATCTATTTTTAGGAAGTACATACCTAACCCTTCACATGAACTAAATCCCGAGGTGGTACAATTGGAACATGAACTCTCTTATGAGGAGTATCCGATGGAGATCTTGGACCATAGAGACAAGGTTCTTCACAACAAGACTAACCACCTCATCAAAGTGTTGGAGAGGAACCATAAATATGAAGAAGCAATGTAGGAACTAGAGGAGACAATGAGACAGAAGTACCCACACATTTTCTCAAATATGAGTATGAGTTGAAATTTCAGAGATGAAATTTCTTAAGGGTGGGAGAATTTAATGACCTATACTTTTTAAATGATAATTATTTCATGAAAATGTGTGTTTTATTGTATCTTACACAACAAAACTATAAAAATTTAATAATGATGTGATTATAATGGGAAATGAAACCATTGGGATTCAACTTTTATATGAACATTGGTCAAATATGACCATTGGTTAAGATGACCATTGGAAACTATACTCTTGGTAATAATTTTTATGTTATAATTTGTGTTTATAAGTATAAATGATAACAAATAATTAATGCAGAAAGGAGAAATGATGACCTCAACCAGTAGGGCCATGACGCATGAAGCCCATTTTTCAGATCTTGGGAGGGATGAAACATCACCAGGGTTCTCCCCTGACCAAGACCAATCCAAGCTTCAACAAGTGAATCTTGAACAAAATCATATACATGAGAAGTTCAAGTTAGTGGAAATTACCACTCGAGCAATGTTAACTAAGTCACCCCATGAATCTATAACCATCACACACCTTACTCTTAGGTCATTAGTGGGTGTTATAAAGAGTTTTTTTTATTCTATAGTTACTTAAATTTTAATTCCTTTGAATAAATAAAATTTTTATTCCATAAAATCCATTTTAAGAATAGTTTTTCTTAATAAGAAATATGAAAAATTTGATAAATTTATTTTTCAGATAGAAATTATACTTTTTAGAAAATATATAATTATTATAATAAAATATGGTTTTATGAATATTTTTTATTTTAATGAAATAGTATGATTAAAACAACCTTATTTAAAAATAAATGATAAAATAATTTTATTTTTTTTCAAGTGTCAAAAATTTTACTCTGTATTTTCAATCCACTATTATTTTTAATAAATAAGGAATTTTATATTTAAGAGTTAAAATTATAATATTTATAGAATTATTATGATAAAATAAATATCTTTTTTAAAATCATCACATTGAAATTAGGTTAGTATGAATTTATGAGAATTTTCTAAAATTCCTTTTTTTGCAAATAGTAAAAATACAATTTGCATTTTCAGTATGTTTAATGACATCATAATTATGTAATAATGATGTTATAATTAATTAACCACAATACACAACATAAAATATTTTATTTTATTAATATCATGTATTTTAATGGATTTTAATCAATTTTCAAATAAATAATTTTCTACCCAATTTCTAAAATGGAAACTTTAACTTTAAAAATGATATTTTGTGGAAATTTTAATTTTCTATGCCAAAATAAATAATTTAAAAAATATTTTTTGACTCTTTTGGATTAAAATAAAATAAAGGGTGTCCCATGTGTCTAATAACATGGGAAAATACCATTTTAAAGACCATGGTTTTTCATTTACAACTACCTGGGTGTCTAAAGCCAAAATTTAAAAATTAATAAATAAACCCCCCACGTTTTCTCTAAATAACCACCAATTTCTCCTTTCCCTTTCACTCCCATTTCTTCCTCTATGAATATATGATAGTTTTACCTCTTAAAAAGTCATACAATGTTATCCTAATGCTCCGAAGGTCCCAATTCTCATGTTTTAGGAACTACTCTTTAAGGTAAGGGAAGTCTTCACTTCTCTTTTCCATTAAACTTCCCTATTTATGTGGAATGTCTTTCAAATTTAAAAACTAAGTTCTTATATCAATTTTTTTGTATTTTTACTATATTAATATCTTTTTATTAATGGGATACCCTTGTCCCCTCTCTTTTTACTCTTTTCTAAAACCATGTTTTATACTGGTTATGCTACTGATTTTACTTCTCAAAATTTCTCTCTTCTCCTCAATAAATTCCCTTTTATTTTATTTTTGTGAATAGACAAACCTATTTATTTTCTAGGGTTATTCACCAAGATGTAAAAAATTATTATTTTTTTATTTTTTTATTGACACACATAAATCCTTCATTCCCTTTCTATGGGTTATAAATGAATGATCATGTTTTTAAAGCACTTTTGAAACACCATGATTTTGATATGAAAACCATTTTATTTTATTATCCACAGGTTATTTATGGAATAATTTATTATGATATATGTGGATCACATGAAAATTAATACATATTAAGGGTTCACCTTGATTGTGCTCTGATGCATTGGGTAAATAATTTAATCTCTAGAGATGACATGTTTTACGATACCTTGGTGAATAACCTTGGTAATTTTTATGACACCTCAGTGAAAAAACTTGGTGATATGCTTATGAATGTATCATTTAAATGTTGTAGCCATATTTAAATGTTATTATTCATGTTCTTATTATTATGATATGCCTCTTTCTTATTCCTTTATGATATTCCTCAAGTTTTTATTGATATTTCTCAAGATCACATGTAAACTATTACCCTTATTTTTCCTTACTGGGACTTATGCTCACCCTTTACTTGGATGTTTGTCCCCATTTTATGAGATGTAGTAAATGTACTTCGGATGAAACTATGATGAAGAATTTCAATTGAAATAGAATAATGTTTTATTTTTTCATATTTTATGTATATTTTCTCAAGAAAACTAAACTTTAAAGGTTACACTATTTGTACAATGTATTAAAAAGTTATTTAATAAAATATAGGGATGATATAAAAATAGTTCATCAGATAAAATCATAGGATGCACCTAATCAGAATCACATCATTAGACATTTATTTTGTTAGAAATTCTAGATTTATAGTTTTCGAGTTATTTGTTTTTTCAGTGTTGTAATTGTGAAATAAATATAAAGTGGTTTAAGATGTAAGATTAGAATATATATGGAAAGATAAAGGGGGAGATTATATTTTCTATAAAAAATGAGTAAGGAAGTTTGAACTTTCTTCACCATAGAAGTTGATTAGATTAAGATGTTTTTTAAAGATATAAAAGTTTGAGTTTGTTTTCAGATGAGCAGTTGATTCTGATCTATTAGACACCAATCCATCAAACATAATTTTTTTTAATAAAGTTAAAGTTGACCAGATGAAAAGACTCAAGAAATTAGATCTGAATTCTTGAGCAAAGAAAAAGGTGGAGATCAAGTGTTTACTCTGACACAGTTCTCCAGATAGACAAGATTAGACACTGATTTACTGAGTGTCTGAATACAGTTGATAATATTCAACAAAAATCTATTTTAATCTAGATTACTAGAGAAGAGTTGATATTTTTTTAATAAATTTCAAATGTGCTTAAAATTCAAGATTTTAAATTTTGGTGAGATGAAAAATATCTCAGTTTCCTACCTTTCTATTTCTTTAGTATCTATAAATAGAGATGTAAAGTACAATGGTACTTGTCACTATTTACATGTTCATTGAAGTTGAAACACTACTGATTTGGTGTCATACCTAATTTTCCTACGGAATTTTTGTTTTGTATTGAAGAAGAGTTTTGAGAAAGTGGATTTTGATCAAAAAACCAGATGGAGAAAAGTTTATATTATCAAACAGGGGGAATCAGACTGAGGGTATCAGTCTGAGTTTTGATTAGAATTTTGAGAAGCACATCTTTGTTATACAGTTGGATCAAAATTTTTAGAAAAATACATATTGAGAAAAGGACCATCAGTCTAAGGCTATCATATATAGGCCATTAGACACAGGCAGATCAAATAGAGGCTGACCAGACACAAATTTCCAAACAGACCTTTTTGGAGCATAAAGTTTCAATGTTACTTTTCCTTTTTTGGATTAAATTCTATAATAAAAATTTGTAATCTAATGGGAGTTATTATAATCATTCCCATTAGGATATAGATGGTTTCTAAAAAGATTTGACACAAGTTATATTCATTTCTTCTTAATATTAAATTTCCACAGACCCACTAGAGTGGCTATTACATAGATGAAGGTCCTGAAACTAAGAAAAAACCTTGTAAATCATGTGTGACTTATTTAATTTTATATTTATTTATGAATTTGAGTTTACTAAATGTTGATAAGGAAGAAACTCTAACAATTTATAGGAGTAAAGTTTCTTAAAGTTGAAATTTGTAAAATTAGAACCACCGATTCAACCCCCATTCTTAGTGATTCAATGATACTTAAGAACTTCAAGTGGTATTAGAGGGTAGTTCCCTTTTTGAATCTTTATCATGGATAATATAAATTCTATAAATAGTAAAGTAGTTCCTACTTTTGATGGAAAAAATTATCATGGATAGAAAAAAAGAATGATTCTCTATCTTCTGTCACTTGGCTTGGAAGTAGTTGATGCTGTTACAATTGGTTCCCACCCATTGAAAAAGATGTTCCTATGAATTTTTCTGACAATAGAAACATTGCAGTTGATGGAAAATTTAAAAATGATATACTTATGCCTCTGTTATAAAATTTCTATATGAAGGTTATGGGTCTCAAAATAGAAAATATTATGTGGGAAAATATTGAAAGTATTTTCAAATGAAATACTAAAGAAAATGAACCAAAATTATGAATAAGACATAGCACGTTTTAAGGCATAAGAATTAGAAATAAAGAA
Source organism: Viscum album (assembly GCA_963277665.1). Taxonomy (NCBI): domain Eukaryota; kingdom Viridiplantae; phylum Streptophyta; class Magnoliopsida; order Santalales; family Viscaceae; genus Viscum; species Viscum album. The sequence goes on from OY728127.1 coordinate 926,443,937, forward strand.
ACTATCACCACAGTGAATGGAGTTTTTTTCAAAATCATAGGTTTCAACGATTTCTTGGAAGATTCTATAATTACTAAGAAACTCATGAGAAACTTTCTGGATAGGTTTGATTCTAAAATATATAATTTAAAAGATAAATATGATTTATCACTTGATGAATTGCATTTTTTTTGTTTCTTATTAAATGATAAATGATACAGTATTTAAAAAGAAGATGAAAGATGAAATGACTTTTGAAACTATGAGAAATATGAAAATTCAAGTTGTTGAATATGTTGATCTAGGTGATTATAAAGATAAGGATGAAGATGAGTTGAATGAAAAAATCATGTCTCTTATCTCCAAAAATTATCGAATAGAAAGAGGAATTTATGGAGGAAAACTTCCTCTTAATTTTTTTAAGTGTGGTAGAATCATGAACTTTTCAATAAATTTACCCAAAAAGAAATTTGTGGAATTTAAATATCATTCTGAAGAAAAACCTTGGCAGAATAAGTTTGATAAAACATTCAAGAAAGAAAGTACCATGGTGGAAAGAAGTTTATTGGAAATATAAAAATCATGCCAAGTATGAAATTAAAATATGAATTAGATGAGAATGATTCATCATAATATTAATGTTCAAAAATAATTAAAACCTTATTTGAAAATTTTGAGAAAAAGGAAGATTTGTCGAACAATGAAGAAGAAGAAGGTGAATAATATTATAGAGAGTATCATCTTAGATCAATGTTGGTTGCACGTCTTGATAAAAAAAACTCTCAAGAAATAAATCAGAATGATAAAGAAAGATAGTCGAAAATTTATTGAAGGAATAATATATGTTTCTAGGTAGGAATAAGAATACGTCAAGGAGATATTAAGTTACAAATTTGGAATTTATGAATAAGGAAATATGGTTTAAGACCTCAGTAAGAAGTTGGAATCTAAGGAAGATAAAGTTAAAAAAAATCAATCAAAACTCCTTGAGGCTGAAAATACTTTAATAATGTTGAATGAAAATTTTATCAAGGCTTTATATGTAAAATCCGAATCATCTAATGATGCTGAAAAAGCACATTCCAAGAATCAAGTGAAATATAGACCTTCTAAAAATAAAGTTTTATCTAATTTTTTGTATAGTTCAGGTGTCAAGAAAAGTGTTGGGTAAACATAGGTTGAGAAGGTATGTGAGAAACCTATCACATCCAAAAAATTTGAAAATTCAATTCATAGGAAAGATGGACCACACCTAGAGTATAATAGAATAAAGAAGTTATAAACCTCGATAAATTCTCTAATAAGAAAGATCCTAGTTCAATAAAAAATAAAGATTTGATGGTTTCTACTAGTGTTATGGAATCTATGGGAATAGGTAATATAGTTTTTGGCATAATTTTTCACTTCTCAGAAGAAGGTATGAATAGTGGGGAAGCAATAGTGGAAGCTGGATGAGTAACTTTCCTAAAACATAGAAATTTGGAAAATTAAAATCTCAAGATGTTAGAAAACTTCCAATAGAAAACAAATTTTAATGTCTAGAAAAATTATGTGGAAGATGTGACCAGGTTGTCTATCATGCCAAAAAATGTATGAAAACTCTTATAGGGAAAATTTCTTATGCCAGAAACGAAAAGGAATATGGGAAGAAGAAATTTAATGAAAGAGATTTTGTTGTTGTGAAAGCACTTAAAGAAAGTAAAAATCAAAAACCATATAAACTTGATAGTGATTTTTTATCACACATGATAGGTGATTTGAAAATATTGAAAAATATTGAAAATCATGATGGAGGATCTTTTACATTTGGGGATGATAGTTTCTTAAAAATTAGAGGAATTAGAATGGCTTATATTGAAGCATAAAAGTTGAAATCTAAGGATGTTCAATTTTTTTATGGGATAAAACATAACTTACTTAATGTAAGTCAAATTTGTGAGGATGGTAATGAAGTGATATTTAGGAAAAATTCTTGTGTCATCAAAAGTGTGAAAGATAGAAATGTTGTAACAAAAGGAGAAAGAACCAGTGGAAATATTTTCCAGATAGAAGAACATTGGGACTCCTATTATCTATGTTCAAAAGATGAAAATAAATTATGGCATTATATACTTGGAAATCTTAGGCAGAAAAGAATGAACAAGCTTTCAAAATTTGATGTTGTACAAACTTTTCCAGTATTAAAAAGAAGATAATACGATGTTTGAATAATTTTTTAGAAAGGAATAATGGTTAGTAAAATCCATAAGAAAGTTGATATTCAATCTACAAGAACTCTTGAACTTATTCCTTCATTTATTTGTGTAATAATGAGACATCATTCATCAAAATTATATTTTTACCTTGTCACTTTTATTGATGATTTCACTCGGATGAACAACATTATGTTTATGAAACACAAGTAAGAGGTTTTGGAAATGATTATATTTTTTAGAAAAGATGTTGAGAGAGAAATTTGGGTATATATAAAGAATTTGAGAACATATAATGGTTCAAATTTCACATGAAATTTTTTTAAATCTTATTTGAAAAATCATGGAATTAAACATTAGTATAGTGATATTTACACCCCATAAAAATGGATTAATATAAAGGAAAAATAAAAGTTTGGTGGAAATACAAATAAACATGATAGAATAATACAAAAATTCAAAGTTCTACCATAGAGAAGCTGTTAGTACTACTATACATGTAAAAAATAGATGTTTTCTAAGGCTAGAATCCAACATGAAATTTGGTATAATAAAACACCTTTAGTAAAATATTTCATGGTTTTTGGAAGTCCATGTTTACTAAAAATAAAAAATCCAGATCTTGGTAAATTTTATGAAAAAGACGAGGAAAGAACTTTCATGGGATATTCACCCAATAAAATATGTAAAAAATGTTGGAAAAAATTATTACAAAAGTTAGTGGATTCTTATAGTTTGCAAGTTGTTGAAAAACCAAATTCCATAACAAAGGATTTTGAAAATTTTGAGGAAGACGAACTGAAGATTTCCACCAAAAGTGAAAGTGATCCAAAATCAATATTTCAAGACTCCTAGGAATCATGTGATGAGAAAAGTGTGACTGGAATAGAAACTTTAAAATTTCATACTTTTCAAAAATAGGTTGAAACTAACAATATACATGGAAATTAAAAATTTTCAATTCAGACTAGAAGAAGGTTGAGATTAAAAAATTAGACATCAATCATTTCATATATTGAACAAGAATTAGTTTTAGAAATAGTTGAACATAAATAATGGGTTGATGCGATGAATGCATGATTGGATTATATTGAGAAAAAATACTTGGAAACTTTTTCCATGTCCAGTAAATAAAAATTTTATTATAACAATGTGGGTGTACATAAAAAACTAGAATGATCATAGAAAAGATTCAAAAATTAAAGTAGTACTTGTTTATAAAGGCTATGCACATGTGGAAGGTGTATATTTTGAATAAAAATTTCCCCCTTTTGAAAAATTAGAAAATATTAGAATGTTTTTACCAGTGGCTGCACATCGAAATTAAAAAGTTTATCAAATGGATGTAAAATCATATTTGTTTAATGGTGATATTGAAGAGGAAGTATATATTGATAATCCTTGTGGGTTTTTACTTGTTAAAGATGGAATTAAGGTTTTTAAATAGAATAAATCCTTGTATGAGTTGAAAAAACTCCACATACATGGTATTTAAAACTTTATATTTTTTTTAGAATATTGAATTTTTCTAAATGAAATTTTGATAAAAACTTATATGTGAAAAAATTTAACTCCAACACAATAATTGTAATTGTTTATGTGGATGATAGAATTTTTTTTCTGGAGAATAATAATTTTTTTAAAGAATTTGTTGAGGAAATGAAGTCTAATTTTGAAATTTCAATGTTGAGAAAATTAACTTTATTCCATGGTTTACAAGTTCAAAAAAAGGAAATATAAATTTTCATATCTCAAGAAAAGTTTTTAGGGAATTGTTATGAAAGTCTAGTATGAAATAATCTAAATAATTTTATACTCCTATATTATCTGGGATGAAGATGAGTAAAGATGAATCTATAAAAAGTGTGAATCAGGAAGAATATCAAAAATTGATAGGAAATTTTATTTATATAATAGTTTCAAGACCTGATATTGTTTATACTCTAGATTTATATTCTAGATATCAGAGTGATCCTAAAGAATATAATATGCTGGTTGCAAAGATAATTCTAAGATATGTTAATGAACAAAATTCATATTGGATGATATACCAAAGAAGTTAAGATATAAAATTTCATGGTTATACTAATGCTGATTGGGATGTAGATTGTAATGATACAAAATAAACTTAATGGGGAACATTTTTCTTAATATAATGTTGTGTGAGTTGTTAAATTAATAAATAGAGTTCGGTAACTTTGAGAAAAACAAAATCAAGATATGTTGTGGCTACATATGCATGTACTTAGATATTGTGGAAGAAATTTCAGTTGGTTTATTTGAAAGTTAAAGTTTGAAAACCATTAAAGATACTTTATAATAATTAGATTTTAATGTATCTTTCTAAAAATCCTATCCAACACTCAATATAAAATCAAATTGATATTAAGTTTCACTTTATAAAAGATAAAGTTACTGGTATAGATTTTTTTCTAGAATATATTTTAATAAAATATCAAATTGGTGATCTTTTCAAAAAATCCATATCAAGGGATAGATTTGAAGAATTGATGCTGAAACTTCATGTTCATCCTCCACCTTTAATTTCCTAAATTTGGTAAGGAGAAACCCCCACCTTGATTTATATTATTTTGACAAAGGGTGATGAAATGTACAAATTTGTGGGAGTGAAATATTTTTCTTACTTATATGAATCTAAAGATATGGTTATCATAAAATGGGGGAGATAAATAAAAGTGAGAGAAAAGGAAAATTGAAGGGGGATTTATCTTTACATGGCTGTAATATTTTCTTATCACTGATGTATATAATTCCTTCAAAAAAATTACCTTAACTAGTAGTGTGGTGAGAGGACACTCTCTTTTGAGAAAGGATGTGTTTTGGTAAAATTTATTTTTTGAGTTGTTTACAAAAATGAGTTATGAAAAATCCTAAGGGATAAAAATGAGAAGTTGAAAAAGTTTTCAACTAGAGTTTTCAACAAATCCAAAGGGTGAGGTTGAAGATCCTTTGTAATGTTTTTGTTTTATCAAATTTTTTTTTGTTGAAAACTGATTTTTTGTAAATCAGGTGAAAGATGTGTTACTAGAAGATTATAAATTGTTAGTTGTGAAGTTTTTGAAAGCCCATATAAAGATAGTGTTTTTCAATGTTTCTGATTGGATGTTCCATCAAAAGAACTAGATCAGACTCAGTTCATTGGATGTTATGTTTGTTAGAAAGTTTGATTTTTTATGAAGATGAAGATCATTGGACAAAGATATTGTTGGAAAGAAAAAAGTTACTAAGATGAATAAAGTTAGAAAGTTTATGAGATTTGGAAAGTTGAAAAGTTAAGAACTTTCCAAAATAATTCAGACTATGATTTTTTGATCTCAAAGTTATCAACATCATGAAAATATAATGATTTAATATTTTGATTAAAAATGGGGTAGTTAATGTTTTCTGGATGTATCTTATCGGACTAAGAATCACTAGACTTAGAAGTTGTCTGAAAACTAGAAGTATGAATTTAGTGGAGTTCAAAGAAAATAAAAGTTTTCAATTGGACATAATTTATTGAATTCATATCATCAGAAACACCTGATTGGACTCATATCATTGGATGTTTCTATTGTTAAAAATCTTGGATTTTTAGTTTTTCAGTTCTGAGTTTTTGTGGTGTTGAAATTGTGAAATAAATAAGAAGAGGTTCAAGATGTAATATTAGAATATATATGAAAAGACAAAGGGGGATATCATATTTTCTATAAAAAATGAGTTAAAAAGTTTGAAATTTCTTCACCACAAAAGTTGACCATATTGATAAGTTTATGAAATATGTAAATTTTTTAGTTTTCTATCAAATGATCTTTTGATGTCAATCCATAAAACACAAATCCATCAGACATAGATTTGTTAAGAAAGTTGAAGTTGACTAGATACAATTACTCAATAAATAAAATCTAAGTTCCTAAGGAAAGACAAAGGGGGAGATCAAGTCTATAATTGGATATAGTTCTCCATATAGACAAGATCAGATGCTAATTTATTGAGTGACTGGATACAGTTTAGAAGATAAAGTCCCCGGACAATGAAAATGTTAGAAAGGGTGAAGTTTCTATCAGACATTGATGTTATAGGGAATTAAAGTCTTTAAAAGTTTCAACAATTTTGTCAACCATTTTCAGTTGTATTTTTTCATAGGATTTGAGAAATTTTGTTTTTATATCTTAGTGGGTCAAGAGAATTAGAATAATGAACAAAATTACAGATAGAGTTCCAAATTGAGTTTTTTCGAACAATCATTTCCAGACTAATGTTTTGTTATTTCAAGTGGTTTTATATCTGTTTTAAATGAAATAAATTCAAGAAGAGTTGAAAATATTTAAGAATAATCTAGTTTACTTTAGATTACTTGAGAATATCTGAGAAGAATCTGAATGAAGTTCAAATGTACTTAAAAATCAGGATTATAAATTTGGGTGAGACGGAAAATATTTTAGTTTTTTTCCTTTGCTAAGTATAGAGAATCTATAAATAGATATGAAAAGTACAATAGTACTTGTAACTATTCACCCATGCATAAAAGTTTAAATGATGCTGATTTGGTGTCATAACTGAGGTTCCAACTGAAGTTGTGTTTCGTGTTGAAGAAGAGTTTACATATAGAGGATTTTTATCAAATAATAAAATGGAGCAAAGTTCAAATTACCAAATAGGGAGAATTAGACTGAGGGTATTAGTCTGAGTTTTGTGAAAAAGTTTTATAAGTGTAGTTTTGTTATTCAGGAATATAAGAAGAGTTTAAAAAATGAAAATTAATAAAATGTATATCCGTTTAAGGCTATCAGACATAGGCCATCAAATGCTGGCATATTGGATAGAGGCTGACCGAACATAGATTTTTGGAAGGACCTTTGTGGAGTAGAATATTTCAAAGTTAACTTTCATTTTGTGGTTCAAATTATATAAGAATTTTTTTTAAACTAATATGAGTTAGTATAATCATTCCTATAAGGATATATAAGGTTTATAATGGGAGTTTACATAATCTGTATTCACTTCTTCATAATAGTGAATTTCAATAAACCCATGGGATTGGCTATGATAAGGATTAAAGTTCTCATATTGAGGTAGAACCTTGTAAATTGTGTGTTCCCTATTTACTTTTATATTTCTAGATGAATTTTATTTTACTAAAATTTGATAAGGAAGAAACTCTAACATGTTATAGGGGTTAAGTTTCTTAAAGTTAAAATTTGTAAAAATAGAAAAACTAATTCATACCCCCTTCTTAGTGATTCAACAATCCTTAGGAACTTCATGAAACTTAGGCTCATAAAACATTAATATACATAAATTTTCATACTTTATTTAAACCCTTATAAATAGTCCTCATATAGGATTTCATAATTTTCCTAAAAAATGCGATTACCTAGGTATATACATCAAATAAAGGGTGAGATAAAATCTAAATAAGGGAAGGAGTACTAGGAATGAAATGGAGATATAAATCAACATGAGTACATGTGTTATCATAATAAGCATCATCACATCCTAATTATGGTATTATAATTATAAGAATATGGAAATCATTTGAAGGAGATATATAATGTAGCACATTCAAAAAAGCGAAACATCATAAACATAATTTTATGATCATTTCCAATATATCATAACATAATGGACAAATAAAACTACATCATGTCCACACATAACATTATAGACAAAGATAACTATATCATGTATACACATAATGACCTCATGAGATATAAATATTTACCAAATTGATTAAAGATATGTGAAATTATAGGCCCACCCATCACATCATAGTATGTTCAAAATCATGTGTGATAAATAAAAAATAATCATACTTAATGTATAAACATACAATAAACTTGTGTTAAGAAAATTAGTTTCATAATAATCCCATAAAGAATATGTCAATGAATAAACATGAAGGTATCCAAAAGAAGAATATAATATATTTTATTGGATGTTTAAGAGTAAAATGAATAAATAAAAAGTGTATAATCCATGAATAGAAGAATAAATAACATAAGAAGAATCAAAGTGAGGTTTCAAAAATAAATACTTTATCAATATCATTGGAGATGACTAAGAATTCATCGAAAAGAAATAAAAAAATACACACCCCTAGAATAATGAATGTGAAAATTAAATAAAATACATTTAAAAATTATTTAATGAATATTTAGATGAGGCATAGGGAAAATAGAGAGAGTAAGAGAGAGTATAAGCCCAAAAAATGGGAGAGTTTTAGAGTACCCTTACCTTAGGTCCTATTTGGATTTGTTACTTTTACACCAACTTCATGGAAAACTTAGGTTGATGAAAAAATTATTGTAGAAGTATATTACATTCATTTAAGTTATTTTTATTATTTATTACAATTAGAATTTATTTATTTAAATATAAAATGGTGTGATGACATGTTTGTTTGAATCATTTCATTTTCGTGGTTTTAATCACAAACTAACCCAAGACATACCTCCATCGGGAGACCAATCTAAGCTGAGACATACCTATGGCACATTCCCAATCACCTCAGGCTAGAAACTAGTTCTAGAAAATCAAAGTATAACCAATGGGAATGATTTCACCCATAAAATCAAAGATTAAAAAATAGTGTAAAAATGGACATGACCTATCCATATGTTAGATTTCCACACCCGAATCAAATTGAAAAAAATAAAAGAAATAAATTTTTTTAAACAAACAATAGATATAAATTTAGCTAATCCCTATTTTCAACCCTATCAACCTCACTTTTAGAAATGAATTCCACCAGATGCCTTTTCTCTGACCTCCACATATATAATGTGCCACCAATAAAGATAAATTTTTTTGTAAAAGGACTATTTGGGCATTATGATAAAATAAAGTAAAAAGAAAAAAAAAACAAAAAAAAAAAACAAAAAAACAAAAAAACAAAAAAACCAACATACCACCATGTGGATTTACAAGTCACCATCCCATACTAAAATATCAGCACTCAAAGAGCGGTAATAGATAAGCTAGAACCTAAAATTGAAATGCTATGATATGCTTGAGAAAAAGTGATCAATAGTCATTACAAATAAATAACACCCTAAGTGTGAGTATTTAAATAAAATTTCATTTTTATAAAAGTTTGAAATATATTATTAAAAATAGGGTTTCTATTTTATCAAAAACTAATAACAGGAAATTTATCATTTATAATCATTATTTATATCTTATTTTAAATGAAAACAATCACTTATAAGGAAATTTTCAGTCCCACACTCTTTTTTAGAACCTACATAATAAAAAAGTAGTTTAAATTGCTTTTAGAATAATATTTTCAACACACTTTAGAAAATCCATTTCACAAAATAAAAATAAATGACCAATGATGAAATAAGGGGCTATAGATCAAAATTAATATAAAATAAATCAGAGGGAAAGATAAAATAAAACAACTAATAATTTAAAAAGGGTATAATGGGAGAAACAACCTAAGGGTCACTAAGGGATAAGGGTATCCTAGACATACACCAATAATTAGGGATACCCTCAATTAGTGGAAATAGTAACACACCATTGTCTAGTGGAAGGGCTTAAAAACATATACTTCACTAGAATAACTAGTGGAAAGGGAACTCATCCCATCTAAGTTCACCTACCCAAGCACCCAGACATACCCATGAGGTTTTAATAAAATAATCAAAAACAATAATTATAACATCACTATACAGTTCCATGGATACCATAACCCTATGAAATCATTAAGCAACTGAGGGAATATCCAATTCACACATCAGAACTCCTTAAAAAGAGAATTAAAAACATCACCCAACAATATTCGATTCAAAGGATTAAAAATTTATTAGGAAGGTTCCAACTGAGCCTTATAATTTATTTTAGGAATCTATTAAAACTGGTTTGAAAATAAATCTTGAATATAAAATTTAAAACCCCAAAGTTTCCATCCACCATTTTCCCATATACACCCACACAAACCTATATTTTTCTCATTTAAAAAATTCAAAAATGATAATATGAATTTTCACTTACATACATGCATATATATATATGTATATATGTATACCCGTGTTTATGTGGATAACATCAACATGCCAAAATTCTTGTTAAGAACCCTCAACTTTTATGATCCTTATAAACTAGAGAGAAACCTAGTTTTAAAACCAAAATATCTTTTAAAATAGTATAACTTATTAATGATTTCAATTTTATTATTTAAAAATATCCAATATACAAATAAGTTTTCAAAATAATTTTAAAACACATGTTTTGGAAGAAAGAGTCCACTACACTAAATGGAAACCAAGTAAAAGATGGTTTCCATTTAAAATGGCTTATGATTACCTATAATAATTTAATTAGGAATAAAAAACATGGATTAAAATGAAAAGTATTTTAGGTTCTAAAATTTAAATACCAAAACAAGGTGAAACCTACCCAAAATCAAGAGAACCCATCATCTTCAATGGAAATCGCTATAATAGGACCTGAATTGATCCTAATGGACCCTAGATACCAAAAATAGACAAAAAAAAGCCTAAAACCTATTAGGTTTAATCCAAGGGTGGTTCTCAGTATGAGAGAGAAGAAGAAATAAGAACAAGAAGGAGGAGGAAGGAATAAGATTCTATAACTTGAGGAACCAGACCCATATTGCAAAGAAACCTCCCTTGGAATCATGATATGAGGGAGAGGGGAAGAGTTATTCATGCGCCATGATATCCCCTTAGGATAGTTCATGATGAATAGGAGAAGGGAGGGGGTGAGGTTTAAACAATGGGGAAAAATAGGTTCAAAAAAGTAAAAATACAAACTTTTAATATTCTAGCCATTGCACATTGTTTGGCTGTATAGTTGTCTAAACCATGCACCCCCTAATGAAGATTCTAGATCACCTCACACTAATAGGACATAAAGTTAGAAAAAATATGAATTTTGGACCAATTAAATTACGGATTCATTTTCATGGTCTATGTATGGTTTCTATTAAATGTGTTCTAGCGTTGAAATTTAAATTTTTTAAAAAATTTAAAATTGTTCAGCTAGGAAATAAAAAGTAAGATTAATAATAATTAATTAAATAAAATAATAGGTAAAATAAAAAAATTTGTGGTATGAAAGTCTCCCCACTATGATGGTTTATTCCCTTGAAAGCCTCATTCGATTCAAACTATCCAAGAAAGGTTAAGGTAAACCTCCTCAATCATAACTCAATCTCTAAAATCAAGGAACACCATGACCTCACAAAAATAGACCTATGACACTAACCAAAATGAACCATATTCATTTATAAATCTCAATTCATCCTTAAAGTAACCTCTAAACTAAAAAAAATATTCATGCACTCTTTCACTAAAATGATCATACACAAGTGACCCAAAATTAAGACACCAAGGAGATAAAGCTAAACTAAATATGGTGGTCTCCCCACTAAATCAGAATTAATCTAGAGTAATCATCCTTATATATACCTAGGAGTCAATTCCTATGCTAATTAAGACACATCTCTAAGACAAAAAATATATATAAATCATAATTCACATTTAGACCCAAAACACAGATTCCAAAACCCTTAAGGTGAAATCAAAGGGAAAACTAAGACCAATACACAATCTCCCACTCTAAAAAATCACTAAAAAAGGATAAGGAAACCAAGAACACGCCAAGGGAAAACACGACAACTAAAAAAGTATTTGAATCAAGGAATCTCCACTGAAATTCTAAATACAGGGTGAATTCATAATTTCTATCGAATCTATCATCAAAGTCTCCAAAATGCTTATCTAAGAGTATTATAAAACTAGAAACCAAAAATAAATAAATATAACAGGAAAATAAAGTGACAAAGAGAACCACCTTGACTAGACTCACTCAGGTTACTAATAATCAACACACCAAATCACACAAGGGAGCTCCTCCTCAAAATAGAGGACCTTCACTAAGACCAAAAGAGTAGTTTCACCACCCATTCTAGAACAACCCCTCAAAATCAAACTCACTACCATGGATCCAATGATAAAATCCTTAGATGAATCCAGGTTAAATAAGAATACCTCTAAATCAAGGTCCAGAAAAAGGCATCTATCACAAATTGAACATCACATTAATCTTTAACAATCAACTTGAGAAAAAAATCCACATACTGAAAGACAAAAAAAAATTATCATGAAAGGTACAATTAACAAAGAGGGGTTCGACTTTTCAACTACACATGTATTTTGGGAAATTTTTTCAACCAGAGGATCACACTTATCATCCATAATAGACACAAATTTGAGATATCCAATGATATGAAATTTCTATAATCTACGAGATCTTTTCTAGTGGAATTCCAATCAATGCAACAACATGAAATTTAAATAAACACACACCTAGAATCTAAATCATCCAAACTAGATAAACAATAGATAAAGGAAAACCCCAAATAATATATCATAACACAATTTAGAAAACAAAAACACCAGACCAAATCAATGGCCATTTAAAATTACCAAAATAAAAATTTTAAAGGTTTTTTTTTTAAATTCTCCCCAAACCATAAAGTTTACCCTTTTTTTTAAAATAATTTTCCCAATTTATAAAACCAAAGGGAAATATTTTTATTTAATTTTAACAATTTTCTTTAAAAATTACAATCATCAACCCTACCTATTTAATATAAATAATTATTTAATAAAACTAAAAGTGAACCCATTGTTGAGTAAAAAACAAGTTTTTACCATTTGAAATTTAAATCAGTTCATATTTTTTATTCAAAACTTCAAAATATCATTTTGAAATTAGCTTTAAAAGATTAAATATCCTTTTATTTTTATTTTGAAAATATTAATATCAAACTCATTTCAATTTATTTATAAATTTTCTTTGTAAATTTCAAATCCCAATCAAAATTATTTTACATTTTCATAAACCCCTCTATCAATTTTATAAAAAGCTAATCATTTTTATTTTTAAAATAAACACATGCTAATAAAAACTAACTTTATACTATTACGTAACATCAAAATTATTCTGAGAGGGATTATTAGTTGTTCATTACTTGACCAAATGGTTTAGTGGACCATGTACGAAGCATGAAACCTCCATTAGAAGTTATATTGAACCATGTACTTGGGCTCCACATGGGTTTCTATGCCACACAAGCTCACAATGTGATGATATATCACTCTCATTATCATCCCTAAAAACATGGAAATATTTTAAATAATATAGAATCTAATAAATAAAGTAAACTGAAGATTAAAAAATTAATCCTGATAGCCCATGAAAACTCAAGGCTCATAACAAGTAAGAGTTCTCGATGCTCTTTCCTCTCCTACCTCCTGAGTTCCAACAATCCTATATCTATATTATAGACACAATAATTAAAAAAGGGATACTTTGATACCATTATTTCATGAACCAACCCAATACACCCCTCCATCAGATGGACGAGTTGGGCCACAACATACCTAAGGTGTATTCCCAATGGCCCTAGGCTAGAAACTATTTCCATGGAATCAATATATAACTAGCCGAAATTATTTCACCCATAAAATCATAGTTAATTTTTTTAAAAAATGGGAATGACCCATTTATACATTGGATATCCACAATAGAATAAAATGGAAAAAATAAATTCAATAAAACAATTTAAACAAACAATAAATATAAATTTAGCTAATCCCTCTACTCACCCCTAACACACTCATCTATAGAAACAATCAACACTAGCTTCCTTTCCTCGATCCCCTATATATATAGAGAACCACCAATAAATAGAAATAAATGTGATAAAATTTCTATTTGGATACTGTGATAAAATAATATAAATAAAACAAAACTACCAATATACCTTCATGTGACTTTACAAGTCAACACCCCATAATAAAATCTATATGCTCCAAGAGCTATAATAGATAATCCAAAACCTAAAACTGAAATGATATGATAAGTATGAGAAAAATTACTCAGTATTACTTCCAAATAAACTACATATTAAGTACGAGTCTTTAAATAAAAGATCATTTTTTTCTAGTTTGAAATATATAGTTACAAATAGTTTTTCCATTTTATAAAAAACCAATCATAGTCCATTAATCATTTATAAAATTTATTTATCTTTTATTTTTAATGAAAAAAATCACTTAGAATAGATTTTTCAGGCTCACAATCATTTATATAACTGACACAATAAAAAAAATAGTTTGTTTTTTTAGAAAAAGCCTTTTAAAATAGTTTAGAAAAACCATTTCACTAAATAGGAATAAATGAACAATGATGAAATAAGACTCTATAGATCAAAGTAAATATAAAAAAATCAAGGGGTAATAGGAAATAATACAATTAATAATTTAAAAAGGGAATCATGAGACACACATCCTAAGGGTTACTAAGATCTAAGGTAATCATAGACATACATCACTAATTAGAGAAACCCTCAATTAGTAGAAAGAGTAACATGTCACTAGCTAGTGGAAGGGGGAACTAAACAAATACTTCACTAGCATAAATAGTGTAAAGGGAAATCATCCCATCTAATTTCACCTACCGAGGAACCCAGGAATTCCTAAAAGGTATGAATAAAATAACCACAAACAATAATTACAACATCACTATGTAGTTCCACAGATACCATGACCATATGAAATCATTAAACAATCAATGTCAGATCCAATTCACACATAAAAACCATTGAAAAATAGAATTCCAAATACCTGAGAATCTTCCATTAAAAATCAATAAAAGTCTTATAAATTTATTAGAAAGGTGACAATCCAACCTTTAATTATTTTAAGAATCATTTAAAACCGATTTGAAAATAAATATTGAACATCACATTTAAAACCCAAAAGATTCCATTCACCGTTATTCCCATATACACTTTCACACAGACATATATATTTCTATCATTGAAAAAATTCACACATTATCATGTGGATTTGTACATACATACATTTATATATGTATGTATGTATAAAATTTTATATTTGGATAACAACATCATGGAAAAATAGATTTTAAGAAAATGAAAATTTTAGGAACCTTTTTAAAACAATAGAGAACCCCACTTTTAAAACCAAAATAACTATTGAAATATTAAAACATATTAATAAAGGAAATTTGATCATTTACAAAACAAAAAATGTACAAAGCAGTTTCCAAATAATTTTAAAACACATGTTTTGGAAGAAATAGTCCAATTTACTTAATGAAAAACAATTAAAACTTTGTTTCCCCTTTAAAGAGGCCTATAATTACATATAATAAATTAAATAGGCTTCAGAAACATGTTTTAAACTGACAAGAAATAATGGTTATAAAATTTAAATACCAAAGCAAGGGGCAACCTACTTAAAATTGAGCAGAACTCACCAAATTAGATGAATATCACTAAAATAGGCCTTGAATCAAGCCTCACAAACCCTAGGTACCAAATATTGAAAAAATATATCACTGTAAATCAGTTACGGTTTGTATAAGGGTGGTTCATAGTGTGAAAAAGAAGAAGAAACAAGAAGGAGGATGAGTAAGGTAGAGAAGTCCATACCTCAAGAAACCAAACTTCGATCACAAATAATCTCCCTTGGAATCAAAATACGAGGGAGAGGGGGGGGGGGGAGTGTGCATAAGGGATACCCTTGAGATGGTGTGCAATGAGAAATATAAGGGAGGAGTGATGTTTGAATAAGGTAAAAAGATAGGGTGATTAAAAATTCAAATTTTCAATATTCTGGGCACTATGCACGGTTTGGACGCACAATTAGCTAAACCGTGCACCAACCATGCCCCCTACTAGAGGTTATAGAGAACCTTTCATGAGTAGTATGCAAGGTTAGAAAAACCATATTCTAATTGGGTGTTTTGGATTTATTAATTTATAGATTCATTTACACAGTCTCTGTATGGTTTCTCCTAACCGTGCACCAACAATGTGAATGTGTTGAAATTTCAAAATTTAAAAAAAATTTATAATGGTTTGTCCTGAAATTAAAGAATAAGTTCAGTAATAATTAATTAAATAATTTAATAGGGAAAATAAAAAGGCCTAGGTTTGATAGTTTTGATCATTTTAATTTATCCCCTAGTTAAATTACCCCGATAAGGCTAAAAAAACAAAAAAATTACATATTTAACTAATATATATAAGTTGCACTAATTAGCTATAAAGGCTATTATTATTAAAGAATTGAAAATATCCTCATAGGTGAAAAAACCGACCATTAACATGACATGTCAAAAGATAAACATATGTAAATAACTAAATAACATTTCTATATACATATGTAAGCTAAAATAACAATCCATAAAGGTGGTGATAAATAAATAATTGAAAATGTTTTTAAAGACAGTTAAACTAACCACTGATGAGCCGTGTCCGAAGGGGGTGAGAGATAATATAAATGAATATTTTGTAAATAACCATTTTTTAATAGATTAATATCATTAATATAATATAATAATTAATATTTTTTTAATATTAGATTAAAAATACGAATGGAAATAGGAGAATTGAAGAAGGAAAATTGAAATGAAGAGTAAGGATGATTACCTCATCCTTAATGTTTTCTCCTTTCCCAAGGTCCTAATGCCTTGAAGGATTTGGGTTGCGTGAGACCATAATGTTTCAATGGATCTTATGAGTCTTAAGAGGATTGATTTTGGAAAAATATTGTGCAATGATATGGATTTGGTGAGTGATTTTCCAAGGGGATGTGATGGATTATTTATACTTAAAGGGGAAGGGTGTTTTGGGTTAAAATAATGCATAAAATATCATTTCAAGACCAAGAATTGAGAAAATGCTATTCTTTGAGACTAAAAAAATTATTTATTTTAAAAAATAAGGTTTAATTAATTTTCAACCCTCCCACTAATAAATTTATTAGTTTATATAAATGAAATAAATAAAATAAAAAATAGTTTTTAGTGGAATAAATTGCCTTTTTAGACAATAAAAATTACTTTTTAGGTTTTAAAATTGAATTTATTTTATTTAAATACATTATATATCTTATTAAGCTTATTTTTCAATGAGAAAATTATTCTAGAATTTATTAAGTCATTATTATATCAATATTATGTCATTAAACATATCATTTTCAAAAAAATTTAAAAAACTACTATTGGATAGTTTTGAAATTATTTTCTCACCTGGATTTTTTTTCATCCTTGGTTCTGGTTTATTATGTGTCTCATTTTTCCTCTCAGGAATTGAGAGTGATAGGTATAAATTTTCAAGGTAATTTTCTATTTATTTTTGGTCTAGATTTTTCCCTTTTGGTTTCCTTAGTACTTTTAGAGAAAATTGGGAGTTTTTGGGTTTGCAGTAGGTGGTGAATAGTTGTAACTTGGATTTACAAACCATGCACCCTTTCCCAGGTAACCATGTGTCCAGGTGGTGTTTTTAGGAAGTCGCTAATCGTATGGTTAGCACACAGTTTTTAAACCGCGTATGCTAACCATGCGACATGTATTTCATGGATAGTAATGGGAACATGGTTGCTGCGTGCTTTAGAAAAACATGTGGGAAAACCATGAGAATTTTCTAGTCCATTAAAAATTTGGAAATTCCCTTTTTTTCCTCTTGGGATTTAACCCTAAATCCCCTCTTTCTCACCCCAGTCAACCTCCCCAGCCCTAGGTGCCTCCCTCACTTCCTCTTAGCTCCCTTGGGATCCCTTCCTTTGGTGGATTTTTTTGTGGTTTCTTCAAATAACCTTCAAGTAACTGGTTCTCCCCCTTGATTCATCCTCTTCTCTAGGTTTTCTCCTCTTCTTCTTTGGGTTTTTTTTCTCCGGTGGGTTGGGTGACCTATTTAGTGTTGAATCTTGTTTATTAGAGTTTAATATTGATGTTTTTGGTTAACTCTTGCCTTGCTAGGGTCTTATGATGGTTTGGTTGTGGTTTCACACTAATTTCTATATTCTTCCAAGCTTGAGGTAGGTGGTTCCATGCCCTAACATTGTTAGATGATTTTAATATGCCTGTTTTTTCATTTAAACATGATTTATAGTTTGATTGTGTGGTTCAAAATATATTTTTGAAGTGTTTTGGCATGTGTTTATGATGAAAGTGGATTTTATGAAGGGAAAGGGTGTTTTTGTGTATGTTTCATTGTGATGTTTCTTAAAAATGGTTTTATTCTTGGTGTGGAATGTGCTAAATGTAATTTGAAAGGGATTTAATGGTGTGAATGGGTTTTATAAAAAAATGAGAATTGTTTCATATTGGTTTTCTTGTTATGTACCTTTAGTATGAATTGAAAATTGTTTCAATAATGGAAAACATGTTTTAAAAATGAAATTGGTTTATGTGTATATTTGAAAGGATATTTCCCCATGGAATTGGTTGATCAATTGTTTTCTTTTCTTATGTTTTCCAAAAAGGGGATTTATGAATTGCGTAAGTGGTGGTAAATGTATTTTAAAGTGATTTTTTTGTGTGTAAAATGGAAGGTGGGTTGGTTTATGTAAGATGGTGAATTCTCAGTGTATTTATAGTGTTTGGCATGTGTATATGGAAATGGGGTTATGTTTTACATTTGAACATGAATTTGAGCATAAAGGGAATCCCAAGTATCTAGGTGGGTAGGCTATAACTAGTACACTAGTGATTCGAAAGTGGATTGGACTGAATTTATCTTGTAGGATTGACGATAAAATGCTAAATATGCTATGATAATTAGAAACACTTGAATGCTGGATGTTTCTTCACTCTAGTGGATCATGCATGGGGATGTTGTATAGTGTTGTTACTATACCACATTTCACTGAGGTATGAGGTTCTAGTGTCTCACTATGGCTAGATTACCCCTAGGTATTTACCCATGGTTCTATCTTGTGGCATGATACTTACGTGATTTGGTGCCATACTTCGGTATATGGTGGTCCTTGAGTGTATTTTTCTATAAAGAAAGTTTATTTTAGTAAAATTTTACTTTTGAAATTTTACCTTTAAAATTTTTGTTCTAAAAGTATTTCATTAAATAAATGGGTTTCTTTGAAAGTGTTCCCTTGAAAATGGTTTTACTTTAAAAATATTTTCTTGAAAATGTTCCAAAGGATTTTGTATAAAGAGTTCCTGTTAATTTTCTTTTTGATGTTATAGCATGAAATCATTTTCTTTTGGGCAGAATCCTACTGGGCTTCGGATCACACCCTACATACACCCTTGGGTGTATGTAGAATTTGTTTTGTATGACCAAGGTAAAGGAAATATGTGTCATGGTGATAGAAGATCCTCTTACTAGTGTTTCATTCCTTGTAGGTGTTATTGGTGATAACTTGAGGGTGATGTCCCACTTGTTACATGGTGGTATTTGGGAGAGTTTTATTGTTCTATTTTTGTTGTAGTGTATTTGGTTTTGGTTATAAATTTTAAAACATAAACTTTGAAAATTGTAATGGATTATTTGGATTTGGTTATTTATTATTGATTTGCTCATTCTTGTTGGTTATTTATGCTTCTATAAATGGTTAAAATAATTATAAAAAGATTATTTTTGATACGCATGCACTAGTTTCTAGCCCATGGGGATCGAGAATAATCATTGGGCCATTCCAAGGATCGGGTCGAGTGTCAGGTTGGATGGAACTCTGGTCTGGTTCATGAAAAAATGGTATTAGAGCAGGTCACGCCTTTTGAGGTCATGTTATTTGGGAAGGAGTATGGATATAATAGAGATATGATTATTGAGTCTTGAGGTTCTGGTTGTGATTAGGGTTCCTATCTAGAACACCTCATGAAGGAACCTGAGTCACAATGGGAAGTTTGGTTTTATTTGGGTTATTTGTCTCTTGTAGTTTGTTTGATGTTTGTGAAATGAAGTGGGGTTTGGGCTAGTGATCTCTCTGATCTCATAGGGCCTTTTAAGCCATGTGGATCCATAAATATGGTCCTAGAATACTCTCTATAATAGTGGCATGATTGGTGTATGGACACCAACCATGTGGTCAAGTCACCCATCATCACTAGTTTCCCTTTGAGAATTTTATTGGGCCTTCCCTAATTTCAAAAACTATTTTGAGAACCTTGTTTGGAAAATTTTAAAGCTATATTTTGAAATAGAAATAGTTTGGGTTTCGAAATATGGAAAATTAGTTCTTAGAATCATTTTGAAGCAATATTTAGAAAATATATTTTTTGTAAAATGATTTCTTTGTGTAAAGTGGGAATAATTTTATTGAGAATTAATTTTTGGTAACCAAAATAGAGGTCTTATTGAAATTGGTTGTTTGGAAAAAAAGATTCATCTTCCAAAGGGTTTTGGAAACTATTTTAAATAATAAGAAATGAATTTTATAAAATGGTTTCTAGTGTAATGGTATTTTTTGTGATGATGAAAATGTTTTTAAATGGGATAAAATGGATCTTTGAATGGAACCCATGGAGTTTTATTTTTAGAAAAGATAAAATGATTTGATCTGTGGGATTTGAATGTGATTTTTTTGACTTGATGGTGAGTGAGTTTTTGAAAAGTTTTATGAATTTTTGAAATTGTACATGGATTGAGAGGTTGTAAGTGTGGGTTGAATGTTTTTTCCTATAAATTGTAAAAGTTTTATTTTGACCTTTGGTATTTCTATGATAAACCACATGTAAAAATATGTATAGAAAAGCGGATGAGTGCCCGGTTTGGCACAAGAATATTCATGTTTGAGGCTCCATGGAATTCCAATGGTGAGTGTACAACCCATCAAACTTGTTTTCTTTTAAAAAGTGAATTTAAAAAGAATGTGTGATGTTTTGGTGACTAGTGGTTGTGTGGTTTGTCTTCTCGTAACTTGGGAATGTTTATTATGAGGTGTTTTTAGTTTTATAAATTCTTCTTGGTTGATTGGTATTTCAATTTTGAGTTCTTATAGGTAAGTTGGGGTTGAAATAATGATCAATGGGTTCTTTAAAAAATGATTTGTGAAGCCTTTGAGTTGGTTCCCTATTGTGTTTTCAATGTTTGTTTGTGGTAGGTTGTGTCTGATGGGTTAGTTTGATTGGGTTCTTGGTCCCCTTGTTGGATATTTTATGCCCTAATAAGATTTTAAGGGTATTCAAAGTGTGTCCATTGATATCTCTCCATTGGAAGAATCTCCAGTTGATCAATCCATAGACTTTCTTCATGAATTTCAGGAGTTTTATCCTCCTTTACTTGAGTTTCCAAAGTTGTAAAGGGTGACGTTTACCACCTTTATGCTTGAAGGACATACCTAGAAATGGTTAAGGAAAAATTACTATAATAGAAAGTGGCCTGAAGCTGTTGGTGCTGATCATGGTATAAGAATGAACTTTTGATCCTTCATCAGAATCTTTCAAGAACAGGATCATGCTATTCCATTAGTGTGGAAAATATGGTCATAATGATATATAGTGTACAAATACCCCAAGAAATATCATAGATCTAGCTCCACCTCTTTGAAAACACCCCTTCCCATTTGTAGAGTAGTATGCTATTTGGGGCTCGATTTTAAGTAACTTTTATTGTTAGGATTATTCGGTTGTAATAGTCATGTCTGGTGGTGTTTTGTGGTATCACATTTTCATTAATGTTCAAAATTGGATGTTTTGGAATCTATTGATAACTCCTAATTAAATGGGATAATGTTTATCCTTTTGAAATTCTAAAATTCTTCCATTTCAAATGGAGGTGTTTTCTGTGGGTATCTTGTTCCCATTGTTTCTTATTAGGATAAGGAGGATGATGCGTATATGTCTCATAAATCCCTGTCTTAATGAAGTGACTTGTTGAGGAAACATGAGTTCCATGGTGTGTATGTTCTATTGTTCCTATCTAAATTGCTGTGTGGGTATTTGTGGAACCAAAATAAGAAGTTTAGAATGAGGATTTTCATCTCCTAACTATGAGTCAAGATATTCTTAAAACATCAGGGCTCCACCGATAGGCCCCGAAGTGAAGCAGGCGCATAGTCAAGAATCAGGATGGGAGTGAGGGACCTTGATCCGACATGGTATCTAGTGTTGGATGGGGACAATTCAAGCTACTTGTTTTGTAACTCCTTTGTATTGTAAAGTTTTTGTTTTTGGGAAATGGTGTAAAGTCCTCGTTCATCATTATGATCCGCAGGGTGGAAGAGTTCCTCCTTGGTTATAAGGAGGATTGGTCTTCTCATTTTCTTGAGATTCCAGTGGTTGAGTTTTCTGGATTTGAATCTCTATTTGGTTATCTTTGTGTTTTTTGGTTTATACGGGAAGTTCCTAGGATGGTTCACATTGGGTTTCCTATGTTAGTATGCACTCGTTGGTTAAACTAGTTGGTTATCATGGTGGGGAGACCCACCATGGGTCTCATTGATATTTATTCTAGAGTAAAACAATTCTAGTTTATTTCTTATGGTGGGGAGTCCATTAAGGCCTCCCCATGTTGATAATTTGGTGTAGTATTTTATGTAACTTTCCATTGAGAAGTTTCGTTTGTAAATTTTGGATCTGAGTTTCCCTTTTGAGTAATAGTGTGAATTTTGGAGTTTTCTCAACAGTCTTGTTTGAATAAATATTATTGAAGTTGTGGCTTGAGTTTTCCATTGTTTTTGAGAATTAGTTTGGGTTCATTTGATCGTTTTATATAAGAGGTGTGAGTTTTGTTTAGTAATGTTTGAAGTGTGATTTTATTAAGATGTTTGATTATGCATTGCAAGGATTCATTTTCTTTTGATCAATCAACTAGAGGTGTTATGTATTTCTTGGGGTAGAAGGCGTATAATAGGGAATCCATTATGGAATCCCATGTTAAATCTTATGAATCTATATCTCTGTTCATGGTGTTCTATCCCTATTATCATTTGACCTTTATTGGGAATATCCATGAGCTATGAAGTAGTATCAGTTCTTGTTTTTGGATCAAACATTGGAATATATTTCCTAGGATGGAAAGAGTTATGGTTGGGATAATTTTCACACCTAAGTTTTTGTTTTCATCCTTGGTTCCTGTTCATTATGGGTCTCAGTTTTCCTCTCAAAAATTGGGTGTGATGGGTCTAAATTTTTGAGGTAATTTTATATTTATTTTGGGTCTAGATTTTCCCCTTGGGTTTACTTGGTGTTTTTAGATAAAAATTGGTTTTTTTGGGTTAGTAGAAGGTGTAACATGGTTGGTTCATGGTTTGGAAAACTGTGCACCCTTACCGAGTTAACAGTGTAGTCGGGTGGTGTTTTTAGACAATGTCTAATTTCACAGTTAGTGCATGGTTTGTAAATCGTGGGAGATAACTATGCATTATGTATTACATGGATAGTAAGGGGTGCACAATTGTGACATGGTATGAAAAACCACAAGGAAAAATCATGCAACACGTCCAAGTCATTAAAATTTATAAATTCCCTCTGTGTCCTCTTGTGATTTAGCCTGAAATCCCCTCTTACTCACCCCATTCTACCTCCCAAGATCTAGGAACCTCACTCTCTTCCTCTTAGCTCCTTGGGATAACTTCCTTTAGTGTAATTTGTGTGGTTTCTTCAAATAACCATCAATTAAGTGGTTCTCCTCCTTGATTTCTCCTCTTCTATAGGGTTTCTCCTCTTCTTCTTTGCAGTTTTTCTCTCTAGCGGGTTGGGTGACCTATATAGGGTTGAATCTTGTCTATTAGGGTTAAATATTTATGTTTTTGGTTAAAAATTTACTTGTTAGGGTCTTTTTGTGATGTGGTTGTGGTTTCACACCAATTTTAGGATTCTTCCAAGCTTGAGGTTGGTGTTTCCATGCCCTAACATTGTTAGATGATTTTAATATGCTTGTTTTTGTATTTAAACATGATCTATAGTTCAATTGTGTGGTGAGAAATATATTTTTGAAGTGTTTTGGCATGTGTTTATGATGAAAGTAGATTTTCTAAAGGGAAAGGTTTTGTTTTTGTATGTTTCACTGTGATGTTTCTTAAAAAGGGGTTTATGCTTGGTGCAGAAAGTGCTAAATGGGATTTCAAATGGTTTTAAAGGTGATAATAAGTTTTCTAAATGGAATGAGAATTATTTCATATTGGTTTCCTTGTTGTTCACATTTAGTATAAATTGAAATTTGATTAAATGATGGGAAGAATGTTTTAAAAATGAACTTGGTTTATGTGTGTCTTTGAAAGGGGATTTTCCCATGGAATTGGTTAATCAATTTTTTGCTTTTATTGTGTTTTTCTAAATAGGGATTTATGAATTATGTAAGTGGTAGTAAATATATTTGAAAGTTATTTTTGTGTGTGTAAAATGTAAAGTGGTTTGGTTTATGGAATATGGTGAATTCCTAGTTTATTTATAGTACCTGGAGTGTGTATGTGAAAATGGTGTTATGTGTGATAAGTGAACATGAATTTGAGCACAAAGGGAATCCTAGGTATCTAGGTGGGAAGGTTAGAACTAGTATGCTAGTGATTTAGAAGTGGATTATCCAAGATTCATGTAATAGGATTGAAAATACAATGCTAACTACACTATGATAATTGGAACCACAAGAACTTTCTATGTTTATCCTCTCTAGTGGCTTGTGCATGAGGATGCTGTAGAGTGTGGTTAATATACCACGTTTCACCAAGGTATGAGGTTCTAGTGTCTCACTCAGGCAAGATAAACCCTAGGGATTTACCCGTGGTGCTCTATTTTGGCATGAGACTTATGTGATTTGGTACCATCTGTCAGCATATGGTGTACCTTAAGTCCATTTTGATATAAATAACGTTTATCTTAGTTAAAATTTCCTTTTGTAATATTTCCTTTAAAAGTATTTTTCTGAAAGCGTTTCCTTGAGGAAATGGTTTTATTTGAAAGTGTACCCTTGAAAATGGTTTTCCTTTAAAAATGTTTTCTTGAAAATTTTCCAAAGGATTTTGTATAAAGAGTTCATGTTAATTTTTATTTTGATGTTATAGAATGTAATCCTTTTCATTTGGGTGGAATCCAATTGGGATTCGGATCACACCCTACATACACCTTTGGGTGTATGTTGAATTTGTTTTATATGACCCAGGTAAAGGAAAGATGTGTCATGGTGATGGAAGATCCTCCTATTATTCTTCAATTCTTTTCTAGTGTTGTTGGTAGAGGCTCGAGGGTTATGACCCTCTTGTTGCATGGAGGTATTTGGGAGACTTTTTTTGTTATCTTTATATTATAGGGTATTTGGTTTTGGTTAAAGATTGTAAAAAATTGATTCTGAAAATTGTTATGACTCATTTGGATTTGGTTATTTATTATTGAGTTTCTCATTGCTGTTTGTTATTTAAAATTATCAAAATGGGTAAAATTGTTCCCAAAGCTTGTTGCTGATACCCAGGAACTAGTTACCAGCCCATTGGGATCAAGAACACTCTTTGGAAAATGCCACATATTGGGTCGGGTGTTGGGTTGGATGGAACTCCATCCTAGTTCGTGATAGTTATGATTCCAAAAATAAAATTCTTTTTATTAAAATAATTTTCAAACTTATGTCATTTTCATATTTAAATATTAATAAAAAAATTATGTTTTTTATAAAATAAGTTAGAACATACTTTATTAAAAATATATAATTATGATTTCTTTGAATTATATTTATATTTACTTATTTTATTCATGGTTGATATTATTTACAAGGAATTTTACTATTCTAACAGTCAAGTTACTATTTTAATGGTCAGGTTTCTATTCTAATGACCATGTTATTATTATAACAAGCATGTTACTATTCTAATAGTTATATTTTTTTTATACTTACTTTAAAAAACTCTTATTTACTTCACTCATCATCAAATTAGTTTTCTATTAACGTTCTCTATATGAAATTATAATTCCATTTATAATGTTTTCTTTTCCTTTTTACTGTGTTTTTTGTAGTTGTGATATTTGTAAAAGACCATAACACACTAGAATTTCAAATTTTATCCATGTTATTTACTTGTGTTTACTATACCATTATAATATTTTGAATTTTATGGAATTCATTTATCCTTCATATTTAATGTTATATATTAATAACATAATGTAGTGTTTCTTTTTTTATGAGTTTATAAAAATTATTTTAATTATATCTAAATATGATACACACACATATTAAAAAGGAAAATTTCATATAAAAAAGTAATGGTCATTACATTCACCCCCTTTAGAAAATTTATCCTTGAAATTTCAATTTTCATCATTGGTGAAGAATAGATAGAGGCACTTCTATTTCATTTCATCCTTAGGTTCCTAGGTTTCCTCTTCAAACTTACGGTTTTAATAATTTATTTTGACTAGGTAATTAATTTGTTTCATATAACTTTATCTCTATGGTCCAAGAAATTTACCAATTACTCCTCATAAGAGAGGTCACTCTCTAGTAGCTTCCATTAATCAAATTCATCTAGAAAAAATGGAGTTATACATCTCTTCCCATATAGAGATTTATATGGGGCCATCAATACACTTGAGTTTAAATTTCTATTTTATAAGAAATCAACCAATGGAAGGTATTGATCCTAGACTCCTTTAAAGTATATAGAGAAAGATATTAGTGTGTATTAAATTTTCTAGATTATTCTTTTAGATTGGACCTTAATTTGAGAGTGAAAGGATATATTGAAGTTCAAATCCATGTTCAATGAATATTTAAACTTCCCTAGAACTTTTAAGTGAACCTTGTATCTTGACCAAATATGATCGAAAGTCAATACAAAAAATGTAATTATCCACTTTTATAATCATGGATAATGTATTTACCTATATTTCCAAAAAATTCTAGGAAACCTTGTGTTGGTAAATTACCCATGTTTAAAAAAATGGGTAATTAACCTCATATAGTTACTTGCAATTTTTTGGAAAAGAAGGTAATTTGTATCAATTACCCATGTTTATGTTAAACATGGATAATTGTTTGTTAAAAAAACACTTACCATCCATGTTTATAAATGTAGTTAATATATTTAACTATATTTCAAAAAAATATAGGTAAAAAATGTGTGGGTAAATTACCCACATTTAAAAACTTGGGTAATTAATCTCATGTGGTTTACCTATGTTTTTTTGGAAAAGAAGGTTATTTTTACCACTTCCCCATGTTTATTTAAACATGGTTAATTTTTTGTTAATAAAAACACTTGCCTATCATGACTTTTTAATACCAACTCCCACATTACATGGGTAATTAACCTCTTATGGTTTACCTGAGTTTTTTTTAAAAGAAGGTAATTGGTATCAATTTCCCATGTTTATGTAAAACATGGGTAATTAATTTTTGAAAAAAAAAAATCGCCTACCACATTTATAAACTTGACTAATGTATTTACTAAAGTTTCCAGAAAACATAGGAAAACTGTGTGCGGGTAAATTACACAAATTTAAAAAAACATGTAATTAACTTAAAACTATTTACCTACGTTTTTTGGAAAATTATGTAATTGGTATCACTTACCCACATTTATGTAAAACATGGTTAATTTTTTATTTAAGAAAACACTCAACCACTATGACTGTTGATTACTGATGCCCCCAGAAACACCCCGTACCTATGGCTAGCCACTTTATATGCCCACATTGACTATATTTCACATGTTAGTTATTGGAAACCTCACACACTCACCTATTGATGATAACACTATTACCACATTTGTAAACATGGATAATGTATTTACCTTTATTTTTAAAAAATATAGGTAAACCATGTGTGGTTAAATTAATTTCATTTAAAAACATGGGTAATTAACCTCATATAGTTTACCTATTTATTTTTGTAAAATCAGGTAATTGTTGTCACTTACCCATGTTTATGTAAAAAATGGTAAATTTTTTTGTTTAAAAAAACACTTTTCTGCCACACCTGTTGATTACTATTGCCCCACTATACCCAAAACCTATGGATGACCACCTCACATACCTGAATTGAGCTTACTATTATTGTTTATCATCAGTTCCCATGATACCCCACACATATGGCCAACCACCTCACACACATGCATTGAACTTACCACGCCGGTTGATTATCATACACCTCACATGCTCACCTGTTGATGCTAACATTGTTTCCATGTTTATAAACACAGATAATGTATTTAACTATATTTCCAAAAAAAATAGTCAAACCATGTGTGGCTAAATAACCTTCATTTAAAAACATTGGAAATTAACCTCATATAGTTTACCTACATTTTTTTGGAAAAGTTTTTAATTGGTATCACTTACCCAATAGGCTAGGTGTATAGTGGGGGGTGGGTGGGTGATCACTAGGTGTCAAAAGTGAGCATTTTTTAAAACAAGAAATTAACCATGTTTTACATAAATGTGGGTAAGTGATACCAATTACCTTCTTTTCAAAAAAAAATACAAGTATATGATGTATGGTAAAATTACCCAAATTTTAAGATGGGTAATTAACCTCATACGGTTTACCTATGTTTTTTTGGAAAATTAGGTAATTGGTATCATTTAACCACATTTTTTTAAAACATGGTTAATTGTTTTTTTAAGACACTTGCTTTCTGTGCCCATTGACTACTGAAACCCACCATCCCCCCTGTTTATGGATGACAACCTCACACACCTACATTGACCTTACTATTCCTATTAATCACTGAACACCTCACACACTCACCTGTTGATTCCAACGCTATTCCAAGTATACAAATGAAATCCATCACTTTAAGGATTTGTTCTAGTAGCTTTCACTCTATCAAAAAGAGACCAAACCACTATACCTTATCTAAGATCTGGTACAATTATATTTTACTATGTATATATGTGCATATTAACATACATATATTTATAACTTTATATATTAATACTGTTTATTAATGTATTAACACACACACAAATATTAATATATAACATAATACACATAAAATAATATTAAAATTTTATAATTAATGAATTAATACTAATGTATATGAATTTCTAAACTTATAGTTATTATCAAATTAATTATAATTATGTTTCAAATCATAATTAATAATAGTTAATTTAATTATCTATATATGTAAATTTTTTTTAATGTTATGTAATATTATTATATGTGTATTATCTACATGACTCTCTATGTGTATATATATATGAAGGTGTGTGTGTTTATAATATAATATAATAGTATTATATAATTTTAAAAATAACATATATGAATAATACACCCACAAACACAAATACTTATGTGTGTTTGTGTGTGTGTATTATTCATCTATGTTATTTTTAATATTATACAATATTATTATATATTTTTGTGTGTGTGTATGTGTGCTTATAGACACACACCCACACACACATATATACATGTATATATATATATTGATAAGTAATGTGTATATAAGTAACACACACACACACATGCATATAGGTATGCATAGGTATGTATGTATGTATGAATGTGTGTATGTATGAATGTATGAATGTATGTATATAAACATATAAACATATAGGGGTATATATGTGTATGTATATATAAACATATATATATATATATGTGTGTGTGTGTGTGTGGATGCGTGTGTATTATTTTTATATAGATAACATGTGTGTATATATATATTCAATGTAATGAGTGTGCAAATGCACAAATCTTATTTAAATTATTTTTTCAATTAAAATTTAATTTTTTATGATTATATATTAAAAATTATATGTGTGCATGTGTGTGTGTGATAAATTTTAAAAAATTATAAAAATAATATATATATATATATTACATAAATAAATTTTTATTATTATTTAACTTATCCATGTTTAAAACTGTGGATAAAATATAAATTTTACATGTTTTATAATCGTGGATAAAAAATATGATTTAATGTAAATTTAAAAATTATCCATGTTTTAAAACTCAGAAAAATTACCCATGTTTTTCAAAAAACACAGCTAAGAAACACAACTAAATTAACCATTTTTTTAGAAAATGGGTTTAAATAGACAAATTTTTAAAAAAACTAAAAAACATGGCTAAATTAGCCAAATTTTTAAGAAAATATAGCTAAATGAAAAAATTATTCACATTTTAAGGAAAAACAAAAAATTAAAGTTTTTTTATAGTAAGTGGTTCCCCATGAAGCCTCATTACGTGACATATATCTTGGAAAGCTAATCATTTTTGAAATTTTCTAGAATGCTAATTAAGTGAGAAGTCTTGGAAAGTTTACCCACCAAAACCCATATGACATTGTTTTCTTAGGTGTGTGTGGAAAAACCATGATAAAATACATGGTGATATCCTCCTTTTTATATGTTGGTTTAGGTTATAGTTTCATAATTCCCTTGGATTTATGATAACCATGTTTTATCATCAAACATAAATAGTAAATGGAAATAAAAAATAAATAACTAAACCATGATAACATATTTTAATTTTTATGAAATCAATAATTACCTTGAATTCTTATACTTTGATAATGTAAAAATTAATTAATTAATGAGAAATAAATAAAATAATATTTATTAAAATTATAATTACCATAAAAAGTCCCAAACACATAAAAAAATATTATTCTTCAAGTAAATTTATACCATAATCATCTAAGGGTCAAGATAGTTATCATATGGAGGTTTATAGAATAGATTTTGACATTAATATTATTTTATTTAAGTTAATGTTAAAGTTTTCACATTAATACATTAATAAGTATTACATTTTTAATGATTCATTTCATAGAAGATAAATTATAATACATATATTATCACGAAATATATTAAATTTATATTTATCATGGTATTTTATTTTTAATTTTTACTCTATAACTAAGTACATTAAATAATTGAAAAATATTTTTGTAGTAATTATTTTATTAACGGAGATATCAAATAAATGTTATTAACAATATTAAAATAAATATATTTTGGAATAATTAATAAGTCCAATGAATTTTATATATAAATTTGACCTCATAGTAATATAATTAAATAGTTTTTTAGAATTTAACTTATTATCTTTATATTTTTTAAAAATCAATAATTTGAATAGTATCAAAATTGACACCATTGATTGTTTATCAAAATTGTGATTCATTAAATTAATTAAAAATCATAAAACTTTTTTAAAAATATATAATAATAATTATATATTAAACAATGTTCTAAATTATTTATTTATGATCTAATTGACATCAAATATGTAAATATTTTACCCTTTTAATATTGGGATATTTGTTACCCTAGCTAAAATGTAATAGAATAACTAAGTGTTAAATTGAATAGATAAGGTTTGAATGGCCATATAATCTTGTCTAGAAATTATTGTTTTATGATATATTAAAACTATATAATATAAAAATATAAATTTGTACATTTTGGAGGTTTTTAGTTGGTTATGATTTTATTATAAATTAATATTTTTTAGGTTTCCAAAAGTGCCCCCACATAAATTTTAAAAGGGAACCTCCTCCATCATTTCTCCACAACTCATTAATCCTTAAGGTTCATCCATACCTTACCCATTTCTATGATCAATTTCCATAGTTACATTATAGAGGTTAGGGTCTTTAGAAATTATGACCTCTATTTCCATTAAGAAGAGATCTAAAGAGAGTTCGTTAAAGAAGAGAAAATCTCCTCTACCGATTCATTCATATTTAATTCTACTTATTATTATACTTCATGAGTTGTTTCATTATTAAATAATAACTCCAGTATCACTTATATATTTAGATGTTATAAAAATTATTAAAAATCCATATTGAACTTTATATCCATTCTATGAATGATGAAATCACCACACGTGCGTACGTACGACTTACCGTCTCCATGCCATGGTGTAATCTGTTTTTCACCAACACCTTACTAAGATGGGTATAAAAATGGATGTAATAACTATATATTATTATTATAAAATTATATTTATTCTGAAATAGAGTAAACCATTCAAATCAATTCCGTTCATAAGTTATGGTAATGATATCATTGCTCGTGCGTATGTACAACCTACCATCTCTATAATGTGATGTGATTCGATCTATATGATAACCACTCAATCATGATTATATAAATTAAAAAATTAATAAATATAGTATTTATTAAGTTAATATAATTTAATAATGATATAAATATGACCTAATAAGGAGAACCATTACTTTTCTCAAAAAACATGCATACGATCTTAAAGCAGTTAAAACCCAAATAACGATTAAAAATGAATTGTTACAAAAAAATGATGGAGAACAAGACTATATATGATGAATATGATTCTTTAATAAGTTAATAACATTATATAAATCATTATACATGACTTTTAGACACATATTAATCATATCATACCTAAGGCAAGGGATAAATTTTCAAATATCATTTTTATCTAAGATTGTTTATTCGTAAGTATTTACTGGGGATATATTTATAATCAATGTCCATGTTTTCTAAAAATGTTTTAATGTAATTTTTAACCATTTTTACTTTTCAAACATGGTATTTATGGAATCTTTCTTTTTT
Source organism: Viscum album (assembly GCA_963277665.1). Classification (NCBI taxonomy): domain Eukaryota; kingdom Viridiplantae; phylum Streptophyta; class Magnoliopsida; order Santalales; family Viscaceae; genus Viscum; species Viscum album. Next base: position 926,476,405 of record OY728127.1, read on the forward strand.
TACCATACAAGGTAAATTTTGAATTTCCAGAAAAAGTGTGAGGAGAATGTTTTTTTAACTTATACGACATGAACATATTTTTACGTCTTTATGACACCATATTTCCATGATGAATACTTTACAAGATTTCTTGTTTATTTTTTTATTAAATTCATTTATTTTAAAATAGCATGACATTTTGTGAAAAGAAATTTTTTTTGAAGAAGAAAGGATATTTTCCTCAATATTTATGTTCAAGTGTTTTATTAAAATTATTTTCCATCTATGATAACACTCTTAAATAGGGTTATGTTTATATCCCTATTATTACTATGATTTAATTGTGTTAATGATGGAATATTAATTTATTAGGGAAATATTTTTAAGAAAAAAATTTATTTTTTGGGATATGCTACGATGATTAACTTATGTTTCTGTGGAACATGTAAGAATTATTTCATAATAAGATGGGTGGGATATATATCTCCCTCTAATGCATTGAGTAAATAATTATATCCCATGAGATAAACATGGTCGGAATGACAATTAAATTAGGTTCAATAATACATGGATAGAATAGTAAGTAAACTCGGTTCAGTAAAAAACTATGTCCACAATGATGGTCATGGAGGTAATGCCTTGGATACTATGGAAATAAAATTATGAGGTTATTTGTTTTCCATAAATACATGTTTTATTCGAATTCGATTTTATCATGGTTAATGTTCCTTTATGATCTATACCTTATTAGTTGCCATGATTTATTTCACGACTCATGATTTTTATATTTAAACTTTATGTTCATGTTTTTATATTCTTCTATTTATGGTTTGTTTTATATTCTCAATGTTTACACTTACTGATAATTTGAGCTCACCATTTTTATGTTTTCTTTTCCCATGGATATAAATAATTGTTTTAGGTAGGAAACCAAAACGGGAAGATCTTTATGGGATATGTTAAATATCATTCACCATGTTAGAAGAATATGTTCCATGTTTCCAAAGACACTAAACTAATACTGTAATGACCTAGCCTTAAAAATTACATAATATATAATTAAGATAATAATTCACATTGTGGATATTTTCTGGTTTAGGGTATTAGAGAATTAGGCGATAAATATTAAATTACATATAAAATTTTATAAAGTAGACACTTATACTCAGTATCCATTTTTTTCATAAAATAAAAAATCTTAATAGAAAGAAAGAATTCTTTTGATGATATAAATCTTCTTGAATTCTTTATTTCTATTACCCTTACTTATACACTATGAATTTTTTTCCAAAATTTGGGATGAGTATAAAAATCTTATTAATGGTTATAAGATAATTAAATAAAATATTATTCCTTCAATACATACAAAACATAAGCCCTTTAACATACCTCATAAAATAATAAGATTTATTAATAACAGATAGAAATCCTAAATCATAAAGGAAAATTGTGGCATCCATAACATACTTATATTGTAGCTTTCACATCTACATAGGGAGTTACATTTGGAATACCAATCACAGTATATTCCCTAAATATCTTTGGAGAAACATTAACATTTACCTCTATCACATTTCTGAATTCATTGGAGAGATAATTGGGGCTCACCCACCCTAGGTTTATCACAGAACCACCTGTATATGTAAACAATTCCCAAGAACCATAACATAATCATAACACATGAACAAGGAAAAAGGAAAGATAACATTTCCACATTATAATAATAGGATACCAGTTCAAGATATTTACATAATAAATCCATTATCATAAAAATTTTCAATACCCAAATACAGAAAAAAGGGTATATGGTATTTACTTTTCCTTTTAAAAAACACTATTTCTTATTAAGGAAGCCAAAATTTTTATATACTCAAACCACGATATCAATTTTCCTTTATATTACTCAAGATCTCATTAATAATATCAAACATATAATTATCTCCTTATCCATTCAATATGTGCATATCATGTGTTATTCAAAAATATTTCAATCACATTTCATGGTTACAGGTACCATATAATTTTGGAAAACTACAATGGACCAATACATAGATATTATAATATTACATAACACTATAAATTATATTCCACAACACTATTTTGGAATCCCATTACATAAAAAATTAATCATTCCACCACTTTTCTCATAATCAACATCGCCAATAGTGATCTCATGTGACTTCCATTTTTCTTTTTTCCTTAAGTGGTTGCTGATGTTGATCATCAATAACCCTTGGATTAGGGTATTGGTTAGCATCATTCTCCATTTCCTTGCACTTGTATCATTTAAGTGTTGGTGGTGTGATCTATATAGTATTTTCTCTATTAACATCATTAGCAACCTTTTTTTCATTACTTTGGCACTCCACTGATCGATGGCCTTCTCTTCCAAATTTGAAGCATTTTTTCGTCCCTTTAAGATGACCTCCATTATATTTATTTCTACAATTTGAGCATAAGGAAACATTCATATTTTTTTCACCATTGTTTTGAGATTTTCCCTTGAACTCCGTATTTCATTTCCTGTCAAAACCATGAGATGGATATGTAACACCATCTTCCACTTCTACCTTGATATCTCAATGAAAAATCTCTTTATAAATACTAATGTCTCTTATAGATAATGACTATTGCAGAATTTGTGTAATGCCTCAACCCTAGTTACCCAGATTTGGTGCATTAATACATAACATTTTCATAATCACGACTCATGATTTTTATATTTATACTTTATGTTCATGTTTTTATATTCTTCTGTTTATGGTTTGTTTTATATTCTCAATGTTTACACTTACTGATAATTTGAGCTCACCATTTTTATGTTTTCTTTTCCCATGGATATAAATAATTGTTTTAGGTAGGAAACCAAAAGGGGAAGATCTTTATGGGATATGTTAAATATCATTCACCATGTTAGAAGATTATGTTCCATGTTTCCAAATACACTAAACTAATACTGTAATGACCTAGCCTTAAAAATTACATAATATAGAATTAAGATAATAATTCACATTGTGGATCTTTTCTGGTTTAGGGTATTAGAGAATTAGGCCATAAATTTTACATTACATATAAAATTTTATAAAGTAGACACTTATACTTTGTATCCATTTTTTTCATAAAATAAAAAATCTTAAAAGAAAGAAAGAATTATTTTGATGATATAAATCTTCTTGAATTCTTTATTTCTATTACCCTTACTTATACCCTATGAATTTTTTTTCCAAAATTTGGGATGAGTATAAAAATCTTAGTAATGGTTATAAGATAATGAAATAAAATATTATTCCTTCAATACATACAAAACATAATCCCTTTAACATACCTAATAAAATAATAAGATTTATTAATAACAGATTGAAATCCTAAATTATAAAGGAAAATTGTGGCATCCATAACATACTTATATTGTAGCTTTCAAATCTACATAGGGAGTTACATTTGGAATACCCATCACAGTATATTCCCTAAATATATTTGGAGAAATATTAAAATTTACCTCTATCACATTTCCAAATTCATTGGAGAGATAATTGGGGCTCACCCACCCTAGGTTTATCATAGAACCACCTATATATGTAAACAATTCCCAAGAACCATAACATAATCATAACACATGAACAAGCACAAAAGAAAGATAACATTTCCACATTGTAATAATAGGATACCAGTTCAAGATATTCACATAATAAATCCATTATCATAAAAATTTTCAATACCCAAATATGGATAAAATGGTATATGGTATTTACTTTTCCTTTTAAAAAACACCATTTCCTATTAATGAATCCAAATATTAAATAATAATCATAGCAGCAGAAAGTTTGCTGCCACCACGTACGTTAAAAAGAAACATTCATTTTTGTTGTTTAGTAAAATGCTACGTATAAAATAGATTCCAATTGAATTAAAATTAAAAGTAAAAGGGGTTTATACACCATATATAATAAAGTTGTGTAAAAATCAAAATATGCCTTAATGAAAGGAGATTGGGACGAAGTCCCTTATAAAAATTCGGCAGCCTAACAACGCCACTTTGAAATTCAGAAATTGAGTTGATGGGAGAGAAAAGGGTATCTCATCACTTGGACATAACATGAAATGAAATAAGGATTTAGAATAATATATCCCAACATAATAAAATGGAAATTAAAGTACATAACATAAAAAAAGTCTTTGAGTAAAAGAAGAGGGCGAAAGGTTCCCTTACCTCAAGTCCGACTTGTGTCGTTTTTTCTATTTTCTTACTAAATAATAAACTTAACTTAATTTCTACATGTTTCAAAACCTTATTGAAATTTATTATTCTGTTTATATCACTTATTACCTTTCTATAACAACTAGTTAATTACTTAAGTTCATATCAGACATTTTGTGGATGTTCCGAACTTGAGTCAAAAATGAACTTGTTATAATTACAAATTGTCCATGTGGTAAAAATAACATTATCTAAAGAATTATATTAATGAGTTATATATCATATATATCATATATATCATGTATATATTTATTTTTAATAGTCTATAGAATTTGGATATAATAAAATGACATGCACCGTTCATGGAGATGGTAAGCCGTATGTACACATGAACGCTACTTGATTTTCCATTTCAAATTTAATGGAATTAAAAATTAATGATACATAGGTATATTATAATTACATATAATAACATATTTAACATATGTTACATAATTTCATTAAATCCATCCTTTATACGTTCCATGTTTGGAATGAACGAGTCATATCACTTTGAGGGGGCGGTAGTCGACACTTCCTCAAATGAAATTATCGTATTTATACAACATGAAAGGCATAAAGGTATGTTAGGAATAATAATTACAGAATAATAGAGATAAATTAAATATCATAAATATCATATATAATTATTGTGTCATCAAAATGGATACCATGAGAGGTGGTAGGGGAAAATTGAACAATCATTGTTTCGTGAGGCAGTAGTTCGTCGTCCACAGAAACAGTATGTACTATACCCATTAGATGGAGGTGTGTGAAAGTATAGTTCTAATAATTCTCATAAAAAAACCTAGTATATTGAGGATACTGGTGTTTTTATGTAAACAAATAATAATAGGATCATAGTTAGTGGAGAAGGAAAACAAAATAAAAGAACTTGAGAGAAGACGATACCTTTAAATCTGGTAACTCCCTTTGGTTTGAACTAAAATGCTCTCTAAAATTTCTTTTTTCCTAGGGAAATGATTCTAGGATGAATAGAAAGATGTTGGTATCTTATTGAAGTATATTTTATATGAGACAACAGGCTTGAGAGTTGTGTGTAATGGGTTAGAGTTGACGACCTGTTATAAGGGGGACGAGGGGCTCTTTATGAAAGTTTGAAAATATTATTTTATTATAAACTGAATTTCAATTTCAAAATGTCCCTAAATAATTTAATTATATGATAAGGTGAGGTTTGTTCTAAATAATCTCATATAATAGGTTTTAGGAATGTTTAGTGCCTAAAATTAACCTTATCTTTTAGCTTTAACCCTAAGTTAACTAATTTATCTTTTACCATGTCCTCTAGTATATTCACAATATATGGTTAATATATTTACTATAAAATGAAAAGATACCCAAAATGGATCATTAATAAAAAATTTAATTTCATATATGTCATTTGGATGAATCTTATATTTTTAGTATTATTTTATCATTTAATAAAATATTCATTCAAAAACTCATTTATGTCAATTTACAAACTATTCATATCAAGTCTTTTAAAAAATATATAACAACTTGATTAATTCAAAAAATAATTAATTAATTCAAATATAACAAGTCATTATTTTACCTAAAATTAGTTTATATCATAAAAAGTTTCAAAATAATTTTATTTTAATATTTATAATCTCATTTATTTAAAACATTCATTACAAAGGTAATCACTACATCATCACAATATCATAAATAAATTTATTTATTTGATATCTAAAAAATATAAATAAAATACCTTGATTTAGGAATTATTTTTTTCCTTTATAATGAATATTTATAGTAAAAAATATCACTTATATAACCCCATATAATTTTTTTTTACTAAAAGATATATGCTTATGTTACATTTTCCTTATCTTTAAATTAATTTTTATAATGTGTAATTTTCATAGAAAAGTGACTCCTTGGGGTCCCAAAATAGACCCAAATATTCCCATGTTCTAAAATGTATCATCCAATAGGGTTAGGGTAATTTAATATTATTATAATATTATTTTTACCCTTATTTACTAGATTTACCCTTTAACTATGGTAAATAAAATATTTACTAAAGTTAAAATTCATAATGTTTAAAAATAAAATTTACTTATTTAAAAAATTTGGACCTCTTGATTCCAATTATGGAATACATTTTTCCAAATTCAAAACATATAATTTTCATAAATTAATTTAAAATTAATCTCTATTGTCAAAACCAAAGAGCTTGTTTCTAGAAAGTAAAAACTACCAAAAGATTGACATGTGTTTATACCCAATTTCAAAGTGAAATTACTTATAATTTTCAAAATTGGATTAAAAGGAAAAAATATAATCTAATTAAACTTTAAAACCAATTAAAAGCATAGTCAAACTATATAAATAAATTAGATGAAAAGAAATTTTTGGATAAAAATGCAGTATTTTTCACTGTTCATTAAAAAAATGAACATTATCGAAAAAAATACCAAAAATAAACCCAAATTAAATTATGATGTTTCGATTCTAAAGATTAATTTTATTTTTTAAATAGAACATATAAAAGTGACAAAAACTAGATTTAAAAAGGCTTCTCCATAAAAATATGTTAAAACACCTTTTAATGATTATTAGAGTATTTCATGCTTAAAATAGTATTCATTCTTATTTTTAGGCTCAAAATTTTATTGGATAAATGTAAAGAAATTTAACAAACATTTATAATCATAATGTAGTTAGTTATTTTATTTCTCAGAAATACAAAGGCCATACATTAACTACCATTTAAAACAATAATAATATTATTTTATTTTTTGGTATAACTTGAAGTTGTGTGCAATGTAAGATTTCAAGGAAACCTGTTGTTGCGTGTTGAGTATGTTATCAAAAAAAGTGTCATCTTTAACATAAAATTAATATATTATTCATAAATATTAATAGATATGAAAAAGTATTATTCTATAAATACCTTGGTCATTACAACCTTCCCCCCTTTTGGAAATTGCATCCTTCCATTTTAAAATTGGGCTGAAAAACATCATTAGATGTCCGACATCGGAAAAATTGTAAATAAAAATATCACTTTAAAATAAATAAAGATAAGTACAAAGGTCACCTGAGATAACCCATACTAGGATTTCATGTAGGAAAACATGGATATGGAATAGAAACTAAGTGTCATGTTCTGATGGAGAGTGATAGAAAACATGATTTAAACAAAGTTAACAATCTGAAAACCAAAAACTTGTGATGGGTTAAATGGTTTTTGATTCGCCAGTAGAAAAGGTAAATAGAAAATGTTTTTTTTTTGTTTTAAGTTCCCTTTCATAATTTTGGAGAATTTATTTTTGATATTGGCTAAGAACAGAGAAAAATATAATTAATTTTCAAGTAGAGTTTCATCCTTTAATAAGTTTCTATCAAAACTCAGCTTTTCTCCTAACAATGAGTTTTCAAGATGACATGGTCACACATGAAGTTCTAGAATCAACTTATAGAGAATAACATGATCCACAAAAGTTGAACCATATATTTCCCCTATCTTTATACATTAAACAACACCAAAATGGTTAGTACAAGTTCAAATAATCCCTAAAAGGATAATCTTTTATAAAAATAAATACTACTCTTAATCTCCGAAATTGATTAAAAAACCCAAAGTTCAACAAAAACCATTCAATAAACAATATTACTTAAAATAATTTAATGTAATCCAAACTCAGATTGAAACCCAAAACTCATAAGTATTTGATCATGTAGCCTTCCAAAAATATCATAACATTTATCTCCAAATAACATCAGCTACTATTAAAGTATCATACTAAAATATAATTAACCTAATCACATATTCTCTATGATAGGCTAATCATTTCCATAAATAAACTAAATTTATATATGTACACAAAAAAACATTGATTATTCCAAAATAAAATTTCAACCATTATTCTACAAATGAAATCCCATTGTATTCTATTTTCTTTAGGCATATAGTGTTCCCAAAAGAGAGAATTACTTCCAAAATAACATTTATCACCTAATCACCAAATAATTTTACTATAATAAGGATATCCATCTGATAAAAAATAAGATTCTAAATTCACCTTATTCTTGATCTATAAAATTATTTAACTAAAAAAATAGGTCATACTAACCAGGGATATCACATAGGCTAGTGGTAGGTGATGAACCTTTGTTTCCCTTTAGTTGGGGGTTTCATTCCCATGGACTTGTAGGACGAGACAGTTTTTAACCCATCCTATGAGTTTTCCTTCTTCTAAAACCATATAATACTTATAAAATTATAAAAAATAAGACAATTTCATTAAAAATAACCAAAACTTATTTTATCCTCAAAGGTTATCTAATACCTTTCATTTTGCATCGCAAATTTTATTAACCATTTGTCACCTCAAACACAAAAGATCATATGAACCCCTAAGGTTATCCATTATTTCCAAACAAGAAAAGATAATTCTTTCTTGAATAACATTTTCATATATCAAACATCAGGGTTACACATAATAGAAAAATTCTTCCAAAGTAATCCCATCATCAAAAGAGCCTTAATACTTTTAAGCATTTTATCAACCTAAAATCCACCATAACTATTTAATCTCTTATATGTAGACTACTTAATCATTCAAAGTTATTAATGATCCATTACCAATTCTTTTACAACTTATTCTTTAATACTACTTTCCTAAAACAAAATCATGAATCATATCCTAAGATTCAATAATGTCAAAACATCAGCTAAGAAATTATCCATAGTTTTCATTGGTCATTTTTTGTTTCCTCATCCTAAATTGGAATGGAATTAGGTATTGGTAAAAATATATTTGAAAAATATATCTATATAAATAAATTAGATGAAAATGCAGTTTTGAATGAAAATTCAGTATTTTCACTATTCATTAAAAAATGACCTTTATTAGAAAAATACCAAAAATTTACCCAAAGTAAATTTTGATGTTCCAAATATAAAGAATAAATTTATTTTTTCAAATAGAACATATAAAAGTGACAAAAAGTAGATTTATAAAGGGTTCATCATCAAAAGACGGTAAAATGACCTTTTAAAGAATATTAGAGTATTTCATGCTTAAAATAGGATTTATTCTTATTTTAAGACTCTAAAATTTATTAGATAAATATAAAGACATTTAAAAAACATGTGTAATAATAATATAGTTAGTTATGTTCATTCTTATAAATAAAACAACTATGTGTTAACTACCATTTAAAATAATAATAATAATATTTTATTTTTCTGTATAACTCAAAGTTGTATGCAACATCAGATTTCAAGGAAACCTATTGTTGTGTGTTTAGTACGATATCGAAAAAGGTTTCCTCTTTAAAATAAAATTAATATATTATTCATAAAGATTAATATATATGAAAAATTATTATTCTATAAATACCTAGGTCATTACAAATACGGTCTTTGGGATTCTGTAAGTGTCATTTATTAAGTATTTTGAAAAATGTAATGTAATGTCCATGTATGTTAGGCTTGGGTTTAGAGTTCGTATCATAGAGAAGGTTTAGTCATCCTTTAGAAAATAGGATTTAAAAACTTTAGTGAGATCTCTAGAGATATTTATAAGGTATATCAAGGGATGTTCCTATAACTAAGTATAACAATAGGTTACAGTCCTTGAATTACAATAACAGTCACAAATAACCAAGGATTAAACCTTATATGTTAGATATTTAAAGTACTCCCCCTTGATTATGTTGTTTTACTATAATTATTTTTCCTCTCACACTGTTATTTTTGGGTTTTAGACAATGGATGGATCCCAAAGTAACAATCTTAATGATCAATGCACTGGGCAATGCAATGATTGTCCTCCTGCACAACCAAATGTTATGGGAGATGGAATACAAAATATTATTACTATAATTATATAATCTATGAATAATTATACTCTTCCAAATGAGTATAGAAGGAAAAAAATTCTATTTAGACCTTCATGAGGTAACATACACGTTCTTTTATTTGGTCTTTTGATCCACTTATTCTTGAACAATGGATCGAAACCATTGAAATTATATTTTCCATCCTTTGATGTTTAGAACATGAATATGTCATTTTTTATATTTATAATTTAGAATATGAAGTAGACCAATGGTGGAATCTAATTTAGGATACAAGGAAGCATGATCATATTGAATCCATGTAATGGGGTGAGTTCAAGAATATGTTTTTCAATAAGTAAATCCCTCATATTCTTCGAGAAATGATGGAAATGTAGTTTCTTGAGCTTTAGAAAAAGGATGATGAATATGTTGATACATACGAGGAATATTTATTAGAATTTCATTGTATTCTTCTAGCTTTATCATCCAACCTGAAAGTAAAGCTGATCGTTTCTTCAGTGGCTTAAAGACAAGTCTTCAATGGTCATTAACTATAAGATACACTAGCATCTATGAAGAGATTATGTGTTGAAATATCATGGTAGAACTGTAATTCTATGTTACATAGACATCTAATAGTTTTGATAAGAAACAAAATATGGAGTTTAAGGGAAAATCTCAAAACAATGGTGAATTTAAGATGAATGTTTCCTTATACTCAAGGTGTGGAAAGACTTATGGTGGATATTGTCATAAAGTGACTAGAAAATGCTTCAAATGTGGAAAAGAATTTAATTAAGCATTTTAGTGTTGAAGTAATGGGAAAAGGTTAGTAATTATGTGAATAGAGAAAAGACTATGAAGAACTCACCACTGACACTTCAATGCTACAAGTTCAAGGAAATTGGGAATTATTGTAACCAATGCCCTAATATAAGGGTTAATGATGATCGACATCAGAAAACAATTAAGGAAAAAGACTAAGGGAAGTCACATGAGGTCAGTATTGGAATTGTAGAGTATGAAAATGAAGTGGTGGAATGATTAAGTGTTTATGTAGTGAGATTCAAAAATAGTGTTGTGGAATATCATTTATAGTATTATGGAATATTTTTATATCTATGTATTGGTCCATTGTGATTTTCCATAATTATATGGTACCGGTAACAATGAAAATTGATGGAATTATTTTTATAAAGCACATGATATGAACATATTGAATGGATACAGAGATAATGATATATTTCATAGTATTAATGAGCTACTCACTAATATAATGGAAAACGTAATATCATGGTTTGATTATATAAAATTTTGGTATTTCTGGTGTGTGGAAAGAGATAATTTTAACAGAATGAAGTTTTTCACTATAGTGTTATAGTAATTTCTTTTATTATCATGTTTCAAGTGCATACACAATTAATTTATTCACATGTTTGGAATGTGACAACCAAGTACTTCCAAATGTGATATGGGAGAAAAATCTTAAGTCAATTTAGTCCACATCTTTCTAAAGTTTTATATTTTTAGTTTTTGTAAGGATTGTAATGTTATCCATTTATTGATAGTATAAGTTATATTCCAGTTAATGTTTGTTATATTAATGTATTATCTCACCGTAGGTGGACTTATTCATATTTGATAACATGCTCTATCCTTTTTGTTCAAATAGATAGAATGACCTATCATTCTATCGCATGATCTGCTAACATTTGAATAATGACAAGTTCAACTTCATTTAATTAAATAAGAGATGAAGTAGAAATTGTTCAGGGAATGACCAATAGTGAGATTGTACTGAAATAAAGTAAATATTTTTCCTTAGGGAAAAATTAATCAACTTTAGGAAAATGATCTTGAATTTTTTTTACCCTAGTACATTTTTATCAAATGAATCAAATGGTCCCTTAAATCATCAGAGATTTATGGTTTTTTGGTAGTTAACATTCTGCAAACTATATTCTCTATCACTATCGCTTAGACCTTGATGGTTAGATTTATATTCCATATCCATGTTTTCACTTCCCACCTATGTTATCCTATAAGTAAACCCCTATGACGAGTTACTTTGAGAAAATGTTATGTTTCTAACTTTCTTTTTTAAAATAAAGTTTTAGTATCTTTTTTTACAATGTGGGTTTCCATGAAATAAACATTAATGTATTAATCCATTTATATCCTTGATGAATTTCAAGGGAATACTCATTGGGGGGGGGGGGTAGAATATAACACCTTGATAGTTTATGAGATATATTATTTTTAATTTATTAAATGTAATATGTTTCACACTACACCAAGATTATATTTCACTATAAGAAACACAATATTAGCTTGTAGTATATGCAACACTATTCATGGCATGTGATATACAGAATTTCAATATCTTTTGATAGAATTTATTTCACGTAACAATGAGTATAGATTTTGTTCAATATATAAAAGAAATATGTTTGGATTATGTTATAAGAAACACCAAAGGAAGAATGAACTAAACTTAACACCTACTTGGAATGTATTACACAGAAGAGCGACCTTCCTCGATAGCTTGTGTTGTATGCAAAACCAAGTTTTACTATACAATGATATATTAATAAAATATTATTATTTAATGGGATATAAACCAGAAATTATGAATATTATTCACCACATTTTGAATTTTATATAATATTAAAATTAACTTTATTTATTTTATAGAACATGATATAAATGAATTTCAATTTTTGGATAGAATTAGTACATTTAAAAAAATGCTGTTTTGTCGCCTTTTGATAGTGCACCTATTTAAAATCTAGTTTTTACCACTTTTACATATTATGTTTTAAAAAATAACATAATTCTATGGAAGCGGGACATGAAAAATACTTTTGTTTTATTTTTTGGTATTTTTTTGATAAAATACATATTTTAATGAATAGTAAAAAATACTGTATTTTAATTCAAAACTGACTATTCATCTAACTTATTTGTATATTTATGTTATCTTTTTAATTGTTTTTAAAGTGTAATTGGACTATTATTTTATCATTTAATCCAATTTTTTTCATTGGATGTAATTTCACATTTAAATTGGACATAAACACATGTTAATATTTTGATAGTTTTTACTTCCTAAAAACATGCTTTCTGGTTTTGACAACAGGAATTAATTTTAAATTAATTTCTACCAATTAAATGTTTTAAATTTATAAAAATGGATTCAATATTTAGAATTTGTGGGTCTATCATATTTAAATAGGTACGTATCATTTTTTAATAATAGGAATAGTAACTATGGTAATTTTTATTTACCACAGTTAAATGTAAATAACCTAAATTAGTGTAATAAATAATATGATATGTACAATAAATTTATACCAAAACTTCCCAAAGTCCCATTGGATGAATAAAATTATACAATAAAATTCTTTTGTTTGAAACTTAGTCATTTAATGGTCAGTTGACAATGAAAATGACATAGATATTAATAAAACGAACGAAAGTGACAAAATGTCAAACTCTCATTTCATTTAAGTGTAATAATTTTAATATTGGGATACCCAAGTGATATATTAGAACATAAAGAGTACATGGAAAAATAAAATAATTAAATACATCATGTTATTCTATTTTTTGAGTAAATAAATAATTAACGTAATGTCTTAAACTTTGAGGATGTAAAAAATAATCAATTGATGAGAAATCAATAAAACAATTTTTATTAAAATCCTAATAACCAAAAAAATCCCAAACACATGACCACATATTATTAGTAAAGTATATCTCGACCAAAATCATTCAAGGGTCATGATGGTGACCATTTTGAGCCTTATTAAATAGATTATGAAATTTATAATATTTTATTTAAAGAATTGTTAAAGGTGTCACATTCGTACTTTAATAAGTAAAACATTTTTAATGTTTGATATTATAACATATTAATTATAATACATATATTCTCATTAATTATATTACTTTTATCTTTATCATTGTATTTTTTTTATTTTTACTCAATAAATTAGTATATTAAATAATTACAAAAAATCTATGGAGACATTATTTTATTATTGGAGATATCAAATAATTTTTTTTTAAAGGTTGGGGCCGAAGCCTCATTTTTATTATTAAATCAAATCAAAGACCTATTTTTAACTGGGTATAGGGAAACACATTACATATCCCAAAGGCTTAGTGGGCTTGTAGCCATTACATAGCCCGTAGGCCCAAATTCTAAGGCCAATTCACATTCTGTGAATAGTAACCTGCTGCTACAGTACCGCACAGTATCGCCTGCGCTACAGTGCCCTACCGCCGCTATAATACCCCCTTATGAACAGTGCCGCTGCTGCTACAGTACCACTATAGTACTTCTACAGTAACCTACGCCCCATGGGTTTTGAACCCCCATTTTCTATGTAGTATTACGAGGTGCTTACCACTAAGCCAAACCCCAACTACTTGAAGATATCAAATAAATGTTATTAACAATATTAAAATAAATAAATTTTGGGATAATTAATATTTCTAATGAATTTTAATTATATCCTTGAACTCATAGTAATATAATTAAATATTTGGTTCTATGTTAACATGTTATCTTGATATTTAAAAAAAACAATAAATTGAATAGTGTCAAAATTGACACTATTGATTGTTTATCAGAATAGTGTTTTATTAAATTATTTAAAAATCATAAAACATTTTTAAAAAATATAGAATAATTATGATATGGTAAAAATGAATCTAAATTATTTATTTCTTATCTAATTTACATAAAATAAGTAAATAATTGACCCTTTTTATATTAAAATATTTGTTATGCTTGTTAAAATGAAATATAATAACCAAATGTAAAATTGATAAGATAAGGTTTTAATGGACATAGAAACTTTCCTAAAATTTATTTTATGAAGATATTACAACCATATACATGTAATATTTAAAATCGGTACATTATTGAGGTTTTTGAGTGGGTCTTGATTTTATTATAAATTAATAATTTTGAGGTTTCCAAAAGTACCCCTCGCCTCAATTAAAAAAGAGAACCTCCTCCCTCATTTCTCCATAACTCATTAAACCTTCATGTTCTTCCATACCTTTCCCATTTATCTTTTAAAATTCCCTAGTAATATTCTAGATGTGCTTCTCATCTCAAAATACCAACCCTAGTTCCATTAATAGGATATCTAAAGAGAGCACGTCAAAGAAGAGGTAATCTCCTCTACTGATTCTATCATATTTCTTTCTACTTATAATTCTATTTCATGCGTTATTTCATTATAGAATAATAACTCCAGTATCAATTATATACAAAGATATTATTATAATTATGATACACCCCTATTAAAAATTTTATCCATCCTAATAATGAATAAATCACCACGCGTATGTACGTATGACTAACAATCACCACACTGTGGTGTAATCTGTTTTTCACCACCACCATACTTAAATGGGTAAAAAAATATGTAATAACTATATATGATTATTATAAAATAATATTAATTTTGAAATAGAGTACACCATGAAAATAAATACAATAGAATAATTATGGGAATGATACCGTCATTCATGCATACGTATGACCTACCATCTCCATGATTCGATGTGATTCGTTTTGTATGATATCCACTAATGAATGATTATATAAATGCAATTAATGAATAAATATGGTATCTATTATATTTATATCATTTTATAATGATATAAATAATACCTAATAAGGTTAAATGGAACTCATTTGACAAAACATAGAGATGATCATAAAGTAGTTAAAACCCAAATAATGAGTAAAACTGAATTGTTACAAACAAAGGAGAATATGAACATATATGATGACCATGATTATAGAATGAGTTAATAACATTTTATAAATAATTATACAATAGTTTCAGAAACATAAAATCCATATCAAACACATGGTATTAGATAACATTGCAAATATATTTTTTTCTCAGAGATTTTTTATTCCTAAGTATTTACTGAGGATATATTTATCATCCATGTACATGTTTTTGAAAAATGACTTCTTTTCATTTTTACCCATTTTTGACTTTGACAACATGGTATGGAAATAATCATTCTTTTTTTACCATATAAGGTGATTTTGGACTTTTCTAATAAAATTACAAGGAGAAAGTTTTTTCAATCTTATACGACATGAATTAATTCTTACGTCTGCATAACACCTTGTTTATATGAAGCTTCCTTTACACGAAATAATGTTTATTTTCTAAGAAATTATTTTGGTTTTAAAATAGAACTACATTTTGAGAAAATAAAATGTTTTTGATCAAGAAAGGATATTTTCCTATGGAATTATATTCAACTGTTTTATTAACATTATTTTCCATCTAAGATGGTACACTTAAATAGGGTTATGTTTCTATCCCTATTATTAAAGTGATTTTATTGTGTTAATGATGAAATGATATTTTATATGGATTATGTTATGTGGGAATTATGTTTAAGAAACCCATTTTATTTATTATTTTATACTATGATGAATGATTTATGTGTTTTTGGAACACGTAAGAATTATTTCATTGTGAGATGGGTTGGACCTATATCTCCCTCCAATGTATTTTCTAAAGATTTATATCTCATGAGATAAAAATATCTGAAAAAACAAGAAAATATGGTTTAATAATATAGGGATGGAACAGTACTTAAATCTTGTTCAGTGATACATGGATAGAATGACATGTAAACCATGTTCAGTAAAGGACATTGTCCACTATGACAGTCTTTGTAGCAATTCCCTGGCTACTATGGAAATAATATTAAGAGATTATTTGATTTTCCCAATTCCATGTTTTATGCCAAAGCTAGTTTATCATGGTTAATGTTACTTTATGTTATATTCCTTATGAACTACCATACTTTATTTCATGACACCTTATTTTGATATTTAAACATTATGATCATGCTTTTACAGTATTATGTTTATGGTTTGTTTTATGTTCTAAATGTTTACCCTTACTGAGCATTTGAGCTCACCCTTTTTATGTTTTCTTTTTCCGAGGACATAAATAATGATTTTAGGCAGGAAAACATAATGGGAATATCTTTATGGTAGATTTTGAAGATCTTTCACCAAGCTAGAAGGTTATGATCCATGTTTCCAAAGACAGTAAACTAATACGGTCTTTGGGATTCTATTTGGGTCATGTATTAAGTATTTAGAAATTTTAATGTAATGTCCATGTTTATAAAGCATGGGTCATTTGAATACCAATAAATATGAGAATAGTATTCATGAATGACTATTTAATATATTTTTAAAATGACTGAGGTAGTTTTTCCCAAATTTTCTATGTCAATCCATTGTTTTCTTCTCATTTTTCTACCTTTGATAGATGTTTTTTAATAAAAATATCAATAATAAAAGATACTGGAAATCATAAAGAGAAATATAGAAATTAGAATGAATCATGGATAATTCTTATTGACCTGATATAATATTAGGTTTGTTTTCATATAGTATCATATAAATGTGAACTTTTTTTCTTGTATTTGACCCCATTTTGGGGTCTTGTCACTTTAATAAGAATTTGATTTCAAAAAGAAACCTTCATTCATAAAAAGATTTTTGGCTATTGGATTGATGTGATTTATGTCCATACCTATTATAAATGACTCATATATATTTTTCCTTTGAATTCACAACAATAATAGATCGTTATCTATGTTTTTACCCCTACCTGATTTATTTGTTATTTATAAATAAGCATTGACGATGTGAAATCATAGTTTTCACCATATCGAGTAATAGAAGAATTGAATTTGTATACAACTAGTTGCTATAGAGAAAGGTTGTTGGATGACTGTTTTGACATGTTTCAATATCAATGAAGCATTATCTATTCAGTTTTTACATCTTGATGGGCGATATTTGATTTTAATTAAAATATCAAGTCGAAATGGTAGTTTGCATCATATCATGAAATCTGAGTATCGAAATATTTTGTTTTTCATTCCTAAATATCCTAAATCATTTTAGGTATAAACTCCTATTTTTTCATGAGAATTTCAAATCTATTTCACATTTTTGACCCCATATAGATAACTTTGAAATTTAATAATAATTCAAAGTCTAAACAAAACTTTTGATCATTCCAAGAATTTGTGCCATCAGATTGATTTGTTCTGGATTCATAAAAATCATAAATTACTCGAAGACCAATTTTTTAGGATTTTTCTCTAATAATAGCCCATTTTATTGATTTTAAACCTTACATAATTTATTTTTAATTTGTTAATAATTTTTTAACAAATAATAAAAAGACAATTTCTATCGTACCAAAAAATTTAGGTATCAGAATACTTTACTTTTGAATCCTATAGTTATGAAATGAATTATGGATAATTTTACTAAGTCTCCATGTCAATGAGAATTCATTTTATAATTCTCAGCATGTTGAAAGATGATTTACCACTTTAATAAAAAATTTCATGGTTAAATGATATTGTGGATAACACTAAGCAATCTGGTCATCAGATGGGTGCACTGTTGAATCTTATAGATCATAAATGATTAATGGAAAATTATATTAACTATTCATAGAAACCTATATTAATTTTATTAGTTCTTACCCATTTTAAATTACTAGATAGTTTTTGATGAATATGAACACTAAATAACCTATTCTATCAAATAATACAATTTTGGAGTTGGATTGTTGTGTGGTTGGTTCATTCAGATCAGAAATGAATTAATGATCATTTTACTTGTTTATGATAATATGAGATGATATTTTTTTGACCCTTACACGGTTCTGAAGCCCTTATGAGGATTTTTTATTTAGAATAAGTCTAATGTTAGATATAAGGAAGATGATAATTTATGGTTAATGAAATGGAATTGGTGCTATAAAAAATAATTTCGGTTTGAGTGAAACTAATTAAAAATACACTAGTTAGTGTTTTATAAACAAAAATTTGGAATAATAACATCCTATTGTTATAACATTCAATTTATAGTATGTAAACTTCTATTGAATGAGGCTTCTTATTGGAATAAGAAACAAAATTTTAACTTAGGAAGTGAAATTATCTGGATGAACTTTCCATATATATTCTACAACCTATGAAATCAATATAATAATAAAATTTATGAATAAACATGAATATAAATAAATTGAAATTTCCACCATCACATGCATATTGAAGATATTTTTTCTCTATTTTAAACCGTACATGATTTATTTTTCTTTTATTAAAAATGTTTAAATGATGAAGTCATAATTTCTATCATATTAGGAAATCTACAAATCATATTCACATATGTACGATTTCTATAGGCCACAAATGACCCTAGGATCATGGTCCTATGATCCCAAATCAATCTAAACTCAACCCTTCAGTTTTCCCCATAAGGGTTGATATGTAATTTCAATAAAAATAAAAAGGGTTTTAGATAATCTATATTTTATTGATAAATTTTTACATTAGATTAGTTAATAAATGTCTCAAATGAACCCCAAATCATTTTAGTATTATTATCCTATGTTTTCATATAAATCGAAACTCATTTTCTCATTTTTGACTCTTTTTTTCTGACTTGTAAATTTAATATGAATATAAAGTCTAAAAATTACTTTTTATAATAATAATGTATAAAATTTACATTCAATTGATTCAGACCAATTATAAATCACTAAATGATCATTTCCCAACATTGTTTTTTTACAAATATGATATATTTTTCTCAGTCTGATCTCCTACGTGGGTGATTTTTTATTTTTTAATAAGCTGTAGCAATCTAAAATCAATGTTCCCATACAATATATAACATTGTAATTGAATTTATGTGGGGGTGAGTATAATATATAATTGAAGAACCATGAATACTTTTTCAAAAATACCAGGTCATTCTAAATTCATCTTCTTAGTTTTAACCTGCAAACAGGTGACATGTCATTTTAATAAAATTGTCAACGTTAAATAATATTTTTTATAATATCAAGAAATGTAGTAAACATGTTAATAAAATTTTTATTCCTATATATCAAAAATAAATTCACCACCATTATCCTATGTTTTCATTAAAAACATGTTTTCTTGGTTTTTAACCCTTTTAGAAGACTTGTCACTTTAATAAAAGTGTGAAGTCCATATGACACTTTTGATCGTACAAAAAAATTTGGGTATAAAATTAACAAGTGGATGTTTCATACAAATCTAAAATGGATTGAATATAATCCCTATATTTTTACACTAAATAAACCTCCTTTTCTCAGATTTGGTCCTGACATGTTTCATTTACTATTTATTAACAAGCTTTAATATTATGAAATAGTCATTTACATCATACCGATAAATTCCATCATCATATTAATGTAAACTAATTTCTATAGGTCACAAATGAATTAGGGATTATTTTCATATGCCTCCATGTCAATTTCAAGTAATATTATTAGTTCTATCCTCTTTAAGGGTTGTAGGTTATTTTAATAAAAATAAAAATGTGAAAATTCACATTGGATCATATTGAGTAATTCATGAATCATATTTACATATGGTTTATTCTTACAAATAAAAAATAATTTGGGGATTGTTATATTTTGTTTCAATGTAAATATGACATAAGCCTCTTAGTTTTGAAACATTTTAGGAGACTTTTAACATTAAAAAATGTGAATTACACACATAATTTTAATTATAACGATTAGTTTAGGTATCAAATTCATGAGATATTGGTTCATATATATCATAAATAACTCCATAATCATTTTTCAAAGCATACTCACTAATTTGAGATCATATTTTATATTTTTATTGATATATATGTGATTTTTCAATTATTAATAATAGTTAACAATATAAAACCATATTTTCCATTATATAATTAAATATGGGAATTAGATTGATGTATCGACTATAAAACATATCAAAAATGACTCGGTGATCATATTCACATGTTCCCATGTCAATCAAATGGCATCCAATCAGTTTTTGACCCTTTGATGGGTGATATGTAATATTAATAAAGATATCAAAGTAAAATGATACAGTGGATGATATCCAGAAATATATGAATAAGATCAACACATAGTTGATTCTTATAGTTTTAAATTTATTTTTGGATCATTATCATATGTTTTTATGGGAAATAAAATCTTTTTTCTCTAATTTGAAATTTTTTTGGTTACATGTAACTATAATAAAAATGTGATGGTCAGAAGGCACTTTAAATAAATATAAGATATTCAGGTATTATATTTGATTCGATGTTGGTTTCTATAAATCCATAATGGATCAAACATCATTTTTCTAGGTTTTTATGCCAATTCCAACTAATTTTCATGGTTTTCACCCATACAGAGGTGATTTTTCCCTTATTAATAATCATTAAAAAAATAAAAACTCATTGATTTCATTATACCATGTAATTATAGGATTATATTTATTCACAAATGGTTCCAATAGATCACAAATGACTCTGGGAATGTTTTCTTCTATTTCTATGTTAATTGAAAGTCACCCTCTTAGTTTTTCCTATTAAAAGATTAAATTTCATTTTGGTGAATATATTAATGTTAAATGGTATGTTGTATCATACCAAAATTTATAGTAATAAAAATACCGCATGATAAATTAATATATATCCAAAATAATTTCAGGGTTTTCTATTGCGTTTTCATGGAAATACAAACAAATGTTCATTGTTCGACCCCTTTTAGGTGACTTGTAACTTGAACATGAATATGAAGGTAAAAAAATAATTTTAGTCACACTAATAAATGTAGGTATCATATTGACATATTGATGGTTCATATATATGATAAATGACTAGAATATTATACTCTTATATTTGTATGCCAATCCGAGCACATTTTTCATGGAATTTATGTTGCACGAGAGATTTTTTATTAAATATTTTGAAAATACTAAATAATATTGAGAAATTCAAGTGAAAATTAAAATTTTGTTTGTTATTATATCTGAGATATGACTCCCAGACCATTTTACATTGATTTTATTCAAATTTTAGCTATTTTGTTATGTTTTTACCCTATATGTGGGATTAGTTCATATAGACTTGAAATGACTATTACCGTTTTCCTATGTTTTATGGGAAAATACGATCAATTTGTATATCAAATTCAATCGAGGTTTTAATATATAAAAATTGTGTCAAAATTAATTTTTCTTTGTTTTTTAACCAATATATGCCTATTTGTTTGATTTTAAACTCCACCTGCATGGTTTTTCAAATATTATTAAGTTTTACCAATATCAAATTATTGTTTTCAATATATTGGGATTTATTGATACCTGAAATAATCCTATATATCAAAAATTACTCAAGAAATATATTCCTATGTACATGTCCCAATACATAGTCTTCTACTCAGTTTACATTTGATGATGGGTGATATATAATTTTAATAAAAGTATCAAGTTGAAATGATGTTTTACATCATACTAGAAAATAAAATCATTGTATTTTAACATTATTGATTCCTAAAGATAAAAATGATTTAAGGATCAGTATCCTACATTTTAAAAAAAATCCAAACATGGTTTATTTTTTTCTACCCCATTTATGTGGCTTGTCACTTTACTATCAATCATACAGAGCACTTTTGGAGCCATATTGAGGGAATTGTTTTTCATATAGTTAATAAATTATATGATGAAATTTTTTATAATTTCTTTCCAAACATAAATATCCATATTAAGTTTTACCTATACATTGGGGAATTTTCATTTATTAATATGTGTTGACAATATAAAATCATTGTTTCTATCTTACCTAGAAATATGGGCATCGAATAAAAGTGAATATGATTCCTACAAATAAAAAATCACAAGAAAATAATTTTACTATGTTTATGTATCAATCTAATGTCTCATTCATTATTTTGACACATTGATGGGTTATATTTCATTTTAACAAAAATTTCAACGTGAAATAACAATTTTCTTCATTCAGAGCAACCCAACCTAAAATTTTCACATTGTTGATATTTATAGATAAGACAATATCCATGGATCATTATACTATAATTCCATGTAAATATGAACTAATAAAATTATTTTCCAATAATTTTAGATGAAATTTCAGTTTAATAATAATGTGAAGCATAATGTTCTATTTCCACCATAATGAGTAGTTTGAGTGTCAAATTCACATAAGGATTTTTCATATTTATAAAAAATGAGTCAAATATCATTTTTCAATAATTATACATCATTATAGACTCATTTTATAGATAATGACCATTTCCTATGTGATTATTCATTTTTTAATAATAGTTAACAATAAAAAATCATAGTTTTCATCATATAGATAAATATAGGCATTATATTGTTTCTCAAATGATAACATGGATCCAAAATCAATTGAGGATTATTTTCCCTCGGTTCACAGGTCATTATTAAGTCTTATTCAATGTTTTTCCCCTTGATGGGTAAAATGTATTTTTAATTAAATTATCATGGTGGAATAATAACTTGGATCATACAATAAATATATGAATAAAATTGATGCAGTGTTGATTTATATAGATTAAAATTTAGTCATAGATCATTCACCTTAGTTTTAGGGAACTTTGAAATCCTTTTCACTATTTTGAATCATTTTATGATATTTTCCACTTTGATATTTGAATTTAATGGATAAATGAAAATTTCAATAACACCAATCAATTTGGGTGTCATAATTTTTTGGGGATGGATCATAGATATCATAAATAACTTAAAGATAAATTTTCTATTTTTTCCACAAATTCATGCATTATTTCTCAATTTTCACCAATACATGGTGTTTTTTCATTTATTAAATTTTTTAACTATATGAAATAACAATTTACATCCTATAGAGAAATCCATGAAATGGATTCAAAAACATCTTATCTGTATAGATCATAAATGTCTTAGGGATCATATTACATTGTTTCTATTCCAATATGAAGTCCTACACTTAGTTTCCCCTCTTGATCGTAAATGTATTAGGGATCATTTCACTATGTTTTAATTAAAATCTAATATCTTTTTATTGGTTCTGACTCAACACTGTATATTTTTTCTTTAATAATAAGTGCTAAAGAGAGGAAATTTTATATATAAAGTCTCATGTTATATTTTTTTTGTGGTTAGTCGGTACATATCAGAATTGACTCAATGATTGTTTTACTCTGTTTTGTGGTAATACAAACTTTTTTTTATTTTTGATCCTATAAGAATGGTAGATTCATACAGATTAGAAATGATCCAATTATTATTTTCCTATATTTTTCTTAAAAATATGGGTAGTTTGGGAGTTGGATTCTTATGTGGTTCATATATATTAAAAATGTATCAAAGACATTATATCTTTGTTTGACCCCAATATGAATTCATTTATTCAATTTTTACCCATACATGGGTGATTTTTCATTTTATAATTATCATTAAAAATATGAAATCCTAGTTTTTATAATACCATGAAATCCACCCATCAAATTTTTTTACAGATAAATCATACAATTCATAAATGAGATAGGGATCATATTGTTATGTTCCCATGTCAATCCAATGACTTGTTCTCAGTTTTCACACCTTAATGGGTGATATGTAATTTTAATAAAAATATCAAGGTAACATGATATATTAGACCAAATTAAGAAATCTAGGATTTTTATTGATGTGTATTTTATGATGAATATATCAAAAATTATTTATGAATTATTACCCAATTTTTCCCATGAAATATAGCAAGTTTTTCTCATTTTCATCCCTTTTAAATAAATTTCAACTATATTTTCAATTTTAACAAGAAATTAACGTTTTATATTGGTGTGATGTTGGTCATTAAAGATTATAAATGATGGAAATATTATTTTTCTATGTTTTTACATTGATTATAACTTGTTTAAATATTTTTACCTTTATACAGATGATTTGTTATTTAGTAATTGGCATTAAAAATATGAAATCTGAGTTTCCATTATACTAAGATGTTTGGGAATCCGATTTCCATGAGGATAACTATATAGATCATAAGTGACTTGGGGATCACAATACTATGTTTCCATTTTAATATGATGTCATCCTATTTTTTAAACCCTTTACTATGTTTTTCAATTTATTAATAATATCAGGTAAAATGATATATTTTATAATATTGGTAATTTCATTTTTCAAATCAATGCATGGTTGATTCATGTAAATTATAAATTATTTAAGGATAGTTAAATTTTTTTTCATAGAAATCATAACTAGTTTTCTTGGTTTTGTGAAATTCATTGATACTTTTCACTTTAATAATAATGTGAAGTTCAAACAACAAATTTTATCATATCAAGAAATTTAGGTTCATATATTGATGTGATGATGGTCCTTATAGATCAAAATTGATTAAAAATAATTTTCCTTTCTTTTCAACCAAATACAATATCATTTTCTATATTTTTTCTCTAATATGATTTATTATTAAATTATTATTAAGATTTAGTTATATGAAATCATAGTCTCAATGCTACTTAGAAATCCAAGAAATAGATTGTTATTTGAATAACTACTAAAAATAAAAAAATAACTCAATGATAAATATACTGTATTTCTATTCCAATATTAATTGAGATGACCATTTTCACCACTTTATGGGTGACATGTAAATATATTAAAAATATCAATATGAAATGATACATTTTATCATACTAAGAAATATAATGATCATATTGACTTGGTGTTGATTGCTTCAAATCAAAAATAATTTTAGGATCATTCTCCTATATTTTAAATACAATTCAACGTGTTTCCTCAGTTTTGACTCCTTTTAGGTGAATAGTCACTTTAATAATAATTTGAATGCTAAACAGTACAATTTATCATTTGGAAAAATTACAATGTCGAAATTACATTATTTTGGATCATAGAGGTCATAAATTACTCAATGAATTTTTTTCTACATTTTTATGCCAATCAGTTCTTTTTTTCTTGGTTTTAAACTAGATATTGGAAATTTTAATTTAGAAATAATTTTTAACGATATTAAATAATAGTATCCATTATACCATGTAATAAAAGAATCATAATAAATTATACAAGTTGTAAAAAAAAATTCATCACGTTAAAAGTGTATATCAAGTTAACCTAGGTTAAAACTTAGTTGGCACAATTTTTAATATTAATCCATATTTATGAAATTATTTAATCCTTTATAACCTTAGTAATTATATTTAACTATTTTTTGGACACTTCTCTATGAAATTTACCAATGAAATATTTTAAATAATGAAAATTTTAGAATATCACTCTCATACATTTAAATTACTCTTATATGTTCACATAGGGAAGATACTAAGCAATGAAAGAATATTTGAGGTTGTTTGGAAAATAATGAAATTATTTTCATGAATTTAATTTATTTATATTTTATATAGATTTTATAATTACCTTAAACTCTTATATAGTGCAGACACACTACATGTGCACGAAGTGGAAATACACATGTAAATTTTTTTAAAATATTAAAATAATGTATATTGGATGAGTTATGGATTGAAATGAATTTTATTGTTAATATTAATGTATTATTTATGATTTAATGAATTATATTCTAATTCCATCACACTAATCATATCTTAACATTCAAATTAATTAAATATTGTTAGAAAGGAGATTAAGGTCATATTATTTTAAATATTATTTTACTAAATTATTTAAATATATTAAAAATACTAAAATATTATAATATGGATTATAAATTGATTAAAATTTTATATCTTATCAATTTATTTTTTAATTTTTACATTAAAAGTAAAATGATAACCTTTTTAATATTGAAAAATTACATACCATGTTTAAGGTCAAAATGAGTCCATTGGGGGTTAATATAAGAACATAAGGGTTTAAATTACCAAAATATTCTATTAATACTAATTTCATTGTTTTATTTCAACCTTAAGAATATAACTACTTTATAAAAGTCATTTTTATCCTTTTTTATGAAACTTTCTTAATATTGATTTAAAACTTTGAAAAGTTACAAGTGTGCCACTCACCCCACATATAAAAGGACTCCCCTCCTCTATCTTATTTAAACTATATTAAACCATCTATCTCTAACAAAAAATTGGGGGTTAATATAAGAACATAAGGGTTTAAATAACCAAAAAATTCTATTAATACTATTTTTTTTGTTTTATTTCAACCTTAAGAATATACCTACTTTATAAAAGACATTTTTATCCTTTTTTATGAAACTTTCTTAATATTGATTTAAACCTTTGAAAAGTTACAAGTGTGCCACTCACCCCACATATAAAAGGACTCCCCTACTCTAT
Organism: Viscum album; assembly: GCA_963277665.1. Classification (NCBI taxonomy): domain Eukaryota; kingdom Viridiplantae; phylum Streptophyta; class Magnoliopsida; order Santalales; family Viscaceae; genus Viscum; species Viscum album. The sequence continues at coordinate 926,503,696 of OY728127.1, forward strand.
CTTATTTACACTACTTTAAAAGTCATTTTTATCCTTTTTTATGAAACTTTCTTAATATTGATTTAAAACTTTGAAAAGTTATAAGCATGCCACTCACCCCACATATAAAAGGACTCCCCTCCTATATCTTATTTACACTACTTTAAACCATCCATCTCTACCGAACCCTTTTAAAATATCACCAAATGTTCCTTATTATTGTCTTGAAGGTATTTTTATTCCTAAAACACTTACCCTGGGGTCATTATAAAGAACCCAAAGAGTATTCTCTAAGGGAAGGTAATTGTATTCACTTAGCCCTTTCTTTTTACTACTTTTTTACAAAATTCAATTATGTCCTATCAATTAAAATAATATTAAACTAGTATCTCCAATACATTTATTTCTCATAATTTTTATTTTATAATATTTTCAAATATTCTTCTCCATCAAATTGGAAACAATACCATTTCTCATGCGTATGGAGGACAACCTCCTTATGAATCAAAGTAATTTATTTTACATTATCACTTCACATGAATATTCATAAAGATATAAATAATAAATTTAAATAACACTTACAACAAAATATTTATTATTCAATTTTAATTTTTACTCTATTTCTATCCCTTTCACCATTTTAAGAATTATAACATCACTCATGCGGACGTAAGGCTTACCGTCTCTATGATGAAATGAAATTTATTTTCATATCAAAATTTCATAAATGATTAAAAAAATTAATCCAAAGAATTAATATGATATTTATAAAATTAATATATTTCTTGATATTTTGAAACTATAACACATATGAAAGAATAGAAACATCTGTGATGAAACATACATGAGAATTCTAGGCAGTTAACACCCAAAAAAATAAACATAATAAAAATATTTTCCATTAATGGGTGATAATATGTTATAATACGAACATATATGATATTAAAAATATAAATATGGATTTTTCTATGTTAATATCAAGTTCAAAACCATTATAAAGAAGCAGAAATTATGGTCAATAAAGTGGAAGCATGATATATTAGTTTACTTGAAAGATTTTCCAATCTTTTGGTTATACTTCAACTTCATCGACAATTGTATTCCATGAGTATATAAGAAATGTACTATAATTTGATTATGTTGTATTCAAACAATTTCTTTTTATTCTCATTTTTGCCACATAATTAATACATTGATTAATTCTCACTTCAATGACAAGATGTTTGTAGTAGATCTTGTCTCAATTTATACTCCATTGTTTTATATTAGTTTTTATGAACCTATTTATTTATAGGTGTGTTATATACTGCCTCTTTGACGTTATTAAAATTAATATATATTTATTAATTATAATTAATTATTCAATATTTTTTCCTTTTCAAGGAGTTAGATTTTGAATATTCCAAAATTGTTATGAATTTATTTTACAATCCCATTTTTTGGGATTTATCTTATTTTAATTGAGGGAATTTTATAATATATCATTAATAAAAAATTATATTTTATTACCCTTTTTATATTTAAGGTGTTTTGATTTTTATTTCTTATTTTATTTAAATTTTTTACTTGAATAAATCTGAAAATATTTTATACAGAAAATCAATGTGATTTCTTTTTTTGATTAGGAATGTTTTTCTTCCTTATCAATATTATTAAATATTGTTTACAAGGTTAATTTTTTATTTAGTAAAATTATTTATTATGAATATATTACATTATCCATAACATTTTTCTTAGACTGAAATGAATCTATTTAGATACCTCTGAAACAGTTATCTTAAACTTTTTTATAAAATGTCAAAAGGAATGTTTTCTTTTAAACATATATAGTGTTAAAATATTTTCCAACATTCATAAATAATTATCCTATTAATATTATTTATAAAAGGATTTAATGGTTTTAAAAATAAATATATTTCATAAATTAATATTTTAATATCCTCCGTCCAGTTTTTATATTTTGATGAACACATGATTTTAATACAAACCTATATTTTAGATAAACTTATTACCATATTTTATCTCTTGTAATTTTTTTTCTTGATGATTGTCTTGGAACATTAACATTATCATGATCATTTTTCATTGAACATTACATTATTCTTAGATATCCATAATCATTTTATTCTTGATATTCTTATTTAATTACCTGTATTTCATTCTAAGAACATGGTCTTATATTAAATGTTATTTTATTAACAGGGAAAATAATAATAGTCCCTATTATTTTTTCAATACATACATTTATTGAAAATTAATATTGTTTATTAATTAAATTTAACATTAAATATATGATAAATAACTTGGACATTGAGTGATGGATGGGGTCCAGTTATGAATATCCCCATGATGCATTAACATGTCTGATGAGACAAACTGGTTGGATAACCTTATTAAATTTTTTGGATTATACTAACTGATCGATAAAACTATCATGGAATAGTTCCATGATAGTAAATATATCAAGATATTTGTGATCATTATTTAAAACATTAATAATTTCCATCATTGAGAAATTACTTATTATTATCCCTCAGATTGCTAGATTGATACATTCAATTGATGAAATTTGTACTCATGTTTTTGAAAAAATTGCATGTTTTTGTATTTATTTACCTTTCCATGTATATTATAAAATATATAAACTTAATGTATTCCACTATATGTAACCCATAAATTTCATTTCATCTCACTTTTATTTTGTTTCATTTCCCTAAAATATGATGATGGGATCTTTGAATGAGATCAAGGATGTATAATTTTTCATTCACTATGCTTTATATTCAAATTCAATTTAATATTAGAACCATATTTGTACCAGGTTTATCAAGAATAATAACTTTATTGGTCTATCAAGATGAAATAAATTATATTATATATCAATTTAATTATGTAACCAATGGATCTGGGCTACTAGGGTTGGAGCCTTTACAGTTGATATTAGAGGATTTTTAGAAGAAACTTTGAGAATGAGAACAAGGAAAACATTTATTAGGGAACAGAACCCTATGAAGGAAAATGAAGATGAATATAATTTTATGAAAATACTAATTATCTATTTGTAATGTGTAGATTATGTGGATTTATTAGAAATACATCCATATTTGTTACTATAAGAGGACATGATTTTTGAATAGATGAACTTAGGTGTAATTACTCCTAAAAGAGTTGGTTGAGTATATCTCATCCATCATTCAAGTGCATGATGAATGGTCCCTCATTGAACACCACATTGAAACACCTAATATATATAAATATGTTAGATACTATTTTATTTATGAACAATTTTTCTATATTTGAATAACATATGACAATGAATTACCTTGGTTAAAAATGAGGTGCCATAGATTGATATTTTATTCATGATTTGGAAATATTATAAATGATTTTTAGGATTATGTGGTTTCCGACTATGATTATTTTTTCTCATTATATTTTTTTAAATTAGTAGATAGAATAAGAAGGACCCATATTAAGGCTAAATCCGATGGAAAAATGGAAATATTTTCCTCATGGGAACCCAAATTATACATAATATTGAAGGTGAATCCTTGAGATTATTCCTAATTAGATAACTCATTATATTATTGATAATATCAGCATGGTTGAGTTTCATAACAGATCTAATAGGAGGAAAATGGAGTTTCGTGACGATGATGTAGGGAAGAAGATTTAGTTTCCTGCATTTCATGCATGTGTGGATAAACACTCATAGAAATATCTTAGTGGAATGAGAATATATTTTATGTGAGGAAAAGAAGAGAATATGGAATGTAATTTACAAGGAAAAATGAATCATTTGATAGGGGGATATGAACATTGTCCAAAGTACAATTTCTATTTCAATTTATTTTTTCAGGGGAACATGAAAATTATTTCAGTCAATTCTTTAATCTAAGGACTATCCCTGTAATAAAGTAAGGAACTTTTTATTCCATTCATTAAAGTGAAATGGTTGAATTGTATATGAATGGGATTAAATAGTTATGTTGTATAAGTGTTATACCAATGAGATTATATTTATTATAATTATTAAACATATTTGTATTTATCAGCATTGTTACATTACATAATTTTTTAAAATATAAATTGAATTTTAACAATAACTAATAAAACATACATATTGATAATGTATCAATTTTTACAGGATATGATTATGGGAGAGATAACCATTAATATGTTCTTGATTTTAAGTTAATAATATTTAGTTTGGATAATGATATGATTGAAATTGATGAATTATTCAAGAAAATATTTTTAATATTGAATTTTGATAGGGATTTAAAGATAAAGTGATATATGTGATCTTTGATGAATTTGATCAATTTTTTTTATTCATGGAATATATTTAATAGTCTTCAAATTTTTTTTGGAATATGTATTGTGTTAATTTTTGAAGTATATATGTTTTCATTAAGGATTTTTGGTGATTGTCGAAAGTTTTATGTTTTAAGATAATATATGATCGATGTATTAACATGTTTCATATGTGATATTATGAGAAAATTACTATTGACTGGAGATATGTATTTGATGAAAATCATTCAAATTTTTTGGTTCTGAATTTGTTTAGACATATTTTGGAGGAGTCTTAAGAATAAATATTTATGGAATGGATTCCATTAAACTTTGGGGGATATTTTTGTGGTTTTAGACTTTAATGTATTAAATTTTTCTACATTGGATAAGTTATACTATACATTTTGGATTTGGTAAATATTTACAGAATCAAGGAATGAATTTTCATTCTTTTATGGAACTTATAATTCATTAAAATTTTATTTTACTACATTAGTTATGGCAAATTATTCTTAAATATTTATTTCATGGAATTGGAGATAATATTAAATTTTATAAAAGAATGTCCAATGGATAAAATTGTGCATATTAAATAGAAATAAATCAAGTAATTAAATTTTCTCATGTTCATGATATTTTCAGTAATAGAATCCCTCAAAAATATTATAAGGATCATGAAATAATATGTGTTCATTTTACCTTTATTTATGATGAATATATAGTCTTTACACCCCTCACTGATTAATGATTTTTTATTCATTAACATTATCATTACCATGTCCCTTATTAGTCATTGTTAATCATTGGATATTCGTTTTATCCTCCATGTATGTAAATTAACATTACATTAATGATCTCATTATCTATAAAATAGACTATATTTTATTTTTGTTAATCATTATACTTCCCACATCCCCTTTCTAAAATATGATTTTTATTCACTTTGTACAATGTGGATTTTCAATAATGGTATTTTCAAATATTTTACCTTTTTTTGATCGAGATGAAATTGTGATGTACTAATTTTTTTAATGTGTTTAGAATGTAACATCTAATTTTTTTTAATACAATGCTCAATAGATTTCTTAACACACAACACTATGATTTATATGAACCATAATACACTAGAAAAATGTTATAATTTAATGTCACATTAAATACCAAGACATTATACTTTTTGGTATGAATATTATTAAATAAAATATGGTAAATATGTATAAATTTTTTATATTTCTTATTGATTAATATTAAATAAGTACTTCTTTTCTATTAAAGTAATTTTATTCTTAAAAAATATGTTTTCTTTATAAATTATTTTTACTCCCATGTATTTGTAGACATTATAATGAATTTATACCATTATTAATATTTTTAGTTTAGTAAATCATTATGATTTTTTAAACAATCAAATAAAAGTTACCAAAGGGTTAATTTGTTTGGGAATTTGTGAAATGATTAATGTTTCAGTAAATAGTGATAAAATATTATTTTTCCAAATACTATGATTTATTTGCATTAATTAACACAATTTAAAAGTAGAAATATATTTTTTATTTGGTATTAATGTTACATATGATCCATTTTATTTATAATGACATAATTAATTCTATTTTAAAAAGTGATATTCATAATTTTGATATAATTTAATTTTTAGTGTTAAAAAAACATTTTTCAAAAAATTTTATTCTATTGAATTTTATGTATTAATAACAAAATTGCCTTTTTCCATTTATTTATATTGAATACTAAAGAATTTATACCATATTTTTAATCACCCTAATTAAAATTATTTAGTATTCTCAACTTATTTTTTTCTCATCATGAATAACAAAAATAGTAAACAGTAATCACCACAGTACAAGGGTAAATTGGGCTATGATGGGAAAAAAATAAGTGATAAGGACCCAATTATTCATATTAATTGTTTTTTATGAATTTATTTCAACAATTTTCACTGTAGTATCTATATTGAATTTTTTATGGAACACTTTTCATTTAAAATGACCTATATAATATTTTATGTAATTAAAATACAAAATGTCACTCCATTGATTTTAAATATCTATTATACGATCGAATAGGGATATAAATAACTTTTTAATGAATATTAATGGTTATTTGATGAATAATGATATTTATTTTAATGATGTTAATTTATTTAAAATTTTATTTTATTATAAAATAACCTTAATCAATTATGTGACGTTGATGCAGTGGTTGTTTAATTAGAGGAAAAATCAAAGTAAGTAATTCTAAATACATTAAAATTAATGTTTTCGGGATGAGTTATGATTCCAAATGAAATTTGTACTTAATAATAATTTACCTTTTATTATTAAATTGGTTATAATAAAATTCTATTTCTTTCTTCATTTAATTAATGTTTAAATTAAATGATTAGTTTCAAAAAATGAAATTTATGATATATTGTGTTAAATAATAATGATTAAATTATTTTAAAATAATACAAAACTTGATGGAGAAAAAATAGGATTATAAATCGTCTAAAATTTAATTAATTTTTCATTTTTGAAAAAATTTATATATTATATGTAATATTATAACCCTTTAATATTTAAAATGTTGTCATAATGGTTAAGGTAAAAATTGGATTTCGGGGGGTTAATACAGAAAGATAATGCTTAAAATGATTGTAAACCTTTCAAAAAACTCATTGAATATTTTTAAACATACCTTAACCTAATCTACATTTAATATAAGTAATTTTTTAGATATTTTTATATGAAATTTAGTTTATAATATTTTTCCAATTTTAAAAATTAATAGTGTTCCACTCACTCCACTTATAAAAAGAAACCCTTCCCATATATTGATCGCAACACATTATGCTATATAGATTGACTAAACCACAAAATAATCACTCTTGAACATCATTATATATAATCTATAGCTAATGGTATTGAAAATATAAATACCCAATGGTCTTTAACATGAGATCCAAAGGAGGTTTCTCTAAGATAAGGTAATTGTCTTCATGAAACTCTTTCCTTTTTTACTATATCTTTTACCACCATCGATTATGTCAAAAAAAATCACATATAATAAAAATATTTATTCCACATAATGAGATGATATTATTTTAATTTCATAATATTTATCCATGTATTTATCCATCAAATGGGAAATGAATCCATCACTTCTCTGTACTACATATTGCTATGTCGTGAATCGATGTAATTTTTTTTTCCATTACTGCCTCACATGGATAGTCATAATGATAATTAAAATAAATATATATAATATTAATGACATAATATATAGTATAATTATTTACCCATTCACCCATTTAATAATGACAACATCATTATGGCATACGTATGACTTACTGACTCTACGAAGTGATGTGATTCATTTTCCAGGTCCATCATTAAAGAATTCATATAAAAATATATCAAATGAATAAATAAAAAATTTATAAAATTAAAATAATTATGTAGATTATGAAACTGTAAGTTTCCATTATATTTCAAGGTTTAATAGATTCTGAAAGATTTTCCATTTAAAAGAATTCAATCGAATATGATTAGAATAGTTATTAGAAATTTTAATTATGTAGTGGAAATGAATGATATAACAAACAATATTTTTATAGTGTTTTAGATCACCTAAATCAAAGTACACTCATAAAAATTATTTTCATTGAAAATAGTGGTCTTTTTAACACATTGATATATTTTTAAAATATTTTATTTCAAATTCATTTAATCATTTTGATATTTTGTAATTCACACCAAACTGAATATAGCTTTTATTATCAATAACATTGGATTTTAGTATATGCAAAAGAAAAAAAAATCATGCACTAATAAAAACACTTATATTAACTTCTAGTACACACAAAGCTATGTTTTCCTTGTGTTACACACAATTCTGTGTTCCCTCGATAGCTTACATTACAAGTAATTCTGCATTTTACTAAACTAATATATACTATTAATAATATTATTAAAATAATACTACATTTACTGCTTGGCCATTGTAATAATAGATATGAATAATATTAAATAAATAATGAAAATATGGTTTACACATGTATATGAGATGAATTATTTGGTGACCAAATAACTATAAATTAAAATGAAACCCTTTTTTGAAAATATTTCATTCCTTTTGCAAGAAAGCTATATTTTGGTAATCAAACCTGCTTTATCATAATAAAAGGGTACTCAAACCATCAATTTCTTTCGAAATTATTTGTTTCCCATGATGTAAAGAAGAACTTTCAATAGTTTTTACCTTTTTATATTTACAAGAATGCCACTTCTCCTTCACTATAAAAGGGTACTCACACCATCAATTCCTCACACCTCTCATGGAACATTATATAATCCAAAACATGATGAAATAAACTAAAAACCTATATCTCTTAATCATGTAATCCTCCATTTTGGAATAAATTAAACAATATAATCCCATTGGTATAAACAAAAAGGAGTCACCCAAAGATGAGGTAACATTCTCCCACAAGCTCTTTTATTTTATTTTAATTATCCAGCATCTAAACTCTTCTTATCCCATGATTATATAATTTCCCTAGTATCCTATATATTATCATATTTTTTTATTCTATGGTTTTTACCAACACATAAAATAAAATATATCAAATGGGTCATGAAATTAGCATTCCTATACGAAGAACTACCACATCAAGAAACGATGGTGTTCATTTTTTATTTACCAAATATAATGATTGGAAATTGTGATGGGAACAATGTTTTAATATGATATATATATTATTTATGAAGTAATTTTATTTATTTAATTATTATTTTAGAATATAACTTAATGATTTTTATTTTTGGTAAATATCGTAACTTTGTTTTTGAACGTTTTGACTACCACGTCCTCAAAGGTATGCGATTCATTCACACTTTCCATGGAATGTACTAGGGATGGGTTTAGGGAACATATATTATATATATGAAATTATTATTATTTAATATATATATATATATATTCTCATATATGTTATTTACATTCATTCCTTTAGTATGATAAGAAAATAGAAACATCATTCTTGCCTACATACGACCTACTATATCCCTGGTCGGTGTATTCCATCTCATATTTCTATATTTTATAGATTATTATAAATATATATATAATTAATATATATTATATATAAATAAATTTATACATTCTTAAAATAAGTAAATCATGATGTATGTAATAGGACCAATAATGAAATATCAAAATAGGTTCGATAAACAAAGATGTTATTTCCCAAAATGTTACTTTAACAATGAAATTTTAATAAATAGATAATATAACTTACTAAGTAAATAATATATGGTATTATATATAATATTATTTATATAAGTTATATTTATAATAAACATATATTTTTTATACTGGTGGTTTGAATGTCTTTGAAGAAAAGGCAACACTTAAGGTAAGGGTCTTCTCATCTCACTTTAATTTCTGTAGTACATACGCCTTATTCACCACTCATTGTTTTTCTGTATATAATGACCCTAAAAATATTATATGAAACTTTTTGTCAAATTTTTTTATTTATATATCCATTTGATGATAATTTTTCAGGGGGTTTATAGTTCAAATGTTACCCAATCTATAAAGAAAATTCATCTCAATTTTTCATATTTCAGATACATTCCAGGTTTTTAACCTATATTCTTATATGAGATATATATAAATCCATTTAAATGTTATATCAAAATTATCCATAATTCCTAATTTTTTTTGATTCATTTAATATTATTCTCTGATGTAGATTATGAGAAAATGTTACCAAAAGTTGTAATAGTTTTTTCTCTAAAATCTCATTATTTTTCTGGTGTTTTTATTATTATGAGTAAATTGATGAAATATAATAATCAATATATCAGTAGAACTCATGAATTTTATCTTCCTTTTATTAGTCCTGTTATATGCATGTAATGGTACCATTTTCCCACTCCATGGAACTTAATACAAATAAGAAAATGTTTTTAAGAAAATCTGACAATATTTTTCCTTTTGGTTAGAAATATTTATTCATTCAAACATTAATTTATAATTTTTTTCCGAAATAAATGATTTTATATTACACTATGATGTCAAAAACAATTTACCCATGTTTTAAATTTTTATAAATGTTTTTACAATAAATCTTCTTACTATGTTCTTATCAGAAATGTTTTCTAAACTTTTTGAATGTTCAAAAGAAATGTTGAACATATACCGACTTACACACCATCATTACCATCAATTTTTTGAAGATTATTTTATAATATTACAGGATTATTTTTAGAGAAAATATTTTCTTAATATTCTGGAAATTTGTTTATTTTAATGTTATTTTAAAATATAAATGTTTTCAAACATGATTTATGTTAAAAAAATTTAATTTAATTTAAAATATTTCATTATATGATTCCAAAATGTTATTTTAAATGAAATATTTTAAAATTATTTTAATATTTCATTCTATATTCACAAACACATTATAATAAAATTATTTCCAAAATTATTTCAATCATTATTTTTATATTTTCAATGTATTTTCAAATAAAAAGTTTTTAAAATTTTTCTCAATATTACTTAATTAATTTTCAATGTGTTTTCAATGAAAAATATTTTCAATATATTATCATGCCTATTTTATGAGTTTCAATGATATTTTAAAGGAAATGGATTTAAAAATTAATTATTTATTAATTAGATTTTTCTTAGAACAAAAAAAATTGCACAATAAATTATTTAAATGAAATTATAAATCTTTCGTTATAAGAGAAGGATTTTTGAAATGGTTTTATGAAAAGGATATTCAATGAAAGGCTATTTCCATAAGAATTTTTCATTGTGATCCTTCAAAATCTTTCTGCTTCTAAAATAACATACCTTTTTATTTTTTATTATTTAAAGGAGATATTATTCAAGAATAAAATTTATATTCCATGTTAAAGTGTTTCTGTTTTTATGGAATTAAATTTATGTCAAAATATTCTCTTCCATGGGTTATGTGCTTTCAAAACCCTCTTTTTCATGGGATCTACATAGATGAAATGAATATGAGACCAATCTCTTTTCTATAGGTAATGATAAGATGAAATTTTTTTGATACACATTTTATCTCTTGGGTTATGATATGATTTTTATAAAACCCATATCTTTTTATGGGTCCAGAAATGATGTAAATTATATTATCTTGTGAAACATGTATGTATGTTTTTATTATTTGATGGGTGGGACATATATCTCCCCCAATGAATTGGGAAAAGATTTATATCTCATGAGATAATTAAGGGAAAAAAGTTAATGAAATTGATACACATTAGGATATAGGTGTGTCAAGATCCAAAATGGAAAAAGGTGTGTCATGATCTACTATGTGAAGACTAGAAAACACGATCCACTAAGGAATGATAGGTAAACCTAATCCATTATAAGGAATGGACTATGGCTGGGGGTGGTGGTGTGTATCTACCTATAGGTTTATTCACTATGAAGATACCTAATATGTTTTAGAAATGATACACGATTACTATGGAATGATATTTATGTGTTAACCTAATAACATGCCCATACTGATATGTGTGTACATGGTTAAATGTACTTAAATTTATGTGTGAGCCTGATTTTATATCTTGTACACAATTAAAGTACTTGTTTCTATTTATTCATGTTAAAAATATTATAATATGATGTTTATGACACATGTATATGTCCTATTCACATGTTATGATTTCATGACTTATTATTATTTACATACTTATCATTAATGTATTATGAACTTCTAATATTTATATCATGATTCATGATTAAGATATACGATATTATGGGTACAATATTGTATTATATCAATCATGTTATCATACTCTTATGTTCATGATTATTCTTACATATCTCCATTTTTCCACTTACTGATCTTCTAATCTCACCCATTTATTATGTCTCCTTTCCCAATGTCATAATCATACATATTATGTAGTATGTGTCTAAGAAGAGTTGTATTTATGGAGAACAAAGTGGTAGATAGTGTAGCTCAATTATGTAACAATTTTTATGTTTCCATTATTCCAAATTAACTAAACTAATGTAGTCTTTGGGATTATAATTGTTTAATGTATTATGTATTCTGAAAAAACGATGTAATGTATTTTCATGTTAAGTGAGGGTCTCTATAGTTGGTATCAGAGAAATAGTTTAGTCACCCTTTAAAAACTAGTATGAGAGAAATTTTTTGATATCCCTATGAGTATTTATAAGGATATGTCTATCAATGTGTATAAAGATATGTACAAGGTTTCATAGATGAAAAAAGGTGTCATAATTTTGACAACTTATATTTAGTTTTCCATGATTATTTTTACCACTGTTATAAGTTTTTCTCACATTATGATTTATTTTTTTAGTCAATTGATGGATCCAGAATGAACTAGGTTAATGTTAAACATGATGGAAAATTTTCTAATAACAAGTGAAGTGGAATGATCACTAGATTTAAGGATGTTTTGATTATGCCTAATCAGTAATCAGGGAACCTGATTAAAAATTTATACCTTAACCCACACTCAGACTAACCAAAGAAAAGAATGAAAGAGTTTTCTGATAGATTGCATAATGAAGACCTTTGAGGAATGAATATTCTATTTCATACATGTCTAGAATGTGGGAAGAAACACCCGTTTGAATATCTCAGAGGAACATGATGTTGTTTTTATTATGATAAATAATGGAATAAATCAAGTAAATGAAAAGGGAGAATATAATGTTATTTAACAAAGTAGATTAAAATACGAGCCTTCTAAAGGTTTCATCAATTGTTGAATCTTTTATATATGGATATTATGGGAATTATGAAAATAAATTCCTCAGTGGGAAATCACATGATGTTACTCAAAAAAGTTTGATAAGTAAAAATTTTGTTGATGATGATGAGGCTACCACAAACAACATATAAATGTTATGTGATTTCATAATAGTATTTTTTATAACAATGATAACTTTTACATTGATGAATATTAATAAATGATTCATATTTATTATTTTAGAAAATAGGTATTAAGGAATAATATGACGATTCCTTGTTAATGGATTAAGGATGATTTTTGAGTTACATAAGTGTTTATGTATTTGGATTCAAGAATTATGATGTGTGAAATATATGAGGATTGTTCAATTCATTTTTTTCTCAAAGGAATTTCAAGAATACATTGAATTTTTCTTATGAACTAGAAACGTTATTTATTGGAAATTTTATATTCATGGGAACACATGATTAATGGAAATATAACCCTTAATATTTTTGTACCGTTGAGATAATAATGTTTTTATAAAAGATATGTTGGATATCAAAAAGTGAATTGGATGAAACTGATTACCTTGGAACTAATAAAGGATTTGATAAAAATGTATTGTGTGTTATCATTGATAATTTTTATATAAAATTGGGATTTATAGAATATATCCAATAGACATTATAATAAGGTATCATTCAAGTTTTCAATAAGGATGTATGGTAATTCATGTTTTCACTATGTTTCAAAAGAATACATGATAAAGATATTCAAATGATTGGAATGTAAATACCAAGTGCTACAATATGATTTATGGGGTGATCAATGTTAAGATGATTTTAAATATTGCAACATATTCTAATGTTTTAGACATCCATCATTCAGAATGGTTATAATGTTAACCATTTATTTAATGGTTTATGTTAATAATTAGATATGATTTTTGAGATTAAATATTATCTACCCATATGTATATTTATGCATATTTCATAACTTGTACAAACCCTTTTTTGGGATAATCGTAGATACAATGACATGCATTTCTATCCCAACCCAACCCTATAGGGCTCGTGCTGTGACTCTTAAAGACAACCTCCAATAGGCTAGGGGATGGATATTGGAACTAAGTAGAAATAATTCAATGATGCCAGACCTTTATAAAAATTACATGTATGCACACATCCAATAACACATCCATAATATATTACAGAGATAGAAAAATATAGAAACTAAAATTACATCATACATATAACCCAAATTAGAGTAAAAAAATAACATTTAAAGAATAAAAAGGGAAAAAACATTCAAAAATTAATAAAAGTCACCAACCTGCTAAGATTGAGTAGATCAATGTGGAATAAAATATCTAGAATAATCGTTGTCCCAACACACATAAAAACCTCATTTGGTCTCACTCACTATGCTCTATAGGCATTGGGTGCTCCTAGGACTCTATCAAAAGGCCTATGGTCTGTAAAAGACAAAAAACATGTGGTAAAATCCAGTAGAATAGTGAGTATAATCCTATGCAGTAGGCTAAAAAAAAAACAAAAAAAAAGAGAAATTGAGAGGAAATATTCCTCTCGACCTTTCCAAATTGAACCCAATTGAGTGATAAATTCCATCTCAAGCCATACTTAGATATACAAGACAATTAATTTCAGACCTTAAGGGATGTCAAACCACACACATGAAAAAACCGCAAGAAGTTTTAGAAACACCCAGTTATACTCGTCTCAGAATCCATGTCTAATGAGGTTCATACCACATAGCTAGTTACATGATTCTACTCCAGGCTCTAAAGGTAAAATAAAACCATGAGAACAAACTCAATGATATTGAACTTCCCAAATGTAACTCATACGATATTTATGCTCATTTGGGAAAAATTGAGTAGGTCAAAATCTCGTGTCCGACAATCGAGTTACTATAACAACTATCATGCACCATATTCAAGGTTGTAAGAACCCAAGTGGAGAGGCACACCCCTCAAAATAACACACAGTTTTTGGGAGTGATAATCTTGACTGTACACCATGTTAATAATCTAAATGAGAAATAGAAGAGGAACCCACACCTCGCTGCTACCCTATAGTAGATGACATACTTGATCCTAACTAACCCGTAAAACCTATTCTGCTCTTGTATGGAGTGGACCACACCTCAATTAATTAAGGGAGTACTAACTCTTAACCAAGTATCACATGTAATTAGAGGTGAGTGCCAATCCATTATCTTTATTATTATGGGGTAGTTTCAACTTCACATGATAGGGGAGTACTGACCCTAGGCTAACAGACTCACTCCTCGGTACAACATAGGAGTACTGGCTCTACTAGAAGAATACGTACGGAGGACCCCACCCTATAATGATAGGACAGTTCTAGCCAAAATTATATAGGACCCTCACCCTCATATGGTAGGGGATTAACCACTCTATTTATACGTCACATTTGGAGGACCTACTCCCAGAAAAGGCATGGGGGTACCAACTCCACTAATAGAGGACGAGTACCCTAGTCCAACATTAGTGTAACTACTCTATTTGGACCGCATATTTAAATGCATTTCACCCTAACATGAATGGGGAACATTGTATAAAACTCCATAAATGATATGGGGAACTGTTCCCTAATACAACAAGGGACTACCAAGCCCAAAAATAACTCCAAAAAATGTATATAACCCACAAACACAACGTGGTGAGTCCCATCTCTACAAAAGAGAAGACGTAAGGGAAACTGGTACCCTGATCCCATATGGGAGTAAAATTACGATTATATCTCTATGAACCACACCAATCCCCAATATAAACTAAATTTCAGTGAAATTATCATCTCACTTATCATAACTCACACAACAACACAAACATAGGTAAGGGACCCATGACCTAATGTAATAGGGTAGAACCACACTACTTGCTTAAAGAGTATAGAGTACCCACATCTTAATGGGATAGGGAAGGGTAACAACCCCAACATCAACCCAATGATCCATTGTGATTACTACCCAATATTATGAACCACATCAACAATTTCATGCTCTAAACACACCACTTCCTATATCATAGGACACAAATGAGGTGACCATTATGTCCTGTTTTGAAAAATGGTAAGGTTAGGCTACTCAAAAACCTAAATCCAAGTCCTTGAGAAGGTGATATGAAAGGTGGAAGAACTCAAGAAGATCTCAATGAAGTAAATGTGGTGCACTAGGGTGCATATGATTTGTGAACCCGCCCGAGAACCCGGTCATGTATCCAGTTTACATTGTTTTCATAGACATATAGGTGTACATGATGTGTACATACAGTACATGACGTGTCCTGTCTTACTTAACACCCCAATCAAATTCATCCTCCACATGGAAAATCTAGCCATTTCCATAACATGATTGGAATCCCATACTAAATTCTGTGATTAATCTAAAAGAACACCAGGACATGTCATTTTCTCATGAATGTGTCAGGCACCCCGAGCCCTAGTACTTTGGCCCTATAGGTCTACAGAAACATGTAATATTACACAGCTACCCTATACATGTCCTTTCTCCCCTTCACATGGGGTCATTACATGGTGTTTATCCTCAGTAAATGATGTGTAGTCCCTAAAAATAATCTACCCCAAACTATAAGAACACATGGCCTGTCACACTGGACTACACATCATGCAGATGATAATTACATATAAGAATTATCTCACATGTAACATCCCAGGTAAATATAGAATAATAAATTTTCATATCTATTAATATTTATTAATTAGTTATTAATTTTACTTTATTTGGGGATCTTTGTTCGATAGTGTTCCCAACAAGCATCAATGGGATTCTCCGAAATCAAACATTTCACACAAAACTATGTTATAACTAAAAAAATATATTATTAATACAATAATTTTTTATGGTTGTTATCACCAAGAAATTGTATTATAGGGAATGAAAAGAACTAACTATATTTTTTAAATAGGTTTATTAAATATTTTCACTTTCTTTTATGGGCATAAAATAAGAAAAATCCATATTTAAGCATAAAAAGATCTAATATTTTCAAAATGTAATATTACCACCTATTGATGGGGAACATTTTTAAAATAAAATTATAGGTAATTTTATAAGTTCTATTTTAAATAATAAAATTATTCTTTTTTATGTGGTACATAAAATAAAAGTTTGTTTTACTTTTGGAATTATTCTGATAAAAATCATTTTATAATGAATAGTAAAAATAAAGGATTTTAATTCAAAAATGATTTTTCATATAATTTATTTATATAGTTTTGTTATAATTTCAATTGGTTTTAAAGTAAAATTAAATAAATTATTTATCATTTATTCCAATTTAGGTCTTTGGAATCAATTTAAAATTGAAATTGGATATAATTTTTTTAACTTTCTAACGTTTTTACTTTAAAAACATATTTAAAAAATTCATCAATGGGATTAATTTTTAAATTAATTTTAGTCACTTATGTGAATTAAATTTTAAAAAATGAGAAAACGTGGTTTTCATCAGTTTGTAAAATATGGTCTAAAATTATTAAAATAATTTTTTTGAATAATATATTTAGAATTTTATTTACCATGGTTAAAGGTAAATTGGGAAGTTAAAGGTAAAAATAATATTATAATATTATTAAACTACCCAAAAACCTATAATAAACGTATTGGATGATTTATTTTGTACCAAGAGAATAATTGGACCGAAATTATGGCCTTTGGAAGCCACTTGGGTGTGATTATTACATTAATAACATTTTATTTAAAGTAAAAACATAGATGTCATAAACATGTCACTTATTACTAAAAGAAATTAATATGTGGTTATATAAGTGATATTTATGAATATTAATATCACATAGAAATATAAAAATATTACATAAATCATGATAATTTATTTCCATATTTTACATCAAAATAATTAAATTTATTTATGACACAATGATAATGCAGTAATAGATTTATTAAAGGAATAATTGAATAAATGATATTAATACTATTAAAATAAATATATTTTAAAATATTTTGTTCCATCCACTAATTTTATGGATGAATTTGAAGTGTTATATATATGTTAATGTAGTTTTTTCATAGGAATTGGTTTTTTAAATTTTTTTTAAAAAAGTCTTGTAATGAATAGTGTCTAAATTGACATAATTCATATTTTAAAATATAAAATATTTAATTATATGATTTATTTTTTTTAAAATCAAAAAATTCAAAAACTAGTTCATATATGTCAGAAATGTCACTAAGTAGTCATTCATTGGTCTTTTTTCATGATTTCATAATTATTCTAACTCTCAAATTCTAAGTTACTTAATAAAATAGTATGAGTTAAAAGAGGTAAAACATAAAGATAAGGATTAAAAAATATCAGAAACTTGCATAACTTTATTGTATGAATGGAATCAGACCCATATTCATCATATATTATAATTAAATTATCTACGACCCATTTCAAATAGAAAATGAATTTATATTAATTCAATATTTTTTATAATTCCAAGAGTGCCCTTCCCCTCTCTTATAAAAAAGCACGCTTCTTCTCTATTACATACACATAAAAAAACTTTTTGTTTTCTAATATCTACATAATAACCATAATTTATTCCCTACCCACATTCTTGAGGGTATAGTTTTGGTACAACAACCTTCTTATAGGTTTTAATGTGTTAAGAATGGTGATCATCCAAAGGAATGGTGACATTTTTATTTAAGTGTTTCTATTTTATTCCTTCTTCCACTTTATTGAAATATTATCCAAAAATGATGAGATAATAACTATAGTACCATCAATATAATGGGATTTTATTATGTTAATATCCTAATTTAAATCCATATCCACTTCCATATAATGGGAAAGGAATTAATAATTCTTGTGTATGTGTGAACTATCACGTCCACTAACTGATATAATTCGTTTTCCATAAGTCTCTCTCATGAATGGTTAAAATGATGGAATTAAAGGTCATATGATATTTTCAGTAAATATTATAATTATAAAATAATAATATATAAATTATCTTGTTACATTATAAGCACATAATAATGATAACATTGTTCGTGCATATGTGTTAACTATCACCTCCTTGAAGCGATATGATCCGTTTTTATTCAATAAATCACTTATATTGTAAAGATAAGTATATTTTAATTATTTATACGACATTAATAATGTTATTATTATTCTGGTAGTATAAAATAATAATTAACTTATTTCTATATTGATTAACGAAAAATGAAATTGTTACACAATCGTACATATGACTTACTATCTCCATGATTATGACGTTGTTAATTTTTCAAAACCAATAAATGGATTGATTAAAAAGTTCAATTAATTTAATAAATTTATCATTAAATAATTATTTTTATTCAGGAGATGATGGACATATGGCCACATTTACTATTGAAATCATACCATTCTCATTTTTTAAATCAATTACCGAATATCGGAAAAACATCAGACATAAACTTAAATAATTAAGAAATTTTTTAACATTATGAAGAAGATATATAAAATAAATAATAGAGTTGAAAAAGGTTTTTAAGAAAGTATAAATTAAACTAATTTTATTATTTATGAAGATAAAAAATGTATGAGAAAAGTCAGACTCGATGTAAGTGATATCGTCTCAACATCATTTCATTGAGGCATATTTTGATAACATACACCACATTATTTTATAAAGTGTATAACCAACCCATGATTCTTTTAATTTCATTAAGTTGTTTTCAAAAGGACTCTTATTATATGAAGTGTTTTTCTAGATGAAAAATGGCGTGTTTTTAAAATATATTATGATAACAACTTTTACGCCATTGTGATGATTATTTCATTTTAGCTTCCTTTACAAGTTTTAATTTTTTTTAATAAATACATTCCATTTTCCCTTTTTAGGTATTTTTGTATTCAAAATGGTTTTGAGAATGGATTGATTTTATCAATATCATGGAATTTTATTTTTTTATTACAATATAGAAATTCTATTTTTCTATTTATGCATGGTTTTTGTGTTATGATTATGTTATGGTTCTAGAAAATTTATTATGTATGTGGGTAGTTCTAGGATAAATCAAGGGATGGTGAGCCCATGATAGTCCTACAATGTATTTTCTAATGATATGGTGTTAACTGGTTGGGTTTCACCGAAGTGATTTATGGAATTTACTATGATGTGTATTCTAAATGTGACCATGAATTCTAATCCCTATACAGCTCTAAAAGATATAATGTATGTATGATATGGATTCCACAATTTAACATTATGATTTATGATTTATAACCTGTTTTTTTGAATTATTTTATTTTATGAGGTATGATAAAGATATTTTTTATCAATGAAAATTATGATTTTAGGAAAAAAATTTCACGAGTCTAAAATACTCAGGGGCCCACAGTTTCATTACTTATATTATATCCCTTATTTATCATTTTATACTCCTATATTTTTTCTAAATGTTTTTCACATGGTATAAGGATTGGTAAGATATTGTAATAAGTTATGATAATGTTACGAATATTTCTATGAAGAAAAAAAATCATGATTTAAAGAGATTTGTCTTGTCAAAAAGATTAATAGTTTCTAAAACTGTCTACATTGTAAAATTTGATTTTTTATGTAATAGTTATGAACTAATTACCTAAATCAATAATCCTTAAAAGATACAAAATGTGAATTTTTAACTTCACTCATGATTATTTATCATTCGAGGTTGAGGCTTTATAGTTTGTATCAAAGGTTATTTTAGATAAATTTAGGAGTTTGGATATTTTTAATAGAATATAAATAAATTATTTTTTATGTTATTGTAAAATTAAAATGATATATAATTCAATTATTAACATGAAGAATCATCCATGATATGTCTATTCAGAATGGTTTTCCATGGGGGAAACGTGGTAGCTATGCTGGGAAGACATCAAGAGGAACCTTCCGAATCAGTAACCTGAGATGGTCCAAATTAGAACTGAAATGTCTATTGCAGTGATGGTGTAGTTTAGTTTGTATATAAATGTGGATGGTATCCATGCATGAGATCACCCAGATCAACAATATAAGAACATGTCTGTAGTGGACCATTTAATGAGGGGAAATCATCCATCATTCAAAAGATCAACTAAACCTATTCTAGTTGAAGGGTGGATTAAATCCCTAGAAAATATATATGACGTCATGTGATGATAAGACAAATAAAAGGTTAGTCTATCTATTTTCCATTTTAAAAGATAAGCTTATTAGTGGTGGTCGATGGTTATGAATATCATGGATAAGGAAGAGATAAAAGCTCTTGATTGGGATGAATTGAAAATTATATTTCTGGAGAAATATTTTACTATGGTGTTTATAATTAGGATGGAAAATAAATTCTTTGAATTTGGGAAAGATAAGGGCTCAGTGGCTTCTTAAAAAGAAATATTCACCCAACTAGAAATGTATGCTCCAAATTTCAGTTGGGATCTTGATATTATAATCAATCATTTTTACTTAGGATTAAACATAATGTATGGAAGGGTGTGGGCTTCTCATGATTTTAAAAAATTATGAAAAACATGTTTGATGTGAAGAGAAGATAGAAATATAGATTTCCTATGATCATGTGTTCAATGAAAACTAGAAAAAAATAGGTCAAGGTGTAAGATGAAAAAAATGTATTCATAAAAAATGTATGATGGTATGAACATTAGGTGTATAGTTTATGATAATTTTGTAAAAAACATACTGAATAATGACTTATAAATTATAGTATGAGATTATGATGTGGTAAAATGGGACATAATTCTCGTAATTATATTGAAGAATATTAAGGTAATGGTAAGAAAAATACAATTTATAATCAATATTTTATTTAAATGTAATGATATGGGTCATCATGCAGATGAGTGTCAAATGAATAATTTGAATGATAGGAAGTAACCATACTCAAAGAAGAAATGTTTGGTGAAATCCTCTCTAACTACTTTATCATATGTTGGGCCATCAAATAAGATTGTATAAGGTACATTATATTTTTATTCAGATTATGAAAATATGTTATTTGATTCAAGAAATAAATAGTGTTTAATTTTTGAAAATTTTTCTATTAAATTAGATATTCCAAATCATGAAATCAATCCAGAACTTATATGGTAAAAATATCTTTGGGAAATTTTTGGAAAAAAGAAATTTTAAGAATAGTCATATAATTTTCTATTAAAACAATATACCTAGAAACATTTTTTATTTACTTTAGTAGAGTGACATTATTTTGGGTATGGATTGGGTTTTTTACTATGCTAAAATTGATGATAGAGAAAAATATGTTCGTTTATTGAAAGACATTCCATTTTTTTACAATAATAAACCCTTACAATTGATTACATATTAGTAAGGCAAGAAACTATTATATTATTGAAATGAATGTTACCTTTCACATATTTTAGAAAGAAAAGTAGTTGTTCAGATAGTTAATGTTCCATTAGTAAATGAGTTTCTTGATGTTTTTTCATGAATGAGTATCATTGTATTATACCAGACCGAGAAGTTTAATTTTATTTTCACATAGTTCCTAATGATAAGACAATTTCCAAAACTCCTTATCAAATGGATTAAAATTACCATTTAGAGTTGAAGAAGAAATTGTATTATTTATTAGATAAAGGTTTCATTCGACCTCAAACAGCACCATGGGGTACTTCTATCTTTTTAGTTAAAAATAATGACGGTTAAATGATACTTTTCATATATTATAGTGTCTTGAATAACATTACTATTTAGAATAAGTATCCTTTTCCTCATATCAATGATTTATTTGATTAGATCCAAGGAGAACGATATGTTTTGATGGTTTACTTGATTTTAGGGTACCATAAGTTGTAGGTAATTGAAGAAAACATTCCAATGACAATGTTTTGTATTAGATATAGAAATTATGAATTTCTAGTTATGTTGTTTTGTTTAACTAACGTACCATAAATATTCATTGATCTTATAAATATAATATACCATGAGTTATTGGATAAATTTGTGGTTGTGTTTATTGATGAAATTATGGAATATTAAATAATTAAATAGGAGCATGAAAGTCATCTAGGGGTTATTTTGGAAACATTAATATAAAATAAACTGTATGTGAAATTTAAAAAGTGCAAATTTTGGTTGCAAAATAAATTCTTTCTTTGGTCAAATTGTTTCTAATAGTAGAATATCTATTGATCCTTCTAAAACATAAGATGTTGAAGAATGTACAAGACCCAAAAATATAACTGAGATTCAGTATTTTTCTTAGTTTGTAAGGCTATTATCATAAGTATTTTGAAAATTTTGAATGGTTATCTAGCCCATTGAATACGTCAACTTGAAAAGGTGTAACATTCATCTCGAAAAAAGAGTGTGAAGATTTTTTTTCAGGAATTGAATAGATGATTGTTGGAAACATCAATTTTAGCACTACCTTCTAGAAATGGTTCATTTTTTATCTACAATTATTCTTCTTTGAAATGATTTTTTTGTTTTTTAATGAATAATTATGATGTAATTGGTTATTATTAAAGTTAATTGAAAACTCATGTGTTATGTTACCCTACTGATGATTTGGAATTAACTGCTGTTGTTTTTTAGTTAAAAATTTGGAGACATCAATTATATGGAGTAAATTGTAAAATTATAATTACCATAAATGTTTAAAGTATATATTAACTTATAATGAATTGAACATGAGAAAAAAAATGTGCTTATAACTATTCAAGGATTATTATTTCATGATTCATTACTATCTTGGAAAAGAAAACAATTTTTTCAATGCTTTGAGTTTTAAAAGTGATGCCACATTAACCATGATGCATTTATAACATGACCCTTTAGTTAATGATTTGATAAAATTTGGAATGGATGTTTTTGGTGTAGGAAATTCCTCTATTTTTGTTTAGGTTTTAGTGCAATCATCTCTGTCAGATTCAATTCAGAAAGTACAGAAGGATGAAAGTGAATTGCAGAAAAAGGAAAAATTGGTTAAACATGTAATTTTACTAAATTGAACACTAAAAAATATTGTTCTTTTTACGTTTTGGTAGATTTTATGCATTCCATATGATTAAAAGATGAAGAATTAGTTGTTATATAGAGATCATAGTTCTTTGTTTTCAGTTCATCGTAGATGTACTAAGAAATATAGAGACCTTCATGAGTATTACTGGTGGGATGGACTGAAAAAAGATATTGCTGACTTTACTATGATGTGTTTGACTTTCCTAATAATTAAAGAAGGATCATAGTTTCCAATGGGTATGCTTTATCTTTTTCCAATAACAGAGTGGAAATGGGAAAATATATACATGGATTTCATAGTGGTGTTACCAAATAATTCTCTAGGTAACAATGTGATTTGGATTATTGTTGATAGATTGACTTAATCTACTAATTTTCTTCAAATTTGAGTAACATTGTCCCTAGATCAACATTATTGGTTTAATAATAAAAGGATAGTCCAGTTACATGGAGTTCTTTTATCCATTGTATTTGATAATGATCCCATGTTTACTTGTAACAATGGAAAGGCCTTCAGAAATTATTTGGTACTGAATTAAATTTGAGTATATCTTTTCATACTCAATCATAAGGGCAGTAAGAAAGAAAAATTATAACCCTAGAGGATATGATATGAACTTGTTCAATGGAATAATAGGGATGTTAGGATAATCATCATTCATTTGTTTTGTTTTATTATAATAACAATTTTAATTCTAGTATACAGATGGATCTACTTGGGGAATTATGTGGAATGATGTATCGAACTCCATCTTTTCAGGGTGATGTTAGATTAAGGATATTGATTTGATTATAATTGGTATAAGAGATTATAGAAAAAGTTCATTTGATTCAGAAAAAGATTAAGACCCCCGAGAGAAGGAAAAAAGTTATGTTGATACTATAATAAATAATCATTCATTTGAGGTATGTGATAATGTTTTTCTCAATGTTTATCTAGGGAAACTTTTGATGCATTTTTGTAATAAGTGGAATATTATTCCACATTTCATTGGATCCAATGAAATCATTGAGAAAGTTAGTCCAGTTGCCTACCCAATGGAATTTTATATGACTTTGTCCCAGGTACCCAATGTTTTTCATTTTTTAATGTTAACAATGTATATTCCAGATCCATCTCATGTTTTGTGTCCATAGGTAGTTCTATTGGAAGAGAATCATTCATATAAGGTACATCCAATCCAATTATTTGACCATAAAGAGAAATTTTTGTGTAATAAGCTGATTTATAATTGTAGGGTTTGGTTGAAAAACAATATAGTTGAAGATACAACTTGGGAATATGAAAATTCTATGTTAGATAGTCATGAACCAACCCGAGTCGACCCTAAACCAGTCACCTGAGCTGGTCCGCGACAAGGACCGAGAGACGTTCCCGATCCTCCTGGGCTGGCAAAAAGTGCCAGGGCATCAAAATAGAGAAATAGGGAACGATTTCACCCAATGAAAATAAATAAAGCAGGGAAAAGAAAAAGAAAATAAAACAATGCAATGTAAATAAATGACATGAAAGAAAAAGTATGACCAACAACATATACTAACCCGACCATGACCAAAACTCCTCACGACCCAGAGAGTCATTCACCAATCCACAACCAACTCTCTCCCACAACAAGAAAGCTTGAGTTGAACCTACAACAAAAACTAAAAACTAGAAAACACTATAGGCGTGAGTATTGAAACACAAAAGGCGTGCCCAACAACTATTCCCAACACACTACCTTTAAACAAAGAATTTACCAATTTTAGG
Source organism: Viscum album (assembly GCA_963277665.1). Lineage (NCBI taxonomy): Eukaryota > Viridiplantae > Streptophyta > Magnoliopsida > Santalales > Viscaceae > Viscum > Viscum album. Next base: position 926,529,513 of record OY728127.1, read on the forward strand.
TTTGAACTAAATTATATAAAATATTGGTTAGCACATGAACTTTAATTTCTAAAGAAAGTAATAGTATATTACTGTAACGCCCCGACCCCAGTTACCTAGAGTCGGTGCATTATTACATAACATTGGCATTATCACAAAATATCATGTTTTCGAAAGACCGATTAGTTTAGTAGCCTTGGAATCACTAGATATATTCATAAGTCTTACATTACATAATAATGTGAAAAAAATATACAACAACATCTTTTCTTCATATCCCCTCATACTATCCTTGCAGGTCATTCATAAAATACTTCTTTACATCCGGGAAAAAATAAAACATTGAAAGGGGTGAGCTCGGATGCTCAGTAAGGATAAAAATATAGCGGAAACTTTGATAAATAAGAATAAACATTTAAGGAAATGTATAACTAAATCAAAACCCTTTTACACTTGAACTTCAGAATAATATGGAAAAAATAAAATTAAGTAATGACATTTACTTATTCACATGGATATTCTACTAGTTTAATAATCACATTAAATATCAATAACCACTTTTATAATGATGGAATGCATAATTCCAGACTATCATAACCATATAGTAGAGGCCTTGTTCCAAGACTACAAATAAGATTTTGTCAAGGCCTTATGCCAAGACCCTAGTTTGTCTCATGAGACCTACCGATGCATCGAGGAGCTATAGCGGGCTCCACCCATCACTTACTAAGTCCAATTCATTTCTCATATGAATAGGTTTAAACAAAACATAATTTTTTTTATTAAAACGAGCATACGAAATGTCAATACTTTATCCATAAACCATGAATGGTATAAAAATAACACATCCATAGTAAAAAATATCACAAAACCTTCAATACTATATGAAAGTTTTGTATCATAATAAATCAACATCAAATAATATTAAAATCCATTAAAATATGTTGACATAGATGAAAATGATTTGTAAAACCCTTTGAGAGAAATATACCTTTTCTATGAAAACATTTAAAAGTCACAAAATTTTGAAGGAAGACATTTAAAGACATTTTTGAATCAATGTGTCCCATACCACTTTGAAACTTTTTAAAGGAACTGACATTTTAAAAACATTCATGTCCATATAAATAAATCATTAAAAATCATTTTTAAGACATGGAAATTAATGAGAAACATTGAGAAGAATAAATATTTAAAACATTCGAAATGATGTTTTGTAAAAATTCCCTTATACTAATACCTTTGAAAACTCTTTCATGAAACATGGTCATAGATAATAAATATGTCCCAGTAGATACTTACGTAAAAACAACCTTGGATAATAAAGAGATTGTGAAATTAACCCTTACCAATTTGGTAACATACGAAACATACATCCCATGAAAGATGTATCAAACAATGAATATTTAAATACACATAAATTAAAGTGTATTACACAAATAATACAATTATGGGTATTACATACACCACACAAAAGGCAATAGTGGAAATATGGCACGAATCTCACGGGAATAAGGAGTGAGATGAAATCCCATTACCTTGTAGTCTTCCTTGGTTGAGGGTAGTTTAACCTCCTGTATAATGGTGAAATAGTTGTTATTAAATTATACATGAATAATATACATTAATATGATATCATATATGATCTTTTAACATTTCTTTGTTAACAATATCTTATTATTATCGTCGTTTCAGTTGTTAACTTACTTGTTTTCTTTTATATGTTTTGTTACATAAGACATGTTTTTAATGGATAGGTTGTATATTATTCATATCCAGAATGATAAAAAGTCCTTAAAAATTATTTTTAATCTTCAAAAGTGAATGAGACTTAAATGGATACGATGAGGAATGAATCGCATCGCATTCGTGGAGACGGTAGTTCGTACGTACGCACGAGCGACAATATCATCCTTTTGATATTAAAATATTATATAATTGGATGGTATATCATATAAAAAGAATCATTATAATGTTATATTTATTATTTACTTCAATTAAACATCATTATCACACCCATCAAAATAATAATGTTTTGAATAACAATTACACCACGACATGGAGACGGTAAGCTGTACGTACACACATATGGTGACATGTCATTCAAAGGATGGATAGAATACTCAATATGGTTGTACCATATTTATAATAACATCACATTATATAGAAGATACTGGAGTTATTATGTTTGATTGGAAATAACAAATAAAGAAGAAGTTGAAGAAGAAAGGAACTTGAAAGAGGGTGGTGAGAACATTACCTCTTCTTCGGGTTCTTCTTTTTGATTTGATCAAAAGGGCTCCTTAGGTTGGATTTATGATAAAAATAAGGCCTATAGGATTAATTAAGGGATGTTGAGAGAATATTTGGGCAGGTTTTGGCCGAGACAAATGGATTTGAAGGTATGAATTAGAGTAAAGGTGGAGTGCCCTTTTATTAGAGGGGTGGGGGGCACCTTTGGAAAAGCTAGAAATATTATTTTATAATAAATTCATATTCGGTTTCTAATGGCTCAAAAATGACTTATTTCTAGTATAATGTGGGGATGGGTCGAAAAAAACCCAACCACTATGCTTTAGATCATTTTGGGTCACTTTATTAACTTTATCTTTTAGTTTTAACTCTTAGTTAATTAGTCTGACAATTACCATGTCTCTTTGTATATTTATATTATATGGTCAATAAACTTACTATATACATCCAAGAGACCCCCAAGTGGTCCATTAATGATACACCTATCATGATATAAGTCTTTTGGACGAACCTTATATTTTTAGGAATATAATATTAATTAATAATATAATATTTGTTTTAAAAACTCTTTTATGTCAATTTTGACACTATTGGTTATTTTGTTTTTGATAAATTCATAACATCATTTTTTTAGTTCGAAAAAAAATCATATAACCAATAATAATATATAATATTATCCTAGAAAAATATTTTAATTCATAAAAAGCATCAAATTATATATATTTCGATATTTATATTATCAATTATTTTAATATTTCATTAATTTGGAAATTACTGTATCACCATTGTGTCATAAATAATTTAAATTATATAATATCTAAAATTATAAATAAAATACCATTGTTTAGTAAATATTTTTAGATTTCTAATGAATATTTACAATCGAATTTATCTTATTCATAACCTTATATTAAAAATGTTTTATTAATTAAACATTGATTTTAACTCTTTTAACTCTTCTTTGAAGTAAATAATAATAAATGTACTAATCTAAACCAAGTGGACCTAAATGATAAAATTTTATTCCCAAGGTTGTTTTTGGTCGAGATAAAACTGTCCAATAGAATTAGGACATGTTTTAGGGTAATATTAATATCATTTTTACCCTTAATTACCCTATTTACTTTTAACCGTGGTAAATAAAAGTAAAAAGTTACTATTCAACAAAAATTATTTTTATCTCATTGAATCAAATTTTACTTACAGATATCAAATGTGTCTCTTGGATTATTGAAATTCCATTCACAAAAGTTATAAAATTATGTTTTATGTGAATTTGCAAATTCTCCTATGAGATGGGTAAAAGATGGTGAAAAGTTCTATGAAATTTTTATATATATAAAATTATTATAAATTGACTCCAATGAATTAAATTGAACTTATATAGGTATTATCTTTCTATTTTGACCTAAAATAAGTTTAAATAAAATAAATAATTATTTAAATTAAAATTCGGTTTTAAATTATAAGTTAGTGTTTTCAGTATTCATTAAAAATTGAAAGTTTTCAGAAAAATACCAAAAATTCACCCTTATCTAATTTCGATATTTCGAATCCAAAAATCATGTATATTTAACCATATTAAAAACATATAATATTCATTTATTAATTAATTCCCGTTGTCAAAACCAAAAGTGTGTTTTAAGAAATAATAAATATTAAAAGATTGACACTTGCTTTTGTCCAGTTTAATTGTGAAATTATGTCCAATGACCATAATTTGATTAAATGGTAAAATTATAATCTAATTATACTTTAAAATCACTCAAATTCATAGTTTATCACTATTAATTATTTCTATTTAAAAAGTTGTTTTTAATTAAAATTTAGTAATTTTCACTATTCACCCAAATATGAAAGTTATCATAAAAACACCAAAAATTTATTGAAACTATATTCATATGTCCCGATTCTAAAGAAGAAGTTTATTTTGTCAAATTGAATATATACAAGTTTCAAATATTGGATTTAAAAAGGGTTCACCATTAAAAGTTGGTAAAAGTGTATTTTTTGAAAAATACATCTTTTATCTGAAAAAATGAATTTTTTCTTTCATTATGTCTATGAAACTCATAATACAGATTCTAAAATTATAATTATTATATAAAGTTCAAATTTCAGTTAATACTATTCATAACCGCTTTTGAACGGCTAGTTTGGTAAGTCGTGGTGCGCTTGAACTCGGTGTTGCATGTAGTGAAAGTTATTGAATTATTTTGAAGAAAAAACTCACTAAGATATCTTGGGCTGTTAAATTCTTCCCAACTTTAATAAATTGTGTCCTCGAAATTTGAAATTGTTCTTCAAAAATAATGGTTGAAAATAGAAAATATGTTTGTGGGAAAACCCACATCAGAAATTGGGTTAAAAAAATTTAGTCTTAATAAGAGGAAAAGAGAAATGAAAGGGTCACCACCAAATTATGATCTCAATTAGGAGAACATTGGTGGAAATTAGAGTCATATAATTGGAGTAAAAATGTAAATATTTATAGGTAGTGATGGAGGTCATCAATCACAAACAAGTGTAAAATATAGGTCCTTAAATTCATCAATCTATGATGATTTAAAATACCATCGTTTCAACAAAACATAAGGTATTAGGATAACACATTTTTGGTTTCATGATCACTTTAATAAATTATAAGAATTAATTTCTTCATAGAATAAGAGAAGAAGAAAAATATATAATTGATATGTAGAGTTCCATCCTTTAACTAATTTCTACCACAAACTCATCTTTCACTCTAAAAGATAATAGAACATAAAAAATATTCTATTTATCCTATTCGTTTGGGGTTCAAAAAAAATGAATTTATAATTTATCTACCAGACCTTTTAAAAAAAACTACATTATTCAATCCAGGACATCTCGTGGTCCAGTGATAGGTGATACACCCTTGTCGCCCTTCGGTTGCGGGTTCAAGTCTCGCGCCCTTGCCGGTCGCGACGGGTTGTCGCTCGACCTCCGGGTTGTCCTTTTATGGAAATCAAAAATAATCTCAAACTAGATTTATACAAAATAATTTTGTCCAAACTCAGAGTCCAAAATTTGTAAGGAAGGTAAACACTGTGTAGATCCTTTTTTTCCACGTAATAACATGTGAACACCTTCATCATATATTATTTTAAAACACTGCACATCCTGAATTACCCAAAAACCTTATTGATTACATTCAGGATCCTTTAATCCTTATAGAATACTGGATATAATCCTTCTATCAAAAAATGTTGTAAACTACAATAATGATGGGATATAGAAATCATTAATCAGATTCATGGTATTCAAGAATATCTAATATAATTTATTCAAATCAACCATCTCTTATTCCAAAATTACTACCTCATTATCGGGACCATATTTAGGATTGCATTTACTTCAACGATGTAGTTTACAAAAAGTGTAGATTACTATTGAGTCACTTTTCATAGAACCATATAATCTCAAGTCCTCAATAAAATATTACTGCAGTACAATCCTAATATATATCACATTATTCTAATAACCAGAATAGAGTTCTTGAATCCAAAAACACAAATACAATAATTATTCAACTTCAACTATAGTAATAGCTTAAACTTAGGATTTATCCCTTGGCCTTTTTTGAGGTATGTTTCCTTGGTTCTTAGGACATTCATTTGCATAATTCCCCATTTCTCTACAATTATATCATTCAATATTGACATCAACTTTCTTTCCCTTGTAATCATGATCTTGGTGTCCTTTTTCACCACACTTGTAACAGACTCCTATTCCTTTTAGGAAATTACCAGGGTGTTTCTTCCCACAATTATCAGATAATGGAAAATCCTTTCCCCCCTTTTTCCCATCACCTGTCTCTTGATCTGCCATTCCCTTATTCTCTTTCTTTACTTTATTTTCATAAGATTTAGAGAATTTCTTTTTTGTCTTGATAGAACATGAGACAATATCTTCGTTTGACAATAAGGATTGTGATACTAATGTTCAATGAAGAAATGGTTTTAACCCATCAAAGAAGCAATCAATCTTACTTCTTGAGTTACGTATATAATCTGCTACATGACTCGCTAACCTTGTAAAGTTATCCTCATACTTTGCGACATTCTCATCCTCCTTTTGTCTCAGACTCAGAAATTGCCTGTCCATATCTGCTCGATGGTCACGAGGAAAGTATTTTTCTAGAAAAAGCTCTTTAAACTCCCTCAATTCCATATTCGATACTTCATTGTCATCCTTTGTGTTTTGAATCAATGAACACCATTGATCAACATCTCTAGTAAGGCGGTAAACTGCCATGACAACGTTTTCCCTTTCGCTACTCCCCAAAGTGAGGAATATTTTCTCTAAGGAATTTATCCGTTGCTTAGCTACTAAGGTATTTTTACACCCATTAATTGTTTGTGGTTGTTGCCTCATGAAGAGATCTAACATTTATCCTCCATGCTGTGGATCTGGGTACTCCATACGGGTAAAGTTATTATTCATAACCTGAGTGAGTTGTCCCAGTATGGTGATAAGCTGATCAGCACCAGTTGTATCACCAGCTCCATTATAATTTTCATGAGTAGGAGGGAAATACCTACATGGAGTAGGTGCGTTGATATGATTTCCATTCCTTCCACTAGGTTCCAATTCTAAACGATGGCATAAAATATATTAGTTTATGAATCAAAATACATTATTCCAATCTTGTAAAATACCTAACATAAATTGAATAGTTTATGGATATAATCCATATTCATAAAAATGTTTTCATTGATGAAGTATATACTCATAATCCCTTAATAATGGTTTGTAAATAAAATGAGAATTATCCTAAGCATATCCCCTAGGAGTGTCATAACCAAGAGTGCAGCAAGGCCAGTTGTCATGCACTAGTTCCTGTTCGAGTCCAGCTCAAAGCGGTGTTTTTGGGTTTTACCCATAGGTACATCTATGCCAGAGCTGCCTCTACCTGCTCGTGTCCAGACAATGATTTATTGCTCGTAAAACTCAAAAAATATCTACAATCCAAAAATTTTAGGAAGTTTTTCTACACTAACCCTCAAAGTCCATCTTAGGTCTACGTGCTCGAATCAGAGTTTATCTAAATCTTGCTCCCAAGGTTTGTACTAAACATTCCCTGATACCAACTATAATGCCCTGACCCCAGTTACCTAGATTCGGTGCATTATTACATAACTTTGTCATGATAACAAATGATCAAGTCTTATAAAGACCGATTAGTTTAGTAGCCTTGGAATCACTAGATATATTCAGAAGTCTTACATTACATCATAAAGTGAAAAAAATCTACAACAACATCTTGTCTTCATATCCCCTCATACTATCCCTATAGGTCATTCATAAAATACTTCTTTACATCCTGGAAAAAATAAAACATTGAAATGGGTGAGCTCAGATGCTCAGTAAGGATAACAATATAGAGGACACTTTGATAAATAAGCATAAACATTTAAGGCAATGTATAACTAAAAAAAACCTTTTAAACATGAACTTCAGCATAATATGGAAAAAATAAAATGAAGTAATTCCATTTACGTATTCACATGGATATTATACTAGTTGAATAATCACATGCAATATCAATAACCACTTTCATAATGATGGAATGCATAATTCCATACAATCATAACCATATAGTCAAGGCCTTGTGCCAAGACTACAAATAAGATTTTGTCAAGGCCTTGTTCCAAGACACTAGTTTTTCTCATGAGACCTACCGATTCATCGAGGAGCTATAGCGGGCTCCACCCGTCACTTACTAAGTCCAATACATTCCTCATATGAATATGTTTAAACATAACATAAAAATTCGTATTAAAACGAGCATAAGAAATGTCAATACTTTATCCATAAACCATGAATGGTATAAAAATAACACATCCACAGTAAAAAATATCACAAAACCTTCAATACTATATGAAAGTTTTGTATCATAATAAATCAACTTCAAATAAGCTTAAAATCCATTAAAGGTTGATGACATAAATGGAAATGATTTGTGAAACTCTTTGATAGAAATATCGCTTTCTTATGAAAACATTTAAAAGTCACACAATTTAGAAAGAAATACATTTAAAGAAATTTTTGAATCAAAGTGTCCCATACCACTTTGAAACTTTTGAAAAGAATTGAAATTTTAAAAACATTCATGTCTTATAAATAAATCCTTAAAACCCATTTTGAAGACATGGACATTATTGAGGAAGATTTATAAGAATAAATATTTAAAACATTTTAAATGATGTTTTAGTAAAAATTACCTTATAAGAATCCCTTTGAAAACTCTTTCATGAAACATGGACATGGATAATAAATATATCTTAGTAGATACCTACATAAAAACAACCTCGGATAATAAAGAGATTGTGAAATTAACCCTTACCAAATTGGTAACTTACAAAACATACACCCCATGAATGAGGTATCATACAATGAATATGTAAATACAAATATATTAAAGTGTATTACACAAATAATACAATTATGGGAGTAGATACACCACACAAAAGGTAATAGTGGCAATATGGCACGAATCTCACGGGAATAAGGAGTGAGATGAAAACCCCTTACCTTGTACTCTTCCTTGTTTGAGGGTAGTTTAACCTCCTGCATAATTGTGAAATAGTTGTTAATAAATAATAAAATATTCATATACATTAATATGATATCATATATGATATTTTAACATTTCTTTGTTAACAATATCTTATTATTATCGTTGTTTCAGGTGTTAACTTACTCGTTTTCTTTTATATGTTTTGTTATATAAGCCATGTTTGTTATGGATAGGTTGTATCTTATTCATATCCATAATGATATCAAGTCCTTAAACATTATTTTTAATCATCAAAAGATAATTAGACTTAAATGGATACGATGGGGAAAGAATCACATCTCGTTCATGGAGACGGTAGTCCGTACGTACGCATGAGCGACAATATCATTCTTTTGATATTAAAATATTATACGATTGGATGGTATATTATATATACATAAACATTATAATTTTATATTTATTATTTACTTCAATTACACATCATTATCGTATCAACCCAAATAAAAATGTTTTGAATAACAATTACACCATGACATGGAGACGGTAAGCCGTACGTACGCACGTATGGTGACATGTCATTAAAAGAATGGATAGAATACTCAATATGGTTGTACAAAATTTATAATAACATAAAATTATATATAATATACTAGAGTTATTATTTTAGAAAGGAAATAACAAAGAAAGAAGAAGCTGAAGAAGAAATGAACTTGAAAGAGGGTGGTGAGAACATTACCTCTTCTTCTCGTTCTTCCTTTTGATTTGATCAAAAGGCCTCCTTAGGTTGGATTTCTGATCAAAATAAGGCCTCTTGGATGAAGTGAGAGATGTTTAGAGAATATTTGGGCTGGGTTTGTTCGAGACAAATTTCTTTGAAGGTATGAATTAGAGAGAAGGGTGAGTACCCTTTTATTAGAGGGGTGAGGGGAACCTTTGGAAAAACTAGAAATATTATTTTATAATAAATTTATATTCGGTTTCTAATGGCTCCAAACTAATTTATTTCGAGTATAAAGTGGTTATGGGTCTCAAAAAACGCAAAAAATAGGTTTTAGACAGGTTTGGGTCACTTTATTAACCTTATCCTTTAGTTTTAACGCTTAGTTAATTATTTTGACAATTACCATGTCTCTTTGTATATTTATATTATATGGTTAATAAACTTACTATATACATCCAAGAGACCCCAAATTGGTCCATTAATGATACACCTATCATTATATAAGTCCTTTGGCCAAACATTAGATTTTTAGGAATAGAATATGAATTAAAAATATAATAATATTTTAAAAACTCTTTTATGACAATTTTGACACTATTGGGTATTTTGTTTTTGATAAATTCATAACAGAATTTTTACTTCGAAAAAAATCATATAATCAATCTTAACATGTCATATTAACCTATATAATTATTGGAATTCATAAAAATTCTCAAATTATATTTATTTCGATATATATAATATAAATTATTTTAATATTTCATTAATTAGGTAATTACGGAATCATCATTATGTCATAAATAATTTAAATTATTTAAGGTCTAAAAATTATAAATAAAATAACATTATGTAGGAAATAGTTTTATATTTCTAAGTAATATTTAAAATCAAATTTATCTTATTTATAACCCTATATTAAAAATGTTTTATTAATTAAACATTGATTTTAACTCTTTTAACTCTTCTTTGAATTAAATAATAATAAATGTCCTAATCTAAACCAAGTGGAACTAAATGATAGTATTTTATTCCTAAGGTTGTTTTTTGTCGAGATAAACTTGTCGAATAGAGTTAGGACATGTGTTAGGGTAATATTAATATCATTTTTACCCTTAATTACCCTATTTGCTTTTAACCATGGTAAATAAAAGTAACATGTTACGATTCACCAAAAAATATTTTCATCTCATTGAACCAAATTTTACTTATTGATATAAACCATGTCTCTAGGATTTTTGAAATTACTTTAACAAAAGTGGTAAAATTATGTTTTATGTGAATTTGCAAATTCTCCTAGGAGATGGGTAAAAGACGGTGTAAAGTTCTATGAAATTTTTATATATCTAAAATTACTATAAAATGACTCCAATGAATTAAATTGAACTTATATAGGTATTATGTGTCTATTTTGACCAAAAATAAATTTAATCAAAATAAATAAATATTTAAATAAAAAATCGGTTTTAAACTATAACTTACTGTTTTTCACTATTCATTAAAAATTGAAAGTTTTCAAAAAAATACCAAAAATTTACACTAAGATAATTTTTATATTATGAATCCAAAAATGATGTATATTTTACCAAATTCAAATCATAGAAGTTTCATTTTTTAATTAATTTCCATTGTCAAAACGAAAAGCGTGTTTTTAAGAAATAATAACTATCAAAAGATTGACACTTGCTTATGTCCAGTTTAAATGTGAAATTATGTCCAATGACCAAAATTGGATTAAATGGTAAAAATATAATCTAATTATACTTTAAAATCCCTAAAATTCATAATTTATCACTAATAATTATTTCGATTTAAAAAGTTGTTTTTAATTAATATTTAGTAATTTTCACTATTCACCCAAATATGAAAGTTATCAGAAAAACACCAAAAATTTAATAAAACTAAATTCTTATGTTCCGATTATAAAGAAGAAGTTTATTTTGTCAAATTGAATATGTAAAAGTTTCAAATATTGTATTTAAAAAGGGTTCACCATTAAAAGTCGGTAAAAGTGCATTTTTTGAAAAATAATTCTTTTATCTGAAAAAAATGAGTTAGTTCTTACATTATGTCTATGAAACTCATAATATGGATTCTAAAATTATAAGTATTATATAAATTTCAACATTCAGTTAATACTATTCATAACAGCTTTTGAGAGGCTAGTTTGGTAAGTCGTGGTGCACTTGAACTTGGTGTTGCGTGTTGTGAAAGTTATTGAATTATTTTGAAGAAATAACACACTATGAAATCTTGGGGTGTTACATTATTACCTACTTCAATAAATTGAATACTCAAAATTTGGAATTGTTCTTCGAAAATAAAGGTTGAAGATAGAAAATATCTTTGTGGGAAAACCCACAATAGAAATTGGGTTAATAAAATTTAGTCTTAATAAGAGGAAAAGAGATATGAAAGGGTCACCACCAAATTATGATCTCTATTATGAGAACATTGGTGGAAATTAGAGACATATAATTGGAGTAAAAACGTAAATATTTATAGGTAGTGATTGAGGTCATCAATCACAAACAAGTGTAAAATTGAGGTCCTTAAATTCATCAATCTATGATGATTTGAAATACCATCGTTTCAATAAAACACAAGGTATTCGGATAAAATTGTTTTGGTTTTAAAATCTCTTGAATAAAGTATAAGAATTAATTTCTTCATAGAATAAGAGAAGAAGAAAAATATATACTTGACAAGTAGAGTTCTATCCTTTAAATAATTTCTACCACAAAATCATATTTCACTTTAAAAGATAATAGAACATAAAAAATATTCTATTTATCCTATTCATTTGGTATTAAAAAGAATTTATAATTTATCTACCAGAACTTCTTAAAAAAACTACATTATTCAATCTAAGACATCTCCTAGGCTAGTGGTAGGTGATACACCCTTGTCACCCTTCAGTTGCGAGTTCAAGTCTCGCGGACTTGGCGGCCGCGACGGGTTGCCGCTTGACCTTCGGGTTGTCCTTTTATGGAAATCAAAAATAATCTCAAATTATATTTATCCAAAATACATTTGTCCAAACTCACATTAAATAATTTGTAATGAAGGTAAACACAATGAAGATCATTTTTTCCACGTAATAACATGTGAACACCTTCATCATGTATTCTTTTAAAACACATCACATCCTAAATTACCACAAAACCTTATTGATTACATTCACGATCCTTTATTCCTTATAGAATACTGGATATAAACCTTCTATCCAAAAATGTTGTAAACTCCAACAATTATGGGATATAGAAATCATTAATTAGTTTCATGGTAGTCAAGAGTATCCAATATAATTTATTCAAATCAACCACCTCTTATTCCAAAAATCACTACCTTATTATCGGGACCATATTAAGGATTACCTTTCCTTCAACCATGTATTTTACAAAAAAGTGTAGCTAACTATTAAGTCACTTTTTTTAGGACCACATAATCTCAAACCCTCAATAAAATAGTACTGTAGTACAATCCTTATATATATCACATTATTCTTATAACCAGAATGTAGTTATTGAATCCAAAAACACAAATACAATAATTATTCAACTTCAACTGTAGTAACAACATAAGCTTAGCCTTTCCCCCTTGGCCTTTTCTGAGGTTTTTTTACTTAGCGCTTAAGACATTCATTTGCATAATTCCCCATTTCTCTACAATTATAGCATTCAATTTTGACAACAACTTTCCTTCCCTAGCAATCATGAGCTTGGTTTCCTTTTTCACCACACTTGTAACATACTCATATTCCTTTTAGGCTAGTACCAGGGTGTTTCTTCCCACAATTATCACAAAATGTGAAATCCTTTTCCCTATTTTTCCCATCACCTATATCTTGCTCCACCATTCTCTTCTTCTCTTTCTTTACTTTATTGTCATAAGATTTAGAGAATTCCTTTTCTGTCTTGATAGCACATGAGACAATATCTTTGTTTGATGAGAAGGATTGCGATACTAAAGATTGACGAATAAATGGTTTTAACCCATCAAAGAAATAATAAATCTTACTTCTTGAGTTATGTATATAATCTCCTGCATGCCTCACTAACCTTGTAATGTTAGCCTCATACTTTGCGACATTCTCATCCTCCTTTTGTCTCAGACTTAGAAATTGCCTTTCCATTTCTACTCGATGGTCATGAGGAAAGTATTTTTCTATGAAAATATCCTTAAACTCCCCCCATTCTATATTTGATACTTCATTGTCATCCTCTGTGTTTTGAATCAATGACCACCATTGATCCGCATCTCGAGTAAGGTGATAAAATTCCATGAAGACTTTTTCCCTTTCGCTACTCCACAAAGTGTGGAATATTTTCTCTAAGGAATTTATCCATTACTCAACTAATAAGGGATTTATACTCCAATTAAATGTTTGTGGTTGTTTCCTCATGATGAAATCTAACATTGATCATCAACGCAGTGGATCTGGGTGCTCCATACGGGTAAGGTTATTATTCATAACCTGAGTGAGTTGTCCCAGTATGGTGATAAGCTGATCAGCAGCAGTTGTATCACCAGCTCCATTAAAATTTTCTTTAGTAGGAGGGAAATCGCTACATGGAGTAGGTGCGTTGATATGATTTCAATTCCTTCAACTAGGTTCCATCTCTAAACAATGGCATAAACTATATTTGTTTATGAATCAAAATACATAATTCCAAACTTGTAAAATACCTAACATAAATTGAACAGTTTATGGATATAATCCATAATCGTAAAACTATTTTCTTTGAGGATGTATATACTCATAAACCCTTCATAATGGTTTGTAAAGAAAATGAGAATTATCCTAAGAATATCCCCCGGGAGTGTCGTAACCAAGAGTGCAGCAAGGCCCGTTGTCGTGCACCAGTTCCCATTCGAGTCTAGCTCAAAGTGGTGTTTTAGGGTTTTACCCCTAGGAACATCTATACCAGAGCTGCCTCTACTTTCTCGTATCCAGATAGGGATGTATTGCTCAGAAAACTCAAAAAATCTCTACAGTACCAAGATTTTAGGAAGTTTTTCTACACTAATCCTCAAAGTCCATCTTTGGTCTATGTGCTCGAATCGGAGTTTATCTAAATCTAGCTCTCGAGGTTTATACTAAACTTTCTATGATACCAATAGTAACGCCCCGAACCCAGTTACCCAGAGTCGGTTCATTATTACATAACATTGGCATGTTCACAAAAGATCAAGTCTTCGAAAGACCGATTAGTTTAGTAGCCTTGGAATCACTAGATATATTCATAAGTCTTACAATACATCATAAAGTGAAAAAAATATTCCACAAAATCTTCTCTTCATATCCCCTCATACTATCCCTGCAGTTCATTCATAAAATACTTCTTAACATCATGGAAAAAATAAAACATTGAAATGGGTTAGCTCATATGCTCAGTAAGGGTAACAATATAGCGAAAACTTTGATAAATAAGCATAAAAATTTAAGGCAATGTATAACTAAAACAAAAGCCTTTTAAACATGAACTTCAGAATAATATGGAAAAGATAAAATGAAGTAATGCCATTTACTTATTCAAATGGATATTCTACTAGTCGAATAATCACATGAAATATCAATAACCAATTTCATAATGATAGAATGCATAATTCCAGACTATCAAAACCACATAGTCATGGCCTTGTTCCAAGAATAAAAATAATATTTTGTTAAGGCCTTGTTCCAAGACACTAGTTTGTCTCATGAGACCTACCAATGCATCTAGGAGCTATAGCAGGCTCCACCCGTCACTTACTAAGTCCAATGCGTTCCTCATATGAATAGGTTTAAACAAAACATTAGCATTCATATTAAAACGAGAATAAAAAATGTCAATACTTTATCCATAAACCATGAATGGTATAAAAATAACACATCCACAGAAAAAAAACACCACAAAACCTTCAATACTATATGGAAGTTTTGTATCATAATAAATCAACTTCAAATAAGTTTAAAATCCATTAAAGGATGTTGATAAAGATGAAAATGATTTGTAAAAATCTTTTAGAGAAATATCCTTTTTTATGAAAAAATTTAAAGGTCACACAATTTAGAAAGGAAGACATTTAAAGACATTTTTGAATCAAAGTGTCTCATACCACATTGAAACTTTTGAAATGAATTGAAATTTTAAAAACATTCATGTCCATATAAATAAATCCTTAAAAACCATTTTGAAGACATGGAAATTAATGAGAAATATTTAGACGAATAAATATTTAAAACATTTGAAATGATGTTTTAATAAAAAGTCCCTTATAATAATCCCTTTGAAAACTATTTCATGAAACATGGACATGGATAATAAATATGTCCCAGTAGATACTTATGTAAAAACAACCTTGGATAATAAAGAGGTTGTGAAATTAACCCTTACCCACTCGGTATCTTACGAAACATACACCCCATGAAATCGGTATCATACAATGAATATGTAAATACACATAAATTAAATATTATTACACAAATAATACAATTATGGGCAGTACATACACCACACAAAAGGTAATAGTGGCAATATGGCACGAATCTCATGGGAATAAGGAGTGAGATGAAAACCCCAATTCCTTGTAATATTTCTTGGTTCAGGGTAGTTTAACCTTATGTATAATGGTGGAATAGTTGTTATTAAATTATACAAGAATCATATATATTAATATGATATCATATAAAATCTTTTAACATTTCTTTGTTAACAATATATTATTATTATCGTCGTTTCGGGTGTTAACTTACTCGTTTTATTTTATTTGTTTTGTTACGTAAGCCATGTTTGTTATAGATAGGTTGTATCTTATTCATATCCATAATTATATCAAGTCCTTAAATAATATTTTTAATCATCAAATGAGAATTATACTTAAATGGATACGATGGGAAGTGAATCTCATCACATTCGTGGAGACAGTTGTCCGTACGTACGCACGAGCGACAATATCATTGTTTTGATATTAAAATATTATATAATTGGATGGTATATAATATATAAAGAATCATTATAATGTTATATTTATTATTTAATTCAATTATGCATCATTATCATACCCATCCAAATAATAATGTTTTGAATAACAATTACACCACGATGTGGAGACGGTAAGCCGTACGTTTGCACGTATGGCGACATGTCATTCAAAGGATGGATAGAATACTCAATATGGTTGTACCATATTTATATTAACATCAAAGTATATATAATATAATGGAGTTATTATTTTAGAATGGAAATAACAAATAAAGAAGAAGTTGAAGAAGAAAGGAACTTGGAAGCGGGTGGTGAGAACATTACCTCTTCTTCGGGTTCTTCCTTTTGATTTGATCAAAAGGGATACTTAGGATGGATTTAGGATCAAACTATGGCCTCTAGGATGAATTTAGGGAATTTTAAAGAATATTTGGGCATGGTTTGGCAGAGCCAAATGGCTTTTAAGGTATGAATTACAGACAAGGGGGGGGGGGTGCCCTTTTATAAGAGGGGTGAGGGGCACCATTGGAAAAGCTAGAAATATTATTTTATAAAAAATTAATATTCGGTTTATAATGGCTCCAAACTAATTTGTTTCGAGTCTAAGGTGGGTATTGGTCGAAAAAAACTCAACCAATAGGTTTTAGATAGGTTTGGGTAAATTTATTAACCTTATATTTTAGTTTTAACTCTTAGTTAATTAGTTTGACATTTACCATGTCTCTTTGTATATTTATATTATATGGTTAATAAACTTACTATATACATCCCAGAGACCCCCAAGTGGTCCATTAATGTTACAAATATCATGATATAAGTCCTTTGGCCGAACCTTATATTTTTAGGAATATAATACGAATTAATAATATAATATTTGTTTTAAAAACTCTTTTATGACAATTTTGACACTATTGGGTATTTTGTTTTTGATAAATTCATAACAGAATTTTTACTTCTAAAACATTCATATAACCAATCATAATATTTCATATTAACCTATAAAATTATTGGAATTCATAAAAGTTTCAGATTATATTTATTTTTATATTTATAATATCAATTATTTTAATATTTCATTAATTAGGTAATTACTACATCACTACTGTGTCATAAATAATTTAAATTATTTAATGTCAAAAAATTATAAATAAAATACCATTATTTATGAAATATGTTTAGATTTCTAAAGAAAATTTACAAATGAATTTATCTTATTTATAACCCTATATTAAAAAGGTTTTAGGAATTAAACTTTGATTTTAACTCTTTTAACTCTTCTTTGAATTAAATAATAATAAATATCCTAATCTAAACCAAGTGGAACTAAATGATAATATTTTATTCCTAAGGTTATTTTTTTCCATGATAAACTTGTCCAATAGAATTAGGACATGTGTTAGTGTAATATTAATATCATTTTTACCCTTAATTACCCTATTTACTTTTAACTGTGGTAAATAAAAATAAAAAGTTACTATCCACCAAAAATTACTTTCATCTCATTGAACCAAATTTTACTTACTGATATAAACTATGTCTTTCGGAGTTTTGAAATTCCATTCTCAGAAGTAGTAAAATTATGTTTTATGTGAATTTTCAAATTCTCCTAGGAGATGGGTAAAAGACGGTGAAAAGTTCTAAGAAATTTATATATATATAAAATTATTATAAATTGACTCCAATGAATTACATTGAACTCATATAGGTATTATGTGTCTATTTTGACCTAAAATAAATTGAAATAAAATAAATAATTATTTAAATAAAAATTCAGTTTTAAACTATAACTTAGTGTTTTTCACTATTCATTAAAAATTGAAAGATTTCAGAGAAATACCAAAAATTCACCCTAAAATAATTTCGATATTCCGAAACCAAAAATGATTTCTTTTTTAAAAAATTCAAAACATAGAAGTTTCATTTATTAATTAATTCTCGTTGTCAAAACAAAGAGCGTGTTTTTAATAAATAATAACTATCAAAAGATTAACACTTGCTTATGTCCAGTTTAAATGTGAAATTATGTCCAATGACCAACATTGGATTAAATGGTAAAAATATAATCTAATTATACTTTAAAATCACTCAAATGCATAATTTATCACTATTAATTATTTTGATTTAAAAAGTTATTTTTTATTAAGATTTAGTAATTTTCACTATTCACCCAAATATGAAAGTTATCAGAAAAACACCAAATATTTATTGAAACTAAATTCTGATGTCCAGATTATAAAGAAGAATTTTATTTTTTCAAATTGAATATATTAAAGTTTCAAATATTTTATTTAAAAGGGGTTCACCATTAAAAGTCGGTAAAAGTGCATTTTTTGAAAAATACTTCTTTTATCTGAAAAAAATGAATTTGTTCTTACATTATGTGTATGAAACTCATAATATGGATTCTAAAATTATATGGATTATATAAAGTTAAAAATTCAGTTAATACTATTCATAATCGCTTTTGAATGGCTAGTTTGGTAGGTCGTGGTGTGCTTGAACTCGGTGTTGCGTGTAGTGAAAGTTATTGAATTATTTAGAAGAAATAACGCACTATGAAATCTTGGGGTGTTACAATTGCCCATTTTAATTTAAATAAAAGTTCAATATTCTAAGGAAAAAGGTTCATTACATTTTAAAATATTTTCACGAAGGATTTAGAAATCCAAATTTAGGTTGTTTTTCGAGAGTGAAAACACACACAACACACAACAATGGAAATGGGAAAGTAGAAAATGTGGACAAGAAACTGAAATAAGTACCTTAATCATCCACCACATACAAATAAGTACCAAAGAAAACATGGGTAGAACTTAGGAGCTCATGAACAATCCATAACATACTATACATGTGACTCATCCTGAAGGAATTCCTACTCTTGGTGACATCATAACGCCCAAAGGATCAGTATCACCCTACCTGGCCTAACTAAGGGGCCCAATCCCCTTATAGAGTATAATCGATACTCAGGGCCACTGGCCAGGGCATAATCTAAACTAGTGTAGCAATTTTTATCAGATGATTCACTTACTATGCCAGGTTCCCATGTCAACATGTGTAATAAAAGGGGGGGGGGGGGTAATCAACAAAGTCAATCAAGTAATGAGTCACATTGCACAAACATTAGACACAACTCACAAAACCAACATACAAAAAAGAATCACCCCTCAGTCACCTCAAAGAAAGTTTTCCAAAATAATTTATTTTATCCATGTGTCAAACGAGCCTTAACCAACTTTAAAGAAAATCCTCATTTCTTAAGAGAACCAAAAAACTTGTTCACACATAATAAGAAGTCATTTTTCATCAAACCAGAACTACACATAAAATTCCGTGAATTATGTTCAAAGGACAAATGGGCATTCTTTCACTATTGTGCTTCAATTCACCAAGAAAATATTTCAACTGACATGTATAAAATAAAAAACGCTTTTTACATTTAGTGATTATTCCAAAATTTATTATCTAATACTATTTATTATTTATTAAAATTAATAAAATATCAAGAAAATAGTAAATTCTAAATTTAAAGGCGAGTTTAGTGGAGGACCTAACTTGACACGCAAACCAATCATGATGACGTGACATGCCTCGCACGAGTGCGCAAGATGACAATCGTAGGTCCATAGAAAACCCTTGAAAACATGATGAAAATTCAAAGATAACTAAAATACATAATCTCCGACTTAAAACAATCCAAAAAAATAAAAAATGTCAAATAACCACATTAACCTACATTCAAAACATAACTCTCTTCATTTGTACTATTTAATAAACCACTTTAAAATTTATAAAACAATTTCCAAAGAGTAACCCAGAGCCCACACTCCCAAAACTCATCCAAATAACCCATTTTTTATCAAATGCACACCCACAACATACCAGGATAGAAAATACATGACTTTCATAGTTGTAAAAACTAAATACACAAATTCATGAAAATATATTAAACATCGCAAAATTGGATTTCAACAAAACACACCTTAAATTCAAATGATCATGATACCAAATATGAAACACAAACTAAGTTCATTTAAAAAAAACCTCGCACCAAACTAATCAATCAAAAAACATATCATATCAATTAAGCTGGTAAAAATAATTATCCGAACAATTATATCATACCATAACAAAATAATTTCACTCTGAAAAAAATTATTCAAGAAATAAAAAATAATTATTTATACCAATGAAATTAAAGAAAATAATAATTCAAGTAATGAAAATGATTCCAATATTTAAGGGTCAATGCAATGTACACTACCTCGGCTGCGAATGAATCTCCCTAAGCTGGTGCAAAATCTCATTCGCACCGCAACCGCACCTGCGGAAGCCAAAAAAAACATAAAAAGACAAGATGAAACATGAAATTTGAGAAATAAACCAAAGAAAACAAACCCTATGGTTTAGAGTTTATCCAAAATAGAAAACCACCAAAGGAGAACCCTAGAATGAGGATATCTCACCGCAAGGAGCTTCCAGTGAGATGTGTAGCTTGATGATAGGTCACCGTTTTCTAGCGATTGAGGACCGACTGAAAAAAGTGGGGGTATACTATGGTTTAGGTCGTCACGTTGGAAAATAAGAACATGGGGGTGTCATAGGTCAGGCGACCAAAAGATGTCCGGAGGCATGTTAAGAGGGGGCGAGTGTGAGGGATGGGAGAAGGAGGCCACAAGGGTGAAGATGGAGGGGCTTGGATGGCAGGCCGAAAGTGCAATGGATGAAGGTGGAGACCTGGCGAGGGAGGTCCTGGTGGGAATTGTAAAGGCCAGAGGCAATGGGGTGAGGGGCGAAGGTGGACGGCGAGGGGCGAGGGCGGTATGCAGAGGGTGCCAGAGGCTGGTGCTGGTGAGGCAACCTAGAGGTAGGGGCGAGGGGCATAGCATGGGGAGAGGGATGGCTATAGGAGGGGAGACCAGGGAGGCGGGTGTGCGGAGGGTGCGGCTGGGGAAATGTGGAGGGAAAATATGGGTGGACAAGGCTAGAGTCTGGAGGGTGGATGGTAAGGGTGTGATATAGGGCGAGGGGCGCATGAGCGAGGAACCAGGGAGGGAGAGGGGCACTGCACAATGAATGGAGGAAGGGGGGGGGGTGACAGGGTGGCTAGGGTTTTCCAGGATTTTTTTTTCATTTTATTATATTAGTAATATCATAATAATAATAATAACAATAATATATAGAATAATGATAATAAAAATAATAATAATAGAAATTATGATAATAATAATAATAATAATAATAATAATAATAATAATAATGATGATGATGAATTTCATTACACTAGGGCCAGTTGCGCGGCTACCGCCAACCGTGTTGTGACCGTGCACGGGTCTGAACCCAGTAAAAACACTAAATGTCAAAAAATTTGATCCGGGACCGAGCTCGGAACATGGAGAGAGAACCAGGGGCCAAGAATTAAATAAATAAAAACTAATTAAAGGTCAGGGTGTGACAATTCACCCCACTAGAGACACCTTTTTCCCCCAAAAAGTCACCTGACCCAAAAATTGACAAAACAAGAGTCGATGATCGACTGAAAGTGAAAGGAACCACCCCGCAAGAGAATGAGAGAACATGAGAGGGGTCTACCCACCACAATAATTCAACTAATGTAGAAATTTAATAGTCAAACATTCCACCCTAGGAGGGTGGGGAGGGGGCAATGTAGAAACTCCCAATTGATCCAAACTATCTTATATAGCATGAGGAAACAACACCTTAGCTAAAACTTGGAACTCTCAACCTAGACTAGAAACCCCCAACACTAGGAGAAAAACCTCCGAGACGTACGTAATCCGAAATAGTAAATTAGTGAATAACCACAAGCCTTGACTCCTCCGCAGGCATTAACACCTCCAAATGAACACAACTAAACCGAGATCAACCCATACAAGGGCCAACCACGTTTTTAAAAAAACACATGATTCAGAAAACCATGACCAGACAATCAAAACTGTTTGGATTACAATAGAACAAGTCCGTCATAACTTCATGACATAACAATGAACTCACAACCATGTCAATAATTATATAGTAGAAAATAAGAATGAAAAGACTTAAAAATGTTCCACTGCCAACATGGATCACAAAACCCGAACTGAGGATTCACACCCCCGGCAACCCCTAACTTTGCTTGAGCTTCACCCCAAGACCTATGGCTGGAGATCAGATGGCTGAAGGATCCCCTGCCTCATATTCAGGCACTAAAATTTCTCCAGTCACATCGTCTTCTATAGGCGATGATTCCTGCAGAACTTCTCTAAGTGACCCAAACAGCCGTAACGATGACATGTCTTCGGAGGGATGCGACATGATGGCTTCACGTGCCTGAACCAGCCACACCGGTGGCACACAACTGAATGGTCTGATGAAGTGAATGCCAGAACCATTTTAGAGGACTCTTTAGAAATAGGTCCATCTGGCACACTCTTCTCGCCAGATGGGGAACCTTCACGAGCAACTAGATTCGCTGGATTGCCAAGGACCTACGCTCGGGAGACCAGCTCAGCTAGAAACACATCATCCACCAGCTTCTTGAAATGATGGACTTAGAAAGGAGGACCTGCCCCTTGATCTTTGGACTAAGACCCCTGATGAGGAGATAATTCTTCATCAAATCCTGTGATGCTACCTCTAGAGAAAGGGACACAAGTTCCTTGAAATGGTCAACACATGCCTTCACTGTCTGTTGGCCTTGTTGAATACACATGAGCTCTCCCATTTTATCTGTCTTCACCTCTTCATGTATAAACCATCGGATGAAGAAAGATTTAAAGACATCTCACGTCATCCCAACTGGCATTTATGGTGGGGCGAGCAACCCCCATTCATCCAAAGCCGATAACTCAAATAATCCCAGGACCACTCGAACTCTAACAGACTTGAGTTCCCAACATACTAAAAGCACACTCGACCTCTTCAAACCAAATAACTACCTTTAACAGACCCCGATCACTGTTATGTATAGAAAATATCCGAGAAGGACAAAAAACTGGGAATGGATTATCAAAAACCTTGACGACCTTTCTGGGAACCATTTTCTGAAAAACATATAAAACTTAGATCCAAAACGGATATCAAGCTGAAGAAACATGAAAGAAAATTACTTCATCCAAAAAAACCAGCTCATAATAAACAAGAAAATACAAACACAACTACAAAATTTCTCTTCCAAAATCCCCTTTCATTTTTGATTTCACAATTGCCTTCCTTCAAGGCCACTTTCTAAATAACCAAACCCACTTTTCAAACCAAATTTAATTTTTCAAAAATCGCTTCCCTTTATAAAATTGCTTTTGAAAAAAAGGTCAAGATTTTAATTTCATGTGCACACCCCATTAATCCTATGAACCATTGCACATGTCTTCATCCGATTTCATCCATATGTACCAACACGCACTTCCCATGCACTCCCTCTCATGTTGAAAAGTTCATAAATAGCACCCGAGGTTGCACCCAAACCATGTCTCTATCAGTTCCAAGAGACCATAGGATTTTTAGATCAAGATCTTTCAGTATTAAAAATCCTTTTCACAAATTTAAATCAATTTAGAAGAAATATTCCTCATTTAAAAAACCCTTTTTTATTTTCAAAAGTGTACTTACAACCACAAGAACCAAGGCAACACACAACATGCATCAAATTACCAAAGTGAGGGACTAGTAGTCATGCTTAACCTGGAGACATGGTAGTGGGCCATGCCCCAAGTAATCACCGACAACTAGGAGGGACTTAAACCGTGTACTCAGACTCCACATGGGTCACTACTCCATGTGAAATCACGATATAACATCGGCTTTCCTCTATTGTCATCCCTCAATAAAATACAAACCACAATGAAACAAGGACTAAATTCCCAGACTAACCCTAGAGACTCGAGGTTCGGAACGAGCGAGGGTTCATGATGTCCTTCCCGTATCTACCTCTCGAGTCCCGAAAATCCTAATCTCCATCTACCAAATACCCAAAATAACATGGGCTTCTCTGATACCATTTTTTCACGAACCAACATGAGTTGACCATAAACCGGTCACCTGATCCGGTTCGTGACATGGCCCGAGAGGCGTTCCAGATCCTCCCGGGCTGGCTACAAGCACCAGGGAATCAAAAGAGAGAAAGAGGGAATGATTTTTCCCAATGAAAATAAATAAAGTAGCAGAAATAAAAAGAAAAAAAACAACACAAAGTAAATAAATGACATGAAATAGAAGGAATAGAAAAAAACACATACTAACCCGACCACGACCAAAACTCCTCACGACCCCGAGAGTCGATCACCAATGCACAACCAACTCTTGCCCACAGTGAGCTAGCTCGATTCAAACCTGAAACAGAAACTAAAAATAGGAAAACACAATAGGCATGAGTATTGAAACTCAGTAGGCGTGCCTAACAACTATTCCCAATGCACTACCTTTAAAAAAAATAATTTTCCAATTTCAGGTTTGAACTAAATTATATAAAATATTAGTTTTCATATACACTTTAATTTCTAAAACAAGTAATATTCCATTTCCCCTTTTAATTTAAAAACAATTTCAATATTTGAAGGAAAAAGGTGCATCACATTTTAAAACATTTTCATAAAATATTTATAAAACCAAATTTAAGTTGTTAGTCATGAGTAAAAACACACACAACACACAACAAGGGCAATGAGAAAGTAGAAAATGAGGACCAACAACCAAACTAAGTCCCTGAATCATCTGCCACATACAAATAAGTACTAAAGAAAACACGAGTTGAACCTAGGATCTCGTGAACAATCCCGAAAATTCTATACATGTCACTCATCCTGAAGGCATGCCTAATCTCATTGTCGTCATAATTCCCAAACGCTTGGTATCGCCCTACTAGGTCTAACCGAGGGGCCCAATCCCCTAGTAAAGTATAATCCATACTAAGGGCCACTAGCCAGTGCGTAATCTAAACTAGTGCAACAATCATACTTAGAAGATTCACTTACTATGCGAGGTTCTCATGTCAACTCATGTAATAAAAAGGGGGTGAGTCAACAAAGTTAATCAAGTAACCAGTCACACTGCAAACACATCACACATAAATCCTGCAACCAATGTACATAAAAGAATCACCCCTGAGTCACCTCAAAGAAAGTTTTCCAAAGTAATTTATTTTATCCAAGTTACAAACGGGCCTTAACCAAAATTAATGAAAAATCTCATTTCTCAAGAGAACCAAAACACTGGTCACGAATTAGATGAAGTCATTTATCATCAAACCAGAATAAAACTTGAAATTCCATGAATTATATTCAAATTCCTAATGGGAATTATTTCACTATTGTGCATCAATTCACCATGAGAATATTTCAAGTGACATGTATAAAATAAATAGATCTTTTGACATCGAGTGATTATTCAAAAATTGATTATCTATTAATATTTCTTATTTATTAAAATTAATAAAATTTCATGAAATTAATAAAGTCTGAATTTAAAGGTGAGTGCAGTGGAAAACCTACCTCATCTCACAAACCAATCATGATGATGTGACACGCCTCGCACGGGCGCATAAGCTGACCATCACCGGACTGTGGAAAAACCTTTTCAACAAACTGCAATCGCAAAGATAACTAAAATACATAAACATTGACTTAAAACAATACAAATGAACAAACAACATAAAAGAACCACCTTGACCTACTTTCAAAACATAACTCGCATCATTTGTACTATTTACTAAACCACTTTATAATTTATAAAACAATTTCCAAAGAGTAACCCACAACCCACACACCAAAAAAATCATCCAAACAACACAATTTTGATCAAACAGACACCCACAACATACCAAGATAGAAAACGCATGACATTCATAGTTGGAAAAAATAAATACATAAATTCATGAAAATATATTAAACATCACAAAACTTGTTTTAAAAAAAACACACCTTAAATTCACATGATCATGCTACACAATATAAAACACAAACTAAGTTCATTTACAAAGTACATTTCACACCAAACTAATCAATCAAAAAACATATCAGATCAATTAAGCTGGTAAAAATAATTATCCAAAAAATGTTATCCTACCATAAAAAAATAATTTCACTTAGAAAAATGACTCTAGAAATCAAAAATAATTATCAATACTAATGAAATTAAAACAAATAATAATTCAAGTAATAAAATGGATTCCTAAATTTAGGGGTCAATGCAAAGGATCCTACCTCGACTGCGGATGGATCTCCCGAAGCTGGTGTAAAACCTCATTCTCACTGCAACTACATCTGCGGAAAGCAAAAACAACCTAACAAGACAAGATTAAACATGAATTTTGAGAAATCATCCCAAGAAAATAAACCCTAAGGTTTAGAGTTTATCCAAAATAGAAAACCACCAATGGAGAACACTAGAATGGGGAGCTCTCACCGGAAGAAGCTGTCGGGGAGATGTGCAGCTTGAAGAGAGGTCGCGGTTTTCTAGAGATTGAGGGATGGATGAAAAAAGTGGTGGTAATCTGTGGTTTAGGGTGTCATTACGAATATTAGGAACATGGGTGTGTCATAGGTAAGTCTACCACAAGCTTTCCGGAATCATGTTGAGCAGGGGAAAGTATGAAGGCTAGGAGTAAGAGGATACAAGGGTGATGACGGCGGAGCTTGGCTGAACGGATGAAGGCACGAGGGACGAAGGTGGAGACCTGGCGAGGGAGAGTCTAGTGGGCCTCAGAGAGGCTAAAGGCTATGGGGTGAGGGGAGAAGGTAGAATATGAGGGGTGAAGGCAGTGTGCAGAGGGGGCCAGAGGCCAGCGCTGGTGAGGGAACCCAGAGGTAGGGGCGAGGGTTGTTGTGTGGGGAGAGGGATGGCTACAGGAGGGGTGCGCAGGGAGGCGGGCATGCAGAGGGTGAAACCAGGGTAGGGAGGAGGGAAAATAGAGGTGGAATAGGCTGGGGTCTGGAGGGCGGTTGGAAAGCATGAGGGTCAGGGCGAGGGGCACACGAGAAAGGAACTAAGGAGGGAGAGGGGTGCCGCACAACGGATGGGGGAAGGGGGGGTATTTAGGGTTTTCCATGATTTTTCCCATTTTATTGTATTAGTAATATCATTATTACAATACTAATAATAATAATAATAATAATAATAGTAATAATAAAACCAGCAATATATAATTAATAGATTCAATAATAATAATAGCAATAATAAAACCAAATATAGTACTAATAATAATAATAATAATATATAGAATAATGATAATAAAAATAAAAATAATATAAATTCTGATGATAATAATAATAATAATAATGAGCAATTGTATGACACTAGGTCCGATTGCGCGACTACCACCAACCGCACGGTGACCGTGCATGGGTCCGAAACCCAGTAAAAACATTTAACATCAACAAATTTGATCCGGGACCCAACTCAGACCTTGGCGAGAGAACCCGAGGCAAGAATTAAAAAACTAAAAATGAATTAAAGGTCAGGGAGTGACATGGATAAATATCCCCACTTATTTGACAAGTGTATAAAAATTCAAAGATCTATTTTCTACAATGAGGGAAGGATGTAACAACCCAAGTAATAATATAATAATACCTTTTCCTATCTTTTAATATATATTAATTAGATATTAATTTTAATTTAAAAGGGATGAATTATCTAATAGCGTACCTGATACACAATAATGGGTTTCTCCAAAATATTATTTTTCACACAAGACTGAGTTATAACGAAAAATAATTTATTAATAAAATTATTATTTTAAGTGGCAGGTATCAACTTGATTTTTTTATTATAGGGAATGTATAGAACTAACTGTATTATGATTACACTTGTTTATTGAATATTTTTACTTTCTTTTATGGGATTAAAATAAGATTCAATATAATTTTATGTATATAAAGATCTAATATTTTTAATGGTACTTTTACCAACAATTGATGGAGAAAAATTTTAAAATATAATTTTTGAAAAACTTATCAGTTCTACTAGACAAAATAACCTTATTATTTTCAAGAAAGTCATAAAAATGTACTTTTCTTGAATGTTGTTATTTTTATGATAAAATTCATATTTCAATGAATAGTGAAAAATACCGTATTTTAATTCAAAACATAATTTTCATATAATTTATTTATATGGTTAGGTGATCCTTCAATTATGTTTTGAAAAATAAATAAACAATGTTTTATTATTTTATACAATTCTGGTCATTGGAATCAATTTCAAATTGAAATTGTATATAAAAACAATATGAACTTTTGAAGAAATTTACATTAAAAATTTGTTTCCACATTATGTCAATGGGAATAATTTTTAAATTAATTTTAGTCACTTCTATGAATTGAATTTTAGAAAATTATTATACATGATTTTAAAGAGTATGAATTGTTATCTAATAAGATCAAAATATTTTTTTTGAAATGTAACTTTAGTAAATTTTACCATGGTTAAAGGTAAATCATATAATTAAAGGTAAAAATAAAATTTTAATAATATAAAACAATCCTAACACTTTTCCTATTCTTATTATTTGTGTTATTGTAAATCAAATAATATGTGGGCTGAAATTATGGACTTTGGAAGCCACTTGGGTGTGATTATGTCATTGATAACATTTCATTTAATGTAAAAAAAATTATTTCATAAACATGTGTCTTTTTACAAAATAAAATTTGATATGGTGTTATATAAGTGATATCTTGGACTATAAATAGTTCATAGAAATACTAAATTATTACTTAAGTCATGATAATTTATTTATATTTTTTGACATTATATAATTAAATTTAATTGTGGCATAATGGTGATGCATTAATATATTTAATATAGAATGAATCAAATAAATGATTTTAATAATATTAAAATTA
Organism: Viscum album; assembly: GCA_963277665.1. Lineage (NCBI taxonomy): Eukaryota > Viridiplantae > Streptophyta > Magnoliopsida > Santalales > Viscaceae > Viscum > Viscum album. The sequence continues at coordinate 926,558,814 of OY728127.1, forward strand.
ATATAATTAGAAATATTTGATTCAATACACGAAATTTAATGATGACTTTGACATATTATAGATGATTTAATGTATTTATTTCTATGTCATAAAGTTGTTATTATTTTTGAAAAAACTCAACTAATATTGTCAAAATTGACATAATTCATATTTTAAAATATAGAATATTTAATTAAATGAATAAATATTTCTAAAAAGAAAATGTTCAAACAAATAGTTGAGATAAGTCTATAAATGTCATTAATTACTCATTAATTTTTTGTTTGACATGATTTGGTAATTATTTTAACTCTCAATTTCTAAATTACTGAATAAAACAATAAGAGTTAAAAGGGTTAACACATAACGATAATGAACAATAAATATCCAAAACGTTCCTAATTTTTATTGTATGAATTTATTTAGACCCATAATCATCCTATATAGTAAATAAATCATCTTGGTAACATTTGGAATAGAAATTTAATTTATATTGAATTAATATGTTTAATAATTTCATGAGTGCCCCTCCCCTCTCCAATAAAAGTCACTCTTATTATGTATTCCATACATTCCAAAAACTTTTTTATTTGGGAAATATACACCCAAGACCCTTCCTAGATTCCATCCCCACATTATTGAGCCATTATTTTATTCATAACACCCTTCATAAATGTTTTATGGTGATAGTAATGGTTATCATCCAAAGTAAAGGTAATGTTTTTATTTAAGTGTTTCTATTTTATTTCTTCTTTCACATCATTCAACTATTATAAACCCATGATTGGATAATAAATCCACTATATTATATAAACTATGATGTTATTATGTTAATAATATCACCTAAATACTTCCTCACTTCCATAAAATTGGAATGGAATTAATCGCTTGTGCGTACTAGTGGACTATCACCTCTATGAACTAATGTAATTAATTTTCCAAAACCATCTCCAATGAGTGGTTCTAACGATGGAATTAAATTTCCCATGTTATATTCATTAAATAATAATCATCATAAAATAATAATATATCAATTATGTTCTTACTTTCAATGAACATAAAAATGATAACATCGTTTGTGCGTACATGTAAACAATCACCTCCACGAAGCGATGTTATTTGTTTTTGTTCACTACATCACTTGTATGATATATATAAGTATATTTAAAAGATTAATATTATATTAATAATTTTATGATCATTATTTAAAGATAACCTAATAATTTACTTATTTCCACAATGGCCAATGAAAAATTAAAATGTTAGCCATGTATACGTACGATTTACTGTCTCAATGATTTTAATGCTGTTCATATTTCATTTCCATAGTTAATGGATTAATTAAAAAGTATAATTAATTTAATATAGTGATATTTACATGATGGATATTATTCTATATATGACATACTTATGACAACATGTACTATTGAAATCATACAAAGTTCATTTTTGAACTCAAGTACCAAATAACGACAAAAAACCCAACATGAACTTAATTAATTATTTAAATGTAATATAACTATAAATAAGTGACATAAAGGGAATAACAAAATTCATAAAGGTTATGAATAAATAATAAATTAAACTATGTTTATTATTCAGGATGATAAAGAAAATATAAGGAAATTTAGACTCGAGGTAAGAGACTTTATATCAATATCCTTTCCTTGAGCCATATTTTGATAATATACACCACCTTATTTTATATAGTGTATAATTAAAAACATTGACTTTTAATTCCATTCATAGTATTTCATATAGAATATTTTATATGATTCATTTTAATAAATTATAAAAATAATGTTTTTTAACATATAAGTTGAAAATGAATTTTCTACCACCGTGATGATTATTTGATATTTTGCTTCATCTACAAGAAGAAAAGTTTTTTAAAGAAAAATAAATACCATTTTCAATTTTTAGGTATTTTTATTGATAATGGTTTTTATAATGGATTTATTTTATTAATATATTGAAATATAATTTTACAATTTCAATAGAGAAATGTTATTTTTCATTTAAACATGTATTATGTGTTATGATTATGTTATGGTTCTTTGGCATTGTTTTTGTATACGGGCAGTTCCAAGATAAACTAAGGGCCAGTAGCCCCCAGATTTCTCTCTAATTCATTGGGTAATGAGACATAATTAAATAGTTGGGTTACACATAAGAGATTTTGGGAATATACTACAATGGGTACTTGAAATGTAACCATGAAGGTTACTCCCAATATAGCTGTGAACTCTAAAATGTCAGTATGATATGGATTCCACATGTTTCATTTATAGTTTATAATTTGCAAGAATTTTTTTAGGAATCTTATGATTTTATGAGGTATTTAAAAGTGTTTATAATTTATAAATAAAAATTATGATCATATGAATTTTTTTCTTGAGTTTAATATATTCACAAACTCAATGTCTCATTCCTTATTTTATATATTATACTGAGAATTTTTTTCTCATCTGATGTTTTTGAATTTTTTTCCATTGGCTATATGGGTAGGGAGGATAAATTAAGAATTCATGATAAATGTTATGAATATTTCTATCAATAAAAAATAAATCAGGTTTTAAAGATTTTTATCTTGTAAAAAATGGATAGTGAGTACAAATGTATAAATTATAATATTTTAGTTTTTATATTATTGTTATGTCCTAATTTTATAAAACTATAAACCAGAAAATATATTTAATGATAATTGGTGACATAAATCTATATTTTATTGTGTTTAGGGTTGGGTCCTTATTTCCAGAGTCGCCTGATTCAGTCTAGTTTCCCCACAAAACCAATAGGTAAATATTGAAGGGATCACTAGAAATTCCAATACGACTCTACAATGTTAAATATATAAAAAAAGGGTATTATGAAACAATATAAAATATTCCTAACTTTATGAAAAAACTCGAAAGAGTTGGGGGTAGAATGATTCCCAGATTATGGTCATCCTCAATCTTGTGATGATTGGTGCCAAAAAAGTAGAAACAACACCTAGAAAAACACTATTCATTACCTAGGAATAAATTTAAAAGGATTCTATGGCATGCAAATGTCCACTCCATTGTCCTCAATCTATTTGAGCCTGGAATGGACCGCATGGGTCCTATTTTACATCATCCTTCTTGAGAAACTCACTACACTAAGTGTTGCCTCTTCAATGTTAACAATATTCCATCTTCCTCTTAGTAGCACAATGGGTTGGAAAATCTCAAGAAATATTTCCCTGATCATCACTAGAATAACATCACCACTCATGTGGCTAACCTGATCCATAACATGGCTCTTGTGGTGCTGGCCAAAATTCATGAGACTGTGCATTAGTTTTCCACCTGTGTCGTGATCCTATCATCTGCTGTCTACAAAATTCTACATAAACCATAGCCTAGTGACCACCAATATGATCTAAATCCAAAATTTTCTCTACACAGATTCTCTCTATGATTTGATATCACTCCCTTATCCGGGAATAAGTGTGAATTAAAATGGATACCACACCTTTTTGTATGTCCTTAGGGAGGCCCTACTCAATGGTTGGAGCTAGGAAAAATGGGTCCTAAACCATATCCAGGATGTAATGAAAATGCCTTTTAAACCTCAATGAGTACTCTTCTATAGTCATGCTACCCTGGAAAAATTGAAGAAGCTCCTGGATAGAAACTGATCATGATATGGATACATAAAAATCTTCCCTAAAGAGTCACTTAAACTGTACGTAAGATAGCATTTCCTCATCCCGGGCTTTCATCACTAGATTCCACCATCTCCCACCACATTATGATTAGTAGGTTTCCACATAAGGAAAAAACATGCGTGACTACCTTGAGCAAGTCATTAGCTTCTTGAAGGTCTAGATCACCATAAAATCTAAGAGGTCGCTACCTTTGGAACTATCATATCACACTCAAAATATGTGAATACTTGACCTAAACTAATGGAATGACGGATATCTCAATGAGTGGTGAACCAACTAGTGGACCACCTAGTGGTACCACCTCATAACCAGTTCCCTAAAACTGAATCCTCGTCATGGGGTGAATCATCATCAAAATCGCATTTGGGTCCCTATTTGTCTATATTCATAGTGGAATCCAAAAATAGAATCAATATTTTCCACATTCAGATAGTATATCTAGGGAGTTGACTCAAGAAGGACAAGTAGAATCCAAAACCCAGTCTTTTATATTTATTTCACCATTACTTCCATGCAACTAGTTTCCTAATGCACTAAGTTAAAAACAAGTTATCAGATTCCTAGTAAATGGATACATCTTCCTTTGCACCAACACCAGAAACACTATCCTAAAAAATGAACTCAAAACACCATTACACAATCTGTATGAAACCCAAACTAAGCTCATGAAACTGTGTTCCCAAAGTGGAACCCACTCAGATACCACACTATCTTGACCTAACCCAATGGTCCTTGGGCCACAACTCTCTAAGCCTGCCTCCAATAGGATAAGGGCTGGTAGCTAGTGCTGAGTATGCATAAAAAATATATGTGAGGACTTTTCCAAATGTACCTGTATAAATGCACTAACAAAAACATCTATTAAATAGTGTATAGAAATAAAAAGTGGTGAATAAGATGCATGCAGACATATATCCCAAACTAGAGTACAAATGAAATATTAAAATCATTAAATTTGAAAAACAAAAAACCATATAAATAATATAATATCATCCCACCTTCTTAGAAGGAGGGGACCGATATAAAAATAAACGGCTAGAAATTTCCTGGGCCGACCTTTGGTAAACACCTCGTTTGGTCTTGCTCACTAAGCTTCACCTACCTCAGATCATACGGGGACTCCATCAAAAGGCCTATAGTATGTATATTACATAGAACATGTTGTAAAATTCCATGATCTGGTAAGTATATAAGTACTCTATATGCCCCCAAAAAAATCAAAAGAAAATAGAGAAACTGAGAGGAAACAGTTAACTTGACCAAGAAAAAGGGAACATAGTTGAGAGACAAACTCCATCTCAAACCATCCATGGATATACATGAAAAGTAATCTCAGTAAAAAAGGGGGGCTCAACCCAATCACATGAAAACCACACATGTAATCCCAAAAATAACAAGATATAATCCTCTTAGTCTTGTTGTCTGATGAGGTTCTAACCACATAGGCAACTACATGATTCTACTTGAGGTTATAAATAGAACACACAACCAGGAGAACCATCCGCATGATCAAATCCATATCAAATTCAAGTCATCCATGTGTTACCCTCCATCGAGAACAAGTCACTAGGTCAATCTATAGTACCCATCACTAGAGGTCCAATAATAACTAACTTGAACCTTGAGCTAGGCCGTAAGAACACAAGTGGAGATGCCTTCCGCTCAGAACTACACAATGTTTGAGGGAGCGCTACTCTCGATTATTAATTATGTGAATCATCTCTAATGAGAGGTAATATAGGGATCCATACCTCAAAAAATTCCATCACATGTGGAGGTACTAGCTCCTTATTAACACGTGAAACTTTTTGTACTCCTCTATGGAGTGTCCTATACCTCAATCCATTGAGGGAGCACTAACTCTTATCAAAGTATCACACATAACTAGTGGAACAAACTTCTCTAAAAAACATACTCAAAATAGAAGGGAACACAAAATCCAATCAAGGAACCACTCCCCATTGCTACCCAAAGATGGGGGAGTAATACTCCTTAGACAAGGAAAAACACCCTAGTATAATAAGAGAGTTCCACTATGTGACTAGAGGACCTACACCCCGGTATAATAGGGTAGTTCCACTCTAATATAATGATTTATATGGGGAACTGGTGCCTTAACATGATAGGGGAATTCCGACACCAAGCTAGAGAACCTACTCCATTAAAAGATAGGGGAGTCACAAATCTACTGGAACAATGCATATGGAGGACCCACACCCTGGAATGAGAGGGTAATTTGAAATAAAAGGATATAGGGCCAACACCCAAACGTGATATGGGAGTACTCAATATACTTTTATATAAATTATAGAGGACCCATGATCTAAAATGATAGTGGAGTACCATGTCTGCTGATAGAGGACCTGTACCTTCATCAAATTGGGGATTAACTACTCTATCTAGAAAAAAATTCTAGACGTCCCGCTCTCGGACATGAAATGGGAGTTTTGTCACCAAATACATAAAAAATCTAGGGAACCAATTCAATAATGTAGTAGGGGATTACTAACCATGAAATTAACTATTAAAAAAGTATATATCATGCACACATGACATGGGGTGTCCCATATCTACCAAAGATGAGAGGTAAGGGAAACCTGCACCTTGATTAGATATGGGAGTACCGGTCTCATTATCTCTCTATGAACCCCACTGATCACCAATATTTTCTAAGTGCAGCTGGAAGGAGTTTAATACTTACCATACATATCATTTCAACATAGCCAAAGGTGTGGGACCGATGCACTGATAGAATAGGGGAATACTTCTCTAATAGATAACAGAGGGTAGTAGACCCACATCCTAAGGATATAGGGAAGGATATTAACCCCGACGTCATCCCAGTTATCCACCCTAATAACTATCCAATGTTAAGAACCAAATCAACATCATTGTTCTCAAAGGCCACCACATCGCATCATAAATTCTACAAAATATAACACTATTGCGTTCTATGTGAAAAAATAATTAGGATGTGCTACTAACAAGCCTAAATTTGAGTTCTCAAAAAGGAGATATGCAAGGAAGAAAATATGAATGGAGAACAAAAAATGCATTGGGGTGCACACAATGGGTGAAATCGACCGAGAAACTATCCTTGTATCCTATTTAAAATGTTTTCCAATCCATGTAGGAATACACAGTGTGTACACCCCATACTAAGTGTGTCCTACCTCACTTGGCCCCAACCATGTTCTTACTCCATGCGGACAAGCTAGGTGTGTCCCTCACATGCCATGAAACCCATACTACATGGCATGTTTAGTATAAATGGATACTAGGACATGAACTTTTTTAATTACCATGTTTTGAAACCCATGTTAATGTACCTTTCGGTGTAGTTATACATTCTTGTTCTCTATTACATAGATACGCTAGTCATTTCCTCTGGCACACAACATGGGGTCACAACACATGTTTTATCCCTAGTACACAATGTGTAGTCCCAAAATTTCTTCTTCCCTGAAAGAAAACAACATACAACATTTTAAATTGTACAACACACTATGTAGGTTGTAATTCTTGATGTGAATTATCTCTATAGTCGACCGATTCACCCTGATTTACCTCGAAACCAATAGATTAACATAAAAGGGGACACTAGAAATTGAACTCGGGTTATAAAAATTTAATAAAGAATAATGAAGTTTAACATGTACTAAAATAAAATGTTCCTACCTAATGGGAGAAAGTCCAACTTTTAGGGTATAGAAAATTGCCTGAATTAGGCTTCTCCTCGACCTGATGATGATTGGTTCCAAGAATGGAGATCAAAAGTACTTCATCACTTTGATTTGACTCATTTTATATCAACTTCCAAAGGGGGAGTGGAGGGTTGGATCCTAATTGTGTCATTAAAAAAAATTTGATAGGGTGAGGGATTTAGGTTATGTTTATTAATTATTTTTTTAATTAGAAAAATCACCACATGATGCCATGCCAAGTCTCTCCCACTCGCGCACCTGTTACAGACAACATTATGTTTCACCTAGGTTAAACATGATGTTGTGAACATAAAAATGGACAAATATTCTCAATATGATACTCTCCTTGAGATTTATTCCACATTTCATGATATGTTGTGTGCATGTGATAAAATATTTTTAATATTTTTAATTTTACCCCACTAAGGATCTCTGGTCCCTTGAATCCTATGATGACTCAACGACTTGCTTTAGAAATATTCTTATAAATATTACAAAGGTATTATAGTTAAAAAAAAATATTCCACCATTCACATTATTTTTTAATATGATGATATTTTAATGGTTTAGGAATGAAATATTCACCTTCAATTTATGAAATAAGTGATGATATCGAATTTAATCAAGGAAAAACCTTGGATAAGGTTATCTTGAAATACTATAAGTATATATTTAAATGAATATTATTAAATATTAGGAAAGGGGTTATGAAATAATTTTTTTTCATGTTATCATCATTTTTGTTGACAACAATGGCATTTTCAACCCAGTTTAGTTTATGGATTTGTGATTGTCAACTTTTCCTAACCTTGTTCTCTATCACTCTCCATCTAAAAATGATAGTAATATTTATCTTCCATGTATATGTTTTAACATTCCAACTATTATAACTTATGTTGAAACCTAATTTTGTGTTTCCTTGGGTAAATAATATGTTTTCAACTTCCCCTTTTTAAAGGAAGTTTTAATATTCATTTTTATGATGTGGGTTTCAATGAAATGTCCTTTCATGTGTTATTCCATTGTAACCCAGATGAATTTTAAGTAAAAATTAATTGGGGGTATGATAAACATTCCAAGATTTGGTGAAATATATATTTTTAATTAATTTAATCTTTTTGATATTTTTCATTTCACACAATAATGAATATAAATTTTTTATAACTATATTTGGCTTACAGTATACGTAAAACCAAGTTATGATTGTGAAACATGAAAAACATAGATTAATTTTAAGTAAGAACGAGGTTATTTTTAGATTTTGTTATACATAATTCAATTCTCCATTGATATATTGAATTACACACAAATATGACTAATAATGAACAACAATATACTATACATACTGTTGTTAAAATATTATTATAATTACTACCTATCCATTGGAATATGTTTTTTGAATAAGATTAATTAAATTATGAAAAAAATATTTAATCATGTATATGAGAAACAATATTATGTGTCTAATCAACTATAAATGAAAATAAAACCATTTTATAAAATACAAAAATCCATTCATAGGATATCTATATTTATAGAATCATATATGTTTTCTCTTAACAAAAATAATTAAAACACTTTGGATAAATGGGTTCAATAAAATATAAAAATATACAAATATATATTATATTTATTCAAAATATTAGTATTATCCTTATGTGTATTTTTTATAAGTTATAAGAATAAAAAAAATTTATGCATAACAATATATATTTTTCTAAATGGTTAATTTACCTCCTTTTAATAAAGAGCGTATTTTAAATAAAATTTTGGAAACTATTATAATTATTATTTTAAAAATAAACTTTTTATTTGAATTAAAAATATCAATTGGTACATTGGGTTAAAATTTTGTATTTTTTGGAAATATTTCATTTCTGGGTGAATAGTTAAAAATACTAAATTTTAATTAAAATAGAATTTTCATCTAATTTAGTTATGTAGTTAAATTTTATTTTAATTTTTTTAAACATTTAATTAAATAAAATTTCAATAAATTAATCCAATTTAAGTTATTATAACCAATTTAAAAAATATATTAAATATGAAATCATTTCAATAGTATTAACTAGTTTCTCTTAAAAACCAACTATCGCAACAATTCTTCGGGATTAATTTTAAATTAAATTCTGCTTCATGGGTGATTAGAATTTGGAAAAATGGATTAATTATTTGGAATCATAATGATTTTTAATTTATTATATGTTAAACATATTTCCCCCCAAAATATTTGTGAAAGTAAATAAAATTAATTAAGTTGATTATGGTAAAAAAGAGTTTACTTTATGGTTGAAATGTAATATTAAGAGGCCGAATGACATAGAATCCTATAAAAATTACACTTCATGGAAGTATTTATAGCATTTCATATTTGGTAACTAATTTGGATTATTATGGGAGGCCCATGATGTAAGTGAGTCCTCTTAATAGTGTTTAACTTTTTATGTTTACAATAATGGCACTCCTCCTCCACTATAAAAGGGTAGTCACCACCCTCACTTCCTCACACATATCAAGACACATGGGTTACTCAAAACCATTCAAAAATAAGATCCCAAATATCTACCAGTTCATCCTATAAGACTTCATTTGGGAATTAACTCAACTAAGGAATCCATTTGGTGAAAACCAAAAACTGTTATCCAAAGAATATGCAACATTCTCCCACACATTATTTCAATTTATTTTCTTAATAAACCACATCAAATATTGTTATGAAATACTTATATAATTACCCATGTATCCTAAATATGATGATATTTTGTTATTCTATGGTTTATACCCACACTTACACATAAATTCATTAAATGGTTAAATAACTTACCATTTATGTACGACAATCTACCACCGTGTGAAATGTTGTTCTTCATATTTCCTATACCATATATATTGGTTGGAAATTATAATGGAAACTCTATTTTTATATGATATATATATATATATATATTATATTTATTGTATATTTATAATTATCTAAATCATACATAAAAACACTTTTATGATTTTCAATTAGTGTAAATAGGATAACTTCTCTTTTGGATGTGTAGACTACCGCCTCCTAAAATCGATGTCATTCGTTCACATATTACATGAAATGCATTAAGGATGGTTTTTGTGAACCTATTTGATATATAATATATAATAATTCCATAGGAAAGATAATATTTATAGATAAATATATTTCATTAACCTTCTTTCTTTCAATACGATAAGAAAATGAAAATAACATTCATGCATATGTATTCCCTACTGTGTCCATGATCGGTGTATTAAATTTCATATATCTACATTTAATAGATTATTATAAATATTTAAATAATAGATATATAAAATATATAAATAATGTTCTAGTTTCTGTAAATAAGTAAATCATTATCTAATTAATAAGATAAAGAATAAAAATTCAACACAAGTATGATAAAAAAAGGGCTTATTGACTGAAAATGATACTTTAACATGGAACTATTAATAAATGAGTACTATTATATAATAAGTGAATAATATATGGTATTATATTTAATAATATCATTTCATGATAGATTTATAATAAACGTATACTAATATTACATGTGTTTTTAACATGTTGGAAGAAAATTAAACACATAAGGTAAGGGTTTTCTCTTGCACTTCTATTTTAGTGAGACTTATGCATTATTTAACGACAATTTATTTTGTGTGGTTCATAAACTGACCATGAATTTATTATATTATTATTGTACATAAATTTATGGATATTTATATATCCAATTTATTATATTTATTTCCTACGAATTTATGATTCAAATGATACCAAATCAGTATGGTATTTTTTTTTCCAGTTTTCTTTCTTTTAAATACATTCCATGTTATGAACCAATATTTTTCTATTAGATATATATACTACCATATGACATGTTATATCAAGAATATACTTAATTCATGATATTTTAAGCTTCATGGAATATTTTTCTGTCATGTGTATTATGATATAATGTTACCAAAGTGGTAACTATTTATGGCTACAATCTCATCATTTTTAAGATTGTTTTTATGATTATGATTTTGTTAATGAAATATAATAATCCATATCTTAAGAAAACTCCTTTATTTTATAAGTATATGGGTATTCATTTTATATCGATTTAATTGTGACATTTTTATACACTTTTTTACTTTTGATAACTTCAAAAATATTTTTAATAAGATCTTACTTTGTTTCACTTTTCTATCAGAAATATCTTTTCTTTTACTACCTTGTTTTCTAAACATGTTATATGAAATTTTTTCCCTCTAACATATGTTGTTTAAATTAATTTTTATCCCTTTTATACATTTTTACATTATGGTTTTAAAAGTAATCTTCTTGTTTTTCTTCATAAATTAACATTTCTAATATTTTAATGGAGTAAATGGAACGTTTGACATGTACATAGATACCCATAGTCATGACTATAATTTAATTAAAGAATACCTTTTATGTTTACAAGTTTATCATTATTTAATTTTTTTAATAATATTTTGGAAACCGGTGTAATTGAAATGTGTCTTTGAAAAAAATGGTTTTAATAAAAATTACATTTAAAAAGTATTTTAAATGATTTTGAAATCATACTTTATATGTTTTAGAAAGATATTTTCAATGAAAATGATTTTAGTGATTTAAAAATTTCATTATTTGTTTTCATATAAGTATTAAAATAAAGGATCTCCAATATGATTTCATGATTTATTTTTATGTTTTCAAATTATTTTCACTAAAAAATGTTTTAAAATGTTTTCAAGATTTATTTATGAATTTTCAAGATGTTTTCATAGAAAAATATTTTCAAAATATATTCAATATTTCATTATAATTTTCAATGATATTTTTAAATAATAATATTTTCATAATTCTTTATGTTTTAAAATTAGTTTTTCATAGTGAAAAATATATCTTCATTAAAAAATATTTTAAATTATTTTTTCATGAATTATTTATAAGAAATTATATTTGAAATTGTTTTACAAAAAGGATTTTAAAAGAAAGGCTCTTTTACTTAATAAATGTTAAATGTGATCCTTCAAAATCCTACCCCATATAAGATTTCATAATTTGTAATAGATAATTTATTTACTGGGGATGGTATCCATGAAATCAATTAATATTACTTCTTAAATGGTTTAAGTTATGATATAATTATGTTTATAACAACAATTTTTCTACCACGGGTTATATGCTTTTGAAAACTTCTTATTTTCATGGGTTATTCTTTGATGAAGTAATTATGAGTCCTATCTATTTTCCATAGGTGATGTTTTGATGATATGTTTATGACACCCATATCATTTCATGATTTATGATATGATTATTATGAAACCCCTCTCTTTTTATGGGTCATGATATGATGAATGTATTATTTTCTTATAGAATAGGTATATATGATTTTATTATATGATGGGTGGGACCTATATCTACAAAAAATGAACTATGTAAACATTTATATCTCATGAGATAATGATGGGATGTAATTCAAAATATTTGATCCACAATATGAATTAGGTGTGTCCTGATCCAAAGTTGGAAAAAGGTGCATTTTGATACACTATATGAAGGTGGGTAAAATTGATCCATAATGAGAATATGGGAAAACCCAATTCACAATGGAAATATTTTGATACCCACTCCAATATGGGAATATGGGTAAATATGATCCCTTATAAGAAATGTACTACGATTGGGGGTGGTGGGGTGTCCTGACCAGTATGTGTAGTCCCCATGAAGTGCCATAATAAGTGTTGGAAATGATACCTAACATATACATAATGATTATTATATTTGAAACTAATTACACATTAACAATGTCATTTCTGGACCTATTTGGATGTTTATAAGTTAATGTGTGGGAATTATTTCGCATCTTTAACTAAATGAGTGTACCTATTTCAATTTTAACATGTTCATAATTTTATATGCTTATGTTTATGATATAAGTATATGTTTTATACCTATTCTATGATGTGATGAATTATTCTATTTGGATTCTCTATTATTCATGTTTTATGAACTAGAAATATTTATTCCATGATTCATGATTATGATATCTGTTATGTTTGAAATGATCTCCTATTTTAATGAGCATGTTCTCATAAACTTTTTCAATTGATTATACTTACATATCTTCTTTTTTTACCATTAATGAGCATCTGAAGTCACCCCTTTATTATATATTCAATCTCTAGGTTATCAATACATGTATTTTGTATGTTGTGTCTAATAAGGGTGCCGGTTATGGAGGATCTAGTGGGAGATAATGTAGCTCATTTATGTTCATGTGTTTATGTTTGCAGGTTTCTATGAGAACCAAACTAATATGGTCTTGGGGTGTTTTTTTGTAAGGTTTAATGTATTCTAAAAAAATAATGAGGTATATTTTCACGTTAATAGAGAGTTACTGTAGTATTTACTAGATCCTTATTTTGGATAAGTAGTAATGACCTGATTACAAACAAGATTACCATTTAAAAACCTTGTAGTATATCCTCTAAATTATAAAGGAGTCACATCCTACCTACCTTTTGTTTGGGTGGAAATACCATACCATCCTTTTAGATGAGAATAATAACCCAGTTAAGATGAATTTTAGACCGTAAAAGCATAAAACAAACTATGGAGAACAAAAAAAGGGTTGTAAAAAACACAACAATGCAATACAGAAAGAATTTAAGACCAATAGAAGAGAATAATATGTAGAAATTTGACGTAGCTCATGTTCATTGATTGATTCCACTGTGAATGATGAAAAAGGTTTATGTCCTTCATGATCAAGGAAATGCTACAATGGGCATTATTCATATTCAGTACTTTACAATGCTCGTATAAGGGTTCATTTTTTATATCTCTTTAATTGTATCAATCATCATATTCAATCCTCATTGAATAAAAAAATAATTTATTTTTTTATTCTCATTACAATTATAGATTTCTATCTTTAACTATAAATATCTAGGATCATTTCAATTGACAATCACAAAATGTCACATTTGAAAATTAATAAGATCTTAAGATAATATCATTACTTGTATTTTTTTAACATGTAGAGACCTTGTACTCATTAAATTGTACATGAAATAACTTCTAAGAAAATGGAAAAACGTCATTAACATTAAAGATAATTATTAAAATGTATAAAAAACTAAAATATTCATAAAAAATACACATTAATTTGACATCTCAAAAGATACATAAATAAGTGTATATGATAATAACTATGAAAATAATTATTTTATAAACTAAATTTATTTAAAAATATATAAAAAATTCAAATAGAGAATAAAAAAATAAGTAACTCTTAGAAAAACAATCAAAATAAATAGTTGAACATCAAACATAGTTATAATGAGCTAATGTGTGGTCAGTATATGTACCATGTGCAGTTGGAATGATGGTCATGAACTTATGGGTGGTCACTAAAAATAAAATCAATGTTTTTATTAACCTCAATTGGTAGAGTGGCTAGAGGATTCATAGCAGGTAATCCCTTCATGAGGTAAGGAAACTTCAACACCTTATGATAAGTTGAAATATGACTTACGGTTATCTTCCCAAAAATTATACATAAAATATCAAAGAATGTTCCATTGTATTCTCATTTAATACTTCCCTGTCAGGTAATTTCATTGAATAAAATAAAAAATATGGTTCATGGTTGGTTCAAGGCTGTTAGTTGTAGAATGAAAGTTTGACATGAGAAACTATTGAACTGTTTCTAGTGCTACCAACCTTTTATTGAAATCATCTATGTGGTGCTCTTCTAAAAATGAATATGTAGCACTCATATGTGAAAGGATACATGGAACCAAACACATAAAAACCACTTAGTAGAAAATTGAAATTGTCTATGTAATTTTATTTTGCACACAACTAGGTAAATATCTTTTAATTAAAAAAATTATTTCAAATTAAGGATTTTAAAATGATTTTATTAAAATTTTTAAAAAAGTAAAATAAATATTAATATAAACTGACAATTCAAACCATATCCCCATTTTTCTTAATTTCTAAACCAAAAAAATTAAAATATTATGAATTCCCCAATTTTTGTCACAAATATTATCTCCAGTTATTCTCCCCATCATTCTCACCAACATTATCCCACAATTTAATATTTATCCATGTAAAGAAAATAAGAAAAAGAATACAAATATCAACAGAAAAGAAAAATTAAACAGAGGATAACTCTACGTGAGTTCACGAAAGTATAAAAATAGATTATTAAAAACAATATAACATATTTTATTCATGAACCCAAAAATTAAACATCCATAATTTAGAGTTCAGGTTTGACTTTTTTAAATTCTCTCTAAATATAGATATTTTATAAATATGTATTCTAGTTTTTTCGTTAGGGATGTATTCCAAAATAATTCCCCATTAATTAACATGATCTCTAAGAAAATGAAATACAACTTATGTATTCATTATCCTAGAATATTTTAATTGGTTTTTATACATAGATATTTTATCCCAAAATATAGAAATTTATCTATGTAAAAATTAAAATCTCAAAGATTTTGTTTTATATATAGGCTTTTTGAACAAAGATTAGTAAAAGAAATGTACATAGTTATAGCTTTGGAATATGCAATTGAAAATTTAATTTTGGAACTCCATGATATTAAATATTTACCTAAAAAGAGTAAAAAACATGATGTAATCTTCCTATCATGTCTGTATCCCCCAAAGTCAGAATCTAAAAAAGATCAACAATAAAAAGTTCTGATTGGAATAAAATAGACCTGTGATAATATTTATATTAAAGTATCTAATTACTCTATTAACAAACATTAAATGGATCTACTTAGGATTAAATTGTTATTTAGAACACATGAAAAAAATATGATATAATGCCTTGATTTATTTAGAAATAGAATGATTCATATCATTCCTATATAGAAATTATTTCTGAAAGAATTTATTGATTCAAATTAATCTAGTTTGAAATAATATTAATTTAGTTATTCAATGTTTTATAAGAATAAAGATTAATTTTTTTCCAAATCCATGGAATTATTTTATTGATTTATAAAAACAGCATATTTCTTTATAGAAATTGAGTAATAATAATTTTAATTCTTCCATTAGGCTCACATAAAAATCATTATTCATTAATTTTAAAACGTTGTACTAATTTTTTTATCTATATATCCAAAAATATCATCATAATACATTTTTACAATTTAATTATTATTACAAACATTCATTATAAATAATGTTGGATCAACATTCCCTTTTTTAAAATAATTTTACAGGAAAATATTATTAGCCTGTCAAACCAGGCTCTTGTAGTATTCTTTAAAACATATAATTATTTATATATTTTGACAAAATGGATTGTAAATTCATAATTTTCAAAACAAGGTGGCCAATTAACATATTACACATCTTAAATTAAACTATTTAAAAATTAACTTTTGACATCCATTTGAAACTGTTCAAATTTTTGGAACCTTCAAAAATATAATAAAACCTAAATAGATTCTATTATAGAGACCAGTGAAAATGAATATCAAAATTCAATAACTTATTTAGGTAAATAAAATTTGGAAAATAATATATCCCTATTTCAAAGTATATAAACTCTCTCATCCAGTTTATTTTGAAAAATCCATTTAGTCCCAATTGACATATTATCATAAAGAAACTCAACTAGATTTAAATATTTATTTATATCAAACTTGTTATGTTCAAAATTCATATAATTTATACTATTATAATATTTCAAATATTATTTAATATTAGTAGCAATGAAATTAACAAGAAAGTCACCATTAGGAATGAAAAATAAACTGATTTTATAATCCTAATTTGTTATTCTGTATTTCCAATAACAATTTATATTGAATGATCCCTATGATTTTTTGATTTCATAGGATCTGATGAGGAAGGTATATTATTCCAATCAACTAATGAATTATAATTTTTAGGTTTATCTTCATAAAAAATTAAATCATTAAATTCCTCGACATAATCAATACAATCTATAATCTATGTTTCATTATTTTCAACGAGTTTTACATTTAAAAATTCTTATATTGACATAGTTATAATTTTATATAGTCTATATGACTTAATATTATTTAAATATACTATAAAAATTCCCACATAACTTTAAGCATTGATTTTTACATATTGGTATTGGTGTTTAGAATATAAACTGCCCAAGAAAAAAATAAATGTAGAATATTTTAGGATTCTTTTCATTAGAAAATTATTGTTTTTTTTCATTAATAAGACTCTAATGTTATCTTTATTTAAGATATGTGAATAATTTTTAACTGATTTATACCAATATTATTTTGGTAGGTTGAATTGATTAATTATTTTTATTTCCTTTTCTGAATTGTTATATTTTTTCCTTAATACAACACCATTTTGTTGTGGTGTTTTTGGAGAAGAATAATTATGGTTAAAACCATTATATTAAAAAAAATATCATTGTTAAAAAATTATATACCACTTTAATTTATTATTGAAGTTATTAAAGGAATTTTTAGATATGTTTTTTCTTATAGATTATAAAAAACTTGTTTATGGTTTCACATTTGTGGGATAAGAAAAGAATCCATGTGAGACTACTGAAATCGTCAATAATTACAAAAAACTATTTGTAACTACTTATATTGGGAGTTCCCATGGGTCTAAATTAATCAATATGAAGCAATTTTAACCATATAGAACTGTTAAATTAATATCTAAAACACTCTTCACGCTTCTTACCATTCAATGAAGAATCACATAAAAAACATTCTAGCTTTAAAATTTGGATATTCCAAAACCATTCATTTTTTCATAGCTTATATGGTTGGATATGATTTATATTTACTAGAATTATTTCCAAAAAAATTGAAATTTTTTACAAAATTTAATCACATTACATTTTTAGGTTCATTTTTTATAAATCTTTAGAATTTTTTTATTGGAATTAAATAAAAAATACTGTCTTTAAAAAAATAAATTTATTATCATCAATCTTTATAATCATTCCATCATCACAAAGTTAATATATTCAAGATAATTTATTTTTTAAAACCTATAAAAATATTAAATTTGAAATTATAACAAATATTGATATACCTACTTCTCCAATACCTATTACCATGAATTTAGAGTTCTAATCGAAATTGATAGTCCCTCCATCATAAGTGTTAAAAGATAAAAAGATAGAGAGATCAGTAGTCATGTTCCTAGAGCACATAATTTCCATGTACCATGTATATTTATAAATCTATAGGTAGGTTTCCTATAAAATAGATTATGTAGATAATTGATTTCGTGCCCGAGAAATTTTTGGTCCAATAGGATTAGCAACATAACTCATTGTAAACCATATAGATTTATGAAATTTATTATAGGGTAAACTAGTGGATAGATTCTTAGATATAAATGACTTGGTGTGACCAAGTGATTGAGTTAGTCTTAATGAACATTAATATGAATAATTCCCTTTGATATTACATATAAATAATGTATCACTTTTAATATTTCATTCAATGCATTGTATGGAAAGCAGTTCTATACATATTAGGAATTTTTTTATTATATCCAATACTTGTTTTGATTTTATCAGTTATTTTGAAGCCATCATCTTATAAGATTGTTGTTTTCCTTGAAATAAATATATAGAGTTTATTTTAATTTTGTTATTTCTCTTTTATATTTTCATTACCTTTTTATCTAGCTTCAATATCATTAATGATTTTCAGGGTTGAACAAGATCTTAGATTTTTTAGTTTATTATTTTCTTGATTAATCATCTTTAATTCCTTATCAATTTTATATAATTTATCAAATTATAATTATAATATCCTATTATGATATTAATTAGTTTTTTACAAGAAATATATAATTATTACATTATCATATTTAACATTAATTGGTTTATAATCTTAACAGTTTTCTCTTTATTGACATTATTTTTTTCTCAAAAATGTTTTCTATATAGTTCATTAATTCTAATTATATCACTTTGAAAAAAATAATTTTGTTTAGATAATACTTTTACATTATTTTCAATATCTGACTCCTAATAAGAACTATAATCAGAATCAATGTTTACATCATTCATTGGTGTTTCTATATTGAAATTATTTTTTATTCCCTTTCACTCCCAAAATCATCAATATTGGAGATTGACCATTATTTATATCTTTATCCAACATGACTTCCTATTTTTAGTTCTTTATTATATTCCTGTTATTTCCCTTCTTGCATTAATATCATAAATTCATATTCAATATTCCCTAATTTGTAAAACTGAAATCTTATTAATTCAGAAACATAATATTTACTATTTTTACCTCTATTACTTCACATTAAATCATAATTTTATTGATATCATATAAGATACAGATTATATACATTCATTCACTTAATTTACTTATAGAATCCTTCTGTAAAATTCACAATTTCATCTAAAATTTCTTTTACTCAGAATCATATGTGTTAACAGTAACCTTTATATTTTATTTAAATTAAATAAATTTTATTTTTTCATGATAATCAGCATTTACAGTCATTATCATCATCTCCTACTAATGACAGGATCCTATTAGCTCATCCATTGACTATTCAGAAAAATCCTTACACATTTCAATTGAAACATTATTTGAGTTACACCTTTTTGGAGGAGATTGAAATATTTTTTCAATAAGAGATAAATTATTTATGGTATCTCTGAGTTTAAACTTATTTTTCACCATATTAATGAATTTTTGGTATATATAATTAATGAATTCTTGACCCTTTATCCTTAATTCTTGAAAATAACCTCTGTGAATACAAATCTTATTTCTTTGAAACTTTGTCAGTTCAATGATGAGTGAATTTTAAACTCAACCAATTATAAGTAGAAATTTTTAATGAGGAAATATAAATATAAGTATTTCTCTTTAAAGATATATATAATTAGTTCATAACTTTGTAATTTAGAACACATTTTTTAGAATCATTACTAGTTAAGGTTTCTAAATTTATATCAAGAGGTTTATAAGGTTTTAAAAAAAGACACTAGAATTCAAGACCTATTTTTTTTATAAATAACTCTTTCTAATAAATTAATTAGATAAATCATATTTCATTAAAATAGATTGTTTAATGAGATTCAAAATCTTTAATTTCAATATTTCTTTAACAAAGTAGTGGATATTTTACTTTGATTGTTATATGAACGACAATGATTTTTTAAAAATAGAAAATGAAACATGTAAAATGATTCCCTAAAAGTAACCATTCACTGATACCAAATGTTAGGTCCCAATATATGGAATGATTTTGTAGAGGGGAATTTTATAGTCTATTGTAAAATAATTCATCTAAATATGATTATCATAGCAATTAACAATGTTAATTTTTTAGATCAAATAAAACAAATTACACATGATATTTTTATAGTGGTTCAGATCACCAAGATCCAATTTCACTCTTTATTCCCCTCTATTTGGTGAGGAGATTGTTGTTTACAAGATCCTTAGTTTTGATAAATTTTAACAACCTGATTTAAATAGGTGTCCCTTTCATACACTTGGTAGTATAACCCTTTACTTTTCATGGAGTAAAAAACAACATTCCTTTTGCCTGGAAGTAATAATCTATCCTTCCTTTTAGATAAGAGTAATTATCAATTTAAGACATATATTGGATGGTAAAAGCATAATAAAAACCATAGAGAACAAAAAATGTGTATAACTAAATAAAATAGAGAAATAAAAAATGAATTTTAGAACAAAATAAGAGAAAATGATTTCTAAATTAGATGATCCTCACATTCTTTGGTAACATCAGCAGTGGATAATGATAAATGATGAAGTCATTCACGATAGAGGCATAAAATATAAGTTATTTTCCACATGTAGAAATTCAAAATTATCTTATGGAGGTTAATTTTTTTTCTCCATAATTTTTTCAATCACTGCAGTCCAACCTCATTGAACAAATAGTTTATTGAATTTCTTGATTCACATTACAAAAACTAGATGCATGTCATTAAATCTAAAGATCTGAAAGCACCTCAAGGTTATTAAAAAAATACATGTTTTTAATTTAATAAGTACTAAATATTATACCATTACATGAAATTTTAATTATCACATGGAGACATAGAACCTTTTAAATTCTTCATTAAAGAAACTCAAATCATTTAGAAAATGATCATTAACCTTAAAGATAATTTATCAAATATTTAAAATAATTAAAAATGATTTTAAAAACATGAATTAATTTTACATAATAAAATATACATAAAATAATTCATAAGATAATAATTATAAAATCTATTATTTTATTGACATGAGAAACTATAAAATTTAAAAACAATGTTAAATAATAGAATACTGAAAAATAAAAACCCGACGAAAAATAAGAAAATAAAATAGCTAACCATGTGACCCAATGACTATGTGATAGAGTGTAGTTTCTATAATTACCATGCATGTTTGGTATACTGACCATGAAATTATGCATGGTCACTAAAAAATAAATTCATAGTTAGTAGGAACCTCAATCTTTAGGGTGGATGGAGGATTTATGGTATGTGCTCCGTTCATGGAGCAAAAAAAACATACAAGCAACATGTTATGTAGAAATATGACATACAATTAACTTCATGGTATGTATACTTATATCATAAAGTTTTATTCCATGTTAATTTTATATAATCCTTCATGGCAAGGTGATTTTCAAACAACAACTACAAAATTTGTTTCATGGTTGGGTCAGTGGTGCTAGTGTTAGCATGAATGTATGAGGCTAGATATAGTCAAACTATGGTTTGTGATAACATCCTTAAGTTAAAATCAGATATATAGTTCTATTATTCAAAATAATATGAAACACTCATTTTTCAAAATAAATGTAATAAGGAACACAAATCTAACACTTTTGTTACTTATATAAACATTTACAATGTGCCAAAAATAAAACAACTATATTATTTTCTTTATAAAATGGTCTAGTAAATATAATATAATTTTAAAAAATATTTAAAACACTGGATTTTAAAATTAGAGGCTTTAAATTTATTTAAAATATAAAATAAATAACAATATAAACAAATATAAAAAAATGAAACAATAACCTATGTGAATGAACCTGGAAATCATTGATAAAACAAACATGAGGAAATTAAGCTACTAATAAGTGAAAAAATATTAACAATAAAATATTGTAAACAGAAGATTTATAAAATTTTGTAAGTGTACTCTATATGATATTATAAATATGAATATTGTTCTAGTATAAAATAATAAAAATTTTAAACCATTTTACATGAGGAAAAATCATTTTGAACAATGTAAAAGCATGAGGTAAGGGCTTTCTTAAATCAATTTACATTCAATGGATTATATTTCAACATCATTACAATTTTGTGACATGATTATCTATGAAATGAACTATGATTATATTGTGGTGTATTTCAACTAGTTTTTTTGTGGAATTACATTTGTTACACAAATTAAATTTATTGATTAATTCTCACTTTAATGATTTGATCTTTCTAATGGTGTTCCTATCAATTTCCACTCCATTGTGAAAAATATTGTATTGCACGACTATTTATTATTATGTGATGTATACACTACCCATTTTTTGTATTTATTATTAATATGTATTTAATCATGATTATTATAGTTTCAATTCATTTTAAATTTGTCAAAATTTGAATGTTATCAAAGATGGAAGAATTTATTTTAAATTCTTATTTTTTTTGGATTTCTCTTTTTTCATTGAAGGAAACTTATAATTTTACCTTAAAAAACTCAATATATTTTCTTATCAATTTGATATTTTATGGGTTTCCATTTTTTATTTCAAATGTTCATCTCCTTGTTAGTTGAATTAATATAAGCAATTTTTAAAAGAAAAAAAGAATTTATTTCCCTTTTTGATTGCCTATATTTTTCTTCCATGTCCATATTTTTCAAAATAACTTTATAAAAGGATTTTTTATTAAATAAAATTATTTATTAAGGATATTTTATATTATACATGGATTTTTAAACTTGTTATTGGAATATTACTATTATCTCATAAAAGGGTAATAGTTTTACTTTATTTAAAAAAAATTAAAAAATAATGTTTTCTTTTCAATATATATGGTGTTAATATATTTTCCCTCATATATAATTTGGTTCTATACTTTTATTCTTATATAATTTTTGAATTGTAAAAAAATTAAAACTATTTAATAAAATATTATATTATTATTTTTCTTATATTTTATTTATTTATTTATAGATCATTTTTTTATTAAAAACCAATATTTATTATTAGTTAATTGTTATATTTTATCACATATAAATTTTTTAGTCATTAACATTTTGTAACAACTTTCACTTTCTTTTGATAATTATTCATTGGAATTTACATTCATCTTAAATATACATATTTTTAATATCAATTATATTCTGATTTACTGAACCCATGTATATTTCTATATATGGTGTCTTAAATCAGATTTTACTAATTAACTGATGAAATATTCATATTGTGTACTATTTTCCTAATACAATCATTTTTTGATAATGATAATTTTTTATAAATTAAATTGATAATTAAATATATAAGGAATGAATTGGACATGCAATGATGGATGGGGCCCAATTATAGATAAACCATCAATGCATTGAAAAGTCTCACGATAAAAACTAGTTAACTAGCTTTATAAAATGGTTTTTATGGTGTATACGTACGCATCGATTAAACCATCATGGAGAAGGGAATTGATGGTAAATTTATCACGATTTCTAATATCCTAAAATCTAAAATTAATAATTTCCTATAATGACTATTAATATATTATTATACATGATTCTAATGCATTGATATTATCCCTGGACTCATTTTAGAACATATTTTTTAATAATTGAAATACTTTTTTAGTTATTTTGTAACACCCTAAAACACAAGAGTCTGAATATTGTGTTATATATAATGTGTGGCACATGAATCCAAGATCATAAAGCAATATAATACCCTATTACATTAAAATATAAACATATTTCATGTATTTTATATATTTAAATTCATACAACACTGAGTTATAGTGTGTTAGAAGCAAGAGTGACCTTCATCGATGCCTTATGTTTTATGCAAGACTGAGTTTTATTTTTTTAGAAAAGTTGGGGAAAAACCCTTTTATTAAAAAAGAAACAACACACAAGCCCTCTTTTATGGAAAGAGGGAGAACCCAATAGAAAAACGAACACCCAAGGCACACAGAGCTTACTACAATGGCCTGAAGCCCGTAGGCCCAGAAGGATTAAACCCGATACATACCAGAATAAAACCTTAAAGTGATCTGAAAGCCCAGAGGGTCAAGCTCATTAAAAAGTAAAGGGAAACCCCAAAAAAATATTCATTTGATAATTTAATAGATTTAATAAGTAAAAAATAAAATTTATCCTTGAAAGAGAAACAAATGAATTAGTTTGTGAGATTTTTTTTATTTTTCTGAAACATTTCATTTTTTAATGAATAGTGAAAATTATTAAATTTTAGTTCCAAACTTCTATTTCAACTAATTTATTTATAAGGTTAAATTATTTTTGAGATTTTTTAAGTCTAAATAATATTATATTTTTATCCATTAATCAAATCAAGGTCATTTGGATCAATTTCACATTGAAATTGACTACAACGAACTACAAAACATTTAGACATTTTTTACTTTAAAATCGGAATTGTTCTCCTGCCTGCAGGATTAATTTTGAATTAATTTCGACCACATATATAATTGGAATTTTTAAAAATGTATTCCATTTTTTTAATATTCATAATTTTTAATTTTTAATAATACAAACTTTGTTTTTGATAAAAAATATTAGGGAATTTAATTAAAATTAATTACAATTATTTAGGAAAACTTTAGCTTGATAACCTTCAACATAAGGGCCCAAAGGACCTATCCACTAGTAGAACACCAATTTAATGGCCATATCTTGGAAATAAATTTTAATTATTGAGTTTTTTTTCTTTCGTATGAATATTGTTAGGTAATATCTTGTTTAAACCTAACATGTTTTTCAAAAATTCCAAGTGAGTCCTTTTCCTTCTCTATAAAAGGGCACCACCATTAAACCTATCAAACCTATTAGTTTAAGAAAATATATTCTAAATAACATCCCAAAACCCCCTAATTTTTAATCCTCCATTTGGTAATAAATCTTTCCATGTAATCATTTTTTTATAATCTAAAAGAAGTTACCCGATTTTGTGGTAACATCTCCACTCAATCTTTTTAGATTCATTTCCATTGTCCACTCCCTATACACTTATTATTATATTATAACATAATAAAACCAATATCACCAATATACTAGTATTATACATGGTTATTTTTTTTACCTAAAATCATATACACCTTTATATAATTGGTAATGAACATATTGTTTCTGTTTATGGAGAACTACTGCCTCATGAAATGATGATTGTTCATTTTTCCCTTAATACCGGTAATGATGTCTATTATGATAAAAAAATAATTATATTTTTAATATATTAAATTTATATAATATTTATTCTTCATTAATTTTTATTTAGAAAATTATTTATATCTTCCATCTTATGTAAATATGATAATTTCACTAGAGGATGTATGGAGAACCACCCCACCTCAAAACGATATGACTCGATAATTCCATGCATGAAATATATAAAGGATGGTTTTAATAAACCAATGTTACATATATAGAATACATAAGATAATTATGTGATAATATACATATGTAACATTTATTTTTCATTCTTTTAATACAATAATGAAATGAATGTCGAGTTCATGCCCACGTACGACCTACAGTCTCCATGAACAATGCACTTCATTGACAATATTCAATTACTATAGATTATTATAAATATGTATATATTGATTATATATTATTATTAAGTCATGGTTTAAATTATTTAGATTTTGAAAACCATGATCTTATTAATGATAAAGAACAATATGTTAGAACTTACTCGAGAAAACTATGCAAATAACCTCCAAAATAACAAAAATAATGAAAGAGTTTTAACAAAAATGTAATAAAATATTATGAGGAATCAATATATTATATTAAATACATGATTATGGTTCTAGTATAATTAATTAAAATATTTTAAAGCAGTATACATGATTCTAATTAACTTTCTACAAAATGGAAGTACCAAGTATGTGATTTTAATCTCGCTTTTTACACCTGTGAGATAAATGTCAAATTCACCACTCATTTCTTTTGTGTGGTATAAATACTACCCAAATTGAAATATTATATTATAATTTACCATTATTTTATGATAATAAAATTCTAAATTTATTATTAATCTTTCATTAATCTCATTATCCTAAATCTACTCAAGTATTCTGGAAATTTTACCTCAATATACATTTCATTGAGAAATATTTGTTATTATGAAACAATTTAATTTTATTTGGTGTTTATACTACCATTGAACTATGATATCATGAATACCATTATTATCATGATAGTATAAGTTTATTTTAATTTCATACCTTTCTATATATTACGATTCAAATATTTCAAAGTGGTGTGGGACACTTTGGAATGTTGAAAGATTATTCTCCTCAAAAATATTTTTAATGATTTTCATTGTAATATCACATCCTTTTGTAATAATTTTTCATTGTAAATTTCCTTAAGTATCAATAATTTTATATGATTTATATTATTATTTTCTAAACTGTATACCATTTCACATATTTTTCTTACATTGGTATATATATTATTAGCTGGGGATTATTGATAAATCCAAATATTTTATTGAATACAAATATTTGATAAGGGAATTTTTTTATTAATTATATAAATTATGGTATATGAATAATTATATAGACATGAAAAGACATGTGAAGTCCATACTATATATAGATCCTCAATTCATTGATAGCTTCTCATCATATTGTTAATTTGTCCAAATTAATAATGTTTCTACCTATAGTTTTAAACTACCCGAAGGATGGATCTTGACTATATAGGTCCCCATGTGCCTAAAACATAAGGTCAAATAAATAAGATTTTACATAATAGATATTCATGTTATTATTCATCCATTAGATTTTTATTTTACATATTTATGTTTAAATTTCATTTCAATTCATTGCTTAAATAGAATGTGTATCAGTTTCATACCATAGCACATTGAATTTTCTTTATGTAGTTATTATAATGGCTTGTGTTATCATTTATTTACAATTACCTATTAATTTCTTCTAATTGATTCATTATTTATTATACTTTACATACCCTTACTGTGCAATTGAGATCAAACTTATAATGATTCCTTCGCCAAGTTATGAAGAAGATAACTTTGAATAAGCTTTCAAATATGCTGTTCATTTTAGTTTATTGTGTAGGATTTTTTATTTTGTTTCCCAAATTTTATATAGATACCAAATAAGTAATATAGTATCTCAATAATATTAATCTAATCAGTTATTTGGGAATTTATTACTCATAATCATTCTAATTTAATAAATTATTAAACTAGCTCAAAAATTATTGGTTCAGGGAATTATAGTTTGAATTAGAGGAAGTATAGCCACAACCTTGGAAACTAGATTTAGAAAATCAATTTTAGGGATCAAGACCCTAAGATAGATATTTATGATAACTATATAATAATATCATTGTATTTTGTTAAGGTAGATATTATGTGGGTATTCTTAGCAATAAATCCATATCTATATACTACCAGTTGACGTGTTTTTGGAATTTATGTACATATGATTAATAAATCTGACAAGGTGTTCTAGGCCGTACTTATGGTAATATATTACATTAAAACGGGCCTTATGGTAAACCTATTTTGACATACCAAGGGTATACTCTTAGGATAATTCTCATTCTATTTACCTACCATTATAAAGGATTTAGATGTAATGTTTTCCATAATGTAACCAATGTTTATGATTCTAAGATTTACGATGCATATATTTATGTTTCATACATGGGATTATACCTTATGAATTTTTGATATAATCTAATATATTCTATTTTTAGAAATGGATCCTAGAAGAAAGAACAAGAACTCCATCAATGCATGTGGTCCAAACAGTTTGAAGGAAAATATATTTCACGGACATAAGCCATCCTATAGAAGGGAAATTGAATCCTAACTATTCTCATCATATGTCTATATTGTATAATGTGCTAACAAGATAAGTAAATAATTATACAAGTCCCATGGATTTTAAGTGATGAAAGATAAAAAGAGGATAATAAAGAAAAATTTTGATAATGGGAAGAAGGGATAGAAGGATTTTCCCTCATGTGATAACTATGGGAAAAATCTACTTAGTAAATGTTTGATGGGGATGGGAGTTCACTATAAATTTTTTGATAGGGTTCACCATGCTCATGAATGTTAGGGGAAGAAGAAGATCAATGATTTACAATTCTATTACTATAACGATATAGGAAATTATGAAAATTATTATCCCAGGAATCTAAGGAATTTACCCAAATTATGCTATCTAATAATGAAGAACTTATGATACTACCATAGATAAAGATGAATGATTAATATGACTATTAAAAAATTATTTCATATGAATATTTTATCAGAAATGTACATGTTATAAGAATTATGGAATATATGAGGATTGTATTGCGATACTTTTCCCTTAAGTATTTGAGACCATATTTTTAATGGTACCATTAAAAGAAATTCAATATAAAGTTAAAATCTTTATAAAACATAGGATTGAGGAAAAGAAAACCCTAATATGTTACTGATGATAAGATAATGATGAAGAAATGTTTTTTTGGTTCAGTGCTGACTACATATTAAATCATTAAATACTTTGTCAACAATTGGTCTATTCCATCATGGAAGAAGTCCAAAACACATTCTTATTTTCATAATATATCAAATAATATATGTATTACTTAGAGAATAAGAAAGAATTCATTATTTTAATATATTTTTATGTTTATTTGAGTTATTACTATATTTGAAGAGGATATATGAAAAATTTATTCACATGTATATAATGTGAAAATTTAGAGATAATTCATATTTATTAACGACTAATGACAAGTGAATTATGTAAATTTAGTGACTCTCCTTCATAATTGATTTGATCATAATCGATATGAAAAGTTAGCCTTTTATGAAATGGTTTATAATGATTAATGGATGATATTTTAGAGGTTAATGAATTAGATCACTATATGATGCATTATGTTCTAATAGATGAAGTATAAATAGTTCAATGAATAATAAACGTAAAAGAATATGTTTATAGAAACATATGTTTACTTATATTTTATACAATTAAAGAATTCATTAACTATATAATTAAATGGTTCTAAAACAAAAATTTTGGCCTATTATCATAATTTTTATTATATTAATGACCTTTTCTCACACCTATGGAATATGGTTTTGTGGTAAAAAAATTTAATATTAACATTTTCTCTATAACTCTACATTAGGACTTGATTGTTGGTATTTTTATTCCCTATCCAGGTTCCTATTTCCCACCCTTGTCCTCCTACTAGGGAACTTAGTTACAGAACTTTTGTACTTTACTTTCTATATTATTAATAAGATGTGATATTAACCCTTTAGACGATGTTGGGTTTTTAACAATTGCTTTTAAATAAATCTCTAAATTATTGAGATCATGTAAAATCTTTGGGTCACAATTTAATTAAGGTTGGGATAATGTTACACCATATATTTCTATAGTATAAATACGGTATTTGATAACATGAATGACACACGAAACCAATCATGTAAGGGAATATAATTTCATGATACGTTAAAATAAAAGTATATAATATATATATATATATATTACATTTTTAATTAATTCAACACCATGTTAGTGTGGATTCCATGAAAAAACTACCTTCTTTGATGGCATCTGTTGAACACACACCTGGGATTTCCCGAACCATAATATATAATTAAAATATTATTAATTAATATAAGAATAGATAAAGAATATTTTATTAATATTAATAACATAGTTATGAAAATATATGGTTTACATAATATTAAAATTAATTCACATGTTACCAATTAATGAGAAAAAAAATAAAAACAAATTGGATGTAATAAAATATTATTATTTTTTACGCATTCAATGGAGTTCTATCATAATAAACATACTTAATTACAATTAAGGAATTATTTTAACGAAATATAAATATTATATATTCAATAAAATATTTTTTATATTCATACAATAATTTTGATATGAGTAAGTTGAGAACAAACCCTACATTACACAAGAAAACCTATAATTTTATAACAGAGATTTTACCACCTTTTAATGGGGAAACAAATTTAAATACATATTTTCACAAATTAATTTATTTAACCTAAAAAATAAAGTTAAAATTTTAATGATAAACATCATAATTATTATATGGTGAATTTTTAATTTTTTTATAAACATTTCATTTTTTAATGAATAGAGAAAATACTGAATTTTAGTGCAAAACTAATTTTACATCGAATTTATATATAAGGATAAATTATGATTCTGACTAGTTTTAAAAATTAATTATACAAAATTTTATCAATTAATCCAATAGATGTCCTTTGGATAAATTTATCATTGAAATTGACTATAAAAACCTAGCAATCTATTAGACCATTTTAATTTAAAACCAACATTTTTCGTCCCATATGTGGGATGAAGATTAAATTAATTTCATCCACATATAAGATTTGAATTTGGAAAAAAATGATTCTAAATTTTTTATCAGAATAATTTTTAATTTATAATAATACCATATTTGTTTTTGACCAAATATATTAGTGAAATTAATTAAAAATATTTACTATTATTAAGGGAAAATTAAGCATAAAAGGACTAAACCATTAACTTAAGGTCCCAAATGATCTATCCACTTTTACAAAACCTAGTTTCTGGCTTTTTATCAGCCATAAATCTTCCATTATTAATTTTTCTTGGGTTTTTATGACTTTCTTTTGGTAAGATCATGTGTTCAGCTAACTTGTTTCAAAAAATTCCATGTGAGTCCTTTTCCTTATGTATAAAAGGTCAACACCTCGCCCATAACTTCACACCTCTCAATCCTATAATATTCTAACATGATCTTCCCAAATAGAGTCCCAACATTCCTACCCTCGACTATGAATCCTATCTTTTTTTTCAAAAAACTTTCCAAGGAAGTCTTTTTCTATAAACCAAAAGAAGTTACCCAATTAATATGTAATATCTTATCTCAATATTTTCAGTTTAATTTCCATTGTCCACTCCAAATTATATTATTATTATATTATTAAATAACAAAAATATAATCCTAAATATACTATTATCATTTTACATTATGATTTTTACCTACAATTGGACACACCTCAATCTAATGGGAAATAAACATATTGTTTCTGTGTACAGAGAACTACTATCTCGCGAAATGAAGATTATTTATTTTTCCCTTACCACGTACAAGGATGAACATTATGATGGAATATCTATTATATATGTTATATACTGTATTTATATTTTCTTTAAACTTATTTAAATTTTATTTAGAACATTTGTTTATTCCTTTCATCTTGTGTAAATATGATAATTTCTCTCGAGGAAGTGTAGCCTACCGCCCCCACAAAGCAATATGACATGTTCATGACATACATGGAATTTATATAGGTTGGTTTTAATAAATATATGTTACATATATAACATATATGCGATACAATAATTATAATATATAAATTTATCATTTATTTTTCTTTTTTTAATACAACAATGAAACAAGAGTAGTGTCCATGCATACATATGACCTATCGTCTGCATGAACGATGCACTTCATTTCTAATATACAATTATTATAGATTAGTATAAATACATATACAGTGATTATAGGTGAAAATTATGCCATTTTTTACATTTTAGATATGATGAAAAACCATTATATGATTAATTATAAAATCGAACTATAGGTTAAAACTTACTCAAGAAAACTAGGAAATTAACACCTGAAATAATGAAATTAATTGAAGAGTTTTGACAAACAGGTAATAAAATATTGTGTTGAATTAGTCAATGATATAATAAACATGAGTACAGTTTTGGTATATGTTATTAACCTATTTTAAACCACTATACTAGAGACAAAATACCCCAAAAAAATGAAAGGATAAGGTAATGGATTTTCATCTCGCTTTTCTACACCTATGAGATAGATTTCATATTCACCGATCACTTCTTTTTTGTGGTATACATAATTACCATTTTGATATATTATATCATGAATTTTTTTTTTTTGATATTATATGATTCAATTTTTTATTAATATTTAAGGGATCCCATGATTCAAAATAAACTCAAGTTGTAAGGGATTTTTTTGTCAATTTTCATTCCATTATGAATTATTTTTAATAATGTGCCAATTCACTTTTTTGTGTCATGTATAAAGAATTTTAAATGTTATATAATTAATACCATTATTATAATGATATTATAAGTTCCATTTAATTTTATATATTTTAGGATATTATGATTCAAATGTTTCAACGTGGTATGGGATACATTGGAATGTTTAAAGATATTCTCATAAAAATGATCTTTATGATTATCTTTTCAATATCAATTATTTTTGTAATAAATTTACATTTTAAATTTCATTGAATACACTTATTTTTATATAATGGATATGATTATTTCCGAAACTGTCATGATCTAAGTCAGGTCTTCATCCGACCCGGCGCCTGACCTGGTCCGCGACATAGACCGAAGGGCGTTCCCAATCCCCATGGACTGTCAACTAGTTCGTGGCACCAAAATATTTTAGTTAGGAAATATTTATCCCAGAAAAGAAATATAAATAATCTATATAAACTAATAAGTGTAGTTAAATAATTTCAATTGAATGTAGAACAAGGATGGAAAGTTAAACATAACTCCAAGTCACCTCATTGGTCACTACCAAACACAAAAATGAGCTTACTGCAAGAGTGATCCAAAATTAGAACCAGAAACTGAAAGATAAAGTATGTGTGATCACAAAGATGCTCAGTAGGAAAGACAAAATACAACAACGCCCTATACCACTACATTTATTAAGAAATTCAAATCATGATTGTTTGAAAATAAGGCATAATAAAATAATGTTTTTCGCTCTTTTGAAATTCAAATCACATGCTTGCATTTTAAAGAAAAAAATTTCTCTTCCCTTTTAAAAATAGTTTTTGAGATTGCATTAACATTTCAAAATTAATGGAGGCAAATTTAGATTAAAATATGGTTTTTGAAAAAGAGGGAACAATCATGAAACATCTGAATTGAAAATCGTATCACAAGAACCATGGAGGGTCCCTGAGTAGCTAGTGTTAGTTGGGGATCTAGGATGTTCATGTCTTGGTAAAACATGGGTTAGAAACCACGGCCCTCAAAAAACATGGCATAAAAGGCCATGACCCTTAGAAAACGTGGCTTAGAAGACCACGACCCTCAGTTATTCATATGTTTAGTTATTATTGCATTCGTCAAACCTGTAGTGAAACTGGGTCAAGTCACCTCTGGACTACTAGTCCACAAGTCCTACATCACCCACCTAGATACCCAGGTTTCCCATTTAGCTATGTTTGAAGTGGTGGTGAGTTTATATCAAGCAAACATATATGTACACAACACTTTCTTTATCCAAAAATCATTCAACCTCTCACAACTATTATACCTTCTAAAGTGCATTACCCCTCTTTCACGCCACACAAATCATTAGAATCAACACTAGGCACATACCAAAAATCACATATTAACACTTTCATTACATTTCTCAAATTATGGGGAATTCCCCAAGAGGGGTTTTCCAATTTTGTAAACCATTTTCAAAGTGCTAAACAGGACCCATTAATTTAAAAAGAGCATTACCAATCAGAAAAAAATGTTACTCAAAATCATTAAGTTCCAAAAATATTCTTAAAAATCTATTTGCGCAACCAAGGAACCAGGATTTTAAAAACATTCTAAAAATTAATCAATCCATTGATGAAAGAAAACTTACCAATTAATCTCAGATTTATTCCAAAACTCATGCATTCTTACAGACTAACAAAAACATGAACTTCTCTCTTTTTAAAGTCTTGCACTAATATATATTTATTCAAAATGAAACCTTCACAACACACATGATTACCACTTAAGAAAAAACCAATTTAAGGATTTAGAATTTCAAACCAATTAAGCATAAAAAGGGTATTACATTTTGCAAGAATAGTTAGGATCATATATCAACATGAAAAACACATGTTGGAAACATTATAAATTATGCACAGAGAATGAAGAACCATTTTTTAAAAATACTTGTAAGCATTCTGTGTGCCAAGATAGAAATCATATATAAAATAAGGCTACACATTTTAAATCGTAAAAGTGAACTATTAAATTTAAAGGGATGTCCAACGCTAAGCAGCACTAACACTTTTCATAGCACGTATATACTATTTAATTTTGAAAACACTTTTAAAAGCACTAAATCATTTATGGAATTCCAATTGAAGGCATAGGCACAGGGGACCTTCCTTAAAACACGCAGCTTTTGACAAGGGCAACCTGAGACTGCTTCACCTACATGCATATACATTTTCATGTATTTGTATATACATATATCCTTATTGCCGATGAATCGAACCCCCAAGGAAGGGAACACTCACTATACATATAATTTAATAATGGAATTAAACACTTAAGAAACTTATAAAATATTTGAAATATCACATCAAAGGTTTACACTAATAATACACCCAACACATCATTTCTAAAATCAAGTGCACCATGAAGGAACACAAAACTCAAATTGCACAATTTATATAAAAAATACTCAACCGATCAACATGGATTTTCACAAAAAATTTCACACATATTGCATCACATGCTACTAATATGTCTAAAGTACATAAAATCTCAAACATAAACAAATTCAAAGCACACAAACTAATAAATAAACAGGATGAATTAATTAAACTCCCGAAATAATTCATCAAATAATGATTATACATGGAATCACCTACCTCGGTGTAGACCGAATACACAAATTGGTGTGAAACTCCCGCCGCATACCAAACACTCCACAATCAAACACAACAATACCCTAAAAACTAGAATTTGAACCGAAAACATGAAAACGAAGCCAAATTTGACACTAAACCCTAACTAGATATACTACCAAAAGATGAAACAACCAATTGAAGTAAAACACACATGCGACGAGGGTTTGGGAAGATGACCAAGCATGGAGAAGAAGTTTCAGAGGTGCGCTGCACACTAGGGTGGTCAAAAAAGGGTCTGTCTGTGAAGGTGGGGTGCGTCCAAGTCTATCCTGTGAAGAGGGAGGCTGGTTCTAGTTTGCTGGAGAGGGAGAAAGGGGGTGCGTCCAGGAGAAGACTGGAGAAAAGGGTGCCAGCGGACCTAGCCAAAAAGGGGCGCGACCATGGGAGCAGTGTCCAGGGAAAGAAAGAGGTTGTGTGGGTCACCGGAGGCACGTGAGGTAATCCAGGGAGGTGGGGCACCTATCTAGGTGTACATTGGAGATGGGAGGGGATCATGAGGAGGCGCCAGTGATGAGAGGTCAAGGGAGGAAGGATCATCGCGCTAGGGTTTGCAGGGAGGGGTAGAGTGACAGACTAGTGGGAGAGGGGAAGAGGGATGGGGTCTGTGTGAGAGGGGGGGGGGAGAAAAAAGAAGAAAATAAATGGAAAATAAAAAATGAAATAAATAAATAAATTAAAATAAAGTTAAAAACATAAAACAATTAAAAAATGGTAATAAAAAAATAAAATTAATTATGTTATTAATTTATATAAACATGATGGTATTTCCATGTTCAAAGACTAATTAAAATTATTAACTAAAATAATAATAATAATAATAAAACTAATAATAATAATAATAATCATCATCACAAAATTATTATCATTATTATTAAAACAACTCTTGTATTATTTAATCATTTTTCCTTATTTTATTTTATGATCAAATTATTATTCAACTCATTAATGGATTAATTAACTAAACACCGGGTAACGACATATTATTCTGGCAAAGCCATATGGCTTCACCTATGCCCTGCCCTCGCATCAGACACTACCAAGAAAAAATTATTATTTGTCAGTAAAACCCAACATCTCACGCCGGGTCTGGCCCGCACTTCCACAATGAAATTATTGAAATCAGAAAAAATTATAAAATAAAATAAAAGAAATTATTATAGATTTTTGAGTGTGACAATTCCCCCCACCATGAAAGTTTCTGCCCCCAGAAATTCCCAAATGACTAGGTCAACCAAGGGTTAGAAGCAAGACCACGAACACACTTAAAACAAAATATCAATCGCCCAAAGACCTAAAATTCAAAACACTCATAACTTAACACTCTAAAAATATCAAAACCTGAATCACCATGGAAAATAACCAACAACAAGGAATTCACCTCCAAACACAACTACAACTTGGAGATCCCTGAATCCTAACTTAGGTATCAATAGGGTTGCTCGAGATCCCCGAGAACGATTTTCAAGAGACCCACTACCCAAGCTGACTGGTTACCATGGTCAAGGTCGGGCGGAGCAGAAGTAATGGAGTTTCCCTGCAAATTTCACTTTTAGAATAGAGTCTCCCCCATGTTCTTCTTATGGTGGTCTCCCCACCATATTAGGATTGTTCTCAAACATTAGTTCTCCAAACCAAAATGACTCACAAACCCATAAAACCCCTAACACTAGTTTGGCCCTGAAAGTTTCCTATGTTTATCCAACACAAGATGAGACATTGGTGAGACCCACACTGGGTCTCCCCACCATTTTAAAATTTTCTCCCAGTACCACAACACCTTTGCGGGGACTCTCAGTTTACTCTGAGCGATACAGACTGAACTCTACATCACGAACCCACCAACACATGCCGGCCTGCAAGGATGATTCCTATATTGGAAAAAACTCCTCCACATGATATGGCTTTGATATTAGAAACCCTTAACCAAGAGGCAAACCAGAAAATCACACTTCAATTCCATGAGACATGAGAACCTCCAAGATGAGTAGAATTATGATCCATAATCGACCAAAAGAAGGTTCACGAAGCATGCCTGCTGGCTCTACAAGAATAAAGATTTTCTGAACCTCAATATGTCCCAAGAGGATCTCCCATAAAGTAAGACCATAGTAAGGAGACAAATGGATTCATGATCCTCACAAAAAATGGAGACTTTTGAGATGACACTATAATAAATAAATTTATGTTTTCCCCACCCATCACTGCAGACTTAAGTCGGACCAAAATCGCACCACATATGACGAGTTTTGCCTGCATGAAAGCATCATCCTGAGACCTATGGATAGGGCCTTGATGTCTGAAGCATCTACTGGCTCATAGTCATAAGCTGAACTCATCTGATTGGATCTTCCTCCACTTGAAAAGAATCCCGCATTCTTCTCCCTGTGTCCCAAGCGAACTCTTTGTCAACTTACTAACTAAGAATTACATTGAATGACTTAGAGTGCCCGACTGACCACACTAGAGATAGGCAATTGAGTGGTCTATCTAACACACACATGAACTGATAAAAGGAGCTCTCCAAGAAAAGGTCTCATTGGTTCACTCTCCTCATCGAACGAGGAACATTCACATACCAAAG
This sequence comes from Viscum album, assembly GCA_963277665.1. Classification (NCBI taxonomy): domain Eukaryota; kingdom Viridiplantae; phylum Streptophyta; class Magnoliopsida; order Santalales; family Viscaceae; genus Viscum; species Viscum album. The sequence goes on from OY728127.1 coordinate 926,596,820, forward strand.
TATAAACAGGACCGACAACTTGTATGAGTTTTAAACTGATGGTTCCACAATACCTTTGGGGAGCATAGAACCAGCTCATCAGAAAGGTCAACACTCCTCCTTCTCCACCTATTTACTAGTCGAGCACCTATGAGATCAACCACTTTCCCTCACCTTCGCTTCTTTTGGTGCAATCTCTAGATGAAGGTAGTCTTGGGGATCACTCAAGACATCATCATTCATAGCAAAATGAGATGATCACCGTTTACTAGTCTAGTCCTGCTCATCCAAACACACTCGAGAAAACATATACCCATACAACATTCAGAGTTCCTAAAAAACAAGAGACACTCCCAAATTCGTCAAGCATTCAACAATACTCACTCGACCTCAAAATCTACAAAAAGATGACACAACTGAGAAGAACCCAACTCAGCCACTCCACCGAGAGTCGAGGCTAGTCCAAGAATTGAGAGAGACCTGCTAGAACCCATGGGACATTTCTAGGTGGCATATCCAAATAAAAAACACAAAACCAACCTTCCCCAAGATCAAGCACTACACAAAATAAAAATCCACGTTTCACACACAAATAAAAAAGTTACAACTTAAGAAATCAATTCAAATCAATGAAAAACACCCACTTCACATCATCCCAAAACTAAAGCAAGACATTTTTAACACTAAAGCACCTAAATGGAGAATAAGTGGTCTTGTCTAACCTGACTACATGGTTTAGAAGAGCATTCCCTAGGAATGAAAAAACCACTAGGAGTGTCTAACTGTACTCTCAGACATCACATGGGTCGCTAATCCATGTGAGACTATGAGAAGTACTAGTTAACTCCTACTGTCATTCCCCTTCACATAGACCAAATCTAAAACATAAATCCCAGACTACCCTTGGTTCTTGAGGATAAGAACGAGAAATATTTCATGATTCTCTTCCTGCACCTACCACTCAAGTACCGATAGTCCTATCCACGATCTACCTGACGCACCAAAAAACAATAAAAACCACCTCTGAAACTGTTTTGTCAAGAACCAAGATGGGTCGTCATCTGACCCAGTTCCCGACCCTATCCGTGACATGGCCCGAAGGGTGTTCCCGGTCCCCACAGGCTGGAAACTAGTGTAAGGCACCACAATGAGGTAGTTGGGAACGATTTATCCCAAAAAGACATATAAATAATCGTCATAAACTAAGAAACATAGTTAAATAATTGAAATAGAAAATAGAACTAGGATGGATAGTCAAACATACCTCCAAGTAACCTCATGGGTCACCACCAACCACAGAAATGAGCTTACTGCAAGATAGATCCAAAAATAGAACTTGAAACTGAAAATATATAGTAGGTGTGAGCACAAAGATGCTTAGTAGGACAGCCAAAATACAACAACACCCTATTCAACTGCCTTTAATAAGAAATCCAAATCATACTAGTTTGAAAATAAGGCATAATAAAATAATGTTTTTCACTCTTTTCAAATTCAAATAACAAGATTTCATTTCCAAGATAAACATTTCTATTCCATTCTAAAAATTGGTTTTGAGGATGCATTAACATTTCAAAATTAAAGGAGACCAATTTAGGTTAAAATATGGTTTTCACAAAAGAGGGAACATGCATGAAATAACTGAATTGAAAATCATATCAGAAGCACTATGGGAAGTCACTAAGAAGCTAGTGTTAGTTTGGGACCTAGGATATTCGTTTCTTGGTGAAACATGGAGTAGAAACCATGAACCGTAGAAAACATGGATTAGAAGGACACGTCCCCCAGAAAACATGGCTTAGAAGACCATGAAGCTCAGAAAATGTGGCTTAGAAAACCATGAACCTCAGTCGTTCATATGTTAGTTAGTGTTGCAATCATCAAACCTGCAGTGAAACCGGTTCAAGTGACTTATGGACCACTAGCCCACAAGTCATAGTTCACCCACCTAGATACCCAGGATTCCCATTCTGTTCTGTTTCAAGTGGTGGTGAGTTTTTATCAAGAAAAAATATATATACAAAATACTTTCTTTATCCAAAACTTATTCAAACTCTCACCATTGTTCTCCCTCCTTAATCGTATTCCCCCTCTTTCATGCCACAGAAAGCATAAGCATCAACAATAGGAACATACCAAAAATCACATTTTCACACTTGCATTACATTTCTCAAACTAGGGGGAATGCCTCAAGAGGTGTTTTCCAATTTTTTAAACCATTTTAAAAGTTTCAAACACGCCCCATTAATTTACAGAGAACATTACCAATCAGAAATCAATGTTACTCGACATCTTTAAGTTCCAAAAATCTTATTAAAAATCTATTTGTGAAACCAAGGCACCACACTTTTAATAACATTCTTAAAATAAATAACACCATTGAAGAAAGGAAAATTACCAATTAATCCCATATTTATTTCAAAACTCACGTATTCTTACAAACTAACCAAAACATGAACTTACCTATTTTTAAAGTCTTGAACTATTCTACCTTTATTCAAAAATCAACCATCATAACACACATTCTAGACACTTAGGAAAAGAGACATTATGAATTTATCATTTCAAAAACAATTTAGCATAAAAAGGGGATTACATTTTCCAAGATTGGTCGGGATCATATATCAACATGAAAAATACACGTTGGAAACTTTATAAATTATTCATAGAGAATGAAGAACCATTTTTCGAAACCACTTCTAAGAATTCTGTCTTCCAAGCTAGAAAACATATCTAAAAGAATGCTATACATTTTAAATCGTAAAAGTGAACCATTAAATATAAAGGGTTGTCCAACGCTAAGCATCGCTAACACTTTTCATAGCACGTATATACTATTTAATTTTGAAAACACTTTTTTAAAAAATAAAGCATTTATTGAATTCAAATTGAAGCCATAGGCATAGGGGACCTACCTCAAAACATGTAGCTTTTGACCAGGGAAACCAGAGACCACTTCACCTACATAAATATACATTTTCATGTATATGAATATACATAAGTCCTTACTACCGATGAATCAAACCCCCAAGGAAGGGACCAGTCACTATAAATATAGTTTATTAAAGTAATTAAACATGTAATCAATTTATAAAACATTTGAAATATCACATCAAAGGTTTGTACTAATAACACACTCAAAACTACATTTCTAAAACCAAGTGCACCATGATGCAACACCAAACCTCAAACTAAACAATTTATATAAAAAAAATACTCCACAGATCAACAAGGATTTTCACCGAATATTGGACACATATTGCACCACATGCTACCAACATGTGAAAAAGTACATCAAATCTCAAACATAACCAAATTAAAATAATGAAAACTAATAAATAAATAAGATGAATTAATTAGACTCACAAAATAATTCATCAAATAATTATTATACGTGGAATCACCTACCTCGGTGTAGACCGACTTCTCAAATTGGTGCGAAAATCCCGCCAGATGCAAAACACACCACAATCAAACACAAAAATACCCTAAAAACCTTAATTTGAACTAAAAACATCAAAACCAAGCAAAAATTGACACTAAAACCTAACTCGATATACAAACAATAGATGAAACAACTAGATGAAGTAAAATGAACCTGCAGCGAGGTTTTGTGAAGTTGTCCAAGCATGGTGGAGAGGTTTCAGTGGTGTGAAGCACACTAGGGAGGTTGCTGAATGGTCCAAAAGTGAAGGTGGGGCGTGAATAGGGCTGTCTGGAGAGGAGGGAGGGTGGTTTTAGTTCACCGAAGAGGGAGAAAGGGGGTGCATCCAAGATCAGACTGGAGGGGAGGGTACCAGTTGACCTAGCCGAAAAGGGGCGTGACAATGGGAGTAGCAGCCGAGGAAAGAAGGAGGCAGTGCAGGTTATCGGTAATGCTCGAGGCAAGTCGGGGAGGTGGGGCACCGGTCTGGGTGCACGTTGCCGAAGGGAGGGGCTCAAGAGGAGGTGCTAGTGATGAGAGGGCAAGAGAGGAAGGATCAACATACTAGGATTTGCATGGAGGGGGGGGGGGAAGCGCGACCGACCAATGGGAGAGGGGGACAGGGAGGGGGTCTGCGTGAGGGGGGGGGGGGGGTAGAGAAGAAAATAAATGGAAAAAGAAAAAAAAGAAAAAATAAATAAAATAAAATAAAGCTGAAAACTTAAACCAACTAAAAAAATAGTTATAACAATATAATATTAATAATGTTATCATTTTTTTATAAACATGATGGTGATTCGATGTTCAAATCCTAATGGAAATTATTAACTAAAATAATAGTAATAATAATAATAATAATCCTCATCATCATTACAATATTATTATTATAATAATTATTATTAAAACAACTCTTGAATTATTTGATAATTTTTTCCTTATTCTATTTTGTGATCAAATTATTATTCAAATCATTAATCGATTAATTACCCAAAAACCGGGAAACCACATGTTGTTCTGGAGAAGCCATATGTATTCAACCATTCCCTCCCCTCACATCAGATAGTACCATGAAAAAAACACTGATTTATCAGCAAAACCCAAAATCTCACGTCCGGTCTGGCCCACACCTCCACAAGTAAATTTTTAAAACCAGATAAAATTATAAAAAAAAAAATCATTATGGATTTATGGGTGTGAAAATTAATGTGACAACCAGGTCCTGGTGACAGCACATACACCCCGCCTTAACATGGCTATCTTGTCCTAGCCAACCGGGTACCACCAGTTTCCCTGCAGACACGTGGTCCCCACCCTGGGGCCCACCCACATGCCTGTATGGGTCATCTGACAAATGACTATCCCCAAAGGCTAACACAAGTCTTTTCCAGTGTGATTTTTCCTCACTCACACACTCCCTGTGTAAATTCCCAAAATGTAACACATCCTGATCACTACTACAGGCCAAAAATGCTTAATTGTAGAGTTCTAATCAAGTTAGCTCCCAAATAGGAAGGTTCACCTTGATGACATGAGTCATATAATTTATTCATTTAATCCTTTATCATTTGGGGGTGTTACAATCACCCCCCTTTAGAGCACCACATCCTCATTGTGGGCCCTACAACTCAATGCAGGTAGTGCACCACACTTAAGGCTGGGTTCCTCCTATGATACCAAATGTGACAACTGGGTCTTGGTGACAGCATAGACACCCTACGTTAACATGGCCATCGGGTCCTGGCCCACCAGGTACCACCAGTTGACTCGTAGACATGTGGTCCCCACCCTGGGGCCTCTAGTTGCCCCGCCGACACGTGGTCCCCACCCTGGGGCCCACCCACATGCCCGTATGGGTCATCTAACTAATAAATATCCCCACAAGCCAACACATGTCTTTTCTAGTGTGCTTTGTCCTTACTCACACACAACTTGGGTAACTTACCAGAAGGTCACCCATCTCAATCACTACTATAATCCAAGCACGCTTAACTGTGGAATTCTAATCAGGTAGGCTCTCGAAAAAGAAGGTGCACCTTGTTGACATGAGTCATATAATTTATTCATTTAACCCTTTATCATTTAGGGGTGTTACATAAACCATATATAATTTTCCAAATAGTGTTTAATTTGACAGTTATTTGATTAACTGTGGAGTTATTATTAAATATGTACCTTCTATTCAATATGGATATTTGATATATAAAATTTTTTATTAATTAAATTAATTAGTCAATATTAATAATTATTTGGAAATGGAATGATGGGTGGAAACCAGACACTATATAGATCCTCAATGTATCAATAGGTTCTCATGAGATGATTATGTTGGCCAAATTAAACTGGTTTCTACATGTAGAATTAAACTGTCTGGAGGATGGATCTTGATAGTATAAGGAATCATATGCCTAATACTTGACATCCAATAATTAAGAATTTACATTATAGATATCCATTTTATTATTAATCTATGATATTTTTCATCAAAATATCTATGGATACCGATCATTTATGTTCATTGATTAAATGACATATGTATCAGTTTCTTACCTTACCTTATTGAATTTTTTCATCTAGTTATTGGAATAACATGTGTTACCATTTATTTTCCTTTCCATGTTAATTTAATCCTATTTATTCATTATTACATGGACATTACATACATTTACTGAGCATTTGAGCTTACCATTTTTATGTTTCCTTCCCCAGGTTATGAAGATGAGAACATTGAATAAGATTTTAGGGATACTATTTATTTGATTTTATAGTGTAGAAAGTTTTATATTGTTTTCAGAGTGTATTGTGGGTATCATTTATGTATTCCCTCCATCCAAGACTTTGAAAATAATTGGCCCTTCGGGTCTTGATTCCTTTTAATCATGAAAATTTAATAAAATAATTCACCAACTCTGAGATTTAGTGGTCGGGGCATTAAATATTTACTACACCATAGGGATTATGCAATATTTATACTAGATAGATTCCATTATAAACAAAAAATAAAAATAATTTTATCTCACCATTATTTTGTTTCCATTTTATAGGATATGAATATGATATCAATTGTAGTGATAATGGTTGATGAATAATTACATGATCTATTTTTTTGGTATTTATCTCCAACAAAAAATGGGAAATAATTATTTTTTTTCATCAAGAATGATAAAATTATCGGTACTTTAGGATGATAATCCTTTTATCTTATTCCTATATCATAGTTTAACAAACATCTATGGTCTACTGGGTTTCAGTTATTTAAAAAACTTGTTAATCTGTTAGGTGGTGTCATTAGATTAATAGAAATACCTAATTATTACATTGAACTGTATTTAAAAATTTACATCAATGGTTATAATATCTAAAATGACATTTCATTGTTTTAAAATAACAATAAAACAAACTCCATTTAATTTACGATAAATAAGAATATACAAAACATCAATTTTTATGTGGGTTTCATTGAATGGGAAAAAATTCATTTATAATTGAAGGATATAAGTGAAGAACCATAACATATCATTCTAAAAAAAGTAAGAAGTCTAAATAAAAATAATAATAAATAATTAAAGAAAAATAAAAATGCAATGTTATAATCATGAAGCATCCACTGAAAAATCATTGAAAAGAATAATTAAAAGAAGTGATAGTTGAAAAAAATGAGTAGAGGTTCATTCTAGGAGGTGGATTCATAATATATATATAGAGTTATAATAACAGAATGAAATGTCAGAAGAAGAAAACTAAGTAATAACCCAAACTCAAGTATAATAATAAGTATAATTAAAAGAAGTAAAATACAAATAAAAAACCTAGAACCTTGAATTCAGAAATGAGATATGGAAGAAGATTCATAACTAAAAGATGAAATAATTGAAATTGAACTTATGGAATACATAAATTAGAAGAATCATATATAAATTTAGAAATAATGTATAAAATAAATAAAAAAATAACATATAAAATAATAAAAGGTAACAAGATAAAATTAATAATTTAATATGATGTATGGAATAATCAATATTTAGTTGATGAATCTAATGTAGATTTAGAAACTTAAAACAATAGTCATAAAATAAGTTATGTTCATCGATAGGGAATAAGTAATAGTTGATGAAAAATTAGATATAGAATTTGATGAAAAAGAAGAAACATAATACATAAACATGGTAATATTAATAATAGGATAAATCTAATTAAAAATAAGCTAAACTATAGGTAAAAATAAGTACTGAGAAATAGAAGAAAATGAAAAGGAGTCAAAACCTAGAAAATGATTTATAATTACCATGAAATTATTGGACATCAATTTTTGAATAATTTCAGACATATAAGAATATAATAACCATTAATATGATGTTAGGGGAGCACACAAAACATGGTCTTTTGTTTGTTATTGACTATTTAATTCTTGTTTTTATTGAATTTTGTTACCAATAAAACATTTCTAGGTTACTATAACTACATAGAAATAAAACAAATTCATATTCTAGTTTAATTAAACTAAAATTTTATTTTTTAGATTTTTAATGATGTAAAATTTGTATATTTTTATAGAGTTAGATCTTAAAAATTTTATTTAATCCCATATATAATAATGTTGAAAATTTAATTTTGTATCCATTTTCCAAAAAAAAAGTAAAAAGAAAAATGATTTATTTTCATGAGAATTATTCCTGACTCTTATCTAGACTTATTCATTGTCCTTACCCATCCTTAAAACAAATGAAAAACATTTTGAAACATGGGAAGAGAAGAAGGGATAGTAAGGGACAGAAAGAGATGAATGAATAAAACATGTTAGTCTTATAAAAATCATTAAGGTCATAAAAGAGAGTTTTTCATTAACATAATATCATTTAGCCCAAATAATGAATTACAAACTCATTAAAATCAAATATACTACCCAAATATTTTCATAAGTCACATTATAAGAAAATATAAACGAATATTCATAATCATGCGGGTTTACTAAAAAACATGAGAAGTCATGATAACATATTTTAAAAAACATACAATTTAACTCAAAAAAGGGAATAATAATTGGTTACCATTTGAAATAAAATTATTTCCTTGAAAAATAATAGTAAATTATTTAAATTTCATATAGGTTCCTTAGTATATCATGTTTATAGAACCCTTGAAAATTTGAATGACCATATGGTAAACATCAATTATAATTACCCAATGAATGAACCATTATCCAGGTGCACCCAATGTATATGATATATTGACCTCAACCATCATCATGACAAATATCTAGTTCTCCCATTATCATAAAAAATATCAAAGGACCATATCATGAAAAAAATGAATTATTATTTCAATATTCCATCATAAGACCTTTGAAAAATATCTTTTGAACTGATATAAAAATAATTTTTGATTTTGAAATACCCTTTCCATTAAACAAAATTCCAAAAAACAATCCAAAAAATTGAAATACAAAACTTAATAGAATAATACAAGAAATATTATAAAGGAATAAAAATATCAAATAATATTTGTGGTGGAGGTAAAATTCATTGTCATCGTACACATTAAAATACAATATTATTTATTATTATGTAAATAAAGTCAAAAAATTCCATAAAATTTTCATTTTTAAAACCCCCAAAATAAATTCAAAAGTGGTGTAAATTTTCCTTTATAATTTTTTAATGTCCATAATGTTTTTATGAATAATGAAATGTAATAGAATGTTTTATAAGGGAGATTTTAATGGAGGATTTTTAAGAGAATGTCCATTACCCAGAGTATGACTCATCATGAATGTTATTTACCTTCATGTATAAAAAAATTATTCAAACTATTTACTTTTTTAATTAACCCTTTATTATGTTTATTTTTTATTTTTAACTTGTTATAAAAAATTACTCAATCAATTATGTTCATAGTATAAGTTTTGACGATATTTTCCTCTTCTGTCGAAAATGGGTTCGGTTGGTGGAATAAGTTCAAAGATTTCATTTCACCCCCAAAAACAGAATAAAAATGATTAAAGAATTATTATTTTTATGCAGAAATTGTAGTTTTAAAACCTAATATAAAATATGGTTATGAAAAACGAACTGTGTTACATTCATAGTGATGGTATATCATACGTACGCATGGGTATCCTTTCCATTTTTCATTGATCATCATTGAAAGAATGTGATGATTATTTTATAATTAAAAAAATAAAATTATTTCATAAGTAAAATATTAATTTTCAAATACATTTTTATTTTTCATCCATGGTATTTGGGGATGAAAAAAGAATCACATCACTTCATGGAGGTGGTAATCCAAATATACGGATGAATGAAGTTATTATTACTCAATAGATGGAAAAATAATATATTTTATAATATATTTCCTTTTAATGTTGAATTTTTTTTCCTGAAATATCATATATATATATATATGAAATACATCATTATTACCAGTCATTTGAGAAAGTGATGGAAAATTAATTAAATTGGTTAGTGAAGCGGTAGTTCACCATACACATGAATGATATTTTTGTTTCCTATTATATGGAAAAGGATATACATATATCTTATTACATTAAAAAATTACAAATTAGTATATTTATTTTACTTGTGTTATTATTTTATCATAATTTATGAATATTAGAAGGATGAAGAATTATATCTAAATAAACATCTGGGTTTACAACTATAATCCTTATTTAAAAAACTTATTATGGTATACACAAAAATAACCCCTAGGAGGGTTCTATGATCAAACCATGGATTATAAGAAGTTTGTATGGATTTAAGGATATGATTTGGGAAGGTATGGGTTGATGTAAAATGCTTTTTATGTATGAATAAAAGTGAAGAGAAGTTAACTTTTTATTTGTGAGGGGAGGTGCACTCTTAGAAATACCTAATATATTAAATATAAATAAATTAATTTCCAACTCCTAAAGTCTAAAAATTGATTTATTTTGAATATATTATTATTATAGTTCAAATTAATCTCATATTATAATATCTATATATGTTTATATTATATTTTCACACTTATATTTTTGTTTTATCCCCCCATTATCCCTTTTGACGATTACCATGACAACAATTTTTTAAACCATTAAGGGTAAATATATTTTATATAAAAGAAAAAAGGACCCATAAATGGATCATTAATGATATAATAAACCATATAAAATTCAATTTTTTTATTATATTCTTTTTAATTTTAAATAATTTAATAAAACATTATTTATCTTCAAATGTCATTAATGACAATTTTGGAAGTAGTCATTTAATTTGATATTGAAAAAAACACGAAAGATACGTATTTACAGTATAATACTTTCAAAAAACCATAAAATGTTATATTTATCATGAAAATTCATATAAATCATAATTAATTAGTTTTTATTACTTTTAATAATCTTAAATTAATTTATTTTATTTCACTATTAATTTAATAATTACTCTGGCAGCATTATGTATGCTAATAAGATGATTATTTCATTACAAATTTTTTTTAATGAATTATAATGGTTAAAAATTAATTTATATTTTAGATAAACATATATAGTGTAAATTCTACCCTATTTATCCCTATATCAATTATTTATTGATAAAAAACTAAGATAATGATATTTTTACTTTTCTTTATAAAAAATAATATAAAGGTAGGAATCATGGAAAAATAGAAAATAAGGTCTTATATTCTACATTTGGATATTAATGGGATATAGTCATCAAAGAAAATCAAATCAACTTCTAGGGTTATGTTTTAGTCTTTATCATATTATCTGTATCCTACATTACCCAATTTACCCACAACAAGTTGACAAAAATTTACTAAGGTTACAATTCACAATGAAAACAATAAAGGTTACATATTAAGAATCTTTTGACACCATAATTAAAATTTTTTAATGTATATTTGAAAATTCAAAAAATTTAATTTGATGAATTTGATTTATAATTAAAAAAGAAAAATATTATGAATGGAGTTTTATTATAAAAATTAATTTTTAAGTATAAATATGTTTTTATCCCAAATTCATATATAAAATTCATTTATAAGAACCGATTTCAATTATTTGTAATCAAAATGACCTAATTAAGATAAAAATAATATAATATTAAATTTTACCTTGTAAATTCATTAAAATAATATACAGTTTTCAACAAAAATCATAGTTTTTACTATTCAATGTAAAATTAAACTTTTCTAAAATTGTATCGAAATTTTTTCCTAGTATAATTTTGCTAAATGATATAAATATTTATGTTAATTATTTCAAATTAAAATTCTATAATTTCAAAATCAATCTTTTAAATAAGACGATATAAATCATGAAAAAAAAAAATTGGAAAAATTAATACCTTTATGCTTTTGATTAAAAAATTACCTAATACTACCATAATGAATAAAAATATATAAAATGTGGTTTATGAATATTAAGAATACAAGAGGAAAAATTATCAATAAATTACCTGTGTTGTTAAATTCTTCCCACATTTCGGAAATTATGTCCTCATAATTTTATTTAATTATAAAACAAGTGGGGATATCATTCTCTCAAAATGATTTCTGAATCCCATTTTTCATTTCCAACAATATTTTTTTCCGAAAAACCATAACATGGTGAATTAACTTTTTCCAAAATACTTATTCCCTAAATTCAAGAATATGAATAGGGTACTCTTCATAAGAGAAGATCTCTTCCAACTGAACTACTTCAGAGATTAAAAATGAGAAGAATCTTACACATATTTTCTTAATAGTGAAACATGAAATACATTATTTACCTATAATAAATATATAGTATATGACACTCTATACGATGCGAATCCAACTTCCTCCTATATTTCATATGGTCCAATAATCTATGTACTTAACTTTCCCCTTTTTAGAAAAATCATATAACTTTTATATGGAGACACATTATGAAAAATATGACCAAATTCCAAAAATTAATGATCTATCCTTCAGTTATAAACATAAATTCTGTACCTTCTCAAATCCATACTCATATATTGACGAATCAACATAATTTTCTCAATCATTTCCTCTCTAAACTCTTTTACCATCATATTTATTACACTTCATCTAAAAAATATTTTTCATAAATCAATATCACTTTCCCATGAATTTACTCTATCAATCCTTAAATCATATCATATTTTCTATCCATTTAAAAACACAACCCAAATTCCAATTCCATCAGAATTGGGTGTTTTCCCAAAATCCATATCATATCAATTTTAAACCAAATTCACATCAGAATTGGGTGTTTTTATATCATGTCTATAAAATACATAAGATGAATGTTAGTGTTATATAAAATTCAAAATTTCGTTAATACTATTAAAAATGGCTAGATTATATCCTATAATAATATTTTAACAATATAAAATTGTTTAGTGAAACTCGGTATGGAGTACAACGCAAGCTATCAATGAAGGTCACTTTTATGTGCAATGAAAACCAAGAATAGTGTTGTGTATACTAAAATATAACATAGTGTTGTATATATAGAATGCTAATATTGGTGTATCATACAACACAAGACATTGAATAAAATAAAAAGAATATATCCCTTAAAATATCGGGGTGTTACATTCAACCCCCCTTAAAATGGATTTCATCATCGAAATTCATAGGGGTTATAAATGGTTTACTACTAGAAATATTCCTTCATAAAAACACATATTTTAAATTTTAATACTATAAGATAGAAGGGAAATAAGACTGGTCCACGAAAGAAGATCAATCTTAAAATCCACTTCCCTTAGAGGTGGTAACCCTGGGAAGTTCTTGGGAAAGACGCCATGAAATTGATCCACAAATGCTTGAAAAATATTTTCCTCGATCTCTTGAATTGATGCCAAAGTCAATGCGGTAAATTAATAAGAGATTTTTCCCACTATTAGTGAAAACATGCTCTCTGCACCATTCTTTACAATCGTCTCTCCTCTGAAGAGATGCTCGATTTTGTCCTCAGTCATGAAACTAACTGTTCTTGTATAATAGTCTATGTGATCCTTGAATGTTTTTACCCAATCCATACCTTGTATTACATTGTATAAATCCATCTCAAACATTTTGAAGTATCATTTTATCTCAGCTCCATAAACAGTTATTGCAGATTCTCTACACACAAAGGGTTGACATTCTGTTTCATTGAGGCGATTTTGCAGTTTTAAAATAGAATGCATCATTTCTAGTTTTAAAAATATCATGTCAACAACATGAGAAGAAATGAAGGAATGTGATGTACCAGTATCAAACAACACTTTCATAGAGGTATCATTCAAAATAATTATATCTCTCAACATAGATGGTCTGGCTTGATCACCAACAATCATTTTCTCAACTCCATACAATTGGTTCGTCACTACACTCTTCACTTTATTAACTTGTTGTGATTTCCATCATTGTAGAGTCATGGTAATCCAAGAATCACCATGGCCATCTATGCTCTGTTGATGAGTCTGATTTTGTTGTCCTCGCCCTGTCGAAGTATACAATGCTTGCGGTGCCTGAGAAGTGTCTCGAGCACCTGACCTCAAAGTACTGTGATAGTAGCGCTGAAGGTTCCCCATCTTATTGTAGTTATGGAATGATCTAGGTTGTTCCATAAAATCTCTCTTTATGAGGTCATGCGAACCACATTGGTAGAATCCTGATTGGCTTTTTGGACATGGAGGAAGGTTCACTAATCTAACCATCTGATTCTGATTCTCGCTCTTACACATGGAAATAGGTTTCCATTTTCCACATGTTCCCAGTGTTGGAGTTCCCAAAATTCCTAGTAGGTATCGTCATACTCCCTCCTCCCATAGCTCATAATACCTCTCAATCAACCACCACAGATCTGTTCACCATCTTTGTATAATCTGTAATATAGTGCACCAAAACTTAGATTAAATCTCCTACATTATCCCAAATTTAAATATTAGTTCCTTCAAGGAATCACTTTCCGCAACTTCTAGTGCGAAGCGCACTAAATTCATGAATTTAGCTGTATATTTCATGATAGATACATTATCCCACTTCAGATTAATGAAGTTCTCCCTGCTCTGGATCTTGAATGTTTGAGGATATAATTTTTTATTAAAGAAATCCTCAAAATCCTCCCAAGTAAGTACTTGATCCCCCTTTTCATTCAGTACCAGTTCCCACCACTGACCTATAATATCCTCGAGCATGTACGTGGCCAACATGAATTTCACCTCTGTCGATGTCCTGATGAATTGGAAGATGTGATTCATCTGGATTAGCCACACCTCTGAATTTTCAGGATCAGAATCACCCTTGAATATTGGTTTATTCTACTTCATAAACTGGATGGAGTAATCTACGTGTCTGGGATCATCCCTCCAGTTCCTAGTATCCACAGCTTAAAATGATTAGACTATGCTCTGAACAAGATCTTGGTTCACCTATTGTTTACGTGCAACCACGTTATCCATAGATTCTTCAGGATGATTTTGATGATGCCTACCCTGTTCCATTTTCTAATCCAAAAACGAACTCCTCAATATCACTCTTCGGGGACTGATGGATAAACATTTCAAACTCTATCACATAAACTATCAAATCATTTTTTCCCAAAAACAACTGTTTTCCAAGTTCGATGTTTTTTTAAATAAAATCCATTGATGATTTTGAGAAGAAAACCATTTTCAAAATAATCCAAATATACGCTTTTCAAAATCATAAATTTTGAAGATAGATTCTGTATTTTTGAAAAACTTACACTTTTTCACCAAATCATAAATCAGTACTCTAAATAAAATTACAAATCCTAATGGGAAGTCATTCGTATACAATGCATGTCATGCTCGTCTCATTGGCTAAACCCATGAAAATGAGATTTTAAAATCCTAGAAGTTTCTCCAAACACTTATTTAACACACTCCCTAGTAACATGAAGTTCAACATAAATGGGTTAGCTACGTCCATTTATGTTATAAATTTGATGTTCTGACAATCCTACTACTATCTAGGATTCCCACCCAAGGAATGGACAAGAAGAAATTTCAACACCATGACCATGATGAACAATGATTACTTTTAAGACATGGACTAAACAAGTTGATTCCATTTGTACCATAAAGGAAGGACCAGACTGATACCATTTGTAATGACCCACCCAATTTCATTGGCATGAGAGTACAACGAGTCATGACATGGAGTTAAGGGATATCCATAAGACACCAAATGCTGGAAATAAATGATGAAGGGTTTGAAAAGAAAGTGTGTGTGTGAGGGGGGGGGGAGGGTGATTAACCCCATAGTAAACAAACCAAAAAACACACAACCATAACCACAAAACCACTATATTATGCATGATAAAAAACCAGGAAATTCTACCACATTATTAATACAAGTCAACCATATTTCACAACAGTGGAAGATAAAAAACATCAAAGTACTCAGTGAAAAAAATATAGACTCTAGGTAGACCACAAGACTCCATGATCCAACAGCTCCAAGATCTGACATCACCAAACATCCCAAGTCTGACGAAGTGTTACTAAAAATGTGAGACAAGTTACCTTTGCCCCTGCCCTGGAAGATAACATCTGCAAAAGCACCAAATTTCAACAGAATGCGTGATTATAAAACTCAGTAGGTTTTTCTCAATGAATTCCCTACTCACACCACTAGGATAGAAGAGTTATTAACATTTATAAAAAATAATTTATATAAAAAAATTTCTCAAAATAGTTTAAAACTAAATATAAATAAGATTCCAAAACCATTTATAACCAAAATCATACAAGTTCTATTGAAACCAATTTTTATAAAAAGTTATTTTTCTAGAAAAATAACTAAAAAATCTTTAAAACTATTCCACAAGGTCCCTTTTTGGCATACCCAACCATTCCACAAACCCAAGTAACTAACCATGCATGCTCTGTTATGATAGTTCCACACTAATGAGCAGTTTCTCATAGATCTACCAAGTTGTCACAAGGTAATTATATACCATGTTCCATTAATCCTTTGGCACCTAGAAAAAGGTAATATCTCATCCATGCCTTGTTTATGAAATATGAACACACACATAAAAATTCCCAAGGATCGTTCCGAAACACCATTTCAATAAAAACATCTTTTTATTGAAAACCACTTTCCAAAAAAATCATTTAAATTATAAAACATTTCAATAAAACACACTTTTTATTGAAATAAAATTTCCATTAAAACCATTTATAAATTCTAGAAAATCAATAATTTAAAATCATCATTTTAAATGCAATAAGCTAAATCACATTACACAACAATTCACCAAGATTTCACAATTTCACTGAAGAAATAAATCATCACTAAAGAAGATTTATTCCATGCTTTTCACAATCAATTCCATTCAAATAAACGAATTTGAAACTAAGAAAATAAATTATAAAAAGAGGATTTGAGAGTGAAGCCACCTACCTCGATGGTTTTGATGAAACTCAACAATAGACGAAAAATGATCCCAAAAAATGGGATGATTCTCCACCAAACGGCCATAGATCTCTTCTTCAATAAACAAGAAAGAAAAAAATAAAATTATTTGGCATTAACCAACAAAGATATACTAATAATGGGTGTAGATATTAGAAACCAAGAGGATATCAGAATAGATCTATGTAGACGGAAGAATAATGGTGAACCACAACATTGAAATAGTAGAAAAACCCTTACCTAGATAGTGGAATGCCTCTGAAAGTCACCTAGGGATGCCTAGAGTTAAGAACCTCGAAGAGCCAATGAAAAGAATGCGATGAAACGGATTCAAGCACGATTTTAAATAGGGTGTGTGACATCTCACAACATGTTCCTCATGTACATGATATGTAGACCACACTGGATAAGTATTCCGAAAAATCCATCTCCTTAGACTCAAAATCCATTATTTAAACCCTAAAAGGTACACGACGTGTACCAAATCCTATGGTGACCCTCACCTCAGGAAGTGAATTCATTAATTTATTCCCATTTTGTTTTCAATTGGTTTTAAAATTTAATTATTACATTTCTATGAAAAATAATCCAATTAATGTAACTCTAATTTTTATCATTAATAAATGTTCCATAAATTCATATTTATAATTTCAATTTTTTTTATTATTATAAAATAGTTTTTCATCATGTTGTGTGGGTTTCTTTTAAAAGTAATTTTTTTTGTTCATAAAAATAATGATTCTGAAAAAATGGATTCCATAATTGGAGATAGAATCTAAAAACTTTTAAAACATTATAAGTTTATTTTTTGTTTAAATGAATAGTAATTGTGATAAATTTTTCTCAACCTGATAAGGGTAAACAAGGTAGTTAATTTTATTAATATCATGTTAAGGCTTTAATAATATATCAAAAAACTAGATTATTTCTATTGGGTGAATTTAATTAAGAAGCAACTTTTTATATTAAAAAAATATGAAAATTCTGTTCAATTTTATTTTTATAAAGCCTTTTATATTATTTTAATTTAAGGAAACCCCTAAAATGTTACTCTATTTCTTTTAATTTATCTTATAAGTTTATAAAGGGTTAAAATGTATTTAGGAATAAATGAAAAAAATTATTTCGAATTTTTTTAATTTTTATTTTTGTAGTTTATTCATAATTTTTAGTGATGTTGTAATTAACTTAAATGTTTCCACAACATTTACACAGTTCTTCTGAAACTAAATACGATGAAAGGATTTTTTTTAATAAAAATTCATTTTTATGTATTAATATGTATTTATACCAAATTAATATAGAAAATCCGTTTAAAATACCCAAATTATAAAATTTGTAATCCAAATAGAATAATTACATTTAAAAAACAATATAAAATTTAATTTTACTTTGTATATAAATTAAAATAAAATACAATTTCAATAAAAATCATATTTTTATAGTTTTCAATAGAAGATTAATATTTTCATAAAACTATCAGAATTAAATCCTAATGTCATTTTGATATAATGAACTAAAAACTTAATTTAATTTTTTCAAATTGAAATTCAATAATTTCAAAATAAATATTTTAAATAAGACCACATAAAACCTGAAAAAAAAATTGGAATGAATTGATTATTTTTCCCTTTTGATTGAAAAATTACTTAATATTTATATAATGAATATAAATATATAAAATATAATTTATGAATATTATGAATACATGAATGTTTTTATCATTAAAGTACCAATGTTTTTACATTCTTCCAACATTTTGGAAACTACATCTTCATAATTTTATTCAGTTACTAAACAAGTTAGAATATCATTCCCTCAAAATGTTTTCAAAATCCCATGTTTCTTCTTGAATCATCTGTTTTCATCCATATTTTTAACTCGGTTCATTGACTTTTTCGCAATACATATTCTTTATAATCAATAATATGGATTGTTTATTCCCCAAATGAATGATTTCCTTCCAACTAAACTACTTCAGAGATTAAAACTTGAGATGAATATTACACATATTTTCATAATTGTGAAATGTGAAATAAGATATGTACCTATGATAAATGTTGAGGTGAGGCCACACCATAGGAATTTGATTCAAATTTCTCTAGGATTGCATAGGATCTAACAATCTTTGTAGTTAACTTCACCCTTGTTATAAAAAGGATATCAATTTTCCATGGAGACACTTTATTAAAAATATTACCACCTACCTCTGAGGAAATATATTTCACTTTTTTATACACAAAAAATTTATACCTTCTCTAAGATATACTCATTTAACGATGAATCAATATCATTTTCTCAAGTATTTCCTCTACTAACTCTTGTCCCAAAAAAATTATCACACATCATCAAACAATTATCATTAAAGATTCAAAATCACTTTTTGAAGTATTTCCTCTATCAATCCTCAAATTATTTAATATTTTCTATCAATTTCAAAACACACCCAAAATTCCAATTCCAATTGAATTGGGGGTTTTCTAAAAATACATACCATATCAGTTTCAATCCAAATTCACATAGAATTGTTTCTCTATAAATAAATTAAAATTAATTAAATTAAAACCATGAAAATAAGCTTTTAATCAGTTAACTAATATAAAGAAGAAACACCTTCCTTTTTCATAGAATCATAATGCATAGAATGGGACTCACCAATGACGGTCGAAGTTTCTGAATATCTAAGAACAAACCTATAATTAGGATTCAATAACATGACGTTAGGAACATTCAATCCAAATATGATCTATAAAATCCCAGGATGGAATGATAGAGAGATAGAATAAACAAAAAGATCTATTAACAGTAGAGATAGATCACAACTAAATCGATAATAAATCACGGAACAGATGATCCTCAGGGATAATAGAATTCAAGAATAACCTAGGAATAGCCTATAGGTAAGGAGAAATTAATCCTGTAGGAATTAAATTAAAATATAATATGAAGATCCTAACTAAAATGACCTCTTAGAATTTTACATAGAGAGTAACCCAACTAGACATCGTTTAATTGATGTGTCCTAGAAAACAAAAATACCCACAATCTTTTATTAAAAAGTCAATTTTCTAAATTTTCATGCTATTCAAACTACACACAAAATGTAACCTCTTCACACTATGTAACCATTTCACAATATCATCAAGGAGATGATTACATGTCGTGTGACCCCATTACACTACATTTAAATGTGCATTATACTATATACAATAAATTTCTAAAACTAAAGATTCAATTAAATAAATGGATTCACCATTATAGGTATCATCCTAATTACTTATGGACATTAATCAACTAAAAATAGCGGAAATAAAAAAAATATTTTAAAACATAACTGACAGAAATATAATAGTGAATCACAACGTCCCCACAATTAAAACATTCTATCCCTAGAATGCCTTTTAAGAAGTTTTCATATCAAAAAGTTACACCACTACTCTCTTATTAGTGCCTCATGATACCATATATCATGAGAATTAGAACCCTAAAGCTATTGAACATAGAAAAATGAAATCTTCCTCCCATGAAATAACTTGGTCTCAAAACCACCAATCCTGACTCGATGCTCTATAAAAAACAAATCAAGATTAACAACAATATCACTCCACCTAAAAACAATATATGGATTGGAGAAATATTTTCATAGATGAGATAAATGGAACACATCATGTATAGATGTAAACTATTGAATAACTGCTAAATGGTAATCTACATTCACCACCTTATCACTAATCACAAATTGTCCCACAAAACAAGGAGAAAGCATACCTTGCATCTTATGATGTTGATGACCCAAACAGGGTGATAATTTTAAGATAACCTAATCACCAAATAAAAATTCTAGTGGTCTATGAATATGCTAAAAATAATATTTAAACTTACTTTATTTAGTCAACATTTTTTCAATAATCAAATGAATCAAATGAATCATCCCTATCATCTCTTTGATTGGGATTGGTCCAACCAATGAAAATTCAATGATCTCTAACCAACCCAATAGATATTTATAGGGTCTTCCTTAAAAGGCCTCAAAAGGATCCATTATGATCATTTAATGGTAATTAATGTTATAAGTAAACTCATCCACTACCAGAAAGTCTTCCGATACTCCACAAAAATTAAGTACATAGGTAGGAAGAATTTCTAGATGAATCTTTATAACTCTTTCTATTTGGCCATTTATTTAGAGATGGTATGCCATACTCAAATGAATATTATATTCAAGTTCCTCTTAGATGTCTCACAAAAAGTGATATGTAAAACAGGGATCCCTATAACAGAATGTAGGATAGGGAACTCTGTGAAAATGAAAATCCTCTCCCACATTTATATTTTTTAGCACCTCATAATTTATTTTATCTCCAATGAGTATAAACTAGGATTATTTGGTAATCCAATTGATCAAAAACAAAATTACAATATTCACACTATGGGTACATTGAAACCCATCCACAAATTCCATAGATATCTTATACTATATCCATGTGAAGAAAACCCAATGGTCTCTAATTATAATCTGTGACCTATTGGAAAACCTAACAATGAGATACCAAATTAGATACGTCACATCTCATTCATGGACACCACAATCATCGCTGCATGTCATAGAACATATTTTTTGTTCCTAGGTACACTTAACACTTGTAATTATAGGAATACTCAATCATTTAATTTCTCAGGGGAAAAAAATAATTTTAAAAACATATAATACCATCTATAGAGAATGTCCACATAACTATGGTCTCCCCACCATAAAAATAGTTTCTGATGATATAGAATTCACCATCAAAAAGATTTTAATAAAAAATCATATTAGGAAGACCACAGGTCAACTGAACAGTGAAAAAAAACTCAACCCCTATTTCCAAAACACTTATATGCAACTATGCAAGAAGATCCATCAAGTCCCACTCTTTTAATGATTCTTTCATATTCTAGTCAGAAGCATCCTTCTCAATGCATCATACACAAAATCCCCCTGTGCTGAGATAAATGATTAATCAAAATCAAAGTATTTCAAGTACTCTATAAAATTCATCCTATAGAGATTTAAATATTTTTTAGATAATATATAAATCTTTCTTTTTTGGTTAGAATACATGGTAAACCATTCTCGGATAAGTTAATATATCCAAATATTTAGATAATTTATCATGATTACCAGTTTATAGTCATGGGTTGGATAATTAATCATGGGTTTCATAAGCTGCAGAGATACAAAGGAAGCAACCAGATCACCAAGGATAAGAAAACATCCCAAACATGAACCTAATGAGTCACAGAAGACCAAAAATCTATGACTAGACTCTCGAAGAGTCAACACCTTTTCAACAGTAAAAAATATTTTTTATCTCAATGAATGAAATCTTACATATCACATTCCATGAAAACATCACTTCCATCCCAGTGAGTGTAGTCTTTATAGAAGCAAACATTATGAAATTCATTACGAACTAGTGATAATATCCAGCTAAACTCAATAAGCTTCAAACATTGAAAATATAACATGGTTTCTACCATTTCATTAAAGATATCAAAATTTTAGGATATAATGAAATAAAATGTTCCAAAAACACATTTCTTAAAAATTACCTTCATGAATACAAAAATCACTTTTTAGATGGCTTGGAATAATTTCATTGATTTATTAATAATTCCATAATTGTTCTCAAGTGACACACATGATCCTATTATCACATAGATTAAACTAGAATGTCATCCAAGAAGAAATACATAATCATATAAAGATAATTATAATTGGAATGAATTATCTAAAATTCTATTTTTTGAATTTAGATTCTTTTATTCTTAACTGGTGATAACTAGATCAAAGATCAATCTTTGAAGACAAATTTTCCATTTTCAATTAGTAAAATAGATCATTAAACCATATAAATTGATATATTTTCTTTACCGTGACTCAATTTTGATTCTTATAATCAAAATAATAAGATTAATTCTCAATCATCTTTCCTAACAATGAGAATAGGCACCACCCAAGGTGACACTCTCTGGAATATAAGGGATTTCACTAACAAATCAACCATCTAATTCTTCAAATATTTTATTTTAGTTGGTTCCATGCTGGAAGAAAGAATGGATACTGGTTAATTACTAATCCCATAAATCAATAGAAAACTCTACCTACCTTACTGGGGAAAACTCAATGAATATAAATGAAAAAATTTAGGAAAATCAATGACAACTTAATGAATATTATACCTCAATGATTATATCCATAAATTAAAAAAACAATGATATTACATTCACCAACTCTACTAGGAATGACCAAATTTACTAGAACTCGTCTCTAATTCTTGCTGAATTACACAAAAAACCCATCAAGCATAGTAAAGGAGTCACGTCGTGGAATAAAATCAATTCGGAACTTATTTCTAGTGAGACAATCCTTCCTAAAAATGACATGAAGAGGTTTCATGTCAAAACCCAGAAAATCCCCTGTATGATCATTCTATGAAAATGAGAAGACACAAGAAGGACAATAAAGACCATGTTCCCTCATCATTCTAAGGGGTGTAGTAATATCCCTCAAAAAATATAAAGTTTTTGTTGGCACAATTACCACATTTATTGTATGAGTCCTATTTAATGAGTGAGATGAATAGATATTAAATAAATAATCAAATAATGATGAATATATAATTATGGTACATCTCACAGTTGATGGACCTTTATCTTCCTCCTCTGGGGACTCTTCCACTCTGTGAAGAAGCTTTATTTTAGATGCATATGGCTGGAACCCCTTAATCATGATGCATCTTATTTCACTATAATAATTTTTTGGTGTTTATGAGCCCATGACCCTTTGTGGAGAAAATATTATTTAAGATATCGTCTACAAGAGATGTGAATGGCCATAAGAACCACATATCTTGAGTTCCTTAGTGAAAAACCATTTAGAATGCCTTGGATTTCCACACTAGTTATAATGTAAAGGCACTATTCCTATCACTCTATGAGATATAAGAAAAAATCTAATGATATCCACCATGATAATTTTCATGCTTTTTATTACCTTCATTGGACCTCAAAAAACATCAATTAAGAGAAAATGTAACCTCCCATCATACCTAACATACCTGATTGAACATGTTCTACTATGAATGCCCTATTTAGCATGTCATCATAAGAAAATAGATTCAGCAAGAAAAACTGGGAATGAATATCAAATCAATGTCCCATATCGAATACTCAGGTCTTCATCATCTCATTCAATAAAATTTTAGGTTCAAACTAATCATGTTTTGTGAATCGGTTCACTTACTCTCTCATGGTCATTTCTGCCTTCATGAGTTCTAAAAAAATAAAATCCTTAGCTAGTACCATTCTATATTGATAGAAATATTCTATTAAATAAAT
Organism: Viscum album; assembly: GCA_963277665.1. Classification (NCBI taxonomy): domain Eukaryota; kingdom Viridiplantae; phylum Streptophyta; class Magnoliopsida; order Santalales; family Viscaceae; genus Viscum; species Viscum album. The sequence continues at coordinate 926,621,007 of OY728127.1, forward strand.
GTTGAAACCTTCCACTAAAAAACATCATTTTTCTTCTCTATCGCCATCATGTTCCACCATCTCTTACTACGTCTTTCCTGATTGAAGGGGGCATGTTTCACCATGATTATATTAGTAGTTTGAAAGAACACAATAATAATCTCTATCTTGATCATCAAATCCTAATCATATTGAGGATCATTAGATCCTTATAAATCTTATGGATTCCCATGAAGGAACTCATGAGCATGAATCTGAGACTCATCCCTATGACGTTCCATAAATGAATCCAAAATAGGGATGGGTGAAGGTGCATTTCCCAAATCTTGGACAACATACAAAACAAACTCAACAATATTCTAGTCCATGGTATGATTTGATCAATGTGTTTCATCATAATTTTTCTCTATGATACTAATCATATAACTTCATAGAAGCATCATGCTACAAAACATCATCATACAAAAATAAAGATATAACAAGATTGCTGAGATCAACAATCAAACAAGATAAATAGAGAAATTAATCTTATTAGATAGATAAAGATGGTTTTGATTTCAACCTATAAAAATATAAATCCAAGAAAATAATAAAAATAATCATAAAGATGCCTTTTTTAAAGAACCCATAGTGAATTTAGGCTAATTACGATGATAGATGGGGAGAAAATCACTCAAACACTACCTAAAAAGTCCAAAAAACACCTCTCAATGTCATACTAACATCAATAATATATGATTATCATTCACATTTGATACTAGTTCTTACCAAACCAACCAAGATACAATGGTACTATGATACCTGATCTGACACTAAAATAGATCTAAGGATATTCTTGATCCCTGTGGGTTGGAAACTAGTACCTAGAATGATGAAATTTTAAAGTGGGAATGATTTTTCCACAAAAATGGTACATAATAGATTGATATGAGTATGATAAAAAAACTCATGGATAAGGTACTACAAAAAAGGTAGATCAAATAATATATAGTAAATCATCAAAGTACTCAAATTCTGAAAAGATAAACTCAAATCCTAAATGGAAATGTCACTCCAATACCCAAGGGATCACAAACATCCACTCCCACTATGATGCACATTCCATTTTCTCGGAGATTGTAGATGAAAATATAAAATCCCCGAATGAAAATTATATCCATGAACTAAAAATACATATAGGGTATCACCAATTGTTCTACAATATGATTACATAATAAAAAAACAATATCATAAATTCAATTCTAAATAAAACATGAATTTTAGTCCAATTTTAAATAATCATTTTCAATAATGAAATTTATATTAATAAATGAGCATGCTTAAATATTTTTCACAACAAATGGTATTTATTATCAAAATATTCACAATAATCACCAAAGATGTATTCCATATGGTACAATAGTTTCTAGTCATTGGATCCTCAAAATATCTTATTAGGGATCATGGAAATATGTGTACACATGTACCTTGGGCTCAGGTGTAATAGGACTAGTCATTATCCATTGGGCATAAGATCATTCTTTCTAGATTGTTGATAGAGTATTTATCATCAATAAAATGATAAGGAATTACCATCCTAGTTATCTTCTCATAAATATCCCACTAACTACCATGTATTGCATATTTTCAATCAATCAAGATAAAAAGGGAAAATAATTTCATTTCAAAGCACTCATCATTGAAAGTCCAATTTACATATTTTTCTTTTCAAATTTTAAGTGACTTTTATACTAAAACATAGATTTTTCATAAATTCATTCATTGTTTTACATAATAAATATCACAGGTTATTATTAATTGAATTTATTCCATTTTCTTAAATCAATCATAAAATAAATTCATAATTTCAATAAATATTAAAACACTTCTTAAATTCTAGTTCCATTAGAATTGAGTTTTTTCCCAAAATCAATACCATAAAATTTTAATTCCATTTCACATAACATTAGGGTTTCACAAATAAATATAATAAATCATAAATAAAATATAGAAAATTAGGATTTGATCAAATAGAAAATCTCAAATTGAATGACCTTCCTTTTACATAGAATCAAAATACTCACAATGGGACACACCAATGAATCACGAAGATGTTAAAGATCTTGGAACTGAACTAAGAATCAAGATTCAAATATACATATTTTAGATACTTCAATACCAAGATAATCTATCAAACTATTATGAGGGAAAGAGAGGGTGATGAAAGATCTAGGAAGCTCACTCATAAAGAGCAACCAACTACATCCAACACGATGATCAATCGCCAAACAGATGATCTTGAAGGATTATGTATATCCAAAATAAAAAATGAAGTGCCTCTAGGTTTAGATAAAGGTAACATGAAGAAATGAAATGACAATTTCAGCAAAAATACTTTCATAAAACCAACACCCATGTTTTTATGGTGTCTAACCCAATTACACACCATTTAATTTTCTAGTTCCACCTCCACCAAAAATACACAAAACCATTTAATAAAAATCATATTTTTAAGATTCATAGGACATGCAAACTTTACATGGTGTGTATAATTTTCACACTATGTACCCATTTCACAACATCTTTTAAGATATGATTACACATTATGTAACCCCATATACAAGTTGTGAAAATCCCTCGAAAAATACAATAACATTAAGCCTTTTGGTGAAAATTCAATCAAATCCATGTCTTGAACATTACAAGAATCATCCCAATTCTTTCTTTACATTACTCAACCAATGGAAAATAGAAACCAAAAAATGTTAAAACAAACCTTATAAAAAGATAATGAGGTGTTAAAATGTTATAGTATGACACTATTTTTTGTATAATTCCATAAAGGCCCTATATTTATACTAAAATTAATATTGTTAATATAAGGAATCTTAAATAATGAATGATTTTGATTCCAATATCCCTGATAATCCATTGAAAAATAGTGAAGAATATCTTACATGGAATGAATTGTTCGGTGTGATAGTCTATCTAATTATGGATGAAATTATGCACTAAAATTTAATCAAGTACCTAATGATTTCCATTTCATAAAATTAGATGTTATCCCATGATCATAGTAAGAAATAATTAATAGAGAAACTCTATGATACCTACATGTCTTCTTGAGGTACAAATGAGAAATATGATCTAAACAAAGTATATCAATAATATGATAGAAATGACCATATTTTGTTAAACTATTAATAATAACCATCAATACAATATTACATAGAGATGTCTTTGGCAATCCCACCAAGAAATCAATGGATATATTTTACCATATCAAATGAGGAACTGGAAACAGTTGAAGCATAACCATTGCAAATTCGTATTCTTCTTTAAAGAATTGAAAATTCAAACATTTCATAGTAAACTCAACAATATATCATTTTATTAAATCCTACAAATAATACTCTTGATGGTTTTTTTACATCTTAGTGCTACAATGGTGAATATAGAATGAGAAACTACGAGATTTAATAAAGAATTACTTCTTTAAATGTGAGTGAAAAGGAACACATAATCACCTTACAAATATGATAACACCTTCTTCATCAATATTAAACACTAGAAACATAAATTTCATTATAGAATTGTCATTTTCTTATATAGCCTGATTATCTTTATATGATTTCTTAATGATTTCAGACAAAGAATATTGTACTGACTCATAAAATAAAAGAGTATATGTACCAAAATTTAATTATTCTTTGAAAAAATTCATGAAATTGTTAAAAAAATGAGTCACTTTACAAATGTAATGTGGTTATTGTATAATTATTATTCTAAGTCAATTCATAAACTACATCATTTTCATTTTCAAAAATTATAAAGCATCATGTAGTTGTAATCCTTAATTAGTTCCATGTATATTCAATACCTCATTTAGAAATATTTTGAGTAAATGTATACATAAAACTTTTTAACTAGTATATTGTTCACATTTCACCCCATATTAAATAGGTGTTCAAATTATTAAATAAAACCCCCAAAATTGGTAATCCAAGAACATGTGTAGAATAATTTACCTAATGAGGTTTCATTTTAAATGAATACTATGAAATTAACAGATAATTCTCATAAAAAAACCATGTACCTTTAAAGAACCATTAATTTTGATGGAAAATTCATCATTTCTAGATGGAAAGTCCAAAATAATAGCATTCCACATTCTTTTTTTTTCTGTTCTTGAAACAAAAAATTACATTATATTATCCAGATTATTTTAACTCCTTTAATAGTTATCGTACTCAATAGGGGATATAACTGATAAATATTTTTATCAATATTTTGGTAGTAACTTGTTAATATATAAAAATTAAAAATCTAGGATACGTTTGTATCTCATATATGTTCTTAAAAAGATTAGTTTTTGGAGGGTCCTCAATTATTCCATCTTCAGAAATAATATTTCCATGGAATGAAATCTAATCTAACCAAATTTCACAGTTACTAAAATTTTTATATAGAATATTTTCATTTAAGGGTTTCAAAAAATCCTAATGTTTCATTATTTTTTCTTATGAAATTTAGAATATACTAAAATATCATCAACAAAAATAATAGAAAATTATACATGAACTCATGGGAAAATATTTTGATAAAGTCCATAAATATAGCTAGCGCATTAGAAAAAAGGGCATAACTAAAATATCATAAATCATGTATCTAGTCATAAATATTGTCTTGGAAATGTATTCATTCTCACCTTCAACTGATGATACCATGACCTATGGTCATTCATTAAAAAATATGTGCCTCCCTACAGTTGATCAAAAAAATCATTGATATGAGGAAAGAGATAATCCTACTTAATAGTGATATTATTAAATATATTATAATGAATGAAAATTCTCACCGAATCATATTTTTTTTAGAAAATAATATTTTATCACCCTATGGTGAAGTGATAGTACAAATGAAACTATTATATAGAAACACTTACATCTCTTTATTCAATTCCAAACATTATACATATTCTATTTGTTAATAATTTTTTTTGGAATAGACTTAAAATTAAGAAATAAGTCATTAGTAAATTCAATATCCAAATTAGGAATAATCGCATAAAAATAATTCGTTAATCCATTTACATAATCATTTACTAATGGTACATCACTAATCATAATACTTTTTTTTTCTTTTCAAACATATGTGATATGTAACTTTCACTACAATCTCTAATCAACTTTTCAACTTCTTGGTAGGTTATCATTTTTAGGAAATGATTTAAAAAAATTATTGTCTCCATAATATATTTTATTTTGATAAAATGAAATATAATCCATAGCCAAAATATATAAATCCATACTAAAGGATGATCAAGATGATTTATAAGAAATACAATCCTAATAATAATAATTTGAAGATTCCTGAAAATATTGGAATCTTCAATATTTCAGCCTCTATTTTCCACAAAAAGTATTATCATCTTTCTATGTGGTGAAATTCTCATTTTAAATAAACATTTCTTATAAATGAATGAATACAATGATCTAGAGTGAAATAAGGAATGAGAATAATTCTATTAAACATGTAACATACCTTTCACTAATTGAGTAGATGAAAAAACATCAACTATAATAGTAGAGAATGATTCTTCTACATCTTTTTTCCTTCAACTATAATGGGGTCAATCCTATGTAACAAAAATCAGAAACAAATTATAATATTTCCCCAACTCATTATAATTAATTAATCTTACCACTATATTTTCATTATTTTTATGATTATTTTCTTTATTGTCATAAACCACATGTCCTGAAATTTTAAATAATAAAAAATAATATATTTTATAATAAATTCTACGATATGATTTTACCACACTTATAACAAATTGGAAACATCATTTTATTTACTCTATGTTTATTTAATCTATGATTACCTATTTCATTCCATCTTAGCCTTTTTATTCATAGGGTACATAATCATTAGTGAACAATATTTATACATTCTCTCCATTTTGATCAAGTTGATAATATCTTTTGATATCATGGGAAGACAATTTTATTTGATATTTTTTCTTCATACATTAGTAAATTTTATTAATTTTACTATAAAGGTCTCAAATAAAACGTGGTGCGTACCTGGAAAACCATTTAAATATTTCATCATATGTGGATACTAAATCTTCATCATTTTGTCCCAATTAAAATAATTTTTTTCCATGTAATTTTGAACATCTTTTTGAAAATAATTCTCAAGGATGGATTCTTAAATGTTCCCCATTCCATGGAATAAATATCATATTTTTCTCTAGTGTACATAACCAAATTCCACCACTAATCAGATTCAAATTCAAAATAGTAAATGTAAAGAGATATATTTTTATTTTCTAAACATCCCATGACTTGAAATATATTTTCCAGAACATTAGTCGTCTTTCATATACCATTGGATCAGAAGTACCATAAAAAAATGGAGGGTGAAATTTCATGAAATAATCAATTATTGTCTTTTTAATCTATGGTTAAAATGTTTTCTCTATCACATGAAAACTACTGACACATATAGAGTGTTTCAATTGATCCATTATTTTCATAAAACTACACAATTACAATTCTGACCAATCTTGGTTATTGATTCAGATGGATATCATCTTTTTGGATCCTTTCTACATTAGCTTCCATTTTTCCTATGTAGAAAGAATTATAAATAAATATAGTTTAGTCAAATCCAAATGGTAATATTAAAATTATATATCATTTTAAATTAACCATAATGTAAAATTATTTTAGGTTATTTTATTAACATCTTCCTAATCCCAAATGTTATATAAACCTTTCCCTAATTCCAACTATAAGGATATAAACTTAATCATTATCTATATTATTTTCTTCATACTAGAATTAAACATATTACATTAAAAAATATATTTATAATTTATAGTTTTATTTACTTATCGAATAACCCTTAGACAAAAAACCCCTATATTACAAAGAGGGCACTTTTATTTGGTATCTAATATTCCCACCAAATAATTCTTTTAAAAAAATCTTTCTTTTAAAGATAAAACATCACAACTTTAAACAGGACTTTTTAATTATTATTAAAAATACTTAAACCCTATGAAAAACATTTTTTTCAAATTTTAGGAGTATAAAAACCTTTATAAGGGACAAAAAAGAATAAATAAAGAAACCAATTAGTCATTTAAAATATATGTCGTCATAAAAAATATTTTTTCCATCAATGTAATAAAAATTGATCCTAAATGATCATTTAGTTATTCATGAAATCATCTTGAATGAAAAAATCATTACATAAATTATATGATATGAAAATATAAAGGTAAAATCATATTCATTAGGGTTTCTTAAAAACAATGAGAACACATTATTTTTTTTCTTAAAAACATATTTTTTAACTAAAAAGTGAAACAATCATTACATACATTTTAAAACCAAATGACATCAAATATCATTCATCTGGAATCATAGATAATTCTTGTATGTTAAATGGGAAAATCATATTTATAGACGCCTTATAAGTCCTTACAATTTGGAATAACCATACGTTTGACTTCCAATATAATTACCCAATGCATTGTATCACTATATGGGACAACCAATCATAAAATCTATACTGGGATAACCCAATGTCATGAACTATATTGGGATAACCAATTATAATTACAATTTATAAGCACTATATCATGAATAATTTTGTTTTTATAATTTCACCTTTTTATCATAAAATCCTTTAAAACACTTATAAACTAGTATACAAAATACTTTTTGACATCAAAATACCCTTTCCATTTAAAAAACATTTTAAAAAATAAAATGGCTATAAAACAATGAAATATGGGTTTTAATTGAACAAACAATGATGTTTTATAATGGAATCCAAATAAAAACTAATGGTTACAGCAAGGGGAAGAGCTAATGTTACCATATATGTTAAAATAAAACAATCGTTTTTTATTTCTTAATGTAATTTAAATAATTATATAAACAGATTATTTTTTGGAAACCATTTAATGAATGTCAATAGAGACATAAAAATTTTTCTAGTTGATTTACGTCCATATAAATATTTCTATAATAAATTTTGTGAATATATACATGTAATAGAAAGAGTTGGATGAGAGATATTAAAAGAGGATTTTTAAAAGGATGTCTCTTACCATGTGTCTGAGTCATCACATTTGTTATTTATAATCTAGAATAGTAGAAATATGTTAATTATTTAATTTAAAAAGAACCTATTATAAGTTTAACATTACTTTTGTCAAATTTTTAATGAATTCATATATAAATTATGATTATGAAAGTTGTTTTCATGATATTCCGATCATGACTCCAAAATGGATTTTGTAAGTTGACTATTTTCAAAAAGTTCATTACTAAAAAATCTCTAGAATATTAATTATTTCATATTTAAAATTTTCATTTATCAATTTTACATTTAAAACCTACCATAATATATGGTTATAAAAAATGAACTACATTGCAATCAAAGAGATGGCAGGTTATACGTACCCATATGTAATGCATCCATTTTTCATTAATCATTATTGAAAGAATTATAGAATTATTGTAGGATTAAAAATTACCATTTTATTTAAAATTTCACATTATTTATTTTAATACACTTATATATACCATCCATGTGATGTGGTGATCAAAAATGAATCACATCGCTTCACGGTGGTGGTAATCAACAAAAATGGTTGAACGATGTTATCCTTGTTAAATGTATTTGAAGGTAAAAATTTAAATTATATCATATATTTCAAGATTTATAAGTATTTGATGATTGTATTTTATATTCATAAAATTCATCATTACAACCATCCGTCAGATATATTTATGGAAAATAAATTACATCTATTTGTGAGGCTGCAGTCTCCTGTACACACGAACAACAGATTAGTTTCCAATTAGATGGAAGACGATATCATTATAGGTTATTAAATTAACATAATAAAAAATATGAATATTTAATATATTGGAGTTATTACTTTTTCATGGTTCAAGTAAAACTGACGGAGTAATATAATAATAAATAGAACAAAAAATATTAGTTGATAAGTATAACTCTTCTTCGGAAAACATCCTAAGAACTACACTCAAATAATCCATATGACGGTTTTCAGATCAATCCATGGATTCTAGGACATGGTGTGGGATGTGAGCAATGGATTTGGGTTTGAATTTCATAATTCAAAAGGTAGTTGATGTTTGAAAAAAGAAAAGAGGTGGTTCCCTTTTATACATGAAGGGAGTTTAAATCTAGGAAATACTTAAAATAATAATTTAATATAAATTAATTTTAATGTATAAAAGGCTCTAAATTGATTTTTTAAAATATAGGTGGAGAGTCGGTCAAATTAATTATTTATTAAAAAACACAAAGGTTAACTATTGAAAATACTTAAAATATTAACATTTGATAATATTGACATGATTATTTCAGAAATAATATATATTTTTCAAAATTAATTTTCTAAATATGGTAATTTATAATTTTTTATCAAAATACTTATTTAATAGAAAATAATATTTTTTATAATAATTAAATGTTTCGAATCCTTATAAAAATTTCCTTTGAATTCATTAAATTATGTTAATATTTATAAATAATTATATATTATTTCATAAAGATAATTTAGTAAAATAATATTTATTTAAAAAAACTTACCATTATCAAAATTATTGTTTTAATTTAGAAGATTTATTTATTAAATATTGAAATCTTGTAAAAATGTAATTTCTAACCAAATAAATCATAATAATTTATAAATTTACTATAAAAAGGGATAAATCTAATAATTTTTTCATTATAATTCTTTTAAAAAAATCCCATTACTATGGTGTACATACAAAACTCTATATTAAACCATCATACACCCTAAGGGTATGATGTTCAATTGTGGTTTTTTCTTGGGGTGGTTTAGTGAATATGGTTCGGGTTTTGTTCTCAATAAGCTTAATAATCTACCTTAAAAAGTTTTTCATAATATCAAATTATTGAATTAGGGATTGGTATTGGTAATGGTAAAACACTAGTACAAAAACCGGAAAGGGAAGCACCACCTTATATCAGTGATAAGAAAAAAGTGCTTATAAATCAACCCTTTATAAGTGCTAAAATTGTAGGGCTAATAAAGGGATTCTTTATCAGCGCTAAAATTTTAGCGCTTATAAAGTGTTCGCTTTATAAGCACTAAAAAGAGATGATAAAGAATCCCTTTATCAGTGCTAAAAAAGTGTTGATAAAGGATTCCTTTATCAGTGATAAAATTTTAGCGCTGATAAAGGATCCCTTTATAAGCCCTAGAAAAGTGCTAATAAAGAAGCCCTTTATCAGTGCTAAAATTTTAGCATTGATAAAGGAAGACTTTATCATCACTTTTTAGCACTGATAAAACCATAGTCCCATATTTAATAAAATTAGGTGCACCGTATCCTCTATTTATCATGCCCTCAATCTCTTGTGGTACTATACCCCTACGACAACTCCCCTCCCCCCAATCTTCTCTTTTTCAGACCTCTGCTGCTAGCCCTACTCCTTATCCTCCCACTCAAACCCCTTTAGAGTATCCTCCTCCCCGAAAAACCTACTTCTCCTCATCCCCACTGGACCCTACTCCCCGCAAACCCTACTCCTCCATTTATTAATGGCTGGAGGATCCTCCCGTGCACCTCGCCCTCTGGAGGTCACGCCTTCCCCTACCGACGTTGTGTAGAAGGCTCCCTAACTGCTCGACGCTTCTTCTCTCCCTCCATTATGGGTAAAATATACTCTAGGTAAGTCTCCCACTTCTCATTTTAGGTTTATTTTTTGTAATTTATTTCCCTGATCTACATGTGTTCATCATTTTAAATATCATTTGGCTAATGATTCAATCAATAATTGTTTAATGGTCATTTCACATTCCATAGTTGGAAACTTAATGTGAAATTGAGACATGGGCAGTGCTATTATTTTTTAGACACACCATATACCCCTAGGGACACATCATGTCCCCCTTTGAGGATAGATTTGAGCCCTATTTCCTTTTATTTCAGTTTTTTGTGATATTTTTGAGCTTCCATGGACTAGTATTGGTGGATTGTGTTCCCTTGGTCCATTCATATGAGGGGGTGATGTAGATTCATGATCATCAATGATGTAGTATTCAAAGAACTAACTGATATATTAAAATCATGCTTAAGCCCATTAGAAAAATTACCTTCGTAGAGTCTCCATTGTAGGGCATCAGATTTTGTCTCCAGATCATCAATGATGTAGTCTTCAAATAAATAGGTCATCTTGTCCCATGTTTGTATAAACCATTCCACTCCAATTATCCTTTTATTGAAGCGACATGTCAAAAGGCAGTTTTTTATTTTAATTCCATGAAAAAAATTCTTCATTGTGTTCTACTCACATCATTTTCTCATCCCTCCCATTGATATCCTCATGGGTATCATTGAATCCAATTTCATCCTCTACCATTTCGTCATAGGAATTAGAGATTATCTCCCATAAATACCTTTTTCAGCATCTATATTATCAACTTTTTTGACCATTCCATTAGGAACCACATATTACTAGATTATATAAACCCTCATTCCATCATGTTTTTAGGTTCATTGGAACCACCACAATCCATGCCGCGATTTTTACTCGGAGAAATTGAATTGTTTTCCTTCTCCTGAGATGTCAATTAATTATCCATAACCTATTCCTATTTAAATGACCTTGTTTCCATCTATTTAGGTAGCTATGAAAAGTCCATGAGACCATTACATATTTTCCTCAACCACAAGAAACACCCTGAATCTCATTTAACCTTCCACCTCTTCTTCATCCCAGGGCTATGTTATCATCTTTTGTTTTCTATGTCATTTTTTTCCACCAAAGCATGTCGTGAAGCATCATACTAATATTCTATCACAAGTGAGAATTTATTATTATATGGATTTTTATTCTATTAAAGATTTTGGATACCCTTCCTGCATGGGGATCATCCTCTTCCTCCTAAGCTTAACCTATGATCAATAAATTTTCAAAGACATTTCCGATGAGGATGGAAGGGATGGTCATTCATAACCTTGAATAACTTTCTATAAGAACCCAGTCCCTATCCCCACCATTATTTGGGTAGGATGATGATTGTTTCTATCCTTATTCTTTTATGCATCCTTTAACTCCTTTTATTGGAACCAGAACTGCCTCATTTGAAACCTCCAGTGATTCTTTCGATTGAAACTCCACATTACATATTGCAAAAACCCCCTTATCATCACGGAATAATCATCCATTGATTTTAATAACATTCTAATAAAAAAGTAAAATGTGATCATCCTTCTAGTTTGTTATTTCCTTTACTATCCCCCAAAAAAGTATGATCCGCAGCAAGTCCATCAATCAAATTACCATCCCGATTTGCACCCTACTCTATTCTAGTGCACCAAACATCAGATTAGTTACATCAATCCACTCAAACCGCAACTATAATTTATTCATTATGTGTTTCACCAATCCCCAAAAACAGTTATTTTATTACTGCTTCACATAGCTTCAACCAGCATCTAAAAACCATTCAATCTCCCTTATCTTAACACTAACAATGAGTTCCCCAATTATATTATAGAATTATAGAAATTGAACCATTACTCGAACACCAATGACTACTTACAATGAAATTATTCCCCAGAAAACCCAGATGAACACACCTATACATATTGAAACATCCACATCAACATTGATTCATAGAGATATAGGATAAAAAATAAATCTATTTCTACTATATAAGAAAATATAATGAACAAAAAGTTTAAAAAATATTCAATGAATTGAACTATTTTGAAATGAAATTTGGAGTTATATATATCTCACAAAAATAGACATCATGGATTCATCCTACTTCATGTGAAATTCTTAAGTCCACCAAAAAAATGTAAAACACAAATTAATTTTAGATATGAGGAGTTATAGACCATGCCAACACCAAATCACACATTGATGTGAATCTTACAATGATGTGTCTATTTCTAAAGATACCCACTATTTTTTGATCAGGAAAACCCCAAGATTTAATAATACATCTATAAAACAAATCCATCACAGGATAACGATTCTTGAGTCATGAAACTAGAATCTAATTCCCTAGAGATGAGGCATCTGAGAACTCTGAGGATGAGATAAAAAGACATGGGTATCCTTAAAAAGACTAGGACTTTAGTGCTGAGAAAGATCTGAGGTAATGTAGTTAAGCAGTCACAGTTTGGGGGAATTCAACATGTCATACTAAGATTTGGATAGATATATTAGTGTTCTATGATTATGGCTATGGTTTGAGTTGATATCATAATATTTTAAGGTAGTGATCTTCTGAGATGTAGGGTTAGCCGCACCCACCCACAGTAGGTGTGTGATGCAAGTCTCGTCTTAGGAGGCACTTTCATTCATAGGTACCTCAAGGATATCCCATTAGTCTAAGTAATTTAACATTATTTTTATGGGTATAGATATATCACATTGCATTTTCTTAACATTCATGCTACAGTTAGAGAGGCAGCCGACGAATAGCCTAGGAAGAGGAAGGAACAAGAGAAAGTAGGTCTGTGCAGTACAAAAGTGATGGAGGAGATCGGGGAGCAGCATGAGGTGGATGTAACTTTGGTTTGATTATACTAATACTACCCATAAGTAGACCACTCATATATTGGGAGGTTAGTGGTTAGAATCTTGGATAGTTGTAGTCACAATAGTCTTTTTACGAGGAGGCTCCAGGAGTGTTTGGAGGTATGACCTATGTTTATAATACTTTTCTTGTATTACTATTAGAAATAGGTACAAGTAACTATTTTAACTAATTATTTCAATTACTTTATAGGTATATGGTTGGAATTGGTAGAGCCCCATGTTAGTGAGGGAGAGTTATTTCATATCCTTTATATGTTCATGATAGAATTTCTGTTCACTAAACTTAATTATCTATTTCTTATGTTAATTTGGGTAACAAAGCCTATGATATTCCATAGTAATTTTGGATAAACCTAGGATATTTTTCTCCCCAATGAACCCCTTTGTGTTTGGAAATGTATCTACTATATTAGTTTTCTCATCAAAACTGTATCATTGTTTTTATTTTATGTGAGTTTTGTCACTAGTTCTAGGCTATTTAATGTGACTATTTTATTATGAATGGGGTGGTTGGTAGGGGTGGTTAAAAGGATGTTTCAAGTTTTTCTACAAGGGTGGTGGGTTCTTGAATTATTGATAATGGGTTTGGAAAGTGTGATGATTTTGATGGGGGGGGGGTCTATTCTGGTTCTGTTGATTTCCAAATTTTTATTAGAAATGATTAGGCTCTATTAATCTCTATTTTTACAAGGAATTGGTTCTTTTCTACTATATTTGGATGTATTGTTTTGTGTATTTGAATGAAAAACACTAATATTTTAGATTCTAATAGGATGTAGATGAATAAAGATTGGATGGATTCTAATCGTTTGACAATAGAGTATGAGAACAGAGTAAAAGAGTTCATCAATTTTTCATAGGATCACGCAAAGGATCCTTCTCAAATCATTTTTCTGTGTTTACGTATGTGTTATTCTAGAATAATTACTCCATAGGAGTTGGAAGAACATTTGATATGTCACTTAATAGATCAGAGTTATAAATTTTTTAATAAACATGGAGAAAAAGTTAATGTAGCTACTGATTGGGATAAAACCGTGTCTTATGGATCATCAGATATGAATAAAAATATGGATATTGAAGAAGAAAGTATAGAGGATGTGATTACAGATGTCAAAAATGATGAAGATCATATTGAGGAAATGATAAGGATAGTTGAATATAAACTCTTTATTTCCCAAAATTGATTGAGAAGTTAAAGATTTGTGCAAAGACGCCATTGTATGCTGGTTCCACTAAATATATAACATTGTCAGCTATAATGAAGTTGTTTAAATTGAAAGTAGGAAACAGATGGAGTGATTTCAGTTTTACAAAACTACTTGCTCTCTTGAATGAAATCTTCTTAGAAGATAATGAGCTCCCAAGCCAGGAATATGAAGCTAAACGAATGCTATGCTCGATGGGTATGATTTATGACAAAATACATGCCTTCCCGAAAGACTGTATATTGTTTCTCTAGGAGAACAAATCACTTATATAATTCCCAAAGTTTGGTTCTTCACAATACAAGAAAGATGAATCCATCCCTACAAAATTTGTATGGTACTTTATAATCATTCCAAGGTTTCGGAATCTATATGAAATTGAAGAAACTGCAAGACAATTTTTATGTCACGCAGATAAAAGAAATAAATATGGGAAATTACGTCACCCAACTGACTCTCCTAAATGGAAGATAATTGATCATGAGTATATGGAATTTGGAAAAGAGCTGAGAAACCATCGTCTTACGTTATCTCCAGATGGAGTGAATACTTTTGGTTTTCAAACTAGAACTCACAGTACATGGCCTGTTATATTGGTAAATTATAACTTGCCACCCTGGTTCTACAGGAAGTGGAAATTCATCATGTTATCTATGCTTATATCAGGACAAAAACAACCAAGTAATTATATTAATGTTTATTTTGCTCCTTTGATCGATGATTTGAAGTTATTGTGGGATTCAGGTGTTATGTTGTATGATGCTTATAAAAGTGAATACTTCACATTGAGAGCGATGTTGTATGGGACGATAAATGATTTCCTTGCTTATGGAAATTTTTTAGGCTATATCATTAAAGGAACTTAAGGGTGTCCCATCTATGAAGAAGATACATAATCAATTTGGTTTAAACATTCATCGAAATCTGTGTTTCTAGGACAACACATATTTCTACCTCGTTGTCATAAGTACCGAACTTGGACGACATCAATCAATAGAAGTTCAAAAAAATGCACAACACCGTCTCCACTAGTAGGTAATCAGCTGTTTGAGAAAGTAAAACATTTAAACACTGTTTTTGGTAAACTATTTTCAAAAAACGTTACGAAAATTGGTTTGAAAAAGAGAGCAGTTTTTTTTGAATTACCATACTGGAATTGTTTGTATGTCAGATTTTTTTTGATTTTAAACATGTGGAAAAAATATATGTGATAGTGTTATTAGAATATTGATAAATTCCCCTTGAAAAATAAAGGATGGAATTAAGGCAAGGTTGGACATGGTTGACATGGGAATACGAGAAGAGTTGGATTCTGTGAAGGGTGAAAATCGAATGATTCTTCCTCTAACTGCTTACACTCTTTCCCAGGAGGAAAGATATATCAGTTTTTTAACTTCTTCAATGATTTAAAGGTTCTAGAGGGGTACCCATCAAATATCAAGAACATTGTGTCAATGAATGATTTGATGTTAAAAGGTTTAAAATTACATGAATGCCATGTTTTGATGTAATATTTAATTCCTATATCTTTACATTAAATTTTGACCGAGAATGTTCATCATACATTAACCAAACATTGTTTCTTTTTCAAAGATATATGTAGAAAAGTTTTAGACTTGGCAAAATTTCCAACTATGGAAAGATAAATTAACATCATATTATGTGAATTTGAAATGTTCTTCCCTCCAACATTATTTGATATGATGGTTCATTTGATGATTCACATGGGGAGAGAGATTCAACTTTGTGGTCCTATGCACTATAGATGGATGTACCCCATTAAATGGTATATGAAGATTTTGAAAGGGTATGTTAAAAATCGAAGTCGGCTAGAGGGTTATGTAGTGAAGCGATATATTGTTGTGGAAGCCATTGAATTATGTACCAAATACCTATCTAATGTGGAAAGCATTGGTCTCCCAAAATATTATCACACTGGATGCATTGTGGGTGAGGTAATTTCTTGAAGAGGTGTTCTGGAAAACAATATTACAGATTGAGAGTAGGCCCAAAGTGTCTCTCTTCAGTTTAAAATGGACAAAAGTTTAATTGAAAACGACAAATAACGTACGAAAATCTGAAAAAACGAATTCATATTGTGTTCCTACATTAGGAGAATGATACATGGGTCATTTGTGACGCGTAAGTGTCAACCCTACCTCAATCCAAAGCACGGTGTGTCCAGTATCACTCAATGTGTCCCTCTTTTGATAAAAATGGTCAGAATTTTATGTGAAAACAAAAAATGACGTATGGAAATTCAACCAAATGCTTTCAGATTATGTTGATATGTTATAAGAATTCTATATGGGTCATTTGTGACGTGTATGGGTCAAACTCACCTCAATCTGACGCATGGTGTGGCCGATATCACTCAAAGTGTCTCTCTTTTGTTTAAAATGGACAAAATTTTAAGTGAAAACAACAACTGGCATACGAAAATCTAACCCAATGCAGTAATATTGTGTTGATACTTTAGGAGAACGATAAATGGGTCATTTTTGATGTGTATGAGTCAACCCTACCTCAATTCGAGGCAGGTGTGGCTGGTATCACTCAAAGTATCTCTCCTTTGTTTAAAATTGACAGAATTGTAAGTGAAAACAACTACTGACCTATAGAAATCCAACAAAATGCATTTGGATTGTGTTGATACTATATTATAACTATCCATGGGTCATTTGTGACATGTAAGGGTGAACCTTGCCGCAAGATGAGGCACAGTGTGTCCGGTATCACTCAATGTGTCTCTCTTTTGTTTAAAATGGACATAATTTTAAGTTAAAACAACAACTGACGTATGAAAATATGACCAAACGCATTCATATTGTCTTGATACTTTAGGATAAAGATCCATGGGTCATTTTTGACATGTAAAAGTCAACCCCACCTCAATCCGAGACATGGAGTGGACGGTATCACTCAAAGTGTCTCTCTTTTGATTAAAATGGACAAAATTTTAAGTGAACACAAATACAGACGTACGAAATTCTGACCAAACAAATTCATATTGTGTTGAAAAACTATGAGAACGATCCATGGGTAATTTATGACATTTATGAGTCAACCTCAACCTCAATCCAAGGGATAGTGTAGCTGGTATCACTCAAAGTATCTCTAATCTGTTTAAAATGGACATAATTTTAAGTGAAAACAAGAACTGATGTACGAAAATCTGACCAAACGCATTCGGATTGTTTTGATACTTTTGTAGAACAATCCATGGGTCATTTTTTGACATGTAAGTGTCAACTCCACATCTATCCGAGGCACAGTGTGACTGGTATCACTCAAAGTGTCTCTCTTTTTTTTTAAATGGACAAAATTTTAATTGAAAACAACAACTGACGTATAGAAATCTCATCAAACACATTATAATTGTATTGATACTTTAGATGAACGATAAATGGGTCATTTTTAATGTGCATGAATCATCCTTGCTTCAATATGAGTCACAGTGTGACCGGTATCACTCAATGTGTCCCTCTTTTATTTAAAATGGACATAATTTTAAGTGAAAACAAGAAGTGGCATTCAAAAATCCAACCAAATGCATTTAGATTGTGTTGATACTTTAGGAGAATGATCCATGGGCCATTCTTGACATGTATGAGTCAACCCTGCCTCAATCCAAGGGATGGTATGTCTGGTATCACTTAAAGTGTCTCTCTTTTGTTTAAAATGGGATGAATATTAAGAAAAAACAACAACTAACATACGAAAATCTGACCAAACGCATTCTGATTGTGTTGATACTTTATTATAATGATCCGTGGGTTATTTTGGACATGTACGAGTCATCCTTGGCTCAATATAAGGCACGTTGAGGCCGATATCACTCAAAGTGCCTCTCTTTTGTTTAAAATGAGTAGAATTTTAAATGAAAACCACAACTAACATACATAAATCTGACCAAACACATTAGGGAAATTTTGATACTTTAGGATACAGATCCATTAGTCATTTGTAAAATTTATGAGTCAACCCTACCATAATATGACGTACAGTGTTTCTGGTATCACTCAAAGTGTGTTTCTTTTGTTTAAAATGGACATAATTTTAAGTGAAAAAAACAACTGACTTACGTAAATCTGACCAAATGCATTCATATTGTTTTGATACATTAGGAGGACAATCCATGGGTCATTTTTGACGTGTAAGAGTCAAACCTGCCTAAATCCGAGGAATGGTGTGACCAGTATCACCCAAATTGTATCTCTTTTGTTAAAAATGGATAAAATTTTATGTGAAAACAATAACTGATGTACAGAAATATGATCCAAAGCATTCATATTGTGTTGATATTTTCGTATAAATATCCATGGGTCATTTCTGACATGTATGAGTCAACCCTACCTCAATCTAAGGCACGGTGTGGCTGGTATCACTCAAAGTGTCTCTTTTTTTAAATGGATAAAATTTTAAGTTAATACAACAACTAACGTACGAATATCCAACCAAACGCTTTCAGATTTTGTTGAAACTTTAGGAGAACTATACATGGGTCATTTGTGATGTGTAAGAGTCAAACCCGCCTCAGTATGAGGCATAGTGTGGCTGGTATCACTGAAAGTGTCTCTATTTTTTTTAAATGTATAGAATCTTAAGTGAAAACAACAACTGACGTATGAGAATCTGACCAAATGCATTCGGACTGTGTTGATACTTTAGGAGAACGATACTTGGGTAATTTATGATGTGTAAGAGTCAACCTCACCTTAATTCGAGGCATGGTGTGGCTGGTATCACTCAAAGTGTCTCTCTTTTGTTTAAAATGGACATAAACTTAAGTGAAAACAACAACTGATGTACAAAAATCCCCCTTCCTACCATACACACCAAAATCATTCATTTTTTCATAAAGAAACACATACTATTGAAATAAACACTATTCCAAAACCATTTTAAAAATACTAATGATCTAAAAATCCATGAAATTCATTCAATTAAAACAATTAAAGCCCCCCCCCCACCCCTTGGACACCACCCACCCCCTGGACACCACCCCACCCCCTGGACACCCCCATGGATAGCCCCCACACCACCCTGGATAGCCCCCACCTAGACACCCACCAACCCCTTGGAAGCCCCCCACCCCCTGGACGGCCCTACCCCTCCTAGACACCACCACACCACCTGGATGCCTCCACCCATGGACACCCCCACCCCTATTGACAACCACCCCCACCCCCTGGACACCACCCCACACCCCTTGGACAACTGCACCAACCCCCTGGACTGCCCGCACCCCCGGAACACCTCCACCCCTCTGGAAACCCCCTCCCCTTGGACACCCCCACCCCCTGCAAAGCCCCCCGACCCCCTGTACACCACTACACCCCCCATGACACCCCCATGGACAGCCCCCTAGATACCCACCAACCACTTGGATGACCCACACCCCTCCTAGACACCACCAAACCATCTGGAGACCCCCACCCCCATGGACAACCACCCCCACACCCAGGACACCACCCCACCCCCTGGACACCCCCACCCCTCTAGATACCCCACCCCTTGGACACCCCACCCCTTGGAAATCCCCCCACCACCCTGGACAACACCCCAACCCCTAGACACACCCATGGACAACCCCCCCCCCCCCCACCCTAGAAAGCCCCCACCCCCTTGGACACCCACCAACCCCTAGAAATCCCCCACCCACTGGACCCCCACCCCTCCTAGACACCACCCTACCACCTGGACACCCCCACCGCCATGGACAGCCACCCCCACCCCTGGACACTACCCCACCCCCTTGGACAACCCCACCAACCCCCTAGACAACCCCCACACCTGGAAACCACCCCACCCCCTAGACACCCCCACCCCTCTGGACACCCCACCCCTAGAAAGCCCCCAACCCCCTGGACACCACCCCACCCCCTGGACACCCCCATAGACAGCCCCCACCCCCTGGACACCCCTAGCCCCCTGGACAGCCCCCAACCCTAGACGCCCCACCCCTCCTAGACACCACCCCACCAACTGAACACCCCCTGGACACCCCCACCCCCATAGACAGCCGCCACCACCCCTTGAACACCACCCCACCCCCCTTGGACAACCCCCAACCTCCTGGACTGCCCCACCAACAGGATACCCCTATCCCCCCAGAAACCACCATCCCCCTCAGACACCCCCACCCCCTGGATACCTCTACCCCCCTTGGATTGCCACCCCAAACCCCTAAACAACCCCCAACCCCCTGAATTATGAATTGAATTCTTTATGTATTTAATTAACTTATGAAATATGTGTTAATGTTGTATGGTTATACTTGTTGTATAGGAATAATTTCTGTAAATAAATTATGAATTATGTGTTAATTTTGTATAGGTATACTTGTTGATATACTGATTTTTTTACAGGTCTTGTTTGGGTGTGCTGTGGCATAATTTTATGTTATAGTAGGCAGGGCATTTATCAGTGCTTTTTTAGCACCGATAAAGGAAGCCTTTATCAACACCTTTTTAGAATTGATAAACTATACCTTTATCAGCGCCTTTTTAGCACTAATAAAGGGAACCCCTCATTATCAGCACTGAGATTTACAACACTTTTTATCTCTATTAAAGCCCATTTTGAGTGCTGATAAAGCCTGTTTTTTTTGTAGTGAAATACTAGGGCTTCCATATCCCTTATAAGATCTAATAAATGAGTTTCATAAGGTATAATACTAAAATTCAAGGTAGTCACTTCTTCTTTCTTTGTAAATTATCATTTATCATTAACATTAATATATGCTAATCATGACAGTCACTGTTAAACTACATTATTATCAATATATATGACTCTTAATTGAATTTTAAATTTTACTAGCTATATATTATAACAGTAGAAAATTACCAAAGTATGGCCTGAGTTTTCTATATCTATATTACATAATAATGAATTTATATATTTAAAGGGGAATATAAATGACATATCCATGTTCTTTAAGTTATTTTCTCCACAAATGAAAATTTCCATGGTCCTTAATGAGTGATATTACAAAGTTTCTTCGATGCGAGGTTAATCCTCTCATCCGACCATTTTTATTTTACTTTTACTTTTTCCTCTTTCAATTATATCCTAACCATTAAATTATAATAACATCGTAATATCACATATAAATAGATATTCTTTTATTAATTTAATAAAATTATTCTTATTTTTTTCGATAAAATGGTAAATGAAACCATCGTTCATGGATATGTGTGGATTACTTCCTCGCAAAGATGACGTATTTTTTTTCTCATCCCCACTATTAATGGATTATTATTATGATGGATTTAATGAATATTTATTATATTCATTAAATAATTATTGTTATAAAAATATAATATTTCATATCTTTTCATACAATTCAATAAATTAGAAATAAAATCATCCAACATTTGTATATAAGAACTACCATCTCCACATGACGTTGTACAATATTTTTCAAAACATTCCTCTCATGGATGGTCATAGTTATGGATTTAATAAAGTTATTTGATGTTTATAAAATTTAAAGGATTTTTTATGTCACGACCCGCGCTCGGGGCTCGTGCCGTGACTACCCTAGGCCCGCCTTCCATAGGCCAGGGGATGGCGACTAGCACCAAGGAGTAAATCCCAACAAAAAGGGAAGGCATTGCCTTTGAAAAGTAAACAAGCACCCCAGAGTAAGCAAGAAGAAAAGTAAACACTAAGTAAAAACGGTACAAGCTGTGCTGAAAGTAAAAAGGGTCGGAAATACAAGTCCAACTGTAAGGTACAACTGAAAGGGAAAAACAGCAACTGAAGGGAAAAGCCGCAGCGTCGAGCCGTCCTCTGAAGGTCCCACATGAAGGGTGGGTACAGATAGCCTCCACAGCTCCTTGGTCCTGTCGTCCACTCCGAGTACGTCCCGCCCAGTGGTCCACCTCCAGGTACCGTCTTGCTCCGCACGCCTCCACCTCGATCAACGATGCCCGTCATCTGCAACCAACACCACGAAGTGCGGGCAAAGCCCGTGTAGGGGTGAGTATAAGCTACTCAGTAGGGACCCCGAGACTCCTGAAGGTCTCCCGAAATCCACAAAGGATAATCAACGAAGGAAAGATACAATCACGAAGTAACAACCGACACTGCTTAGGTATATGCCCATACATATACCTAAGTCATCAATTCCCGTTCGGCTCCAACGTCCGAGCCCAAGTACAACCCAGTCCACACAGGAAAGCAAACGTATAGCCACACAGAATAGCACAACAAAATCCACAAAGGAGAGTAAATAGTAAATCCACACAGGATAGCTCAACACAATCCACAAAGGAGAGTAAACAGTAAATCCACACAGGATAGCTCAACACAATCCACAAAGGAGAGTAACAGAAGATTCAGCTCACACAGGTATACATCATCGAAAAGGTGAAAGAAATGATCAAACATAGATACAGAATCATCTAAGCTGGGACCCACATAGGATACAAGACCAGCACAGCTGAGACCCACATAGGATACAAGACCAGCACTGAGTCATCTAAGCTAGGACCCACATAGAATACAAGACCAGCACTCTTCATTGATTCATCTATACTGGGACCCACATAGGATACAAGACCAGTATTGAATCATCTAAGCTAGGACCCACATAGGATACAAGACCAGTATTGAATCATCTGAGCTGGGACCCACATATGATACAAGACCAGCACAGCTAGGACCCACATAGGATACAAAACCAGCTGTCTTCCTTGACTCATCTATACTGGGACCCACATAGGATACAAGACCAGTAGTGAATCATCTAAGCTGGGACCCACATAGGATACAAGACCAACACTCTTCATCGTCACAGTCCACTGAGAATCTCTGCACAATCGTCATCGTCGAAGTCGCAGCCAGCACTAGGGTTCCCGCACACAGCAAGCTCGTTCGGGAGGGTCCGCTCCACGAGCCGAGAGACTAATACATAAATTGACACAAAGTCCGAGGTTCATGTATCCAAATGTTACGTATCGTCAATATGAACTCAACGTCGCAGACGGCGCGTCAATCGGACGCCCGGTCTGAGAGTTATTGGCTTTTTCGTCTCGGGGGCCCGGTTGGTTTTTAAGGAAAAACCAACCCGACCGTACTCCACCTACGCCCAAACCTCGGCCGGAGTATTCCAAATGATCCGTCTCACATAGAGGAACTGAAAAAAGCTGACGGCGCGTCAATCGGACGTCCGTAGCTCATGTATGAGTGTTTCCGCTCCGAGGGCCCGGTTGGTTTCGTGTAAGAACCAACCTGACCGAACTCAAAGTATTCCGAAACCTTGAGTGCGATATACCAAAACGACCGTATCAATCCAAGGATCGCGTTTCTGCTAACGGAGAGTCGTTTGGAGGCCCGTAGCTCAAGATACAGGCATTTGAACAAAAACCGTCCGAAGACGGGGGGTCCGGGCCCGGGCCGACCCGACCCGACCCCCCTTGGGTCGGCCGAACCCGGTCCGACCCGGTCGGACCAGTCTGGCTCGGCCCGCCCGGCTCGGCTTGGCCGAGCGACGCGGGGGGGAGCCGCCACCCCCGCGTGACACCCCCGCGGCAACCGCGGGGTGTCTCCCTGGGAAGCCGAGCGACGCGGGGGGAGCCGCCGCCCCCGTGGGGTGTCGCTCGGACAACCGGACGCGGCATCAGCCGCGTCCCGCACGCGCCGGACCCGCGCGGCCGTGGGTCCGCGAGTGCCGCCGCTACGGCTTCTGCCACGGCGGCCTTGTCCGGCGGCGCGCCGGGGCGCCGCCGCTCCCTGCAGCTGGCGCCGAAGCGCCGGCAACCCGCACCGCCGGTGGCTTCCGCGGGCCCCCGGAGTCGCTCCGGTGGTCCGTTTTTGTTCAGGTCTGCGCTGATGCTCCTCCCGGGACTCGCTCTTCACTGTGGAATCATCAAACATCCGTTGCGGCACGTTCCGTCGTCTCCCGTCAAATCCGCACAAAAACGAAGAACGTCGGAGGGTCGTCGGGCCGTGTTCGTTTGGCCCGCACCCTCCGCGTTAGAGATAAACAACAGGAGGAAACAAATTCAACATATGAATTCAACAATTTTAATGGAATAAAATTGTTCTTATTTTTCCGGTTCTTTATTTTTTTTTAAAAAAAAGAATGATCACAGGAAAAAGGAATAAACTCACAACAACCCCTACCTCGTTGGTCGTCGTCATATGCACGTCCTTCGTGGAATTGCTCATTACGGAAGGAGGAGATCGTCACGTCGTCGCGGAAGGGCGTCGCGTCGTCGCGGAACACGGAGTTGAGTCGGCGAACTCAACGGACCATGAAACAACAGATTTAATTTAATTAAATAATTAAATCCGTGTTTTGGTAAAACCACAAAGGAGATTAAAAGGAAAAATCCGATACTCTTACCTCAAGCGGCCGATCGAATATCCGTCGCGGAGGAAGAGACGTCGCAGAAGAACGTTGCAGGAAGGGAACGCCGGCATCGCGGATCACGGCGTCGCATCATCGATTTCCGGGTTCGGCGTTCTTCGTCGGAGACCGGCGTTCTTTGTGTTCTTCGCGTTCTTCGCGAAGAAGGATAAAGGCACGAGAACTCTGTCAAACCTCTCAACGAGTAATCCTCCAAAAGACTGGTTGGTCTTATTTTATTATTATGCCAACACACGAAAAAGGGTAAGTAACAACCCATCAATTCGTTGAATTAATTCAACGAAAGAAACAGCTCATTTAATTTATGAAATAAACCGCCCAATTAAATGGTCTATTAAGAATTTAAGAAAATGCGCCAGTTGACTTTCATAACGACGGCTTTCGCGGGTGCGTTACTTAGAGGAAAGAAACGGCGGGGCTCGTGCGGGCCCCACCTCACAAATATCCTACCAAGAGAGTAGGATATTTCAGGATAGTACCCTATCCGGTTCAACTCAGTTTAAGCCGCTTTTAAGTGGCTTCAAGTGGCTTCCAAGTGGATTAACTGAAATAAAATAAAGTTGTCGTAAAATTATTTTATTTCTTAACTTTATGCCTAAAAATTAAAAACCACTCCTGAGCAAATGCAACTCCAGAAGAGGCGTTTCAAAGCGAATACCGGCGCTGTGATTTCATCGGTGCCCTTAAAATTCGATTCCGGGCACCGGTTCAAAAGTTAGAAAAACCCGCTCATCCGTTCACTGAACGTACCCGAGCCAAACTTCGGAAAATGATTCTGGGCACACCGGGCCTCGGAATCAGGTGCCGTCAGAAACTACATTCTTGTAAAATTCCAAATAAAATTAAGAAATAAATTTCCTTGAAATTTACGTGTCTTTAAATTACTCCCACTATAGGGCTTTACGTCCCCGTAAAGCTTCAACACAAACTAGGGATACAAAGGCGGTACTGAGCATGCATCTGAGCCTCCCACTCCCATGTGCTCCCTGGAGGTTCCCGTGCTGCCATTTGATGCACACAAGAGAAATCGATCGCCCATGTAGGACCCGCTCCTGTCGATCCTCTATCTCCACCGGGACCTACGCAAAAGTCACCCCATCATTCATGTCGAGCTCCCCATGGTCAATGATGTGCGTCGGGTCGTGAACGTATCTCCTCAGCTGAGATACGTGGAAGACGTCGTGCACCCGGTGCAACTGAGGTGGCATAGCCAGGCGATAAGCCACCTCGCCAATCCTGTTGAGGACCTGGAAAGGCCCGATGAAGCGTGGAGACAACTTGCCGCCTCGGCCAAATCTCCGCAAACCACGTCGAGGTGAGACCCGCAAGAAGACATGGTCACCATCCTCGAACTCTAGTGGCCTCTTCCTCCTGTCAGCATAAGACTTCTGCCGGCTCTGAGCTGTACTCATCCACCCCTGGATGACCTGGACCATCTCAAGTCTCACAAGAGCTGTACGATTTCTTCTTTGCCGATAAGAGAAATATGGTCCCATCCCCTGGATGAACCACATTCTTTGCCTAATATAGTCAATCCCGACCTGGATGATACTAATCCATACCAAGGATGACGTCGTAAGGCCTTGACGCTACTACCAAGAGATCCAACCATTACTCTCGCCTCCAAGGGTTGAGTCACACTGTCGGCATCAGTGTGTGGTAACTGGGTCTCCTCCAGTAGATGTCTCACAAGTGAGGGTCAAGTCAACAGTCAAAACTGGAACCTCTTAGTAACAACACAAAAGAGGACAGGAATGAAAACATCACAAAGGTATGCATCTTTTATTATTGCAGCTCCTAATACAAAGACGCTACACAATAGCAACAAGGAACTAGAAGTACAAAGGATGTATCCACTAGTTCCACTCCTGTTCATCTGCTCCCAGAGCTCCATGATCGAAGGCCTCAGCTGCCTGAAGTTGAGCTCTCGCATGTCCACCTACTCCCTGCAGTCGGGGTGGACCTCCTGGTGGTGGTGGTGGCAACACCTCGAAGTGTCTCCCACCATCGGCTACTCGGGCAGCTCCTCTGGCTCGCCCGCCTGCACCCTACGGACCATCGTGGCCGAACCTCTGTCTGGGAGGTCCCTCTACCACCTGCTGCTCATCTGCAAGACGAGTCGGGTAGTCTTGAGCCATGTGACCTCACCCACTGTATGCGTAGAAATGCTTGCCCCTCGCGTAGCTGGATCTCCTTCGGGTGCCCCGCACAACCGAATCTTCATCCTGAGACTACCCATCTGATGGTCTGGCCCGTTTGAACCTCTGTGTCACCTGTCTACTGCTAGCTACAGAAGAAGCTGCTATGGGCCATCCTGCGGAGGGTCCTGTCACTGGAGCCTGCTCGGCAAGAAAACTCTCCACTAGAAGGGCTCTCTCCAACACCTCTGTCTATGTCGGAATGTTGAGGGAGATCATCAAAGCCCTGATCTCGTGCCTCAGTCCCTGCTCGAAGGTCCGGGACCGGAAGAACAGGTCCCATACCATATCTGTGGAGTAGCGCGAGAGATCAGTAAATCTCACTAAGTACTGGGCCACTGTCATACTGCCCTGCCGTAGCTGTAGCATCTCTTGGATGCGCACTGCACGGAGGGTGGCTGGGACGAACTCGGAGCGGAAGATGCTGTCAAAGTCCGTCCAGAGAAGAGACGTCTCGTCGTGCACCTGGAGCATCAAGCTCCACCATCTGCCTGCTGCCGCGTGCAGGAGGCTCACTGCGAGGATCAACATGAGGTCTGCTGGTGTCCTCACTAACCTGAAAACTCGCACAACTGCCTCCAGCCAGTCCTCGGCTACCTGGGGGTCCGTCTCCCCACGAAACCTGGGTGGTCGCTGGCGCTGGAACTCATGCAGAGCTCCAAGGCGACATGCATCGTCAGCGGTCATGGCGGGAAGCATCGGTGGCTCGGCGGGTAAAGGTACCGCCGATGCCTCTGCTGACAAGGAGCCCTACACCGAGGCCTCATCGCTCAGTGGGATGTCATCACTCTCCACTCTCGGAACCCTAGCTGGATGCCGTCGTGGGGCCATCCTGAAAAGGAAACAAGCGCGCCACGGTCAGAACAGTATACCTGGTGAGCTGACACAAGTAATCACGAAGAAAACTTGAAACACACATGCAATCAATGTTTTCGTGCATTAAGTCGGAAATCAGAAGTCAGGGTCCTGGTGTACGGATACGTCAGCTGCCACACCAACACTGGACTCCCTGGACTGATAACCACACTAAATACGCTAAACACTATTGCTTCACATAGAAGAAGAAAGATCAGAGTCTGCGGTAGAACCGACCCCTATGATACCAATTTGTCACGACCCGTCCTCGGGGCCCGTGCCGTGACTACCCCAAGACCGCCTTCCATAGGCCAGGGGCTGGCGACTAGCACCAAGGCGTAAATCCCAACAAAAAGGGAAGGAATTTCCTTTGAAAAGTAAACAAGCACCCCAGAGTAAGCAAGCGGAAAAGTAAACACTAAGTAAAAACGGTACAAGCTGTGCTGAAAGTAAAAAGGGCCGGAAATACAAGCCCCACTGTAAAGTACAACTGAAAGGGAAAAACAGTAACTGAAGGGAAAAGCCACAGCGTCGAGTCATCCTCTGAAGGTCCCACCTGAAGGGTGGGTACAGATAGCCTCCACAGCTCCTCGGTCTAGCCGTCCACTCCGATTACGTCCCACCCAGTGGTCCACCTCCAGGTACCGTCCTGCTCCGCACGCCTCCACCTCGATCAATGATGCCCGTCGTCTGCAACCAACACCACGAAGTGCGGGCAAAGCCCGTGCAGGGGTGAGTATAAGCTACTCAGTAAGGACCCCGAGACCCCCGAAGGTCTCCCGAAATCCACAAAGGATAATCCACGAAGGAAAGATACAATCACGAAGTAACAACCGACATTTCTTAGGTATATGACCATACATATACCTAAGTCATCAATTCCCGTTCGGCTCCAACGTCCGAGCCCAAGCACAACCCAGTCCACACAGGAAAGCAAACGTATACCCACACAGGATAGCACAACACAATCCACAAAGGAGAGTAAACAGTAAATCCACACAGGATAGCTAAACACAATCCACAAAGGAGAGTAACAGAAGATTCAACTCACACAGGTAAACATCATCGAAAAGGTGAAAGAGATGATCAGACATAGATACTGGATCATCTAAGCTGGGACCCACATATGATACAAGACCAGCCGTCCTCATAGTTTCGTTTATGCTGGGACCCACATAGGATACAAGACCAGCACGGCTGGGACCCACATAGGATACAAGACCAACACTGAGTCATCTAAGCTGGGACCCACATAGGATACAAGACCAGCACTCTTCATTGATTCATCTATACTGTGACCCACATAGGATACAAGACCAGTATTGAATCATCTAAGCTGGGAACCACATAGGATACAAGACCAACACAGCTATGACCCACATAGGATACAAGAGCAGCTTTCTTCATTGATTCAACTATACTGGGACCCACATAGGATACAAGACCAGTATTGAATCATCTAAACTGGGACCCACATAGGATACAAGACCAGCACAGCTAGGACCCACATAGGATACAAAACCAGCTGTCTTCCTTGACTCATCTATACTGGGACCCACATAGGATACAAGACCAGTAGTGAATCATCAAAGCTGGGACCCACATAGGATACAAGACCAGCACTCTTCATCGTCGCAGTCCACTGAGGATCTCTGCACAATCGTCGTCGTCGAAGTCGCAGCCAACACTAGGGTTCCCGCACATAGCAGGCTCGTTCGGGAGGGTCCGATCCACGAGCCGAGAGGCTAATACATCAATTGACACAAATTCTGAGGTTGATGTATCCAAAAGTTCCGTATCGTCAATAGGAACTCAACGTCGCAGACGACGCGTCAATCGGACGCCCGGTCTGAGAGTTATTGGCTTTTTCGTCCTGGGAGCCCGGTTGGTTTTTAAGGAAAAACCAACCCGACCGTACTCCACCTGCGCCCAAACCTCGGGCGGAGTATTCCAAAAGATCCGTCTCACATAGAGGAACTCAACAAAGCTGACGACGCGTCAATCGGATGTCCGTAGCTCAAGATATGAGCGTTTCCGCTCTGAGGGCCCGGTTGGTTTCGTGTACAAACCAACCCGACCGAACTCAAAGTATTCCGAAACCTTGAGTGCGATATTCCGAAACGACCGGCTCGATCCAAGGATCACGTTGTTGCTGACGGCGAGTCGTTTGGAGGCTCGTAGCTCAAGATACTTGCATTTGAATGAAAACCGTCCGAAGACGGGGGGTCTGGGCCCGGGCCGACCCGGCCCGACCCCCCCTGGGTCGGCCGAACCCGGTCCGACCCGGTCAGACCGGTATAGCTCGGCTAGCCCGGCTCGGCTCGACCGAGCGACGCGGGGGGGGGGGGGGGAGCCGCTAACCCCGCGTGACACCACCGCGGCAACCGCGAGGTGTCTCCCTGTGTAGCCGAGCGACGCGGGGGGAGCCGCCGCCCCCGCGTGACAACCCCGCGGCACCCACGGGGTGTCGCTCGGACAACCGGACATGGCATCGGCCGCTTCCCGCACGCGCCGGACCCGCGCGGCCGCGGGTCCGCGAGCGCCGCCGCTGCGGCTTCTGCCGCGACAACCTTGTCCGGCGGCGCGCCGCCGGCGGCTTCCGCGGGCCACCGGAGTCGCTCCGGTGGTCCGTTTTTGTTCCCGTCTGCGCCGCTGCTCCTCCCGGGACTCTCTCTTCACTGCGGAATCATCAAACATCTGTTGCGGCATGTTCCGTCATCGCTCGTCAAATCCGCACAAAAACGAAGAACGACAGAGGTTCATCAGGCCGTGTTCGTTTGGACCGCACCCTCTGCGTTAGAGATAAACAACGAGAGGAAACAAATTCAACATATGAATTCAACAATTTTAATGGAATAAAATTGTTCTTATTTTTCCGGTTCTTTATTTTTTTTAAAAAAAAGAACGATCACGGGAAAAAGGAATAAACTCACAACAACCCCTACCTCGTTGGTCGTCGTCGTATGCACGTCCTTCGAGGAATTGCTCGTCGCGGAAGGAGGAGATCGTCGCGTCGTCGCGGAAGGTCGTCACGTCGTCGCGGAACACGGCGTTGAGTCGGCGAACTCAACGGACCATGAAACAACAGATTTAATTTAATTAAATAATTAAATCCGTGTTTTGATAAAACCACAAAGGAGATTAAAAGGAAAAATCCGATACTCTTACCTCAAGCGGCCGATCGAAGATCCGTCGCGGAGGAAGAGACGTCGTAGAAGAACGTTGCAGGAAGGGAATGGCGGTGTCGCGGATCACGGTGTCGCGTCTTCGATTTCCTGGTTCGGCGTTCTTTGTCAGAGACCGGCGTTCTTCACGTTCTTCGCGTTCTTCGCGTTCTTCGCGAAGAAGGATAAAGGCCCGAGAACTCTGTCAAACCTCTGAACGAGTAATCCTCCAAAAGACTGGTTGGTCTTATTTTATTATTATGCCCACACATGAAAAAGGGTAAGTAACGACCCATCAATTCATTGAATTAATTCAACGAAAGAAACAGCTCATTTAATTTATGAAATAAACTGCCCAATTAAATGGTCTGTTAAGAATTTAAGAAAATGCGTCAGTTGACTTTCATAATGACGGATTTCGCGGGTGCGATACTTAGCGGAAAGAAACGGCGGGGATCGTGCGGGCCCCACCTCACAAATATCCTACCAAGAGGGTAGGATATTTCTGGATAGTACCCTATCCGGTTCAACTCAGTTTAAGCCGCTTTTAAGTGGCTTCAAGTGGCTTCCAAGTGGCTTAAGTGAAATAAAATAAAGTTGTCATAAAATTATTTTATTTCTTAACTTTAATCCCAAAAATTAAAAACCACTCCCGAGAAAACGAAACTCCGAAAGAGGCGTTTCTAAGCGAATACCGGCGCTACGATTTCATTGGTGCCCTCAGAATTTGATTCCAGGCACCGGTTCAAAAGTTAGAAAACCCGCTCGTCCGTTCACTGAACATACCCAAGCCAAACTTCGGAAAATGATTCTGGGCACACCGAGCCTCGGAATCAGGTGCCGTCAGAAACTGCATTCTTGTAAAATTTCAAAGAAAATTAAAAAATAAATTTCCTTGAAATTTACAGGTATTTACATTTTAAATCTAATATATAATCTATTATCTTACCTATCAATCCATTGAATAGTGACATCATTATTCTTGTGTACGTGTGGTCGACTACCTCCACGATGTGATGAGATTCATTTTACATGTACACATTTCATTGATGGTTATAAAATTGATTTTAATTTATAATTATATCGTTATTAAGATTATTGAGATCATGGATTAATGGACCCAATGATCATAGTAAAATTACCCAAGTCAATTCATACTTATAAGACTAATGTTCTCAAAACGTCTCACATGAACTTAATAGACTATGTAATTAAGTATAACATGGATGTAAGTTAAATAAAATAATTAATAAAAGAAAAAAAGGTATTTTGAATGTAAATAATTAACATTACTTTATTATTCCATAATATATAGAATTTATTTGATAATTTAGGAATAATTTATAGGTTACGTTACCTTAACACCTTTTATTAAATATTTTAAATGATTATTATCTAAAAATCTTCCATTCATGTCCATATTCATAAAATAATTTAATTGATGTATTTATACCAAAACAATATACTATAATAGAAATTTTATATCTATTTTGAATTTATCTCAAGGTTTTTAAAATGATATTCTTTCAAAAAATTTATGGGACATTAAAACATTATTTTAAAAAGGTAAACAAAATGCTTTATTTTAACGCCACACAAATGGATTTCCCCACCAACACAAAAATTCATTGTTTTTTATTATTTTATTAAAATCCATTTTTTCATCAATTAAAACACATCCTTCCCTTGAATGGGGTATTTTATTATTAAAAATTAGGTTTTAAAGGAATGGGATATATCAATATCTGAAAAAGTTTTCTTATAGTTTCAAAAGTTCATTTTTATGAGTTTGATGATGAAAATGCATGATTTTATGGGATTAAATTATTTTATGCTTTTTGAACATTATTTATGATGATGGATTTTCATGATATACCTCTCAAATGTATTGTTTTATGATTATATTCCCCAAATAATTATCTTCTAATTAACCAAGTAAGTTATTATATTTCTAAGGATTCTTGTGAGGGGTCTATAAATATGATGTAATTATGAACCTACCATAGTTTTCTATTATTTTTAATTATGTTTAATGAAAATTTTTATTCCATAAGGTAAGATAATGAACTTTGGATTAAGGAATGATTATTCTCATTAAGGGAAAATTGGATGTTTTAATGAAAATGTTTTTCATGGGTTATCAAATTTTCAAAGTAACCCTTATGATTTTGATTTTTCTATTATGTTTTATTATAATGTTATTTATGAAAATATTTTCACAATAAATCTGATTTCATGTGTAATTAATTGATAATTTGAGCCCAATAATTGTAATTATGAATTAAAACACTCTAATATGATCTCATGATATTTAAATGGACTAATGGCTGTCATTTCTTTTTTCCATTTATCATTTAATTATCTTTATTTTTAATCCCATGTATTCAAATAATTTTTCACTATGATTAAAGATAAGTATAAAATTTATTAGCTTCAAAGTTACATATATGGATTTTACCTTAAACAATAAATTTTTTTCATTTTAAAGAATATATTTTATGGGGAAAATGGTACTTTTTAGAAATGAAAACATTAAAATAAAATGTAATAATTCTTTAAAAAAATGAATCCAAATTTTTCATTGGGTATGTCTGGGATTAAATTTTTATGTTTTATTTTATAAGTTTTAAATGGATGAAATTTGGCCACACTTATCATTATCAAATCCATAAAATGTAAAAATTATGTTTTTAGAAGTAGATATAGGAGGGCATGTTTGAGAATGCTATATTTTGTACTAGATTAGGGTTTATGTAAATTTAAATAGTAGAATTATTTCTTATGAAGTTTAAATATAGTTTTGGATACAATCATGGGTCTATATATTTGTGGTTTATCATATTATCAAAGGTATAAAAATACCTTTTAATGATTTAAGAGATATTATTTCAAGATTATTACAAGTATTTTGTGATGTATTCCTTATAATATGCCTCATGGGTTTAGTATGTGTTTTAGTGAAATTTTTATTTTAGGAATAATTATTTTTTTAATTTTATAGAAAGAAGACTAATGATATTGATAACCTTTAGGGTTAATGAGATAATTAATGTTCTATTAATTATGGTTAATAAGGGTAAATGGATTTTTACATGTTGGGAACATATGATTAATTGTATAAATAACCATGGGATTGAAAATAAGGGTGGTGAATAACTGATTAATGTTAATTTTGGATATTTTAAAAAAATTGGGAAACTTATATGATTATGTTAAATGGAAATTCTTCTGTATAAGATGGGTTTTTACTTGAGGAATAAGGATTGAATTATCTTTTGAGAGAATATATGATTTCATTCTTATTTTATAGTAAATTAATTTATATGTGGAAATGAATAGTATATTTTTGTGATAAATGATATGTTTATAATGGTTGATTATGTGATTTAATATTTATAATTTTTTGTTATTGAAATTGATAAGGAATATTTTCAATTATTTTATTCTTATTTATTTGTCAAATTATTTCTATTGAACTTTGGGTTTTATAGTTTATTATTTGGATATTAATGCTATATTCCATAATATGAAATTTTATTAATATTGGATATTATATTATATTATGATAAATATTTTGGTTTTGGTTTATTAAAATAGATAGGAGGATTAACTTTTTATCCTTTTCTGTATATTTTTATCTGTTTTAGGAATGAAATACTTATTTTGAATTTTCATTTCATGGATTAATTGATAAAATATAATTAAAAATCGATCGAATTATAACAAATGGACTAAATTTTTCTGATGAAATGGAAGTAAATCATGTATTTATATTTTACCATACAATTTATCTTGAGGGAAAAATAATTATTCAACTCTCGGAAAATGATCTTGAAATAATAATGATAGTATTTTACCATTCAATTAATATGATTTGATTGTATTCATGACTACTAATAATTTATGGTTTTTTGGCCATTAAAATTACCATGATAATATTATTTAACACTCCCATTCATTATTATGAAATTAATTTTCTCCTAAATGTTAAAATATTCACTTCCCACTAATGTTTTTTATTTTGAAAACTAGTTATGTGTTATTCAGGATAAACTTCATATTTCACTTTCACACTTTTCCAAATGATGTTTTATTAACCGTTATTATGATGTGGGTTTTTAGTGATGATATTTTAAAATGTTAAAAATGTGATTTCTAATATCAATATAAAATTTTTAGGAATTAATTTATTAAATTGGAGAGAATAAAACACCACAATATTTTTAATTAATGCTATTTTTGATAGTCTATATGACACAGAACATCGAGATTAAATGAGGCATGAAAAAAATATTATTTTTTATATTATTATCATAGCATAACTATTTAATTGGTTTGTATGAATAAGAGTAACCAAGTTATAAAATATGTATAAAATATTTCTACAATGAATAAGTTTATTTAAAAATTCTTAGCAAATATTCACCAAATTTTTAATAAATTGAATTTATTCTTCCAGAATATATTTTCTTGAAAAATAGTTTTTATTTAATTTCATGATTTAATATTATAAATAATTTATTCCACATTTATATATATTATTAGATATAATGATATAATTTTTTATATAATAATATAAATGTTATCTTATGATGATTTTGGTTTTTAATTTTTTAAAAGATTTTTTATGCGATTAATGAAAAATACAGATTTTATAGAAAATTGAATTTTTGGGAATATAAAAATTTCCATTTTTTTCAATAGGTTTTAAAATTTAATAATTTTATTTCTATGAAAAACAATACAATTATTGTAATTTTAATTTTCATAATTCATAATCTTTCCATAAATTCATCATTATAAATAAAAATGTTTTTTAGAAAACTGTTATTCTTCATGTTTTGTGGGTTTATTTTAAAATATTTTATTTTCATTGTTCAAAGTTGGATGTTAAAAAAATTGATTCCATAATTGGAGTCACAATAAAAAAATTTAAAAATTGTATGACATTATTTTTGATCTTATTAAATAGTAAATGTGATAATGATTTGTCAACCTGATTAGTTTAAATTGGGTAAATAAATTTAATAATATTATGTTATGGATTTTACAAAATATCTAACCAATAACTTAATTATATTGGGTGAATTTAATTTAGAAAAAAAATTTATGGTAAAAACATATATAATTTTTATTCTATTTTACTTTGATAATGTCCTTTTTAATATTTTAAATAAGGGCAATCCCTAAAATGTTTATCTCTTTCTTTTAATTTATCATATTAGTTCAGAAACGGATAAAAAGATTTTATTAATAAATATAAAATATTATCTTGAAAATTATTTTTTTATTTTTTTATGGTAATTTATTCATAATATTTATTGATGTTGTAATTAAAATAAATTTTTCCACAAGATTGACATTGTTCTTTTGAAACCAAATACGATGAAAGGTATATTTACATAAAAATTCAATTTTAGATAATTTTTATACCAAATTCAGGTATAAAATTAAATTAGAAGACCCTAATTATATTATTTTTATTTCAAATTAACTAGTTAATTTTTAAAAATAATATAAAAATAATTTTACAATTTAAATTCATTTAAAGAAATTACAGTTTTCAATAAAAATCATAATTTATCACTATTCAATGGTAAATTGATATTTCCATAAAACTATAAAAATTATATCCAAATATAATTTTCATAAAATGATCTCAAAATATATGGTCATTTTTTCAAATTAAAATACTATTATTTTAAAATCGATATTTTCATTAACTCCATATAAAGAATGAATTTTTTTTTGGATTAAATTAATATCGTTTTCCATTTGATTAAAAAATTAACTAATATTTTTGTAAAGTATATAAATATATAAAATATAATTTATGACTATTAAGAATATGTGATATTTTCCTATATTTAAATTACATATGTTGTTACATTCATCCCACATTTTGGAAAATACATCCTAATAATTTTATTCAGTTATTAAATATATTGGGATATCTTTCTCTCAAAATGTTTTTGGAATCCTATGTTGCCTCTTAAACCATATTTTTTCCCATAAAATCTTATATTTGCTAATTAATTTTTAAAAATAAAATTCACTATATTTAAGAATATGAACAGGTTATTCCATATAGGATAGGTTCTATTGCATGGGAACTACTTCAAGGATTAAAAATGAGAATAACCTTAAACATATATTCATAATAGTGAAACATGAAATAAGTAATTTACATTCAATAAATATAGAGGTCAGGCCACTCCTTAATAAGCTTATCCATCATTATCTAAGATTTTATATAATCCAATAATCTAAGGACTTAACTTCCCCCTTTTTATAAAAAATAATATCACATTTCCATGGAGACCCTATATGAAATATATGACCACCCCCCTCAAATGAAATACATTTCCTTTATCAATACACATCAATTGTCTACCTTATATACTCCATACTCATATATTTATGAATTTAGATAATTTTCTCAAGTATTTTCTCTACCAATTGTGGTACCATCAAATTTATCACACTTTATGCAAAAAAATACTATTGATTACTAAAAAGAACATTCTCAATGATTTCCTCTATCAATTCACAAATCATTTCATATTTTCTATCAATTCCAAAACACACCCCAAATTCAAATTCCTTTGTAATTGTGGGTTTTACCAAAATCTACACCATAATAGTTTCTTGATGAATTAATATCAAATTATTTTTTCATAAATAATATAAAAGTAATTTAATTGAAACTATGAAAATAAGCCTTTACTAAAATGACCAATATCAAATAGAATAACCTTCCTTTTCCACATAATCAAAATACCTAGAATGGGACTCCCCCATGATGGGTGATGGTTATAAATATCTAAGAACTAACCTTTAATCAAGACCGAACAACATGAATTCTACATACATCAATTCAAATATGTTCTATCAAAATCCTAGGTGGAAAGATATTGAGGTGGAAGAAAGAAAAGGATCAATTACTTGGAGAGATGGATAACAACCAAATCGATGATCAATCACAGAATAGATGATCCTAAAGGATTATAGAATTCATAAATCACCTAGGAATAAACTCTAGTTAATAAGAAATGAATCCTATAGGAATGAAATGAGAATATATTATGAACCTACAAATTAAAACGAACACTTAGGATTTTACATGGAGTGTATCACAATTACACGATGTGTAATTGATGTGTTAAAAAATCCAACATACCCATATTCTTCTATTAAAAATTCATTTTTCAATATTTACACGGCATATAAATGATACACCACATGTGACCTCTTCACATTGTGTACACGTTTCACAATATTATCCATGAAATGATTTCACATCGTGTGACCCCATTAT
Source organism: Viscum album (assembly GCA_963277665.1). Taxonomy (NCBI): domain Eukaryota; kingdom Viridiplantae; phylum Streptophyta; class Magnoliopsida; order Santalales; family Viscaceae; genus Viscum; species Viscum album. The sequence goes on from OY728127.1 coordinate 926,659,730, forward strand.
AATGCATGTAAAACCACCTTAGATTATAGAAAATGGAGGTGTTATACTGAAGTTTAAAAAATTACATGGATTCACCATTATAGATATCCTACCAATTCTTTCAAGATATTAATCAACATTCCAAAAAGGAAACCCATAAATTTTTTTAAAACAAACAAGATAAAAATATTATTGGGATTCACAACCTCCCCACCATAAAAAAATTCTATCCTGAGAAATAATCTCAGTAAGATTCCATATCAAAAAGTTTTTTCACTGCCCTTTTATCAGTGTCTCATGCTACCATATATCATAATAATCAGAACCATGTTTCCATTGAACATAGAGTAATGACATCATCCTCCCATGAAGTAACTTGGTCTCAAAATCACCAATCCCAACTTGATACTCTATCACAAAGAATTTAGGATCCAGATCAAGATCACTCCACCTGAAAATAAATGATGGATTTGAAACATATTTTCATATATGAGATAAATAGAACACATCATGTATTGATGTAAATTGTGGAAGTAGTTGTAAATGGTATGCCACATTCACTACCTTCTCACTAAACTCAAAAGTTCCCACAAAATAAGTATAAATAATACCTTCCCACCCATGATGTTGATGACCCAAACATGATAATAATATAAAGTGAACCTAATCACATACTGAAAATTATAGTGGTATATAAAGATGGTAAACATAAGATTTACGTATGATAATTGCTGTCAAATTTTTTTGATGAATCAAATGAATATTTTCTATCATCTCATCGTCCATGCTTGGTCCAACCAAGGAATATTAGATGATCTCTAACCAACACAACATATATTTATATGGACTTCCATTCAAGACAGAAAAATAAACCATTTTGATCCTTGAATGGTTACTATTGGTATATATAATGTCATCCAATCCCAAAATTACTTCCTATACTCTACAAAAATTAAAGACGTATATAGGAAGCATATCCACTTGAATTTGTATATATCTATCTTTTGGGAAATCCATTTGGAGATGGTATTCCATACTCAAATGAATCTAATATCTGAGTTCCTCTTGGATTCCTCAAAAAAATTGAGAAGTAAAACAAGGATCCCTATAAAAGTCTATAGGATATGTAACTCCATTAAAATGAATATCCTCTCTCACATTTTTTTGCGTCCCCTCAACACTATTTTTGTCATGAACCAGTATAAAGTGAGATGATTTTCTAATTTTATTGATCACAAAACAAATCAAATTATTTATTCTATAGGTACATGGAAACCCATCCACAACGTCTAAGGGTATCTTATACTACATCAATGTAAGAACTGGAAGTGGTTGAAGAAAACCCAAAGGTCTCTGATACTGCTCATTGAAGTATTGGAAATCATAACAATAAGATACAAAAATATGAATGTCATATCTCATGCATGGTCACCAAAATCATCACATCATGCCATAGAAATTTTTTGTGGTTCCAAGGTGCACTTACCACTTGTAATTATATAAATCGCCAATAATTTCATTTATCATGGGCAGATAAAAAATCCTTCCAAAAACATAGAATACCATCTTTGGAAAATGACCAATTAGATATGGTATCCCTACCATGAATAGAGTCTCTAATGCTAATGAATCACTATCAAGAATATGTTTTTTAAGAATAATATTAGTAAGAGAAATGGTCAACAAAACACTATAAAAAACCTCAAACCCTATTTCCCGAACTCTTATATGAAAAAATGCATGAAGATCCATCATGTTCCACTCTTCCGATGATTTTTTTACAATCTCAGTCAGAACCTTCCTACTCAATTCATTATTAACTACATTCTATTTCTCCAAGATAAATTATTTACTTAAATAAAAATATTTCAAATACCCCAAACAATTAATCTAGCTGAGATTAAAATCTTTTTGAGTGAATATATAAATCATTCTGTCATGGTTAGAATACATTGTAATACGTTATCTGAAAAGGTAATACATCCAAATATTAAGTCCATGAATTATGTCTACCATTTCAAGGTCATCAGTTGTATAATTATTATTTCATGTCCTAAGATTTCGATAGACATATCAAAACATATGATCGCCTGGGATAACAACACTTCTCTAACCTTATCCAAATTCATCACTAAAGACCACATATCTATGAATAGCCTCTGGAAGATTCAACACCATTGCAGTTGTAAAAATGAATTTTATCTCAATGAATGAACTCTTATATATCACATTCCAAGAAAAAATCACTCCCTTTTGAGTGATAGAAATCATTATATATTTAAACATTGGGAAATCCATTACGAACTAGTAAGAATATCCAGCAAAATATAACAAGGTTCAAACCAGGAAAATATAAAATTGTTTCTCCCATTTCATAATAGCCTTCAAATTTTTAGGATAAAATGAAATGCAATGTTCCAATAAGGCATTTCCTAAAAAAATAACATACCAAATACCAATATCAATTTTCGATGGCTTAGAATAATGGAAATGATTTTTCCTTAACTCTATAACTTTTCTCCAGTGACACACATGATCCTACTTGCAAATGGATTAAACTAGGATGTTATACTGAATAATACCATAAACATATAAAGATAATTATAATGGAAATACCTTCTTAATAAGGCGGTTTTAAGAATTTTGGTTCATTTATTCTCAACTACTGATAACCATATTGAAGATAAATCTTCAAAAACAAATTTTCAATTTACACTAGTAAAAAATAAAAAATCCTTGGAAATGGAACAGTTTAGTTACCATGACTCAATTTTGTTTTGGTTAATTATAAAATATTCCAAGTGATCCATCATCATTCCTCACAAAGAGAATATGCACCACATAAAGTGTCACAAAAGGGCATGTAAGGCCTTTATCTAACATATCACCCAGATAAGACTTCAACTCTTTTATTTCAATCTTTTCCATGTGGGAAGAATTAATTCATACTGGTTGATTAATAGGCCCATAAATCAATAGAATACTATACATTCCTTACTTGTAAAAAACAAGATAATATAGTAGAAAAAATGTAATCAATCTCATTGAAAATTGGATGAATATTTTATCTTAATGATTATATCTCTAGATGAAAACAAACAATGATTTTTCTTTACCCAAATCTAGTAATAATGACCGGATATGGTTGACCTCAACTTTTATTCTCCCTAAAAGATATGACACACCCCATAGAGCATAGTAATGGAGTACTGTCGAGGAAAACAATAAACTCATGACTTATTAGTAGTGAGACAATCCATCATAAAAATAATATAAAGAGGTTTCATTTAAATACCTTGAAAATCTCATGAATGATACATCCTTAATAATAAGAAGACACAAACAGGAAAGCAGATACCATGTGCTCTCTGCAATCTGAAGGGTATAGTAATATCCATCAGAAAATATAAATGATTTGTTGGATATATTATGATATTCATAATATGATTCCAAATAAATGAGTGAGATAAACCGATATTATATAAATAATCCAATAAAAATGAATAATGGGGATGGTACCTCACACAGTTGATTAACCCATATCATCAACCTCTAGAGACTGTTACACTTTGTGAAAAAACTTCCTTTCTGATGGTTGTGGCTAGAATACCTTAGATCATGAAGAATCTAATTACACAAAAATGTTTATTTTGTTGACAAAAAAATGCCACTATGTGAAGAAGAAAAAATATATAGAACATCTAAAAGTGACCTAATTAGAAACAAGAACCACGTATAATGGGTGCATCAGTGAAAACCCATTTCAAATGCCTTGGATTTAGCCACTAGAATAAATTCCAAGGAAATATTCCTATCATTATAAGAGATATAGAAGTAACCTTATATTGATATACACCATTAAAATTTCATCTTTTCTCTTCCCTTAATGGGAATTCACAAAACTTCCATTGGGAGAAAAAAGAACCTCCCATCAAATCTATCATAACTGCCAATTCTAACATGAATGCCCTATCCAATAAGACAATATAAGAAATAGCTTCAGGAAGAAAAATTGTAAATGAAAGTCAAATAAAATTCCCATATCCATCCTTTATGTCTTCATAATCACATTTAAAAAAAATTAATGTCCAAACTAAATACGTTCAATGATTCGGTTCTCAGACTCTATCATATACATGCCAACGTTACTGAGTTTCAAAAACATCATATCCATTTCCAGTATCATTGAATCTTGATAGAAATGGCCTATTAAAAGAACCTTGAACACTATCCACTCTAAAACATCATGTTTATTATATATGACCATAATGTTCCACTATCTAATTATAGGTCCTTCTTGATTGAAGGTTTCACGTTTCACCATGATTGAATTATTAGTTTCCAAGAACATAAAAATAATCTTATCTTTCCCAACCAATACTCATCCTATTGAGGAAAATTAGTTACATGGAACTTTTGTGGATTCCTATAAAGGAACTCCTGATCATTACACTGAGACACATCCCTATGAGGTTTCACACCTAGATCCTAAACATGAAAGGGTGTAGGTGCCTATCCCAAAAAATGGACAATACACACAACAACCTCATATAGATTTGAGTATGTGTGAGGATTTGATCACCATGGTTCATCAAAGGTATTATCTTTGATCCTATAACACATATTAATAGAGGAATGAGGCTACACCAAATCCCCAGAAAACAATGGATACATAATAACATTACTCATATAGATCCTCAAATAAGATAAAATGGAAAATTAATCTAATTAGATAGATAAAAAAGATTTGGATTTCAACATATAAAAATTTAATTTATGGAAAATACTAAAACTAATACTCAATATTCCTTTCTAAAATTACCCTTAATGAATTTTGGCTCTTTAAGATGAGAGATGGTGAGAAAATCACTCAAAAACTACCTCCTATGTCCAAAAAAGACCTCTCAACTTTATACTAACATGAATGAATGTTGGTAAACCTTAAAACTTATATAACATTTTCACAAACCCACCTAGATACGTTGTTACTATGATACACAATCTTCACTTAAATTGCTCAAAGGGCATTCCTGATCCCCTTGGTTTGGAGTCTAGCTCCAAGAATAATGAAATATAAATGTGGGAATGAGTTCTAAACAAAAAAAATGGTAATATACAGATACATATGAGTATGATCAAAAAAAATCATTGAGAATGTACCGAAAAAATAGGTAGATCAAATACCAAATCCTACATCATCAGAGTACTCATTTTCTGATAAGATAAACTCAATGCTCCAAATAAAATGTCACTCAAAACCCCAAGGGATTACGAATATCCAACACCTATAATATAGACTTCCCCTTTTTGGAGATAGAATATGAAAATCTATAAATTCCTGAATTAAAAGTTTATCCCTAAGCTAAAAATCCCTATAGGGTATCCCCAATTGGTTCATACTACGATTCTATTATAAAAAATATCATACATTAAATTTTAAATTAAATATGAATGTCTTTAAAATTTCTTATTTAAAATAAAAAATGATTTTAATAAAAAATGTTTTAAAAACATTTCAAACATGGAAGAAATAAATATTTTATTTAAATTTTTTTATATAAATCAATAAAAATTATTAAATAAATTTCCCAAAAAATGGAATTTGTTATCAAAATATTCACAATATGCACCATGGATGTATTCTCTATGGTACGATTGTTTCTAGTCACAGTATCCTTAGAATATCATATTAGTGATAATGGAAATATATGTAAAAAAGTCCCTTCATCTCAGGATAAATAGGATTAATCAACATCACATTGGGCATTTGATATTCTTAACTAGATATTTGTTAGAGTGTTTATCATTAATACATTTATAGGGAATTACCATCATAAATTTCTTTTCAAAAATTTGTCACTAACCACCCTATATTACATGTGATCAATCAATCAAAAGAAAAAGGTAAAATCCTTTCATTTCAAATTAATCTATATTTAAAGTCCAATTTACAACTTTTTTTTTTCAAATTTGATTTTATATTCAATACTAAAAAATTTTCTTTTAATAAATACATGACATTTTTAAAATAAAAAATATCATAGGTTTTTATTAATTAAATTTATTCTATTTTCTTAAATCAATTCAAAAATTCTATAAATTTTAAACATACCCCAAATTCCAAATCCATTGGAATTAGGAGCATTTTACCAAATCTATACCATATAAATTTTAATTCCAATTTTCATAAAATTTGGTTATCAAAAATCAGTTTAATGAAATATAAATAAAATAAGGATAATCATGGTTTAGTCCAATAGTCAATATGAATTGGAATGAACTTCCTTTTACACAACATCACAATACCAACAATGGGACACACAAATGAAGGAAGAAGGTTTATAAGTTCTAGGAACTCAACTAAGAATCCAGATTAAAAAAAACATATTTTAGATACTTTAATCCCAACATGGTCTATCAAACTCTTAGGAGGGAAAGAGAGGGATATAGGAGAGATAATATACTCTCTCACAAAGACTGATGCACTACAACTTAAATAATGATAAATTTAAAAATGGATGATCCATTGGTATTAGAGATATCCAAAGTCGAAAAGGAAGATCCTCTAGGTTGATAGGAAGGTAAAAAGAAGGAATTAAATGAGAATATCAGCCGAACTACCCACTTAAAACCAACAGTCAGGGTTTTTCATGGTGTGTATACCAATTACACACCATGTAATTGTTGAGTTACACATAAACCAAATACCTAGAACCATTTAATAGAAATACTATAAATCATATTTACAGAACATGTAGACTATACGTGGTCTGTATCCTTTCACACTATGTATCAATTTCACAAGATCTTCTAGTATATGATTACACATCATGTAACCCCATTACATGGAATGACAATCCCTATAAAAATACTAAAACTATACGTGTTGTACTGAAAATTCCATCAAATCCTTGTCTTGAACATTACCGAAATCCTCCCTATTCATTCTCTATATTACTCAACCAATGGAAAATGGAAATGAAAACAATGGTTAAAACAGACCTGATAGAAAGATAATGAGGTGCTATAAATCATTAGTATGACACTACTCTTTGTATAATTCCTTAAAAGATCCCATCTGTATACTGAAATGAAAAATATTATTATAATAAAAATAAAAAAAATGAATGATTTTTATCCCAATATCCCTGATAATCCTTTGAAACATATTGAAGAATATCTTCCAAGGTATGAATTGTCCAGTCAAATTTTACATCTAATTAAGGATGAAATGCTGCAATAAAATTTAATCTAGTATCCAATGAATTTATTTTCGAAAAATTATATTTTATCCTAACATCATAGTAAGATAAAATAAAGATAGGAACTCTATGTAACCTACCTATATTCTAGAGGTATATATGAGAAAGATGATCTAAATACAAAGTATCTTGAATACGAAAGAAATGCACATATTTAGTTAATATATTAATATTAAAAAAACTCATATTATAATCTATAGATGTATCTACATGTCCCGCTACGAAATCATTGTATATTTTTTTACTGTATAGATATAGGAACTCGAAAAGGATGAAGCATAACCTTTGGTAATTTGAATTCTTCTTTACCCTATTGAAAACTCAAACATTTAAAGGTAACTTCCACAATGTATCATTTCATTACATCCCACCAGTAATGTTGTTGATGCTCTTTGTACGTCATAGTGATACCATGGTGAATGGAGAATGAATAAATATGAGTTTTATTAAATATTTCTTTCTTTAATTGGGATTCAAAAGGAACACATAATCCCATTCAAAATCTTATAGCACTTTCTTCATCAATATTAAACTATAGAAACATACACTTCAAAACAGATTCATCCTTTTACTACATTGCATCCACCTTATATTCCTCTTTAATTATTTTAGGCAATGAGGACTGTATTGAAACTTAAAATAAAATAGTGTATGTAACTAAATCCATAAAATCTCTACAAAAAATCAACAAATTATTAAAAAAGTGACATTTTGGGTATATAACATGGTTAATATATAATTATTATTCTAACTAAACGAATCAATTATATCAGTTTATTTTAAAATATTATAATGAATATTGTATTTTTAATACTTAATTATTACCATCCATATTATATAAATCATTTAGAATACTTTTGAGTTAATATATACATCAAACTTTTGTGATTAGTATATAGTTCACATTTTACTCCATATAGAATATTCCTCGAAATTATGAAATAAGAAACCCCAATAGGTAGTCTAAGAACATGTGTACCATAATTTAACTAATGAGGTTTTATTTTACATGAATCATATGAAATTACTTGGTCATTATCATAAAAAAAAACAAAGTACCTTTAATGAACCATTACACTTGATGGAAAATTATATATTTCATGATGAAAGTGAAAAAACTTGATAACATGCCAAATTTTTTTTTGTTCTTGAAATAAAACCATAAAATTATATTATCTAGATGATTTTAAATACATTAAAAGTTAACCTAGTCAAGGGGATAGATAAGTGAGTAATGTTTTCGACAAGCCTCTATTAGTAACTTGTTAATACATGAAAACTAAAAATAAAAGAGAAGTTTCTTGTCCATATACATTCTTCAAAAACATTAGTTTTAGAAGGGTCTACCATTATTCCATATTTACAAATAATATTTATAAGGATATAAATATATTCCAACCAAAATTCAAGCTTAAAAAATTTTCCATATAGAATAATTTCACTTAAGTGTTTCAAAAAAAATAAAAATATTTCTTTCATTTTCCATATTAAATTTTTAATATAATAAAATATAAAAAAAACTGATTATTTCTCATGAAATCAGGGGAAAATCTATTCATGAGGCCCATAAATAATGCTTGTGCATTATACAAACCTATCAGAATAAGTAAAAACACATAAATATTGTATATAATTAGAAATCATGCATTCCAAATATATTCCTAACATAACATCAACTAATTATACCATGACCCAAGATCAATCATTAAATAAAACTAGTCTCCCTATAACAGATCCAAAATATTTGATATGAGGAAACCGATACTCGTCCGTAAAAATGATTTTATTCTAGGATTTATAATCATAAAAAATAATCATCGAATCATATTTAAAATAAAATAAAATTAGATCACCCCTTGGTGAAGTGAAATGAAAAATTAAATTTTTATCTAGAAACTTCTACAACTCCTTATTCAATTACAAAAGTTCTATATATTCCATATAAAAAGGTTTTTTTGAAATAGGATTAAAATCAAGAAATATTTCATTAGTAAAGTCAAAATCAAAATTTAGAATAAACCCAAGAATATAATTAGGAAATACATCGACATATTAATTTACTATTTGGAAATATCTAGTATAAATAGATTCTTTCTTTTCCACAGTATGTGTTATATAACTTTCACTACCATCTCTAATCAAATTTTCAGCTTCTTGGTTGGTTATAAATGTTATGAAATGATTTAATAGAAAATTATTTTGTCCAGAATATATGTTATAATTATAAAATGAAATTTAATCCATTACCAAAATAATATAAATCAATAATATGGGATGTTCAACATGATTTTTATGAAGGAAAAACCAAATAATAATAATACTGAGATTCTTATAAATCCTATTAGCTTAAATATTTCGACATATAATTGTTATGAAAAGTATTAAATTTTTTTATAAGGTTAAATTCCCAATTTTCAAAAAAATACATCTTTGAAATAAATAAATACAAAGATCCACAATGAAAAAGGATACAAGAATATGTTTAGTAAACATGTAACATACCTTTGAAAAATTCATTAGATGGCCCAACATCAAATATGGTTGAATGAAATCATTCTTCTACATCTTTTTGTATTCTGTCATGATGCTATAATTCCTATATAGAAAACATTAGTCACACATTTGTATAGTTCCCCAACTCATTATAATTAAAGAACTTTAGAATAAGATTTCATTAGTTTTTTAATTATTCTTATTATAGTCACAAGACACATGTCTATACTTTTTTTCATAAAAAATCATATATTTTATAATACAATATCTGAGAGTCTTCTAACAACACAGAACACAATATGGGAACATCATTTTCATAACTCTAGGATTCATCGATGTTTGTATACAAATTTATTTCCATCTTATCCTTCTTATTCAGAGGGTACATAATCATTAGTAAACTCTATTTAAAAATTCATATCTTATGGAACAAGTTTATAATATCTTTTGAAATATTGGGAATATAATTTTCTTAGATATTTTATCTTTAACATTGATTGAAATCTATTAATTTTACTATTATGGTCCAAAATAAACTGTTGGGTGTAACTAGCCAACCATGTAAAACTTTCTTCGAATGTGGGTAGTGAATCTTCCTCCATTTTTATCAATTCCATGATTTTTTCCATCCTATATTGAACATCTTTATGAAAATAATTCTCAAGGAAAAATTATTAAATTTTCACCATTCCGGGGAAAAAAATATCATCCTTATATCTTGTATACGTAACCAAATACCACCATCAATAAGTTTCACAATTGAAACAATTAATGGAATGAGATATCTTTCAATGTTCTAAACATCCCATTACTTCAAATATTATTTTCCAGACTATTAATCATCCTTTAGAAACCATTGGATATGAAGTTTCATTGGAATATTAAGAGTGTTGGCTTGTTATTATGTAGTGAACATGGTTTTTCTCTCACATGAATACCACCACCATTAATAGAGTGTGTCAACCGATTTTTATTTTCCATAAAACTACTCTTTTAAAATTCTGACCAATCCAGACAATTGTTTCAGTTGGATATCATATATTCTGTTCCTTTTTTTACTTCATATTTCCATTTTCCTCTATGGAAAACCATTATTAATAAAAATAGTTTAGTCGAATCCACATGAAAATTTTAAAATATTATATCTTTTCATGATAACCATAATGTAAAATTATTTTATTGTATTTTATTAACATTACCCTAATGAAAAATGTCATATAAACCCTACTCAAATGACAACATTATGGATATGACCTTAATAATTAACTATTATATTGTCTTTATACTATTATACACCTTCACACATTCCCAAATATATTTATGATTTATAGATTTAGCGAGTGAGGTAATAACCATTACATAAAAACACATATTTTACAATGTGGATGCTTTTATTTAGTTTCCATTATTCCCATAAAATAATGCTTTAAAAAAACAAATTTTCCTTTCATGAAAAATCACCCTGAAAATTAAATTGAATTATTTATTGTTCTTAATAATCCATAAACACTATGGAAAATATTTTAAGACATTTTAGGAGCATAAAAATATTTTTAAGGGAAAAAAAGAAGAAATAAAGAAACCAGTTAGTCATTTTAAAATCTATGTGGTCATAAAATTGAGTTTTCATTTAACATAATAAAAATCGATCCTAAATGATCATTTAGATACTCTTTAAATCATATTTAATTTTCAATGTTTTACATAAAATAAATTTTATGTAAATGTAAGGTAAAATCATATTCACGAGGGTTTCTTAGTAACTATGAGAGCCCACGATTTTTTTTCTCGATGTCATATTTATTAACTAAAAAAGATAAAAGTCATTAATTACATTTTAAAACCAAATGATTTCCATGACCGTACATAAGGATTCATAGTGAATTATTATAGGCACCATGGGAAATAATCTTTATATAATTATTACATAATATTTACGAATTGGAATAACCATACGGTTGACTTATAATATAATTACCCAATGCATTGTATCACTATTTGGGTAAACCCTTCATATAAGCTATATCGGGATCAACCATAAGCATGAGATATATTTGAAGCTCAAAATATCATAAAACATTTCCATGGACTATATCATGAATAATTTTTTTTTATAATTTCTCATATTTAGCATAAAATCATTGAAAACAATTTTATACCAGTATATAAAAACTTTTGGATATCAAAATACACTTTAAATTTAAAAACACATTTCCAAAAATAAAATGTCCACATAAATAGGGAAACATTGTTTTTATTTGAATAAAATACGTTTTTTATAAAGGAAACCAAAATAAAAATAATGGATACAATAATGGGAAATGCTGACGTCTCTATATAAATTAAAATAAAACTATCCTATTGTATTTTGTATTGAAATTTAATACGTTCTATAAATAGATTCCATTTGAAAACCATTGAATGAAAGAAAAAAGGGACATAAGTGTTTTTATAATTATATTATATCCGTATATATATCTAAAAAATAATTTTATGAAAATGGACATGAAATAATAAGTGTTGGATAAAAGACATTAAAAGATTTTTTTAAAAGAATATTCCTTACCATGAGTCGGGCTCATCACATTCATTATTTATAATCTAGAATAATAACATGATGTTAATTATTTAATATATTAACAACCTATTAACAATTTAATATTATTTTTTTACCATTTTATAATCAATTAATATAAAAAACATGTTTATGTTAGACATTTTGATGATATTCAAATCAGATCTCCAAAATTGCTTCAATGAGTTGGCTATAGTCAAAGAGTTAATTAAAAAACCATCAATAGAATATTAATAATGTCAAAATTATAATTTTTATTAATCCATTTTTCTTTTAAAACCAACCATAAAATATGGATAAAAAAGTGAAATGTTTTGCAATCATAGAGATAGTAAGTCGTACACACACATAAGTAACACTTCCATTTTTTGACAGTCATTATTGAAATAAGGATAATATCATTTTATATTTTCATAATAAAAATTTTATTTTAAATACCAAATTATTTATTATAATACACTTATATATACAATCCATGTTATTAATTGTTTAAAATTGAATCACATCGCTTCATGGAGGTGGTAATTGACATGTATGCACAAATGATGTTATCATTATTAAATGGAAAAAAGGTAAAAAAAATATGTGAAATATTATCTTTTAAGAATGTAAATTATTTTATGAATGTTTTCTATATTCATTAAATTAATAATTTCAACCATTATTCATGGACAATGATGGAAAATAAATTACATCAACTTGTGACGTTGTAGTCCACCGTAAACTTGAACGATGGTTTTGTTTCCCATTTGATGGAATACGATATTAATATAGGTTACAAAATTGACACAATTAAATATAAGAATATCTAATATAATGGTGGTAATGTTTTATTATGGTTAGTGAAAAATTGATGGGGAAAAATGATAAATAAAAGAAAAATTATTTGTTGATAACAAAAACTCTTCTTCCGAAAACATCAAAAGGATTTCACTAAAAGCATACCATGGATGGGTTTCTAATCAAACCATGGATTCTAGGACATAGTGAGGGATGTAAGAAATTAATTTTCGTAGGAATTTTCTAACAAATGGGATATTAATGTGTGAATAAAGAGAAGATGAGTTTCCCTTTTATAAGAAAAGGGAGGTTCACTATTAGAAATACATAAAATAATAATTTTATATAAATAAAATTTTATGACTAATAGGCTCTAAACTGATTGTTTTCGAATATAGGATGATAATGGGTCATGTAAATATCATATTAAAAAATATGGATAGGTTTTTCTGTTGTTTTCACCATTATCATTTTGTTTTCTCTACCATTTTAACCTTTTTGACGATTAACATGATTATAGTGGATTTTTACTATTTGAGGTTCAATATGTTTACTATAAAATAAAAACATTCCCTAAATGATCCATTTTTGATATTATCAATCATATAACATAATATAATTTGAATAAAAAAATTTCATGATTTTTAAATCATTTAATAAAAAATTATTTTTATAAAATATTATTACTGTAAATTTTGGAACTATTCATTTAATTTGACTTTGAAATAAACATTAATTAAAAGAAATTATAATATAGTTATATATAATATACATAACATGTTATATTTTTATTTTTATGTCATGTACTATAATAAATCCTTAAATTCTTTTAAATAAATATTTTTAAAATATATTATTTAGTTTTTATAATAATTGAATAATAAAATTTTCTACAGTAGGTAAGATATTAAGGTAATTACATCATCCTTAAAAATTAGAAATAAATTAAATTTATAAAAATAATTATTATCTAAAATAATTATGTACAACCAAACATAGCTTTTGATTATCCTTATATATAAAATTAAATGATTATAAAATAAAGAGAATGAAATTTTTTATTTTTCCTAAAATAAAATATTATAAAGGTAGAAATCAAGGATGAATTGATGTTTTATTTAATATATTAAATATATGGATGATTATTTATGATATATACTGATCAAATAAATCTTTTAAAGTGTTATGTTTATAGCTACCAAACTTTTTATCACACTACTGTTACATGATTTTAAGGACAACTATCATAAAATAGTTGCAAAACTAGGATCGAAATGTTTTGTCTATTTGAGAAAACTATGACCATACATACATTTTACAAAATATATTGTTTAAATTTATTTAAATCCTCCTTATATAGATTATTTTTCCATTAATATACTCCTTAGTTAAATTATTCACCCGATGCTATACAACAAAAAGGGGTGAGCTAAAAGACCAGTAAGAGGGTAGAAAATTACATGAAAATATATACCATTGGGTTAATAGAATCATAGAATCAACATAACAATCATTGTAGGAAGAACTAGATAAGGGAATCAAATGTGGAAATGGATATAAATGTATCATGATGTATTAGTTGTCAACTAAAACACATATTTGAGAACAAATCTAGTTTCATGTTTCCAAATATTAAAAATTTCACGTGAGATATATCACATTAACCAATGTATTGGAGGGCTATATAATTCTGGGTGCACCCGTGAAATCATAAAATTTACATTATCATGCATGCTAAATAGATCATATATCAATATTTGACATAAAATAAACCATTTAATGTAATAGGATTCATTTCATAAATCATTAATTCATAATCTATGGGTTCCCAAATTAAAAAGGGAATAACATACTTGATATAAGAGTAATCAACCACGAGTGAGAAGTAAAAGGTGTATTTTTTTAAATGAATAAATATTCTGGAAAATATTTTGGTTGAAATAAATTAATCTAAAAATCATTTATATCCAAATTAATGTATGATAATGATCGATAAATTATATTTAAGTAATATCCGAACTGAAAATGGGGTGAACGTGGGAAAACCCCAACGAAAGAGAGTTTGGTTCAATAATTCCCCTTAAATTATGTTTGAATAATTTATTCACATTAATTTACTCTATATTAAGATCATATTCATTAATTATCTATTACAGAAACTTTTATATGTTAATTTTATTCATTTTGGTTTTATTAAGTTCAATTGTGGGATTTTTTAGTGTTTAATTTTATCGGTCGAGAGTGTTTGTCTTCATTGTTTTCAAGATCGGTTCACCTATATACATGAATGGAAGATCATGTAAATTGTTGATAAATATGAAAAATTGTTATTATATAAAATTAATGATATTATATAAGTTCAAATGATCTTATAGTGATTTGTTTATTATTCC
Source organism: Viscum album (assembly GCA_963277665.1). Lineage (NCBI taxonomy): Eukaryota > Viridiplantae > Streptophyta > Magnoliopsida > Santalales > Viscaceae > Viscum > Viscum album. Next base: position 926,675,212 of record OY728127.1, read on the forward strand.
ATGAGGATGAATCTTTTGAAAAATGTTAATGATGATCGTTTTAGGTTATTTTTGGCGGGTTTTTAATCACAATTAACTGGTTTTGTCTTATCATTTAGTATTATGTATATATGTTACTTCCAAAACATAAAGATGGTTATTAAATAAAACATAAAATTTGTTTAGTCCATTTAACTTTTTTAGTATCCTTGATGTTTTTAATGAAAATGAAAGTGAATCTCCCATTATGTCGGTAAATTGACACATCACAGACAGTGATTTCATTTTTATAATAAAATGTTGATAGGGTGGATTATAATGATGAATCTTACATTAACATGATATAATAAAATTATATAGGATATAATAGATTTATCAAACAATTTGGACAAGAGAAGTTGAGGATAAGATACTAAAAGATATGAATTTTAAAATGAATTAAAATAAAAATTATGAGTATTTCACCTCTTAGACTTATCCCCCTTTATAACCTCCTTAATAATTTTTTTATTCTATTTACGAGAACCAAAAATCCTCTATGTGTAGGAGGGACTAGGTTGGAGTATTGGGAATAATTTAGGCAGTTATCAAAGCTTCAGAGGTGTGAGGAGAAGAGGTGGTGAGGGGTGGTATTTATAGTGGAAGAGATGGGTGTTTTCTCAATATGTAAATCATTAGTTTATTATTTTGGGATCAAGAATTTAAATAGTATGAGAATAATCATAAAAAATTTAAAATAATAATGTGAAATTCTATATTATGGTTATTAATTCAGGGATGACTCAATGAATACTGTGTTTATTTTAATATATATATATATATACTATAAATTACTGTATTTTACTATTCACCAAAAATTCACGTATTTAAAAAAAATCCCAAAAAATCACCCTAACCATTTTTTGATGTGTATAATTCAGAAATGTAATAATGTTTATAAAAATAATTTTATAAATTTGAGTAATAAATTTTTTAATTAAAATCATCATTTACTATGATAATACAGATTCTAAAATTATAACACATTTTGAAACACTTTTAAAAATTACATATAGACTCATAAAATTATCTTAAAATAATAAGAGATAAGAAATTAATTTATATATATATTTTATGGGAAAAAATTAAAAAATTAAATTAATCATAAAAGTGTAGTTAATTATTTGTCACTTTTAAAAGTATAGATAGATAATAAATAATTTATAAAACAATCATTTACTTTGACTATTATATAATTATACCATACATCCATTTTTATGATGAAAAAACTTTATTTATACATTAATGGGAGAGGTTACTATTCATTTGTATGGTGTATTATTCATAAGGGTCATGTTACTATTCTTATTGTGAAGATACTATTTCATCGATATTGGTTGCTTGACTTATAGTACTACTTATTATTAAATTAATTCATTGTTTATAATGTTTTTATAGTTGTATATATATGGTTTATACTATATGAAATTTTTATAATAATTGTGTAATTCCACTGAAAGAGATTGGGTTGTCACATTCTCCCCCCCCCTTGAAATTTCACCCTCTAAATTTTGTTTTATATGAATAGGTGATGATACTTTTCCTTCATCGCCTGCTTCAGTTCCCAATTTTCTTCTTCATAATTATGGATCCTCTAAAACACATTGACATGGTGGGTTGTTGTGTTGAATAGAAAATTATATCCCTAATATAGAATCATTACTAGTTGCTCCTCATAAGAGATATCATCTTCCAGCTGTACCACTTCTATGTTAAGTATATGTGAGGGATCTGGTATGTACTTCCTTAAGAGTGATACATGGAAAACATCATGAACATATGCCATATTTAGTGGAATTGAATGCCGATATGCTACCACTCCAATGTTATTGGGGATCTCAAAGGGGAAAATGTACATTAATCTTATCTACCCTTTCATTCCAAACTGCATGACTGTCTTCTGTAGTGATAATTGATGGAATACTTCCTCTCCAACGTCAATATCCAAGCCCCTTTGATGGTTGTCATCATAGATCATTTTTCAAATGCAAAGAATCTTTAATATGGCTATGGATAGATTTAACCATCTCTATAATCTATTATAGAATATTGGGTCTAAGTACATTTCTTTCACGAACTTCATCCCAACAGGTTGGAATTCAACATCACTTTCATGACAATTCTTCATATAGAGAAATATGAATTCTCAAATGGATGGTATCATGATACTAGAACTCAACCAATAGGAGATGCTAATCTCATACAACATTTTATAATAATTACTATGATCTTAGCATATCCTCAATTATCTTAATATAACATTCATATTGGCCATCATATTGGGGGCGATAGGCCATGCAGAAATTTAACTGAGTACTCATAGCATGTTGAAGCCCCCCTCTATAATTTAGATGTTAACCTAAGATCATGATCAAAGATAATCAAGAGAGGGTCTCCATTTATTATCACCACTTCCTTTATATATATCATTGCATTTTGGTCAAACGGAAGAACTTCTTGAATAGAGATAATGTGGGAAGTCTGACTGTGTTAGCCCACTATAACCCATATCTAATTAGTTCCTTTTGATTCCTTTCAGATAACCATGAGAATGTACATTTTGACATTCTACCATTTTAAAATGGGTACATTAAATGGTTTTATAATCCATTTGTACATATATCTATCCTTTTTATCTTAATGAAATAATAAGAAACTTGAGATATACTCAACAATCTTTTTATTCATGTTGTTGTAACTGATATTTTCTAAGAGATCATAATACATCTAGGAACTCCTTGGATGGATAGAGAATGCTGAGATATTTGAATTATCAATTAACACATTATTTATCCTAGGTGATTAAGGGACATAAAGCCTCATTCCAAATTGAATCAAACTTTTATTGTTAATATGGAACTCTAGAAGCCTCCCTTAATTTATTTCGTTCACCATATTTTGAAAATTTGGATCATTAAATTGTGCCTCAATAGTATTCTATTGCATAGATGATTGGGAAATCTGTTAGGAAGCATAGTATGTAATCCATGTAGTTATGATTTCCAAATTCATATTTTTCATATCCATGAAGATAGGGTCTTTCTCAATCCACAACGTGGATAGAGTTGCAGGTTCTTTTCTACTAAGAGAACTACTACCTAGTTTACCTTTCTAGAATGGTACTTAATAGAGAAATCATAGTAATTGATTATCTCTAACCATATCCTCTAACTCATGTTGATATAAATTTGTGTTAATATATACCTTAGGCTCTTATGATTAGAATATATGTCACAATTCGCACCATAGAGGTAGTGTCGCCAAATTTTTAGGGAAAAAACAATAGCCACTAACTCATGATCTTGCATTGGGTAGTTTTTCTCATAGATCTTAAACAACCATGAGTAATAGTCTATGAAATTATCAATTTACATGTGTACAAAACAAAATCCTTTCTTGTAAGAATCTTTGTATGTGACAAAACATTCTACAGTTTTTTGTAATGTGAGTATAGGTGCAGTGATCATCCTTCACTTTAATACCATTAATCTTTCCTCACATTCTTTCATTCAGACATAAATTACCCCTTTCTTTGTTAACTTAGTTCCAAGGATTTATTATCATGAACAATGTCTCCCAAAACATTTATAATACCCTGATAAGGTATGAAAACTATGGATTCCAATGACATGAGATGGTTTGGACCATTCCTTAGTTTCCTTTTTTTAATAGTCTATAGAATTTCCCTCACTTGTGATTGAATTAACCAAGATTGTGACTTGATTAATCAAAGAGGAACAGTTACGAAAATTGGTGTACACCTTCTCCTTCCATACTGCCACCAAAACAAGCCTTCTATGTTCTTCCTATTCCTCCTTACTCTTAGTGTAAATGAGAATATCATAGATAAAAACTACCAAAAATAACGTGAGGTAATGTCTAAAGTCTCTATTAATCAAATATTTGAAGACTACAGTGGAATAAGTATGTCTAAATGGCATCAATAGAAACTCATAGTTCTTGTAGCTTGTATGGAAGGAAGTCTTCTAAACATCATGCTTCCTCACCTTTAGTTGATGATATACTGAATGGAGATCTCCAATGGAGAAGAACTAATCTCCTATCAACTCACAAAAAAAGTCATCAATCCATGTAAAAGGATACTTGTTCATTATGTTGATCTTTTTGGGTTCTAGATAATCAATACATATCTACATTAATCCACCCTAATTCATAACAATGTAAAGTGGCACACAGCCACATGATGCACAATGGTTTATTATCCCTTTGTCCAAATTCTCTTGAAGCTGCTTCTTCAAATCCTATAGTTTGTAATGAGCCATACTATAGAGACCCATTGAGATTAGTGTAGCTCCATGTAAGAGTTCTATTGTTAAATCTACTGCATCATCTGGGATATGTTTGGGTAACACTTCTGGAAGTACATCTATCTATTCCGTCATAATGGGAATTCCCCCTATGTTGATACCTTCCATTGAATAATCCATTTTATAGAGGTATGCTTCGTTTAGGGAATCAACACCCACACTATTGAATGATTTTTCAAAGGAGATTCATGATATTTAATTCATTTGATGTTAAACATGCGATGGTTTGTAATATGAAAAGTTATTACATTTTACCAATAGTTTATATATACTCTATATAATGAGATCCAATACATTCCAAGTATGGCATAAAATTACACAATGTGATGTATCATGACAATTTATAGAAGAATCTTCCCAAAGTGGTGAATAGGAGAATAGTTCAACACTTGAGTTGCAATTATTTCACCACATCGTGTTTCTATAGTTGTCTCCACTTCAAGGTTTTAGGGCATTGATTTAATAGTTATAATAATATTGGATGATATAATGGAATTATTTGAAGCAAAATAAAATAAGGCTTTTCCATTCTTGAGTGAATAGGATGTGTACCTTGTACAACATACTTTTTTTCTCCACTTCTAAATTAGTGAGGGAAAAATATGTACCATTATCCTTTCTCTATATTGGATGATGATATTGATTACCCTCTAGGAAATGATTATTAGTGCACTAAATCACATAGTTCTCTTTCTCCCTACAGTTGTACCATTTTACCATTGGTTGTGTTCTCCTTTACTCTACCACATTGTCCATCTTCATCACATATATTTTGAATTCATGAGATTGGTTTCATTATATCCCACATTTGAATAATTTATCTACACCTTTGAGGTAATTCCCATGATGATTCATCCCATATTTTTGACAAGTGGTTGGTTGAGTTTTATATCCCCCGTTTTGATTAGATCCTTCAGCGTGGAACTCTTTATTTGTTTCATCTCACCATATTCATGGGACCATTCTACGAACTCCATCTCCACTTTTATAAAACATAGAACAAATTATTCATAACTACAAAAGTCTCGAATTTATAGATAATTTTTACGTTGTGGTTTTAATTCATTAAAAATCTATCAATTTTTTTATCATTGTTGATAAGAAAACATGAATCATATCTTTTAAGCCATTATAATTTTTTTCGTAGGTCATGATAGATTCTCCTTCATTTTGATTCAGCTTTATAAATTCTCTCCCCATATTGTTATGAGTTTTTTGAGTAAATGCATGTTAAGAAACATTATCTTATTGTATTCCCACTCCATCAAATAAATTTATTCCTTCATCTTGGTGTTCTTAGTCAACTCCCACCCTTGATCGAACCCTCTATCTAAATGGTAAATGGACAGAGTCACCTTTTCTATATTAGAGTAGTGAAGAAAAAATAATCTATCGAGTTAAAAAACTATTCAACAAGTAGTGGATCGTAATATCCACTAATCATCAGTGGCCACTACCACATAAAACACTAAATAGCTAGTTCTTCCCACTTAGGTGAAAGAGATTGTTCCACATTGTTTAAGTTATTATTCATAACCTCTGATAGTTGAGTAAACATCACCATAAATGATTTAAATCCACATTCTAAACCATGGGGTAATTTCATTTGGGAAATCATTGTATTGTCCATCGCATGGGTTGTTTTCCTAGTTTCTTAGGGTTCCCACCATTTTTGAAAATTGAAAATGTTAGAACAAAACATAAGTCAAAAAGTCATAAATAAATAATTTAGTCCGTTTTATAGTTAATACTAAAGGAATATATTGAGGGATACATATATTTAATAGTTTATAAAAAAATATTCTTGGGTTCTTACTTACACATAGTCCCAAACTAAGGGTTTTAGATTAGGTTATCTAATCATAATTTCCAAAATAATTATTCCAAGCCATGATACCACTATAGTGACCCGACTTTTTAATAAAATAACACTACATCATTTTAATGATAAACATCATAAAAGTGTTACAAAACTAGGATCCAATGGTTTAGTGTTTTGGTAAAACAAGGAAAATACGTATCTTTTACAATATAGAACATTAAAATTTATTTGAATCCTTATTCTCAAGATTCATAGTGGCCTTTAAATTCTCATAAGTATAAGTATTCACCTGAGGATATATATCGAAAACAGGGGAGATGAAAGAATAGTATGATGGTAGATAATAAAATGAAATAATATTTCATCTGGGTGATCATAATCATTGGATCATTACCATAATCATAAGAGGAATCATTAGATATATGCATGAAATATGGAAATATATAAAAATAAAACATGATGTCTTTGTGGTCAACTACCGCACGTAGTTGTGAAAAAATACAGCATCATGTTCAAAACTATTTCACAATTAACATGAGATACATCACATTAACCAATGTATTGTAGTGCTATATAATTCCAAGAAGACCCATCAAATCATAACATTTACATTGCTCTATATAATTCTAGGTGCATCTGTGACATCATGACATTTAATTTATCATGCATTACACATAGAACATACATCAATCATGGTCAAAAAAATACAACATGGAAATTAATGAGTTTAATTTATTAAATGATACATTCATAATCATTTTCCCCCATGAATGAGGTAATAACATACTTGATATAAAAGTCATCAACCTTGTGTGAGAAGTAAATGGTGTGTTTTTTAGAATGAAGAGTTCTCTTGAAAAGCATTTATATTGTCATAAATTAAAATAAAAAACATATAAATCTTATAAAAAGTAATATAATGATGAATGAATGATATTTAAGGAATATATATAATTAAAATAGAGTAAATTAGGGAAAAACAAAATAAATATAGTTGGGTTTGAGAATACCTCTTACCTTTTTCTGAATGCATTCTTCACATTAATGTCCTATATAAACACATTAGATTAATTAATTAACAATTACTGAACCCTTTATAAATGAATTAGCCTCATTATATTTTCATTAATTTTATTTATAGTCTTTTTATTATGTTGAATTTTATTATTTGGGAGTTTTCATTTTCATCATTTTCATGAATGGTTCACATGTGTACACGAATGGAAGTTCTTTTAAAATGAGGATAAATATCAATAATTTTTATAATATGTTATTATTGATATTAAAAAAGATTAAATTATGTTATATAGAAAGTTTTTATATATTATTAGGATGAATCAAAAGTAAAAAATTTAATGATGATCATTGTTGTTAATTTTGGTAGTTTTTTGACCACAACGAACTAATTATGCTTTATCATTTGGTATTGTGTATATTTGTCAGTTAAAAAACATTAAGATGGTTATTAAATAAAATTTTATCACTTTTTTCAACCATTTAATGGTTTTATTATCATCCTTGAATTCATTTATGTAAAACAAATTTTCACCACCCAACATGTCGGTAAATTGACACATCACATGCGACAATTTCATTTTTTTATAATAAGATAGAGAGAGAGAGGTTTTTAATAAATAATCATCTAAGATCATGATAGATTACAATTATATAAATTATAATAGAGTTATCAAGAAATTTTTATCGGATAAGCTGAGGTTAAGAGAAGAAAATACAATAAATTTAAAAGGAATTAAAACAAAATAATGAGTATTTTACCTATCAGATTTATTCTCCCTGAGAACCTCCTTCGGGAAATGGTTTGGGTATTTTGATGACACCATGAGCTCCTGGAAGTGGGGAAGGGACTATGGAAGAGTATTGGGTATAATTTAAGAAAACCCCAAATCTTTATCATTTTGAGGAGAAGAGGGGATGACAGGTGGTACTTATAGTGGAGGAGAGCAGTATTTTCTCAATATTATAATCATTATATTAATATTTTGGCTCAAGAATATGAATATTTTGAGAATTATCATATAAATTATTAAAATAATCAACTATGGTTTGAGAGTATGGTGCTTTCAATAGAGATGAATCAATAAATATTGCATTAACCTTATAATGTATATATACTATAATTTGTTGTATTCCATTATTCTCCAAAAATTCATGTAATTTATAAAATCCGAAAAAATTAACCTATAAATTTTAAATTTATAGAACTAAAATGTGAACTCAGTTTTTTCGAAACTAATTTTCTAAATTATTGTAATTTTATTTTTTATTAAAATCATCATTTAAGTGGAAAATCAAAATTTTAAAATTATAAATGAATTTATGACAATTTGAAAGATTACTTAAGGTCATATAAAATTATATTAAAATCATATGATATCAAAATTTTAAATTATGATTAAATTTTACAAAATTAAATTTTCCTTTTAATTTCAAAATTAAAAAAAAAATAATTATATTAAATATTTATGAGATTCAAAAATACCAACACTTAAATAACAATTTTTAAAACATTTATTTACTTAGCCAGTGATATAATTATACCATACATTCATTTATAATATTCATAGATTTTATTTATACAATCATGGGTGATGTTACTATTCATTTGGTCAGTGTACTATTCATATGGGTTGTATTACTATTCCTAATGTCAAGTTGATATTTAATCAGTATTGTTTCCTTAAATTCTAAAAATACTTCTTATTTTATTAATTCATCATTTATAATGTTTTTATTAGGGTATATAAGTGATCTAAACTATATGACATTACTATAGGAATGGAAGAATTTTAATGATTAATAACAGGGTCATTACAAGGTTCATTTTATAGTTTGTATGAAATTAATTTTATCTTGAAATACCTAATTTACCTTTACCAAGGTGACTTAAATTTACCAAAGTTACAATTAATAATGATAAAAATAAGGTATAACAATATACCATATATAGGATTATTGATTTCTAATATTAAGTTCATATTTCAAGATTCAAAACACATAAGTGGAAGTATATTAATTATAAATTTAATTTAAAAAAGTGATGAAATAAGGCTTTCAATAAAAATATTTATTTCTCACTATTCACGGAAAAATAATTTTTTCATAAAAATAAAATAAATTAATCCTAATATAATTTTGATATGATGATCCCACAAAAAATTTCATTTTTTTAAAATTAAAAATCTCTAATTTTGAAATCAATATTTTATATAAACCCATAAAATACATGAAAACCATATTTAATTAAAAAAAATATTTTTTCTCTATTCATTGAAAAATTACATACAATTTTCATAGTGAACATAGGTATATAAAGTTTAATTAATGAATGTTAAAATGGAATGGAATTTTTTTATCATGAAATTACATGGGTTATTACACTAACAACACTACATGATTAATTTGTGATATATATTGATTGACCATGTTTGATCCCAATCATTTTTTAGGTACATATATCTTTGAGTTTTCTAGTAAAATTATTTCGATAATTTTCCACCTCCTTTTTAAATCATTTTCATTGTGTTTTTAGGATTAATGTCTATGTTTTTGAATAAAGATAGTATTGGGGTCCTAGGGAATATGAGGGAAACATGAGCGGATCCATGGGGAGAGCCTTTGTTGGGGAAAATGACTTAATTTTCATGGTTGTTTTTTATTAGAATTAATAGAGTCCACATATAAATTGGTCACGTTTTACCATGGCTTCATAGTATATTGAAAAGCCTTAATTGGGGTTTGAGTTTTTTGTAAGGGGAATGGGAAAATATCCATTTGAGAACATTTATATTCTATGTAAATGGATTACACCACATGTAATGTTCCAATTAATTTAATAATAATATAAGGTGACATGTTTTTTTGTAACCCTATAATAATAACTAAATTAATTGTAACTATATTACACACTGTGTAATTTCCCAACATCTAGTTTTAATGTGTTCCATGCTGCTAAATTTTCTATTCTCCCATAAGCTGCTTTTCACTTCTAAACATAGGGTGACCTACCGTGTGATTTTCCAGCTACTCCAGTAATTTCAGATGTCCAATTTGTGCATAAAATCCTTGTTGTGTTGTTTTCATTAAGTTTTCGCTTATCTTCCTTGGTTCCAATATCATTCAAGTGTAACACTCTTGATTGTGTGTGTTTTTGGTTTTGATCATGATCTATTTTGATCTAGGATCCTTCTTGATATCATCTGCAACTTCTTCCTCATGGGTGTTTTCTAGTGGAATAATTTTTTGATTTTTGGTTAATGATTGTGGTTCTAAACCCTAAAAATAAGGTTTGATATTTGAGATATTAGTGAAATTTTGCATACCTACCTAACATATTGTGAATTTAATATATTAAATAATGAATTGAATTATTCAATAGATCCACTTAGGATACAATTTGTCAACCTTTCATGTGGTTATCATTCATGTGAGTGAACCATTGATTATAAATCAATGGTTTAATTACATAATGTGTGTTTACCATTACATATAATTACTGGTGTTTACTTTATATAGAATCTCATTGGTATGAACTAATTATTTACATAACTAACATGTTACTGTTTTAGAAAAAATGATAAATTGAATGAGTAATTTAAATATAAATTTTAAAATTCATAATTAACCATTGATGATGTGATATTTTTATATCATTGGTTTTATGTCATGTGTTATGGTAAATACTATAATTCATATATGAGGATTTTTCCTTCTTGATATGCTAAAATAATAATTCACCATGATTGGAATTGATAAAATAATGAAATTATTATATATCTTTCATTGATCTAATAAATGAAAAAAATGATTATAGGTAAGGAAATTGTTAGTGAAACATTGATACGTGATTTAATGGTGATCTTTTCCAGGTAAATGGTATAAATATTATAAATTAGGAATATACCTAATTAAATGTTGTAATACTTATATTATGGGTTTTGAATTTCATTTTTTATTTTTAACATGGTTATATGGTTATGTTATACTATGTTAATATGATAATGTTTGGAATGGTCTTAGGACATGCTTAGAGACATTCCTGCATAACACCGATGCAAGTTCTATTATTATGTGGTTATATGGTTGTGGTTGGAATGTTTTGCAAACATGTATAGAGATATTCTATCTTAGAGATGATGTAGATTGATTTCATACTAATTTAATTGATTAATTAATTAATATATATTTATGGCATTGTTTCATGGGCTTCCTATTCGATAGTTTATAGTTTGACACAGTGGTGTCGACATACTATGTTGTAATCACACCCTATTCGACTGTTATTTGGTACTCCAATAGATTACATGGACAAATTAATGGACAAGGGAAAATACCTATTCGTTGATTGTTTTCTTTCTATATGGACTGGAGTTTGGAGAGAAGACCAATGTGGGGTTCAAGACCAGGGATTTTTTAGTCTTTCTTTGAATAGGATATTCTTCTTTTATATTACTTCTATAATATCAATTAGTAAAATCCTTGTATGACATTACACTATTATTTTATTAGTAATTTGATTATTTAGTTGGCTTTATTTTTGGTTTTAAACTATATCACATTGTATCCAATATTTTCTTAGTATGATAATAGTTCCTCTATTTATATTGTTATTTTATACTCTATTTTAAACTCAAAAACCAGTTTTTATTGTCTCACAGCTATATAAATCTCACCATCAAAACTATTTGACAACCTTTGGAACATGGGGAGGTGATTTTAAGGTCTCATAACCAACTCTTTTTGGCCACATGATAGTGTTTCATATCGGGAGACGTTAAAATGTTTCATTATATCAAACCATATTTCTTTTATGTTTCTTTAAATTTTGGGAAAGGTTGATAGGATACTGGGATATGTCAAGAATCAGTAATGAGATTTTTCATTGGAGTACCTAACCCATGTAGGGGGTGAAAATCGAGTTCCTAGGGATAGATTACAATTAATGTTGTAAACTTGTTACATTTGATGTTACATAACCCCGAGGGATTCAAATGTTGTTTGGTTTTATTGTGTTTTGAGGTTATTGGTTATTGATGTTTATACTCATTGACTGGTATGGTTCATTATGAGTATGAATTCATCATACCAAGCACATAGGGATATATTTACATGAATTGTTAGTCATAGGGACATATTTATTTCATGTGATATACAATTTCCTATAGAAATGTGATATGGGATATTTTTTACATATGTTAAATGAAATGAAATAAATAAATTTTTTTGTCATGATAAAAAACATGTAAATCATTTTCAGACAGACCAAGAGCTAGTGGTTCTCTTTTGTTGTCACCTATTATGGTTTACCTTGTAGATAACCGATTTTCTTAGGAGCGAGTTTATATTTTAGAGAAAACTCATCCTCTCCATCTTCGAGTTCAACATCAGGAGAGTGGCAATCAGCATACTCCTTGCACAACTGAATGAGAGATTCCTATAGTTCTTGGGGTGTATATAGATTTTTAGCTTTGTTAAACCAAATAAAGGGTCATGATATTCATAGAAATTTATATTTATCACACAAAACCTTTGATTTCTGAGATGATGAGGGAGTTCCAGCAATAGAATCCATCTACATTCACATGGGATAGAGGAACCTAGATTGACGAGATTTGGATTGATTTAGTCCAGATGATCATTATGCATCTTGAAACACCTGTAGATATGTGGCTAATACTTTTTGTATATATTCCTCAAGAACCAGACAAAGAGTGTTGGGATATTCTGGAGAAATAAGGGAAGGATGATTATATATTTTCAAAGGACTTCAAGACAAACTTCCTAAGAATTTTCAATAAAAATACATTTAGGTAAAAGAATAATCTTGAGATCATGCAATTAGGATTTGATAGAATTTTAGTGATGTACAATATTGAATATATAACTGACATATATCACATTTTTCCATTTTGGTAGTTGATGAAATATCTAGGGAATGATATTTTCTGTAATGTATTTTCTATAATATCAGGTTATAGGTGAATGCTTTCCATCTGAAACATTTTGGATATTTAATAAATCAAGAACTCATCGATGAAGGGAATCTAATAGGGTCCCTTAGAAGAATCTAGGACACATCAATAAGAAAAACTATGAACACTTCTTCTTGTGAAAATAAAAATCACAACTACAATTTTATCCAAGGAAACAGTGGGTAGAAAATTTAGGGAAGTGGGAATCCATCTCAAGATCATATTCCTTTATAGTGTAATCATTGTGTAAAGATGGTCCACAAACGACTTCACTATTAATTACTTTCATTGGAATGTTGTTATTTTGGTAGAATTGGCCACCTATATGGGTTTTATTGTGGGATGTAGTGTAAGAGAAGTGCAGGGGAACATTAAATATACTAGAGTATAGGAAGGACTAAACTAATCCTTATCAGACATGTATATGGGGTTATGTAGGATGTTTTGGTTGAGGTAGGGGTCGTGGTACCCTCATAAAAGAATGGAAGTTCCATGAAGTGTGCATATCTCATGGGAGTTAGGCTCGATCCTAGGGTAGTGGTGATAGTTAGATACACATTTTAAATACTACACAAGTTATCGATAATGTAGGACTATCTACCATTAGAAGTATGAATCTTATATCATATACCCATTCTTGTGATTTTTCCAACACAATAGAATCAAATTCCTTTGTATCCAAACATTATGTAATCATATTAGGCTTGAATTTATAAATCCTATAAGTTGTTTTAACTATCACCCAAGCATTGGGAGGTCGCTCATAGAATATCAAACATCTCATGGTGTGTTTTCTTGATATTGGGGGTAACTATTTCTTTTGGGCACCATTATCAATAGAAATAATTGGGCTCAATTTTATTCTTGGTATGTATTGTTTAGTTTTATACCAGGATCATATAGTCTGTTACTAAAGAAGATTTTCCTTTTTATATCCAATTGGAGGTAGTAATTCTCAACAAGATGAGTGGGATCATTAGGAAAGTCATGCAAGTCCAATTTAGTGTGAAATTGAATTTTATTTTGGATCATATAAAAATTTGTGATCAATATGATGGTGAAATTTGGATGGAATTTATTCCTTTAGCTTTTGACCATTTTCAAGATCTTTGTTGAAGAGTTATATATATTACAGCTCATGAAAGATATCATGTTGTTGATCATGTTTTTTTAGGAGAAAACCCAAATTCTATTCCTCTTTACAGAATGGATCTAATAGGGATTCATTAGATGAATTTATATTTAGAGGATCTGGAATCAAATGGATTCATATGGCCTAGTACACATCCATTGGTTTCAATAATTCACTTCAATAAGAATGAATATGATTATTTTCACTAATCTGTTGATTGAATAAGATGATGGTCAAGAATAGATATCCTCTAACACGAATTGATGATATCTTCGATCATCTGAGTGGTGCGAAGGTCATCTCCAAGATCAATTTGAGATAAATACACCATTAGTTTAGGGTGATACCAACAAACAATCCTCATAATTCTTCTAGGATCATGTATGAATTGCACATGTTCATTGTTATGCTGTTTGGTTTGACTAATGTACTGGGAATATTCATGGCCTTGATGAGTATGATCTTTCATCCTTTTAAATATTAACTTGTGGTGATTTTATTTTTATGATATATTAGTGTACTCCCAGATGGAGGGTGATAATTCCCAATATCTTGACACCATATTGAGTACATTAAGAGGGAATCTGGTTTACACCAAGATACCCAAATGAAATTAACGGTTTGATAAATTGAAACTCTTAGGACATTTCTTTCATTGAGGAATGAGTGTCGATAGACCTTGGGAATATTTCAGTCATGGTATTTGGGGGTATTAAATGAATATTTTTGTGATTCAGAGATTTTTGGGTGTAGAAGTGTATTTCCATATATTTATCTAGGACTTCTCCAGCCTTGTATCACTAATGTCAAGGCTAATCAATTAGGGAAGGATGTTTTTTGATCATATTAGTGCAAGAGATATTTTCTGGAGTCGAATGGTAGGATGACCTCATCCCTTATCCTCAAATTATATATGTTGGGTAAATATTGTCTTGTTTGATGTGATGCATCCATAATTGGTCTCTAAGAAGTTATTATAAAGGTGGATCAAGTGGTTTCTTATAAAAATTGAAAACTAAGACTGCATGGGAAGAATTATCATACTCGTGACTTGGATTTAGAATCACTAGTACATTCCCAAAGTGGATTGAGGCATTATATCATAAATGATAGGTTTTTATTATACATGGACCATAAGATCCTTTGGTTCATTTTTTCACTGTGACTTGAAACTTCAGTAGAGAAGGTGGGTCAAGTATCTACTGTAATTTTAATTTGAATTGGATTACAGATCGGTAATAGGAAACATCATTATTGATTAATTAAACTAAAAGACACAAGAATAGGGAATAAAATATTATTATAATGAGTGGAAAATAATTTCTCCCTTGGAAGACATATATCGAGATGCTTAGGATTATCAGGGTCGAGTATCTCTGTATTCTATATTTGTTATTATCGTACTTTTGGTTTAGAACATGACTAAGCAGTTATCTAATACAGATGACTTGGTTTTTATAGATAACATATATTTGAGGGGAGACACCATTGGGATGGTCTATTGGTAGGGTAAATTCTAATATTTGTTGTTTCATTGTATGTGTTCTTATATTCTTGTGTGAGGATCCGATGAGAGAGTTTCATACCTATATATATGTAGTTCAACCTAGTTTGACAATGATATATCATGGTCTCTATAGACAATACTAGTGGTCATGAATGATTAATGAAGTAGTTGGATTTTTGGCAAGATATTTCAATTGTTATCAAGTGAATGTGGAGAAACAACGAAAAATTGGGATTTTTTATGTTTTTCCCATTATTGAGTGGGAATAGGATGATGTCACTAGGGAAATTTTGATAGTATTACATAGAAAAACCAATAATAATGAGTATTCATGGGTGATATTGGATTTAATGACTATGGTATCCTACTTCATTCTTATCAAGATGACCTTCAAGGTTGATGATTTTGATAGTCTTCATGTGCAAGAAGTATTTTGGATGCATAGTGTTTGGAGGAATATCATTTTAGTTATAAATCATCATTTCACATTGTTTTTGTGACTTGATCATTACAAGGCTCTGGGAAGGTTAATTTTAGTACAACCTATAATCCTTAGATTGATGGTCAATCTAAGAGGACTATTCATTTTTTTGGGGATATGTTGCAAGCCTATGTTTTTTATTTTGGTGGTTCATGGGAGTAGAATATGTCACTCATGTATTTATTATAAAATAAATTCTTCCATGAATCGATACAAATGGAATATTTTGAGGCTTTTTATGAATTGAATTTCTGATCACCTCATTTTTTGGAGGAGGCTTGTGAGTCAGTGCTTGTTGGGTGTAGTCTTGTGCATGAGATGTCTGAGTAGGTTCAGTTGATCAAGCACTGGTTGGTTATCATATAGAAGAATAAATCATTTAATAACCATTAGATATGAACTATTGACTTATAGGATAGTCATCATGTTTTCCTTCGAGTGTCACCTAGGCCGGAGAAGCACCGTATCATGATACTGGGAATGCTGGCACCCATCATTTTTAGGCATTTCCTGAAAATGGATAGGGTTGGTCAAGTTTCATAATGTTTATCCCTTCCACAATTCTACAGTTCCATGCATGAAATTTTCCCCAAGTAAAAGCTTTAGTGGAATTATATAGACCCTTAAAATGTGGTAGATGTAGTAGAAATCAATCTTAGTGTTGATTCATCCTTTGAAGAGAATCTAGGAAGAATTATGGGCCACAGTGAGATGTATATCTGGTGTAGGGAAAATCCTTTTGTTTGAGAGATATTTTACAATGGGTGAGTAGAAAAGGATACATGGGAAAGGGAGTCTGATATGAAATAATAATGTCCAAAATTTATTATTGAGACCTCACATTGATGGTTGGGGCAGCTATGGGATGAGCTGTTATATGGTGGGAAAGTAGGGAAATCTTGGATTATTTCTCGGTATGCCTCTCTCTCAGAGTTTTTCATTAAACATATTTACGTCATTTTTACTTCATATTTAATCTATGGTGGTTTTATTTTCATTGTTAAGTTCTATGTGTTTTAATAAACATAGTCTTGGGTTGTAATGAATCTTAAAGATAACTGAGGAGGATCTATGTGGAGATCCTTAGTTGGGGAAAATGACTTAATGTTTCTGGATGTATGGTTTTCTAATTTAATGGAGTCCATGTATAACATGGTCAATTGTTTCCATGGATGAATGATTTGATTCGATTCCATAAATGGGATCAGGTATTTTTTAAGAAAAATTGTCTGAATCCCCATTTACATAACATTTACTCACCATGTAAATGAATTACATGTAATGTAATATTCAGGTGAAATTAATAATAATATGAGCCAATAGGTTTTTCTCTGTGTCCCTCTAAAAATTATTACATGATGTGATAATATATAAAATTCAATGTAATTCTATAATCTATAATTTTAATGTCTTTTGTGAGACTAATGGTTCCATTCACCAATGTCGAGCCTTTCCCCACACAACATTGGGTGACCTTACTAGTGCTTTTGGGGTGCCTCCCTTGATTTTAGATGTCACATATTTGAATCCAATCACTGATAAATTTTTTTTGATAAATTTTTCATTATATCCTATAGTTCTATAGTCGTTGTGGTGGAAAGATCATGACTATGTGTAATGTTGGTTCTGATCTTGTTCGATTTTCATCTAAG
Source organism: Viscum album (assembly GCA_963277665.1). Taxonomy (NCBI): domain Eukaryota; kingdom Viridiplantae; phylum Streptophyta; class Magnoliopsida; order Santalales; family Viscaceae; genus Viscum; species Viscum album. Next base: position 926,693,141 of record OY728127.1, read on the forward strand.
ATCCTTCTTTCTATCATTTTCACCTTCTTCCTCATGGGAGTTATTCCATTAGAATCATATTTTGATCAAATGTTATAGGAAGGGGGTTTAATTTTGAACCCTATTGTTTGATATTTTCAAACTGTGTCCAATATTTCTAATTGTGGAAACATATCATGCATCAAATCAATTAAATGGTGAATTGAATTATTCCTTGGATCCCCTTTGGAACCAATTTTTTGTCTTTGATTTTGGTAACTATCCGAGTGACTGAAACCTTGACTATAAATCAATTGTTTAATGAATTAAAGAGTGTTTAGATTGACATGAATTTTTTTGAGTTTTCATTATAGAGACTCACCTTGGTAAGACAATATTATTGAGAAAAAATTTATGTTATTATTTTGACTAAATGATAAATAAAAATTATAATTTCAAGATAAATGGAAATTTTCATAAATAACCATTAATGATGTGATATTTTTATGTCCTTAATGTTATGAAATGTGTTTTGATAAATGCTGTATTTCTCATCTGGGGTGTTGGACTAGTTGATATTCAAAAATTATTATATACTGGGTTTGGCCCTTATAAGAAATTTAAATGATTATATACTGGTATTGGCCTTGCTAAATGCTGAAATGAAAATATAGCGAGTTATCCCTAGTGACACATGCTGAAATTCTTATATACCAGGATTGGCCCTGATAAATACTAAAATTATTTTATATCGGGATCACCCTTGATTAAATGTTGAAATTTATATATAATAGGTTTTGACCCAAATTTGTGTGATTTAAACCCTACTTATAAGGGTATGTTTTTACCATGCTCATACAGTTATGGTTGGAATAGTTGTGAGACATTATCAGAGACATTTAGGCATGACACCGATGCAGGTAATGTTCTTGCATAGCTTTATGGTTATGGTTATCATGTGCATAGGACACACTCAGACATATTTTAGCATGGATTTGAACCATGTTTATGCATTATAAATTTAATTTCATAATTATTTAATAAACTTTTTTCCATTATTTCATGCACTTCATATCAGACTAGTTATAGTTAGACATGGTGGTGTCGGACTACTATGTTATAATCACACCCTAAGAGGGATTCCATTAGGAGATATAAAATATTACATGGATATATGATTGTACTAGTGAAATGTAATTTACTCCTAATTCAATTATTGATGGATGGGTTGGATTTTGGAGATGTGATCGATGTGGGGTTTAGGACTGGGGAAGTTTGAGTATTGCACTGATTCTGCAAGTATATTAATGTAATACTTCTAGCATTAAATTTATTTACATTACAACATGACATTACATTATTCCTTTATTATTTATTAGATAAATTATTTGGATTTTTTGTTTTTTCCCACAATATTTTATTATAGACATTATTTCCACACTATAATATTTGTTCCTTAATTTATATTCTTAGGCTCTATTGTGTTGTAAAATTTGAATCCATGGGGTATAGTCTCCCCACAATACATATCACACCCCACATCTAGTGGGAAACCCCAAGAAAATGAGGTGGTTCACTTGAGGTCTTGTAACCAATCTTTTCTGGCCACATGATTGAGTGTTGAATCTTGGGACATTATAGACCACACCTCAATCCATCACATGGTCAATGGGAATAATAGAAAAATCACCCCTAGAATGTCAATAAATCATATAATAATGATCATTTTTTATTTATGACATATAACAATAGGTAAAATGATAATATATCATATACTATGGTTTGAATTAAAAAAAGGATTATATTTAAGAATCTTAAAAAAATATGCACTAAATGAAAAAAATCTTACATATGACCTCATATTGTTGTAAAATTGAAAAAAATTTACCACCATTTTATTTTTGTTGTATAGGAATAAATGGAACATAATTATGATGCGTTTTTCACTCAAAATAAAAAAAGTATTTTTTTATCTAACAGCAAAGGGTCAAAACCTTGAAAACGAACTCAAATTTTCATGAAATCATAAAACAATGATCATTGATTAAATTTTGGCATGAATTAAAATCTTAAATTTCAATCCAATGTGCATTCTAGTTCTAATGATTCAAAAATATATTTTAATAAATTTAAGTCATTAAAAACTGTGTGTCAACAGGTTCAAACCAACAAACATCCATGAATTATCATGAGATCATATGGTGATGTCATCAATTTAATGTTTGATATATAACAATATACTACACATCAATTGGACACGTGGTTAACATAGAATGTCTAAATGTTTTTTAAGGATATAATAAAAATAAGATGTGCATAAAAGGGCTAATACCTAGAAATGGGCCTCGACGTATCATGAAATCAGAGAAAAATGTTTTCCAATGATTTTATGACTTTAAAAATATATTTATAATCTATTTAATATGTCATGACCATGTAAAATTTAATTTTTTTAATCATTATAAAAAAATTGAAATCACACATCATAGGACCATGTATGCTAAGTTTTTACTACAAGAACATTGATATTTTATTTTAGTAAAAATATAAAAGGAGGAAGAAAAATTTAATTTTATCAAGAAATACATTAGTTGGATTATTTATTTGATGATTATTATAGATAAAAAATGATTTAAATATCATAATAATTTGTTTTTTTTGGAAAAATATACTCAATTTTTTTTTACATATTTTAGGAGAATTTTCACTTCAATAACAATGCAGAATTTAAAAAAGACTTGGGATCATCCCTCACAGTTTGGGTGTCTAATTGGCCTGTAGTTGGATCATTTATATCATAAAGGAGTCAATGATAATTTTACTATCTTTCCACACAATTAAAAGCTTATTTTCACAGTTTTTGACCATATATGATTTATTTTTCATATGTTAATAATCATTAAGATTATGAAATTATAGCTCCAATCATATCGAGAAATATATCCCTCAGAATAATGTATAACTGATTCCTATAGATCACAAATGACTCAAAGATTATTTTCCAAAGCATAAATGTAATTCAAAATTCATCTCCTATATGTGGACCCCAGTATGGGTTATATTTCATTCTAATAAAAATATCATCATGAAAACATTCTTTGATTCATAAAAGTAGTCCAGGTGTCAGATTGACACAAGGTTGATTCCTAAATGTCATAAATAATTTAAATAACATTATCCAAATATTAAATTACAAAATAAACCCATTCAATTATTTTTACTATTTTTAAGTGATACTAGTGAATTAAAAGTTCAAAAGAAAATTAAATCAAATTGAGTTATTCATTTGTCATATATATGTGTGGTCGGTTATCAAAAATTGTAAATGACTTGAATATATTATTCTAATGTTTTGGGACAATATGTGATCATTACCTTTTTTAACCTCTAAATGGGTTATTATTAATTTATTAATAATAATTAACACTATGAAATAATAGTTTTTATCAATCTTGGAAAACCATGCACCAGTTTAGTGTGTGCATAAATATTACTGATCAAAAATGTCTCAAGGATTAGTTTATGATGATTCCATGTACATTTGAATCTATATTCTATATTTTAATCCATTTATGTGTGATATGAAATTTTAATAATACAACATGGTGGTAAGATATAGTGGATCATATGAATAAATAATGTAATAAGATTGATTCACGATAGATTCTTATAGATACCCAATCATTTTAGGATAAATCTCCTAGGGTTTGATGGATATATATTTTTCTATATATTATTTAACACTTTATATATATTTTTTTACATTAATAAGAATATAAATTCCCCAAAAAATACTTTTGATAACAATGAGAAATTCTTGATTAAAATTAAAATGAATTCTCTTTACAGATGAAAAATGAATCCATGATTTTTTTCCTATGTTTTCGTATCAATCTGAACTAGTTTCCTTAGTTTGGGCATATATAAGTGAGTTATTTCAATTATTAACAAATGTTAACAATAAAAAATCGTATTTTCCATCATATCATGGAATCCAAGATCCAATTTATTCTTGGATGATTAATAGTGATAAAAAATTATTCTAGGATAATTTTACAATGCCTCCATGTTAATCAAAATTTATATTGTTAGATTTTACCCCATGATATTTGAAAAGTAATTTTTTTAAAAATATCAAGTTGAAAGGATATTTTGGTTAAAATCAAGAATTTTGGTCATCATATTGTTCTGTAGTTTCCAAATTTAGATTTAGAGAATGATAATAATCAAAAACATTGAATAAATAAGCTTAAGGGGAAGGGAGAGTTGATGGAGACATAACAAAAGAGAATATGAAGATGAAAGAATATAATAAAAAATTAAATCTGTAAACATATTCAATAGTATGGGTTGAATAAAATAAAATAACACTAGTAAATGCTTATGAAAATGTGAAAATATAAACATAGATATAATTACTAAAGAGTTGAATCACTAAACATAGATGATTATAAAAATTTAAATTTTAAACTAATGATCGAATTTTGAATAAGAGGAAAAGAGAAAGTTTAAGGTCAAGTAGAATACAAATTATTTAAACAATAAGAAAGTGTTATAATTTTTTAGAGAGATTTAAAATAAAAAGGAGAACAAAATAATTATAAACATTATCTAAAAGAATAATATTAAAGAAAAATCAGAAGCTGGAATAAATACATAATACATAATACATAATCAATATTAGAAGAATAATTAGAAGTGGATATAAAAAATAATAATTATTATTTTATGTAATAGTAAAATGGGAACTATAATCAATCATCCAATCAAAAACACATAATTTATAAGTCGAAGGAGAAGGAATAACTCAAAACTGATTATGACTGTAGTTTGAAAAGATGTATGAGAAGATGAGACTAAAAATAAAATGAAAATGTTTTAAGGAGAATATAACTTGTATATTTGAATTAATATAAAGGATGCATTATATATATATATATTCAATATAAATAAAAAGATCACTGAAAATTAGTAAAATCAAAATGTATGAAGAAGGAGAAAGTCAATGAAATTAGATATAATAATTCGATAGGCTAAAAGAAAAAATTGATTTAGAATAAGAATCATAATCAATAGAATGGAAGATAAATGAAAAAAACTAGAATCAAAATATGGACTAAATGATAAATATAGAAGATTCAAAAGTAAAAGAAAAAACTAATATAAAAAATTGGAATAAGAAAAGAAAATAATAAAAAATAATAAAAAAAATAATAGTAGAGAAATACGTTTACGAAAAAATAATAATTAACTTGAAGTAAATGAAAATTATGGAAGTAAAAAAACAATATTGAGAAATAGGATAAGAAAAATAAATAAGTCAAAAGGTAAATTAGATCCTAAATTTCATGAAATATAAAAACCCAATGGTAGAAGTTGGATGTTTGATATAAAAAAACATTAATCCGAGCCATATGTTTAAGTGAAGTATGAACCGATGAGGGAAGGGACAATATATGAGAAGAATTCTTAACAAATATAATGTGATATATTAGGTGAAATAAATGTTTGAAAAATAAAACATAAGTATTATCATTAATTCAAGTATAAACATACGAAAAATCAGAATAATGAATATCAAAATAAAAAATCTACAATATTGAAGTATGAATCATGAAAAAGATGTATATTCATATGTAATAGAAGAAATAATTAAAACAAGATTACTGGAATAAAAAATATAATATGAATGAGAAATTTTGTTAAAAAACAATGGAGAAAAAAATCAAAATAAAAATAAAGATAAAAATTCCAAAAAAGAAAAGATAATAATTCAAATGTAGGGCTTGAATCTATTATATATAATAAGTAAATATTAGTAGGTTAAGGTCAATTAGAACTATAATATTTAATATAGATTCGTAAAATTAGTAAAAGGTGATGTTTGGGAAGAATTAAATTTAAATTCAAAAGAAAATAGGGAAGTTGAACCCAAAATCCGAAACATAATCCATAAAAAATTGTGTATTATTAAAATTCATAAGGTAACCAAAAAGAACTAAATTTAGATATTATATGTAGTTCCTAAAAATAGATGTAAATGGTATTTATTGGCATCATATAAAATAATATTATAATTTCAATGATTAATTGGATACCGACTGATAATTTGTTTTATATGTCGGAAATAATATATTGTCAATTTGACATGTGGTGATCTCATAATATATGGTCATTTGTTTGGTCTTGACTCATAGAAGTCTTTTTTAAAGAGTTAAATGTATAATTTAGCTACTTTTCAAGTCATTTGAACCACACTGCATGTTGGTTTGATGTGTGGTTTTTTTCATAAATGTAAAAAATTAATAAAAAATTAATTTCATATAAATTAATGATAGTTCAAGTTAATTTCCTATGATTTAACCCATTAATGCATGTTTATAGATTTTTAATTTAATAAAATGAACATTTTAACATTTTTGGAAAAGAACATGTCTGATTGACATGGGTTCTACTATAACATGTCAAAAATTACACTATGATTATTTTCCAATGAATTAATTACCATATGAGGTCCTTTTCTTGGTTTTCAAGCTTTGCCACATGTTTTTGGAATTTTAAATTAATATAAATTACCTTTTTAGTTTTTAAAAACAATACAAAAATTGGATTGATGTGAGGATTGGTCCTAAATGTCAAAAATTAAAAGGTGAATAATTTTAATTTATTTAAAGATAATATGTGGTATTTTCTACACTATAAATATCAGATTCAATTTCTAATGAAGTTTAAATATAATAAAAGTTTATATTTGGTCATTATGGTCACACCACACATAGGATTGGGATGCGTTATATTCATACATTTCAAAACATTTCACTAAATTCTAAACTGTATTTCTTAGTTTGGACCCCTTGGATAAGAATTTTTTGGTTAAACATCACATGAAATTATAATAGGAAATCTAGGTGGAATATTATTTTTGGTTGATTCATAAAGACTACATATTACTCAAATATGATTTTCCTATGTTTCTGTTCCATTATGAGCTTGTTTTCTTCAGTTTTTATACCCATTTTCATAAATATTTTAACTATAATAATTTCAAGGTTAAAAAATAAAAATTTAAAAATTTATATTTCATCATATGGAATCAGTTTTATCAAATAGAAACAAAATATGAGTAAAATTCCTTCCCAAATGAGTGAGTGTGTGATATAGACACAATAATTTGGTCTAATAACATATAGCTACTATAATCATCTTCAGTAATAGAATGTTTTAAATAATTTTCTTTCATTCTAAATCTATAAAATAATGTTTCTCATACAATATGAATACATATGGAAGAACATTTCCTATCAATATTAAAACATATCAAACTTGTATCTGAATAAACAACAAGAATAAATGTGGATATAAAAGAATAGAAATTTTTATGTCTGAATATAAAACACACCACCTACAGAATTTTATAATCCATAGTGGGGATCAAAATATTTTACCCCTCCTCCGAATATTAATCTAAACCAATTGTTGTGATAATGACCGTAGGTGGCCCATCCAATATAGAACACTGATATAAGATTCATCTATAATAAACTAAAACTTGTACTTTCAGATTTGGTTCTAAAAACATAATATTATTATTTCTGTCATTGGTATAGATAAATGCTTCCCAATTTTTGTTATTAAAAACTTAAAATATTAAATAGAAAAAATAGTTACTTATATAACTAAGGTGAATTTAATTTTATAGTTTTATATAATTAGGAAAAAATATTTCTATGTGGGAAATTTAAAACAATATTAATTTTACACAAAAAACTAGTTCTTCATAAGGAAAAATGTTCTCAGATCAAGGTTACATCCATATATGGAAGTCTATATTTATTATCATTTCTTCTCATCGTTAATCCCAATGAAAATTAATTTTATAATTTGTGATTATAAATTAAAATATCAATAAGATTAATATTGAAAAATAATTGAATCTCATTAGTCAATTTCAAAACCATCTGATCATCTAATATAGTTTTCCATTAATATACTAAAATTTAAACTCAAAAAATTGTCTACTGAAACATGATATTAGCTTTACTTCCTAATTTTTTCCTAAAAAAATTATATGAAAGCATAAAAAACAAATAATATTCATGATGGGTTCTTAGAAAACATGAGACCCATTCAAATCAAATTTCAAAATAACATACATGTTTACCCTTGGAAGGAATAATCATTCCTCAAAAAATGGTTATTATTTTTCATTATGAAATAAATGGCTTCTATGAAAAATAATTAAAATGATTATAAAATTATGTTATATTATTTGGGAAATTATATTTATAGAACCCTTACAAGAAACTATACAATAAACATTAAAAATAGAATAATTTACTTGGTTAATTCAAACTTCATTATCCAGATAACACAATCACAAATTAGTGTATTAGAGTGTTATATCTGGATCATCCTTTATCAAAAAAAAGTTCCCAAGGACTATACAATACATAAAAAAATATTTCTTATTCCATCATCAAAATTATTAGAATATTATTTTGAACCCATAAGAACAAAATTTTCAGATATTCTTATATTTATTTCCTTTAAAACCCAATTCTCAAAATTAAAATACTCAAAACAAATGGAATAATGGTTATTCATTGAATAAATAGGGGACTATTATAATTGAATCCCAAAATCAAATAATGGCTATGATTATAGGAAAATATAACAATATATTGTAAATTAAAATAGAACATTCCTTTTTTCCTTCTGAAAATAAATTCAAAATAACCTGTAAAAAATATGTAATAGGATTCCATTTAAAAAATTGAAAAATATAAAAAGAGGCATAGAATATCCTTTTTTATATTTATGTAAATATAAATATTAAAATAAATGAATTTTAATAATATGGACATGGAAGATAAATGTTTATAATTTAAATATTTAAAACATTTTAAAAATGTTTTTAGGAAATATATTCCATAAATAAATTCAGACTTATTACACATGTAATTTATATTCCTAAATAATAAAATTTGTATAGATATTTAGTTTCATAATAAAATATGTTTATTTAATTATTCTTTTTTATTTGACTTATATCCTTTTTATAGTTAATTACATAATTGATTAAGATCATGTTAGTCGTTTTGAGACCATTCAACATATAAGTCAAAAATGGATTGGGTAAGTGGACTATTGTGAAAGGGATCAAAATTATGTTATGCAATAAATCATGAACAAAAAATAAATATAATTTATATACATTAAATAAACTTTAATAACCCTTATTGAATTAATTACAATAAAAATGAATCACATAAATTTGTGGGGGTTGTATCCCACAAGAGTGCATGCACGACACTATCATTTTTAAATGGGTGGAATGGTAAGATAATTAATAATATATTATACTCAAATAACAATTGAAATTTTATAAATATAAAATAACCTTATTAAATCCATCTCTAATCTCATCCATGAGATGTGGTTATTGAAAAATGAAGTACATCGCTATGTGATGATGATATTCTGTATGCACACACTTATGATGACTCCATTTTTATGGCTATGAATGATATAAATATTGATAAAATATTATATTTTTAAAATAATAAATAAGTAATTAAATTCATATATGTACATTAATTCTATTATAACATCCAACGATGAAATCCATTGGTGGGAAACAAAATTCCCTGGATTCATGAGGTGGTAATTTGTGCGTATGAATAAATGATGGTTTCATTTACCATTTGATGAAAAAGGATTTGATTATGGTTATTGCATTACCATAATAACATATAAATATGTTGGAGATAATAATTTAATTATATTGTAATGGTTTGGATATAATTGAAGGTGGTATATGAAGAAATATAATGAAAACGCTCGACTGAGACAATCACCTCCTTCTTGAAGAATTTCCTTTGGATATCCCCTTCTGGACCCTAGGAATGGTATTTGTAGGACACCATAACCTCTATAACATTTATATATATGTTTATAATATATTTTTACATGGTAATTTCTATCTTACTGGCTCATGGTGGTGTGAAAAATATATGATAGGTGGTTTCTATTTATATTGAAGGAAATAACACACATTGAATTACATAAATGATTTAAATATAATAATATTTTTCATGTTAAATTATACCAATGTTGATAGAATTTTGAATATAATATAGGGTAATGTAGAAATTATTTCATAAAATATTAATTTTATAGTGAATTTTAAATATTATTTCTACGTTTAACACCTTCATTAACTATTTTTAAACATAAAAAGGGCTACAAATTTTTCAAAAAAAGGATTATTAATTTATTTACATTTTCAAAATTGATCAAAAGTGGTCAAGGGGTGATATTTTACACCATATACCATCCCAATTACACACATTAATGATTTTAATAATTTTTAAATCATTTATTAATATATTAATAATCAAAAATAAAATTAAAGTCATTTTAAGTACAATTAACATAATTTTACTTTATGAAATCAAGGCAGTTTTGAAATTTTAATATTAAATATTTGTCAATAAATTATATATTATTATTAACAAAAAATATTCACACACTATTATTCCTCCAAAAAATAATACTTTAATTGTTTCTAAAATCATTTAAATTTATTTTATCTAATAATTTCAAAAGAGCTCTGTCATTGTTGTCAAAACATTTATTTTAACTACAACATCACTAAAAATTATATATAAATTACAATATTAAATATAATTTTTTTTTCAAAATAATCATTTTGATTTTTTAATAAATAATTTTTATCCCTTTGTGAAAATATAATATAAATCAAAATAAAGAGATTAATTTTTTTGATATTTTGTTACATCCTTAACACACAATATTTAAATTTCACTACATGATTTACCCTTATTATGGTGAAAAATATTTATCATAGTTACTATTCATTAAGACCAAAAATAAATTTATACAATATTACAAATATTTAAATTCTATGTACAATTATGAAATAATTTTTTTGAAAATAATTTTTTTTATGATGCAAAAAAATTACTTTCAATATAAACAGACAAAATGTGATGAAAAAGAAATTTCCTAATAATTTTTTTTAATTATAAAAAAGAATTGATGAAAAAATTATGAATGAGGAAAATTAAAATTACATTTATTGGATTATTTTTTAAAGAAAGGGAATAATTTAAATTTAAAACCAAATGAGAAAACTATGCTTTTAAATATTTAAAAAAGAAATTTTTTTATAAAATATGTATTTTTCATTATTCATTAAAAATCATTTCTTAAAAAAAAGATAAAATTGAAATGATGATATAAAAAATGATATATTTTTATCAAATAATATTTCAAAAAGATGAATGAATTATTTATAATATTCAATAAATAAACTAAATGATATCTATTTGTGAAGAAAAAATATTTATAAAGAATAAAATCAATTTATTAAATTTTTTGAGAATATTTAAAAAGAATTAATAAATAAATTTTCTACATTGGAGGAATATTTTTTATATATTTCATAACATGTTTAATCTTCTTACTACAAACCAAATAAATAGTTAGGGTATAATAGTAATATTTAAAATAATATAAGTGTCATTTAAGCTCACTATTGCGTGTCGTATTGATAATTGAAAATATCATTATTTTAAAAAATCATAGTGTTATGTTCTCTCGCCTTTAATGAATTATTTCCTCAAAAAAATTATTGAGATTAGTAATCAAGGGTTTTACATTTTAAAATACCTTCTCTAAAAACCCACATCATATTCACGGTTAATAAAACTTCTTTTTGAAAAGTTTGAAAGGGAAATATGAAGGTTATTTGAATAACACATAACTCATTTTAAAAATACAAGAACATTTGTTGGATGTGAACAGTTTTACATGTAAGAGAAAAATAATATCCTAATACTAAATGGGAGTGTTAAATAATATGATCATGATAATTTTAATGGACACAAAACCATAAATTAGTAGGTGATAAAGAAGACAATCAATTCATTATAATTTAATGGTAAAAGACTATCATTTTTATTTCAAGATCATTATATGAGAGCTGAGGAATTATTTTTACCTAAAGAAAATGAATATAATAATATTTAATAACTTGATTTATTTCAATTTCATAATAATAATTTCTTCCATTGGTTGTTCATTGATTAATTTCATGTTCTATTCCGTCACTATTCCATGAAATGAATATTCAAAATATTTATTTCATGCTTGAAATAGAACACATGATCCAGAAAAAGATAAAAAGGTAATCCTATGGTACTTTTTCATTAACCAAAACCAAAATAAGTATCATTATTTAAAATAATATCCAAAATGAATAAACTTTCATAAGAAGAAAAACAACATTAATCTCCAAATCCTCAACTATTCCACCCAAATTTCTAGAGAAATAACTTCATAAATGAATAAACTAAAAATTATTCAAAATATTCTTGATCAAGTTTGATACAAAAAAATTAGAAATATATTATTACATAATCATCCAATAAAATCATAATTTTTATCACCAAAATATACTATTCTATTCCATAAATAAACATAATGACTATAGAAAAAAATAAAATCATATATTCTTCCAAAATATTATTCAAGAAATATTCCCCAAGTAAAAAATACATCTTATCAAGAATAATTTCCATTTACCTTAATCATATAAGTTTTCTAATACTATAAAATTCTCAAACAATTAACCTAATCACTTAGTCACCACACCACTCTTCAATCCCATGGTAATCTATATGATTAATAAACATACTATATAAATCCAAGCGACCCCCAAGTGGTCCATTAATGATTAACCTATCATAATATAAGTCTCTTGGCCGAACCTTAGATTTTTAGGAATTTAATATCAATTAATAATATAATATTTGTTTTAAGAACTCTTTTATGTCAATTTTGACACTATTCAATAGTTGATTTTTGTGAAACTCATAACAGATTGATTACTTCGAACAAAGTCCATTAAATCAATCCTAATATATCATATTAGCCTAGAAAATTAGTTTAATTCATTAAAAGTTTCATATTATAATTATTTGGGTATTTATAAGATCAATTATTTTTATTTTTCACTATTTTAGTAATTAATGCATCATCATTGTGTCATAAATAAAATAAATTATTTAATGTCTAAAAATTATAAATAAAATATAATTATGTAGGAAATCTTATTATCTTTCTAATTAATATTTATAATCGAAAATCCAACAGGTATAACCCTATGTAAAAATTGTTCTTCTAAAAGATGTAAGCTTATGCCATTTTTATTTTTATTTTAGCTTTATTAAAATAATGTGTCATTATCACTTACAAGTGGATCCATGGGGTCCCAAAATAGACCCAAAGATGCCCATGGTCGACCATGTATCAACCAATAGGGTTAAGAAACGTTTTAGGGTAATTTAGTATTATTATAATATTATTTTTTAACCCTTATTTACCGGATTTACCCTTAACCATGGTAAATAAAATATTTACCGCAGTAATTATTCAAAATGTCTAAAAATAAAAGTTACCTATTTACACAATTTGAACATCCTGATTCCAAATATGGAATCCATTTTTCTAAATTCAAAACACAGAAGTGGCAGAAATTAATTTAAAATTAATTCCCGCTGTCAAAACAAAAAGCGTGTTTTTAAGAGATAATAACTACCAAAAGATTGACACTTGTTTATGTTCGGTTTAATTGTAAAATTATGTCCAATGACCAACATTATATTAAATAGTAAAACTATATTCTAAATATACTTTAAAACCACTCAAATTCATAATTTATCACTATTAATTATTTTGATTAAAAAAGTTGTTTTTAATTAAAATTTAGTAATTTTCACTATTCATCAAAATATGAAAGTTATCAGAAAAGTACCAAAATTTCACCTTAGGCTAAATTTGATATTCCGAATCCAAAAATTAAGTCCATTTTAAAATATAAAATATATATAATTTCAAAAAGTAGGTATTACTATTCATAACAGCTAGTTTGATTGGTTACGGTGTGTTAGAACTCGAAGTTGCGTACAACACACGCTACTGTTTTATTCAAAGGAAAGCGTACCGTGGAAGCTTGGGATGTTTCATTTTAAATTTTTTTTGATGTCTCCATTTAGTCAAAAAGTTTAAAATATTGTATTTAAAAAGGTTTCACTATCAGAAGTTGATAAAAGTGCAATACTGAAAATGAATCTGTTCTTCCATTATGACTAAGAAACTCATAATATGGATTCTAAAATTATAAGGATTATATAAAGTTTAAAATTTAGTTAATACTATTCATGACCTCTTTTAATGGCTTTTTTTTTGGCAAGTCATGGTGCAATTGAACTCAGTGTTGCGTGTAGTGCAAGTTATTGAATTATTTTGAAGAAATAACACACTATGAAATCTTGGGGTGTTACACTATGGATAATAAAGGAATGAGTAGAAACATATTTCAATATGGAAGATTAGAAATAAAAAGTCATAGTATAAATAATGTACTTGAATTACGAGAGGAATGAATAGAATCAATTACCGTTAGAGGGTTATTTTAAATTTGTGGGAGGAATCTCTTAAGAGACTGAGAACACATTGAAGGGGATTTAGAATGGGAGAGGTAGACTAAAATAATTATAAATTGTTTTTGATTAAAGATGAGTGGGTGATTGGGTGGGTATTTATTGAAAAATATAGGGGAGTTGTTTAATAATTTCCCAACAAGGGATTTGGAAATTATATAATAAAAGAATAAAAACCACAATACATCCCATTGTTTTACCATGGTTTCATCTAATGAAGAGTATATTGAAATATTTTATTAGGATAATATCTAAAAATATTAGAATAATACTATTCTTTATGTGGATGTGATTCTCATTCATATGGAATTGATTTTAAAACCTTAAAATATAATATCTGTTTTGGGGGATAAATTAAAATTTTATTTAACTAAAAAATTAAATTAAAAAAAATAGTTTAGAATGAAAATCAGTATTTGGTCATGGTATAATTTTTTTATCATTTATTACATAACCGTTAATCTATTATGAAGTTATAATATAGAGTATATATTTTTACCATGATTAATTTTTACGCAAAAATTCAACTATCTCCAATTTTTTTTAAAAAAATTACCAATGGATAATTTTAATATAATTATTTAAAAAAATATTTCTTTTAGCTAAATAATTTTATAAATATGATATTTTTTCATTTATTAAAAAACATTATTTATAAATAAATAATAGTATTTACAACAATATCAAATTTATTACTATTTTAAAAATTACATTTTACATCAATAAATTATATTATCATATATATGTTTCATTATTATTAATAAACAACAATATATTATGAAAATAATTTTTATTTAAAGAATATTTATTTTTAAAAAGTGTTGTTTTAATTAAAAATATTTTTTTTGAATAATAATTCATATCAAAATCTAATTTTTTTACACTGATTATACAATAATTTATAAATAAATAATAGTAATGGGTAAATATAATCAATATTTCATTAAATTAAAACTATAAATATTAATATTACTAGGTTTTATACACATTACCCCTTATTACACCTGCATACACCCTATGGGTAATTTTTTCGATAGGGGTTCATTCTTAGGGTATTTTGGAAAATATGGCATGTGCCCTGATCTAAATAAAATTTTACTCCTTCCATAAAATGAATTAATAAAATTTATTTATTGAATGTAAACTTGGTCTTGGTTACAAGAAAATCCCAGTGATTGTATCTCTCTCATAATATCATATAAATAAGCATTATAGGGTATGGTCCTATTGGTCGATGTCATCTCTTATTCCACATATTTTTGTTAAACATTATTATAACCATTAATATAAAATAAATGTAATGTTATATGTACCAATACTACAAAAAAATGGTTAATTATACTTAATGGTTTTTAAATATAACATGCTATATTTTATAAGGTTCCACAATAACTAATGTGGTGCAAGTGTTATCTACCATTATATTTCATTATAAGTTGTTTATTCATTAAAATGGAATTTCATTTATAATTGTTTGAATCATTATACACTTCGAACCCCTAAATATTTCTTGAATATACATATATTTTTTATATTAGAATATGTGAGGGTCTTTTTTCTTCAGCACCTATTTATGTTCCCATTTTACCAATTCAATCTTGTGGTCGCCCACAACAGTTTGACCGGGTGAATTAATTTGTTTCATGGATCATTGTATCTTTGATCTAATATCTTCACTAGACACATTCCATAGAAATGATCATTCTCCTAGGGTACCAATTCTTGATTTTATACATGTGATTAGTCCGGTATGTACTTTATCAAGAGAGATACATGGAACACATCATGCACTTGCGATAAGTGAAATGGGAGTGTTATTTGATAGAGAATATATCTGATACGATCAATAATATTATGGGGGTTGATGAGTCCTAAAATGTTATTTCCCATATTCTCAAACCACACGAATTTAATCCACAACAACATATAAAGGAACAAATCATCTATTTATTTAATCACCAAGCCTCATAAATTATTGTATGCATAGATTTTCTATCGAAATTTTGTGGATTTACTATAAGGTGGAATGGTTTGAACCTTATATACAATATCATACATAATATTAAGTCCCATAATATTCCACACTCTAACCTCATTCCAACATGATGGATTCCAAAACCTCTTCCCATCCAAATCCTCATATGGTTCCAATTGAAAATTTGAATGGACTTTGTTCCAATATGAGTGCTCATCTAGGGGAAGGTGTTAATAAAAACATCCTTTGAAATAAATGTAACATGATATATATATATATACTCTATAATATCAATAGATCCTTCATATTTACTAACTATATGAGGGTAATAATTTTCCCTATGACTTGCCTATATATTTAGCGATTTTTGAGGGCTTCTCCAGAACCATGTAGTAAACATTGAATCATGATCAAATACAATTTAGAGTTGTAATACAAGAAATATTACCATGTATCTTATGTATATAATTGTGAGTTGGACCAAATATATTTCATCCTTGATAGATATAAAAATTTTCAACTTTTCAAGGTGATTGACTACCACCTAGATGGTGTATTAAATTTATATTTCATCAGGAGTCCTATGAAAAAAATCTATTATTAAGTTTTTTCATTTCTATACTAGTATGTGAAAAGTATTCATCATAACCTTATACATTTATCATCCAGTTTATATTTTTTTCATACAAACCATTCCGATAAAATATCTGAAACCTCCCTCATCATGTTATACATCCATTAGTTTGGACTCAAATCATTATACATCCTAGTGTATGCTAGATTAATAGAGAATAATAAGCAACACATATTATCAAAAAAAATCCCTCTTAAACTATGTATTTGATTGGAAACATATTTGTGTTCCATACCTTTTAAATATATCTTTAGAAAATATGCACTCTATAATATTAGTGTCCTTTAATTGGTTCTCCTTATCACCTATTTTGGAACTACTTTATCCTCTAATGAATGAATGGTTGATTAGTATTTTGAACAAGGTACGATAATGTCCATTTTATGATTCCCATTTCCATAATTTACATGTCCATGAATATTGGACCCATTATAATCATCATTATACATAGGGTTGTGAGATCTTTTCTACTCAGAGTATCTTCCACTTTTTTCCTTCATAGGATATTAATATATTTAACCATCGTAATCATTGATCAACTACATTAACATTCATTTGTCTATATTGAGCTTCTTTTGTTTTCATATATAGTTGATAATTATAATATCTTTATATACATCACATATCTACCTAGTTATATAATGTCATGAAATCAATAATGTAAATATCACTACAACCAATTCTTGATCATGCAATGGGAATTTCATCTTATTGTTCAATAATTGGTGGGTGGAATAGAAATCACATTATCGTCAAGCATGGGTACGCAACCCAATATTTTTTTTGAACTAATTGTTGTAAATAAAAAAGAATTCCAACATGTGAGAATTGTGGGAGCATGTTTAGTGATTCGTCTATTATTTAACTATTTAACTCCTTTAATGAATTAATCAATCTAGAGAAACTCCACTTTCTTATGTGTTAGCATTGTTAGTGAATTTGATAATCATGATATTTTTTTCACAAATTATTTATTGTACCCAACTAATCCATGAAAAATAGGGATATTCATCATAGAAGTTAATCTGATCCATCCTTCAATTTCATCTATTTTCAAATGATCCATATATATCCCTTTTATGAAGATAACATTATGAACAAATGTTAATTTATCGATCTAAAATTTACATTTACTATTATTTACAAATATCTTTTTATATTTCAATTAAAAAATGTAGTATTATAATTCTTATCATTCCCCTCTTTGATTTTGTAGTACATTATAATATCATCAATAAACACTGCCAAAACTTTTTCAAAGAAATACTTAAATTATATATTCATTATGTCCTTCAATATATATTGAGAATTAGTGAGTCCAAATAGCATCACAATGAACTCATAATTCTAGTAACATCAATGGATTTTTTTCTTAGGGATATCCACAGTCATCACCTTAACGTGATATATTATGAGGAAAGATACCTCGTATAAATTTATTGGTCCAAACATAGATGATCAAAAAAGTCATTAATCCATAGATTATGGTACTTTATCTTTATTTTTATCTTGTTGAGTTCACCATAATCAAATGATAGGAACATTTAACCATTCTTCTTCTTATAAAATAAGACTAGATCACCCCGTGTTGAAGCACGTGGGAATATAAACCATTTTTCCAGATTAACTATTAGTTTATTCTTCAACTCATCTAGTTAAATAGTTTCCATTTTTATGGAGTCTTGGGTATTGGAAAAGCATCGAGAATGAGTTAGATTAAGAAATGTACCTCTTATTTTGGCGGAAACCTAGGAAATTTTTCAGGAAACACATCATTAAACTCACTTATAAATGTAAAGTCATCAAGGAAAAATTGTTTCTTAGTCGTAATCATTTGAGATAGATACACAATCTCATGTGGAAAAAATAACTACTCATGATATGTTGATTCAAAAGGAGATTCATCCACCTCTTTTTAATTGTATATAATTAAGGGGATTTTTGATACACATTATTATTTCCTACTCTCGAATATTTTTAACTCTATAAAAGGAAATTAAGTATATTCCAAAAACATCGTTGAATTATAATAAATATAGTATTAAAATGTTCATTAGAAATTTATTCCTACAAATATAGACATGGGAGAAGTTATATACATGGGATGTAATAATTTTTTCATTTTTTGTTTTCAATGATAAATCAACTTACATGTTTTGAGGTGGTGATTGAAAAAATATACAAAGCATGTGTGATATGAAAGAATTTGTAGTACCATAATAAAATGAGTTATTAAATTTCTATCAGTGAATAAATATTTTACCTATCACACCATCATTTTTAGGATCGACCTCAGTATTTTTCATGACATATGTTCATAATTTCTCTCTAGAATATGGAGTTTGTTGTTATTATTATTTAAAAAAAATATTAGTGTGTTGCTTCACCTAGTGCCCTTATTCTTACAGTTGAACCATTGTTCAACAGGCTTACGGATGACTAGAGAATTCATTTTTTTCGTCATGCTGGTGGATTTCTCTTATCAACATCTTAGAGCTAAGTTCCCTTCATTACTAGCCCTAAATAGTTTCCTTTTCTCTTTTATGAAATTTATGGGATTCTTTATCCAGCACTATTGACATGTAGGATTTTTTTAATTTATTTCCACTTTAAGATCATTCTATCTCTCCCATTGAATTGAAATCTATTATATTCTTACTATACATATAATCATGACTCTCATGATATTGTTTGGTCTCTATTATAATACTAAGAAAACATTAGAAAATTTTCTCACCGCATTCAAAGTCTAAAATCAACAATTTTTTTGTAGATTCTAGTTTAGAACACTATGGAATTGGTTCACATTACTTTTAGGTTTGATTAAATAGACGATGGTGTATCATCTGATTTATATGGTGTTAACTTAATACACCTTGATGGATTCTTCATATTTTTTCATTAGGAAAGTAAACCCATCCTTATTTGATTTTAGAGTGTGTAAGGAAATTTTTTTCAAAAATATTTTCACGAATTATTTCCACTTAATCAATTAAATTACCTACTTAGGCATCTTATTTTTGATCAAAATCCACTATTGACCATATTCTCTCTACATATAATAAACATAATGTATGAAATTATCTTACATATATTATTATAGTATAGATATGTTATTTTTAACTCTGTTTAATTATTGTTCCATGATTAATGGATCATAAGATCAACTGAATTGTGGAGGCCATTATTCACATATAACTCTAAATTGAAACTTTTTGTTTCTTTGGGGGTGTGGGATCTATTAATGAATCATTTTCCTATTAAAAATGAATTAACTTTTAGTTTGGTATCATGATTTTTTTGACTCATTCCCCCATTTTGTTGGGAATTTAATTTTTATAGTCTTTAGGTTTCCTACCACAATTGTTGTTAACTCGGTTCATCCTATATCATTCCATCCAATAAAATAAAGGAAAATTAGAGATGAAATTTTTGAATATATAAAAAACATAAAATTGAATCAATAAATATTGAAGTGATAACTCATAGATGACATACATTCCTTAACCTATAAAATTATAGGTTTCTTTCAAATTTATTCTTTATCTATAACCAGACATAACATTTTATGGGAATCTTTTACATTTATTGTGGTTCTTAATGTGCATATGAATTTACAAAATAATATCTATATGAAGTGTCAAAACATGTGTGATGAAATGAATTGTTGTTGTGTACTAGGTGATAATCGAGTAAACATCCAATCTGCTAATTTCATGTTTACTACCCCTTGGTGAAACTGTGTAATATCCACACCAAGTTATTATATATAGACCAGGATTTTGTATCTAGGATGCCACAAAATTCATTATTTTCTAAATTTTTGGAATTATTACATATGTTTATTCTTATACATAAGTAATTACAATTTGTTTTTAAATCATTACCCCTAAAATAACCACACCTTTCCTATGATACCAATTATGATAACATATATCTTTGATGATCCTTATTTCATGACATATTACCCAATGATAGACATAATATAATAGCATAAGATCATGGGACCTAGTTATTTTGTAAAATTATATATATAGAAAATTAACATTAAATAGGGATATAAATAAATTATTTTACACTACAAAAATGTCCATTAAAATCCATTGTTATTTTAATAGAGTATGAGAAAACTTAAGTTGATACAATAGAAATGGGTGAGCTATAGATCCCTATGAGGGAATCAATAGGGAATAAAAATATTAAAGTAATAATAGTGACTCAATAGGAAGATCATAGTGATATAAAAGGGTGATAATCATCGACATGCACATTAAATCATGAAATAACACGATAACATCAAGGAATCATATGAATGTTGAAATAATATAACATATGGAATCATAATTATAAGTCATGGATAACCCCTTAGACCTCATAACATAGTGTAATTAGGATAACATAATATTGATTATACATGGTATCTCATGAGAATAAAACATTACCAATTTCATTTTTTGGTCATACAATTTTGATCCCACCTATCACATTCATAATATGTATATGGATTTCTATGCCACATAGCTTAAACAACATTAAAATTTATTTCATTATTTTTTTAAAAAAACTAAAGAGTTTGAGTTATATACATGTGAAACCCAAATAAACTAATTATATTTATAAATAATGGAATATAATTGAGTGGATTTTGTGGATCAGTATACATAACACAAATGTTTAGCCTAGAAGGTCATGAGATATTTCAACAGTATAACAGGTGAACATAAAGGTGAATGGAAAGGTTTAATGTGAGATAAAGGTGATATATAATTACATGTGAATCAGATGGAATGTAAAGGGATGTGTAAAAACACATTCCAGCATGAATAATTGGAAAAAAGTTATAATACAATGAAATTACATAAATATAGGGGAGGAGAAATGGAATCTCTTACTTTGAGATGGTGCTTTAAAAGGTTTTAAAATAGATTAATTAGGGATTTAGAAAACCGTGGGATGAATTTAGAGAGGAATATGGTGGGAAAAATTATGATTAATGTGTTTTGAGTGAAGAGGATGGGGATGTGTGGTGGGTATTATTGTGAAATAGAGCGTAATTCATAATTAAATTAAAAACATATGTTTTTGGACTCAGTATTATGACATAATCAAAACGAAAAACCTTCACATTTATTTTCCTAGGATTTCTAAAAAATAGTAGTGTATTTTAATATTTTATAACTACAGGAAAAAAATATTAAAATAAAACCATTGGTGTTGAGGGAGTGAGTCATGATCGTAATGAATTGATTTTTAATACCATAAAATATAATATATGTCCTGGAGGATTCATTAAAGGTTTATAAAATTAATCAAATCACATAAAAAATACTATTTTAGTATATAAATTTACATTTTGATATTTTTTCCTTTTATAGTATTTTGTACATCACTTTCATCATATTTTGATGTTATAATAAAAACTCAATATTTATACCATATTTAATTTTTACCAAAAAAATCAGTTGTCTCAGAAAATTATGAAAATAATACCATTGGATAGTTTGGACATTATGATTTCATAAATAATATATATTTTTCCAAATTAATTTTATAGATATTGCAATTTCCACTTTTAAATAAAAAGTTTAATATACTGGAAAATGATACTTTTTTCGATAATAACTAGTTTCCAACCCAATTAAAAATTAGATTTCAATAAATTAAATTATATTACCATTTATATATAAATAAATATTATTTACTAAGAATATTTTCGGAAAATACTATTTATTTAAAAAAACCATAACTTTATTAATACTATTTTTTTAGTCAAACTATATATTTATGAAATATAAAATTCTTGTAATAATGTAATTTTTATCAAAACCATTCATTATAATTTATATATTAATAATAAAAGGGTTAAATGAAATAATTATTTCATTATTAAATAAAATATAAAAATTAATATTACTATGGTGTAGATACTAAACACCTTATTACACAATCATATGTCGTAAGGGTAGGGTTTGTGATGGTGGTTTTTTCATGGGGTGGATTGGTGAACATGGTTTGGGTCATGATACCGATAAGATTAAACATATAACATAAAATGTTTTTCCTAATATTAAATTATTGAATCATGGATTAGTATTGGTCATGGAAAAATATCAATTCTTCACCCACCCTTATAAACTCTAATCAATGAGCTTCATAGGGTACAATACTAATAGTCAAGGCAATCACTTCTTCCATCTTTGTCAATTATTCTTTATCATTACCCTTTTTCTATACTAATCATAAAATTCACATTTAAACTACTTCACTATCAATAGATGTAAATATTACTTTTAATTTAAAATTTTCAAGCTATAATATATAATAGTAAAAAAATAACCAATTTAGGGCATGAGTTTTCTGTATCTACATTACTTAATATGGAATTTGTGCATTTAAAATGGAATTTCATTTATAACAGTTTTTATCTTTACAACCAAACCCTAAAAACACACTAATGAGAATACTTATACATGTTCATGATTTTATTTACTCATAAAATGACCATTCCTATGTTCCTTAATGAGATATATGACAGAGGTTCTTCGAAGATAAGGTAATCGTCTAATCTGGTCATTTTCATTTAACGTATTCTTATACATCATTAAATTTTATAAGAACCATTAAAATATAATAAAATCAATATATCCCATATAAATAGATGTTATTTTATTAGTTATTAAAATTATTCTTATCATTTTCTGCAAAATGGTAAATGAAACCATTGTTCATGCATATAGGTGGATTACTGCCTACCAAAGTTGATGTCTTTCTTTTTTAATCACCACTATTCATGGATCAATATTATGATTGAATTAATGTATATATATGATATAAATGAAATAATTATGATTATAAAAACATAATATATCATCTATCTTCATACAGTTCCAAAAATTAGAAATATGATCATCACACATTTGTATGTAAGAACTACCATCTCCACATGGTGTTGTACATTAGTTTTCAAAAACCACATCTCATAGATGGTAATTGTTAAGGATTTGATAATATTTTTCATTGTTTATAACACTAAAATGATTATGTAAATCTAATATATCATCTATTATTTTACCTTTATATCCATTAAAAATCACAACATTATTCTTGTGCATGTGTGGTCTATAGCCTTCACAATGCGATGCGATTAATTTTACATGTACACGATTAATTGATTATTATAAAATTTTATTTAGTGTATAAAAGTTATAATTATATAATTGATAATATTCTTGTGATAATATATTATTTAACACACCGATCTTAGTCAAACTAGCCATGTAATTTTAAACTTATAAAACAAATGTTCTCAAAATGTCTCATATGAAATTAATCGTTTAAGCAATTTAGTATAACATGGATAATATAGAAATAAAATAATTTAAAAAACAAAAATTTTTTATCATTAATATAAATAATTAAAATTAATTTATTACTCTAGATGATAGAGAATATGGTTGGTAATTTAGACTCAATTAATGGGATGCATTACCTTAAAAACTTGTTTTAAATGCTTTAAATGATTATTTTATAAGCATTTTTCAATCATGCATAAATTCATAAAATAATAGTATTGATATATTTATACGAACAAAATATGCTAGTATTTAAATTCTACAACTCTTTTGACTTTTATTCGGGGTTTTGAAATTATTTTTTTCATATTTTATATGGGACATTTAGACTCTATTTACCAAAGGTAATTGATTTTTTTTATTTTAATGATATATCATTTTATTTCCCAAGTAACACAAACATTAAATTTTTGGATTAATTTATTATATTCAATTTCCAAATCAATAAAATCCCTTCCTTCCCTTAAATGTGTTATATTTTTATCATAAATTGAGTTTTAAAGGATAGATATATATCAATATCTGAAAAAAAAATCGTATGACTTCAAATATATGTATATTCAAGAAATATTTAGGGGTTCGAAGTGTATAATGATTCAAACAATTATAAATGAAATTCCATTTTAATGAATAAACAACTTATAATGAAATATAATGGTAGATAACACTTGCACCACATTAGTTATTGTGGAACCTTATAAAATATAGCATGCTATATTTAAAAACCATTAAGTATAATTAACCATTTTTTTTGTAGTATTGGTACATATAACATTACATTTATTTTATATTAATGGTTATAATAATGTTTAACAAAAATATGTGGAATAAGAGATGACATCGACCAATAGGACCATACCCTATAATGCTTATTTATATGATATTATGAGAGAGATACAATCACTGGGATTTTCTTGTAACCAAGACCAAGTTTACATTCAATAAATAAATTTTATTAATTCATTTTATGGAAGGAGTAAAATTTTATTTAGATCAGGGCACATGCCATATTTTCCAAAATACCCTAAGAATGAACCCCTATCGAAAAAATTACCCATAGGGTGTATGCAGGTGTAATAAGGGGTAATGTGTATAAAACCTAGTAATATTAATATTTATAGTTTTAATTTAATGAAATATTGATTATATTTACCCATTACTATTATTTATTTATAAATTATTGTATAATCAGTGTAAAAAAATTAGATTTTGATATGAATTATTATTCAAAAAAAATATTTTTAATTAAAACAACACTTTTTAAAAATAAATATTCTTTAAATAAAAATTATTTTCATAATATATTGTTGTTTATTAATAATAATGATACATATATATGATAATATAATTTATTGATGTAAAATGTAATTTTTAAAATAGTAATAAATTTGATATTGTTGTAAATACTATTATTTATTTATAAATAATGTTTTTTAATAAATGAAAAAATATCATATTTATAAAATTATTTAGCTAAAAGAAATATTTTTTTAAATAATTATATTAAAATTATCCATTGGTAATTTTTTTAAAAAAAATTGGAGATAGTTGAATTTTTGCGTAAAAATTAATCATGGTAAAAATATATACTCTATATTATAACTTCATAATAGATTAACGGTTATGTAATAAATGATAAAAAAATTATACCATGACCAAATACTGATTTTCATTCTAAACTATTTTTTTTAATTTAATTTTTTAGTTAAATAAAATTTTAATTTATCCCCCAAAACAGATATTATATTTTAAGGTTTTAAAATCAATTCCATATGAATGAGAATCACATCCACATAAAGAATAGTATTATTCTAATATTTTTAGATATTATCCTAATAAAATATTTCAATATACTCTTCATTAGATGAAACCATGGTAAAACAATGGGATGTATTGTGGTTTTTATTCTTTTATTATATAATTTCCAAATCCCTTGTTGGGAAATTATTAAACAACTCCCCTATATTTTTCAATAAATACCCACCCAATCACCCACTCATCTTTAATCAAAAACAATTTATAATTATTTTAGTCTACCTCTCCCATTCTAAATCCCCTTCAATGTGTTCTCAGTCTCTTAAGAGATTCCTCCCACAAATTTAAAATAACCCTCTAACGGTAATTGATTCTATTCATTCCTCTCGTAATTCAAGTACATTATTTATACTATGACTTTTTATTTCTAATCTTCCATATTGAAATATGTTTCTACTCATTCCTTTATTATCCATAGTGTAACACCCCAAGATTTCATAGTGTGTTATTTCTTCAAAATAATTCAATAACTTGCACTACACGCAACACTGAGTTCAATTGCACCATGACTTGCCAAAAAAAAAGCCATTAAAAGAGGTCATGAATAGTATTAACTAAATTTTAAACTTTATATAATCCTTATAATTTTAGAATCCATATTATGAGTTTCTTAGTCATAATGGAAGAACAGATTCATTTTCAGTATTGCACTTTTATCAACTTTTGATAGTGAAACCTTTTTAAATACAATATTTTAAACTTTTTGACTAAATGGAGACATCAAAAAAAATTTAAAATGAAACATCCCAAGCTTCCACGGTACGCTTTCCTTTGAATAAAACAGTAGCGTGTGTTGTACGCAACTTCGAGTTCTAACACACCGTAACCAATCAAACTAGCTGTTATGAATAGTAATACATACTTTTTGAAATTATATATATTTTATATTTTAAAATGGACTTAATTTTTGGATTCGGAATATCAAATTTAGCCTAAGGTGAAATTTTGGTACTTTTCTGATAACTTTCATATTTTGATGAATAGTGAAAATTACTAAATTTTAATTAAAAACAACTTTTTTAATCAAAATAATTAATAGTGATAAATTATGAATTTGAGTGGTTTTAAAGTATATTTAGAATATAGTTTTACTATTTAATATAATGTTGGTCATTGGACATAATTTTACAATTAAACCGAACATAAACAAGTGTCAATCTTTTGGTAGTTATTATCTCTTAAAAACACGCTTTTTGTTTTGACAGCGGGAATTAATTTTAAATTAATTTCTGCCACTTCTGTGTTTTGAATTTAGAAAAATGGATTCCATATTTGGAATCAGGATGTTCAAATTGTGTAAATAGGTAACTTTTATTTTTAGACATTTTGAATAATTACTGCGGTAAATATTTTATTTACCATGGTTAAGGGTAAATCCGGTAAATAAGGGTTAAAAAATAATATTATAATAATACTAAATTACCCTAAAACGTGTCTTAACCCTATTGGTTGATACATGGTCGACCATGGGCATCTTTGGGTCTATTTTGGGACCCCATGGATCCACTTGTAAGTGATAATGACACATTATTTTAATAAAGCTAAAATAAAAATAAAAATGGCATAAGCTTACATCTTTTAGAAGAACAATTTTTACATAGGGTTATACCTGTTGGATTTTCGATTATAAATATTCATTAGAAAGATAAAAAGATTTCCTACATAATGATATTTTATTTATAATTTTAGACATTAAATAATTTATTTTATTTATGACACAATGATGATGCAGTAATTACTAAAATAGTGAAAAATAAAAATAATTGATCTTATAAATACCCAAATAATTATAATATGAAACTTTTAATGAATTAAACTAATTTTCTAGGCTAATATGATATATTAGGATTGATTTAATGGACTTTTTTCGAAGTAATCAATCTGTTATGAGTTTCACAAAAATCAACTATTGAATAGTGTCAAAATTGACATAAAAGAGTTCTTAAAACAAATATTATATTATTAATTGATATTAAATTCCTAAAAATCTAAGGTTCGGCCAAGAGACTTATATTATGATATGTTAATCATTAATGGACCACTTGGGGGTCGCTTGGATTTATATAGTAAGTTTATTAACCATATTATATAAAAATACAAAGAGACATTGTAAAAGTGAAACTAATTAACTTAGAGTTAATACTTAAAGATAAGGTTAATATAAGTACCCAAACCTGTCTAAATTCTATTGGATGAGTTGTTTTCGACCTATCCCCACCTCATCCTTTGAATAGTCAACTTTGGAGCCTTTAAAAACCGAATATGAATTTATTATAAATTAATATTTCTAGCTTTTCCAAAGGTGCCCCTCACCCCTCTTATAAAAGGGCACTCCTCCTTCTCATTTCTTCACACCTCTAAAGCCTTTTGGTTCGGCCAAACTCTGCCCAAATACTCTCCCAACATCCCTCAATACAACCTAGAGGCCTTAGTTTGATCAGAAAGCCAACCTAAGGAGCCATTTTGATCAAATCAAAAGGAAGAACCCTAAGAAGAGGTAATGATTTCACCACCCTTTTCTAAGTTCATTTCTTCTTCCACTTCTTCTTCCTTTGTTCTTACCATTATAAAATAATAACTCCAGTATCTCACATATACTGTGATGTTATTATAAGTATGGTACAACCATATTCAGTATTCTATCCACCCTTTGAATAACATGTCACCATACGTGCGTACGTACGGCTTACCGTCTCCACGTCGTGGTGTAATTGTTATTCAATATAATATTATTTGGATGGGTATAATAATGATGTGTAACTCATGTAAATAATAAATATAACATATTAATGATTCTGTATATATGATATACCATCCATTTATATATTATTTTAATATCAAAAGAATGATATTGTCGCTCGTGCGTACGTACGGACTACCGTCTCCACGAACGCGATGAGATTCATTCTCCATCGTAACCATTAAAGTATAATTATCATTTTATGATTTAAAAATGATGTTTAAGGACTTGATATCATTCTGGATATGAATAATATACAACCTATCCTTTACATACATGTCTTACGTAACAAAACATACAAAAGAAAACAAGTAAGTTAACACCCGAAACAACGATAATACTAAGATATTATTATCAAATAAATATTAAAAGATCATATATGATATCATATTAATGTATATGACTCTTGTATAATTTAATAACAATTATTTCACCATTATACAGGAGGTTAACCTACCACAACCAAGGAAAAGTACAAGGTAAGGGTTATTTCACAATCTCTTCATTATCCGAGGTTGTTTATACGTAATAATCTACTGGGATTTCATTATCATCCACATCCATGTTTCTTCGAAATGTATTTCAAAACATTTTTACTATTTACAAGAATATGGGTTAAAGTCATTTATACCCTTGTTTGACTTTTTATAAGAGGTTTATAAAGGAATCTTTCCGTCGTTTTCAAAACAAGGTCCTTTTTAACCTTTTCGACAGAATTGAGGTAAGAATGTTTTTTTAACTTATACGGCGGGTGCGGTTACTTTCCGCTGTTATAAAATCGTCGAAGCTTTCCTTACAAGCTTATAAGAATATTTTCAAAGAAAATGTTTTATTTTATATGGATCTTAAATGTTTTCAAAATAAAAGGAGATACTTCTTTTAAAAGAATTTTGATTTCATCTATGTCAACATCCTTTGATGGATTTTAAGATTATTTGAAGTTGATTTATTATAATACAAAACTTCTATATTGTATTGAAGGTTTTGTGATATGTTTGAATGTGGATGTGCTATTTTATACCATTCATAGTTTATGGTTAAACTCTTGACATTTCGTATGCTAGTTTTAACCCGAATGTTTATGTTATATTTCAAACTTTTCTTCAGATGAATGTGCTAAACAAGTATGTTCCGGGTTGGGGACCGGTAAAAGTAAGCCCTCCAGGTTGGGGACTGGTTAAAGTAAGCCCTCCAGGTTAGGGACTGGTAAAAGCAAGCCCTCCGGTTTGGTCTCCGGTTATTAGAGGTACTCCGGGTTGGTGTCCGGTTATTAGAGGCACTCCGGGTTGGTGTCCGGTTATTAGAGGCACTCCGGGTTGGTGTCCGGTTATTAGAGGCACTCCGGGTTGGTGTCCGGTTATTAGAGGCACTCCGGGTTGGGTTCCGGTTAGAAGTAACCCCTAGGTCTTGGGATGAGGCCTAGACAATGAAATTAACGTTTGACATTATGCATTCCAACATTATGAAAGTGGTTAATGATTTTTGCATGTGATTATTCGATTAGTAGAATATCCATGTGAATAAGTAAATGGCATTATTTCATTTTATTTATGCCATACCATGTTGAAAGTTCATGTTTTAAAGGCTTTTGTTTTAGTTATACATTGCCTTAAAATTTTATTCTTATTTATGAAAGTTTCCTCTATATTGTTATCCTTACTGGGCATTTGAGCTCACCCCTTTTCTATGTTTTATTTTTCCCAGGATGTGAAGAAGTAAGTTATGAATGACCTGCAGGGATTTTATGAGGGGTTAATAGTGTGGATTGTGGAAACATTATGTTGTTGTATTAGTTTTTCATTTTATGATGTAATGTAAAACTTATGAATATATCTAGTGTTTCCAAGGCTACTAAACCAATCGGTCTTTCGAGATTTGATCTTTCTTGTGATCATGCCAATGTTACGAAGTAATGCACCGACTCTGGGTAACTGGGGTCGGGGCGTTACAGTTGGTATCAGAGGAAGTTTAGTACAAACCTTGGAAGCTAGATTTAGTTAAACTCTGATTAGAGCACGTAGACCTAATATGAACGTTGAGGATTAGTATAGAAGAACTTCCTAGAATTTTGGTATTGTAGAGATTTTGTGAGTTTTCCGAGCAATACATCCCTGTCTGGATACGAGCAGGTAGAGGCGGCTCTGGCACAGATGTACCTAGGGGTAAAACCCGAAAACACCGCTTTGAGCTAGACTCGAACGGGAACTGGTGCACGACAACGGGCCTTGCTGCACTCTTGGTTACGACACTCCCGGGGGATATGCTTAGGATAACTCTCATTTTCTTTACAAATCATTATGAAGGGTTTATGAGTATATACTTCCTCAAAGAAAACATTTTTATGATTATGGATTATATCCATAAATAGTTCAATTTATGTTAAGTGTTTTATAAGTATGGGATTATGTATTTTGATTCATAAACTGATCTAGTTTATGCCATTGTTTAGAAATGGCGCCCAGTAGAAGGAATGAGAACTCCAGAAATACACATGATTCAAAGAGAAGGAAGGATCATATCTTTCATGGTCTTAAGCTAGAATTTATAAGAGAAATAGTCTCCCATGTATTATCATCATATGAAGAAATAATATCATGTGTTGATAAGATAAGTAAAGAGTTTACTGAGTCCTATGGCTTTGAAGGGAATCAAGAGAAGAAAAGGATGGAAGAGAGAAAGATGGATAAAGGGAAAAGGGAAAAGAAGAATTTTCCCATATGTGGTAACTGTGGAAAGAAACACCCTGGAACTTGCCTGAAAGGAATGGGAGTTTGTTATAAGTGTGGAGGAAAAGGGCACAAGGTACGTGACTGCAAGGGTAAGAAAATGGTTTTAAATGTACAATGCTTCATTTGCAAGGAGTTTGGACACTACGCGAACCTATGTCCTAGTCATCAGACTATGCCGAAAATGATGTTATTGGATAATAATCAAGTTATGATACTACCACAGATGAAGAGGAATGATTAGAGTTCTTATGTTGATTATGCCAATTGAGTGTTGTATCAACAATGTACTTGTTATAATAATTATGTAGTATATAAGGATTGTACTGCAGTACTATTTCATTAAGGACTTGAGATTGTGTGGAAAAAAGAAAAGTGACTCAATATCAGGTTAAATTTTTGGAAAATATATGGTTGAGAGAAAGATAAACCATAATATGGTTCAGATACCGAGGTGGTGATTTTAGAATAATACATGATTGATTTGGATAAATTATATTGGATATTATTGACTACCTTGAAGCTGATTAATGATTTGTATATTCCATTATTGTTGGGGTTTAAAACATTTTTGGATTGATGAAGTATATCCAGCATTCAATATGGAATAAGGGAGCATGAATGTAATCAATAAAAAATATGGTAATTCAGGATGTTTCAGTGTATTAAAAGAATACACGATGAAGGTATTCATATGCTATTACGGGTTAAAAAGGTTCTACATTATGTTTACCTTACTTATAAATGTTGGACTGTGAGTTTGGACAGAAGTATTTTGGATAGTTCTAGTTTGGATTATTTTGGATTACCATAAAAGGACAACCCGGAGGTCGGGCGACAACCCGTCGCGTCCGGCAAGGCTGCGAGACTTGAACCCGCAACCGAAGGGCGACAAGGGTGTATCACCTACCACTAGCCCACGAGATGTCCTGGATTAAATAATGTTGTTTTCTTTAAAGATCTGGTAGATGAATTAAAAATTCATTTATTTTGGAACCCTGTACGAATAACATTCTATTATCTTTTAGAGTGAAAGATGAGTTTGTGGTAGAAATTTATTAATGGATAAAACTCTAATTATAAAGTAAGTATATCTCCTTATGATCTTAGCCAATCTCATAAATATATTCCTCAACATTAATAAAAGGAACTTAGAACAAAAATGTTGTCCTAGATGGTACCTTAAATCATCACTAATTCATGGCTTTGGGATTGTTGGCCTTTTCATAGCCATGTTCTCTACCACTCTCCATCAGATAATTGATGGTTAGATTTCTCTTCCATATCCATATTTTCCTACATGGAACCCTAGTATGTGTTATGTTCGGTAATCTTCATACTTTCCACCCTTTTTTTTAAAATAGAGGCCTCATTAATTCATTTTTCGATGTGGGATTTAAACTAAGATATTTTGAAACGTCAAAAATGTGTTATCCTAATATCCTATGTTTTGTTGAACCGATGGTATTTCAAATCATCATAGATTGATAAATTTAAGGACCTCAATTTTACACTTGTTTGTGATTGATGACCTCAATCACTACCTATAAATATTTACGTTTTTCCTCCAATTATATGTCTCTAATTGCCACCAATGTTCTCCTAATCGAGATCATAATTTGGTGGTGAACCTTTCATTTATCTTTTCCTCATATTAAGACTAAATTTTAGTAACCCAATTTCCGATGTGGGTTTTCCCACAAATATATTTTCTACTTTCAACCTTTTATTTTTGAAGAACAATTTCAAATTGCGAGGACGCAATTTATTGAAGGAGGGGAGAATGTAACACCCCAAGATTTCATAGTGTGTTATTTCTTCAAAATAATTCAATAACTTGCACTACACGCAACACTGAGTTCAATTGCACTATGACTTGCCAAAAAAAAAAGCCATTAAAAGAGGTCATGAATAGTATTAACTAAATTTTAAACTTTATATAATCCTTATAATTTTAGAATCCATATTATGAGTTTCTTAGTCATAATGGAAGAACAGATTCATTTTCAGTATTGCACTTTTATCAACTTTTGATAGTGAAACCTTTTTAAATACAATATTTTAAACTTTTTGACTAAATGGAGACATCAAAAAAAATTTAAAATGAAACATCCCAAGCTTCCACGGTACGCTTTCCTTTGAATAAAACAGTAGCGTGTGTTGTACGCAACTTCGAGTTCTAACACACCGTAACCAATCAAACTAGCTGTTATGAATAGTAATACCTACTTTTTGAAATTATATATATTTTATATTTTAAAATGGACTTAATTTTTGGGTTCGGAATATCAAATTTAGCCTAAGGTGAAATTTTGGTACTTTTCTGATAACTTTCATATTTTGATGAATAGTGAAAATTACTAAATTTTAATTAAAAACAACTTTTTTAATCAAAATAATTAATAGTGATAAATTATGAATTTGAGTGGTTTTAAAGTATATTTAGAATATAGTTTTACTATTTAATATAATGTTGGTCATTGGACATAATTTTACAATTAAACCGAACATAAACAAGTGTCAATCTTTTGGTAGTTATTATCTCTTAAAAACACGCTTTTTGTTTTGACAGCGGGAATTAATTTTAAATTAATTTCTGCCACTTCTGTGTTTTGAATTTAGAAAAATGGATTCCATATTTGGAATCAGGATGTTCAAATTGTGTAAATAGGTAACTTTTATTTTTAGACATTTTGAATAATTACTGCGGTAAATATTTTATTTACCATGGTTAAGGGTAAATCCGGTAAATAAGGGTTAAAAAATAATATTATAATAATACTAAATTACCCTAAAACGTGTCTTAACCCTATTGGTTGATACATGGTCGACCATGGGCATCTTTGGGTCTATTTTGGGACCCCATGGATCCACTTGTAAGTGATAATGACACATTATTTTAATAAAGCTAAAATAAAAATAAAAATGGCATAAGCTTACATCTTTTAGAAGAACAATTTTTACATAGGGCTATACCTGTTGGATTTTCGATTATAAATATTCATTAGAAAGATAAAAAGATTTCCTACATAATGATATTTTATTTATAATTTTTAGACATTAAATAATTTATTTTATTTATGACACAATGATGATGCAGTAATTACTAAAATAGTGAAAAATAAAAATAATTGATCTTATAAATACCCAAATAATTATAATATGAAACTTTTAATGAATTAAACTAATTTTCTAGGCTAATATGATATATTAGGATTGATTTAATGGACTTTTTTCGAAGTAATCAATCTGTTATGAGTTTCAAAAAAATCAACTATTGAATAGTGTCAAAATTGACATAAAAGAGTTCTTAAAACAAATATTATATTATTAATTGATATTAAATTCCTAAAAATCTAAGGTTCGGCCAAGAGACTTATATTATGATAGGTTAATCATTAATGGACCACTTGGGGGTCGCTTGGATTTATATAGTAAGTTTATTAACCATATTATATAAAAATACAAAGAGACATTGTAAAAGTGAAACTAATTAACTTAGAGTTAATACTTAAAGATAAGGTTAATATAAGTACCCAAACCTGTCTAAATTCTATTGGATGAGTTTTTTTCGACCTATCCCCACCTCATACTTTGAATAGTCAACTTTGGAGCCTTTAAAAACCGAATATGAATTTATTATAAATTAATATTTCTAGCTTTTCCAAAGGTGCCCCTCACCCCTCTTATAAAAGGGCACTCCTCCTTCTCATTTCTTCACACCTCTAAAGCCTTTTGGTTCGGCCAAACTCTGCCCAAATACTCTCCCAACATCCCTCAATACAACCTAGAGGCCTTAGTTTGATCAGAAAGCCAACCTAAGGAGCCATTTTGATCAAATCAAAAGGAAGAACCCGAAGAAGAGGTAATGATTTCACCACCCTTTTCTAAGTTCATTTCTTCTTCCACTTCTTCTTCCTTTGTTCTTACCATTCTAAAATAATAACTCCAGTATCTCACATATACTGTGATGTTATTATAAGTATGGTACAACCATATTCAGTATTCTATCCACCCTTTGAATAACATGTCACCATACGTGCGTACGTACGGCTTACCGTCTCCACGTCGTGGTGTAATTGTTATTCAATATAATATTATTTGGATGGGTATAATAATGATGTGTAACTCATGTAAATAATAAATATAACATATTAATGATTATGTATATATTATATACCATCCATTTATATATTATTTTAATATCAAAAGAATGATATTGTCGCTCGTGCGTACGTACGGACTACCGTCTCCACGAACGCGATGAGATTCATTCTCCATCGTAACCATTAAAGTATAATTATCATTTTATGATTTAAAAATGATGTTTAAGGACTTTATATCATTCTGGATATGAATAATATACAACCTATCCTTTACATACATGTCTTACGTAACAAAACATACAAAAGAAAACAAGTAAGTTAACACCCGAAACAACGATAATACTAAGATATTATTATCAAATCAATATTAAAAGATCATATATGATATCATATTAATGTATATGACTCTTGTATAATTTAATAACAATTATTTCACCATTATACAGGAGGTTAACCTACCACAACCAAGGAAAAGTACAAGGTAAGGGTTATTTCACAATCTCTTCATTATCCGAGGTTGTTTATACGTAATAATCTACTGGGATTTCATTATCATCCACATCCATGTTTCTTCGAAATGTATTTCAAAACATTTTTACTATTTACAAGAATATGGGTTAAAGTCATTTATACCCTTGTTTGACTTTTTATAAGAGGTTTATAAAGGAATCTTTCCGTCGTTTTCAAAACAAGGTCCTTTTTAACCTTTTCGACAGAATTGAGGTAAGAATGTTTTTTTAACTTATACGGCGGGTGCGGTTACTTTCCGCTGTTATAAAATCGTCGAAGCTTTCCTTACAAGCTTATAAGAATATTTTCAAAGAAAATGTTTTATTTTATATGGATCTTAAATGTTTTCAAAATAAAAGGAGATACTTCTTTTAAAAGAATTTTGATTTCATCTATGTCAACATCCTTTGATGGATTTTAAGATTATTTGAAGTTGATTTATTATAATACAAAACTTCTATATTGTATTGAAGGTTTTGTGATATGTTTGAATGTGGATGTGCTATTTTATACCATTCATAGTTTATGGTTAAACTCTTGACATTTCGTATGCTAGTTTTAACCCGAATGTTTATGTTATATTTCAAACTTTTCTTCAGATGAATGTGCTAAACAAGTATGTTCCGGGTTGGGGACCGGTAAAAGTAAGCCCTCCAGGTTGGGGACTGGTTAAAGTAAGCCCTCCAGGTTAGGGACTGGTAAAAGCAAGCCCTCCGGTTTGGTCTCCGGTTATTAGAGGTACTCCGGGTTGGTGTCCGGTTATTAGAGGCACTCCGGGTTGGTGTCCGGTTATTAGAGGCACTCCGGGTTGGTGTCCGGTTATTAGAGGCACTCCGGGTTGGGTTCCGGTTAGAAGTAACCCCTAGGTCTTGGGATGAGGCCTAGACAATGAAATTAACGTTTGACATTATGCATTCCAACATTATGAAAGTGGTTAATGATTTTTGCATGTGATTATTCGATTAGTAGAATATCCATGTGAATAAGTAAATGGCATTATTTCATTTTATTTATGCCATACCATGTTGAAAGTTCATGTTTTAAAGGCTTTTGTTTTAGTTATACATTGCCTTAAAATTTTATTCTTATTTATGAAAGTTTCCTCTATATTGTTATCCTTACTGGGCATTTGAGCTCACCCCTTTTCTATGTTTTATTTTTCCCAGGATGTGAAGAAGTAAGTTATGAATGACCTGCAGGGATTTTATGAGAGGTTAATAGTGTGGATTGTGGAAACATTATGTTGTTGTATTAGTTTTTCATTTTATGATGTAATGTAAAACTTATGAATATATCTAGTGTTTCCAAGGCTACTAAACCAATCGGTCTTTCGAGATTTGATCTTTCTTGTGATCATGCCAATGTTACGAAGTAATGCACCGACTCTGGGTAACTGGGGTCGGGGCGTTACACATAGGGTACACATGTAATAAGAAACTACTTTCACTACATTTAAACACTTATTTTAAGCCTTATATACACCTATTGTGGTTTAAAAATTATCTCTTGATTTTTAATGACAAATATTTTTGTTCTATTAACCCCAATAAACCACTAAAGGGTATTAATATATACATTAGAATCATTCATTGATTGTGAAATGTGATCTATGTAACCCAAAATCCTTAATCATGGTATTAAATTCAATTACAGAAATTTTTATATTGGATGATCTAGGTGACACAAAAATGCATGTACATGATATGAATGTGATAGGAGGGACCAAAATTATATATCCCTCCAATTCATTGGTTAACGTAATTCTCTTATAGGATACCATGTAAGTTGTACATGAGGTTATCCTAATCACACTATTTTTTGATGACTCTGTATTTAGACATGACATGAATATTTTATGCCATTTTATATTTTACTCCAGTATTCACATGTTTCTTTGATGGTATCATCTTATATCATGCTTTAGTTTTTAGGTTTATTATTCTCACACTTTTATGTCACCAAGATATTCTTCTTGACAAACATGTAATTATTTCATTGTGTTATGATTATATTATTCCTTTACATGGATTAATAGCTCACTTCTTTCCAATATATGTAACCATGTTTTCCCATATTGTATTATAATATCAATGGAATTTAAGAGCATGTCTTGGATGTCAAGAAAAAAATTTGTATCACTATTTCATGTTAATATTCTATGTAAAGAATTTCAAAAAGTAATATGTCATGTCAATATTATATAATTTTATTACATGTATATTTAGGTAATAAATCATGAAATATGATATGTAAAAGATATGGTTTTTTGTATTGGTCATGTTAAGTGTCATAAGATGATGTCCTTTTAATTTAAAGGAAATGAAACACTTGTAATTACATAAATGATTGAAATATAATTTAGGTGAAATTATTACCAAGAGGGAAAAATTTCAAAATGATTATATTTTATTGTCGAAATATTTTCATCCAAAACAGGTTTGATTGTTTTTTGTTCCATTTTAAACCTTATCTTTGGGTTTAACCCATTCGATATCCAATTTTGACCTAAACTCTGATATTAACTTTATCAATACTAAATCTTTCTAAATTTAATTCTAAGATAAAAATTTGACAGAATTGGTTAAGGGATCAAATATGGTATAATATAACACCCAAAATTTTCTCATCCTATATTTTTATTATATTTAAATCATTTAATAATACATTACTTAAAAAAATAAAAGTAAATTCATTTTAAAAACTACTACCATATTATTACAATAAATACGTCAATGTATGGAATTAAAATGTAAACTCACTATAAATCAATTATACATTACTGATAAAAATATAAATCTTGTTAAATCCTAATAAATCAAAAAGATATTACTTTTTATGTTCTTAAAATCATTTATATTGATATTTCTACTACTTTCAAAAGAACCATGCTTGCATTGTGTAAGAAATTATTGTAATTATACCCTAACTAGAAATAGAAAATTAATTAACATCCTAAAAATAAATATATAATGTTCAATATATAATTTTATATAGGTTTGGTCAAAATAAAATCACCTAATACATATATGATGGGTGGAAAAGTGATTTTCAAAGCCCTATAACATTATTTTTGACATTAATTACTAGATTTACCCTTACCCAGGGACAAATATTTATCATAATTATAATTAATTATAACCATATATAATGTTTACCATTTTATAATTATAGAAATTTTGATTAAAAATATGGAATCAATTTTATCGAATTCAATATCAATAACTTTCATAAATTTATTTTAAAATAATTTCACAAAACGCAATAAAAAATAGTGTTATAGAAAAAAATAATTTTTATGTATAAAAATGTTTTTATAAAAAAATTAAGCATAACATCATTTATAATGAAATTAATTGGATCATTTATAATCAAGGAAAAAATAATTTTTTACATTTAATTGAAAATAAGATGTTACTTTTAAAATAATTTAATAGAAGATTTTGTTTTCTATAAAATTTGTATTTTTCACATTTCAATGAAAATAAATCTTTAGAAAAATCCAAAAATATTATCATAAGATAATTTGGTATAGTAATTTAAATATTTATTTCATTTTTCTAAAATTATATTTCTAAAAATTTAATAAATGAAGTATAATAGTCTCTCATAAAAAACCATTTTTGAAGAATTTTTTTAAAATAAAATCACTTTATTAAAAAGTGGGTGTTTATTCATAATCATTTTAAAATATTTTTTTATTGTGTAGGATCATTATATATTTATATATTTAAAAATTAATTTACTGCAATTCAATAACTAGGATATAATGGTCGTATTTAATCTAATATTATTTTGTGGTTCATTGAAATTTTTTTTTTCATGTAATTTACCCTATAGAACATAATGTTATTTGAAAATATCATGTTGTTACATCAACTATATAGTCCCTATCAGGTTATGCATGCCCACCATCCAATCCAATAATTGATATGATTACAATTATCATATCCCTCTAACCCCTGTTCACTAGGAACACATCTGTAACCCCCTCTAACTAAACTACATGTTATTTGTGACATCTGAAACATTGATAACTCTAATATAGCTGATCATAGTTGTTCACAAGTCCTCAAGAACACCTTATTTTATTCCAAATGATGTTGAATAGTAGAGAGGAACATTGTTGGTACAGTGGGGATATTATACACTATTAATCATAGTTTCACAATAATGAGATAATGAATAAATAGAAGAAAAATAATTACGAAAAATATATATGGATATGTAAATCATTCAGATACTAACAAAATTTTAAACCAAAAAATTGGCACCATATAAAAAATGATGATTATTTTATGGTGCTAGAAAAAACATAGGCATACATACATACACACACACACATATATATATATAGGTATAAAAAACACTACAAATTTCCAAAAAAGCTATCAAATAGCATCACGGGACAAGGATCAGTCTTGTGCTTCCAGGATACCATGCTATAATAAATCAAGAATCCAAGACCAACTGCTTTCCTTTTTTCCTTATCTTCATCCATAATGTCTACACAGGTGCAAAACATTGACCCAAAAAAGATGTTAGATATACTCAGTATCCCACTACTAAGGATTCATAGAATTATCCAGAAATTTCATATAATATGGGTAGTATATAAATATAATAAAGACTAAACAATAATGTAAACTATAAATGGTCCGATCTAGTTCCCTAAGGACATTAGGATTATACTACCTTATACATATCATTTCTACAAAACCCTAAATAGATTTCATGATGAATATATATATATATATATATTGAGTAAATGTATGTATATACACTATATATGTAATAACATTTAAAATTGTATAATTAGATATGTAGTGCTATCCGAGACACAAGGCATGACTCGGGAATCCATGTTAAGTAACTAGTGTCTCATAAAGTGGTAGGGGATTTCATGCAACTGTATTATACTTCATGAAGATCAATGTCCTCAAGTATCAATGGTATAAGGTACCCCATGCCAATGTATCACTAGTTTATGGGATTCCATAGCTAGGTATCATATTTTTAGGATTGTTTTGACTGTGTATCAAAGTCAAGTGGGAAACCATGATTGAGTATCCTATAAGTAGGTATTCTATGATCCATTATTGTATTAGTAGTTATTCAATTCTGGAATATCATAGAAAATATGTACTCAAATAGTCTTTATCATGGGCCAACAAATGGGTTATAATTCATTAGTGATCCACTTAAACTAGGGTGTAAACAATGTTATTATAGAAACACATTATTTAGTCATACAACTCACATTCCAATAAAATTATTATTCATTTCATCATGATTACAACAAAAAATCCCATATGAGGTGGTTTGGTCACATAAGAAGTTATACTATCAATGGGAAATTATATAAGCACAACCAAAGAGATCAATATCTTGATGTAGACTAATTTTAAAAGCAATAAAGAGACTGGAGGTGTAAGAACCCGGATCTTCATTTCAGGTATGTCTTTCCTTTTCTGGAGTTTCTGAGAATTTTTGGAGTTTCTGGAAATTTTTGAAGTACACGCCGTGTACTTTATGAGTACACGTTGTGTACACTTTCCCTGCTTGAAACCATGTGCTGGCTGTGTCCAGACCACACACACGGTGTGTAGGGGTGACTTGGAGACCAATTTTGGTGGAGTATGGAAAAACCCAATACACGCCGTGTACTTTAAAAATATGTGCCGTGTACTTTTCTTTTTTTCACTAAACGTGCCAGGGTCACGCTTGACAGACAGAACACACCCATTCTCCAGGTTCTTCGTCCGAGAGCAACCCGTATAGCCGGATCTTCCCCGAGTCCCCGCCTCTCCGTACATTATCCGATTTGAGCACGGACGATTGTGTTGGAAGCGCAGTGGTGAGTTCTTCCTTATGCTTGAACATTGTTTTCCAATTCTCCCTCTTTCTCAAGTTATCTAATTTTGAAAATTTTGTATGTTTTCTCAGATCTATGACGTTCTAGGTAGAATCAGCCGTCGTGGTTCAAGTATATCAATCTCCTAGAATCGAGGTAGGTGTTTTGTGCCTTACCGTTCAAATTCTTTGAGTTTTATGTGCAAATTCCTCCAATACCCATGAACAGGGTATTGCGTGTTTACCTTTTTTCCCTCGTTGTTTTCCTGCCTTGCATGTATGCTTTTGTAGAGGTAAATTTGACCATGTTAGAGGATAATTTGTTGTGATGGGATGTTTTTGAACTTGCTTTGTTCTGTTCATGACCTTTGGGTCTTGTTTTCTTTTTGCTGCTACACCTATTTCATGCCTTACGGTTATTGGTTGAAGTGAAACTCATGACATGCTTGTTGACTTGTAGACTACTTATCCATGTAGTTCTATAGGTGTACTTTGGTTATCCAAGTATCCTTATAGGTGTACTTTGGCCTTATAGCATTATTATGCACTGAATGGAACATGGCTCAGAAAACCTGGTGCTATAGACTATAAGGGATAGACCAAGTGAGCTTCCTAGAGAGTCTTAGATATCATAGACTACAGAGGGGATGGACCGAGTGAGCTCATAGAGAATCTTTGATTTTATAGACTACCAGATGGTAGACCGATTGCGGTTCCTCCGAGATTCTTA
The DNA here is from genome assembly GCA_963277665.1 of Viscum album. Classification (NCBI taxonomy): domain Eukaryota; kingdom Viridiplantae; phylum Streptophyta; class Magnoliopsida; order Santalales; family Viscaceae; genus Viscum; species Viscum album. The sequence goes on from OY728127.1 coordinate 926,736,065, forward strand.
CCTTGTTTAATCTCTTAAAGAACCTTCCCAAGATAGAGGAGGAATTGACAGAGTGAGCTTCCTCAGAGAGTCTGTGGTGTACCTGAGGCTATAGGAGGAATTGATCAAGATAGCATCCACAGAGAGTCTATAGACCTTGGGGCTAAGAGGGTTAGACCGTGTGATCTTCCTCAAGAGAGTCCCTGACTACCCTAGACTATAAGGGGGATTGACCAAGTGAGCTTCCCCAGAGAGTCTTGTAAATTCGTATGACCAAGTCAGAGGGGTTAGGCTGAGTGCACTGCCTAAAGGGTTGTGGTACTTCTTGGATAAGACCAGAGGGGGTGGCTGTGAGTACTTCCCAGAGGGTTTCATCTTATTAGCTATTTGTTTCACTACTGTTGATTGGTTGTGGATTGTTTTCTACTATGTATCATCCTGTGTTACTGCTTACTATTACTTCCTATTGCTTGTTGTTGTTGTTTTCTGCTTCTTGTACTTTTACTCACCATATACTCACTGACTGTTAGGCACAGATCTTCGGGTGAATGCCTACTGGGATTTTATCTCACACCCTATTTGGTCCATGCTTTTAGGCACAAGAAGAATATGTTGTTGCAGATATAGACAAGGGAAAGTGCCCTTCGACTTCTGGAACTTGATTGCTTGGAGCAGGGGAGCATGGGACCGAGCTTGGCTCGTTATGGTGAGGAGCTGTTTACATTTATTTTGTACTTGTTTTGGTATTGTAGTGTTTTCCAGCATTGTGACTTGTTTGGCCATTTTCCTAGTTATGTATCGTGCATCATTTCCTATATACATATGTGCTCCAGTTTGTTGATTTAGTCTTCCGCTGTTATATTGTTGGTTATTACAGCTTCCGCTATTGCACATTTATTTTTCTTCCATTGTGTACTCTACCGATGAGGGCATAGTTTCCCCACAGTCACACCTAAGGCCCTCGCTTCTAGTCGGCAGCCTCTGGCGTTTGGGGAAATGCGCATGAGGCCATGTGACCAACCGGGTACGGGGCGCCTCTGGGTGGCTTTCGGAACTGAGACGTTACAAAGTGGTATCAGAGGAGTTCTTTTCTCTTGCCTTACTATTTGGAGACTTTAGCCAGGGATAGGACGGATTCAGTACTTGGTAATAATCTGTGCCCAGGAGTAACTAACCCCTGTACAGGGAAAAACCATACTACCTCTTTATTGAAGTTTTCTGGTTTTCAGATTTTATAGTTGATACGATTTCACCTAGAGTGATTCACAAGCATTGTACTGCTATTGTTTTGATATTACAGTTCTATTTTTGTCGCAAACTAATGAGATGGGGGTATTCCATCTCATGAATCATATAGTCACTTGTATAAATCACATGCCATGCATTCTTTCCATGCCATTTAGGGTGCATTAGAGATTGCATGCTGTTGTGATAGACGTTGTGTAGATTATTCATGTTGTTGTGATAGATGCTTGATATAATCTCTGTAGCTTGTTAGAGAATTGTTTGTATTGTACTTTGTTTAAATGAATGCCAGATTTTGATTCTTGAGGTGTTATAGGTACTCTTGAATCAGAAATTGGTGGATCACGATCATTTTTTCTCTTGTACATGACTGTAGGGGATGCCAAGATCTGATTCACGGGGAGTATGGGCCCTCACAGATCGGAATTTGGAACCTCTTTTCCTTTTTTCCATGTTTCTGGGTTTCTATGTAGTTTCTGAGCTACTGCCTAGAAACAGCTAGAATACACGGCGTGTACTTTCTGGTTACACGCCGTGTAGTTTTTAGGCCGTGTTAATGATTGAGTGTATAGGAACACGGTGTTGTGAAAATAACTTCCGGACTTTGCCGTGTTCGGTATGTACATGCTGTGTAGTTCAGAGCCTTGTACCCAGCCATGTCACTAACAACACGGGTCAGGGAATCTCAAGTAGAACACGCCATGTTGCTTTTGGAACATGTCGTGTAGTCTTTCCCAGGTAACTGACCGTGTGACGAACAACATGGGAAGATGTCACCTTCTACTATACACGCCGTTCTTGTTTGGAACACGTCATGTAAGGGCTATCCATGTCGACGACCGTGTAACAAACAACACGGGTCACCGATTCAGTGTCTAGTACACGCCGTGTCCCTAGGAAATATGCCATGAAGTCTGAGGTTAGCCGTGTAAAGAGACACAATTAGAGGAATTGTCTTCATGTACACGCCATGTGTTGGGTCAACAAGCCGTGTAGTTTGAGGTGTTACACGACCTGTAGGGCAGGCGTACACGCCCATGTCAGTGGCTTAAGAAGACACACCATGTAGTTTTTATACATGCCGTGTAGTCGTGTTTAGTAAACTTATGTGTTTTTCTTCCCCTGTTCCTATTTTTGTACTCTTGTGTTCTCTTTCATTGTTTTTTTGATCTAAGGTGTACTTTTGATCTTTCAGAGCTATGCCTTTGAGACATCCTCCGGTTGTACTTCTGTCATCAGGCAGTGATCAGATGCCAGATATGGCTGATCAGGGACTTCCTTCCAATCCTCTAGTCGATCCAGCCTTGGCACCAGCTGTCATACCCATTGCAGGCGTCGAGGCATAGTTCCGGGAGGACTTCCTGAGGATGATGCAAACCTTCTAGAGAGCGCCGCCTCCTGCCCCATCGATGGCTGAGTTGACGCGGTTTTTCTAGAAGCAGCATCCTCCTAATTTTTCTTGAGATGAAGGACCTCAGGCTACAGAATCATCGATAGAGGCTACACTGACCATCTTGGAGCACCTAGAGATCCCTCTAGAGTAAAGGGTGAAGTTGGCTACTTATATGCTCTGGGACACAACCAAGAGGTGGTGGGAGGTGATCTCACGGTCAGGGCATTAGTAGGATATGTCTTGGGATGAGTTTCGATGCACCTTCTATGACTACTTCTATCCGGATACCCTGAGGGCCGATCGAGCCAGAGTGTTTATGAGTTTGTAGCAGGGTACTCTCTCTGTTATGGAGTACTCGTCTCGCTTCACTGAGCTGCAACGTTTCACACCGATCCCAGAAGGTGATGAGTTGTTCCTTGCTAGGAAGTTCAAGGATAGTCTCAGGCAGGAGATTCATTCCCAGGTGAATATCTTCTAGTTGACTTTGTTATCCTCCATCGTCAACTGGGAGCTGATCACTAACCACAATCTGAGAGATTCTGGAGTAGTGAGCCTGGGTGGTTCGTCATCCAGAGCTGGTGTTCCATAGATGTAAAGTAGGAAGCATCACAGATAGTCTTCTCGAGGAGATTGAGGTTCGAGAGATGTGTCTTCAGGAAGCCAGGTTGTATGCTACCAGTGCGGTAGGAGTGGGCATACTAGGCCTCAGTTCTAGAGGGATCTGATGAAGTGCCGATCTTGCAGCAAGATGGGCCATCTTCAGCGTTTCTGACACATTATATCACCTTCAGCTGGTGGTAGGGGTTCCTCTATGACCCCGCATTCTGGAGATGCTTCACCAGTTTCCTACTAGTCAGGGAACTGGAGTTCTTTCGGCCGTTTAGGCTGAGGTGGAGGACATGGTCGTGGTGGGCAGTCACCAGGTCATCAGTAATAGTAGAGTGGACCATCTCAGAGTAGTAAGCCAGGGGCGTAGGGCTGTGGTGTAGGCCAGTCTTTTGCCGCGGGGTAGACCTATCAGAAGTAGGATCCCGACACTTCTACAGTTCGAGGTATGATCTTAGTAGCCTCAGTTTTATCTTCGGATATTTTCAATACTGGTTCTTCCCATAGCTTTATCTCTATTGCAGTTGTGGAGAGCCTTGGGTTTTTTATCTTTTCGTCTGCCGACTTGTTGACTCTTGACATTCCATTGGGAATGAGGACATATAGCGTACGACAGTGAAGAGAGTTCCCTCTCGAGGTTGCGGGGTGTCATTTCTTATGGGACCTCTATGTCCTAGAGATGACGGGTTATGAAATCATTCTCGGTATGGACTGGTTGGTTCCTTTCTAGGAAGTCATCGATTTCTATCGTCATTGGGTGAGTTTCGTATCACCATAGGGTGGATCATTCCTTCATAGAGGTGGGTTGGATGTCCAGGTGGGTAGAGCTTGACCAGAGCATCATGGGATAGGGGAAGTTAGAGCCCAGATTGCCAGTCTTTATTTGGATGACCATGGGACTTCGTAGTTAGACTTTCCTCCAGTGGTGGGTCATTTTAGGTATTGCTTTCTAGAAGACTTTTAAGGATTACCTTCGGAGCGTGAGGTAGACTTCTCAATTGAGATCGTTCCAGGAGCAGCACCGGTGTCCATTCCTCCTTATAGGATGGATACACCTGAGTAGCAGGAGCTCAAGAAGCAGTTGGAGGAGTTGAAGGAAAAGGGTTTCTTGTGACCCAGTACATCTCCTTGGGGTTCGCCTGTCATGTTTTCAATGAAGGCAGACAGTACCCTTCGGATTTGTGTAGATTATCGGAAGATGAACCAGTTGACTGTCAAGAACCGATATCCCTTTTCGAGGATCGATGACCTCTTTGATCATCTTAGAGGAGCCCAGGTGTTCTGGAATGTCGACTTAAGGTATGGTTATCATCAGATGCGTGTTACACCATCAGATATACCTCTTACAGCTTTCAGGAGCAGGTATGGTCTTTACGAATATACAGTCATGTCGTTCGGTCTTACGAATGTGCCTGCAGTCTTCATGGAACCGATGAACCGAGTGTTCCATCCGTACTTGGACTCCTTTGTCGTGGTATTCGTGGACGATATCTTGGTGTACTCTTACACTCAACACGACCATTCCACACATCTTGAGATCATTCTGAGTACACTGAGAGAGCATTGGTTGTATGCTAAACTCTCAAAGTGCCACTTTTGGATGGATCAGATTCACTTCATGGATCATGTTATCTCAGAGACAGGAGTGTCAGTGGACCGAGAGAAAGTGAGAGCTCTAGTTTCCTTGGAGCAGCCGAAGAACGTCTTTGTTGTGCAGAGTTTCCTAGGGTTGGCTGGATACTAAAGACTCTTCATTCAGGACTTCTCGCACCGAGGATCACTATTGACAGGTCTGACCAAGAAGGCGGCGAAATTTTTATGGTCAGATTATTGTGAGTCAGCCTTTTATGAGCTGAAGGGGAGGTTGACCTTAGCACCGATACTATTCTTTCCAGAGCCGGGCAAGGGATACACTCTTTACTATGATGATTTAGGTATCGGGCTGGGAGCTGTTCTTATGTAGGGAGATGGTGTCGTTGCGTATGGGTCTCGGCAGTTGAGGCCACACGAGAGGAATTACCATATGCATGATCTGGAGTTGGCAGTTGTTGTTCATGCCTTACACTGTTGGAGACACTACCTTCTGGGAGTGCACTTTGTGGTTTTCACCTACCACAAGAGTCTCAAGTATATCTTCACTCAGCGTGATCTGAATCTGAGACAACGTAGGTGGGTCGTGTATCTTCAGTCCTTTGACATCGAGCTCACCTATACGCCGGGAAATGGTAATGCAGTAGCAGATGTGTTGAGAAGAAGAACTCAGACTCAGGCAGTTCGGGAGGCCATCAGTGAGTGGTAGCTTATGGATCTGTTCTCTGATATGCATCTAGAGGTGCATGACAGGCAGGGATAGATTTACCTATCTCCTGTGGTTGTTACCTCTACACTTCTTGATCGGGTACGAATAAGATAGCTATCAGACTCAGAAGGCTTAGTCCTGCAGGAGAATGTGTCAGGAGAGGACCCTCTTCCTGGATGGATGGTGGGAGAGGACGAGATCTTGTGTTTCTAGGAACACGTATGGGTCCCAGCAGACATACGCGAGGAGATGATGTGGGATTTTCATTCATCAGTTTGGTCAGTTAATCCTGGTGTCACCAAAATGTATCAGGATCTTCATCGCAAGTATTGGTGGCAACGTATGAAGAAAGATGTTGCGGGGTTTTCATGAGATGTTCTACTTGTCAGCAGGTGAACACAGATCATCAGTGACCAGCAGGGATTTTACAGAAGTTACCCATTCCGGAGTGGAAGTTGAATGATTTAGCGATGGACTTCGTGGCCTGGTTATCGAGGTCACCTCGTGGAAGTGATGTTGTTTGGGTCATCGTCGACAGGCTTACGAAGGTAGCACACTTCTTTCCGATCAACGAAACCTTCAGTGTCGATGATCTGGGAAGACTGTACATAGGAGAGATTGTACGTCTACCTGGAGTTCCACACTCTATTGTTTCATACAGGGATGTGCGCTTTACCTCTCGGTTCTGGAAGGGACTTCCAATGGCTTTGGGTACACATGTACTTTTGAGTACAGCGTACCATCCCCAGACTGATGGCCAGTTCGAGCGCATGATCCAGGTGCTTGAGGATATGCTTCGAGCTTAGATCCTAAACTTCAGCGGTTCTTGGGAGAAGAATATACCTATTTTGTATTTTTACTACAATAATAGTCTTCAGGTGACCATTCATATGGCACCACACGAGGCTCTGTATGGTAGGTCATGCCGATCACCCTTATGCTAGCTGGAGGTAGGAGAGGCAGCTTTGTTGGGACCTCGTCTTGTTCAGGAGACCACTGAGAAGATTGAGTTGATTTAGAAGAGGATGACTACAACACAGTCTCGTCAGAATACGTATTTTGATCAGCGGAGAAAACCTCTGGAGTTCGAGGTCAGAGAACAGGTTTTCCTGCATGTCGCACTGAAGTTGGGACACAAGAGGATTCAGAGACAGGGTAAGCTTTCACAATGGTACGTTGGGCCATTCGAGGTGTGGGAGAGAGTTGGGTCGTTCGCCTATCTGTTGTAGCTACCTCAATGGTACCGAGCTATGCATGACATCTTACACATCTCTCAGCTCCTACATTACTTTTCAAACAAGTCTCATGTCTTTCAGCCCGAGGAGGTTGAGCTCGAAGCAGATGCATCGTTTGAGGAGTATCCCATCCAGATTGTCGATCATGGTATGAAGGTTTTCTGTGGACGGTCTGTTTCTCTGGTACGAGTGTTATGGCAGAACGGGCGAGTACATGATGAGACTTGGGAGAGGGAGGCTGAGGTTCGATCGCAGTGGCCAGAGCTGTTCGAGGATTCTTCTTCTATTCCCATCTAGGTTAATTCAAGGATGAATTTATTTAAGTGGGAAATTTATAAGAACATAGATCTACATTTCAGGTATGTCTTTCCTTTTTTGGATTTTTTGAGAATTTCTTATTTTTCTGGAAATTTTTGAAGTTCACGCCATGTACATTCTGAGTACACGCTGTGTACTCTTTTCCTGCTTGAAACCGTGTGCTGGCCGTGTCCGGACCACACACACATTGTGTAGAGGTGACTTGGAGGCCGATTTTGGTGGAGTATAGAAAAACCCACTACACGCCATGTACTTTAACAATACACGTCGTGTACTTTTCTTTTCGTTTTCACTAAACACATCGGGGTCATGCCTGACGGACAGAACACGCCCCTTCTCCAGGTAATTCATCCAAGAGCGACCCATACGGCCGGATCTTCCCCGAGTCCCCGCCTCTCTGTCCATTCTCTGATTCAATCATGGTCAATTGCATTGGATGCACAACGGTGAGTTCTTCCTTCTGCTTGAACCTTGTTTTCCAATTCTCCCTCTTTCTCAAGTTATCTAAGGTTGAATGTTTTGTGCGTTTTCTTAGATCTATGACGTTCTAGGGAGAATCATCCATCTTGGTTCAAGTATATCGATCTCCTAGGATCAAGGTTGGTGTTTTGAGCCTTACTGTTCAAAATCTCTGAGTTTTATGTGCAAATTCCTCCAATACCCGTGAATGGGGTATTGTGTTTTTACCTTTTTTCCCTCGTTGTTTTCCTGCCTTTCTTGTATGCTTGTTTAGAGGTAAATTTGACCATGTCAGAGGATAATTTGTTGTGCTGGGATGTTTTTGCCCTTGTATTGTTCTGTTCACGACCTTTGGGTCTTGTTTGCTTTTGGCTGCTACACCTATTTCACGCCTTGCAGTTATAGGTTGATGTGAAACTCATGACATGCTTGTTCCTTATAGACTGTTTATCCAAGTAGATCTATAGGTGTACTTTGGTTAGCCAAGTAGCTCTATAGGTGTACTTTGTCCTTATAGCATTATTATGCACTGACTGGAATGGGGCAGAGAGAACCTGGTGCTATAGACTATAAGGGATAGACCAAGTGACCTTCCCATAGAGACTTAGAAATTATATACAAGGGAAAGCGCCATTTGACTTCTAGAACTTGATTGCTTGGAGCAAGGTAGCAAGGTACCGATCTTGGCTCGCGATGCTGAGGAGCTGTTTACTTTTATTTTGTACTTGTTTTGGTACTGTAGTGTTTTCCATCATTGTGACTTGTTTGGATGTTTTCCTAGTTATATATCATGCATCATTTCTTATATACATATGTGCTCCAGTATAACGACCCATAATTTACATACATTGTTAGTACTTCAAAAATTGAAGCACAGTTATAACAACATATAACAAAACCAGGAAAGGACCATATAGGTATAGAGTCTTTAGAAACTGGGAAACATAAACAACTGGTTCATAAAGCATCAACTTTTCCTCCCACTTATTTCATCATATCTAGAGTCCCTTTTTGGCATATCCTACTTAATAAACTTCTTCCTGACCTGGGGAAATAAAACATATAAAAGAGTGAGCTCAAATTCTCATTAAGGGTAAAAAAAAGAAATATCAATCACATCATATACTTAAGAACATAACTTTTGGAAATCTTAACCTGAAAAAAGGATCATAATTTCATAACATGGGATAAATCATAGTAGTGAAATGTAATGCCAATAATCATAAATTAAAACATGAAACTTTGTGGCATACACACATAATCATATAGAATCATTTCTTATCAGTCAAGACTCATTGCCAAGACTATCTTAGTGGAAAAATTCCATTTCTGAACCGAGTTCACTCCTCGTTTCAGTCCTGTTTCACTGAACCGGTTTAACCTGCTGTTCCAGCCATGTCTATCTCATGAGATATAAAATCTTTACCCAATGCATTGGAGGGAGATATAGGTCCCACCCATCTCATAATGATACCATTCTTATGTGTGCCACCAAATCATAAACCATACATCATTGCATAATCCATGTAATAAAAATGGGATTCTTAAACAACATGACATCATAAAAAAATTCATATAAGATAAAGGTATTCATAAAAATAATTCCATCACAACATAATCAAATCAATGTAATAATAGGTATAGAAACAGAACCTTATATTATCTTAGATGGAAAATAATTTTGATAAAACACTTGAACTCCATTATTGAGGAAAATATCCTTTCTACTTCAAAAACATTTTCCTTTCTTAACATGTCATACAATTATAAACTAAAAGAAGTTGATTAAAAATAAACATGAAAACTTGTAAAGGAAGCTTCTTGGAAATAATGTTTTAAAAATCCATTCATGCCGTATAAGTTAAAAAAAACATTCTTCTTGTACTTTTTTCGGAAAAGTCAAGAAGTACCTCGTATGAAAAACGACAAAATATTCCTTTCATATCTTTTAATAAAAACTCACCGAAGGGTAAAATTGGATTTAAAGAATTGTAGGTGGATGGAAACAATATTACATATTGAGGAATCATGGATGTGGATGATAAAATACACCCCAGTAAATACCAAAGTATAAACAATATTGGATAAAAATGAGATTGTGATATTTTCCCTTACCTTAGGTCCGATTTTCTTAGTAAGTGTTCGAACCTCCTGTATAATGATTTAAATAATGTTATTGACTTATTCCAGAATCATACATATTGTTATGATATCATATATGGTCATATTATTAGCTTCTTATTAGTAATATTTCATTACTACTTGTTATTCGGGTGTTTATTACTTTTTGTTCTTATGCGTGTTTTGTCGAATAAACTCTTTTTATTCTCTTTAGGTTATCGATACCTCATTTTCAGAATGGTATTAGTGTAATACATATCATATTCATTCATTCAATTCATTTATATAATCATTATGCAATGAAGATCATGTAGAACGAGTCGCATCACATCGTGGAGACGGTATTCCGTACGTACGCACGGGTGATGATATCGTTCCTATGATCGTGGAATTGTATTGGAGTCTATTAATACTATTTCAGAATCAATATAACTTTATTATAGTCATATATAGTCATTATTTACACCATTATACCCATCCAAGTAAGGTGTGGTGGAAAATAGATTACACCACGGCGTGGAGACGATATTCCGTATGTACGCACGCGCGGTGATTTCTTTTTCCGTAGGATGGATAGATGGTGAAATAGGGTTGTTTCATACTTATAATAACATATCAGTATATTAGTGATACTGATGTTATTACTTCATAATGAAACAAAAAAAGAAGAAGAAGTTGAAGAAGAAATAAAGATGAAAGAATAGGTAACAGACATTACCTCTTCTTTGAAGTGCTTCTTTGAGACCTCCTTTTAGGGCACTAAAATAGGTCTTTGAAGTAAACCAGAACCTCTAAGATGTTTATAGGGAAGTGGAGAGGAGAAATTTTCAGGTTTTGGCCGATCTTGAAGGCTCAAAGTGGTGTGAGGAAGAGGGGGAGGAGGTTCCCTTTTATAAGGGAGGAGAGGGGTACCTTTGGAATAACTAAAACAATTATTTTATTATAAAGTCAAATTCGGTTTTAAATAGCTCCAAATTGATTTATTTCGAAACTAAAGTGGGGATGGGTCGAAATACTCTTATCCAATAGAATTTAGACAAGTTTAGGTTCCTATTATAACCTTATCATTGAGATTTAACATTAAGTTAAATAATTTTACTTTTACCGTGTCTTCTTGTGTTCTTATACTATAAGGTTAATAAACTTACTATAAGCAGCCAAACGAACCCCAAGTTGTTATTATTAATATATATAACCTTTTATAAGTAATTTGGCCAAACCTTAGATTTTTATGAATAAAATAACAATTACTAATATAATATTTGTTTTAAAAACTATTTTATGTCAATTTTGACACTATTTAGTAATTGATTTTTGTGAAACTCATAACAGAATGATTAGTTCGAACAAAGTTAATTAAATCAATAATAACATGTCATAGTAACCTAGAAAATTATTGTAATTCATAAAAAGTCTCAAATTACATTTATTTGGGTATTTATAACATCAATTATGTAAATATTTCATTAATAAGATAATTACTTCATCATATTTGTGTCAAAATAAATTAAATTATATAATGTCTAAAAATTACAAATAAAATATAATTATGTAGGAAATATTTTTATATTTCTAATGAATATTTATAGTCGATTTTATCTTATGTATAATGCTATATTAAAAATGATTTTCTTATTAACCATTTATTTTAACTATTTTAACCCTTCTTTAAATAAATTAATAATAAATGTTCTAATCTAATCCAAGTGGGCATAAATGGTCATATTTTATTTTTAAGATTGTTTTTGGTCGAATTACACTTTTCCAATAGAATTGGGACATGTGTTAGGGTAATAATAATATCATTTTTACCCTTAATTACCCTATTTACTTTTAACCGTGGTAAAAAAAGTAAAAAGTTACTATTCACCAAAAATTATTTTCATCTCATTGAACCACATTTTACTTACTGACGTCAACCATGCTCTCGTATTTTCGAAATTCCACTCACATATGCTGTAAAATTAAGTTTTATGAAAAATTCAGTTTTTTTAACTACCACTTAGTGGTTTCACTATTCATCAAAAATTGAAAGTTTTCAGAAAAATACCAAAATTTCACCCTAGGCTAATTTCGTTATTCCGAATCCAAAAATGAAGTCCATTTTGAAAAATAAAATTTATAAAATTTCAAAAAGTGGTTATTACTATTCATAACAGCTAGTTTTAATAATATTTTAATAACATATCATTGTTTAGTGAATCTCAGTATTGCATACAACGCAAGCTATCGAGGAAGGCCGCGGTTGCCTGTAAAGCAAGCCAAGCTAGTGTTGTGTGTAGTGAAATATTACTTTGATGATTTATATAACATAAAAACAAAATATTTCACATAAAAGTCTCAGGTGTTACATTCTACCCCCCTTAAAATGAATTTCGCCCTTGAAATTCATCACTATGTAAAAAAAAGATGAGGATACCTCTCCATCATCATATCCTCAAGCTCCCACATAGCTTCTTCTAATTGGTGGTTCCTCCATAAAACTTTCACCAATCGAGTGGTCTTGTTTCTTAGGACTTTTTCGCTACGATCCAGAATCTCTATCAGCTGTTCTTCATAAGAAAGATCTTGCTCCAGCGGTACAACTTCTGAGCTAAGTACATGTGAAGGATCAGGTATGTACTTTCTCAGGAGAGATACATGTAACACCTCGTGAACTTGAGAGAGATTTGGTGGAAGTTCCAATCGGTAAGCTACCTTCCCAACACGATCCAGTATTTCTAAAGGACTAATATATCTAGGGCTCAACTTCCCCTTCTTTCCAAATCTCATGACCCTCTTCCAGGGAGATATTCGTAAGAACACATTATCACCCACTTCAAACTCTAGGTCTTTTCTTCGGTTGTCGGCATAACTTTTCTATCGACTCTGAGCTGCTCTTATGTGTTGTTGAATAGATCTCACCTTTCTGCCATTTCATCAACGAGATCAGGCCCTAATAGCTTTCTTTCCCCAACTTCATCCCATCAAGTTAGAGTCCTGCATTAATTTCCATAGAGAGCTTTATAAGGATCCATCTGAATACTGGAGTGAAAGCTATTATTATTAGAAAATTCCACCAAAGTTAGGTGTCGATCCCAACCACCTTTCAAATCCATAGAGCAAGCTCTCAACATATCTTCTAGAGTTTGAATTGTTCTCTCAGACTGACCATCTGTTTGAGGATGATAAGCAGTTCTGAAACTCAACTCTGTATCCAGAGTATGCTGAAGACTTCGCCAGAACATTGAGGTAAACCTCAAGTCCTGATCAGATATAATAGAAAGTTGTACTCCATGCAATCTCACCACTTCCTTCACATATATCCTGGCCAGCTGATCCAGAGAGAAATCCTCTCTAATAGCGATGAAGTGTGCATACTTTGTAAGACGATCAACTATGACCCAAATAGAATTATTGCCTTTGGATGTTTTAGGAAGTACTGTGACAAAGTCCATAGTGATGTTTCCCATTTCCATTCGGGTATGGGTAATGGTTGTAACATCCCCTTCGACTTCTGTCTCTCGGCTTTAACTTGCTGACAAACCAAGCATCAAGAGACATATTCAGCAACATCTCTTTTCATGCCATCCCACCAAAAGTACTCTTTCATGTCCCTATACATCTTTGTGCTTCCAGGATGAATAGAGAATGAAGAACTCTGAGCCTCATCCAGCATCTCCTTCTTTAATTCCGGGATGGGAGGAACACAAACCCGATTCCTGAACTTTATTATCCCATCACAATCAAGGTTGAATTCAGGAACATTTCTCACCTTCATTTGTAACTCGACATCTTCTTTCTGTGCCTCTTTAATCATCACATGTATAGATGGTTGAAAATTCATTTGAGAAAGATAAGATTTTTCCCCTTCCATTATAATTCCAAGATCCATCCTTTGTAAATCCATAAATATTGGATCTTTTGCGATCCTCATCATGGATAAACTGACATGGTCTTGTCGACTTAATGCATCTGCCACCTTGTTTTCTTTCCCAGGGTGGTAATAGATTGTGCAGTCATAATCCTTAATCAGCTCCAACCATCTTCCTTGGCGCATATTCAGCTCCTTTTGTTTGAAAATATACTTTAAACATTTATGATCAGTATAAATATCACACCTTTCACCATAAAGATAATACCTCCAAATCTTTAATGCAAATATTATCGCAGCTAACTCCAAATCATGAGTTGGGTAATTTTCCTCAAGTATTTTAAATTGTCGTGAGGCATCAGCTATCACCATATCATTTTGCATAAGAACACACCCCAATCCCTTCTTGGATGCATCACTATATATCACAAACCTCTATCCACTACAAGGCAGTGTGAGCATAGGTGCACTGGATAGCCTTCTTTTCAACTCCTTGAAATTCTCTTCACATTCCTTCGTCCAAACAAACTTAACTCCTTTCTGAGTCAACTTGGTGAGTGGATTAGATAATCATGAAAAATCCTTCACAAAACATCGATAATATCCAGCCAAACCAAGAAAACTTCGGATCTCAGTTACTGTTGTTGGTCTCGACCATCTTTCGATAACCTCTATTTTTGCTGGATCGACAGATATCCCCTCTTTTGAGATTATGTGTCCCAAAAATGCAACTTTTTGAAGCCAAAATTCACACATGGTAAATTTGGCAAAAAGCTTCTCCTTCTTAGGGTCTTCAATATAATTCTCAAGTGATCTTCATGTTATTCCTTGCTCTTTGAATATACCAGAATATCATCTATAAATACTACCACAAACTGATCAAGATAGTCTCTAAAGACTCTATTCATCAGATCCATGAAGATAACAGGGGCATTAGTAAGACCAAACGGCATCACTATAAATTCATAGTGTCCATACCTTGTACGGAAAGCTGTCTTTGGTATATCCTCCCTTTTTAACCTTAATTGATGATACCCTGAACGAAGATCAATCTTGGAAAAGTATTGAGCTCCTCGTAGTTGGTCAAATAAGTCATCAATGCATGGGAGAGGATATGTTTTCTTGATAGTGATCTTGTTATGTTCTCTATAATCAATGAAGAGTCTCATTGATCCATCTTTCTTCTTAACAAACAGAACAGGTGCTCCCCAAGGTGACGCACTAGGGCGTATGAACCCCTTATCATGATTCTCTTGGAGTTTCTTCTTCAATTCCTGCAACTAAATTGGGGCCATTCTATAAGGTGTCTTTGAAATAGGCAAAGCACCCAGTATGAGTTCTATTGAAAAATCAACTTCAGGATTTGGTGGAAGACCCGATAATTCCTCCGAAAAGACATCATCAAACTTCCGTACAATGGGCATATTCTTAATCGTGAGTTTCTCACCAACCATTTGAGATAAATAACCATCATTTAGTGGAATCAAGACCCATATGATGGAAGGAATTTCCACTGGAAGGTTATGTTCATCCTTGCATTGATAGACGATCATAGATTGATCTGGAATATGAAATGTGACTTCCCTTCTTTGGAAATTGATATGAGCTCCATATAAAGAAAGCCAATCCATGCCAAGAATCACATCAAATTCCACTATAGGAAGGCTCACAAGATTTGCAGGTAGCACCTTCCCACAAACTTCGATCAGATAAGAATTATAAACTTTTGATTCGACTTTTGTGCCATTAGGGGTTGTCACAGCTAACTCAACATCTAATTGTCGAGGTAATACGGTGATATCCTTAGAAAATTCTTCAGAAATAAAATAGTGGGTGGATCCAGAATCAAATAAAACATTTGCTACTTTAGAGTGGATGGTAAGTGTACCTTTCACCACATCGTTATCGTACTCCACATCGCTGATAGAAATTGCATGTGACTTTCCTTTATCATTAGCATTAAGAGTTTGTTGACGTAGACCATCATCATTAACCCTTGAATTTGGGAATTGATTGGAATAATGCCCCATCTCTTTGCACTTGAAACATTGAAGTGTTGTAGGTTCATTCTGTGTATCCCTTCCTTTGTTTGCATCATTAGACATCTTCTTCCCATCATTCCAGCATTCAAATGCCCGATGACCTTCCTTTCCACATTTGAAACATTTACTTGTCCCTTTAAGACAACTCCCTCCATGTTTCTTTCCACACTTTGAGCATAAGGGAAAGATCATCTTCTTTTCAGTGTGCTCTTTATATTTTCCTTTGAATTCCATTTTCCTCTTCTTATCAAACCCATATGAATGATGGGTTACTCCAATCTCCATCTCGACTTTGAGAGCACATCGAACGATTTCCTCGTAGCTATTAAAGTCCCTTATGGCTAACACCCTTCGAAGACTTGATTTTAATCCACTAAAGAATCGATCGATCTTACTCTCAGGTTAGATAATAATACCAGAAGCATACCTTGAAAGTCTTGTAAAATTTGATTCATAGGTAACAACAGATTCATCATCCTTTTGCTTCAATTCAAGAAACTCTTTATCCATCTTTGTTCGGAGAATACCAGGGAAGTACTTATTGAAAAATATGTTCTTGAACTCATCCCATTCTATGGACTCAATTTCATCCCTTTTCCTCATATTCTTAATAAGATTCCACCATTGATCAGCATCACCTTCCAAATGATACACTTCTAAGATGACTTTATCATGTTCAAAACATTGAAGAACTGAAAATATATTTTCAGTAGTACTAATCCATTGTTCAGCAACTAATGGATCAGTAGACCCACTGAATGAAGGTGGACGCTGTCTCATGAAGGATTCAACAGAATGTTGCTCCTTCCTTTGCTCGTTTGTAAGTCCTGTATGATTCATAGCTTGAGAATGTTGTGTGAGCATGGCTACAAGATTTTTCATTGCAGTTCCCGTAAGGTTTGGTTGCTCAGGGGGAAAATCAATGCATTGCCCGTCGCATTCCGCATTAACACGGTTCCTTCGGGTTCCATCCATTGACTAAAACAAAGAAGAATAGTGTGAGCAACACTAATTATAATAGGAAAACCACATAATCAAGAATAAAATTTCACACTTAAGGTCTTATCCTAGGTTATTCATGGACATTTCTAAAACACTAAGATTGTGTTCTATGCTTAAACTTATCCTTAGGGTTCTTACTAAGGCTTTCACATCCTAGTTTCCAAAGGTTGACTATACCTTTCCTCTGATACCAACTATAACGAACCATACTTTACATACATTGTTAGTACTTCAAAAATTGAAGCACACTTATTACAACATATAACAAAACCAGTAAAGGACCGTATGGGTATTGATTCTTTAGAAACAGGGAAACATAAACAACTGGTTCATAAAGCATCAACTTTTCCTCCCACTTATTTCATCATATCTAGAGTCCATTTTGGAATATCTTACTTAATAACCTTCTTCCTGACCTGGGGAAATAAAACATATAAAATGGTGATCTCAAATGCTCAGTAAGGGTAAACAAAAGAAATATCAATCACATCATATACTTAAGAACATAACTTTAGGAAATCTTAACCTGCAAAAGAGATCGTAATTCCATAACATGGGATAAATCATAGTAGTGAAATGTAATCCCAATAATCATAACTTAAAACATGAAACTTTGTGGCATAAACACATAATCATAGAGAATCATTTTTTATCAGTCAAGACTTATTTCCAAGAATATCTTAGTGGAAAAAGTCCATTTCTGAACCGAGTTCACTCCTCGTTTCAGTCCTGTTTCACTGAACCGGTTTAACCTGCCGTTCCAGCCATGTCTATCTCATGAGATATAAAATCTTTACCCAATGCATTGGAGGGAGATATAGGTCTCACCCATCTCATAATTATACCATTCTTATGTATGCCACAAAATCATAAACCATACATCATTTCATAATCCATGTAATAAAAATGGGATTCTTAAACAACATGACATCATAAAAAAATTCATATAAGATAAAGGAATTCATAAAAATAATTCAATCACAACATAATCAAATCAATTTAATAATAGGTAGAGAAACATAACCCTATATTATCTTAGATGGAAAATAATTTTGATAAAACACTTAAACTCCATTCTTGAGGAAAATATCCTTTCTACTTCAAACACATTTTCCTTTCTTAACATGTCATACAATTTTAAACTAAAAGAAGTTGATTAAAAATAAACATGAAAACTTGTAAAGGAAGCTTATTGGAAATAATGTTTTAAAAATCCATTCATGCCGTAAAGTTAAAAAAACATTCTTCTTGTACTTTTGTCGGAAAAGTCAAAAAGTACCTTGTACGAAAAACGACCAAAGATTCATTTCATATCTTTTACTAAAAACTAACCAAAGAGTAAAATTGGATTTAAAAAATTGTATGTGGATGGAAACAATATTACATATTGAGGAAACATGGATGTGGATGATAAAATACACCCCAGTAAATACCAAAGTATAAACAATCTCGGATAAAAATGAGATTGTGATATTTTCCCTTACCTTAGGTCTGATTTGCTTCGTAAGTGTCTGAACTTCCTGTATAATGATTTAAATAATGTTATTGACTTATTCCAGAATCATACTTATTGTTATGATATCATATATGGTCATATTCTTAGCTTCTTATTAGTAATATTTCATTACTACTTGTTATTCGGGTGTTTATTACTTTTTTTTTATGCGTGTTTTGTCGAATAAACTCTTATTCATCTCTTTAGGTTATAGATACCTCATTTACAGAATGGTATTAGTGTAATATATATCACATTCATTCATTCAATTCATTTATATAATCATTATGCAATGAAGATCATGTAGAATGAGTCGCATCACATCGTGGAGACGGTATTCCATACGTACGCACGAGTGATGATATCGTTTCTATGATCGTGGAATTGTATTGGAGTAAAATATCACTTTATAATAGTCATATATAGTCATTATTTAAACCATTATACCCATCCAAGTAATGTGGTTGTGGAAAATAGATTACACTATGGCGTAGAGATGGTATTCCGTACGTACGCACGCGCGGTGATTTCTTTTTCCGTAGGATGGATAGATGTTGAAATAGGGTTGTTTCATACTTATAATAACATATCAGTATATTATTGATACTGATGTTATTACTTCATAATGAAACAACTAAAGAAGAATAAGTGGAAGAAGAAATAAATATGGAAGAATCGATAATGGACATTACCTCTTCTTTGAAGTGCTTCTTTGAGACCTCCTTATAGGGCACTAAAATAGGTCTTTGAAGAATTCCAGAACCTCTAGGATGTTTCTAGGGAAGTTTATAGGAGAAATTTTCAGGGGTTGGCCGAGCTTTAAGGCTCAAAGTGGTGTGAGGAAGAGGGGGAGGAGGTGCCCTTTTATAAGGGATGAGAGGGCTACCTTTGGAATAACTAAAACTATTATTTTATTATAAAGTAAAATTCGGTTTTAAATAGCTCCAAATTGATTTATTTAGAAGCTAAGGTGGGGATGGGTCGAAATAATCTCATAAAATAGAATTTAGACAAGTTTGGGTTCCTATTTTAACCATATCATTTAGATTTAACATTAAGTTAAATAATTTTACTTTTACCGTGTCTTCTTGTGTTCTTATACTATAAGGTTAATAAACATACTATCAGTAGCCAAAAGAACCCCAAGTTGTTTATTATTAATATATATATCCTTATTTAAGTAATTTGGCCGAACCTTATATTTTTAGGAATAAAATAACAATTACTAATATAATATTTGTTTTAATAACTATTTTATGTGAATTTTGACACTATTTAGTAATTGATTTTTGTGAAACTCATAACCGAATGATTAGTTCAAAAAAAGTTAATTAAATAAATACTAACATGTCATATTAACCTATAAAATTATTTTAATTCATTAAAAGTCTCAAATTACATTTATTTGGGTATTTACAACATCAATTATGTAAATATTTCATTAATAAGATAATTACTGCATCATATTTGTGTCATAAATAAATTCGATTATATAACGTCTAAAAATTACAAATAAAATATCATTATGTAGGAAAGCTTTTTATATTTCTAATGAATATTTATAGTCTATTTTATCTTATGTATAACCCTATATTAAAAATGATTGTCTTATTAAACGTTGATTTTAACTATTTTAACCCTTCTTTAAATAAATTAATAATAAATGCCCTAATCAAATCCAATTGGGCCTAAATGGTCATATATTATTACTGAGGTTGTTTTTGGTCGAATTAAACTTTTCCAATAGAATCAGGACATGTTTTAAGGTAATAATAATATCATTTTTACCCATAATTACCCTATTTACTTTTAACCGTGGTAAAAAAAAGTAAAAAATTACTATTCACCAAAAATTATTTTCATCTCATTGAACCACATTTTACTTACTGACATCAAGCATGGCTCTTCTATTTTCGGAATTCCACTCACAGAAGCGGTAAAATTATGTTTTATGAAAAATTCAGTTTTTTTAACTACCACTTAGTGGTTTCACTATTCATCAAAAATTGAAAGTTTTCAGAAAAATACCGAAATTTCACCCTAGGCTAATTTCGGTATTCCGAATCCAAAAATGAAGTCCATTTTGAAAAATAAAATTTATAAAATTTCAAAAAGTTGTTTTTACTATTAATAACGACTAGTTTTAATAATATTTTAATAGCATATCATTGTTTAGTGAAACTCAGTATTGCGTACGATGCAAGATAACGAGGAAGGCCGCGGTTGCGTGTAAAGAAAGCCAAGCTAGTGTTGTGTGTAGTGAAATATTACTTTGATGATTTATATAACATAAAAAAATATATTTCACATAAAAGTCTCAGGTGTTACATCCAGTTTGTTGATTTAATCTTCCGTTGTTATATTGTTGGTTATTACTGCTTCCTCTATTGCACGTTTATTTTTCATTCACTGTGTACTCTTCCGATGAGGGCATAGTTTCCCGACTATCACACCCATGGCCCTCACTACTAGTCACCAGCCTTTTTCATTTGGGGAAATGTGCTAGAGGCCATGTGACCAACCAGGTACGGGGCGCCTCTGGGTGGCTTCCGAAACCGGGACTTTACAGGATGTAATTTTTAACAAATCTAAAAAAATATTTAAGGGGGAGGTGTGTTTTTATTTCAAAATATGGAATATAAGGTGTGTTGTATCATAATGCATAATATAAACCAAAAATGCGTGAGGGATAATTTCAATAACATATACCTTATAACTGTAATAGATGCCTTGTCTACTATCAACAATTGGTTTGATCTAGAACAAGAGAAAATGGTGAAAATAGTTAAACAACCTAGAAATAGGGCATATCAGATCGCATAGAAATAAAATAATATATGGGAAGATAAACCATTTATGATGGGATGTGTATTGAATATATTATTGTGAGGAATACAATCAGTCAAATGGGGGTTGATTCCAATATTAGATGAAAGGAAAACATCAAATCCTAGTATGGGGTGCAGGAGATTCTCCCAACTGGTGGGATTTCTATGTCTGCCAAATTATTGGATAAAGAGGAGAAATTATTTTAATGGGAGGAGGGGTAATACTTTTTTTTCACCTAAACTTATGTGGTCAAATGGTTGGGCAGTATGGTTTTCCAAACTGTGCACCAACCATGTGATAGGAACTACCCCAATACAAACCTCACAAGGGCTAGGCACAAAGATAAACATAACATGAATATATCATAAAAATCTTTTACAATGTGAAATTCATACATCATATGGTGGTGTGGCCTAGGTTACACGACTGTGAAAAAATGTTCCACCCCTTTTGTGAACGGGGGCACCCAATATGGTTTATACTAACCAACATGCCAATTTTTTCACCAAAACGTGGGGATCAAGGCTCCGAAAAATCCCCCAAACCCTCAAAATATATACAGTATCATTAGGAATTCATATTAAGTCAAAACCATGTATTTTAAACATGAATTTAATGCTTCCTTACCGAATAGAAAATCTAGGATCATATAGAGATCCCAGTTTAAAGAAACTCATCAAATATTTTCTAATCCAAGGGTAGTGGAGCTTTATCTAAGAATAAAATTGACTATTGAGCATGTAAATTTGATCCTCTATCACCCATGTATCATCTTATACATGAATTTAATACCATATCTCTCATACTATAGGATGATCCCTACATTAGATAGCCTTCATTATCTGATTGATGATACAAATAGGATACTCCTCAAAGAAATCATTTTCCTTATATTCAACATCCCCCAATATAAAATTAATGGTACATATCAGCATGATATCAATGAAAAAATGATATATGGATGAAAAATACATGTATTGGCACTTTTGATGGAGATCCTTCTAATAATCTATCAGCTGAAAACTCTCTATTTCATAAAAATGTGGATATAATAGTGAAATAGATTACCCAGCCATATAATCCATTTTCCCCTAGTCCAGGAATATCATATATGAAAACTTGATCCCCTTCATGAAACTATAGAGGTCATTGGAATCGGTTGACATACGAATTTTTTGTAGACTGTGTAGTAATCGTATACATACTGATAAGTTTTACCTACTCAAAAGTCACCTCATTAGTTGAGGTCCTAGAAGTGATTCCTTCACTACCACTACCTAGAATATAGGTTATTAGTATAACCCATCATATAATTTCTCATAAGGAGTTTTCAATACTGTACTCTAAATGATGTTATCATAGGAAAACATAATGAGAGGTATATGTTTTTTCCCAGAGCATTTGAAATCAAAGAAACATGCTCAGATAGTGTCCTCTAAAACCTGTATCATTCATTATAACGGTCCACCAGTCTATGAGGGAAAGGATGATATCATAAATAACCAATTCACATGATTATTCTAAAACCCATTCTAGAATCGCAATGTAAACTGAGAATCTCTATCTCAAATAATGGTAATAGGGACCTAGTATATTTGTATCGTCTCACATAGATATTTTATTCCATGATCGTGCATTGAGAATGCCTCTCTCACATCCCGACCTATGTTTTTGGTATTTTTATATATTTTTGGGATTAAAATTTCATTTGTCGAGGTCCAGGTTGAATCCTGAATGAGTTTTTTGAGTTTTTTCAAAAAGGGTGCGTTTTATAGGTGATGTTGTTGGGTGCACGAGCAGAACACATTTTGGAAACCCTGTGCGGCTTTGCCAAGGAAATTACCCGTTCCGGCTGTCTTCAAAAAAAATTAAAATGAGTAAATTTCATAATTTATTATGTCATTTAGAATTTTTACTGTTATGAATTTTAATATCATTAAAATTAAATGAAAACATTTATTATTTTTATTTTTATCATTATTTCATTATTATTATTATTATTATTTTCATTCATTAGAATTATTGTTACAATTATTAAACAAATGAAAAGATAATTATGTTTTTCATTATTAAAATTATCATTAATATAATTATCATTAAGAATAAAGAAAATGTTAGTCAATAATTTTAGTATTATATTATGATTATTAAAGAATTTTTGTGCTTAATGTTATTATTTTTATTATTATTATTATTATTTTTGTTGTTATTATTATTATTAAGCATGTTTCTATTGTTATTATGGTTATTATTAATGTTATTGTTATTAATGTTATTATTATTATTATAGATTTAAGTTATTATTATTATTATTGTTGTTGTTGTTTTTATTGTTATTATTATTATATTTTTCATTTTATTTGGTTTCTTTTTTCATTTTTTTCTCTAACTGTAGCACAATCCTCTCACACACCCAGTATTTTTCATCTCCCATAGTCCACACAGTGCTTCCACACCCTTCTCATATCTCCCTCAGCTTGCCTGACCGACTACAATGCCCCCCCTCTCTCCTCCAACCGCGACCTCATCCCATGCAATGGATCTCCCTTTCGGTGGACTCCTCCACTTTGTGCTCCACTATGGAATTTCTACCATACCAAAAAGCCCCTCCTTCAACCTCTGACGAGTATTCAGTGCAACCCTTTCTTTTACCGGATCACTATCTAGTCGCCGCACACATCTCCAGCCAAGCGTGCGTCCGGCTCAGAAGTACATCACCCCATTAACCTATTGTCATGCGGCATAGTCCCTATGCAACCACTTTGTCATCCCCCGATCATTTCGTGACACCTCATGACCCCCATTCTACTTCGAAAAGCTCTGCCGTCATCCGCGCTAGACTTCGCGCCACCTTTGATGACATTGGTGACCAGCCCAGTGCACTGTGACACTACGCTTGACCATTCAACATTTCGTGTGACCCCAACTTCTCAAGCGTGCCTCTGCGCTAAGGTCAATATAGTGATTCTTCTTCAGTGGATTATTGTGAATTAGTTTTTTTTGTTTTAACATGTTTTTGCAGGTGTTGCAGCCCATTAGGGAAGTAATTTTGCGATACTGTGGTCATCATTTTGCATGTGATTATGCGCCTGTGTGATGTGTGACATGCCGTCATTTTCAAACTGTGAGTCGTGGTAGTTTTCGCACTACACATGACATTATATTTTAAATTTATTAATTTATTGTTATTTCTATAATTTTAAATAAATAGTGAATAATATTAAATAATTACTTTTATAATAAATGGATGTTGTGTAGTTTCATCTCTATGCTTGATTTGTCTGAGAATTTTTATTAATGTGTGCATACTATGTGTTGATAAAATGACACATTTTCCATTTTAATTATGTCATAGATTTAAAATGGTAAATCTGGTTTCTTAAATGGGCTTCCAACTAGGTTTCTGGTTTTAAAAGTTGCATGTGTTGGTTCATCTGAAAATGGGGTTCCGTTGAGTGGTTGGTTAAGGCCTGTTTGGCACAATAATAAAATAAATTATTTTGAAAATTCTCTTTGGAGTGAATCTGGGATGATCTTGTTGTGTATGCCAATTTTGTGAGTTTTTGTGTGTGATTTTCGTACATCGTGAGTGGTTAACTGATGGACGTTGTTGACTCATCGATCATATCATTTTGTACTCGGCATGGGAACCTGGCATAGTAAGTGAATTTTCTATGAATGATTGCAGGACTAGTTTAGATTATGCATTGGCTAGTGTCCCATAGTAGGGGATACTCTGTTATTATTATTTATATGTGATTGGACCCCACAACTAGGCCATGTAGGGAAGTGGTGGGTAATTTGGGCGTTATGATGTCATTGAGTAGGGCATGCCTTCAGGATGAGTCACACTTATAGTGTGTTCTGGATTGTTCATGAGCTCCTAGGTTCGACCCATGTTTTCTTTATAACTTCTTTGTATGTGGCGGATGATTGAGGTTCTTATTTTGGTTACTGGCCCACATGTTCCACTTTTTCTATTGCCCTTATTGTGTGTTGTGTGTGTGTATGGTTTTCCTCTTGTTTAAAAAATAAAATTTGGATTTTAAATTGAACGTGAAAAATGTTTTTAAAATGTAACACACCTTTTCCTTTAAACCATAATTTAGTTTTTCAATTAAAAATGGAAATGGAATGCTAGTTTCTCTATAAATGAATGTGTGTGTGAAAACACATATTTTATATAATGTAGTTCAATGCTAAATTTAGTGGAATTATTTATTTAATGGTAGTGCTTTGGGAATAGATTATTTTGCATGCATACTATGTTTTTATACTCATTCCTATAGTGTTTTCTTGTTTTTAGTTACTCTTGCAGGTTTGAGTCAAACATTTTCGCCATGTGAAAGAGTCAGTTGTGGATTGGAGAGCAACCCTTGGGATCACGAAGATTTATTTCATGGTTAGGATAGTGTGTTGTTGTTGTTCATTTTTTTCTTATTCATGTCATTTATTTACGTTGCGTAGTTCCACCTTTTTCTGGGGCATTACTAATTTTCATTGGGAGAAATCATTCCCACTTTCTCTCTGTTGATGCCCTGGAACTTTTTACCAGCCAAGGAGGATTAGGAGCACCACTTAAGCCTTTCCACAGATCAGCTTGGGTGACCGATTTGGGGTCGACTCGGGTTGGTTCATGACAAAATGGTATCAAAGGAGATCAGATCTTGAGTGGAACTTGTTTTTCAGAGAGCCCATCATTATTTTGGGTTTTCATTGTAGAGGGAATATAATTTTTAGGACTTAAGGCATATGTATAGGAAGGACATCATGAAACCTTGCTCATTCTGAACCACAGGTTACCAAGGGATGTCTGGGTTGTTGTTGTCTCTTTGAATTATAGGAATTATTTTATATTGTAAAATTAATAGGTAGTTGAAAAAGTTCTCTATGGGAGCTCTCAAGGCCTAGAATGCCATGTGGAGCTGTGGAAATTTAACTAGACTACTCTCTATGATGGTGGCGTAACTGGAATATGGCCACCAACCATATTTTTGAGTCACCCATCAGCACTAGTTTCCCTTTAAGTATTGATTGGTTCTCCTTTACTTCCAAGAATTGTTTTTAAAATTTTTTACTTTTGAAATTGTGAAAAGTTTAATTCAAAATGACATAGTCCTTGTTTTGATTAAGTTATTTGTTTCCTGGTTCCGTAGTTTTCGCCCCCATGAAGGTTTGATGAATACCCAAGGTGCAGCTTCAGGTGGTGTGCCCTTAACAAATCCTCCCAGCTGATCAGCCTATAAATCACGTCCAAGAGTATTGGAAGTTGAAACATCCCCTCTAATATGGTCCAGAAGATCCACTTAAGGAAGAGAAGTGGTTATAGATGATTGAAATGAACTTCTATTTTCTCACACCGCCTAAGTCATTGAAGGTGAAATTATCTACCTTTATCCTTGAAGATCCAACCTGGAAATTTTGGAAGTCTATGTCTTGAACCAAGCCTCAAAAAGATCTCACATAAGAGTTCATCAATTCATCATTCATCCAATTTTATTTCTCTAAGGTGACAAAGGTGAGGAAGAAGATGAATTTGTGCGGTCTTCAGCAAGGTGTTGTATCAGTGTTGGAATTCTTTCATCGTTTCTTGGACAAATATCCGCATGAACCAGGGTATGTTAGAAATGATCCTATAAAAGCTCGATATTTTGAGTTTGGGCTCTGACTTGAACTGCAGTCGGAAGTGGTGGAGATCAACCCAACCATCTTTTAAGATGTTGTGGGGAAATCCTTTCTTGTTGAAGATAAGTTAGAAAGAGGACGTGAGGTAATGAATCCTCCTCCAAACTTGGGAATTAGTCCATCGGATGGTGGTAGAATGAATGGGAAGAAACCTGATGCTGATGTCTCTAATAGAGTAATTAAGATGCCTTCAGACCTAAACTCAACACCTTCGGAGTGTAAGTCCATGATCTATCATCAGTGATGGAAGAAACATCATATAATGTCGATGTGACTGAGTACTATGAAACCCTACCAAACTTGTGGGGTTCTTCGGTAACTTGCAGTAGTTCTACCGAGGAGTTTCCAAGAAGATCATTGATGCCAGACCTAGCTCGTCAAAGGTCACCTCAGCCCGTCAGCAGGATTAGGACAATGTTTGGGACTAGTTTTGGGTTTTCTCTTTGTAGTGTTCCCTAAATGTAGAAGTCGTCTCTTTTAGTGTTCTGTGGTGTTTTGTTTCCTTCAGTTTCATGATTAGTAATTATCAAAACTATTTGAAATTATTATTTTAATGGTAGTTTGGTTGCAAAAATTCGGGTTCATGTATTATTTTTGGGAATTTATGATGTCTAACTGCGAGGTAGGAGACGCTTCAAACATCATTGGTCCATCCATAGGTCCCAGAGTGAAGTTTCCGCATACTCAGGAGAACCCCATCAGTGAAAAAGGGACTTTGTTTAATCTTTTTCCTTAGTGTGACATCGTTTATGTTCTTCTGATGTTGTGATTATGTTGATATAGCAATGGTGGTAGTTTTGGTGCCCTATCAATTGGGCCCTTCCCTTATCCCCCCCTCGTGGTGGTGGGTTTTTGGTTTGTGTGGGTTGTTTTCATGTTTGGGAAATCTCATCAGTTTTTATGGTGGGGAGACCCACAGTGGGTCTCACAGAGTTACACCTGAAGTTATTTAGTGTTAGCCTGTTCCATATAGTGGGGAGTCCATTCAGGGTTCCCCATGTCAGTATCAGAGTTTCTCTTTATATATCATTTGGTGGTGGGTGGTCTCATGTGGAACCACATAATACTATGTTCTTTCTCTTGAGTAATCAATGGGATTGGAGTACACCCAATGGTTCCATTCGACTAAGAATATGGGGATAAGTGTTAGAGGTGATTTAAGTTCATTCGTTCCATGGTTGAAATGGATGGTTTTGGGTATGTTTGGTAGTGGTTAAGGTGTTCGTGCTTTGAGAATGAGTTGTAACTCATGGGATTTTAGTGTCAGTTTGGATCGATCAACTGGAGGCGCATAATCTTTTGGAGGTGGGTGACACAAAATATTTTTAATCACTGGGTCTACATATTTTTATGGCTTTTTGGGGGTGAAAAGAATTATGGTGGGGAAATTGAAAAACTCCAACCCATGTTTTGGTGTTTTTAATTATTTTCTGGCTTTTAAAATTTTTTGTCGAGGTTCGAGATGAATCTTGAACGAGATTTTTGATTTTTTCCAAAAAGTTCACGATTTTGAGTGGATTTCATTGGGCGCACGGGCAGAGCGCATTTTGAAAACCCGTACGACTTCTCCCAGGAAATTGTGTGATCCAATTATCTTCGAAAAAAATTAAAATGAGTAAATTTCATAATTTATTATGTTGTTTTAAAATTTTATTGTTACAAATTTTATTATCATTAAAATTAAATGAATACTTTTATTATTTTTATTTTTATCATCATGTTATTATTATTATTATTATTTTCATTAATTAGTAATACTATTACTATTATTAAACAAACGAAATGGTATTTATTTTTCTCATTATTAAAATTTTTATTAATATTATTATCATCAAGCATAAAGCAAATGTAAATAAATAATTTTAATATCATATAATTTTTATTAATGAATTGTCATTGTTAAAGTTATTATTTTTATCATATTATTATTATTATAATTGAAATTATTATTATTAGGTGTATTACTAATATTATTGTTATTAATGTTATTATTATTATAGGTCAATGTTTTTATTATTATTGTTATTATAAATTTTATTTTAGTTATTATTATTGTTGATTTTATTTCATTATATTTCTTTTTCCTTTTTTCTATAACACTAGAATATCCCTCTTGTGCACCCCATTTTTTTCTCTCCCTTGGTCAATGCAGCGCCGCCACACCCTTCCCATCACTTACTTGGCTTGGTTGACCAGTCAGAATGCCCCGACCCCCATTTCCCTGCTCCGGCTACGACCACCCCCACCCCTGTTGCAAATCTCCCTTTTAGTGGACTCTGCCATCTCCAGAACCTCTCTGATGTTGCTCTCCTTCCCAATAACCCCTCCTCCAACCTCCGGTGAGTCTTTTTTGTGACCATGTAACACCCCGAGCTTCCACGATACGCTTCTCTTTGAATAATACAGTAGCGTGTGTTGTACGCAACTTCGAGTTCTAACACACACCGCAACCAATCAAACTAGCCATTATGAATTGTAATACCCGCTTTTTGAAATTTTATAAATTTTAACTTTCAAAATTGACTTCATTTTTGGATTCATAATATCGAAATTAGCTTAGGGTGAATTTTTGGTATTTTTTTGATAACTTTTACATTTTGATGAATAGTGAAAAACACTGAGTTATAGTTTAAAACTGATTTTTAATTTAAATAATTATTTATATTAGTTAAATTATTTAATGTCAAAAAAGATACATAATACCTATATAAGTTAAATGTAATTAATTGGAGTCGGTTTATAATAATTTTAGATATATAAAAAATTTATTGAACTTTTCACCGTCTTTTACCCACATCCTAGGAGCTTTTTCAAATTCACATAAAACTTAATTTTACCGCTTCTGTGAGCTGAATTTCAAAAATCCGAGAGACATGGTTAATATAAAGGAGTAAAATGTGTTTCAATGGGATGAAAATAATTTTTGGTGAATAGTAACTTTTTACTTTTATTTACCACGGTTAAAAGTAAATAGGGTAATTATGGGTAAAAATGATATTAATATTACCCTCACACATGTCCTAATTCTATTGGACAAGTTTATATCAACCAAAAACAACCTTAGGAATAAAATTTTATCATTTAGATCCACTTGGATTAGATTAGGACATTTATTGTTATTTAATTCAAAGAAGAGTTAAAAGAGATAAAATCAATGATTAATAAGTAAAACATTCTTAATATGGTGTTTTACATAAGATAAATTCAATTATAAATATTAATTAGAAATCTAAAAAGATTCCTATATAATGGTGTTTTATTTTTAATTTTTATACATTAAATAAATAAATCTATTTATGACACAATGATGATGCAATAATATCCTTATTAATGAAAGAATCGAAAAAATGGTATTATAAATATTAAAATGAATATAATTTCAAAGTTTTCATGGCCTCCACGAATTTTCTAGGTGAATATGACATGTTAGGATTGATTCAAGGTATTTTTTATGAAGTAATCATGTTGTTATTATTTTAACAAAAAAACAAATACCAAATAGTGTCAAAATTGAAATAAAATAGTTTTTTTAAAAAAATTATATTATTAATTGATATAATGATCCTAAAAATCTAAGGATTGGACAAAAGACTTATATAATAATATATATGACATTAATTAACTAATTGGGGTATGATTGGTTGTATATAGTATGTTTATTAACCATATAGTGTAATAATACAAGAAGACACGGTAAAAGTTAAATTATTTAATTTAGAGTTAAATCTAAATGATAAGGTTAAAATGGTAAAATAAACTTGTCTAAAACCTATTGGTTGAGTTTTTTTCGACATGTCCCCACCTTATACTTTAAATTATAAAATTTTGAGCCATTATAAACCAATGATAAATTTATTATAAAATAATATTTTATGTTTTTCCTAAGGTGCCCCTCACCCCTATTATAAAAGGGCACTCCACCTTCTCTCTAATTCACACCTTCTGTGCCATTTGGTTCGGCCAAAACCTACCCAAATACACTCTAAAATATCCTCCCTTAATCCTATAGGCCTTAGTTTGATCAGAAAGCCAACCTAAGGAGCCCTTTTGATCAAATCAAAAGGAAGAACCCGAAGAAGTGGTAATGATTTCACCACCCTCTTCCTAGATCCTTTCTTCTTCCACTTCCTTTTTCTTTGTTGATAACATTATAAAATAATAACTCCAGTATATTCTATATACTATGATGTTATTATAATTATGGTACAACCAAATTCATTATTCTATCCACCCTTTGAATGACATGTCACCATACGTGCGTACGTACGGATTACCGTCTCCACGTTGTGGTGTAATTGTTATTCAATGCATTATTATTTGGATAGGTATAATAATGATGTGTATTTGATGTAAATAATAAATATAACATGATAAGGATCCTGTATATATTATATACCATCCAATTATATATTATATTAATATCAAAATAATGATATTTTCACTCGTGCGTACGTACGGATTACCGTCTCCACGACGCGATGAGATTCATTTCCAAGTTCACCATTCATCAACGATTATAAAAACATATATTACTAATAAGTATGTAACAGATGATATAATAATGATATTGGAGATATTTATATTTATATATATAAGTATTTATGTACTTACATATATCTTATTCACTTACTTCCGTTAAATACTATGTAAAAACAGAAACAACATTTATGCGTACGTACGGACTACCGTCTCCATAAGCGGCGTTTTCCATTTCATATATACGTCTATTATAAATTTTTATATTCTAAGAATATATGATAAATAAATCATGTTTTATATTCTGGAAGTATTTAAATCATGATCTATGTGATTCAATCAAGAGTAACAAGTTAAAACAGGTACGATAAAGAAAGCGATTATTACCAGAAATATTAATTTAACAAGGAGATTATTATTAAATGGTTAGTATAAAGTCATAAATGAATAATTTATGATAACATAAATATTAATATTGTTCTGTTATAATTTAATAATATACTATAGTCTTCATACATGAGGCTAAACGTACCCTCAACTAAAGGAAAGTGCAAGGTAAGGGGTTTTCATCTCACTCCTTATTCCCGTGAGATTCATGCCATATTGCCACTATTACCTTCGGTGTGGTGTATTTACTTCCCATAATTGTATTATTTATGTAATACACTCTAGTTTATGTGCATTTACATATTCATTGTATGATACCTCTTTCATGGGGCGTATGTTTCGTAAGTTACCAAATTGGTAAGGGTTAATTTCACAATCTCTTTATTATCCATGGTTGTTTTTATGTAAGTATCTACTAGAAAATATTTATTATCCATGTCCATGTATTATGAAAGAGTTTTAAAAGGGATTATTTTAAGGGACGTTTTATTAAAACATCATTTCAAATGTTTTAAATATTTATTCTTCTAAATCTTTCTCATTAATGTCCATGTCTTCAAAATGGTTTTTAAGGATTTATTTATATGGAAATGAATGTTTTTAAAATGTTAAATCCTTTAAAAACTTTCAAAGTGGCATGGGACACTTTGATTCAAAAATGTCTTCAAATGAATTATTTTCCAAATTGTGTGACTTTTAAATATTTTCATGAAAAAATAGATATTTCTCTCAAATAGTTTTGATTTCATCTATGTCAACATCCTTTGATAAACATTACACTTGTTTGAAGTTGATTTATTATGATACAAATCTTCAATATTGTATATAATTTTTATTGATATTTTTTATTATGGATGAGTCCTTTTGATGCCTTTAATGTCTTATGATTAATGTTTTGGAATTTCTTATGCTAGTTTTAATACGAAAGTTTATGTTATATTTCATTCTAGTTTTAAGATGACTGTGTTGGACTAGTGTAACACCCCGAGATTTTATGAAAAATATTCTTTTTAATTTCAATAATGTCTTGTGTTGTACGCTACACCAAAAGGAGCTTGCTCAACATGCATCCTTGACTTGCCTTGTATTAGATGCAATCACGACCTTCCTCGATAGCGTGTGTAGTACGCAATACCGAGTTTCACTAAACAACGATATGCTATTAAAATATTATTAAAACTAGCCGTTATGAATAGTAATAACCACCTTTTAAAATTTTAGAAATTTTATCTCTCAAAATGGACTTCATTTTTGGATTCGGAGTATCGAATTTAGCCTAAGGTGAAATTTTGGTACTTTTCGGATAACTTTCATATTCTGATGAATAGTGAAAATTACTAAATTTTAATTAAAAACAACTTTTTTAATCAAAATAATTAATAGTGATAAATTATTAATTTGAGTGGTTTTAAAGTATATTTAGAATATATTTTTACAATTAAATACAATGTTGGTCATTGGCTGTAATTTCTCATTTACACTAGACATAAACAAGTGTTAATCTTTTGATAGTTATTATTTCTTAAAAACACGCTATTTGTTGTGACAGCGGAAATTAATTATAAAATTAATTAATGTAACTTATATGTTGGGAATTTTGTAAAATAGAAATAATTTTTGAATTCGGAATATCAATTATAGCTTAGGGTGAAATTTTGGCATTTTTCTGAAAAACTTCAATTTTTGATGAATAGTGAAACTACAAAGTGGTAGTTAAAAAAATTAATTTTTTCATAAATCTTAATTTTACCACTTCTATGAATGGAATTTCAAAAATCCAAGAGACACGGTTGATGTCAGTAAGTAAAATGTGGTTCAATGAGATGAATATAATTTTTGGTGAATAGTAACTTTTTACTTTTATTTACCACGGTTAAAAGTAAATAGGGTAATTAAGGGTAAAAATGATATTAATATTACCCTAACACATGTTCTAATCCTATTGGACAAGTTTATCTCGACCAAAAACAACCTTAAGTGTAAAATATTATCATTTAGGCCCACTTGGATTAGATTAGGACATTTATTATTATTTAATTCAAAGAAGAGTTAAAAGAGTTAAAATCAAAGTTTATTTACTAAAACATTTTTAATATAGGGTTATACATAATATAATTTCGACTATAAATATTCATTAGAAATATAATAATATTTCATACATAATGGTATTTTATTTGTAATTTTTATACTTTAAATAATTTAATTTATTTATGACACAACAATGATGCATTAATTACCTTTTTAAGAAAATATTAACATAATTGATGTTATAAATGCCCAAATAAATTTAATTTCAGACTTTTTATGACTTAAACTAATTTTCTAGGTTAATATGACATGTTATTGTGGATTTAAGTAACTTGGATGGAACTTATCATTCTGTTAGAAATTTCATAAAAATCATGTACCAAATAGTGTCAAAATTGACATAAATTAGTTTTTAAAACAAATATTATATTATTAATTGTTATTTAATTCCTAAAAATCTAAGGTTCTGCCAAATGACTTAGATAAGAATATATATATTAATAATAAACAACTTGGGGTTCTTTTGGCTTGATATAGTATGTTTATTAACCATACAGTGTAAGAAAAAAAGAAGACACGGTAAAAGTTAAATTATTTAACTTAGAGTTAAATCTAATTTATAAGGTTAAAATAATAACCTAAACTTGTCTAAATCCTATTGGATGAGAGGATTTTGACCCATACCCACTTTATATTCGAAATAAGACCATTTGGAACCATTATAAACCGAATTTGACCTTAATATAAAATAATATTTTGAGATTTTCCTAAGATGCCCCTCTCCTCCCTTATAAAAGGGCACCTCCTCCCTCTCCTCCTCGCACCAGTTTGAGCATTCAAGATCGGCCAAACCCTGCCAAAATCTCTTCTCCACTTCCCTAGTATCATCATGGAGGTCCTGGTCTTCTTCAAAGACCATCCTTAGTTCTTTAAGTGGAGGTTAAGTGAAGGCGCGTTAAAAAGATGTAATATCCATTACCGATCTTTTTCAATTTCTTTGTTCTTCAACTTCTTCTTATTTAGTTGTTTCATGATAAATTAATAACATAATTATTTCTTATATACTGATATGTTATTATAAATATGAAACAACTCTAATTAACCTTCTATCCATCCTACGGAAAAAGGAAATCACCGCGCGTGCGTACGTACGGAATACCGTCTCCACGCCGTGGTGTAACCTATTTTCCACCACCACCTTAATTGGATGGGTATAATGGTGTAACGAGTAACTATATATTATTATTATAAAGTGATATTGATACTGAAATAGTATACATACACTTCAATACAATTCCACGACCATGGGAATGATATCATCGCTCGTGCGTGCGTACGGACTACCGTCTCCACGACGCGATGAGATTCATTCTCAATGATTAACCATTCATGAATGATTATAAAGTATATATAATAAGTACTAATGAAATATATGAAATAATAATGATACTGGATTTATGTATATTTATATGTATGTCATCTACTTAATTCCATTCAATTCAATAAGGAAACGAAAACAGCGTTCATGCGTACGTACAGACTACCGTCTCCATGAACGGTGTATTTCTTTCCATTTACTGATTTATTATATATATGTATATTATGAATATATATATATATATATATATATCATGTTTTATATTCTGGAATTATGTAATCATGATCTAAGTAATCATATAAATAATTACAAGTCAAAACACGGACGACAAATGAAACAATTTTACCCAAAACGCTCTTTAACATGCAATTTACAAAAGAACGGGTAATATAAAGTCATAAGTGAACCATATATGATATCATATCAATTAATATGATTCTTTAATAATTCAATGACATTATTTAAATAATTATACAGGAGGTTCGGACACTTACAAAGCAAATTGGACCTAAGGTAAGGGAAAATATCACAATCTCATTTTATCCGAGATTGTTTATACTTTGGTATTTATTGGGGTGTATTTTATCATCCACATCCATGTTTCATAAATATGTGATATTATTTCAATCCACCTACAATTGTTTAAATCCATTTTTACCCTTCGGTGAGTTTTTAGTAAAGGATAATAAAGGAAACTTTTGTCGTTTTTCGTACGAGACACTTTTTGACTTTTCTGACAAAAGTACGAGAAGAATGTTTTTTTTAACTTATGCGGCATGAATGGATTTTTAAAACATCATTTCGAAGAAGCTTCCTTTAAAAGTTTTCAAGTTTATTTTTAATCAACTTCTTTTAGTTTATGATTGTACGACATGTTAAGAAAGGAAATTTTTTTTGAAGTAGAAAGGATGTTTTCCTCAAGAATGGAGTTCAAATGTTTTATCAAAATTATTTTCAATCTAAGATAATATAGGGTTCTGTTTTTATCCCTATTATTACATTGATTGATTATGATGTGAGGGAATTATTTTTATAAAGTCATTTACCTTATATGATTTGTTTTATGATGTCATGATGTTTCAAGAATCCCATTTTTGTTACATGTGTTATGCGATGATGTATGATTTACGATTATGTGGCACACATAAGAAAGGATTCATTATAAGATGGGTGGGACCTATAAATCCCTCCAATGCATTGGGTAAAGATTTTATATCTCATGAGATAGACATGGCTGGAATGGTAGGTTATACCGGTTCAGTGAAACAGGACTGAAACGAGGGTGACTCGGTTCAGAAAGGGACTTTGTCCACTAAGATAGTCTTGGCAATGAGTCTTGACTAACAAGAAATGATTCTCTATGATTATGTGTGTATGCCACAAAGTTTAATGTTTTAAGTTATGATTATTGTTGTTACATTTCACTGCTATGATTTATCCCATGTTATGAAATTATGCTCTCTTTTGCAGGTTAAGATTTCCAAAAGGTATGTTCTTATGAATATGATGTGATTGATTTTTCTTTTGTTTACCCTTACTGAGCATTTGAGCTCAAACTTTTTTGTTTTCTTTTCCCCAGGATATAAAGAAAGGTTTTAGGTAAAAAAAGGGTAGATCTTTATGGGAGATATTGAGGATATTTCACCACGATTAGAAGATTACGTTCCGAGTTTCCAAAGACACTAAAATATTACGATCCTTGTGTGTGTGTTTTTGTTATGTACTAAGTATTCCGCAAAAGTAATGTAATGTCCATGTACATCAGGCTTCGGGTCTCTAAAACTAGTATGTTCTGGGTCGGGGACCGGTAAAAGTAATCCCTCCGGGTTGGTGTCCGGTTATTAGAGGCACTCCGAGTTGGTGTCCGGTTATTAGATTCACTTTGGGTTGGTGTCCGGTTATTAGAGGTACTCCGGGTGGGAGTCCGGTTACAGAGGCTCTCTGGGTTGGGTTCTGGTTACAGTTATCCCTAATGTCTTAGCATGAGTCCTTGACACAGAAATTAAAGTTTGGCATTATGCATTCCATCATTTTGAAAGTGGTTAGTGATATTTAATGTGATTATTTGACTAGTAGAATATCCATGTGAATAAGTAAATGGAATTACTTAATTTTATTTTTTCCATATTATGTTGAAGTTCAAGTTTAAAAGGATTTTGTTTTAGTTATACATTGCCTTAAATGTTTATTCTTATTTATGAAAGTTTCCATTGTATTGTTATCCTTACTAGTATCTGAGCTCACCCCTTTCTATGTATTATTTTTCCCAGGATTCCAAGAAGTGTTCTGTGATTGATATCGTAACACTCCAGGTAAATAAAGAATATGAAATTTTTTTATTTATCCCTTTTTATTGAATAAAATGTTAATATTAATTGAAAGGGAACGATATGGTTGATGGCTTACCCAATATGCAACAACGAGTTCCTTTGAAATCTTACGTTGCACTCTAATAATAAAATAAAATTATTTTAAATGTTAGTTAACACGTAGCCATTGTATTGGTAGGAATCAATAGAAATAACTAAAATATTATTATATATGTTTTTTAAATGTTTTTACATTTATCCAATAAAGGATAAAGGATTAAAATATGAAAATAATTCAATTTTAGGCATATATACTCTAATTTTCACTAAAGGTACACTTATCAAATTTTGATGGCGAACCGTCATTAAATATAGTATTTGTCACTCTTATATATTATATTGGACCAAATAAAAATCTTCTTTAGAATCAGGACATCAAAATTCACTTTGTGTAAATTTTTGGTATTTTTCCGATAAAGATCATTTTTAATGAATAGTGAAAAATGTTGTATTTTAATTCAAAACCTCTTATTAAAATAATTTATTTATATTATTAGATTATATTTTTAATTGGTTTCAAAGTGAAATTAGAATATATTTTCACCATTTAATCCAATAGTGGTTGTTGGAATTAATTTCATCTTGAAATTGGACTTAAACTAGTGTCAATCTTTTGATGCTTATTGTTTCATAAAAACACGTTATTTGCTCTGACAGCGGGAATTAATTATTAAATTAATTAATGTAACTTATATGTTTATATTTTTTTAAAATATACATCATTTTTTAATTTGGAATATCAAATATAGCCTATGGTAAATTTTTGGTAATTTTCTGAAAAACTTCAATTTTTGATGAATAGTGAAACCACTAAGTGGTAGTTAAAGAAACAGATTTTTTGTTTAAATGAAACATTACCTCTTATGTGATTTGAATTTCAAAAATCTGACAGAAATGGTTTTCATTAAGAAATAAAATGTGGTTCAATGGGATTAAAATAATTTTTTGGTGATTAGTAACTTTTAAGTTTATTAATCGCGAATAGAGGTAATTATTGTAATTTAAGGTAAAAATAATGTTTTAATAATATGAAATGACCTAGAAACATGTCATAACCTCATTGGATGTGTCATGGACGACCACGAAAATCCATGGGTCAACTTGGGGACCCCATTGAGCCACTTTGGCAGGAAAATGACATTAATACCTTTTTATTTAATGTTAAAATTAAATTGTCACAAACATGTGTTGTTTTACTAAAACAATTTTTATATGGGGTTATACAAGTCGATGTTTGACTATAAATATTCATTTTAAATCTAAAAAGATTTCCTACATCGTAGTATTTTTTTATAATTTTTATACATTAACTAAATTAAATTATTTATGACACCATGATGATGCAGCGATTACCTCATTATTTAATGATTTAAATAAAATGGAAAGATAATGTAAAATCTAAGACCTAAAGATGTCAAAAACCTATTGGATGAGTGGATTTAGAAACCTTATCACCTTATCCTATAAAAACATCAATGTGAGACTTTTAAAATCAGAAACATATTCTAAAATAAAGTAACATTTCCTTACAATCCAAGAGTGCCCCTCCTCTCCTCTTATAAAAGGCCCCCACCTCTACCTCCTTACCTACACCTCTCAAGCCTTTGGCTCGGCCAAAACCAGCCCATTTCTTCTCTCCAAATCCCTATATTACTCCTAGAAGCCTCACTTTGGGCAGAAGTATTCCCAAGGAACCCTTTGAGCTCAAATAAAAAAGAGTGACCCGATTTAATGGCACTGTCTTCTCTTGTGTTCTTTTGTTTTATTTTGCTTCTCCAACCCCCTAAACTCTTTTTATTCTTTTCTTTTGTAACAAATAAATTATCTTCAATATAATAGTATGTTTTTATAAATAGAATTAGATCTACACATACCCACACCTATATCTAATGGTTAAAGAACATACTGTTTCTGTGGATGGCAAATTTCTGCCTCATGAAACGATGATTGTTCACCACTCATATAACACCTTCAAAGGTGGACATTAAGATGTAACTATATTTATATATGATATATAATATGTTTATGTTTTACTTATTCTTCTTTATTTTAATTTTTTTGAATACCTTTATGGTTTCCATTGTGGGTAAAGATGATAATTTCATTTTAGGAAGTGCGGACTACCGCCCCCTCAAAGTGATTTGATTCATTAATGCCATATGTGGGATGTATAAAGGATGGATTTAAAGTTATTATATATGATTTATGTAACATATAAATGATGAATATAATTCTGGAATTAAAATATGCATACCTCTCATTTGGTTTTAATTCCATTAATATGACACAGACATGAAAGTAGAGTTCATTCGTACGTACGACTTACCGTCTCCATGAACGGTGCATTTCATTTCTTACCTCTAAATGATTATGTAATATTATAAATACTTGAATATAATGGATATATGTGATATATATGATATAAAAATCATGAATATAATTCTGGATATAATGAACCTTTGACCACACGAACAACATGTAATTGTAAGAAGTCCACTTTCGACTTAAGAACCAAATATCGACAAAACAAACATTATTAACTTAAATGATTACATAATGTTTATAACATGGTAATAAGTGATATAAAATTAATAATTAACTTGAAGAAATTTCTTAAGAAAGTATAAATTAACTCAAGTTTATTATTCAGGATGTTAAAGAACGATTGAGTCAAGTCGGACCCGAGGTAAGGGATCCAACCTCTCTCTTTCTTTTTAAGTACTCTCTTTAATGTAATTTCTTTTAAGCTCATATTTAATATGTTTGGGGATGTTATTTTATATTCCTCATTCTGTACTTTTTATGTTAATATAATGAGATACCCTATTTGATCTCATCAATCCATTTTTTGGAAGATTTATGTGGCGCCGTTAGGCTGCCGAGTTTTCATAAGGGATTTTTCATCTCACTTTTATTCTCGTGACATTTTTGCTACATTTGCCACTATTTCCTTTGAGTGGTGTATGTACTGCCCATTATTATACACTTTGTGTAGTATAATTTCATTTATGGGTATTGACATCTTCATTGTATGACCCTTCTTCCATGGGGTGTACTTTTCTAAAGTTACCCAACTCGGTAAGGGGACCTTTCACCCTCCTCTTTTTAAAAGACTTCTTTTCTTATGTCTTTTAATTTACATCTTATTATGTTGGGATATGTTATTATATATCCTTATTGATGTAAAGTTTATGTCCAAGTGATGAGATACCATTCACTCTCTCATCGACTAATTTTCTGAATTTTGATGTGACACCGTTAGGCTGTCGAATTTTTACAAGGGAACATCTTAACCCAATTTTGATTTCTTTGAGTTCAACTTTTGATTCTTGAACATGTCGTCCTATGAATATGTGTGAATGACCTCTGATTGTTTCACACTTAATATCCACTTATATTGGGTGTATTTTTATTTCTCACACATAATTATGTGATAGATTTATCCTTAATTTAAGGATACCATATTTATAATGGATTTCATCTCATTTTACATTTCTTATGAGACGTCATTGTTTTTATGCACCAATTCACTATTATATGGTGTGAATACTGTCCTTTGACATATTATATCATGAATCCTTTTATTCTCATGATATTATAAAGTTTTGATTAAATGTTATCCCGCAATTATTTGTATTCAAGAGTCTCTCATTTTGTTAAAAACTCTTTAGAAAAAATATCGTTTTAAATGTTTTAAAGATTTATTATTATAATTATTTATCTTTAATGTCCATGTTTTTAAAATGGTTTTCAATATTTATTTATATGGACATTAATGTTTTAAAATTATAATTCCATTAAAAGCTTCAAAGTGGTATGTTACACTTTGATTCAAAAATCTCTTTTAAATGGATTGATTAATTCAATATCTCGGCATTACTTATTGTGATTGAAAATGAAATTTTGTTATTGAAATGAGTATATTTTCAATATTTTATGTGTAATGATGGTACTTGGACATTTTACGGGTGGCTACGTGATAAACCATATGACGGGTGGTGCCGTGAATACCAGGATGGTTGGTTACGTTATAACCTCCAATGCATTGGGTATGGAAGTCGGCCGTATGGCTATTCCATTAAGTATGTGTGTAAGTCAACCGTATGGTTATTCCATTTAAGTATGTTTATGTCCCAAGTTACATTTATATGTTATGTGTTCTTTATATGGGTTTTATGGTAATCTTTTGTTTACAAAAGGGTAAGTAATGATATTTTTTTCAGTGAAGAGTTTTTACTACTTCCTAAAGGTGAAAGGTATTACTTTGATAAAGTATACATGGTTTACTTGTTGTTTTGAAAAACATACAGTTCTCATTCTTTGGGTATCCATTACTGAGATTTTTATGCTCACCCCAAGTTTTTTTGAAATGTTTTTTATTGGACTTAATGTGGAATAGGGTCCAGGATGGGATCAAGGGAAAGTCATGCTATCTAAAACATGGAACTATACATGTTTCTTTTTAAGAGTTTTTATTTTGTGGAAACTTAATAGAAGTGTCTGCTTTGTAATCTTGTGAGATGTAATAGTTATGTCCTAATTCTCTAAAACTCTAAACCTGAAAATATCCTCAATGTGAACTATTCATTTAATTCAATATTAAGTAAGGTTTAAGGTCGGGGCCTTATAGTTGGTATCAAAGGTCAGTTTAGATAACTTTAGAGGTTAGGGTATTCTCTATGCATAAGTGACATTACCATAATGGTTAGGATTTCAGAATGAGTCCTAGTTTTAGATAAAGTGAATGAGTAAGTATATCTTAGTGTTTATCTTCTTCATTAGTACATGATGGTTTTGTTGATATTATCACACTGACCTTTTTGGTTTTAGTAAATGGCTGGATCTAGCAGGCACCAAAGTAATAGT
Source organism: Viscum album (assembly GCA_963277665.1). Taxonomy (NCBI): domain Eukaryota; kingdom Viridiplantae; phylum Streptophyta; class Magnoliopsida; order Santalales; family Viscaceae; genus Viscum; species Viscum album. The sequence continues at coordinate 926,778,130 of OY728127.1, forward strand.
GGATGTGAAGGAAACTGTGACAGTTTTCTGAGCGAGCAATTGAATGATATGGGAGCTGCAATGAGAACTCTTGTGTTTATCCTCAACCAACTATCTGGAGTGATGATTGACCACCTAAACCTTGGTGATTTCTATAAGGCATCATATATACGAGAAACAAATCCCTACAGAACTACTGGTAATAATCATAAAGGTAAGTGTGTTCAAACACCTATGTGTCAAAGATGTTGAAAGAAACACCTAGGAAAATGTTTCAAAGGGACAGAAATATGCTATAGATGTGGAAATGAAGGTCATAAAGCAAGAACTTTCCATCAAAAAATGAAGAACCCAGTTGACTCGAGGAAAGGGAAAGGAGTTCTTTCTGAGGGATCAATTGGATGTTTTAAATGTGGTGTGCATGGTCATTATGAAAACACATGTCCTATGAAGATGTTTCAGGAATGGGATCACCAAGATCATACAAATATTCATTTACCAATACCTAATGCCATTCCGATTGAGGATGAAGAAACTAACAATGACCAGTCAAAGGTATGGATTATTTCATAACATTTGTTTTCCTATTTTGGAATATTAGGATATGATTCATGATTTTGTTTGTAGGAAAGAAGTATTTCAGAATAAGTTGGAAAGGAATGGTTAATGGATCATGAAGAATGTAGAATGAATAAGAAGTCAACATATAAGGGCATCAAGAGTTATGGTGAAATTATTAAAAGTATTAAGTATCTTTTGATGATGGGATTACATTAGAAGACTTTTTATAGTATGTGTAACCTGATGGTTGATATATAATTTTTTTTTCAAGGAATAGTTATCTGTTCTTTTGTGGACATAGTTATAAAGAACCATTTGGGTTTATATGATCCTTACTTTTGAGTTAATTATGGGTTACTTAATGTTATGATGGAATGTGAAAGGCATGAGATAAAATTGAGGCTAAATTATGTAATGGTTATTTTTGATGATTTTATCTCTTTTTGGGGAATGATTTGAGAATTATATATTTTGGAAAAACGAGAACACGCAGACCGTGTGACAACCCATCGCGTCGGACAAAGCTGCGGGAATCGAACCCACAACCAAAGTGCGACTGGTATTTATCACCTACCACTGGACTACGTGAAGTCCCTGGTTAGTTTGACTGACTCTTTTTAGTTAGATGATTTTATGAATTAAGAGTAAGTTGATTTTGGGTTATCTATGGAAATTTATTAACCTATCATGGAGGATATGTGATTAGGTTAATTAGTTTTCAATACGAGACTTTAAGAGCAACTAATGTTGTTTGGAGATAAATGTTACGATTTAACTTGGAAGACTATGTGACTAAATCCTTCAAATATTTGGGTTTCAATCTTACTTTGGTTTAATTTGAATAATTTTATGGACAAATTGTTTATCGAATGGTCCTCGTTGAACTTTGGGTTTTGTTGGACAAATTTTGGAGATTAAGAATAGATTTTCTTTTTATAAAGGTTTATCCTTTTCTAGATTATCTGATCTTGTACTAACCTTTTTGGATTTGGTTTTCGTTAAAGTCTAAAGAAATGGGAATTATATAGTTCTCTTTTTTGGATTAGGTGATTCTCTAGAAGTTTATTATAGTACTCTTGATGTGAACAAGTCTTCCTAAATACTCGTATTTTGGAGAAAATATAAGTTTGTGTAATAAATATAATAAAAGTTGAAAGTCAACATGGTATGTAATTATGTTTCCTTATGAATAAATTCCTCAATAAAAAAGTAACTTAAAACAAAAATGTTGTCTATTAACTTTTCCTGCTGGGGAAACGAATACCGTTTAACCCATCACAAGTTTGTGATTTTCTTGTGGTTAACTTTCTCCTAAACATGTTTTCTATCACTATCCATCAGAACATGACCCTATGTTTTCTCCTCCATGTCCATGTTCTCTTATATGGAATCCTAGTGTGGGTTAACTCGGGTGACCTCAATACTTCTCTTTCTTTCTTTTAAAGTGATTGTTTTACCGACTCTTGTTCCTATGAGGGACTTTCAATGAAATTTCCGAGCCCAATTTTAAAATTGCGAGGATGCAATTCCAAAACCGGGGGAAGGATGTAACACCCCAGGTAAATAAAGAATATGACATTTTTATATTTATCCCTTTTGTGAATAAAATGTTAATATTAATTTAATGGGAATGCTATGCTTGATGGATTACCCAATACGCAACAACGAGTTCCTTTAAAATCTTACGTTGCACTCTAATAATAAAATAAAATTATTTTAAATGTTAGTTAACACGTAGCCGTTGTATTGGAGCGAATGAATATAAATAACTAAAATATGATTATATATGTTTGTTAAATGTTTTTACATCTATCCAATAAAGTATGAAGGCTTAAAATACGAAAAGAATTCAATTTTAGGCATATATACACTAATTTTCACTAAAGGTCCACTTATCAACTTTTGATGGAGAACCGTCATTAAATATAGTTTTGGTCACTATTATACATTATATAGGACCAAATAAAACTCTTATTTAGAATCGGGACATCAAAAATCACTTTGTGTAAATTTTTGGTATTTTTCCGATAAAGATCATGTTTTAATGAATAGTGAAAAATGTTGTATTTTAATTCAAAACCTCTTTTTAATCTAATTCATTTATATGATTCGATTATCTTTGAATTGGTTTCAAATTGATATTAGAATATATTTTTACCATTTAATCCAATAGTGGTCGTTGGAATTAATTTCATCTTTAAATTGGACTTAAACTAGTGTCAATCTTTTGATACTTATTGTTTCATAAAAACATGCTATTTGCTCTGACAATGGGAATTAATTATTATATTAATTAATTTAACTTATAGGTTTTGAATTTTTTAAAATATACATCATTTTTGAATTTGGAATATCAAATATAGCCTAGGGTAAATTTTCGGTAATTTTCTGAAAAACGTCAATTTTTGATGAATAGTGAAACCACGAAGTGGTAGTTAAAGAAACTGATTTTTTGTTTAAATGAAACTTTACCACGTCTGTGATTTTTATTTCAAAAATCTGACAAACATGGTTGTCATTAGGAAGTAAAATGTGGTTCAATGGGATTAAAATAATTTTTTTGGTGAATAGTAACATTTATGTTTATTAATCGCGATTAGAGGTAATTAGTATAATTTAAGGTAAAAATAATGTTTTAATAAAATGAAATGACCTAGAAACATGTCCTACCCTCATTGGATGTGTCATGGCTGACCAATAAAATCCATGGGTCAACTTGGGGACCCCATGGAGCCACTTTGGTTGGAAAATGACATTAATACCTTTTTATTTAATGTTCAAATTAAAATGTCACAAACATGTGTTGTTTTATTAAAACAATTTTTATATGGGGTTATACAAGTCATATGTTTTACTATAAATATTAATTAGAAATATAAAAATATTTCATACATCATAGTATTTTTTTATAATTTTTAGCCATTAACTAAATTAAATTATTTATGGCACCATGATGATGCAGCGATTACCTCATTATTTAACGATTTAAATAAAATGGAAAGATAATGTAAAATCTAAGACCTACAAATGTCCAAAACATATTGGATGAGTGGATTTCTAACCCTTATCACCTTATCCTATAAACACATCAATGTGTGACCATTAAAATCCAAAACTCATTCTAAAATAAAGAAACATTTCCTTACTTTCCAAGAGTGCCCCTCCTCTCCTCTTATAAAAATCCCGCACCTCTACCTCCTTACCCACACCTCTAAAGCCTTTGGATCAGACAAAACTTTCACATATTTCCTCTCCACATCCCTATATTACTCCTAAAATCCTCACATTGGGCATAATTCTTCCCAAGGAAGCCTTTGAGCTCAAATCATAAAGAGTTACCCGATTTAAAGGTAGTGTCTTCTCTTGTGTTCTTTTGTTTTATTTTTCTTATCCAACCACCTAAAATCCTTTTATTCTTTTATTTTGTAACAACCCTAGTATCTTCAATATACTAGTATGTTGTTATAAGAAGCATTAGATCTACACTTACACACACCTACATCTAATGGTTAAAGGACATACTGTTTCTGTGGATGGTGAATTTTTGCCTCACGAAACAACGATTGTTCAACACTCATATAACACCTTCAAAGGTGGCCATTAAGATGTTACTATATTTATATATGATATATAATATGTTTATGTTTTACTTAAGCTTCTGTATTTTTCTTTTGTGGCATACCTTTATGGTTTCCATTGTGGGTAAAAACGATAATTTAATTTTAGGAAGTGCGGACTACCGCCCCCTCAAAGTGATTTGATTCGTTAATGCCATATGTGGGATGTATAAAGGATGGATTTAAAGTTATTATATAAGATTTATGTTACATATGAATGATGAATATAATTCTGGAATTAAAATATAAATACCTCTCATTTGGTTTTAATTCCATTAAAATGACATTGAAATGAAAGTAGCGTTCATGCGTACGTACGACTTACCGTCTCCATGAACGGTGCATTTCATTTCTTACCTCTAAATGATTATGTAATATTATAAATACTTGTATATTATGGATATATATGATATATGTGATATCCAAATCATGAATATCATTCTGGATATAATGAACCTTTGACCACACGAACAACATGTAATTGTAAGAAGTCCACTTTCGACTTAAGAACCAAATATCGACAAAACAAACATTATTAACTCAAATGATTAAATAAAGTTTATAACATGGTAATAAGTGATATAAAAGTAAAAATGAACTTTAAAAAGGTTTTTAAGAAAGTATAAATTAACTCAAGTGTATTATTCAGGACGTAAAAGAATGATCGAGTCAAGTCTGGCACGAGATAAGGGATCCAACCTCTCTCTTTCTTTTTAAGTACTCTCTATTATGTAATTTCTTCTAAGCTCATATTTCATATGTTTGGGGATGTTATTTTATATTCCTCATTCTGTAATTTTTATGTTCATATAATGAGAGACCCTATTCGATCTCACCAATCCATTTTTGGAAGATTTATGTGGCACAGTTAGGCTGCCGAGTTTTCATAAGGGATTTTTCATCTCACTTTTATTATCGTGACATTTATGCTATGTTTTCCACTATTTCCTTTGAGTAATGTATGTACTACCCATTATTATACACTTTCTGTAGTATAATTTCATTTATGGGTATTCACGTCTTCATTGTATGACCCTTCTTCCATGGGGTGTACATTTCGAAAGTTACCCAACTCGGTAAGGGGACCTTTCACCCTCTTCTTTCTTAAAGACTTATTTTGTTATGTCTTTTAATTTACATCTTATTATATTGGGATATGTTCTTATATATCCTTATTTATGTAAAGTTTATGTCCAATTGATGAGATAAAATTCACTCTCTCATCTACTAATTTTCTAAATTTTGATGTGACGTCGTTTGGCTGTCGAATTTTTACAAGGGAACATCTTAACCCAATTTCGATTTCTTTGGGTTCAACTTTTACTTCTTGAACATGTCATCCTATGAATATGTGTGAATGACCTCTGATTGTTTCACACTTAATATCCACTTATATTGGGTGTATTTTTATTTCTCACACATAATTATGTGATAGATTTATCCTTAATTTAAGGATACCATCTTTATAATGGATTTCATCTCATTTTACATTTATTTTGAGACTTCATTGTTGTTATTCACCAATTCACTCTTATATGGTGCGTATACTGTCCTTTGACATATTATATCATGAATCCATTTATTCTCATTATATTATAATGTTCTGATTAAATGTTATTATGCGATTATTTGTATTCAAGAGTCTCTCATTTTGTTAAAAACTCTTTAGAAAAAAATATCGTTTTAAATGTTTTAAAGATTTATTATTCTAAATCATTATCTTTAATGTACATGTTTTCAAAATGGTTTTCAATATTTATTTATATGGACATTAATGTTTTAAAATTATAATTCCATTAAAAGCTTCAATGTGGTATGGGACACCTTGATTCAAATATCTCTTTTAAATGGATTGATTAATTCAATATATTGGCATTACTTATTGTGATTGCAAATGAAATGTTGTTATTGAAATGAGTATATTTTCAATATTTTATTTGTAATGATGGTACTTGGACATTTTACGAGTGGTTATGTGATAAACCATATGACAGGTGGTGCCGTGAATACCAGGACGGGTGGTTACGTTATAACCTCCAATGCATTGGGTATGGAAGTTTTCATATGGATTTTACATTAAGTATGTGTGGAAGTCGACCGTATGGTTATTCCATTTAAGTATGTTTATGTCCCAAGTTACCTTTATATTTTATGTGTTCTTTATATGGGATTTATAGTAATCTTTTGGTTACAAAAGGGTAAGTAATGATAGTTTATTCAGTGAAGAGTTTTTACTACTTCCTAAAGGTGAAAGGTATTACTTCGATAAAGTATACATGGTTTACTTGTTGTTTTGAAAAACTAACAGTTCTCATTCTTTGTGTATCCCTTACTGTGGTTTTTCTGCTCACCCCAAGTTTTTTTGAAATGTTTTTCACAGGACATAATGTGGAATAGGGGAAAGGATGGGATCAAGGGAAAGTCATGCTATCTAAAACATGGAAGTAGACATGTTTCTTTTTAAGAGTTTTTATTTTGTGGAAACTTAGTAGAAGTGTCTACTATGTAATCTTTTGAGATGTAAAAGTTATGTCCTAATTCTCTAAAACTCTAAACCTGAAAACATCCTCAATGTGAATTATTCATTTAATTCAATATTAAGTAATATTTAAGGCCGGGGCCTTATAGGTATACAGGGGTAAGCCAAGGGAATAATGGTATTCGTGAAGGATTATTTATTTTGTTTTGAATGTTATGAAGTGTAATGTAACATTCATATATGTAATCTATTTTCCAAGACCGCTAAACCGATCAGTCTTTTGGGACTTCATTCCTTGTAATCATGCCAATGTATTAAAATAATACACTGACTCTGGGTAACTGGGGTCAGGGTGTTACAGTTGGTATCAGAGGATGTTTAACAATAACCTTGGAAACTAGATTTAGATAAACTCTAATTAGAGCACATTACCAAAAGATAGACTTTGAGGATTAGTATAGAAGAACTTCCTATAATTTTGGTAATGTAGATATTTTGTGAGTTTTCCATGAAAATACATCCCTGTCTTGATACGAGCAGGTAGAGGCGGATCTGGCACAGATGTACCTAGGGGTAAAACCTGAAAACACCGCTTTGAGCTAGACTCAAACGGGAACTGGTGCACAACAACGGGCCTTGCTGTACTCTTGGTTACGACACTCCCGGGGGGATATGCTTTGGATAATTATCATTTTCTTTAAAAACCATTATGAAGGGATTATGATTATATACTTACTCAATGAAAACATTTTTATGATTATGGATTATATCCATAAAATGTTTAATTTATGTTAAGTGTTTTACAAGTTCAGGATTAGGTATTTCTATTCATAAACTAACCTAGTGTATTCCATTGTTTAGAAATGGCGCCCAGTCGAATGAATGAGAACTCCAGCAATAAAAATGATCCAAAGAGTAAGAAGGATCATATCTTTCATGGTCCTAAGCCAGAATTTATAAGGGAAATAGTCTCCCACTTATTATCATCATATGAAGAAATAGTATCATGTGTTGATAAGATAAGTAAAGAATTTTCGGAGTCCTATGGATTTGAAGGGAAGACAGAGAAGAAAAGGATAGTAGAGAGAAGTAAAGATAAAGGGAAGAAGGTAAAGAAGGATTTATTCCATATGTGATAACTGTGGAAAGAATCACCTTGGAAAATGCTTGAAGGGAATGTGAGTATGTTATAAGTGTGGAGAAAAAGGACACCAAGTACATGACTGCAAGTGTAAGAAAAAGGTTTCAAATGTTCAATGTTGTATCGTCAAGGACTTTGGACACTACATAAACCAATGTTCCAGTCCTCAGACTATGCCACAAATGATGCTATTGAATAATAATCAAGTTATGATACTAACACAGATGAAGAAGAATGACTAGTGTTATTATGTTGTTTTGGAATTATTTCATTGAAGTGTTGTATCAATGATGTACTAGAAATAAATAAGGATTGCACTGCAGTACTATTTCATTGAGGATTTGAGATTTTACGGTACTAAGAAAAGTTACTCTATAGCGAGTCAAATTTTTTGGAAATTACATGTTTGAAGGAAAGATAAACCATAATATTGTCCTAATATTGAGGTACTGATTTTGGAATAAGATATGGTTGTTTTGGGTAAATTATATTGGATATTCTTGAATACCTTGAAACTGATTAATGATTTTTCATCGTTGGAGTTTAAAACATTTTTGATAGAAGGATTATATCCAGTATTCTATAAAGAATAAGGGAGCATGAATGTAATCAATAAGGTTTTATGTTAATTCAGGATGTTACCATGTTTTAAAATAATACATGGTGTAGGTGTTCACATGTTATTACATGGGAAAAAGGATCTTTATTGTTTTTAAATTCCTTATAAATTTTGGTCTGTGAGTTTGGATAGTAGTATTTTGGATAATTCTAAAGGTTGGAATGGATTATGTTTGAAAGTTTATTTTTGGATTTTTATAAAAGGACAACACACAGATCGTGTGACAACCCATCGCGTCAGAAAAAGCAGCGGGAATCTAACCCACAAAAATAGTGCGATTGGGATTTATCACCAAACACTGGACTATTTAAAGTCCCTAGATTGTATAATGTAGTTTCTTTTTTTAATGGGTCTGATATATGAATTATACATTCATTATATTTGGAACCCTAAACGATTATGATAAATAGAGTATTTTGAGTTGTATTATGTTTTGTGTTGAAAGAGGAGTTTGGGGAAGAAATTTATTAATGGATAAAACTCTAATTATAATGTAATTATATCTCCTTATGATATTATCCAATCTCATAAATAAATTCCTCAACATTAAGAAAAGGAACTTATAACAAAAATGTTGTCCTAGATGGTACCTTATATCATCACAAATTTATGGCTTTTGTAACACCCCAAGATTTCATAGTGTGTTATTTCTTCAAAATAATTCAATAACTTGCACTACACGCAACACTGAGTTCAATTGCACCATGACTTGCCAAAAAAAAAGCCATTAAAAGAGGTCATGAATAGTATTAACTAAATTTTAAACTTTATATAATCCTTATAATTTTAGAATCCATATTATGAGTTTCTTAGTCATAATGGAAGAACAGATTCATTTTCAGTATTGCACTTTTATCAACTTTTGATAGTGAAACCTTTTTAAATACAATATTTTAAACTTTTTGACTAAATGGAGACATCAAAAAAAATTTAAAATGAAACATCCCAAGCTTCCACGGTACGCTTTCCTTTGAATAAAACAGTAGCGTGTGTTGTACGCAACTTCGAGTTCTAACACACCGTAACCAATCAAACTAGCTGTTATGAATAGTAATACCTACTTTTTGAAATTATATATATTTTATATTTTAAAATGGACTTAATTTTTGGATTCGGAATATCAAATTTAGCCTAAGGTGAAATTTTGGTACTTTTCTGATAACTTTCATATTTTGATGAATAGTGAAAATTACTAAATTTTAATTAAAAACAACTTTTTTAATCAAAATAATTAATAGTGATAAATTATGAATTTGAGTGGTTTTAAAGTATATTTAGAATATAGTTTTACTATTTAATATAATGTTGGTCATTGGACATAATTTTACAATTAAACCGAACATAAACAAGTGTCAATCTTTTGGTAGTTATTATCTCTTAAAAACACGCTTTTTGTTTTGACAGCGGGAATTAATTTTAAATTAATTTCTGCCACTTCTGTGTTTTGAATTTAGAAAAATGAATTCCATATTTGGAATCAGGATGTTCAAATTGTGTAAATAGGTAACTTTTATTTTTAGACATTTTGAATAATTACTGCGGTAAATATTTTATTTACCATGGTTAAGGGTAAATCCGGTAAATAAGGGTTAAAAAATAATATTATAATAATACTAAATTACCCTAAAACGTGTCTTAACCCTATTGGTTGATACATGGTCGACCATGGACATCTTTGGGTCTATTTTGGGACCCCATGGATCCACTTGTAAGTGATAATGACACATTATTTTAATAAAGCTAAAATAAAAATAAAAATGGCATAAGCTTACATCTTTTAGAAGAACAATTTTTACATAGGGTTATACCTGTTGGATTTTCGATTATAAATATTCATTAGAAAGATAAAAAGATTTCCTACATAATGATATTTTATTTATAATTTTTAGACATTAAATAATTTATTTTATTTATGACACAATGATGATGCAGTAATTACTAAAATAGTGAAAAATAAAAATAATTGATCTTATAAATACCCAAATAATTATAATATGAAACTTTTAATGAATTAAACTAATTTTATAGGCTAATATGATATATTAGGATTGATTTAATGGACTTTGTTTGAAGTAATCAATCTGTTATGAGTTTCACAAAAATCAACTATTGAATAGTGTCAAAATTGACATAAAAGAGTTCTTAAAACAAATATTATATTATTAATTGATATTAAATTCCTAAAAATCTAAGGTTCGGCCAAGAGACTTATATTATGATAGGTTAATCATTAATGGACCACTTGGGGGTCGCTTGGATTTATATAGTAAGTTTATTAACCATATTATATAAAAATACAAAGAGACATTGTAAAAGTGAAACTAATTAACTTAGAGTTAATACTTAAAGATAAGGTTAATATAAGTACCCAAACCTGTCTAAATTCTATTGGATGAGTTGTTTTCGACCTATCCCAACCTCATCCTTTGAATAGTCAACTTTGGAGCCTTTAAAAACCGAATATGAATTTATTATAAATTAATATTTCTAGCTTTTCCAAAGGTGCCCCTCACCCCTCTTATAAAAGGGCACTCCTCCTTCTCATTTCTTCACACCTCTAAAGCCTTTTGGTTCGGCCAAAATCTGCCCAAATACTCTCCCAACATCCCTCAATACAACCTAGAGGCCTTAGTTTGATCAGAAAGCCAACCTAAGGAGCCATTTTGATCAAATCAAAAGGAAGAACCCGAAGAAGAGGTAATGATTTCACCACCCTTTTCTAAGTTCATTTCTTCTTCCACTTCTTCTTCCTTTGTTCTTACCATTCTAAAATAATAACTCCAGTATCTCACATATACTGTGATGTTATTATAAGTATGGTACAACCATATTCAGTATTCTATCCACCCTTTGAATAACATGTCACCATATGTGCGTACGTACGGCTTACCGTCTCCACGTCGTGGTGTAATTGTTATTCAATATAATATTATTTGGATGGGTATAATAATGATGTGTAACTCATGTAAATAATAAATATAACATATTAATGATTCTGTATATATGATATACCATCCATTTATATATTATTTTAATATCAAAAGAATGATATTGTCGCTCGTGCGTACGTACGGACTACCGTCTCCACGAACGCGATGAGATTCATTCTCCATCGTAACAATTAAAGTATAATTATCATTTTATGATTTAAAAATGATGTTTAAGGACTTGATATCATTCTGGATATGAATAATATACAACCTATCCTTTACATAAATGTCTTACGTAACAAAACATACAAAAGAAAACAAGTAAGTTAACACCCGAAACAACGATAATACTAAGATATTATTATCAAATCAATATTAAAAGATCATATATGATATCATATTAATGTATATGACTCTTGTATAATTTAATAACAATTATTTCACCATTATACAGGAGGTTAACCTACCACAACCAAGGAAAAGTACAAGGTAAGGGTTATTTCACAATCTCTTCATTATCCGAGGTTGTTTATACGTAATAATCTACTGGGATTTCATTATCATCCACATCCATGTTTCTTCGAAATGTATTTCAAAACATTTTTACTATTTACAAGAATATGGGTTAAAGTCATTTATACCCTTGTTTGACTTTTTATAAGAGGTTTATAAAGGAATCTTTCCGTCGTTTTCAAAACAAGGTCCTTTTTAACCTTTTCGACAGAATTGAGGTAAGAATGTTTTTTTAACTTATACGGCGGGTGCGGTTACTTTCCGCTGTTATAAAATCGTCGAAGCTTTCCTTACAAGCTTATAAGAATATTTTCAAAGAAAATGTTTTATTTTATATGGATCTTAAATGTTTTCAAAATAAAAGGAGATACTTCTTTTAAAATAATTTTGATTTCATCTATGTCAACATCCTTTGATGGATTTTAAGATTATTTGAAGTTGATTTATTATAATACAAAACTTCTATATTGTATTGAAGGTTTTGTGATATGTTTGAATGTGGATGTGCTATTTTATACCATTCATAGTTTATGGTTAAACTCTTGACATTTCGTATGCTAGTTTTAACCCGAATGTTTATGTTATATTTCAAACTTTTCTTCAGATGAATGTGCTAAACAAGTATGTTCCGGGTTGGGGACCGGTAAAAGTAAGCCCTCCAGGTTGGGGACTGGTTAAAGTAAGCCCTCCAGGTTAGGGACTGGTAAAAGCAAGCCCTCCGGTTTGGTCTCCGGTTATTAGAGGTACTCCGGGTTGGTGTCCGGTTATTAGAGGCACTCCGGGTTGGTGTCCGGTTATTAGAGGCACTCCGGGTTGGTGTCCAGTTATTAGAGGCACTCCGGGTTGGGTTCCGGTTAGAAGTAACCCCTAGGTCTTGGGATGAGGCCTAGACAATGAAATTAACGTTTGACATTATGCATTCCAACATTATGAAAGTGGTTAATGATTTTTGCATGTGATTATTCGATTAGTAGAATATCCATGTGAATAAGTAAATGGCATTATTTCATTTTATTTATGCCATACCATGTTGAAAGTTCATGTTTTAAAGGCTTTTGTTTTAGTTATACATTGCCTTAAAATTTTATTCTTATTTATGAAAGTTTCCTCTATATTGTTATCCTTACTGGGCATTTGAGCTCACCCCTTTTCTATGTTTTATTTTTCCCAGGATGTGAAGAAGTAAGTTATGAATGACCTGCAGGGATTTTATGAGGGGTTAATAGTGTGGATTGTGGAAACATTATGTTGTTGTATTAGTTTTTCATTTTATGATGTAATGTAAAACTTATGAATATATCTAGTGTTTCCAAGGCTACTAAACCAATCGGTCTTTCGAGATTTGATCTTTCTTGTGATCATGCCAATGTTACGAAGTAATGCACCGACTCTGGGTAACTGGGGTCGGGGCGTTACAGTTGGTATCAGAGGAAGTTTAGTACAAACCTTGGAAGCTAGATTTAGTTAAACTCTGATTAGAGCACGTAGACCTAAGATGAACGTTGAGGATTAGTATAGAAGAACTTCCTAGAATTTTGGTATTGTAGAGATTTTGTGAGTTTTCCGAGCAATACATCCCTGTCTGGATACGAGCAGGTAGAGGCGGCTCTGGCACAGATGTACCTAGGGGTAAAACCCGAAAACACCGCTTTGAGCTAGACTCGAATGGGAACTGGTGCACGACAACGGGCCTTGCTGCACTCTTGGTTACGACACTCCCGGGGGATATGCTTAGGATAACTCTCATTTTCTTTACAAATCATTATGAAGGGTTTATGAGTATATACTTCCTCAAAGAAAACATTTTTATGATTATGGATTATATCCATAAATAGTTCAATTTATGTTAAGTGTTTTATAAGTATGGGATTATGTATTTTGATTCATAAAATGATCTAGTTTATGCCATTGTTTAGAAATGGCGCCCAGTAGAAGGAATGAGAACTCCAGAAATACACATGATTCAAAGAGAAGGAAGGATCATATCTTTCATGGTCTTAAGCTAGAATTTATAAGAGAAATAGTCTCCCATGTATTATCATCATATGAAGAAATAATATCATGTGTTGATAAGATAAGTAAAGAGTTTACTGAGTCCTATGGCTTTGAAGGGAATCAAGAGAAGAAAAGGATGGAAGAGAGAAAGATGGATAAAGGGAAAAGGGAAAAGAAGAATTTTCCCATATGTGGTAACTGTGGAAAGAAACACCCTGGAACTTGCCTGAAAGGAATGGGAGTTTGTTATAAGTGTGGAGGAAAAGGGCACAAGGTACGTGACTGCAAGGGTAAGAAAATGGTTTTAAATGTAAAATGCTTCATTTGCAAGGAGTTTGGACACTACGCGAACCTATGTCCCAGTCATCAGACTATGCCGAAAATGATGTTATTGGATAATAATCAAGTTATGATACTACCACAGATGAAGAGGAATGATTAGAGTTCTTATGTTGATTATGCCAATTGAGTGTTGTATCAACAATGTACTTGTTATAATAATTATGGAGTATATAAGGATTGTACTACAGTACTATTTCATTAAGGACTTGAGATTGTGTGGAAAAAAGAAAAGTGACTCAATATCAGGTTAAATTTTTGGAAAATATATGGTTGAGAGAAAGATAAACCATAATATGGTTCAGATACCGAGGTGGTGATTTTAGAATAATACATGATTGATTTGGATAAATTATATTGGATATTATTGACTACCTTGAAGCTGATTAATGATTTGTATATTCCATTATTGTTGGGGTTTAAAACATTTTTGGATTGATGAAGTATATCCAGCATTCAATATGGAATAAGGGAGCATGAATGTAATCAATAAAAAATATGGTAATTCAGGATGTTTCAGTGTATTAAAAGAATACACGATGAAGGTATTCATATGCTATTACGGGTTAAAAAGGTTCTACATTATGTTTACCTTACTTATAAATGTTGGACTGTGAGTTTGGACAGAAGTATTTTGGATAGTTCTAGTTTGGATTATTTTGGATTACCATAAAAGGACAACCCGGAGGTCGGGCGGCAACCCGTCGCGTCCGGCAAGGCTGCGAGACTTGAACCCGCAACCGAAGGGCGACAAGGGTGTATCACCTACCACTAGCCCACGAGATGTCCTGGATTAAATAATGTTGTTTTCTTTAAAGATCTGGTAGATGAATTAAAAATTCATTTATTTTGGAACCCTGTACGAATAACATTCTATTATCTTTTAGAGTGAAAGATGAGTTTGTGGTAGAAATTTATTAATGGATAAAACTCTAATTATAAAGTAAGTATATCTCCTTATGATCTTAGCCAATCTCATAAATATATTCCTCAACATTAATAAAAGGAACTTAGAACAAAAATGTTGTCCTAGATGGTACCTTAAATCATCACTAATTCATGGCTTTGGGATTGTTGGCCTTTTCATAGCCATGTTCTCTACCACTCTCCATCAGATAATTGATGGTTAGATTTCTCTTCCATATCCATATTTTCCTACATGGAACCCTAGTATGTGTTATGTTCGGTAATCTTCATACTTTCCACCCTTTTTTTTAAAATAGAGGCCTCATTAATTCATTTTTCGATGTGGGATTTAAACTAAGATATTTTGAAACGTCAAAAATGTGTTATCCTAATATCCTATGTTTTGTTGAACCGATGGTATTTCAAATCATCATAGATTGATGAATTTAAGGACCTCAATTTTACACTTGTTTGTGATTGATGACCTCAATCACTACCTATAAATATTTACGTTTTTCCTCCAATTATATGTCTCTAATTGCCACCAATGTTCTCCTAATCGAGATCATAATTTGGTGGTGACCCTTTCATTTATCTTTTCCTCATATTAAGACTAAATTTTAGTAACCCAATTTCCGATGTGGGTTTTCCCACAAATATATTTTCTACTTTCAACCTTTTATTTTTGAAGAACAATTTCAAATTGCGAGGACGCAATTTATTGAAGGAGGGGAGAATGTAACACCCCAAGATTTCATAGTGTGTTATTTCTTCAAAATAATTCAATAACTTGCACTACACGCAACACTGAGTTCAATTGCACCATGACTTGCCAAAAAAAAAGCCATTAAAAGAGGTCATGAATAGTATTAACTAAATTTTAAACTTTATATAATCCTTATAATTTTAGAATCCATATTATGAGTTTCTTAGTCATAATGGAAGAACAGATTCATTTTCAGTATTGCACTTTTATCAACTTTTGATAGTGAAACCTTTTTAAATACAATATTTTAAACTTTTTGACTAAATGGAGACATCAAAAAAAATTTAAAATGAAACATCCCAAGCTTCCACGGTACGCTTTCCTTTGAATAAAACAGTAGCGTGTGTTGTACGCAACTTCGAGTTCTAACACACCGTAACCAATCAAACTAGCTGTTATGAATAGTAATACCTAATTTTTGAAATTATATATATTTTATATTTTAAAATGGACTTAATTTTTGGATTCGGAATATCAAATTTAGCCTAAGGTGAAATTTTGGTACTTTTCTGATAACTTTCATATTTTGATGAATAGTGAAAATTACTAAATTTTAATTAAAAACAACTTTTTTAATCAAAATAATTAATAGTGATAAATTATGAATTTGAGTGGTTTTAAAGTATATTTAGAATATAGTTTTACTATTTAATATAATGTTGGTCATTGGACATAATTTTACAATTAAACCGAACATAAACAAGTGTCAATCTTTTGGTAGTTATTATCTCTTAAAAACACGCTTTTTGTTTTGACAGCGGGAATTAATTTTAAATTAATTTCTGCCACTTCTGTGTTTTGAATTTAGAAAAATGAATTCCATATTTGGAATCAGGATGTTAAAATTGTGTAAATAGGTAACTTTTATTTTTAGACATTTTGAATAATTACTGCGGTAAATATTTTATTTACCATGGTTAAGGGTAAATCCGGTAAATAAGGGTTAAAAAATAATATTATAATAATACTAAATTACCCTAAAACGTGTCTTAACCCTATTGGTTGATACATGGTCGACCATGGGCATCTTTGGGTCTATTTTGGGACCCCATGGATCCACTTGTAAGTGATAATGACACATTATTTTAATAAAGCTAAAATAAAAATAAAAATGGCATAAGCTTACATCTTTTAGAAGAACAATTTTTACATAGGGTTATACCTGTTGGATTTTCGATTATAAATATTCATTAGAAAGATAAAAAGATTTCCTACATAATGATATTTTATTTATAATTTTTAGACATTAAATAATTTATTTTATTTATGACACAATGATGATGCAGTAATTACTAAAATAGTGAAAAATAAAAATAATTGATCTTATAAATACCCAAATAATTATAATATGAAACTTTTAATGAATTAAACTAATTTTCTAGGCTAATATGATATATTAGGATTGATTTAATGGACTTTGTTCGAAGTAATCAATCTGTTATGAGTTTCACAAAAATCAACTATTGAATAGTGTCAAAATTGACATAAAAGAGTTCTTAAAACAAATATAATATTATTAATTGATATTAAATTCCTAAAAATCTAAGGTTCGTCCAAGAGACTTATATTATGATAGGTTAATCATTAATGGAC
Source organism: Viscum album (assembly GCA_963277665.1). Lineage (NCBI taxonomy): Eukaryota > Viridiplantae > Streptophyta > Magnoliopsida > Santalales > Viscaceae > Viscum > Viscum album. Next base: position 926,795,568 of record OY728127.1, read on the forward strand.
CACTTGGGGGTCGCTTGGATTTATATAGTAAGTTTATTAACCATATTATATAAAAATACAAAGAGACATTGTAAAAGTGAAACTAATTAACTTAGAGTTAATACTTAAAGATAAGGTTAATATAAGTACCCAAACCTGTCTAAATTCTATTGGATGAGTTTTTTTCGACCTATCCCCACCTCATCCTTTGAATAGTCAACTTTGGAGCCTTTAAAAACCGAATATGAATTTATTATAAATTAATATTTCTAGCTTTTCCAAAGGTGCCCCTCACCCCTCTTATAAAAGGGCACTCCTCCTTCTCATTTCTTCACACCTCTAAAGCCTTTTGGTTCGGCCAAACTCTGCCCAAATACTCTCCCAACATCCCTCAATACAACCTAGAGGCCTTAGTTTGATCAGAAAGCCAACCTAAGGAGCCATTTTGATCAAATCAAAAGGAAGAACCCGAAGAAGAGGTAATGATTTCACCACCCTTTTCTAAGTTCATTTCTTCTTCCACTTCTTCTTCCTTTGTTCTTACCATTCTAAAATAATAACTCCAGTATCTCACATATACTGTGATGTTATTATAAGTATGGTACAACCATATTCAGTATTCTATCCACCCTTTGAATAACATGTCACCATACGTGCGTACGTACGGCTTACCGTCTCCACGTCGTGGTGTAATTGTTATTCAATATAATATTATTTGGATGGGTATAATAATGATGTGTAACTCATGTAAATAATAAATATAACATATTAATGATTCTGTATATATGATATACCATCCATTTATATATTATTTTAATATCAAAAGAATGATATTGTCGCTCGTGCGTACGTACGGACTACCGTCTCCACGAACGCGATGAGATTCATTCTCCATCGTAACCATTAAAGTATAATTATCATTTTATGATTTAAAAATGATGTTTAAGGACTTGATATCTTTCTGGATATGAATAATATACAACCTATCCTTTACATACATGTCTTACGTAACAAAACATACAAAAGAAAACAAGTAAGTTAACACCCGAAACAACGATAATACTAAGATATTATTATCAAATCAATATTAAAAGATCATATATGATATCATATTAATGTATATGACTCTTGTATAATTTAATAACAATTATTTCACCATTATACAGGAGGTTAACCTACCACAACCAAGGAAAAGTACAAGGTAAGGGTTATTTCACAATCTCTTCATTATCCGAGGTTGTTTATACGTAATAATCTACTGGGATTTCATTATCATCCACATCCATGTTTCTTCGAAATGTATTTCAAAACATTTTTACTATTTACAAGAATATGGGTTAAAGTCATTTATACCCTTGTTTGACTTTTTATAAGAGGTTTATAAAGGAATCTTTCCGTCGTTTTCAAAACAAGGTCCTTTTTAACCTTTTCGACAGAATTGAGGTAAGAATGTTTTTTTAACTTATACGGCGGGTGCGGTTACTTTCCGCTGTTATAAAATCGTCGAAGCTTTCCTTACAAGCTTATAAGAATATTTTCAAAGAAAATGTTTTATTTTATATGGATCTTAAATGTTTTCAAAATAAAAGGAGATACTTCTTTTAAAAGAATTTTGATTTCATCTATGTCAACATCCTTTGATGGATTTTAAGATTATTTGAAGTTGATTTATTATAATACAAAACTTCTATATTGTATTGAAGGTTTTGTGATATGTTTGAATGTGGATGTGCTATTTTATACCATTCATAGTTTATGGTTAAACTCTTGACATTTCGTATGCTAGTTTTAACCCGAATGTTTATGTTATATTTCAAACTTTTCTTCAGATGAATGTGCTAAACAAGTATGTTCCAGGTTGGGGACCGGTAAAAGTAAGCCCTCCAGGTTGGGGACTGGTTAAAGTAAGCCCTCCAGGTTAGGGACTGGTAAAATCAAGCCCTCCGGTTTGGTCTCCGGTTATTAGAGGTACTCCGGGTTGGTGTCCGGTTATTAGAGGCACTCCGGGTTGGTGTCCGGTTATTAGAGGCACTCCGGGTTGGTGTCCGGTTATTAGAGGCACTCCGGGTTGGGTTCCGGTTAGAAGTAACCCCTAGGTCTTGGTATGAGGCCTAGACAATGAAATTAACGTTTGACATTATGCATTCCAACATTATGAAAGTGGTTAATGATTTTTTCATGTGATTATTCGATTAGTAGAATATCCATGTGAATAAGTAAATGGCATTATTTCATTTTATTTATGCCATACCATGTTGAAAGTTCATGTTTTAAAGGCTTTTGTTTTAGTTATACATTGCCTTAAAATTTTATTCTTATTTATGAAAGTTTCCTCTATATTGTTATCCTTACTGGGCATTTGAGCTCACCCCTTTTCTATGTTTTATTTTTCCCAGGATGTGAAGAAGTAAGTTATGAATGACCTGCAGGGATTTTATGAGGGGTTAATAGTGTGGATTGTGGAAACATTATGTTGTTGTATTAGTTTTTCATTTTATGATGTAATGTAAAACTTATGAATATATCTAGTGTTTCCAAGGCTACTAAACCAATCGGTCTTTCGAGATTTGATCTTTCTTGTGATCATGCCAATGTTACGAAGTAATGCACCGACTCTGGGTAACTGGGGTCGGGGCGTTACAGCTTTGTGATTGTTGGCCTTTTCATAGCCATGTTCACTACCACTCTCCATCAGATATTGATGGTAAAATTTCTCTTCCATATCCATATTTTCCTACATGGAACCCCAGTATGTGTTATTTTCGGTAACCTTCATACTTACCACTCTTTATTTTAAATATAGGCCTCATTAATTCATTTTTCGATGTGGGATTTCAAATAAGATATTTTGAAACATCAACCCCAAGTTTCCAATACCGAGCATAAATTGTGAGGATGCAATTTATTAAAGGAGGGGAGAATATAACACCCCAAGATTCCATTGTACGCTTATCTTTGAATAATATAGTAGCATGTGTTGTACGCATCTTCGAGTTCTATCACACACCACAACCAATAAAACTTGCCGTTAAGAATTGTAATACCCGATCTTTGAAATTTTATAAATTTTATCTTTCAAAACTGACTTAATTTTTGGATTCATAATATCAAAATTATCTTAGGGTGAATTTTTGGTATTTTTCTGATAACTTTTCATTTTTGATGAATAGTGAAAAACGTTGAGTTATAGTTTAAAACCGAATTCTTATTTAAAGAATTATTTATTTTATTTAAATTATTTAACATCAAAATAGATACATAACACATATATATGTTCAATTTAATTAATTGTATTCGGTTTATAATAATTTTAGCTATATAAAAAGTTTATTGAACTTTTCACCGTCTTTTACCCATCTCCGAGGAGCTTTTCCAAATTCGCATAAAACTCAATTTTACCGCTTCTGTGAGCTAAATTTAGAAAATCCAAGAGGCATGGTTAATATCAAGGAGTAAAATGTGGTTCAATGAGATGAAAATAATTTTTGTTGAATAGTAACTTTTTACTTTTATTTACCACGATTAAAAGTAAATAGGGTAATTAATGGTAAAAGTGATATTAATATTACCCTCACACCTATCCTAATTCTATTGGACCAGTTTATCTCAACAAAAAACAACCTTAGAAATAAAATATTATCATTTAGGTTCACTTGGATTAGATTAGGACCTTTATTATAATTTAATTCAAAGAATAGTTAAAAGAGATAAAATCAAATTTTAATAATCGAAACATTTTTAATATGGGGTTTTACATAAGATAAATTTGATTATAAATATTCATTATAAAGATAAAAAGATTTCATATATCATGGTATTTTATTTATAATTTTATAAATTAATTAAATAAATCTATTTATAACACAATGATGATGCAGTAATTACCTTATTAATGAAAGAATCAAACAAATGGTATTATAAATATTAAAATAAATATAATCTCAAAGTTTTTATGACCTAAACTAATTTTATAGGTGAATATGACTTGTTAGGATTGATTCAATTTATTTTTTTGATGTAATAATGTTTTTATTATTTTAACAAAAAAAATACCAAATAGTGTCAAAATTGAAATAAAATTGTTTTTAAAAAATATATTATATTATTAATTGATATAATGGTCCTAAAAATCTAATGTTCGTCCAAAAGACTTATATAATAATATATATGACATTAATGAACTAATTGAGGTTCTATTGGCAGTATACAGTATGTTTATTAACCATATTGTGTAATAATACAAAAAGACACAGTAAAAGATAAATTATTTAACATTGAGTTGAATCTAAATGATAAGGTTAAAATGGTAACCTAAACTTGTCTAAAACCTATTGGTTGATTTTTTTCGACCTGTCCACACCTTATAATTTAAATAATCAACTTTTTATCCATTTGAAACCATATGTAAATTTATTATAAAATAATATTTTAAGTTTTTCCTAAGGTGACCCTCACCCCTCTTATAAAAGGGCACTCCCATTTCTCTCTAATTCACATTTTCTAAGCCATTTGGATCGGCCAAAAATTTCCCAAATACACTCTAAAATATCCTCCCTTTATCCTAGAGGCCTTATTTTGATCCGAAAGCCAACCTATGGAGCCCTTTTGATCAAATCAAAAGGAAGAACCTGAAGAAGAGGTAATGATTTCACCACCCTATTTCAAGTTCCTTTCTTCTTCCACTTCCTTTTTCTTTGTTGTTTCCATTGTAAAATAATAACTCCAGTATATTCTTTATACTGTGATGTTATTATAATTATGGTACAACCAAATTCAATACTCTATCCACCCTTTGAATGATGTGTCACCATATGTGCGTACGTACGGCTTACCGTCTCCACGTCGTGGTGTAATTGTTATTCAATACATTATTATTTAGATGGGTATAATAATGATGTTTATTTTATGTAAATAATAAATATAACATGATAATTATTCTGTATATATTATATACCAGAAAATTATATATTATATTAATATCAAAAGAATGATATTTTCGCTCGTGCGTACGTACGGATTACCGTCTCCACGACGCGATGAGATTCATTTCCAGGTTCACCATTCATCGATGATTATAAAAATATATATTACTAATAATTATGTAATATATGACATAATAATGATACTAGATATATATATATATATATATATATATATATATTTATATATATAAGTATTTATGTACTTACATATATCTTATTCACTTACTTCCGTTAAATACTATGTAAAAATGGAAACAGCGTTAATGCGTACGTACGGACTACTGTCTCCATAAGCGGTGTTTTCCATTTCATATATACGTCTATTATAAATTTTTATATTCTAAATATATATGATGAATAAATCATGTTATATATTTTCTATGTTTTTAAATCAGGATCTCTGAGATACAATCAAGTGTAACAAGTTAAACACGTACGATAAAGAGAGCGATTATTACCCGAAATATTAATATAACATGGAAATTATTATTAAATGGGTAGTAAAAAGTCATAAATGAATAATGTATGATATCATAAATATTAATATGTATCTGGTATAATTTAATAACATACTATAGTCTTCATACAGGATGCTAAACGTACCCTCGACTAAAGGAAAGTGCAAGGTAAGGGGTGTTCATCTCACTCCTTATTCCCGTGAGATTCATGCCATATTTCCACTATTACCTTTTGTGTGATGTATGTACTGCCCATAATTGTATTCTTTATGTAATAAATTTTAATTTATGTGTGTTTACATATTCATTTTATGATACCTCTTTCATGGGGTGTATGATTCGTAAGTTACCAAATTGGTAAGGGTTAATTTCACAATCTATTTATTATCCGAGGTAGTTTTTATGTATCTACTGGAAAATATTTATTATCCATGTCCATGTTTTATAAAAGAGTTTTAAAAGGGATTATTTTAAGGGAATTTTTACTAAAACATCATTTCAAATGTTTTAAATATTTATTCTTCTAAATATTTCTCATTAATGTCCATGTCTTCAAAATTATTTTTAAGGATTTATTTATATGGACGTGAATGTTTTTAAAATATTAATTCCTTTCAAAAGTTTCAAAGTGGTATGGGAAACTTTGATTTAAAAATGTCTTTAAATGACTTCTTTTCCAAATTGTGTGACTTTTAAATGTTTTCATGAAAAAAGAGATATTTCTCTCAAATGGTTTTGATTTCATCTATTTCAACATCCTTTGATAAAATTTACACTTGTTTGAAGTTGATTTATTATGATACAAATCATCCCTATTGTATTTAAGGTTTTGTGATATGTTTGACTATGGATGAGTCATTTTTATGCCATTAATGGCTTATGATTAATGTTTTGGCATTTCGTATGCTAGTTTTAATACGAATATTTATGGTATATTTCATTCTCTTCTTAAGATGAATGTGTTGGACTAGTATGTTTCAGGTTGGGGACCGGTAAAATTAAGCCCTCCGGGTTGGTGTCCGATTATTAGAGGCACTCTGGGTTCGTGTATGGTTATTTGAGGCACTATGGGATGGTGTCCAGTTATTAGAGGCAATCCGGATTGGATTCTGGTTACAGAGGCTCTTCGGGTTGGGATTCGGTTACAGTTATCCCTTAGGTCTTGGCACGAGGCCTTGACACAGAAATTAAAGTTCTACATTATGCATTCCATCATTATAAAAGTGGTTAGTTATATTTCATGTGATTATTTGACTAGTAGAATATACATGTGAATAAGTAAATTGAATTACTTCATTTTATTTTTGCCATATTATGTTGAAGTTCATGTTTAATAGGCTTTTGTTTTAGTTATAAATTTCCATAAATGTTTATGCTTATTTATGAGAGTTTTCTATGTATTGTTATCCTTACTGAGCATATGAGATCACCCCTTTCTATGTTTTATTTTTCCCAGGATTCCAAGAAGTGTATTGTGATTGATATGCAGGGTTAAGCCAAGGGAATAATTGCATTCGTGAAGGATTATTTATGTTGTTTTGTATGTTATGAAGTGTAATGTAACATTCATGGATGTAATCTATTTTCCAAGACTGCTAAACAGATCGGTCCTTAGGGACTTGATTCCTTGTAATCATGGAAATGTATAAAAATAATGCACCGACTCTGGGTAACTGGGATTGGGGCGTTACATACCACGCCTTTTTCCAGAGAAAATTTCGGCCACCGCACACAACTGCAGTATGGCGTGGCACTGACTTGGCAGTGCGTCGCCCCGCAAACATGCTTTCTGGCCGCACATTCCGTGTGCGACACCTTTTTCATCCCATGGTCTTTTCACGATGCATTGCGACCCCTAAGATACTTTTACCAGCTCTTCCATCAACCGTGTCTGGCTTCGCGCCGTCGTTGAAGACGTTGGTGGCCCTCCCAGTGCACTGCGACACCACACCCAACCATTCACACTTTCATGAGACCCTGCTGGTTGAGTGTGCCTCTTTCCCAAGGTGAGGTTTGCGATGCTTCTTCATTGGATTATTATGAAAAAGTTTTTTTTGTTTTTACGTATTTTTTTAGGTGTTTTAGTGCATTGGAGAGGTAATTTCGTGATACTGCGGTCGTTGTCTTGTGCATTCTTGTGTGCCTATGCGAGGTGTGATGCACCATTGAGTTTGAGCTGTGAGTTGAGGTAGGTCCCCCATAACACATTCCATTATATTTAGAATTTATTAATTTCTTCTTAGTTAATTAATTTTAATTAAATGGTAAATAATATTAGATAATTAGTTTTAGAATAAATGGTTGTTATGTAGTTTCCTCTTTGTGCATGATTTTTCGGAGAATATTTATTAATGTGTGCATACTAAGTGTTGATAAAGTTCCCTATTGGCCTTTTAATTATGTATCTATTTTAAAATGTTTATTCATGTTTATTAAATGGGCCTCTAAGTGAGTTTTGGGTTTTAAAAGTAGTGTGTTTCGGTTCTTCTGAAAATGGGTTGGTGTTGACTGGTTGGTTAAGCCCCATTGGGCATGTTAATAAAATATATTATTTTGAAAACTCACTTTTTAGTGACTTGGGGGTGTGATCTTGTTTTGTATGTCGATTGCGTGAGTTGTTGTGTGTGATGTCTGTGCATTTTGAGTGGTTACTTGATTGATTTTGTGGACTCACCCCTCTTTTCCTTTAGTACTCGGCATGTGAACATGGAATAGTAAGGGAATTTTCTATGAATGATTGATGCACTAGACTATATTTTTCATGGGCTAGTGGCCCATAGCAGGCGATACTCTATTATTATTATTGATATGGGATTGGGCCCCATGACCAGGCTAGGTAGGGAGACGGTCAAGAATTAGGGAATTTTAATGTCATTGAGTAGGGAATGCCTTCAAGATGAGTCACATGTATAGTACTCTATGGATTGTCCACAAGCTCCTAGTTTCTACCCATGTTTTCATTAGCACTTTTTTGTATGTGGCGACTGATTGAGGTTCTTAGTTTGGTGGCTAGACCTCGTGTGCCACATTTTCCATTACCCTTATTGTGTGTTGTGTGTGGATATGGTTTTCCTCTTGTTTAACAACTAAAATTTGGATTTTAAATTGTTCGTGAAAAATGTTTTTAAAATATAATGCACATTTCCCTTCATACCTTATGTGTGGTTTTCAATTGAAAAGAGAAATGGATTTATACTTTATTTATAATTGAAATTGTGTGTGACAACCCATATTTTATATAATATAGTTCAAACATAAAATAAGTAGAATTATTTATTTAATGGTAGTTCTTTGGGATAGATTGTTAGGAACGCCTACTGAGATTTAAATATCATGCCTGTAGTGTTTTCTTGTTTTTAGTTTCTGTTGCATGTTTGACTCAATCTTGTTTGTCGTGGGAGAGAGTTTGTTATGGATTGGAGAGTTACCCTCCGGGAAACAAGGAGTTTTGGTCGTGGTGAGGTTAGTGTGTTGTTGTAGTTCAATTTTTTTATTTGATTTATGTACATTAAATTGTTCCACCCTTTTCACTGCATTATTAATTTTCATTATGTGAAATTGTTCCCACTGTCACGACCCGTCCTCGGGGCCCGTGCCGTGACTACCCCAAGCCCGCCTTCCATAGGCAAGGGGCTGGAGACTAGCACAAAAGGCGTAAATCCCGATAACTGGGAAGGCATTGCCTTTATAAATGTAAGAAAACACCACAGAGTACAAGCGGAAGTAAAACACTAAGTACAAAAAGGAAGTTCTGAAAAGTAAATGGGCTAGAATACAAACCCAATCGAAAGTACAGCTACAACTGAATGAAAGTACAACAAGGATAAGCAGCTGGAAGAAGATAGAAGCATCTCCTGGGTTGTCCTCCTCGGATCCTACCAGAAAGGTAGGTACAGATAGCGCAGCTCCTGAATCGTCCACCACAGATCCTACCAGAAGGGTAGGTATAGATAGCCTCCACGACTCTCTCACCCATCAACCACCTCCGAGTGTCGCCTAGTCATGAAGTCTACCACTGGTTACTGTCTCGTCATGAGGTCCACCTCCGGGTACCGTCCATTCCTCGAACACTCGGCCTCTGTCTGCGCTGATCGTCATCTGCAACCAACACAACGAGGTGCGGGCATAGCCCATGCAGGGGTGAGTATAATGATACTCATTAGGGACCTCGACACCCTCAAGGTCTTAGTAAATCCCACAAGGATAACCACAATGAAGAACTCAACAGATAACATCTACTTAGGTACATGCCCATACATATACCCAAGTTATCAAGTAACCCATCTCAATCATAAGGAAACACAAGGATTATGAAATCAACGGATAACCTCTACCCAGGTATATGCCCATACATATACCTAAAACATCAAGTAACCCGTCTCAATCATGAGGAAACTCAAATATTACAGACTCAGCTCTAACAGGATTTTATTCATGATGTCAAAACCACAGCTGCTAGAGAACTCCTCCTCCGTTGAGTACAGTGGGCCGGCCGCTACAACCAAGCACGCCGAACTCCTCCTCTGTCGAGTATAGTGGGCATGCCGCTACAACCAAGCACGCCGAACTCCTACTCTGTCGAGTACTATGGGATTGCAGCTACAACCAAGATCTTCCCACCATGGGTCTGCAGCTACAACCAAGCTCTCCCCCTCAAAGGTTCCAGAGGAACTCCTTCTCTGGAGTACCGTGGGTCTGCCGTTATAACCAAGCACTCCTCCGCCATGGGTCGGCCGCTACAACCAAGCGCTCCCCCTCAAAGCCTAGAGAGGTACTCCTTCTGTTGAGTACCGCGGGTCTGTCTCTACTATCAAGCGCTCCTCCGCCGTGGGTCTGCTGCTACAACCAAGCGCTCCCCACTATGCAATCCGAAACACACCGAGTCGATAGATCAACAGTCGTCAAGTCTCAGCCAACTACTAGGTCTCTGCACTCTACTAGCTCGTCACTGAGAGGGTCCTCTCCATGAGCTACTGGTCGATACTCCATGTATCAAAAAGTTACATGACGAAGTATCTCAAAGTACCGCCTCGTCATATGGGTCTCAACGGAACAGACAACACGTCAGTCGGACGCCTAATCTGTGAATTACTAGCCTTTTCGTCCCAGGGGCCCGGTTTGTTTCATGTGCAAACCAACCTGGCCGTATCTCATCTGTACCAAGAAATCTCATAAGGTAAGCTCATAGGGACCGTTTCTCAATGTGATCACCAGCGCTGTTGACGGTTCGTCAAACAGACGTCAGGTCTGAATGTTATCAGCTTTTCGGTTCTAGGGGCCCGGTTGGATTTCGGGTACAAACCAACCTGGCCATTATCCAACTGCATCCAAAACTCAGGTGATGCATGTCAAAAGTTTCGTCTCATCAAGAGGAATCCAACAAAGTTGACGGCACATCAATCGGACGTCCAGAGCTTGAGATATAAGTGTTTCCGCTCCGAGGGCCCGGTTGGTTTCGTATCCGAACCAACCCGGTCGTACTCAAAGTTCTCCGAAACTTTGAGTGTAATATACCAAAACGACCTCCTCTATCCGAGGATCTCAACGCAGTTTACGGTGCATCGATCGGAGGTCCTCATCCCATGTTATGAGAAAAAGACCGTGAGAGGTCCGGTATTAGGGGGTTCGAGCCCGGTCCGACCCGGCCCGGTACCCCCTGGGTCGGCCCGACCCGGGTCCGAGTCCTGCCCTCTTGGGCGAGGCTCGGCCGGGGCACCTCCCCCTTGAATGCTACTACGACCCCGCGTGGGGGCCACCCCTTGCCAACGGATGCGACCGAGCGTCGCGTCCCGACTCCCTCGGTCCCGCGCGGTCGTGGGACCAGTGGCCTGCCGTCGCGGCTTCAGCCGCGGTGGCCCATCCCGGCGGCACGCCGGGCGCTACCGCGCCGACGGAGTGTTCCGCGAACCACCAGACATTCTCCAGTGGTCGGTTTTTCCTTCCATCTTTGCCAACGACCCTCCTGGGATCAGCTCGTCACTGTGAAGACCCCAAAACGCCCTTACGACCTACTTCGTCACCACCTGTCGATCCGTTGTAAATTAATCAAACTGCGGAGCCTTCGAAATGCCGCAGTGGCGCGGTGAGATGGCGCGGTGCTTCTTCTCCCGTTCTTCTTTCCGCGTGGTGTCGTTGCACCGCGCCGCCTTTGCTCGTGCCGCAACAAGCACAACCAAAAAAAGGGGGAGTAGGGTTGGCCGTGTTCGTGCGGTCTGACCTCCTCCTGTTATTATGATAACAGACAGCTCAATGACTATCAACAATTTAATCAAAGGCCGAGGATATAATCCACTTAAATTTAAATTAATCCAAACCCCCAACCTCAAGCGTCGTCGAGCGGGGGTTCGTTGCGGAATTGCATGTCGCGGAAGAAGGCGTCGTAGAAAGGGGATCGTTGCATCGCGGAGAAAAGATTCATCGGCATCGCGTCATCAATCTCCAAGGATCCGGCATTCTTGTCGACCTTCATCGGAGTTCTGTGTTCTTCGTGTTCTTCGCGTTCTTCGCGTTCTTCGTCGAGTAGGAAGAACTTCAAGAACCTGAGTGAATTCTCCCCCGCCTCTCACAACCCAACCACTATAATAAAAAATAAGAGTTTTCTTAATATTATTAACACACAATCCAATGATTCAATTTCAAAAAGAATTGAAACGATCAATTAATTGAATTAATTGAGGAGTTTTAAACCGCCCAATTAATGAGGTGTTTATTAACCAGATTAAACGCATGAGTTGACTTCATTAAAAAGGGGGTGCGGGTGCGTTACTTAATTTATGGAGGGGGGTTGAGAAAATGTGGGGCTCGTGTGGGACCCACCTCACAAATATCCTACCAAGTGGGTAGGATATTGTGGGTCCCACATCATCCACTTAACTTAAGTTAAGAAAAATAAAATAAAAATCGGTTGCACCACTTTTATTTTATTTCTTAACTTAACCCCAAAAAGTAAAAACCACACCCGAGCAAATGCAACTCCGGAAAAGGTGTTTCTAAGCAATTACCGGTGCTATGATTCCATCGGTGCCCTCAGAATTCGATTCCGAGTACCGGTTCAAAAGTTATAAAAACCTTCTCATTCGTTCACTGAACGTACCCGAGCTAATCTTCGGAAAAAAGATTTCGGGGACACCAGGCCTCAGAATTAGGTGCCGTCAGAAACTGCGTTCTTGTAAAATTCCAAAGAAAATTAAGAAAAACAATTTACCTTGAATTTTATGGGTCTTTAAATTACTACCACCTCATGGATTTACTTCCCCTTAAAGTTATAACACAAACTAGGGAAACAAAACCGGTACTGAGCACGCACCTGAGCCTCCATCTCCCATGCGCTCACCTGGAGGTTCCCATACTGCCAGTGAAAGCGCAGCCGAGGAATCGATCGTCCTCATAGGATCTGCTCCTGTTGTTCCTCATTCCCCACTAAAACCTCCATGAGGGTCACCCCATCGCCCAAGTCCATCTCCTCATGGTCGATGAAAAGCAAAGGGTCGAGTTCGTATCTCCCCAGTTGAGATACATGGAAGTCTTCGTGCACCCGGTGCAACTGAGGTGGGAGGGTCAAGCAGTAAACCACCTCGCCTACCCTGTTGAGGACCTAGAAAGGTCCATTGAACCTCTGAGATAACATGTCGCCTCAGCCACATCTCCGTAACTCATGTCAAGGTGTGACCCGTATGGAAACGTGGTCGCCAACCTCAAGCTCTAGTGGTCTCCGCCCCCTGTCAGCACAATACATTTTCCGGCTCTGAGATATCCTCATCCCCTCTTGGATGACTTGGACCTTTCTTGTCCTACAAGAGCTGTTGTTATTTCTTTTTTGCTGATAAGAGAAATCCGGTCTCATCCCCTGGATGAACGACATTCTTCACCTAATATAGTCAATCCCAACATGGATGATACTAACCCATACCAAGGATGACATTGTAAGGCCTCGATGCTACTACCAAGAGATCCAACCGTTACTCTTGCCTCCAAGGGTTGAGTCACACTATCGGCATCAGTGTGTGGTCACTAGGTCTCCTCCAGTAGGTATCTCCAAGTGAGGGTCAAGTCAACGGTTATTAAACCAGAACCTCTTAGTAACAACAAAAAGAGAAGACATGAAGGTAAACGCCACAAGAAAGGTGTCTTTTATTACTGCAGCTCAAAGTACAAAGACACAAAGCATCTACAAACAAACATCAACAAATATAGAAGCAACATGAACAAAAGTGTCCAGGTCTGGAGCTAGTACCGCTCCTGTCCATCCGCTCCTGGTGCTCCATGATCGTAGGACTCAGCTGCCTGAAGATGAGCTCTCCCATGTCCACATGTTCCCTACAGTCAGGGTGGACCTCCTGGTGGTGGTGGTGGAAACACCTCGAAGAGTCGTCCACCTCCAACTGCACGCCCAGCTCCCCTGCCACAGTCTATTACTCCATGCGGTCCGCCTCGATCAAACCTCAGCCTCTACCTGGGAGGTCCTTCGTTCATCTGCTGGTCATCTGTATGGCGGGTCAGATAGTCACGAGCCATGTGACCAACCCCGCCGCAGGAGTAACACTGTCCGCGCATGGTAAGTCATTCTCCACCACGGGTGCCTCGCACAAACAATCCTGTGTCATGCGGTCGACCAACTATAGGTCTAGTCCTCTTTGACATCTGTGTCATCGATCTACTGCCTGCTGCAAAAGACTCTGGCGCATGCCCGCTAGTGGTGGGTCCTGCTGTTGGAGACTGCTCATCAAGGAAAATCTCCACTAAGAGGGCTCGCTCCAACACCTCTATCTATGTCGGAATGCTGTGAGAAACAACTGAAGCTCTGATCTCTTGCCTGAGCCCCTGCTCGGAGGTTCGGGTCCTGAAGAATGGGTCCCGTACCATGTCCGTGGAATAGAGTGAGAGATCGGTAAACCTCGCCGCGTACTGGGCTATTGGCATGCTGCCCTTCCGTAGCTGTAGTAGCTCCTGGATGCGCACCGCACGGAGGGTGGCTGGGACGAACTCTGAGAGGAAAAGGCTCTCAAAGTCCGTCCAAAGGAGAGATGCCTCGTCGTGCACCTAGAGCATCAAGCTCTACCATCTGCCTGCTGCCACGTGCAGGAGGCTCGCTGCAAGGACCACCATAAGGTCAGTTTGTGTCCCTACCAAACGGAAAACTCGTACAACTACCTCCAGCCAATCCTTAGCAGCCTGAGGGTCCGTATCCCCATGGAACCTGGGTGGTCCCTGACGCTGAAACATGTGCAGTGCACTAAGGAAAAGTGCACCATTATCAGCTGGGGCTGGTAGCATCGGTGGCTCGGCAGGGAGAGGTACCGCCGGTGCCTCTGCTGTCAAAGGGCCCTGTACCGAGGCCTCGTCGCTCGGTGGGCTGTCATCCCGCACAACACTCGAAACCCTAGCTGGCTGCCCTCATGGGGCCATCCTGAAAGAGACAGGTGCGCCATGGTCAGAATAGTATACCTGGTGAGCTGATACAAAGTAATCACAAAGAAAACTTGAAACACACATGCAATCAATGTTTTCGTGCATTAAGTCGGTTATCAGATGTTAGGGTCCTGGTGTAGGGATACGTCGGCCACCGCACCAACACTGGACTCCCTGGACTGATAACCACACTCAATACCCTTAACACTATTGCTTCACATAGATGAAGGATTAGAGTCCTGAGTTCGGCGGTAGAACTGAACTCCTCTGATACCAATTTGTCATGACCCGTCCTCGGGGCCCGTTACGTGACTACCCCAATCCCGCCTTCGATAGGCCAGGGGTTGACGACTAGCACCAAAAGCGTAAATCCTAATAACTGGGAAAGAATTTCCTTTATAAAAGTAACAAAACACCACAAAGTACCAACAGAAGTAAAACACTAAGTACAAAAAGGACGTGCTGAAAAGTAAATGGGCCAGAGTACAAACCCAATCGAAAGTACAGATACAACTGAAAGAAATTACAACAAGGACAAGTAGCTGGAAGAAGATAGAATCCACTCCTAGGTCATCCTCATCAGATCCTACCTGAAGGGTAGGTACAGATAGCGTAGCTCCTGAATCATCCACCACAGATCCTACCTGAAGGGTAGGTACAGATAGCCTCCACGACGCTCTCACTCGTCAACCACCTCTGAGTGTCGCCTCGTCGTGATGTCCACCACTGGATACTGTCTCATCGTGATGTCCACCTCCAGGTACCATCAAGTCCTCGAACACTCGGCCTCAGTATGTGCTGATCGTCGTCTGCAACCAACACAACGAGGTGCGGGCATAGCCCGTGCAGGGGTGAGTATAACGATACTCAGTAGGGACCCCGATACCCTCAAGGTCTCACTACATCCAACAAGGATAACCACAATTAAAATCTCAACAGATAACCTCTACTTAGGTACATGCCCATACATATTCCCAAGTTATTAAGTAACCCATCTCAATCAAGAGAAAACACAAGGATTATGAAATCAATGGATAACCTCTACCTAGGAATATGCCCATACATATACCTAAGTTATCAAGTAACCCATCTCAATCCTGAGGAAACTCAAAAATTTCAGACTCAACTCAACTGGGATTTTATTCATGACGTCGAAACCACGGCTCCTGGAGAACTCCTCCTCCGTCGAGTACAGTGGGCCCACCGCTATAACCAAGAGCACCGAACTCCTCCTCTGTCGAGTACAGAGAGCCTGTCGCTATAACCAAGCATGCCGAACTCCTCCTCTGTCGATTACTATGGGCCTATAGATACAACAAAGCTCTTCCCACCATGGGTCTACCACTACAACCAAGCACCCCCCCTCATAGGTTCCAGAGGTACTCCTTCTATTGAGTACCGTGGGTCTGCCGCTATAACCAAGCGCTCCTCCGCCGTTGTTCTGCCACTACAACCAAGCGCTCTCCCTCTTATCCTCTAGAGGTACTCCTTCTGTTGAGTACTGCGGGTCTGCCGCTACTACCAAGCGCTCGTCCGCTGTGGGTCTGCTGCTACAACCAAGTGCTCCCTACTGGGCTATCTGAAATACACCGAGTCGATAGATCAGCAGTCGTCAAGTCTCAGCCAGCTACTAGGTCTCTGCACTCTGCTAGCTCATCACCGGGAGGGTCCACTCCATGAGCTACTAGTCGATACTCCAAGTATAATAAAGTTCCATGAAGGAGTATCTCAATGTACCGCCTTATCATAGGGGTCTCAACGCAACAGATGACATGTCAGTCGGACGCCCGATCTGTGAATTACAAGCCTTTTTGTCCCTGGGGCCCGTTTGGTTTCGTGTGCGAACCAACCTGGCCATATCCCGTCTGTACCCCGAACTCTAATAAGGTAAGCTCATAGGGACCGCTTCTCAACGTGATCACCAATGCCGCTGACGGTTTGTCAAACGGACGTCCGCTCTGAAAGTTATCAGCATTTCCGTTCCAGGGGCCCGGTTGGATTTTGGTTACAATCCAACCTGGCCATTATCCAACTGCATCCAAAACTCAGGCGATTCATGCCAAAAGTTTCGTCTCATCAAGAGGAATCCAAAAAAGTCAACGGCACGTCAATCGGACGTCTGGAGCTCGAGATATAAGTGTTTCCGCTCCGAGGGCCCGGTTGGTTTCGTATCCGAACCAACCCGGCTGTACTCAAAGTTTCCAAAACCTTGAGTGTAATATACCTAAACGACCGTCTTGATCCAAGGATTGCATTGCAGCTGATGGTGCATCGATCGGAGGTCTGCAGCCCAAGTTATGAGAAAAAGACCCTGAGAGGTCCGACATTAGGGGGTTCGGGCCCGGTCTGACCCGGCCTAGTACCCCCTGGGCGGCCCGACCCAGGTCCAGGTCCGGCCTGCTTGGGCACGGCCCGGCCTGCGCACAGCCCGGCCTGGCGGTCCGGTCGGGCTAATCGGCCGGCGCGCTGGCACTGGCGCTGGCCAAGCGGCCGCGCAAAGGGGCGTCACCCCCTTGAATGCAACCACGGCCCTGCGTGGGGGCCGTCCCTTGCCAACGGACACAGCTGAGCATCGCCTCCCGACTCCCTCGGTCCTGCGTGGTTGTAGGACCAGCGACCCATCCCGGCGGAGCGTCGGGCGCCTCCGCCTCTTGGCGGCTGGCCGGTGCCGGCCGCCGCGCCGGCGGAGTGTTCCTCGGACCACCGGACGAGCTCTGGTGGTCGGTTTTGCCTGCAATCTTTGCCAATGGCCCTCCCGGGATTGGATCTTCACTGCGAATACCCCAAAACGCCCATGCGGCCTGCTTTGTCACCACCCGTCGATCCGTTGTAAGTTAATCAAACTTCAGATCCTTCGAAATGCCGCAGCGGCGCGACGTGATGGTGCGGCGGTTCTTCACCCATTCTTCTTTGTTTCTGCGCGGTGCTATTGCACTGCGCCGCCTTTGCTCGTGTCGCAACAAGCACAACCAAAAAAAGGGGGAGGAGGGTCTGCCGTGTTTGTGCGGTCAGACCTCCTCTCGTTATTACGATAACAGACTGCTCAATGACTATCAACAATTTAATCAAAGGCCAAGGATATAATCCACATAAATTTAAATTAAACCAAACCCCCTACCTCAAGCGTCATCGAGTGAGGGTTTTTCATGAAACTGCATGTTGCGGAAGAAGGCGTCGCGGAAGGGGGCTCGTCGCGTCGTGGAGAAAGGATTCGTCAGCGTCGCGTCATCAATCTATGAGGATCCCGCGTTCTTGTCGACCATCGTCGGAGGTCGGCGTTCTTTGCGTTATTCGCTTTCTTCATGTTCTTCGCATTCTTTGCGTTCTTCGCGTTCTTCTTTGAGGAGGAAGAACTTCAAGAACCTGAGTGAATTCTCCCCCGCCTCTCACAACCCAACCACTCTAATAAAAAATAAGAGTTGTCTTATTTTTATTAACACACAATCCAATGATTGAATTTCAAAAAGAATTGAAACGATCAATTAATTGAATTAGTTGAGGAGTTTTAAACTGCCCAATTAATGAGGTGTTTATTAACCAGATTAAACGCATGAGTTGACTTCATTAAAAAGGGGGTGCGGGTGCGTTACTTAATTTAAAGATGGGGGTTGATAAAATGTGGGGCTCGTGTGGACCCCACCTCACAAATATCCTACCAAGTGGGTAGGATATTGTGGGACCCACATCATCCACTTAACTTAAGTTAATCAAAATAAAATAAAAATCGGTTGCACCACTTTTATTTTATTTCTTAACTAAACCCCAAAAAGTAAAAACCACACCCGAGAAAACGCATCTCCGGAAAATGTGTTTCTAAGAAATTAGCAGCGCTGTGATTCCATCGGTGCCCTCGGAATTCGATTCCAAGCACCAGTTCAAAATTTAGAAAAACCCGCTCCTTCGTTCACTGAACATACCCGAGCTAAACTTCGGAAAAAATATTCCGGGCACACTGGGCCTCGGAATTAGGTGCCGTCAGAAACTGCGTTCTTGTAAAATTACAATGAAAATTGAGAAAATAAATTTCCCTTGAATTTTACGGGTATTTACATTACTCCCACCTCAGGGCTTTACGTCACCGTAAAGCTATAATACAAACTAGGGAAACAAAAGTGGTACTGAGAACGCACCTGAGCCTCCCTCTCCCATGTGCTCACCTGGAGGTTCCCATACTGCCAGGGAAAGCGCTTTCGAGGAATCGACCGTCCTCGTAGGATCCGCTCCTGTCGTTCCTCATTCTCCACTAGAACCTCTGTGAAGGTCACCCCATCTCCCAAGTCCAGCTCCTCATGGTCGATTAAAAGCGAAGGGTCGAGTTCGTATCTCCTCAGTTGAGATACATGGAAGTCGTCATGCACCCGGTGCAACTAAGGTGGGTGTGTCAAGCGATAAAGCACCTCGCCTACGCTACTGAGGACCTAGAAAGGTCCGTTGAACCTTAAAGATAACTTGTCGCCTCGGCCACATCTCTGTAACTCGCGTCGAGGTGAGACCCATAGGGAAACGTGGTCGCCAACCTCGAACTCTAGTGGTCTCTGCCCCCTGTCAGCTCAACACTTTTGCCGGCTCTGAGCTGTCCTCATCCACTATTGGATGACTTGGACCTTTCTGGTCCTACAAGAGCTAGTGAGATTTCTTCTTTACCGATAAGAGAAATCCGGTCTCATCTCCTAGATGAACCACATTATTCACCTAATAAATTCAATCCTGACATGGATGATACTAACCCATACCAAGCATGATGTCGTAAGACCTCTACGCTACTACCAAGAGATCCAACCGTTACTATCACCTCCAAGGGTTGAGTCACACTGTCGGCATCAGTGTGTGGTCACTGGGTCTCCACCAGTAGGTATCTCAAAGTGAGGGTCAAGTCAATGATTTTTAAACCAGAATCTCTTAGTAACAACAAAAAGAGAGGACATGAAGGTAAAAGCCACAAGAAAGGTGTCTTCTATTACTGCAGCTCAAAGTAAAAAGATATAAAGCATCTAAAAAAAACATCAACAAAGCTTGAAGCAACATCAACAAAAGTCTCCAGGTCTGGAGCTAGTCCTGCTCCTGTCCATCTGCTCCCGGAGCTCCATGATCGTAGGCCTCAGATACCTAAAGCTGAGCTCTCCCATGTCCACTTGTTCCCTGTGGTCGGGGTGGACATCCTGGTAGTGGTGGTGGAAACACCTCTAAGTGTCGTCCACCTCCAGCTGTAGGGACTGCTCCCCTTCCATAGTCTCCTGCTCCATGAGTTCCGCCATGATCGAACCTCTGCCTCTGCCCGGGAGGTCCTTTTTTCATCTACTGGTCATCTGAATGGCGGGTCGGACAATCACGAGCCATGTGACCAACCCCACCGCAGGAGTAACACTGTCCGTGCATGGTAAGTCGTTCTCCACCTCGGGTGCCTCGCACAAATGATCCTGTGTCATGCGGTCGACCACATGTAGGTCTAGTACTCTTGGACCTCTGCGTCGTCTGACTACTGCATGTTGCAGAAGACTCTGGTGCATGCCGGATAGTGGTGGGTTCTGCTACTAGAGACTTCTCACCAAGGAAACTCTCCACTAAGAGGGCTTGCTCCAACACCCCTGTCTGTGTCGGAATGCTATGAGAAACAACTGAGGATCTGATCTCTCTCCTGAGCCCCTGCTCGAAGGTTCGGGCCATGAAGAATGGGTCCCGTACCATGTCTGTTGAATAGCACGAGAGATCGGCAAACCTCACCGCATAATGGGCTACTGTCATGCTGCCCTGCCGTAGCTGTAGTAGCTCCTGGATGCGCACCGCACAGAGGGTGGCTGGGGAGAACTCTGACTGGAAAAGGCTCTCAAAGTCCATCCAAAGGAGAGATTCCTCGTCATGCACCTGGAGCATCATGCTCCACCATATGCCTGCAACCGCATGCAGGAGGCTCGCTGCAAGGACCACCATAAGGTCAGCTGGTGTCCCTACCACACAGAAAACTCGTACAACTGCCTCTAGTCAATACTCGGCTACCTGAGTGTCTGTCACCCCACGGAACCTGGGCAGTCCCTGACACTAAAACTCGTGTAGTTCACTAAGGCAACGTTCACCATCAGCGGCTGGGGCTGGTAGCATCAATGGCTCGGCGGGTAGAGGTACTGCCGATGCCTCTGCTATAAAAGGGCCCTGTACCGAGGCCTCGTCGCTCGGTGGGCTGTCATCCCGCACAACGCTCGGAACCCTAGCTGGCTGCCATCGTGGAGCCATCTTGAAAGATACATGTGTGCAACGATCAGAACAATATACCTGGTGAGCTGACACAAAGTAATCACAAAGAAAACTTGAAACACACATGCAATCAATGTTTTCGTGCATTAAGTCGGAAATAAGATGTCAGGGTCCTAGTGTATGGATACGTCGGCCGCCGCACCAAAATTTGATTCCCTGGACTGATAACCACACTCATTACCCATAACACTATTGCTTCACAGAGAATAAGGATCAGAGTCCTGAGTTCTGTGGTAGAACCGAACTCCTCTGATACCAATTTGTCACGACCCGTCCTCGGGGCCCATGCCGTGACTACCCCAAGCCCGCCTTCCATAGGCCAGGGGATGGAGACTAGCACCAAAGGCGTAAATCCCGATAAATGGGAAGGCATTTCCTTTATAAAAGTAAAAAAACACCACAGAGTACAAGCGGAAGTAAAACACTAAGTACAAAAAGGAAGTTCTGAAAAGTAAATGGGCCAGAATACAAACCCAATCGAAAGTACAACTAAAACTGAAGCAGCTCGTGGGTCGTCCTCCTCGGATCCTACATAAAAGGTAGGTACAGATAGCACAACTCCTGAATTGTCCACCACGGATCCTACCAGAAGGGTAGGTACAGATAGCCTCCACGACGCTCTCACCCGTCAACCACCTCTGAGTGTTTCCTAGTCGTGAAGTATACCACTGGATACTGTCTCGTCGTGTGGTCCACCTCCGGGTACCATCCAGTCCTCGAACACTCGACCTCTATCTGCGCTGATCGTCGTCTGCAACCAACAGAACGAGGTGCGGGCATAGCCCGTACAGGGGTGAGTATAATGATACTCAGTAGGGACCCCGAGACCCTCAAGGTCTCACTAAATCCAACAAGTATAACCACAAAGAAGATCTCAACAGATAACCTCTACTTAGGTAAATACCCATACATATACCCAAGTTATCAAGTAACCCATCTCAATCATGAGGAAACACAAGGATTATGAAATCAATAGATAACCTCTACCCAGGAATATGCCCATACATATACCTAAGTTATCAAGTATCCTATCTCAATCATGATGAAACTGAAAGATTACAGACTCAACTCAACCAAGATTTTATTCATGACATCGAAACCATTTCTTCTAGAGAACTCCTCCTCCTTCGAGTACAGTTGTCCCACCGCTACAACCAAGAGCGCCGAACTCCTCCTCTGTCGAGTACAGAGGGCCTGCCGCTACAACCAAGCGCGCCAAAATCCTCCTATGTCAAGTACTGTGGGCCTACAGAAACAACCAAGGTCTTCCTACCATGGGTCTACGGCTACAACCAAGTGCTCCCCCTCATAGGTTCCAGAGGTACTCCTTCTATTGAGTACTGTGGGTCTGCCGCTATAACCAAGCACTCCTCCACCATGGGTCAGCCGCTACAACCAAGCGCTCCTCCTCATAGCCTCTAGAGATACTCCTTCTGTTGAGTACCGCAGGTCTGCCACTACTACCAAGTGCTCCTCCATCGTGGGTCTGCTGCTACAACCAAGCGCTCCCCACTGTGTTATCTGAAACACACCGAGTCGATAGATCAGCAGTCGTCAAGTTTTAGCCAGCTACTAGGTCTCTATACTCTACTAGCTCATCACTGGGACGGTCCGCTCCACGAGCTACAGGTCAATACTCCAAGTATCACAAAGTTCCATGAAGAAGTATCTCAAAGTACCACCTCATCATAGGGGTCTCAACGCAATAGATGGCGCGTCAGTCAGACGCCCGGTCTGTGAATTACTAGCTTTTTCGTCCCAGGGGCCCAGTTGGTTTCATGTGCAAACCAACCCGGCCGTATCTCGTCTGTACCCCAAACTATCATAAGATAAGCTCATAGGGACCGTTTCTGAACGTGATCACAAATGCTGCTAACGGTTTGTCAAACGGACATCTGATCTGAATGTTATCAGCTTTTCCGTTCCAGGGGCCCGGTTGGATTTCGGGTACAATCCAACCCGGCCATTATCCACCTGCATCCAAAACTCATGCGATGCATTCCAAAAGTTTCGTCTCATCAAGAGGAATCCAACAAAGTAGATGGCACGTCAATCAGACGTCCTGAGCTTGAGATATAAGCATTTCTGCTCCGAGGGCCTGGTTGGTTTTGTATCCGAACCAACCCGGTCGAACTCAAAGTTCTCCGAAACCTTGAGTGTAATATACCAAAACGACCGTCTCGATCCAAGTATCGTATCGAAGCTGACGCGGCGGCCCATCCTAGGGGTACCCAAGGCGCCGCCACCTCCTGGCGGCCGGCCAGTGCCGGCCGCCACCTCCGGCCGGCGGAGTGTTCCGCGGACCACCGGACGAGCTCCGGTGGTCGGTTTTGCCTGCCGTCTTCGCCAATAGCCCTCCCGGGATTGACTCTTCACTACGAAGACCCAAAAACGCCCTTGCAGCATGCTTCATCGCCACCCGTCGATCCGTTGTAAATTAATCAAACTTTAGTGCCTTCGAAACACCGTAGCGGCGCGACGCGATGGTGCAACGCTTCGTCGCCTGTTCTTCTTTGTTTCCGTGCGGTGTCGTAGCACCGTGCCTCCTTTGCTTGTTCCCAACAAGCACAACCAACAAAAGGGGGAGGAGGGTCGGCCGTGTTCATGCGGTCCGACCTCTCCCTATTATTACGATACGAGACGGCTCAATGACTATCAAAAATTTAATCAAAGGCCAATGATATAATCCACATAAATTTAAATTAAACCAAACCCCCTACCTCAAGAATCATCGAGCAGGGGTTCATCGCGGAATTGCACATCTCGGAAGAAGGCGTCGTGGAAGGGGGACCATCGCATCGCAGAGAAAGGATTCATCGGCGTCGCGTCGTCGACCTCCGAGGATTTGGCGTTCTTTTCGACCTTTGTCGGAGGTCTGCGTTCTTCGCGTTCTTTGCGTTCTTTGCGTTCATCGCGTTCTTCATGTTCTTCGTTGAGGAGGAAGAACTTCAAGAACCTGAGTGAATTCTCCCCCGCCTCTCACAACCCAACCACTCAAATAAAAAATAAGAGTTTTCTTATTTTTATTAACACACAAGCCAACGATTGAATTTCAAAAATAATTGAAATGATCAATTAATTGAATTAATTGAGGAGTTTTAAACCGCCCAATTAATGAGGTGTTTATTAACCAGATTAAATGCATGAGTTGACTTCATTAAAAAGGGGGTGCAGGTGCGTTACTTAATTTAAGGAGGGGGTTGAGAAAATGTGGGGCTTGTTTGGGCCCCACCTCACAAATATCCTACCAAGTGGGTAGGATATTGTGGGTCCCACATCATCCACTTAACTTAAGTTAAGAAAAATAAAATAAAAATCGGTTGCACCAATTTTATTTTATTTCTTAACTTAACCCCAAAAAGTAAAAACCACACCCCAGGAAACACAACTCTGTAAAAGGTGTTTCTAAGCAATTACCGGTGCTGTGATTCCTTCAGTGCCCTCATTATTTTATTTCCACCACCAGTTCAAAAGTTAGAAAAACCCACTCGTTCTTTCACTGAACGTACCCGAGCTAAACTTTGGAAAAAAGATTCCGGGAACACAGGGCCTCGGAATTAGGTGCCGTCAGAAACTGTGTTCTTGTAAAATTCCAAAAAAAAGTAACAAAAAAATTTCCCTTGAATTTTATGGGTCATTACACCCACTTTCTCTATATTGATTCCACAGTGCTTGTATCCTTACTGGGTGGATCGGGAACACCTCATGGGACTTGCCACAGATCAGCTTGGTTGACAGGTTTAGGGTCGACTCGGGTTGGTTTGTGACAGCCTCCATGTTTTGAATAAAATGGGTCACCTTTATTAACTTATCTAAAATTACCCAAAACATGTTTCTACCATGAGGTGACCTCAAATATTGTTCATAATATTCAAATAGATGTCATCCCATTACCATTGTAGGATAGGTAACAACAATAACAAGATTATAGGCTACTGGCTCTCTATCTTCAATTGCTGGCAGGTGGAACACCTTGGGATAAAATCCACAATCTGCAATTTCATCATAGGACACCAATACTAGAGGCACATTTCATGGTATATCATATAAAACCATAGGATAAATTACAACATTGAAACATGGTATTGTATTATTAGTAATATTATATGTTTTTATGAAACCATCCATGTCTATGAATAATCATGATCTTATCTACATTAATAGGACACCTAGTGGTAGATCACCACTAGAAATTCACTCTGTTAATACTATGCTCCTAAGATCAAATAACTACCTCCTATTCAATATATATATAACTGATGGGGTCACCACTAATTCGATAAGGAATGTCTAGTTATGAATCTCCTGAACCTCTAGATGCATCTCAGGTAGAAGAGACATTAACCTCCATTAAGTATTGGCCACCTGATCATTTTACATTTGAGTCTTCCATCTCAGGGCATTAGCAACTGCATTTCCATTTACTGGTGTATAAGCAAGCTCAATGATTAAATATTGATGGTATTCAACCCACCTTCTATTTATAATTATCAAGTCACACTGTGTAAATATATATTTTAGTTTTTGGTGGTTCATAAACACCAAAAATACCTCTCACAGAAAATACTGCCTCAAACAATATAAGGAATGAGTGATGACTATTTGATCAATTTTTTCCACCATCTAACTCCTATAATGAGGAATCACCTAATGAAAACCGTTCACAATAACTTGATTCTACTAAATAAAGATAATTTCAAGACTAATACATGATACATAACTAAAAAAAATATATTGTTTTCCTAGATTTGGTAGGAACATGATTAGTTATGAAGTCAATCTTCCTTTCATATCTTTAAAGGGATCCATTCATGCTTAAAACCACATGATACTCAAAACATCTATATTAAATCAAGTTAATGTTGATTCAATGTGTATGTGACCATTTTAATGAACATGTAATATCCATATATCCCCATGAAACACAATTTGTAAAACACAATATTGGGATGCTTCCACGAAACAACAGTTCCCACTTTCTAGGGGTCAACTGATACTCTTATCTATGAGATAATGTGACCCAAAAGGTGATCTTCGTCTTGATTGATGTTGAATTTAGTGAACTTACCATACAATTTTTTATATATTTGTGTATTCAATATGATATATAGATGTTTGGATAGTTCGTGTCAAGTTTATTAATACACCAAGATAACATTCATGGAGTCTACCACAATGGAATCTATATAAAAGTGAAAAAACTAATTCATCAAGGCCATAAAGACTACATTCATGTTTGGGATACCAAAAGACATGAATATATAATGATTCAATCCATACTATCTTCAGAAAACTATATGTGGCTTATCATATGGTCCAAATCATACATGATTGTTGCTGAACTTAAAATAAATTTTATAGAAAACCCTTACTCTTAGAGATACTCAAAGAGTTCATAAATACGAGGTAGTGGGTACTAGTTTCTAACTATAAGTTTGTTCAACTAACGATAATCCACTTAAATTCTATGGTTGTCATCTTCCTTTATGGAGAAAAGGACAAGAGAACCCCCTGGTGATGAGTTGGGTCATATAGAACCCTTATCCTCTAAACCCTTTAGATTCCTCTTTTGGAACAACAAATCAATAGTATGCATCTTTTATTTGGGAATGGATACCAGAGAAACACTTGAAACTAAGTCGATAGAATACTCTATTTACTTCTTAATACATTGTATATAAAATTCATCATGAAAGAAATCACTATGTAAATTAACTACTGATGGTAAATTAGCTTGGCATATGCCCTAAGAATATAGAAAAGGCTAGAAATCTGGACTATCACTACACTCAGTCTATGATGATCTTGTCCAGCTCAGTTGGACTAGACATCCAATTCATCCTTATGTATATGACTAAAACCCTCTGTTGTTATAAATGAAACCATCCAGTGGAAAAAATTGGTTTATGCATGGTATGTAACCAACAAATCCATCTAGAGAATGTTGTATAAACCATCCATTATGAAGAAGAATAAGTTCCATATAAAATTATGGCCTCTTATCTCAAGGGGAATTCCATTAAAAGACTTAAAATCTCTGAATTTAAACCAAAAGTAGTGTTAGGTTCATAAACCCACCAATGTATTGAATTTAATGTTTGATACATTCCATAATTTATACATAAATGAATGAACCTTAGGCACCATTGTTGAATATGGTAGAAACTAATGTAAAGGATACTATAATAATACCTCTAAAAATTGAGGGCCAAAACTTTTATACCCTCGAAAAGGCCTCACTATTTAGAAATATCTAGATATATGGCCCTGAGATAAAACCCGACTTCTCTAAGTAGGTCCACCCAGATGGTGTTTTAAATGTAAATCCTAGGCACCTCTTCTATGACCACCTCCTCTACCAGAATGATCATTTGTACTTCAGATAACTACAAGAAATGGTTCTACTGAACTCACTCCCCATGGATGAGATAGTTTGATTCCTCTCCCACTAGAAATGGATTGAAAATTCATACAAAATCATTGATCAAGCTTTAACCTTCTGAATCATTGACAATCGATTAATGGAATTAGGACACTAAAGATTCTTATGCCCCAATATTATGCACTAGTACAAAAAATATAACAATCAGTGGATGTCATCTAGAAACCAATTCACCACATGTATTATCAAAGATATGATTTGAACTGCTAGTCAAAACACTTCCCTATCTTGGTTATAAGCTTCCCTGGCCCACACCCTTATCTTACCCAAGTTTAAGATTATTGATTAGTTCATAATTTACAATTTCCAAAATGGTGGAAAAATGAAATAATTTCAACAGATATGTAATAGACTATATGATCCCATCCTCAAAATATCTTGTTGTTACCAACCCGTCACCAGTAAATGTCAGTGTGAAATGATGGAGCTACGTTAACCAAGTAGAATAGTGCATGACAGACATCGTACCCTGTTGTATATGCATAAACTCCCTAGATCGGTCCCTGATTAGTGTGTGTGGAATGAAATAATACTAGAAAACTATCTGAATGATCAACAAGGATATTCCCTAATGATGATATGACTAGGAGAAAACATCCTACCACCACTAGGTAGATTCACTAAGAATATACATAGTGAAATTCACTCTCATCTCTAAATGTGACAAAAGGTGTAAGAAGATATTTTGCATGACATTCATTCATGAATCTGAAACTTGAGGTCATCCATCTCTGGGAAAGCTTCTTGGATACTAAAAATGAAATTCTTGGGTCAACTATACCATAGTATAGGAAATTCATGAGGCTTCCTGCATAGCCAATGTGAGACTCAGGAATCCCCCATGAAATTGGACATTATAGCCCATGTTTGGTATAACAGGAGGATCTAAAATTGGCACTAATGGTATATTAGGTCCCACCATATTTGGAGAATTTTAATCACCACCTTAATTATTATTTTCCTAAGGACATCATGGTGTTATAGCTCTAAAATTTCGAAACACAGACCTCTAAAAGGAATTTGGTTATGATAGAATCCATGAGTATAAGAAAAGAATAGGTACAAAACCTTTCTATAAAAAAGTTACTCCACATTTATAATCCTAAAGATATGTATTGGTGACATATAGATTATAAAGAACACTCGATACACTGCCTAATACCCACTACTAAATTTGGGTCAGGTCCATGTTATCTACAATAAGTCTTGATTCTTAATATATAGAGTCTCATTTTCATATTATATTGGTAAAAAACCAGTAGGTATAAATTTTAATCCCTCTTAAATAGTGACCATTTTATTTCATAATTTAAATTCACTTAATTTCGTACTATTTTGCATAGAAATTGTTTTCTATTTAAATTTTAAATTATGTACAAAACTATTTCCAATTTATAATGTCCCATACACTATAAATTGAGATTTTATGTCCATTTAATCACAACCATAAACATGTTCTAGTCCATGTGACTAGTGGTCAATAACTCAATGTGCCATAATTGACTATATAAGGGTTCATAATCATTATATGCAAGAAAAAATTGTTAGATTGATATTGGAAAATTATGTAACCAATTATGATTCTCATTCTGATGACTTAAAAATCACCAAAATTCCATATATAGATGTTAAATAACTCATAGAAATCATTGGAAAAACAATAAATGACATGCACTTATATAAAATGCCACAATTAATGACATGTGAATATCTACATGAAAATGATGATGCAAGAGTCAAAACATCCATACCATAAAGGGCCAAGGGTAAAATGAAATCCACATTCATAATAATAATAAACATCACATATCATGTGCATCACCATATGGTGAAATAAAAACTATGTTGTATAGATCTGGGTGCCACTCAAAGATTCCCTGAGTCTGGTCTTCCACATTACCTCATGCTTACCTCCACATACACAAGAGGAAACTTACTAGCAACAAGGGCCAACGATGTAATAGTAGAGAGACTATTCTCTATGGTCTGAGTGTAGCATAGTCGTATATAACATTGATAAATATAAGAATCATAATAATAATTATTATGAATAGAAGTAGAAAATGAATATAGTAATCAAAGAAATAAATAATAACCAAAAGATGTAAACTGAATCATATACAAAATGAATATGTAATGTAATGTCCCTACAAAACATAAAAACATGTATACATGGTAGAAGGAAACTACCAATTCATGATATACAAAAAAAATAAAAAATTAGAAAAAACCTATCCAAGCATCCTAGGCTCTGGATTAGTCAACTACTACCCATCTCACATCATAAATCTAGCAACAAATAACTGGTTTCCAAAGCAGGATGCCACCCCTTGTCAACGCCTGCAATCATATAATTTGTCCTTCTTCCAAGGACCAAGATAGGGTGTGAGGAAAATATCAAATGACCATGACAAATGATGATTATAAAATCTACTATGAAAAGGTAAAATAAAATAGTGTGTAGTTATATATAAAAGTAAAGGAGTATAAATATACAACTCATACCTACTTCACTCATAGCTAGTCTCTGAACATGTAATCAACTAATTATTTAAATGAATATTCTTCTCATATAAATATGACACGTGAAGGTTCCATATGCACTAAAACTGTTCAAAATAACGATTAAAGAAGATCCAAGGTGAATTCAAGGCATCATTGACCTTAGGACCTGCACAAGTCAATGCAATACTCATGTCATTGGGTTATATGGGGATTGATTGTAATCCAAGGTTCATGCACAAGGTATTCAAATATATGGGAGTATAATTGAATCTATGCATTCATTAATTGTAATATATATCTAAGCATGATGGGGCCTAATGTAGTGAATCCATGGTGACATGTTTTTAAAGACATTATGATGGATTTATGGTGTGTATTCATAGCATCCTAATACCTGTAAATAATTTTATGTGAATCATTAATACTACACTAAGGCATTAATATAATAAGTCAATGGTTAGATTATGTGGTGGGAATCTCCCAAAGAAATACGCTTAATAAATCCGAATGGTGTCCTTTGAGTGCTCATTGAATTCCCTTTAGAATATAAATTTGTATCATGTTTGACCATTCCTTAAAAAAGGAAACATTCTAGAGAGAACATGGTTCAAGGTGATGAAAAACTTTACTATTTCAACTCCATAATCATTCATTAGGTTCATTCAATACCTTGCACTAAATATGAAAAGAAGTAGTGGAGATGAATCCAATGAAAATTAAATTTATAATTAAACAAGTTAATGTGATATATGTAAATATACATTCAATTAAAAAATTTAATGTTTTATTAATTATGTATGAACACATACCTTATAAAAGTTCACTCCTAGAACACCCGAACGATGTCGTAGATGAGAACCTCATGGGTCACTAAGGGAATAACAAAATAATTAACCCTACATTGGGTGGTCAATGTTGAGGTCATAACTACCAATGATGAGTAAAATTAATTAATTAAGTTTTGAATAAGAGTTTAGAAATGATAATAAAGTCATAAAATTTTAACCGAAATTCCCCGAGATATCGGTGTGCACACAAGGTTGACGATTTATAAAGAAAATGACTTTCAGGGAAAAGTCATAGACCGCCAAACTTATGCCTATAGTAGTGTACACATACATTATTGGCCATTAGTTTGGCCTGGATCAAGAGAAAACACATAGATAGTTTAACTCTTGGAATATAGGGTATAAGGGATTGCACCAAAATATTGAAAAATTTAGAAATATAACAATGGAAAATAATGTAATGAATTAGATCTATTTACATGATGGTATAATTTAATAAACAGAAGCTGAAATAGATTTGGTATAAAATGGATATCAAAGAACCAAAAATAGGTAGCTTAAAGAGTTTTTTATTTTAGAAGAGGGAGGTCACATGTCACTCGTGGAAGAAAATATGGGTTGAGTTAATGTTAAAATTAATTAATGGTGAGATGTAATATTAACACATAAAATTAGGTCACATGATTTAAACACATAATTTTGTTGGACTATTTGATAAACATTTCTCTAATCATTCTATATGGGTTTGATAAAAATTCTAGATCCTTCATCCGGGTGTGCACCCTGGGTCGCATAGCTAGTACAATCCATTCCACCCACAACTTCCCTTTGAAATTCCCTACACGATTAGGAGATATCTTCCATAATGGGCCCTAAAGTTTTTAGTAATAGTTCTCACAGTGTTCCCTTCAATCGGTCGGAGTTCTAGGCTATTAACAAGCCCCAGAAACCTCCATTTCTTTCATAACATCACCTGGAGTCCATAATTGCTCTATGAAAAAAACTAATCTAAAGTTTAATCGATCCTTACCTCATAAAAAAACCAGGTTCTTAGAGTCCCCCCTATAAACTAACTCAACCTAGAGTTACCCTTCCAAGGGAAACAAAAAATTCATTTAAGAACAACTCTGACCACTAGGAACATAAGTCAACCTTTATCTTCCATGTCTCATCCTATACATGGAGAGGCTACCATAGCAGCCATACTAAATGAGAAGAAATGTTTCATAGAGTCTTCATGCTATGGTCAATGAAACGTATGAGATATTCCTAAAAATATGAATTGGAATATAATTCAATATCTTTTGGATCAAAATTATGAGATGGGTCAGGAGAATAATATTGAAGCTGTGAGATATGAAAGAAATATTTTATGGAACAATAAATATAAGGATGTTGATATGAATTGGCTATTGGATTGACACTATTAATGATCTTGACAGACCCAACATAGCTGGAAAATAGCTTTCTTTTCCCATATATCTATATGTTCCCATGTCTATGTGATACCCGCAATAAAATATGTTCCCTGGCCTTGAAATAAATATGTTTCCAATGACAATTATAATAATATTTCTATATAGAAAGAGTATTAGATATACTATTTATGATAATATGAACTTACTTCAAGGACTCCTATATGAGATGAGGGCCTATTAGAACAAACTCTTATACCTATAACTTGGATATGGCAGAAAAAAATATCATACCATACAAGGCCTCTTATGGATACATATAAACCATATCCTAAAATATATTATAGTAGGAAAGCTTGATGAGAGGTGTATGCTTCCCCCACAAATCACTAAAGTCCTCATTACATTCTTAAAATGTGTCTTCCAACACATGTTACATCTATTCTGATTGTACATTAATGTAATGTTGAAAATTAGTGATAAGAATCACAGGTGAACCCAAGGATTTCTATAACCCTTTCTAGAACCATGATGTGAAACATGCATCCCTCTAAGAAATTCGATTCTCCGAGACCTCATGTATCCATATTATCTCACGTACATAGTGTCTTCCTAACTCATCAATTGAGAAAGTCTCCCAGATAATAATGAACTAGGAAAACTTCATCCACCTATCAATGACTACCTAAACCACATCTCTACCTTGAGGTCACCTCGGTAATATAAATAAAAAATCCATCACAAAATCATCCAATTTCTATTCCAGGATAAGAAATGGCGGTAAAAAGCCAACATGATGTTGTTTCTCTACCATTACTAGATAAAAGGTGGAACAACAAAAGATAAAACATACAATATTTAATTCCATTCAAAACCAGCAATACTAGTGCCCCATATCATGATACATCATAGAAATACGTGGATGAAATTCACAATGAGAAGCATGGAACACTTGCATCAATTCCACAATCATGTCTACTAGAAGCCATAAATTCCCATGTTTATGTAGTATGTCATATATTTCAGTAGACCAATACAGAGGTGGGTCCTCAGTAGAAATACTATCTCATGTGACCAAACCATCATGGCATAAAATTTCCCTTCTAATAAATCTTTCCATAATTGAAGAGGTAATAAAAAAGGTGATATAAATAGCTTCTTTTGAATCTCATGAAAATCTATATGGAGCATAAAAAATAGGGAAATCAACATCCATTCATCATTTCCATCTTGAATTTCTGATGAATGAGTTCTCTAAATCAGTGGATTTTATACCTCATTACCCCTGAAAGGTATATATTCATGCACAATGTAAAAGGAATGAATAAAATCAACCAATATTTACTTCATATGATTTATTTCACACTGTGTAAATATATATTTGAGCCTATTGTGGTATGTATACAATATAATGTGCACATCTAGAAAATAGTGCCTCAGGCTAGGTAAGGCATGGGAAAAAAATCTTTCCCAATGTCATTTAATGTGTAATTATTATCAGGAGGTCTTGATTTCTGAGACCCATATAGAAATACACTTTCCTAGTTCATCAGTATTGCACCAATCCTCATGCCAAATTCATCTCAAAGGACTGTATAGCCTCTACCATGCTCTGGAAAAACTAGAATCAATTGCAAGGTAATCCCTCATCTCAACTTCTTATAGGCCTTCTATCTTGATTAAACCCATTATAACATCATAACCTTCATTGTAGGATTAGTAATGGGTGCACTAAGGTTGGATAAGTCCTCTATAAAACATCTATAATAACCGAAAATCAACAAGAAACTTATTATATCAAACATATCTTTAGAATGATCATAGGATACAACAACACTGACCATCTTGGTCAAATCATACTCCATATTTTGAGATAATATTTCGAATAATTTATCCTTGTAGACCAATATATTTAATTTTAAATGTTTCTCATAAAAATATTTATCTATGAATGTACTCATAACAATTTCAAGGTGTTTGACATGATCATGTTGAGTTTATGATTAGATTTCATCCAAAAATAGGACATTGAAGTAATCCAAGTGGGGTTCGAAAATACTATTCATCAAGTGCAAAAAAAGGGGAGGTGTTCTTTTAGGATTGAAAAACATACCAGGTTAGTCATATAAATCATACTGAACTCGTAATTTCATAGGTGGTATATCTGAATATTTGACTCGCTCCTGATGATATATCAATCTTGGATGATCTTTTAGAACACATTATCACCTCATAACGGGATGAAGATACCATATATTCAAGGAAATGGATAAATGTTCTTAACTATATGATGGTTTAACTCATGGTAATCCATGCACATCCTAACATTCCCAAAGATGAAGTGTTGGTTTAGATAAAACCATTAGATTCTAAATACCCAAATAGTCTCTTGATCTCTTGGTGATTAGTAGGTAAAATCATTCATGGATAAATAGATAATGATTCTTATCTTTGGATAAACTTGATAGTTAAATCCACCACCCTCCTAGGAGGAAATGTAGAAAAATCATTCTAGAGATAATCAAAGAAACAATCTATAGAATTATTGAACTCCACTTGATACATTTTATAATAATTCACATGAATGCTAGAAATTTCGGTGCTTACACCACCAAGCCCATGATTCCTTAGTCCAGCTCTATGTGCCTGGACATCCCAATCACCCTTTTGAATATAACTATAACCTTCCAAGGATGTAAAGGATTCCCTATGGTGATATAAATTAACATAGGTGTGATAGGGGAAACAATTTATGTCCGATGAATGAGATGAAATCCCAACATCATATGAAAAAATATGTCCTATATGAAATGGTGACTTCCTACCTCAAGGGACATCTCAATATTGTCGTATACCCTATAATCATGCAAATAATAGTGTTTCCAGGGTTATCACCCAAAAAATTACATTAATTACATCCAAATACATTAAAAGGTCAATATATAGATAATAGAGTGGGAAGAACATGAATCAAATAAAGCAGTTATGATAGTAAATTCCACTAGAATAGTACAACATAATGTAGACCATCATGCACATTGATCATTGGGTATTAGCTATTTGGCATTCAACTGGAATGATCCATGACCCTAATCTAGTATTGGCCTACCATGACTAGGTCCACTCTACTGGAATTGAATATCATATGTCTGGATAACGCAACCATGACCTTCTTATTGATTTTTTAAGTAGGTGTCACTTCAACATCAAGCATGAGACAACATAACTGAGCCTTCTCTTGATGGTGGAGTTGGATCAAATCATTTTCCACTTGAATCAGGTGGAATTGTATGGAACACCTACTTATGATGACACATATTCCCTCAAGAACAACACTCATGTTGGTCTCTATCACCACAAGGCATCAGATTCCCCTATCATACACACTGATTGCATTTTATTGATCTGCTAGAGTAGATAATATAGACGCCACTATATTGATGATAAACCCCAAGGATACACTGCTTGTTACAGGTAGAACTACCGCCCTTCTTTAGTAATGAACCTATGTGCATTGTACTATCAAATTTTCTCATGTTTTCCTCAGTGATATGATCCTGATTCAAAATATTAGAAATAGTAGATGGTTGAAAGACATCCACTTAGGATCATATGGAATACTTGAGACCATCCTTTAGATGCCTCGCACATGAAAATTCATCGACATCCAGATGTGGTGAAAAGTGTCTAAAATGAATAAAAATAACTGAATAGTCATTAATGAGAAAATAACCATCCTTTAAAATTTCATTCTTGGTAATCTCCTATTGTCTAAGAGAAAATGTATCCATTGAGGGCAGTCTAGAAGTTTACCTAGTCTATGCCCTGATTATGAACAAAATTAGTAATCACATCCCACCAGCATAAAATATAGGTAGAATGCTTCACCCTCATATCTTTAGGCATCTTAATATGATAAAATATATAAATAATGACCTTTTTTTTAATTCTTCATATCTAATTGGAATGTCTTCAAGTATTTATTTAAATGGATTTGAGTATCAGGAGTTTCATTTTTAATCTACGGAGGAAAAAAAAATTTCAATATCACTTGGCCCCTTTATTTAATATAATGTAACGCCCAAACCCCAGCTACCCAGAGTCGGTGCATTACTTTGTAACATTGGCATGATCACAAAAGATCATGTCTCGAAAGGCCGATTAGTTTAGTAGACTTGGAAACACTAGATACATTCATAAATTTTACATTACAACATAAGGTGAAAAACTACAATAACAAAGTCTCCATAGTCCACACTCATATCATCTTCTGACTATACCTCCAGGTCATTCATAAAATACTTCTTCACATCCTGGAAAATATTAAAACATTGAAAGGGGTGAGCTTAGATGCTCAGTAAGGATAACAATATTGTGGAAGCTTTCATAAATAAACATAAACATTTAAGGCAATGTATGACTAAAAAAAAGTCTTTTAAACTTGAACATCAACATAATATGGAAAAATTAAAATGAAATAATGCCATTTACTTCTTCATATGGATATTCTACTGGTCAAATAATCACATGCAATATCAATAACCACTTTCATAATGATGGAATGTATAATGCCAGACATTCTGAAACATTTTGTCAAGGCCTCAGCCAAGACGTCTAAAATGATTAAGGCCTCGGACAAAACCATAAATCAAATTGGGGAAGGGCCTCGTCCAATTCCACGTCTAGTTGTCTCATGAGACCTACCGATGCATCGAGGAGCTATAGCGGGCTCCACCTGTCACTTAATAAGTCCAATAATTTCCTCATATGAATAGGTTTAAACATATCATAAACCATAACATAATCGTATCACATAAAACATGCATAAAGGAAATATAACATTTCCACATTTCAATCAAAAGATATCAATACAACACATTGATATAATAAAAACGCTTTCAAATCCATTTTCAATACCAAAATAAAAGAAAATTATCACATCGTATTTATTTTTCATTAAAAAAAGGTATGGCTTGTAGAGGAAGCCGAAACTCAATTAGTGGTCACGGTGGCGGAGAAGTCGTTGTCACCGCATACATACGACAAAAACATTCCCTTTTGTCGTTTATTAAACGCTTCGTATAAAAAAGATTCCTTTTGAATATATGTAAAAGTCAAAGGGGTTTATACACCGTATAAAAGAAATTTGTGTATAAAACCAAATATGCCTCAATGAAAGGAGATTGAGACGAAGTCCTTAAAAAGATCATTTTTAAAATAAAATAGATCTATTATGTGTATTCACTATAGGTACACATAAAGAACGTAAAAATACAAAATAGGACATAATAATATCATGACATAATTTGAATGCAGGAGATTAACCCAAAGAATGGAAGTTGGGTTAAGAAATTCCCTTACCTCGTGTCTGAATTGACTCAACCGTTCTTTAACCTCCTGAATAATAAACTAGAGTTAATATATACCTTATTAAGAACCATTTTCAATTTCATTATCCTTTTTACATCACTTATTACAATGTTATTAATATTATGTAATTATTTAAGTTAATAACGGTCGTTTTGTCGATCTTTGGTACTTGAGTCAACATTAAACTTCTTATAATTACAAGTTGTTTATGTGGTAGAATATCCATTATATCCAGAATTATATTCATGATTTAGATGTCATATATATCATATATATCCAGTATATACATTCATTAATAATATTACGTAACATTTAGAGGTAAAAAATGAAATGCACCGTTCATGGAGACGGTAAGCCGTTCGTACGCATGAACGCTACTTTCATTTCTATTTCATATTTAACGGAATGAAATCATAATGATATAAATATATAATATAATTCCATTATAATATGGTGTATAATACCATTTACTCCATCCTTTATACATCCCACATATGACATTAACGATTCAAATCACTTTGAGGGGGCGGTAGTCCGCACTTCCTAAAATGAAATTATCGCGTTTTACCCATAATGGAAATCATAAAGTATGCCATCAATGAGAAATAAAGAAGCATAAGTAAAACATAAACATATTATATATCATATATAAATATAGTTACATCTTAATTTCCACCTTTTAAGGTGTTATATGAGTGTTTAACAATCATCGTTTCGTGAGGTAGAAATTCGCCATCCACAGAAACTGTATGTTCTTTAACCATTAGATGTAGGTGTGTGTAAGTGTAGCTAGAATAATTTTTATAAAAACATCCTAGTATATTTCGGATACTGGTTTTGTTACAAAAGAAAGGAATAAAAAGAGTTTAAGGGGTTGGAGAGGCAAAATAAAACAAAATAACATAAGAGAAGATATTACCTTAAAAATCGGGTAACTCTTTTTGATTTGAGCCAAAGGATTCCTTGGGAAGAATTATGCCCAAAGTGAGGCTTCTAGGAGTAAGGGGGGAAAGTTGGGAGAGTATTTGGGCAGATTTTGGCCGAGCCAAATGGCTTGAAAGTGTGAATGAGGTGGTAGAGGTGGGGGTCTTTTATAAGAGGAGAGGAGGGGCACTCTTGGAAAGTAAGGAAATTTTACATTATTATACAATGATTTTCAGATTCTAAAGGTCCCACAATTATATAATTCGTGGATAAGGTGATAAGGGTTCTAAATATATCCATCCAATAGTCTTTAGACAAGTGTAATCCTTGTATTGTACATTATCTTTCCATTTTATTAAAATCGTTAAATAATGAGGTCATCGCTGCATCATAATGATGTCGTAAATAATTTAATTTATTTAATGTATAAAAATTAAAAAAAATACTATGATGTAGGAAATCGTTTTAGCTTTCCAATGACTATTTATAGTTAAAAATATGACTTGTATAGCCCCATGAAAAAATTATTTTAGTAAAACATTTCATGTTTGTGTCATTTTTTTACTTTAACATTAAATAAAAGGTATTTTTGTCATTTTCCAACTAAAGTGGCTCCATGGGGTCCCCAAGTTGACCCATGGATTGTCTTGGTCGGCCATGGCACATCCAATGAGGTTAGGACATGTTTCAAGCTCATCTCATATTATTAAAACATTATTTTTACCTTAAACTACACTAATTACCTCTAATCGCGATTAAGAACTTAAAAGTTACTATTCACCAAAAAATTATTTTAATCTCATTGAACCAAATTTTACTTCTTAATGACAAACATGTATGTGGGATTTTTGAAAATCAAATCACAGAAGTGGTAATATTTCATTTAAACGAAAAATCAGTTATTTAACTAGCACTTAGTGGTTTCACTATTCATCAAAAATTGAAGTTTTTCAGAACAATGCCAAAATTTCACCCTAAGCTATAATTGATATCCCGAATTCAAAAATGATGTCTATTTTACAAAATTCCAAACATATAAGTTTCATTAATTAATTTTATAATTAATTCCCACTGTCACAACAATAGCGTGTTTTTAAGAAACAATTTATATCAAAAGATTGGCAATTGTTTATGTCCAATTTCAATGTTAAATTAATTCTAATGACCACCATTGGATAAAATGGTAAAAATATATTCTAATTATACTTTAAAACCACTAAATAGTTTAATTTAGCACTATAAATTATTTTCATTAAAAAAGTTGTTTTTAAGTAATTTTTACTATTCATAAAAAATTGGAAGTTCTCAGAAAATTACAAAAAATTCATCTTTGGATAATTTCGATATTACGGATACAAAAATGAAGTCCATTTTGAAATATAAAATTTCTATAATTTTAAAAAGTGGTTATTACTATTCATAACGGCTACTTTGATTAGTCGCGGTGTTTTAGAACTCGAAGTTGCGTACAATGCAAGCTATTGAATTATTGAATGAGAAGCGTATCGTGGAAGCTCAGGGTGTTACATATAAACCATTTAATTTATAATTCATAATTTACATTTTTAGTTTTCAACTGATTTTATACATAGCATAGTTTTCAAGTCAAATGGATTTTCATTCCCAGCTATTAAAGTCCCCTACAATGAATAAATAAAATTGACACCCATTTAATTACTACTAGACCACATAAATTTTGTCTCATAATTGAATGGGTAATATATTATTTATCAACTAATTTAAATAACCTTTCTAGTATATAAGGGTTTGTGAAACTAAGTACTAAAAATAGTAGTCTTGAAATAACAACCCAATCCATGGTCATATAACCATTTGTATTGAGATTTTAAGGGTTTAAATTGCTATTTATGAGGCCACCATCATTCAATATTTCAAAAAACAATTTAGATTTGTTATGGAATATTAAACAACCAATTTTAATTTCCCTATAAATGATTTTAGTAGCATATACATATATATCAACCATGGGTAACTCATAAATAATAGGAAACACTAGAAATATATGAATTCAAATACTACTATATGGAATGGAATATACATGGAATGTGAATCCTAGGAGAATATAATGATTCATATAACAATTATCCTTACCATACTAGGAAATGTATATATATTTATCTAATATCATAACAATAATAACACCACATATCATGTATATCACCAAATAGTGGAATCAAATCAACTGTATTTAGAGAATCACAAAACAAGAATTCCTCATTCTCAGGAAACATTGTGTTAACCCTGAGCATGGGTTAGATACTCCTAGGTACATCTTAGAACAATGTAATAATATATTATTACTCTCTATTATATTGTCTCAAAATATTATGAGAATAATGGAAACAAATTTGTGGACACTTTGTGACATCCCTACCCAAGATCCACTCAAAGGTTTCGTAGACTCGGTTGGCTACATATTCTCAAACATGCCCCCTTGTATGATAGAGGCTTTCAACTAGAAGTGGGGGATATGATGTGATAATGGGGAGACTATTTCCACTTGTGAGAGTGTATTAAATCTATTTATGACATGGGTAATTATAAGAATCATAATTATAATGAAATTTACTGGAAAAAACATTAATCTAATCATCTAACAAATAAAAAATAATCAATAGATTTAAACTGAATCATATA
This sequence comes from Viscum album, assembly GCA_963277665.1. Taxonomy (NCBI): domain Eukaryota; kingdom Viridiplantae; phylum Streptophyta; class Magnoliopsida; order Santalales; family Viscaceae; genus Viscum; species Viscum album. The sequence goes on from OY728127.1 coordinate 926,836,746, forward strand.
TAAAATGAAGATGTTATTCCATGTGTCTACAAAGCAGCAAAGTAGGTATCCATGGATGCAGGAAGAAATATAACACATTATATAAAAAGGTATTAGAAAGAGGAAAAAACTATCCATGAATCACTGGTTTTGGATCAGTTATCTGCTACCCTACTCCCATTGTAAATCAAGAAAGTATGATCATGTGTCCAATGATGGATGCTTCCCCTTATCGATTGATGTAATCATATAATATATCAGGATACCTATCATTTTCCTACTAGTATGTGATATAAATATTAGTAGTCAAAGGAAAAAAGACGTCTATAAAATTTAGTACCTAGATATAAATTGAAATAGTGTGAAAGTTTATATAAAAGTAAATCAGAACAATTAAACAACTCATACCAGCTTCAACATCAACTGGTGTCTGCACATGTAACCATTTAATTAATTAATTAATGGTTCTATTACTATAAATAAGACATGTTACTGTTTCAACAGAACTAAATCAAATTATAATAATGATAAAAGAGGATCCTTGGTGGAACCAAGGTACCCTTGAACTCATGGGTCATACAACACATATTAATGCTCATGTAGTTTATCTAGAAGGGTTTTGAGTGCAATCCAAGAGGATTTCCCAAGTCATTACATAGTAAATTAATCTAACTGAGTCCATGGATCTTGTCTATAGTAATCCTAGTAAATGCATAAATGGACCTAATGTGGTTAATCGATGGAGACACATGTCCAATGAAATCAATGTATAATCAAGGAGTGTATCCAAGGAATCATAATATTCTTAAATGATGTTAAGTGAATCATATATACTATATTGAGGCATTTACATAATAAGACAATGAATATAATATATTTTTCCTATATCCCAAAAAAACCATATCAATGAATCAGAATGGAATCTTATGAGTGATCTAGCCATTCCACCGGGAATCCACGTCCATCTCATCTATGATCATTCCTATAAAGATAAAAATGGTGTAACGAAAAAGGACCTGCATACTTATTTCATTTATATCATATATATTCATGTGACATTTAATACTCATGCCTCTTAATCATTTAATAGGTTTATTCCATTACCTTTTATTTAACATGAAAAGTTGAACCAAGGACATGAAACCATTTATTAATTTATTTCCATAATCTGCCATTATATCCATTCCAAATCATTCACTAAATATGATAAGGTGTAAATGAAATGAAACCAATTCCAATAAAATTTATAATTAAACTAGGCCATGTGATATATATAAATATAAATTCCAATAAATAATTTAAACATTTATTAATTAAGTATGAACACATACCTTATTAATGGTCAAGTCCAACACACTAGAACGATTTCCCAGATGAACACCACATAGATAACCAATTGTATTATAAAATAAAGCACCAGAATTAGGGTTTAATGTGAGGAGTTCATAAACTCCATAAATGAATAAAATTTATTTATATGGACAAATAATATGATTCTAATAACTATATTAATGTCATATTAATTTTATAAGTAACACACAGTGATACCAGCATGCACATAATGATAAAAATTTATAATTGAAGATAATATTAGGGTAAAGAAACAAAAAATACACCTCGTGCTTTTAGTAATCTACTTGTCTAGTGTCATCCCATATTTTTCCCTAGATCCAGAGAAAATTGAGAAAAAATCTTAGCAAACTATATTTATGGAAAAAGGGATCACACCAAAATAGTGAAAAAGTTTCCTAAAAAAATAGGGAATTAAGAAATTAGATTAGATATCTTAAAAGGTGACCAAACAAGATGAACATAAGTCAAATATGAATTTGGACTAAAGAGATATTGAATAACCTAGCTTAGACTACTTGATGATTATTGTATGTGAGTATAGGGTGATATCATGTCAATAGATGAATAAAATAGGAGGTGGTACAATGTTATATGGTAATAATGTAAAATGGTAATTTTAACATTCAAAACCGAGTCCCATGTCTTTGCAGTATAGTTGGGAAAATGGTGGGCCAACCCTACTCTAGCACTTCCCAAGGATCACCTTTGCATGGTATGGCCACATGTTTTGGGAAATCATTCTCCAATCATAAAATATTCATTGTTTGAAAATTGGAGAGCCTTTGCATGGTCATGTTCCTTGGGTTGCACTGTTAGGACATTATGTGTGGCCTAACGATACCCTAATAAATTCTCCACCTTATTATTAGTTACCATATATAATGGGATTCATGGCTTCAACTAACCATGCGACCAAGTGTTCCCTTCCACCAGTTGGGATTCTAGAATATCACCAAGAAATAGACACCCTTGTTTCCACTATAACCACACTAAGAATACATATTTGGTCAAAGAAAATGAATTTAAACTAAATTTAAAGGATCCATATCACATAGAAAAATAGGGTTCTTACAAAATCAACTGTAATAATCAGAATACAAAATGAAAAATTCCCATCCCTAATAATTTTACATTTCTCTATACATGGGATAGCTATTTTCAGAAACAATCTCATTAGAAAATTCCAATACTTTAATTATATTTTCTAAAATCCAAGAATAATAAAAAAATAAACCCTCTAGTACCACTTTCACATGTACGAGACCTGGTTCATTGATATGTAACTAATCCATATTGGTCATCAGGACAAAATAGAACCTCCTCGTAAGTTTTAGATGCTAATGACTATAAGAGAGGGTCTGTGTTAGTATAATGGTGAAACTATTCCCTCATAATCAGAGTGACATAGCGTTTAAAGGATGAATAAATAGAGGAAATATAATTAAGTCAAACAGAGTAGAAAATGTAAGTCTGTAAAACAATAATGATACATCAACCATAAATTGGAACCATATAAAAAATGATGAGTGTGGAATGGAGCTAATAAAAATGAATTCACATACACATAAATGTATAATAAAATGAAAAAAGTACTAGAAATGATATCCATTAGCATCAAGAAAAAAATATCCATCCCACAATCCTAATCTCTCGTGCTTTATTTATTGTAGAATCTAAGACCAAGCACTTTCCCTTATCCGTAATGGCATCCACAATGTTTTTCTAGGTACCAAACATTGGCATGAACATGGTCTGAGATATACTAAGTAATCCACTTCCAAGGGTGTCTAGAATCTTCCATCTAGTTAATATAAAATGAGTTCTGTTGGAATTTAACAAATATTAAACATCAATGTAAACTGTAAATGGTTGGATATAGTTTCTTAAGGACACTAGGCTAGCATTTCCTATAATGGCTCGTGCTGGTAAACCTCTAAACAAATGTCACTTTGAAAATATGAAAAATAATATTGATTTTTTCTTCTAGAAATGGAGATAACCTTGTTTGATTAAGGTTCAACCATTCCAATCTGTTTCTAATGGGTTTATTCGTAGAACCAGAAACACCCAATTATTCTATATCCATTTGAACTTACATTCCAAAGGTAGGTCCTCATTAGTTATGGAATGATTAGGCATAAGAATTTGCATTGGTTGAGATAATGGGAGGTCACGCTCATCACACTTTTTTGGGGGGAATTATTTCATACTCTGGGACTCTATTATATATTTATGTTATGTTCACGAATCCTTATTAATTAACCAAGCATGAAAATGAGTTTTCGACTTGGAAATCAATGATTGATATGTATGGGATTTAGAGAATCTTTTTTATGTAATTGAGGTTCTTCATCAATAGAGAATCATCTATATGTATTGGAGATTCTTAGTCAATGGAATCCTTCAATATATTATATAAAAAATCTCTTGGTCACTGTGATGACCATACTGGTTTTAAAGCAACTCAGTGGGAACTTGAAGTTTTATTGTCATTCAGAAAGACAAGTATTACTTCAGAGTTGGGATCATACCTGTAGATGGGCTGCCTATATATTGTTGTTAAAAAGGAATCAGAGCTCATTTAGTTCAATAAGAAGGATACAGTTTAACGTCCTATGGGATGGAAATGAATTAATGAAAGACGAGTTTGAACATTATAAAGGCATCCTACGTACTCTACTTTTAATACAGAGATCAAAGTCCACATATTTCAGGTAATGAAATATGGGGATTATGCATGATTAATGGCCTAAGAAGTGATGTCGTGATTAATTTTACACTCTAAGCTCATTTGAGTCATGCTCACTGTGAGAAACAAGAGGTATCAGAAAACTAGATGATAGTGACATGAAAGATGTAGTCATGAGAAATGATGTGGGGCTTACTTATGTATGACTGCCCAAGTAAATGAAGACCAAGTCTTAGGAAAGAAGCCAAGGAGTATGGTATATAAAGGTATTTATACTTTCTGGAGATTTAGAATTTTAACCTGGGACTTACTCCTAAAAAGGAATCCCAAATTAATAGGGACTTATGATTGGGTTTTATTCCTGAGAAGGAATCCCTAACAAAAAGAAATTAAGATTGGGGATTTCCCCTAGGGAGGATGCCCAATGTTTAAGGAAACTATGACTGTGACTTACTCCTAAGAAGGAGGCCTAGGTTAAGGGGACTTGTAACTTGGGGATTACTCCTGAGAAAGAGGACCAATGTTAAAATAAAATGTAACATGGGGCTTACTCTTGGGAAGGAGGCCCAAATAAAAAGATCTTCTCATCTCAAAGAACGAGGTTATATAGGAACCCCCTAACCGTGGTGACATAAAAATTGTAAGTCATGAGGTTTTGAGAGAGGTTCTCACATTATTATTTTTAGATAAGGAATCCAACAAATTAAACATGCCATAAATGGATTTGAAGAGGGTTTTAAAGGCTATGTCTTGAAGAGGAGAGGTGGATTTGTGGAAAGGATGTGACTTGGAAAAAGGCACGCAAGTATTGTTCTGGCGCTCAAGTCCTGGTCGCCCAAGTAGAATTGCACGACATGAGTCACCATGGGAGATGAATAATCTATAGGGTAATACTTGGGTGACACTTAACTCAAGTCCTTTGTGTAATCCCTAGAGGCTTCCAAAAAAGTTGCGTGCAAGTTTCCTTGAGAGGGAAAGGTGGCTCACAAGTGTCTTTATTTCCCTTAAGGGATGGATACTTAGGTGCACAAGTATTGATGATTTCTAACACTTAGGCCTTATTATTACTCTTTATATCTTCCCTTCTATGTAAATAAGTACCTTATAATTGTTCACAATACTTCAGATAAAGACATGGGAGACCAGAGCTTGAATCTGGGTTTTTGAAAATTCATCCTTCAAATGGGGGGCCCACAGGGTCTATTTATAGGCCACATGGAACCTTGGGGAAAAAGAAAATAGGGCATTCGTGTGACTTGTGCGACTCATATGTGGTGTGTAAGTGACTTGCGCGGTGAGAAAAAAACTTGCACGACTCCTTCTTAATGGGTTCCTTGTTCATGCCTTTGTCAATTTTTGATGTTCTTCAAAGGATGACTCACTTTGTGCTTAAGGTATTCCCTTTTTCCATTTTTTGGACTCTATGATGGAAAGGAGAATCAACCAAATTCCCCCCTCATAGTTGGATCCAAAAAAGGAAAGAGGATTTGACTCTAAGGAAAAAGGGAAACTAGGGTTCAGCAGCGAGAAGGTTTTAGGTGCACAGGTTTTCGGCACGCAGGTTCTAGCACACAGGGTTGCGGGATCACCTATATATATAGGAATCACTTCACACAAAACCATCCTTCCATCAATGCTTGTGAGCTCTTGTCGTTAAAGTGTCTTCATTTCCTCGGTCGATCGCTCTTCTTTGTGTTGCACTTCTATAATAAGGATTTTGACTTGCGCGACAATACTTGTGTGGCCAAACATGCACGACATGACTTGCACGCCTTAATTCCTTACAAATTTTTTTTCTTCACATGTATTTCATAAAAATAGACATACTTAAAAGTTAAATATTTGATCTTTGTGCAGATTAAATGGCTCCCAAAATAATTGGATCAACTGATGAGTTGGCCAACAAGAGAATAGATGACATGATTAACGTCGTTGGCCATGAATATTATGATATCTGCGATAACACTCTCCCGGATTTGGCCAAGTACTTGAAAAAATATCATGCCAATTTCCCATAGAGCATCTACATGCCTTTATATGGCCATGGTCATCTACAAGGAGTCAACATTCCAGAGTTAATGAAATATATTCCTCATTCCTGGTTTCAGACTTACACCAATTTCTCTTCGGCAAATGTCTTAGTTGCAGGATCATTTTTCAATGCTGGAAAAGTAGAGAACACTTACATAATGCATCATAGCCCATGTGCTCCAGATATTAATCCTCACAAGCCTTTGGTGCAACCGCATTGCTATCCCTCTATTTTCCAAATTTCTTAAATGGACCAATCCAAGGGATGAAAAAAGAGTTGCGATTTCCTTCATGGAGGAGGTGTAAAGACGACTTGGATGTGGGTATATTGGGTGCAACAAACCTATGCAGAGTTTGTCAAGGATCTGAAGAGATCTGCAATATATGAAGCTGTCTGGGTTGGGCAGACATATGTCTTCAAGAATGATAATTTTGTGCCGAGCTAATCGGCCACTGGATCCCAGAAACCAATTATTTCCATCTAACTCATGGATAAGTAGGCATTAGCTTGTGAAATGTCTACCAGATCTTAGGTATCCAATTCTGGGAGACATGTATGATGAGTTCATCCCTCCGAAGGTGACCTAGAATGATTCAGAGAATACTCCGACTTTGGATCGAGAGTTATTGAAAATTTTCCTCAATCATAAGAATAAAAAAACCAAGAAAACCCACTCTAGAAAAGATATCAATCTAGAGGAGTGGATGGACACGTTTCTGATCAAGAAGAAGGATAAGGGACCCACATGTACTCGTCCTATCAGCTGCCCTGGAGTAGAGAAGAGTGGTGATATTGGCACATTCTTACCAACTCTAGAAGCGAGAGAGTTTGAAAAGTGGGGGTATGAAGGGGATAAAAGAATCCTAGAGAAGAACCTCTGGTGGGCTTCTTAGCCCTGTGGCTCAGCTTTTATCTTCTGCTAGTTAGGGATTCTAAGGGAGGTATTAGGCCAAGGACCTTCGTTGTTGCAGCCAATTTGGACGAGAGAAAAATGGTTGTGTTGGACACCTCGGTTTTGGTAAAGATCAACACGAGCTTACTCCATGTTTATATGGGTAAGTCTCCTTTGAGAATAGTGGGACCAATCCATGTTTTGTGGGGATGGATCGCCACTCACTTCAAGACATAAGATGTATATAATAGAGTACAAGTTCCTGGAAATTATTTTAGTCCATAGGTGCAGGTAGTTTCCATTATTTCTCCATTGTCCCTCAATTACTATAATCGGAAGGTGAGGATGAGCATGTTCACGAAATTTAATTTCTTTACTTATGGAAGCTCGCCAACCGGGCAGTTTGTTGATGATGGAATAACTAGATTAGAATTGAGTTCATATATTCTTGCATGAAGAGATGGTGTATAGGCTACTAGAATTGACAGAGAGATTATATGCGAAGCCTATGCTTCATATATATTTGCATGCCAATTCATGTTTCTCCTGTAGATTTTTGTATCCCCTCTCGTGCATGTCATGTCATAGAAGCATCCAATGGTTGCTTGACAACTACGGTTGCTGATAGCTATAGAGAAAACCAGGGTAGTGTTTGATCTACCAGTTTTTGGAGTGGGGAGTCAATTGAAAACATGGTATGCTGAAAACTGGGTAGCATCATACCTAGCAGGGGTATTTAATCTTCCCATCCCATGGGTGGGGAGTAAAAAGAAAAGTTTTAGGAAAGAAAACTTTCATCTGTAATGTGAATATTCGTCACCTGGAGCTGATTCACAAGGTTTTTCACCCAAGGATGATTCACGGTATTCCCAGGATGGGGATGATGAGGCACGACATGCGTTAAAATGGCCTCAGGCAAGATATAATCCTCCTACCAAAGTCAAGATAACAACTCTATCGACTCAAAGTGTGTTATATCATTGAGGAAATTTAGTAGCAATTATTTTATAGAGCAAAAAGTTTCATTTTATTATCCTTTATCTGTGATTGCAGGAGCTGGGAAGAAATTGAAGTCCCAGATTGTAGGACCCTTCTCATGACTTTCTGGTGCACACTCTGAATATTTACAACCCGAGGCTATCCAGACATGGAGGATTTTACATTGTGATGATGAAACCACCTAGATGGACTTATGCGAAGGGATACATATCCCCAGAGTGGGGGATCACCGGGATTCTACTGATATTCGCTTCGAGGATAACCTCGATGAAGTGCGGGCTTGCATCAGAGAGCTGGAAATTCTCATATATACCACTGATGATTCTATTACTATCACCAAGAGGGTGAAGAAAATGATGAATCGTGGCACCACTGAGGGGATTGGTGCTTCAGTTGATGAGGATTGGCACGATTATGTGGCTCCTGCAGATCTAAATTTCATTCCTTATTTACTTTCCAACCTGATTTCAATCAATGTTTTGTTGCTAAAGGAAATTACTTTTGTCATCCTGTAGCTTGTTAAGAATGGAACTACTGAGGTCCCTTCACCATAGTACAACCCTGGTGGCACCGCTCTTGGAGCCGCTAAATCTTCTCACGAGCCGCGTGAGGTATCTCCAGGCCAATAAGCCATGGATGAGGAGTTATACATGGATTTACACTCTCCAATACCTGTATTTGGAGGTGACGATGTCAAGACACCCAAAAAGTCAAATAAGAAAAGGCATACACGGAAGAAGTCCACAACTAAAAACTTCATCAATAGTGGTAAGTCCTTAATATAGTCATGAATCCTAACACATGAATAGATTTATCATACTTCCTGGGATTGCAGGGGATTCTTCGATTTCCCCTTTGAGGGAGAGGACTGAACCTCCTCTTAGAATGGAAGAGGGTGCTGGTGAACAGTCGTAAACTCATGCTGACCTGGCTGCTTCTGAAAAAATGATGAGAGAAGAAGAGACATCGTCTGTTCCTAGTACTGATCTTGTTGCTGCTATAAGGAAATAAGAGCCTGCTTCTAGTAATTTAACAATACTTCATAGAACATTGAAAGAAAACATCAACTGACTTCCATTCTTCATTGCTTTAGGTTCAACACCTACACTAGAACATTTGGTGATCACTCCAACTGACTCTGCAATTTTCTCTGAGGAATCTACTCGGGGTTAGAGGTCACTGGAGGATCGTCACCAAGAAGACATGTCAAATGCTCCCACTGGTGAGACTAGCTAGAAAACTAGGATATCACTGGATGAAATGATGAAACATGGCACATCTTTTGAAGAAATGTTAGATAATGTTAAATTAACATGTGATTTAGAAGATTTTGGACGTGAGTGTTATCCTTCGTCCTGTTAACTTTTTTTATTATATCTCTGACCATGTTTGGTTGAAATGTGATGTTCTATCAGAGAAATTTGTTGATTTTCCGATTCCTAAAGGGGGTATAGATAGCCCTATCATTGCAGAGGCACTAGCTCAAGTGGAGATTAACCCAACAGAGCTTCCGGAATCCCATCCTGAAAATCCGGTTGAAGCTAGGAATAACGGGGATGAGCCTTCTCGTGCTGTTGATCTACCTTTGGGTAAAAGATGATAATATTTGTGGATGTACTTAATTTTCAAGACAACTAATAAACTTTTTTTATCCTTTGAAACTAACAAAATATTTTAATTGAATATGTAGGGCCGTCAACTTCTATGGCTAGATATGGAGGTGAAGCCTCATCCTCAGTCCCAACGGGAGTAGAAAGTGAAGTACCAAGGGTCCGGGGAGAAGGAGAAGAACATGTGACTTCCATAAAGTGCATTAATCCTAGACTATATTCCCCCTATGATAGAGATGCTGAATCATACCCAAAGGTACAAAAGGCACTCCAATTATCACGTCTCAAGGCATGGCAGTATATATGGAAGATCATATCTGAAGTGCCTCTTAAAGAGCTATCTTCGAAAATCCCGCGACTGTCATCCTTGTTTTTCATGCTGGGACTTGGCGGTTTAAGATATCAATAGATCCATACCGTGGTGAAACAAGTATTCTTAAGGAGGGAGAAGGAGCAAATGAGCCGTCAAGATCTGACCAGAGCGAGGCTGCTGGCCAATATCGGCAAATTCAAGGCTACGGTGTCCCAAGCTGAGTCAAATTATGCAGCAAAGCTGAAGAGCTGATGCATAAAATCACGGAGATAGTTTTCCAGCAAATGAACCTTCAGCAATAATTATATGCCATTACTGGGGAACTTGACCAACTTAACAATTCATTGGAATGAGTCCAAATGAATGGTATGAAAGCCATCGTAGATGCAAAGAAAGCACTCCATCAAGATGAAAAGAGTAAAGCTGGTCAAGTGAATGAACTTCATGTGGCTGCTAATAAAGCTCGAGATGCCTTAAATTAAATGAAAAGTTATGTTGAAATCCTCTAGTAATTCTTGAAAAATAGAGGATAATTCAATATGTGGATGTTCTTATAATCTTGTGCATCAATGAAAAAGACATTTCATCTTCAATCATTTGTACCTGAATTCTCTCACTAATTATTTAATTTTTTTTACCTAATGCAATGGGACTAGTAAGCATAGTTTGATTTTTGGTAAGATTATACAAAAAACCCATCAAACTTTGCATCTTTTTATTGCTCAATATTGACTAAATCATACAAAATGTACGTTTAGCGAGCTGGGAATCGACTTTTTTTTTCAGAGTTCATTTTATAGGTTCCAAATTTAATGAGTACCCTATCTCGTGTTGGCAGTTTAAAGTCATACATGTCGGACATAAAAATTTTAATATTTAAGGTCAGATATCATTCACTGAATGGATTAAAATTGACTCAATTCTTTGATAATTTGTTCGAAAACATATTACCACATTCAAGTATGGGGGAAAACATGTAAACTATGACTTATGAAATTTTAAATCTAAGGGATGATATGAAATAAGGGATAAAAGGTATTAGAGGAATTATTTCCTAAGAGTGAAGTTACCACTATTTGACAAACCCGTTAGGGGGTTGAATTATGTAAGGCCACTTAAGGGCATTGGCTGAAAAGTCAAATAATAGAATCTTTTGGCTGATAGTTTCGTTATATAGACTACTTATGCAAGGACACCTAGGGGCACGTGCTGAATAGTTAGGAAAAAGAACTCTCAGAAATTTTACTTTCCTATTGATAAAAGCCAGTGAAAGTTTATGGAGATTCAAATTTCCCAAAGTATATAGTCTGTTGTATGAAGAGAGGTACATGAATATAGAGAGGATATTCCCAATCAAGATTGTCAAAGAATTGGATGAATGTTAATCCTGCGAAGGACTAACCCAAATGTAGGTTAGGGAAACATGAACCATAGACTTGAATACTTTCTGATAATGAAAAAGTGTATGGGAAAAATATGTTAAGGATGGCTATTTTTTTGCGGATCCCCATATATCGTCATTAAGATCAATAAGGAAAAAATAGGTTTTCCCCCAAGAATGAAGTTACCACTTTTTTACAAACCCGTTAGGGGGGTGGAATTATACAGGTCCATATAAGGGCGTTGGATTCATAGTCAAATAATTACATCTTTTGGATGACAGGTCCATTATGTAGACTATTTATGCAAGGCCGCCTAAGGGCACATGCCGCATGGTCAGACAAAATAATTCCTAGGTATCGGACATTTTGTCACCAGAAGTCAAAAAAGGGTTGGAGATCTGGACGTATTTAAGGTTAGGATTATGACATATAAAATTGGGTATTTTCCGATGCATGAACGAGATACATAGTCCAATGATGACCATAATCATGTTGTGGTTGGGTCCGGAATTGCGATGTTGGACTTCACTACATATCTCATTAAGATCAGAATCAGGCCATAAATAGTTCTTGAAATATAGTTTAACATCATGTGGGACGAGAACATAGGAGATCATAGTTTAGGGTCATATAGTTCAGACCATAATGAGGGAGACACATTGTGTGTTTGTTATAAACCTGATGTGTGTAAAGACCAGGGTTTTCATACCACATTCTTGTGCTCATAGGGGGACTTTTGAGCCAAGGGATTAAAAGTGGAGTTTGGGGTTAGGCCCAAAGACTTAGGGCTGGATTGGAGGGATTATTAAACATTCCTACGTATCCCATAGGGATGGGAATAAATCCATATTTAGTTCTTGAAATACCCTCTATACAGATTTGGTTTGTACATGTGAAGGGTGAAAGGGGACTTTAGTGAAATGATGGTTGGACCCAAGATTTAAGGTTCAGGAATTTCCATGTATTCACATAGTCCATGGAATATGAAATGATTGGAGATCAATGTCAATAATGATTCCCTCCCAGGTGAGGATGTAAAAGACTATTTTAGTTTATTGGCATACAGGAAAAAAGTGCAAATAGTTTAAGGTCATTTGTATATACCGATGCTGCATAGTTTAGTGTCATGTAGCTAGGACTTATTGCTTTGTAGTTTAATGTCATGCAGTGAGGACAATAGGGGACTGTATAGTTTAACCTCATATAGAAAGGATGATGGTGAACCAATTTGAAGTTATTGGTTTTGGGCTTGAACCTTGGGAGGTTTCCTACGTACCCAGTCTAGAATGTAAGGATCAAAGTCCGTTCAGTTCGATTGAGAATGAATTGGTGATCAAGTTGTACTTGAGGAAAACAACCCAAAATGGTGTGGGACTTAAACATGGTTAGTGGCCTAGAAAGGGTGTTATGGTTGAAGCTTACTCTAAGCTCATGTGAGTAATGCTCGGTTTGAGAAACAAGAGGTAGAAACAATCCTAACGATGCATAGTTTAATTTCATGTGGGACAATGGGTGTTTTACCATTTAGTGTCATGTAGCTAGGATGTATTGTTGTGCATTTTAACATCTTTCAGGACATGTGCACAATTTAACGTCATGTAGGACGTATTAATGGAATTTTCACCAGTTTAAACATCATTCAGGATGAACATGTACTATTTAACGTCTTGTAGGACTTTAGAGTGGACACAGATTAATGTCATGTTGGATGATAGAGGGACTATGCAGTTTAATGTCATGCAGTAAGGAAAATGGGGACTATGCTGTTTAAGGTCATGCAGTGAGGACTAACAGGTGTATTTGTCTTACAAAAAATACTTCTTCAATAATATTGCATTGGATGGAGTTGAAATGTGTTCTCCATCAATTTAAATTAAAGAATAAGCTCCATTGGAGTAGACCTTATGTATTGAATAAGGTCCTTCCCACTTTGGCTCAAGCTTTGGAGGTTTCTTTCTGGGTATCATTGGAGTTCTGAGGACCAATACCAATTCTCCTTGAATGAATGAACGAAGATGATCTTTTTTATTAAAAGCCCATGCTATTCGATTCTGATAGACTACCAAGTGGTGCAGGGTGCAAAATCTTTTTTCATCTAATAGTTCCAACTCATCAAATTTCTTTTGAGATTGTTCATCTATGGATGAATAATCACAAATGGCTACTCTGAGCGAAGGTAATTGAACCTCAATGGACAAGACTTCTTCTGTTCCATATACCAATGAATATGGAGTTGACCGCGAAGCCATGCGGGTGGTGGTCCGATAAGCCCACAAAGCATGAAAAGGTTTACTAGGACACGATATCTTATCATTATCCACCATCTTTTGCAGTATGTTTGAAAGAGTCTTATTGATAGCTTCTATTTGGCCATTGGCCACTGTATGATACCGAGATGAATGGTTGGATTTGATGTTGTATTCTTGATACAACTTTCTCACCTTGGATGAACAGAAGTTGGTTCCATTTTCCGTCAATATGGTACGAGGGACACCAAATCTGGTAATGGTGTTAGACATGACAAAGCTAACAATGCTTTTAGAACTAAATTCCTTGAGAGGTATTGCCTCAGCCCATTTGGAAAAGAATTCAGTGGCAGTAAGAATATACATAAACTTCTTGGATGTAGCCGGAGGATAATTTCCTACTACATCCTTTCCCCATGTGGCAAACGACCATGAGTATTTAGTAGTATGAAGAAACACTTGGGGGTTGATGAATGAAGTTGGCACATACTTGGGAAGAATGACACTTCTTAGTGAAATCAACACAGTCTTGCATCATTGAAGGCCAAAAGTATCCAAGCCTTAAAATTTGACTTGATAGTCTATGTCTAGACAGGTGGGCACCACAAACTTCTACATGAACTTCACTCATGATAGCCATTGTCTCTTCACCATCAATACATCTAAAGAGAATTCCATCAAAACCCTGCTTGTAGAGAATTTTTTGGTGATATGGGCTATCATAAAGGGTAAAGTTGACCACATGTCTCCGAACTAGTTCTTTCCAGGCTCTATCTAGTGGGAGTGTTCTATTTTAAAGGTATTCCCTAATAGGTGTCATCCATCCAATAGTATGACCATATAGTTCAGAAATGGGACTGGTTTCATTGATTTATTATGTTCTGATTTGAACAAAAGGTTAAACTACATGATGGTGGGAAATACTGATGATTGTTTCGTCTTGTTTTGGATCTGCCAGGGTTGTGGCTACATTAGCCAGTGCAATAGCTTGAGAATTTTGTGATCGCGGGACATAAGAAAATGTCGGTTCTGAAGTAAATTCCACCATTAACTCTATAACTTAATGACACAAATGTATTAAATCTTCCTTTATAATGGCATAATCCACATTGATTTGTTTGATTACCAAATATGAACCATCTTTTACCTTTAAGTGATTCACTTGTACCTAAAGTTCCAATTCCAGGCCTGCGATGAGAGCTTGATATTCTACATAATTTTTTTTACTGCCTTCCAAAAATAAGAAAGAATAGGGTAGCACTACCTTTTCTGGGGAAATAAGCACGATTCCTAACCCAACATTATTTAATTTGGGATTGTCCATTTTCTCCCCCTTTGGACTTCTGGACGCACCATCAAAGTACATTTCCCATGTTTGAGGATTATCTTGAATAGAGAAGACTTCCTCATCAGGAATTTCAATATTTAAACATGTATGTCCCATAGATGGGTGTTCAGCAAGGAAATCAGCCAAAACTTGGCCCTTTATTTCCTTTTGTGAAACATAATGGATATGAAACTGCTACAAAATAACTTCCCACATTTCCAAACATCCTGAAATCATTGGACGACTAAGGATAAATTTGAGCGGGTTATTGAGAGATACAAATTGGACCTCATGATGTTGCAGGTAGTGTCTCAATTTCTGAACTGCAAAGATAAATTATAGGCAACACATTTCAATACTTGAATATTGAGTTTCTACCTCAAGCATAGTCCGACTATGATAGTAAAGGATGTTTTCATTCCCATCATCATTCTTTTGGGCAAGGAAGGAACCCAATGATCACTCTAAAGCTATCACATAGAAAATAAGTGTTATTACTTCAATAAGTGGCATTAATATCGGTGGACTCAAGAGATATTTCATGAGGATATCAAATGCTTCTTGACATTTTTCAGTCCACTGGTAGTTGACTCCCTTCTTCATTAATCTGGGGAAAGGTAAACATTTTCCTGCCAAATTGGCAATGAAACGCTGAATATAGGCCAAGTGTCCTTGAAGTCTTTTTAATTCCTTCAAATTTCTAGGATGACTCATACCAAGGATTGATTTTTACTTCTTAGGATCAAATTTGATACAACGATGGCGTACAACAAAGCCGAGAAATTTTCCCGAGGTTACCCCGAAAGCACATTTCAAGGGGTTCATCTTCATATTGTGTTGTCGATGTTTGTTGAATATGATTTCCAGATCATCCAAGTGATTAAAACATTGTATGGATTTAACCACCAAAACATCCAAATAATATTCATCTAATTTACCTAAAAATGGTTTGATGATATGGTGCATGGAACGTTAATATGTTGCACCTGCATTCTTCAGGCCATATGGCATTACCCGATAGAAAAAACACACCTTGAGGAGCTCTAAAAGCTATAGACTCTTCATATTCTAGGGCCATTCATATTTTACTGTACCCAGAATAACCATCCATAAAGGAAATAGCTTCTTAGCCTATTGTTTCATCAATTAGGTGTTCTGTGATCAGAACTGGAAAATCATCCCTGGGACAATGCCGATTAAGATATCTGATGTCAATGCAAACTCTAATTTTTCCATTCTCCTTTTTCACAGGGAAAAAATTATCCAGAAATTTTGGATATTGAAATTCTCTGATGAAGTTATCCTTGATAATATTATCAACTTCAACTTCAATTTTGGAGGCATAAGTTTGGTGTGTTCTTCTTGCTGCTTGCTCGAATCCTCGATGTTCATCTAGCAAACCCAAATGATGAGTTGTGACATCGAGATCAAGACCTGTCATTTCAATATAATTCCAAGAAAATACATGTCTATTTTTCTTTTGAAATGAATCATACATTTCTTTCTCTTCATGATTCATGGATGCAATAATTAAAGTGGGATGTGGATATTCTTTTTTAACCAAATTTATTTCTTTCAGTTCATCCACTATGGTAGAGATACCGTCTTCAAATGATGGAGGCACATCCTTTAAATCTTCCACTTCTTATTCAATATGTGTTAATTCTTCTATTTCTACTTGCATAGTAGATGAAAAAGAAGAATTTCTATGGTCATGGGAGAAGTTAAAATTTGAACATCTTGGAGAATAGGCTTCCATTTCTGACCCTATTGACGTTGAAGGGTCTTCCTGTGGTGATAGAGAGGAGATGATGGATTGGGAATTGAAATCATTATTTTCCTATGGTATTGATATATATTCTTCTGACCTGGTTGATCATGTATAGAATTGCTAGATTTTAGTGGATGAAATGAAGACATCTCCATTTATGCTTTCATCAATGCTTAGCGAATCAGCAATTTCTCCCATGTTGTCTGGCTCGATTTCCATAACTGACATTATGGAAGTTTCAATAATATTGTTTGGATTTAGGTCTATCCTGTCAATTTGACTGATAGGCAACACATAATATGTACTCACATGTACGAATGGGTTTACTGGAATCTTTTCCATACCATTTGGAGCATTAATTTTGGTAACCTTCTTCGCCGTGGATTTTTCCATTCCCTCCATCTGATAAAATTTGGCCTCAATGTATTGAGATTCACATGTTTTGAATGGGGATTTGTGACCATAAAATGACCCAATTTTACCATTGAAAAAATATTTGAGGCATTGATGGTATGAATAATGTACAGCTGCATGTTGAAGGCTATGTCCTGATGAACAACCATGAAATCTAAATTAGATAAAAGGTCTCCAAACTGAATTCTGAGTGTAATTTCTCGCAGAGGATCTTGTTCATTCTTATCATATCCTTGCAACATCAAAGTAGAAGAAGATAAATCAGAATTGCTAAGGCCCAATCGACAAAGTGTACGAATAGGACTGAGATTGACTCTGGAGCCATTATCAATGAAAGCTCTCTAGTAGTCTATATCATTGAATTTTATAGATTGATACAATGGTATGATATGTCCATCTACAACATCATCTTCATCTTCATCTGTAAAAGATATCACTGCATAACATTCTATAGGATCATTCTCTATATGGTAGACCTCAGCCGCAACAATTTTACTTTTGAATTCTTGAGTACTTGAAAAAGCCTCAATAATCACATCCCAAATATTTTTTGATAGATTAAAGGCATGCAGAATTGATAACATGGCCAGTATTTTGGCCAAATGTTTTAGAAAATCATAATTTTGGTCCAAAGGTCGAGGTTTCCCATTAGGGAAATGTGGTTTCATGGGTTCCTTGGCAGTAGATGCTTTGGTAGTAGATGCATCCCATATTGGGGCTAGAGTTAGAAATACTCCTGACTTTAGTAGATTAAACTGACTAGGTCTATCTATTTACTGAGAGGAAGAAGGGGTGACCTCTAACCGGTCTTCCAAAATAACTACGTCATGACCCACTCTACCATGTGTGGAAGAACGTTCTTGTATCTATTGAGGCCACTAAAGGGCTTTTCCACGAGTTTCTCCCGAATATACAGTTATAAAAGGGGAAGGATAGAAATAGTGGCTTCTGGAAAATCCATGTCTTCCCCTATATCCTAAAACATTGTCTCTTACCTTAATTCCTCTTTTAGATACAATGAACATAGTCTCATCATAATCAAAACATTCATTGGCATAATGATCTATTAAATGAATCATGTTTACAGATCCAAAGATCAATTCTTCATCTGATGAAGATTCTTCCTGATTAACCAGTTCAGGCTGTGCCATTTGGTGGGGCGGTGACCATGCTTTTGAAGTAGATGGCATAAAATCTGGTAGAGTTAATGAAAAACTAGGCATTGACACGAGCTCTTCTTCTTCTGACTACTATTCTTTCTTCAAATTATGCTACTTCATTGAGGATTTTCCTTCTGATGAAGGGGGTTTTGCTGTGGCATTCATAGAAGAAGACACAATTGGTTGGTCTAATTGTGTTCATAAAATGGCATGATTTCGGTTGATCATTTTTTTGACCATCCAATAATCATATTTCTGTGCATTTTTTCTTGTAACTTCGTGCCACCCTCCTTCTTCTTTTGGATCAAGAGGAGTAACACATGATACCTGGGCTGAAAAACCTTTTAGTTTTACCTGTTTAGAGTAAACCATCTTTTTCAAGAGGTCTTTGAAGACAAAACACTCATGAATTGGATACCCCCACATCTGATGAAATGGGAAATAGTTGAGGAGGTCTTCATATCCTTCATTTTTCGGCCTTTTGGGCCTTGGCAACTGAACTAGATTGTTATCTAGAGCCGAGATGATGTATCCAGGAACTTGTTTATTCTGGAAAGAAGAATGTTTGTTCTTAAAATCTTCAAACTATTTCCACCTTTGATCTTTTTGATCATCTTGAAGAAGCATCCATTTTTGTTGATGCCCAGGACGTGGAGCCCTTTGATATGATGAAGCTTTTGAAGAGTAACCAGGTATAAGTGATTGTTTATGTGTAACTGTAGCAGTCTTTTCTTTCCCTAATCCCATTCCTGGAACTGATGTAATTACACGAGTTTTATCCTTAGTCTTTGTAAGAGAGTCTTCTATCTCCTGAGCGATTGAAGTAAGGTATCGAAACCCTACTGCATATTTCACAGGGATCAATGGTGTGCGTAATTCATCATGCATATTTCCTACACTGATTGGAAAAAATTCTTCATGAGGGAGTGCTAAACTTAAGGAATATGTTAATCCCTTACAGCAAGCAATGAAATATGAAACTCTTTCATTTTCCCTTTGCTTACAATTGTTAAGATCAAATACTTTCATCTTTGGCAACATTGATCTGAATTGAAGAAGAAATATTTGATGGAGATCTTCCCACCCAGTAATTGACTGAGATAGCAAACTTGTATACCAGACAATAGAAGGTCCTTGTAATGACTTCAAAAAACACTTGATCATAACCACTTCTTGTTATTCAGGAGTTCCCATCATAGGATCACAACAAGAAACAAAATGTGTTATGTGTTGTAATGGATCTCACGACCATTAAAAATTGGGAATGTAGTATTCGAAAAATTTGATGGGGGGGGGGGATTTCATCCACCCATTCAGGGTAAGCACTCTTTTCTAGTTGAACGTGTGCACACTTTCCTTCCATAGCTTCCAACCAAGCTGTTAATGAATCAATGGTAGTCATTAATTTTTGAGAGACATCTGGTTGAGCTTGGACCTGAGCAGGTGCAATAACCAGAGTTTGGACGGGTGTGGCGACCAATACTGCCACTGATGGTAGTATTGATGATTGTTGTCGCATATGACCCATAGGATTGGACCTGTAAGGGTGTACTTGTAAAGGGGGATAATAATGATCCATCCCAGTAGATGGAACATATTCCCTTATTTAATTAACTCTATCATGCTTAGGAGGAAGACTACCTTGAAGTAGTTCAACATTTAACCTCCTTAATTCCTTCTTTTCTTTTTCTTGTTGTGCGAACCTTTCCTCTAATGAGAGTTAATTTCCTTCTCCAAAGGTAGGCTAGAATAGAACCTGACATTTACCCTTTTCCTTGGCATGTTCCTTTCTAGAGTATGGAAGGGAATTATCCAAAATAATGTCTTTCCCCTGGGCAACCCTCTATCTTCTGGTACGCAGAACTCCTTCATTCATTTCTGTGTGTACAACTTCTTCAATATGAACGTCTTCATCTGATCCCTCTAAATGAGCCTCATGTTCTGGGGGATTAGTGACAATGGTATTGATGACATTTATCAATGCATAATGCATTGCAACCCTTCTTTTAGCGCTTCTGTGATACTATCTTTTTTCATGTCTTTTATGAGACATTACCTTTTGTTTGGATGATCCCATAGGAACTTCTTGATGAACCATAATTTAGAGGGAATATCCTCATAATTCGACCCAATGTTCCTCTTGAGGATTCTTCCCTAATCGAGAGAAGATTGACTTTCACTGAGGAAGAAATTGAGAATTTGAAAAAGTCCCCAGTCCGATGGATTGGGGATGTTCCTGTTTTTCCTGCTCAAATCCTTGAATCATGTCTGTTGATCCTGAGGGTTGGATTAAAAGAGTCCCCCGTATAGCAAGCTGAGGTGGTTCTTGAGCTGCTAAATTTTAAAATTTCTTAAAATCTCTCCTGATTTTGCGGACTTTAGTCCGAAAATTAGCCAGATGCATCATCCAACATCCACCCAAATCACCTGGCTCAGATGACCATTGTATTATTTCTAGCACTTCTATCACCAGATGATGTGCATGCTCTAAATGAGAAGCCTATTTGATATTCTCATTTTCTTGATGCACGATTAATTCGACAACTTGTTCTTTATATGCCTAACTTTGGGAAGAACTAGTTGAGTCCTGTATTTGGGAAAGCCTTTGATTACCCACAAAACCAGTAAGATGTTGCCATCCATGGGAAATAACATTGCATGAGACCACTTTTGTCTGGATTTGTTGACTGAAGAGCACAGTGTAATGCAATGCTCCATGAACTCCCCATCCCCTGATATGAATACCCGATGGGGCATTGGTAATTAACTGGCACAACCTTTTCAATGTTCCAAGGAATTAATGCTGAAGGGATCTCTTCTATTTTTTAACGTTTGGATGTCAGGAAACTGAGAGATATGCCAAGTCAATTTTGTGTTTCAACCCTTCTATTATCTTAACATGATTTTGATATTCATCATAAGATACTATTTTCACTTTTAATTGATAAAGAGTTTTCCATAGGTT
Organism: Viscum album; assembly: GCA_963277665.1. Classification (NCBI taxonomy): domain Eukaryota; kingdom Viridiplantae; phylum Streptophyta; class Magnoliopsida; order Santalales; family Viscaceae; genus Viscum; species Viscum album. Next base: position 926,857,878 of record OY728127.1, read on the forward strand.
AATACAAATATCGTGAATACAATCTTCTATCAACATTTCTAGAATAACATACTGAGAGTCATCCAAAGGCTAAAACATGATTGGTATTTCTATTTTCGTCAGTTGTTTTCTCATATTCAGCAATTTCTCTTTGTCATTTGAAGAAGATTATTCTACCTGATTAGACCAAAGCTCGTGATTCTTTGTTGGTTCATTAGATTCAACAAGATTGGTAGATAATTCATTTGTCAAATTAGAAAATGAATGACCCAGGGGTGGTTCGAAGAATGACCTACACCCTAGGCTATCTTCTGATTGAGGAAGTATTTCACCTACTAGTGACAAGGCATCAAACATGGCTGGCTTTGAATTTCAAGTGCCTCAACATAAGAGGGATTTCTCATTACTGCATTGTCCAATGAATAATTTTCTAGGAAATGTGAATTACTACTGTGGAGGGGACTTTTGTGGATGAATTCATCATCATGGGGAGGACCACCATGGTGGGTTACATCAAAATATGAAACCTCTTGATCAATGGACTTCTACCCACGTAGAGGGTTATCGTGGTTCTCATCTGAAGAAAATACTTCGAGGTTGACAGAATTGTCACGAAGAAAGCCTTCATGAGGAAGTATCTGATAAAGACCTTCAGAATTGTTGTTGTTACTTCAGGAATCCTGAAATGAGAGACTAGAATATTGAGTTGAAATAGACAATTGTCTGAGGGCTTCATGAACTCCCGCATCAAGCAGGGCCTTATTGCAGATTGGATCTTGATTTTTCAACTGTGCTGGATGGGTCTTTTTCTTGGACACCTTATTACTCACATTGGATACCACTTGTTGAAAAAAGTGGTCATTATGTGAAGGTTTATGTTCATGCACAAGAGAAATTGTTAGGTTAGGATGATTATCTCCATTTAAATCGGGTGTATGTGCCCAACTTGATTGTTCGTATGACATGGGGGAGTATGCCCCATGACCCTAATGGATTTGAAAAGTGGTATGTATCTGCTCTAGAGTGACATGTCAATGATTCATTCTACCGATAGGGATAAATTTATGTTTCTTTCTCTGTGATGCTGCTGAAGTTGTTATAATATTCTGACAGGTATCTAGAATAATGGCAGGGATTTTCTTATACTCTTTCACCATTTTCAGAATGTTCTTGGTGACATTAGCTGCTCAAATGGCAATATACTTCGATTCAGTGTTTGGAGTGGGTGTGTTTTCCTACTCCTATCCTCGTTTTCGTACCAGTAAATTCTGACAGTACTCATGTGTGGGGGCAGAAAGTTGTTTCTACCTCATGTTTGACATTGGGGATTTCCAATTGACATCTCCGGGCACTACCAAATGAGACTATTGGTTATCTTGATGAATCACTGGTGTATGTGCCTACTGATTGTTCTCCACCAAATATGATTGATTAAATTCCTTCAAGAAAGGCAGATGAGACTACTGGCAGAATTGATGAGTGTAAGAAGGTGTATGTGACTGTTTAAAGGTGGTCACCACATCTGATTGGCGAGCTTGTTTGGATACGGTCAAACAAGCTTGCTAACTGGATGATGAATTATTAATAGGTGTATGTGCCTGCCTATAGTACTCTACAAGAATGTCCTGGCGGGATTGGTGTGTTATTGCTAGATGAGTCTGTTGGGCTGTGAAATCAGGACGGATGGGTGTATATGCACGCTCGTTGTTTTCCATCAAGTTAGATGTATGGACTTCTACGAAGGGGGAAAAATAAGAACCTTCTCCCTATTGGGTGAATTTTGCGTCTGACGGTTCGTCTTGTATGCTCGGGTCTGTGGAACCTGAGCCGAACACCCAGTGGTGACACCCTCATCATGTTGTGGGTGCACTACAACACGACTATGGTGGTGATTGTTGGTGGGAGTCCTCAGGAAGGGCTCCTATCTTCTCGAACTGAGTCCTTGAGTGACCTCTTCATTCACCTCCCTATAATATAGAAGGGATTGGTTGTTGTGTTCCAGAGAAAACTGTAACGTCCCAGACCCGGGTGCCACGCAACAGGTGCCCTAAATCTGGTTCGCCACGTGACCTCAAGCGCATTTATCCAAACGCATGAGGCTGCCGACTAGCAGTGAGGGCCCAGGTCTGATAGTGGGGAAACTATGCCCTCATTTGTCAAAGTGTAGTGCATCGAAATACAAAATAAAATGTAAATCAAACAGTGGAAGAAGTAAACCATATACAACTGAAATAATCAATAGTAGTGGATATAACCTAATGTATAAAAATAATGATGCTACATGTCTCATGTTCTAAGAAAATAGCCAGAACATGTTATACATCAATACAGTAAAACCAAAAGTAGAGTACAGCAAAACAAAGAAAAACAGCTGGCAGTGGCATCACGAGCCTAGGCTCGGTCCCATGCCCTCCTACTCCTCAGCAACAGTCAAGTACATGTATAGGGACTCTTGCCCCTATCCACACCTGCAGAAACATAATCTGTTTGGGCTGAAAAACATGACCCAAACAGGGTGTGAGAAATATATCTCAGTAGGCACCCACCAAAGGCATGTTCCCAACTACGTGTAAGCATGAAATAATGGTGTGCAATAGTAAAATGCAATAATGTAAGAAGTACCGAATAGTAACTAACTTAACCAATTATATTTCCATGTTAATATTCTTTTTAATCATTTGATTTAAGATACCACCACAGTGAATATTTTAATTAAACATCCAAATGTCAACAGACACGTACACTCCCACCCTCAGGTGAAGAGAAACCAACTCAAGAATTTTCCCACAGGCACATGGATATTGCCCATAAGCGTAAATAGTGTTGCCCATAGGAACAGAATCATCTGCCCACAGGCACGAAAGAAGTTTCCCACAGGCTAGGTTGTACAACGCCCACAGGCTGATCACAACACTTTTTTCAGGCTAACAGGTAACCGGGCCATGCCCAACATGTAAACAAAAATTCAGTAAACAAGCAATTCCTCTCGAGGAAATTCTACAATTACTACTTTTTGGGCATACCCTCGGGTATCCTGGCCAAACTGCTAAATAGTGGAACACACCCCCGGGGTGGTTCTGGATCCAAGAAGCGATCCCCACCAGCATTTTAATATTACAATTACATACTTAATCAATTCTAGGTGTTAAATAGAGCAAGGGCCTTAGCCACACGACACCCCCATGTGGGTTCGTGGCACAAAAACACAGAAAACACACGTCAGCTAGAAAAAAAACCAAGCCACCTACCTTATACGCCAACGAGCAGTATTCCCGAACATCAAATCCAGAAACACCCAAGAACAGCATAGATCTGACGAAGAACAAAACTCACTTATCCTCAAATAACTCCTGTTATGAGAAGAAAGGGTAAGCAACATGCTAGGAGAAGAGAGGGCTTACCCGCGCGGTTCCAACGAGATCGTTCGAGGCGGAATCAGATTCCAAATGCTCAATCAGTGGATCTCCAAAGGCCCGACCATCCACTCCCACTCCTTCCTCTGGTTCTGTGCATTCCCTGTGAACAGGGGAGGCTACTGCCCGATTTAAGAAAAAAAAAACAAAGTACACAACGTGTACTTCCAAGTACACGGCGTGTACTCCCTTCATTTAACTGTTCCTCTGGCGGCACCGCCATACTGTTCACCCGTCGATATGAGTACACGACATGTACTTCTTAGTACACTACGTGTACTGTCGCCCAGGTGGTGGCTACTCCACCACCTTATTGTTTTGTCCTGCCAACTGACTACATGGCGTGTAAAGTACCACTACACGGCGTGCAGTCGGTTCCTACACCATTTTCACCGACATGGCTACATGCCCCGTGTACTCATCCCCACACGGCCAAAAGTACACGACTTGTGGAAAAAGTACATGGCGTGTAGTTCCAAAATTTAGGATTTTTCCCCATTTTCCATATTTTCTTAAAAAAACATAATGAAAAGAGAAAAGAAAAAGCCCGTACCTCAAGGACAAGAACCGGGTTCTTACAAAATTCCCCCCTTATAGAAATTCATCCCTGAATTTCCCTTCCAAGGGTGGAGAAGATATAGTTGTGAAGAACTCCGGCCACTGAGCATGTACGTCGGCCTCCCGCTCCAAGGTCTCGTCCTGCACTCGGCCATGCAGCGATAGCACCCGTACGAGAGGAACTGACCGTCCCCAGAGAACCTTCGTGCTCCTGTCAATGATACAGATAGGATGCTCCTCAAAGGAAACATCTGCCTCCAGCTCAACCCCCTAGAGCTGAAAGATGTGAGATGAGTCTGAATTATAGCGATGCAACTGAGATACGTGGAAGACGTCGTGCATGGATCAGTATCACTGCGGTAACTGCAACCGATAAGCAACCACCAAACTCTTTCCAGAAACTCAAATGGACCCATATACCGAGGTGAATGTTTTCCCTATCTCATGATCTGCATGTGTCCCAGCCTTAGTGACACACGTAGAAAAACCTGATCCCCGAACACGAACTCCAAAGGTCGTCTGTAGCAATCAACATAAGATTTTTTTTGAGACTGTGCGGTCGCCATCCACTTCTGAATCAACTGGACCTGCTCATATGTCTCCTGCACGAGCTGTGGCCCCAGTGAAGCTGCCTCACCTGCCTCTAACCAGTACAAGGGTGATCGACATGGCCTACCATATAAAGCCTCATATGTTTCCATCTCAATAGTCACCTGGAAACTATTTTTATAGGAAAACTTGACTAAGGGTATATGGTTCTCCCAAGATCCCCTAATGTCTAGGACACATGCACGTAGCATGTCCTCTAACACCTATATCATACGATCTGACTGGCCATCGGTCTGATGGTGGTAAGCTATGCTCCGAAGCAACTGTGTACCCAGTGCCCTCTGAAAACCATGCCATAAACGATACGTAAATCAGGTGTACCAATCTGAAATGATAGAAAGAGGGACCCCATGAAGACGTACTATATATCAGATATACAACTTTTCCGAGTTTGTCAACACCGAAGGTCTCCTTGATCAGAAAGAAGTGAGCTACCTTCATGAGTTTGTCCACAACAACCCACACGACGTCATTGCCACGAGGTGACCTCGGCAATCCAGTCACAAAATCCATCGCGACATCATCCCACTTCCACTCTGGAATGGGTGACTATTGTAATATCCCGACTGGTCTCTGATACTCCGCCTTCACCTACTGACAGGTGGTACACCACGTAACAAAACCAGCTATCTATCTCTTCATACTCGGCCACCAGTACTGACGTCTCATGTCTCTGTACATCTTGGTAACCCGGGGATGAACTTCCCAAGATGAAGCATGAAACTATCGCATCAGCTCCTCACATATATCCCCTGGAACACATACTCATCCATGGAAACCCAACACATCATCATTTCCTATCATCCACCCAGGAGAAGGGTCCCCACTTGCCACCGAATCCTGTAGAACTAGGCTTTATGAATCTGATAGCTATCTCATCCTCACTCTATCCCGGAGGGTAGAAGTCACAGCTAAAGATGAAAGATAAGTCTTCCCCTAACTTTCATGCACCTACAGATGCATCTTAGAGAATAAATCCATGATCTTCCACTCACCACTGGCCTCCTGCACCGCCTGTAACTTAGACTTCCTGCTTAGTGCATCAGCTACTGCATTACCTTTACCAGGTGTATAGGCAACCTCAAAATCGAAGGACTGTAGGTACTCAACCCACCTTCGTTGTCTCAGATTCAGGTCACGGTGAGTAAATATATACTTGAGGATTTTGTGGTAGGTGAAAAACACAAAACGTTCTCCCAATAGATAATGTCTCCAACAGCACAACACATGCACAACTGCAGCCAACTCGAGATCATGAATCGGGTAATTCCTCTCATGCGCCCTCAACTGCCAAGACCCGTACACAACAACTCGGTCACCCTACATCAACATTGCTCCCAGCCCAATACCTGATGCATCATAGTAAACTGTATAGCTCTTCCCCTACTATGGGAGTATCAGGATTAGTGCTGATGTCAACCTTCCCTTCAGGTCCAGAAAAGCTGTCTCGCAAGCATCCGACCAGACGAACTTCACACCCTTCTTAGTCAGACCCATAAATGGCACTGCTATGCAGGATAAGTCATGTATGAAATGTCTGCAGTAACCAGCCAGCCCTAAGAAACTCCATATCTCAAACACGTTCTTAGGCTGCTCCCAGGAAACTACTGCTCTCACCTTCTCTGGGTCTACTGAAACTCCTGCCTCAGAGATGATATGTCCTAGGAAGTGAATATGGTCCATCCAAAAGCGGCACTTTGAGAGCATATCATATAGTTGATGCTCTCTCAGTGTACTCAATACGATCTCAAGGTGGGTGGCATGGTCGTGTCGAGTGTGAGAGTACACCAAGATGTCGTCCATGAATACTACCACAAAAGAATCAAGATATCGATGGAACACATGATTCATCAGATCCATTAAAACTGTTGGCTCATTCATGAGTCCAAACGTCTTAACCGTATACTCATATAGACCATACCTACTCCTGAAAGCCGTGAGAGGAATATCAGATGGTCTAACGCGCAAATGATGATATCCTGACCTCAGGTCAATCTTCGAGAACACTCGTGCTCCATGAATATGGTCAAAAAGATTATTAATCCTTGGTAAAGGATATCGGTTCTTAACCTTCAATTGGTTCAGCTTCCGATAATCCACACAGAGTCTGAGGGAACCATCTGCCTTCTTCGCAAAAAGGACCAGAGAACCCCAAGGAGAAGTACTGGGTCGGATAAATCCCTTTTCTTGTAACTCCTCTAACTGCCTCTTGAGCTCCTGCAACTCAGGTGTGGCCATCCTATAAGGGGGAAAGGACACTGGTACTGCCCCTAGAACAAGATCAATAGAGATATCCACCTTGTGCTCCGGAGGTAGACCTGCAAAGTCGTCCAGGAAGACATCCCTGAAATGATCAACAACTGGAGGGAAATCTGTCTGGAAAGTCCCCTGATCATCCAGATATAAGCCCACAATCTGGGTTGTGACTTCACCTCACCCACGATGCTCTGGTCCATCTTGACTCGCCTGAACATTCCATTTGCCCTTTTATAGAAACACTCCGCCCTCTGGTGACGTGAAAATCACCCTACAACGATAGCAGTCTACAAAGGATCGATAGGGAACCAACTAGTCCATCCCAAGAATGACGTCATAAGCTTTCATCTCTAAGACATAGAGGTCCTAAAGAAACTGACACCCACCAACCTCAAGGGGGAACTCCTTGAACTGATGCAAACCAGCCGTTCTAGTCCCCAAATGAGTGTCTAGCGTCATGAAATTAGAAGAAGTAGAATTACAGAGCCCAAGGCTCTCCACAACAGGCACAAATATAAAATTATTCATAGAACTCGTATAAAAAAGTAATAAAGATAAGACAGAAACTACTAAAATAGAACCTCTGACTATAGAAGATCTGGGATCCTGCTCCTGCTGGGTCTATTACACTGCATAAACCGGCCCAGTGTCGCGGCCCTACGACACAGCCTGACTACCCTGAGCTGTCCCGCCCTGCTGCCTCTGAGATCCTGGTGTCTTGCTACCATGGCCACGACCACCATCTCTGCCTGTACGCCCTGACGTATTCCAGTTCACGGACTGGTAAAAATCTACTGGTCCTGCTCCCGCACGCGGAGTCTGCACAGAACCCCTCTCACTAGCCACTGGTGGAAACTCCCTATAAAAGTGCTACAGATTACCCATCCTGCCACAAGCTCGGCACTCCACCGTGTCTCGTGGACACTATGGCCTCTTGTACCCCTCTCTATCACACTGGTAGCACATAACCTGGCCACCTGAAGCATTCTTATGACTGGTACTGCTGCCCATAGAGAAGTCCATATGTCTCTTCCTCTTTCTCGTAGAAATAGTACCAGTAACTGGTGCTGAACCTACCTAGCCCAAACCACTAGATTCTCGAAGGTTACTCTCCATGATCAGTGCTTGGTTCAAAATAGCATGTACAATAGGAAACCTGAATACATTCACCAGTGCTGAGATGTTATACCGAAGACCATCCTAAAAACGTCTGGCTATCAACATCTCATCACCCACCAGCACGAGTGCAAAACGCTGAAGCTCAGTGAAACGAGCAGAATAGTCCCTCACCAACATAGCGCCCTGTTGCAGATTCATAAAATCCTGAGTTCTATCTGCTCTCAGCATCTCTGGGAAGAAAAAGTCATAGAAGACCGCCTAAACATCTTCCCACACCATGTCCCTTTGATGCTCTGACTGGGTGGTAACATCCCACCACCTCTTGGCAGAATCATGTAGCATGTAAGTTGTGAGCTTGACCCTCCACCCTAGAGGTGTCTCTAGATGGTCGAAAATAGTCTACATCGATCCCTGCTAAGAATCCGCAACCTATGGTCCGCTATCCCCTGAAAAAGTAGGCAGATGCAGCTGCTGGAAGATATGTGTCAGCTCAGCCATAGATATTCCAGCCTGCAGTGCTAACTGAAGTGTCTTTATGAACCACATAAAGCCTTCAAGGAACTGCACCTCCGCGCCTATGTCTGGTATAGCAGCTGGCGCCACATCTGGCTCTGCTGGAGGATCAACTGGTAGCCCATGGCCCACCATCTCTGGAGTATAGTCGTCGCCGCTCTCTTGGTGAAAAACACAGAGTCATCTAGGCGGCATGACACTACAAGGTCAAAAGCAAGTATTATATTCAAGATTATTAAGGCTGAAATGAAGAAACCACAAAAGGAACAAGAGGAATAAGGCATTTCAAAATTTGCAAAACAAGACTACACAATGTGTTCTTGACTTCCCTTCACCTTCCTGGGTTCCCCGACACGGCTAATCCACACGACTCCCATTGAACAAAAACTACACGACGTGTATATCATCTACACGACATGTATGGTGATATTGTGAAACTGCCCATGTCGTCTGTGACATGGCCGACTACTCGGCTTGACACTACACGACGTGTTACACCAGCACACGGTGTGTACTCCACCCCGTTTTCCAGTCACATGGCTAACTCCACACGGTTTGTCCTTAGACAAGACTACATGGCATGTCCCACATGTACACGGCGTGTTCAAGGAGAGGTGACACCGACCCGTGTTGTTAGTTACACAGCCGAGTCCCCAGGTCACACTACACGACATGTCCATCATTGACACGACATGTTTGTCTCAAGGTCTCCTCCGTCTGTGTTGTTAGTTACACGGGCGGAATCTAGGTCAATACTACACGACGTGTATAGAAGCTACACAGTGTGTTCACCCCAAGCTCTTCTCTTCCCCATGTAGCCGCTAACACGGTTTGTGACACGGGAAGATACTACACGGCGTGTACTCAGGGTACACGGCATGTACTCAAAAAGTTCATTTTTCTTCCCGAACAGAAGGTCATACACAGCGTGTATACTGGATTTCCAGATAGTATGCCTCAGAAACTTCTCCGAAACCCAGAAAATACCAAAAAAAACACCTAAGTCTCAATATCCGACCCGTGAGGGCCCATACTTCCCACGAATCAATGTTTTACACTTTATATATGTTATAACAAAATAAATAGTCAATGATCCACCAAATTCTGGTAAATGGGGGCCCATACTCCCCAATAACCAAATTTTGGAATCCAATATTTTAACCATATCATACAAAATACCCTATCACATAGCAGGTATTTATCAAGTAGCTATCACAACAGCATGCTTTTCTAGGACAAAAACTATCACAACAACATGAAATTTCTAATGCACCTACTAGGCATGGAACTATGCATGGCATGTGATTTCTAGCATGTGCCTAAATGATGGATGAGATGGAATACCCTCATCTCATCGGGTTGTAACTAAATAGAACCCATAGATAAAATATAACCACCAGGATAGGAGTGCTTCACCCAACTGTGAAATCAAATCAACTATAATTTGCCAAATCCGTAAAATTGCAATACGCGGTAAATTGGATTTTCCCTGTACCCGGGTTAGATATGCCCAGGCACAGCTTATTACCAACTACCGGTCTCGTACTATCCCTGACTAAGGCTCCAAATAGTAAGTCAAAGAAAAGAACCTCCCTCTAATACCACTTTGTAACGTCCCGAACCCAGGTGCCGCGCAACGGGTGCCCCAAATCCGGTTCGCCACATAACCTCAAGCGCATTTCCCCAAATTCCATAGGTAGCCGACTAGCAACGAGGGACAATAAATAATAGTGGGGAAACTATACCCTCATTTTTCAAAGTGTAGCGCAGCATAATACAGAATAAAATATACATCAAACAACGTAAGCAGTAAACTATACACAACTGAAATAATCAACAATAGTGGATATAACCAACAGTATATAAATAATGATGCTACATGTCTCATGTTATTAGAAAATAGCCAGAACATGTTATACATCAATACAGTACAACCAAAAGCAGAGTACAACAAAACAAAGCAAAACAGCTGGTAGCGGCATCGCGAGCCTAGGCTCGGTCCCATGCCCACCTACTCCTCAACAATAGTCAAGTACTTGTATACGGACTCTTTCCTCTATCCACACCTGTAGAAACGTAAACTGTTTGGGCCAAAAATCATGGCCCAAAAAGGGTGTGAGAAATATATCTCAGTAGAAACCCACCAAAGGCCCATGCCCAACTACGTGTAAGCATGCAACAACGATGTGCAATAGTAAAATGAAATAAAGTAAGTAGTACCAAAAAGTAACTAACTTAACCAGTTATATTTCCATTTTAATATTCTTTTTAATAATTTAATTTAAGATACCACCACAGTGAATATTCTATGTAAACAGCCAAATGTCCAAAGACAAGTGAACTCCCACCCTCGGGTGAAAATAAACCAACACTAGAATTTTCCCACATTCACACGGATATTGCCCACAGGCGTAAATAGTGTCGCCCAAAGGCACAGAATCATCTGCCCATAGGAAAAGAAGAAGTTTCCCACATGCTAGGTAGTACAACACCCACAGGCTGATCACAACAGTGCCCTCAGGCTAACAGGTAACCGGGCCATGCCCAACATGTAAACAAAAATGCAGTAAACAAGCAATTACTCTCGAGGTAATTCTACAATTACTACTTAAAGGGAATACCCTCGGGTATCCTGTCCAAACGGCTAAACAGTGGAACAAACACCCGGGGTGGTTCCAGATCCAAGCAGTGATCCCAACCAGCATTTTATTATCATAATTACATACTTAATCAATTCTATGTGTTAAATAGAGAAACGACCTCAGCTACATGACACCCTAACATGGTTTCGTGGCACAAAAACGAACAAAACACACGACAGCTGGAGAAAAAACACCAAGACACCTACCTTATACGCCAATGGGCGGTATACCAGAACATCAACTCTAGAAACGCCCAAGAACAGCATAGATCTGATGAAGAACAAAACTCGCTTAACCCAAAATAACTCCTATTAGGAGAAGAATTGGTAAGCAACACACTAGGAGAATAGAGGGCTTACCTATGGTGTTCCAACGAGATCGTCCGAGGTGGAATCAGATTACAGACACTCGATTGGTGGATCTCCAAAGGTCCGGCCATGCACTCCCTCCCCTTTCTCCAGTTATAAGCCTTTCCTACGAACAGGGGAGCCTACTGCCTGATTTAAGAAAGAAAACAAAGTACACAGTGTGTACTTCCAAGTACACGACATGTACTCCCTTAATTAAACTGTTCCGCTGGCGGCACCACCATACTGTTCACCCGTCGACATGAGTACACGACATGTACATCCAAGTACATGACGTGTACTATCACCCAACTGGCGGCTGCTCCACTGCCTTACTGTTCTGGCCTGCCAACTGACTACACGGTGTGTAAAGTACCACTACATGGTGTGTAGTCGGTTCGTACACCCTTTGTCACCGACATGGCTACACTCCCCATGTACTCTTTCCCACATGGCCAAAAGTACATGGCGTGTGGAAAAAGTACACGACATGTAGTTCCAAACTTTAGGATTTTTCCCCATTTTCCATATTTTCTTAAAAACACTTAAGGAAAAGAGAAATGAAGAAGCCCATACCTCAAGGATAAGAACCTGGTTCTTACAATAACAACCCGAAACAATTGGAGATAGTGGTTGGCACCACCTACTTCTTTATTACTGGTTGTCACTATCCGGACAACCAGGGTGAGTTGTTAACTTGGAGGGCTTGTCGAGTGGCCTCCAGAGTCTGGATGGTACCGTGTTCACAGTATTACATCCCCAATGCATTCGAGACCCAGTGTTGAAGATGTTGAGTAGGTGATGTCATCCTTAGAGCGGACTAGGATCCAACATGAGTAGCGGCTGAGGCATTCACAGGAGTGAACTTTAAAGAAGACATTCTATGTTGCAGAGAGATATTGGAAAAGATTTCATGTTTGATATAACAGACATAATCAAGATAGGTTTGGCCAGACTACATCTTTTGGATGAACACATATGTGTTTGATTGCTTTTTTGGCCCCCATATTGAGTTTTATAGGGACCTAACAAATAAGTAAAACATCATTTAACATGGTTAAGAATTCACGTTGGGTTCACCATTTTTTTATGTCTTCTAGAAATGGGGATGAACATGTTTGTTTAAGGTTAAAACATTCCAATTGGTTTCCAATGGGTTTATTCGTAGAACCAAACGCACCCAATGATTCAATATCCATTTGGACCTAATTTCCAAAGGTAGGTGCTCATTAGTTGTGGACCGATGAGGCTTAAGAATTTTCATTGGTCGAGAGGTTGGAAGGTTAGGCTCATCACACCTTTTTGGGGGGGAATTATTTCCTTCTCTAGGACTATATTATAGATTTAAGTTATGTTCATGAATCCTTATTAATTCACCATGCAAGAAAATGAGTTTTAGTCTTGGAAATAAATGATTGATATGTATGGGATTTAGAGAATATTTTATATGTATTTCAAGTTCTTCATCGATAGAGAATCAGCCATATGTATTGTATATTCTTAGTCAATGGTATCCTTAAATATATTATATAAAAAATCTCTTGGTCACTATGATGACCATACTAGTTTTAAAGCCACTCAGTGGGGCACTTGAAGATTATTTTCATTCAGAAAGACAGGGATTACTTCAGAGTTGGGATTGTAACCATAGATGGGAAACCTACATATCCTTGTTATAAAGGAATCATAACCCATATAGTTCGATAAGAAGGATACAGTTTAACATCATATGGGATGGATAATAATTAATGAAATATGGGCTGGAACCTTATAAAGGCTTCCTACATACTCTACTTTTAAGGCAGAGATCAAAGTCCACGTAGTTCAGGTAAATAAATATGGGGTTTATGCATGATTAATGGCCTAAGAAGAGATTTCATGATTAAGTTTTCACTATAATCTCACATGAGTCAGGCTCGGTGTGAGAAACAAGAGGTATCAATAAACATGACGATGGTTCCATGAAAGCTGCAGTCATGAGAAATGATGTGGGGCTTATGTATGTTGACTGCCCATGTAAATGAAGACCAATACATAAGAATGAAGCCCAAGAGCATGGTCCATAAAGGTATTTTTACTTTATAGAGATTTGGAATTTTAACCTGGGACATACTCTTAAAAAGTAAGCCCAAATTAAGAGGGACTTATGATTGGGTTTTATTCTTGAGATGGAATCCCAAATCAAAAGAAATTGAGATTGGGGCTTACTCCTGAGGAGGATGCCCAATGTTTAAGGAAACAATGATTGGGGCTTACTCTAGAGAATGAGGACAAGGTTAAGGGGACTTGTAACTAGGGGGTTACTATTTAGAAGGAGGCCCAATGTTAAAGGAAATTGTAACTTGGGGCTTACTTCTGAGAAGGAGGCCCAAATCAAAAGATATTCTCATCTCAAAGAACATGGTTATATAGGAAACCCCTAACCGTGGTGACATAAAACTTGTAAGTCATGAGGTTTTGGGAGAGGTGCATGCATAATTATTTTTAGATAAGGAATCCAACAAAGGAACCATACCATAAATGGCTTTGAAGAGGGTTTTGAAAGCTATATCTTGAAGAGGATAGGTGGATTTGTGGAAAGAAGGTGACTAGGAAGGAGGGGCACAAGTATTGTTCTGGAGCGCAAGTCCTGGTCGCACAAGTAGACTTGCGCGACATGATTAAACATGGGAGATGAATAATATATAGGGTAATATTAGGGATAATTTGAACTCTAGCCCTTAGTGTCATCCCTAGAGGCTTCCAGAAGAGTGGCGCTCCAGTTTCCTTAAGAGGGAAAGGCAGAACACAAGTGTCTTCATTTCCCTTAAGGGCTCGACACTTTGGCGTGCATGTATTGATGAGTTATAACACTTAGGCCTTATTATTACTCATTAGATATTCCCTTATAGGTAAATAATTAACATAGAAGTGTTTGGAAGATGTCAGACAAAGACTTGGGTGACCAGAGCTTGAATCTGAGTTTTGGAAAATTCTTCCTTGAAATGGCGTGCCCACAGGGGCTATTTATAGGCCGCAGGGCACCTTAGGAGAAAAAGAGAATAGGGAACGTACGTGACTTTCATGAACTTTATGTGGCACACAAGTGACTTGCACGACGAGAAGAAAACTTTCACATATCCTTCTTAATGGGTTCCTTATTCATGCCTTAGTCAATTTTTGATGTTCTTCAAAGGATGACTCTCTTTGTGCTTAAGGTATTCCCTTTTACCATTCATTGGACTCTATGATTTAAAGGAGTGTCAACATAGATATGCGTATGTATATATATTCACTATATACATAATGAAATTTAAAGACTTGTATACTTCAATATATAGTTCTAGTCAGGACATGAGTCATAACTCAGTCATTCTTGTCTAGTCACTCGTGTTTCATAAAGTGTAAGGAGGTTCCATATCTATGTATCAAACAACATATTGTTCTCCCTACCAAGGTATCATTGGTATATGAGACACAATCCTCAAGTATCATTGGTTCATGGGATTCAAAGCATGTATAACATATGATTAGGTACTCCATGCCCAAGTAACCCGAGTTAATGGTATTCCATGCCCGAGTATCATATTAGTAGTGATGACATGCTCGGGTATCATATTAGTAGGGATTCTATTTTAGAGTATCATGGGAAATAAGTAATCAAATAATATTTATTATTATCCTATAAATTGTTTATAATTCTTTAGTCTGCCAATTAATCCCGGGAATAACCATTGTTTATATAAAAACATTTGACATGTACATACAAATAAACTTCCATTCGATTCATTAGTCATTTAAACAATATTAAAATTCAAATAAAAATATTTTTGGTTGTTTGGCCACATCAAAATTTATACAATCAATGGGTAATTACATAATCATAGCTCAAGGGGTGGCATTAGTCGATGGGGAGCTATTATAAGAATAATAAGGATGAAAGAGTATATTTATATCAAGGCTAGAAAATTATTTATGGTAAAAGTGTATTACTTATGTAAACTCATTAAAAATACATATTTTGGAATCTAAATGCATAATATAAATAAAAATTTATTGAGCAATAGTTATTAGACCAACAACCTAATTCCTGGGATAGCTGTGTCATCTAGTATTAGCCCTTTTTTGATCCTAGAATGATATAAATAGAAGAAATAGACAAATTCCTTGAAAATAGGGAATATTAGCTCACACTATAATATCACCAAATATGGTGAGATAAATTGGGAAATTAAGGAAGTGGATTTATCCTCTTACCTAGAGGAATAATGTGAGCTAAACTGTAGTTTCTTCAGAGAATAGATGGAAGTGAAATCTAAAATCCTAGTTTGAGGTGGAGGAGGATATCCCAAAAGGTGAGATTACTCTACATGAGAAATATGGGTGGACAGAAAGAGGAGAAATTAAATTAAATGAAGGAGGGGTAAAATCGTCATTTCACCCAACATAAATATGTTTCACTATTTGCCCATTCATTTTCAATTCATTTGATAAAAACTGCCCCAATACACACCTCAAATGGGCTAGGTTCTTGGTTAGACAAGCCATGTATATCCCATAAAAAACACATATGCAACAAGACCAGAAAAACTCAAATCATTAGGCATTCATATTAGGTCCAAACCATGAAATTTAAACCTTAATTAAATGGTTATATACCTCATAGGGAAAGTGGTATGTTACACCATTTTCATGTTAATTTAAAACAAAATTAAATTTAACATAAATTAAATATAAATTGTATCCATGATTATTCAAAATAAGAATCAAAAAATAAAATAGTTTTTATAATAAATTGAAACATCCTATAAATCGTGTTAGTGATTGTCCTGACATCATCACTATTTCCATGAATCAATCATAATAACAGAACTGTGAGGGGGCCATGTAATCCACTAAATTTATTTAATTAATTTTAATAAATATAATTTAAAATAAGATTATATTGAAAACCTAATATAATATTGTATTATTATCTGATAAAATTAACAAAATTATGATCAAAATAGAAATTAGGAAGTTTAGTAATAATTTCTCAACTAATTCTTCTTTTCACACTAAAAAAATATCAAAACCTCCACTCCTTGAAAGTGTCTCTACTAGGTTGGTAAAAATATTTATAAATTTCATTACATAAAAATCAAGCTTCTTTATGAAATAATATGTTCATGGTTTTCAAATATGATATCTCAATTTCCGGATATTTTCGTATTTAAATAAAATTTATTGTCCATTATAATGTTAATTAATAAATAAATTATTTTTATTAATTTAAAAAACCAAGATTTCTATTAAAAAACCAAAATAATGTAAATACACTATTTACCATGGTGTTAATTTATATATTAAGAGACATGTATTAATAATAAATATATTTTGAATAATGAATTAAAAGGAAAAAAATACAATCAACATAATATGGATGGAATGAAAATGGAAATTTATATAGACATGGTGTTACCAAAAAATGTAGTAAATGAGCTAAATAATACGTTTTCATGTAAAAAAAATGAATAATTAAGGAAGTGTTTTAAATAAAAATTGAAAAGGTATATACATATAAAGAATCACATAATGAACTAGATTCAATTATAGTAGTCAAAACAATATTAGGAGAAAGATAAATAGAATCATGAAATGTTTAAAAAGGAGAAGTGGGTATTTTAGGAAAATTAAAAGAAGACACATAAACATTATAAAAAGATGAAGCAATACAATTAAAAAAATCCTCAATGATTTTCAAATTTTGAGGTATGACAAAAAATATTTAGTAGAAATAGTTGAATCCCATGTGAAACTCAGGATATATGTTTCATAAATGAAAAGTTGAATCACCAACAATATTTGAAGCTAAATTTTGAAATTTAGAAGTGTTTATTAAATGTGAATGTTAAGAGAAATTTGGAAGGATAAGATAATGAAAAATTAAAAACCTATATTTATGGAGGTCATATAATGATGTAATGAGATTATAAATATAACTGTATATAAAAAATTATAAAAAAACAGAAGGATGATTTTAAATGATAAATATGACTTAGGTATAAATTATCAAGACTTAATATATGATCAAAATTAAAAGAATACATTTATATAAAAACTAAAAAAATTGAAGGAGAATTTTATGTAAAATTAAAAGGATAACTACAAAAAATTATATAAATATAAATTAATCAATAAGACAAATGATAAGAAATAAGTCAAAAAAATGTGAATGTAGTACCAAAATAGGAAATTGAAGTTAGAGCATAACCCATCATAAAAACATTGAAAGTGGAGGATTAAAATAGAATTGGATATAGATGAAAAATATATTAGTTGGATGTAACAATGGAAATAGTAGAATTACACAAAAGGAAAAAAATAGTACTATAATAAGGAAATAAAGAAGTCATTATGTACAAGAATTATAGAAGAATAAAACAACCAACATTAGAAGTAGAATCATAAACATAATTTGAGAAGAGAGAAAAAATATTAGGATCAAAAGTTGGAGTAAATGAAAAATGTATAATAATGAAATGTAAATGAGAAATCTTGAAAAAAATTTAGATGAAGAAAAATAATCCAATAAAAAATTGAAAGTTGGAAATGGATTTGTAGAAAAAAATAAAAAATAGATATAAAACAATTTTCTCTAGGTCAAAATCCAAAATCATTAAGAAAAATGACACTTGTGAAGTCATAATTAAATTCATAAATCTAAATGAATGAAAAATCAAAAGTAAAAGACAAAATATAGAAGCATCAGATGAAAAATATATATATATAAATAAATAGATATGACTGTTTACCATGAGTAGAGTTCCATTCCAAGATAATAATTCATAAGAAATTTGTATTGAAATAAAAGGTGAAATAAGATTTATAAACAAAAAATATAAGTAATAACATAAATGCAAGATAAAAAATTAGTAAAATAAAAATATCTAAAACCAAAATCTAAAATCCAGAAGAAAGAAGTTAAAATCTATAAACTGAAGTAGATAAATATGTTGAGAATAAATATATTAAGTAATATATGGAATAAAAATATATTAATTAGAGGTAAAATTATTAATTAATGAATAATAAAAATAAATGAATACAGTAACAAAATTAATGAAACCAGAATAAGGAAACATAAGAATCTAAAAGTAGTTTTCGAATCTAAAGTACGATAAAATATTGAAGAACTAGATTAATCTAAAGAAAAATTATAGGATAATAAATAAAGTTATAAAATAATGGAATTCTAATTATTGGGAAGAATTAATAGTAGATACAAAATAAAATATAGGTGTTAAATAGAAAATATTATAATAAATAAACATGAGAATATTACAATATCACATAATATAAAGAAAAATAAATAAAAGTAGATTTTATAAGAATAAATTATAAATTTAAGTAAAAGTAAAAGGATCAAATTAAATGAAATTATCCCAAATTATAATAAAATCTTTGGAAAGAGATTGTTGAATTATTTTTGGCATATAGGATCTAAAATTACAATAATGTGATGTCTGTTGGCCACAAAATATGAGGTAATTTATTGCATCATGAATTTTTTAAATCATGTTTTAAAATACATTTATGTTTAATAAAATATCATTTCTAGTCATTCTAATATCACTGTATAATCTATTAACATGATGTCTATTTATTCCTTTCAAAAATAAAAAAACAATCAATTTTATAAGAGTTCAGAATAATATGATGTTGTTATCATTGTTTTATCCCTTTATGTCATTTTGTTTTTGTTTAAATCAATTAAACATATTTTTTATCATTCCACTAAAACCACCCATCATATTAAAGTGGGGTGTATTGAAACATGTTAAAAATTAAACAATGTCCATTTTAATACAATTTAACTACATTTAGGGGTATTTTTATTGGGTTTTTCCCTTTATTGCATGACTATTTTTTTACTTTCAAATTATTAGAAACAATGTTTTGTTCATTTTAAAAATACTTGGAGTTGAATAGATGTGTGATCTATATCTACATGTCAATAATTAAACAGCTAAAATAACCATATTATTTAATGAAATCATTAGGTAATTTTCTATTTGATGAATATATGATGATTGCCCGCAAGGAATTTTTAATCATATAATACTCTCTGTTTAGTCATTTTTACGACATTTTGTGGTATAATTAAAATATTTCTATTCATATATGATAAATATTTTCATGGAAATATGAACACATTTTCTCAATTTGGATGACGTTTATTATGAATGTGAAGGTTAAATGACAGTTTCAATCATACCAAAAAATTTAGGGATTATATTGATGTGTGGTTGGTTTTTACATATCAAAAATTACTTTAATACCAATTTCCTATGTTTATATTCCATGAAACATTACTCCATAAAAAATATTTCAAACTATCATTCGTAACATCAACCGGCAATGTGGTGGCCAGATGCCTCTCCACAGTCCACATCACTAGAACTGTAGCACCCGGCTCCAACCTTATTGGCATGAGTAGGCGGTGAGGATTACTTGGCCTTAAGAGACGTTCCAAAGATGCCAAAGTCTGGAAATAAATGCCGAGATCTTTGAGAATAAAGTGGGGAATGATTTTCCCTTCAGACAAATCTAACCAAACCATCCACAAATATATGATGTATGTCAACAAAGAAACCAAACTCACACATTACCAAAAGATAACCAGTTAACCCATAATGATCCCACATGCCAAAACAAACAAACACAACATCAGAGTACTATGCCGAATACTCAACAAGAAAACCCCACAAGCCATGACACCACCACATATCCCCACAAAGCTCCAAGCTCCAAGAACATCCAAGACATCACAATGATCCACTAATGGAGGGCGATGCCTTACCTTTTCCCACATCATGGTACATGACATCTGCAAAGACACCACAGTTCCAAAGAAGGGGGTGAGTACAACTACTCAGTATGTTTTCCCCAAATGACTTCCCAACACACGCCACTAGGATAAAACTGTTAGCTCATTTATATAAAACAGTTTATATAAAATAATCACTAGTGAAACCATTACCATAATCCAAACACATCCTTACCAAGACATCTCACCCAAATCATGAAACCATGAGAAAGCCAAAGAAACATACCACAAGCCATTTCATCATTTACACATTAGCACAACAATTTCTATCTAGCAAAAAATGCACAACAAAAAAACCAAAATGGTGGAGCTTTCGTCTAACCCGTTCACCAATTCACAACTCGTGGTACATCCTGACCACTTACCTTTTGATGGTGGCCCTTATATCCACTATTCATCCCCCCTATTTATTGTGGTAATTTCAGCCCACTTCCACACAACATTCCAATCAAACCATAACCAAGCATATATCCCATCAATGTCAGAACATCATGCAATCAACCAATTCCAATGTATGTCAATCCACTTCAATAAATCACCCATTTATTAAAAATCATTTTCCATGACAAAAAAAATTTCAATAAAACAAAATCATTATTGAAAACCACTTTTCATCACCATTTTCCCAAATAAATCATAGCAACCCATTTTAAAATCTCCATTTTTAAAATCCTCAACAAGGGTATTTCACCACAAAACCCCATTTTCCCAAAAAATCCCCAAAACATCACCCAAGGAATTTCAAACCACACTCGCACATCAAAAAACAATTAATTTTAAGCATAAAAAATTAATTGCAACCAAATACCACTAGTTCTAACTAAGTGGAGTCATGAGAGAAGCCACCTACCTCTAGGGTTCTGGAGAAATTGACCCACAACCAACCGCACCTCAAATCCGGTTAACGCACCACCGAAACCTCTCTAGATCCCCTTACCTAACATTCAAAAGAATTAAAATCAACATCCAAGGATACAACAACCGTATATCTACACACAAAAAGTGTAGATATAGAAAACTAAAGAAGGGAGAAGCATGGATCTAGAGAAAACCAAAAGGAAACAAAGAGGAGAGACTTACCTGGGAAAAACCACCTTCAATCCACCAAGAATCCAATTCAAAACGCTTCCAAAATGAGTGGGAGAGCACCTTCAACCTTTGAGAACCCAAAATATGGAGTGAGGTTCGAGTGGGAGGATGTTTTGAGTGTTTTAGGTTCAACCCAAGTGAGCCCAGACATAAAAACCCCAACTTTGTGTGGCTGCATAGTTAGTCCGCAAAGTTTGGAAAACTTTGCGCTAACCATGTGCACACTAATGTCTTGAGAGAAAGAGTCCATATGGTTGCCTCGCATGGTTTGGAAAATAATGTGCAAGCTGTGCGAAGCCTATTGTCTCCCCCTGCACGGTTTCCTAGAGAACCCACACAATTTCCCTTAACCGTGCTCAAACCTTCCACCCTTAGAAAAGCCTCCAAACTCATTAAAATCCATTCTAAACTCTCCCAAACACTTCCCAACTCATCCCATGCACTTTAAACACATAAAAAGGAATTAAAAGAGGATAAATACATCAAACCAGGGGTGATGCATTCTCCACACCATTGGAGTTTTTGTCCTCAAAAAGTAGTGAACCCACCCATTGCCGAAAGAGCTCGGGCCATTGCTCGACCATATCTTTATCATATTCCCAAGTATCCTCTTGGATCTAGCCATACTGCCACAAAAATCGAACTAAATTGATGATTTTACCCAAAAAGAAATTCTATTTCCTATAAAAAACATCCACTAGCACATGCACCAATGAAGCATCCGGTTCTAGCTCCACATGATCCCATCGAATAACATGGCCCGAATCTGCCTGATACTTTTTGAACCACGACACATGAAATACATTGTGCTCCTCACTAAACCTAGGAGGAAAAGAAAAATGATATTCCACCTCACCAAGCCACACAAGAATCTCAAATGGTCCAATATACCTTGGAGATAACTTTCCCTGCTTCCCAAACCGACGATGTCCCAACCTAGGAGAGATCCTCAAGAAAACCTGATCACTAACCTTGAATGACAACAACCGTCGACGATGATCCGCATAAAATTTATGAAGACTCTGAGCCATCCCCAATATCTTCCTGATTAACTCAATCCTCTCCGTAGTCTACTGGAAAAGGCTCTATCCAACAATCGAGGACTCACCCGTTTCCACCCAACATAGTGGAGAATGACATGGCCGCCCATTAAACACTTCAAATAGAAAAATAAGTATGGATGCCTGAAAACTGTTGTTGTATGAGAACTCATCCAATGACAAGTGATCCTCCCATGAGCCACCAAAATCCATGACACAAGCCTCAAACATATCCTCTAATGTTTTTATCATCCTCTCAGATTAACCATTCGTCTGAGGGTGATACGTCGTACTCTTGGTGAACTTAGTTCCAAGGGATTGCTGTAAGGATTTCAAGAAATGAGATGTAAACCTCGGATCTCTATCAGATACAATCGAAATTGTAACACCATACCTCGTTACCACCTCCTAGATATAGATTTTGGACAGATCGTCCACCGTATAAGATTTATGAATTGGAATGAAATGGGCCGACTTTGTTAGTAGATCCACTATCACCCAAATGACATCTTGATTTTTGACTGTTCTTGGGATACTTGTGACAAAATCCATCTCTATTTTCTCCCACTTCAAAATAGGGATTGGCAAAGACTGCAACCTTCCCGCTGGCCTATGTGCTCTGCCTTGACCTAATAGCAAGTCGATCATCTTAAAACATACTCAGACACTTTTATTTTCATACCAGCCCACCAGAACTGTGCTTTCAATACATTAAACATTATTTGAATTCCAGGATGAATAAACCACATGGAATGATGATACGCTCTAAGAAGATCCTCCTAAAAAGAAACTAGTACATCCATCTGATTCAGAAAACACAAAACTGAATCGCCATTCAGTTGCCAACCCTTAATGGTCTCCCCACCATTGAGTATCAACCCCATGGTCACACACTTAGAATCAGATATCTGTGCCTCTTTAACTAGGACAACCAAGTCAGGAATCATCAAAAATGGAAAAAGACCGCCCTATCGCCCTGGTCCTCACATTCCAACCGCATGGAAGCAATAACCGACATCAACTGCTACTGGCTGATGCCTGTTTAACCACCTGAGCATATGATTTTCTAATTAATGCATCTGCCACTAAATTTCCCATACCCGGTGTGTACATCAAGTCAAAATCAAACATCTGGAGGTATTCCATCCATCTATTTTTCCTCAAGTTCAAATATCATTGTGAGAAAATGTGATTCAAGATCTTATGATCTGTATATACCATGAATTTGTCACTGAAGAGATAATGACACCACACTTTCAAAGCATAGACCACTACTACCAACTCCAAATCATGAATTGGGTAGTTCTTCTCATGCACCCACAACTGTCATGATCCATACGCAACCACCTGATTCCCTTGCATGAGAACACACCCTAACCCTAATCCCGATGCATCACAATACACCACATACCCTTTTTCTGGTTCTAGAAAAACCAAGATTGTTGCTGATGTAAGGCGAACCTTTAGCTCTTCGAAACACTGTTGACACTGTTCATTCTACTAGAATTGAACATTCCTGCTTTGTAACACTATCATCGGCGAATCCAAATGTAAAAAATAATGAACAAAACACTGATAATACCCAGTTAGATCAAGGAATATATATATCTCAAACACATTCTTTTGCAGTTTCCATGAGATAACAACCTCTATTTTTTCTGGATCCACTAAAACACCCATTTCAGAAATCACATGTCCAAGAAAACAAACTTCCTATATCCAAAAGTCACACCATGACAATTTGACATACAACAGATGATCCCTCAAGATCCCCAGCACTGTCGCCAGGTGCTTCTCATACTCCACCCTTGTCTTTGAATACACCATAATATCATCTACAAACACCACCACAATTGAATCCAAATATCTCTGAAATATCCGATTCATCAATTCCATGAACACTGCTGGCGCATTCTTTAGACCAAATGGCATAACCACATATTCATAATATACATATCTACTTCTAAAAGCTCTTTTAGGAATATCTTCCTTCCTCACCTGCAATTGATGAAATCTGGATGTCAGTTCGATCTTGGAGAACCACTAGGCTCTCCTCAACTGGTCGATCAAATCATAAATATGTGAATGTGGATATATGTTCTTTATGATAACTTGGTTAAGTCTACGATAATCAACATAGATCCTCAAATATTCATCATACTTTTTCAAAAACAACACCAGTGCTGCCCACAGAGATTTTCCAGGCCGGATAAACCCTTTGTTTTCTAACTATTCTGATTGAAAATTCAATTCCCGCAATTTAGTAGGTACCATCCAGTAAGATGGAGTTGAGATAGTACTAGTCCCCGGAAGGATATCAATCATAAACTACACTTATCTTACAGGAGGTAACCCAAATAATTCATTAGGGAAAACATCCATGAACTGATCCACCACTGCTGAAAGAATGCTCTTCCTATCACCCTCTACCGATTCCAATGACAACAACGCCAACAGATACGATAATGTGCCCAAAGTGGGTGCCAAAAAACCTGTTGCACTCTGCCTTTCAAGCCTCTCTCTTCTAAAGAGATGTCTAATTCTGTCGTGTGTTGTAAAATCCATTGTTCACGCGTCACAGTTGATGTGGGAATTAAACACCACTAGCCTATCCATTTCTAGTATTACATCATACCCATCCATCTCAAGAACTGTGAAATTCCACGTTATCTCAACATCGCCCACAATGATAAATCATGCTCCAAATAAGAAGGCTCGACTCCATCTTCGACCCAGAGGAGTTTGAAGTTTCAAAACCAAAGGAATCATTTATACCCCTAAACCCAGAAACTCAACCACACGTGAAATAATAAAAGAGTGGGAAGCACCCGTATCAAATAGAACTTACATCAAGGTAGAATTTAAAATAATAGCACCTCGCACTGTGGATGGTCCTGATTGATCATCCACCACAACCTTCTTAGATCCTGAAAACTATTTTCTTGCCACACTCTTCTCTTTATATCCCTACTGAGGCGTCGTGGTATTCTAAGAATCACCGTGACCCGCCTTACTCTGCTAATGAGGGGAATCCTATGGTCCCCATCCCATCTATGCATATGATGTCTGTGATCCCTGAGGAGTTTCATGCGCACCCGACCTCAGAGAATTCTGACAATAACGCTGCAGATGCCCCATCTTCTTACAATAATGACATGCTCGAGGATGTGCCATACAATCCCACTTGATGTGGCTCGTAGAACCACACTGAAAACATCACAGTTTGATCTGGGACTTAGGAGGAAGATTCACCGATCCTACAGTAGAATTATGTGCCATTCTTCGGCCCTGGGAATAAGTGTCCCTCCTCCAGTTGAACCCTGAGTTAGAGTTCCCACTATTCCCCATGGGTACCACCATGCTTCCTCTATTCGGAGCTCCCAAAAGATCCCGCTCAGCCACAGATGCTCGATTCAATATATCTGTGTAATCACCTATACACAACACTGGTATCTTGGAAATAATGTCCTGCCTCAAACCATCTTTGAAGATACAAGATTTCTATGATGTACTAACAGCCACCTCGGCTGAAAAACTCATTAAGTTCATAAAATTTGCGGCATACTCTATCACAGACCTATTCTCTTGCTTCAGACTGATGAAATCCGTCGTTCACTGAAATCTGAACATATGTGGGTAGAATTGTTTATTAACCAATTCCTCAAAGCCTTCCCACATCATACCTTGGTCCGTCCTATCTTGGACTACCAAATCCCACCACTGAAGGGAAAGATCTTCCAATATATACATGGAAAAATTCACTTTCAACTCAACCAGTGTTCCCAAGAACTCGAAGATCTTGTTCATTCAATTCAACCATGATTCGACTATTTCTGGATTGGAATCACACCTAAAGATGGGTGGATATTGCTTTTGTAACTGAACCAAATGATCCACATGCCTTGGTTCATCTACTTTATTTCCACTTCCCACAACTTGGGAAGCTTGCACTATACTTTTCCCTAACTTCTGGTTCACCTGGGGCTCAGGTGCAGCCACGTTCTCATCGACCACTTCCAGTTGGCCTCTACAACTCCTCACGGGTTCCATTTCTATAAATAGAAAACAAACAACCACGAGTCTCACTTCCGTAGATATCCTGAATTCCCATTTCAAATCATAATACACAACACTATCACAACAAGGCATTCCCCCTTTCCACATTTTCCATGTTTCACCATTTTTGAAAAAGAAAACCATTTTCAAAATACCACATTTATTTACTTTACAATTTCACACATTTGAAAAACCATTTCTCAATTCATCCAAAAAATCATTATGCCCAATGAAATATGAATCCTAGAGGGAAGTCATTTCTACCATACATTCCATGCTTATCTCATTGGATATACCCACGATAATGAGATATCCCATGACTATAAGTGTCCCCAAAACACTTGTGTACCCAAATCCTTGGTAACTTGAAGTTCAACATAAGAGGGTTAGCTACGTCCTTTTATGATATACCTTCCACGTTCCGACATTCCTGCACTATGCTACCATCCCGACTCAAGGAATATACTACAAAAATGTCAACTCCATACTCGAGAATCAACTCCAAGGGACCGAACAAGCTGATAACACTTTAAACACCCCACCCCTACCTCATTGTCTTGATTAGGTAGTGAGGGTTACTTGTCCTTAAGTGACATTCCCAAGACCACAAAGGCTGGAAATAAATGCCAAGGGCTTCGAGAATAAAGAGTGGAATGATTTTTTTTAAAGACAAATCCAACCAAACCATCCAAAACTATATGATGCATGTCAATAAAGCAACAAAACTCACATATTACCAAAAGAAAACCAATTAATCCATAATGATCCCACATGTCAAAACAAAAAAACAAAACATCAGAGTACTATGCAGAAGACTCAACTAGAAAACACCTTGAGCAATGAAACCACCACAGCTCTACACCATGCTCCAAGCTCCAAGCTCCACCAAGACATCACAATGCGTCACTAAAAGAGGGTGATGCCTTACCTTTTCCCATGTCATGGTACATGACATCTGCAAATACACGACAATGCTAAAGGAGGGGGTGAGTAAAACTACTCAGTAGGTTTTCCCAAAATGAAATCCCTACACACACCACTAGGATAAAACCGTTAGCAGATTTATATAAAATAGTTTATATAAAATAATCACAAGTGTAACCATTACAATAAGCCAAAAAAATCCTTACCAAGCTATATCACCCACATCAAGAAACCAAGAGAAATACAAACAAACATACCACAATACATTTCATCATTTACATATTAGCACAACAATTTCCATCTTTCAAGCAATGCACAACAAAACAACCAAAACGGTGGAGCTTATTTCCAACCTGTTCACCCATTGAAAACAAGTAGTACTTCCTGATCACTTACCTTTTGATGGTGGCCCTTCCATCCACTATCCTCCACCCTTTTTATAGTGGTACTTACCAAACACTTCCACGTAACATTCCAATCAAACCATAACCAAGCATATAACCCACCTAGGTCACAACATCCTGCAATCAACCAATTCCATTTCATGTCAATCCACTTTAATAAATCACCCATTTATTGAAAATAATTTTCCATGCCAATTTTTTTTAATAAAACAACATCTTTTTTGACAACTAATTTTCATCCCCATTTTCCCAAATCATTCATACAAACCCATTTTATTATCTCTAATTTTAAAATCCTCAACAAGAGTATTTCAAAACAAAACCCCCTTTTCCCCAAAAATCCCCAAAACAATAACCAAGGGATTTCCAACAACATTCACACATCAAAAAAAATTAATTTTAAGCACAATAAATTAATTGTAACCAAATAGCACTAGTTCTAACCAAGTGGTGTTGAGAGAGAAGCCACCTACCTTTAGGGTTCTGGAAAAATTGACCTACAACCAACCGCACCTCAAATCCGGCAAACGCACAACCAAAACCTCTCTAGATAACTTTCCCTAACATTCCCAAGCCTTAAAATCAACATCCAAGGCTACCAAAACCCTAGATCACTTCACAGAAAGTGTAGACCTAGAAAACTAAAGATGCAAGAAGAGTGGATCTATAGAAAACCAAAAGGAAACCAAGATGAGAGACTTACCCAAAAGAAACGACCATCAGTCTACCATGAATCCTCTTCAAAACACTTCCAAAAAGAGTGGGAGATAACCTTCGACCTTTGAGAACCCAAAATTCCGAGTGAGGCTCAATTGGGAGGAGGTTTGGAGTGTTTTTGTAAATTCTGAGGGATCCCGAACTTAAAACCCCAACATTAAGTGGCTGCACGGTTAGTTCACAAGGTTTGGAAATGCATACGCTAACTGTATGCACACTACTATCTCGAGAGAAAGGGTGCACACGGTTTCCTAACACGGGTTGGAAAACCATGTGTAGGCCATGAAAAGCCTACTGTCTCCCCATGTATGGTTTCCTAGAGAACCCGCATGGTTTCCCGTAACCGTTCTCAAACCGTGCACCCTTAGAAAAGCCTCCAAACTCATTCAAAACCATGCCAAACTCTCCCAACCTCTTCCCAACTCATCTCATGCACTTTAAACACATAAATAGGCATAAAAAGGCTACATAACTCAAACTGGGGGTGATATAGGAACTATCCTCTACCTTCTGGGGTTTTATTTTTCCTTCCACATAACTCAAACTCAGGACCTCTAGAATAGTAGTCCATTAAAGAGAATTAGGGGTAACACTGGTCTATTAGGCCATTGGTACTCGTAATTCACCTAAATGGGATATTATGACAAGGGCATAGAGTTTGATTTATGGGGGAGGTGGAAAAATATCCTTGATTGAATGGGACTATACCTACCTCGTGGTAAGTAGATATGTATTTGGTCACCACCTGGTTGGTTGATGTGGCCATTTTGGGTTTGGCATATGGACGGCCATGTATCATTACATAAAACATTATCCCCATTGATAAATTTTAGACTCTCTACTATATGGAATTCATCATATTAAAATGAATAATGTTATAAAAGTAGAAGATTCACATTTAATGTCGAATAAATGGATCTTGTGTTATGACACGAAATGGTGTTTGAGTGAAAGTCATATGAAATCAGTGACTATGTGTTCCATCCACAATACATGGGTGTATTAAATTCTAACAAATATAATCATATTCAACATAATAATGTTGTATAGAATAATAGTTCATGATAAAATAGGAAACTAAGGATTTTCTTATGAAGTGACATGTTTTCGATGTACATTTCATATCAGTTCTGCAACATATCAAATCAATATCTAAATATATCATAAGAATAAACTATAATTGGGAAGGATAGAGATGACAAATTTAGAAGATATAATTATTCACATATGTAATATTACATCTCATAGTGAGGATCAATTGGTTTTACCCATCCACCCAAGAGTCTTCTAGATTTATTATTACAAAATCTCCCATAGGATTCCTTGTCAGTACAGATAACTAAATGAGGCTTCGTCTATGTGGGTTTAATCATTATAAATTGGCCAACTATACCTCCCAATAAATGGAAGAATTTCATTACCCACAACACTCAAAACATTGTTCACTTGGAATTCATCTATATCTGCCACCGACTTACCTAAATCTTTTTTGAATGTTAAATTAAAAATAAAATACAAGTTAACTAAAAATGTTAACCGAATATATAGTAGATTTGGAAAATGATAAGAGTTGGAAGGAAAATGGTATAATAAACAGAGAAGAGATGGAAACAAACATTTTAAATGCATATATATATATATATATATATATGCAAACACACACACACACACACACACACATATATATATACTAAATCCTAAGAGGAAGTATATTAAAAATTCAGTTTCAAATCTAGACTAGGAGGAATAGAAGATGATATTAATGATGTATTAATGAATAAGTGTAAGTGGGGGGGGGGAGTCAAAGTAGAAATTGATTCATTTGAAAAATATGAAGAAATAACATAATAAAAAATTAAATACAAAAACATATGTAAAAATCTATTTAAATTAAGAATCAAGGGAACTAGAATAAATTAATGAAAAAAAGAAACTCAATACGTAAATAACATTAATCAAATATCCAAAAACCAAAAAGATATTAAGATAAAATTTAAAATATGAATGTGATGTTTGAATGTGATAGTGGGGGTAAATTTTGAAGCAGAAGATGAATAAGAATCCAAAATTTGTAAAAAAATAAGAAGATAGTACAAGGTAGTAGATAAATGAAAATAAGAACAAAAAATAAACAATCAAATGTAAAAAAAATTATAGGTAGGAACAAATTTGTAAGTCATAATATATAGAATACTTGTTTTTTCTTAGTATGACTTTAAAATATTTCTATATATATTTCCAAAGCTAGGAACTAATATGGAGTATAATTCTATGGACTGGTATTCCTGGATTTGATTTTATAAAAATATTAAATTAAATTTATATTTTATTCACAAATATTCTTAAAAATGTATAACAACACTTATATGGATTCTATGATCAGAAATATGAGACCGCGGTTGAGTACAAAGAATGGTTTTTACCATAGGTGCGACCTACAATAGAAAATTGTTCGGTATTTGGAATCCTCACTCATTGGTGGTGTGTTTAGTGGATTATTAAATTGTTAAATTAATTAATTAATTTGTTTTATTGAAAATGAGAATTATATAATAATTCCTAAATTTAAAATTCTATAGGGTTTGTCTAAAAAAAGCATAGAGAATTATGAAGATTCTCATTGGTGATTCACCCCAAACTACGATGAAATGTGGGATCAGAGAAGATCAGAGTATAGAAAACTAAATGACATCCTGATATCATTAAGGAATTGAATTATTTGATGATCAATGATCAAATATCCATGTTAGACTCTTTATTTTTTGGTTTACACACTTTTTTATTTAATTGATTGAGAATATTTATCCCTTCTATCAATATACCCCAACTTTGTCTTGAGAATGTTCCAATGTATTGAAATATTAATTAATTATTCAATGATTTCTCACCACATATGACCATTCGTGATAGTTTCCAATAAACACGTGGAAATAATCCTTAAACCCATTTTTCTCTTATTTTCCCACTATATTTCTTTGTGTTCATCACTAGTTGGACCATGCAGTCCCAGTTTGACATTCCCATTTTATATATAGACCGATTGGACCACCAAAATCACAACTGTTTCAAAAATGAGGTAAAAATCAATGAATCAAGCACAAATATGGGATGTTAGTGAGTAATGGGTTATATTTATGAATTTTTCTGATCAAATAACATGAAAATTGAGGAATATAGGCATGAAAAAAGTTTGAAAAACCCAGTGGGTGTTTGAAATTAGATTTACAACCATCAGATGGTTAGAATCCATCACCCGGTGCAAGATCCAACAATTTCATGAAAATATGGGGATGAAATTTCTGTGGCATAATATAAATGTAGGAGCATATCACATATTTTTAATAATTTAAATTTACCTGCAATAGGTTATATACATGTATGAACACATGGCGTGTACCCATTATGTGTGACATAGAGGGTTTTGGAAATCTATTAGGATGGAAAAGTGTGTATCACTTCTATATGCTATGTTCCTCATACAAGAGTGGATGTGTAATTTGATGACTCACATGGGAAAAAATCATTTTGGGGGTACACTGCCAATCACATGGTCATTTAACATAGTACATTATAATGATGTCCATCACATGGACACATCTAGAAGGAAAGGACCGAGTCCTAGATAACTCAGACAAGATGTGTAGTTCACCTTCATGGCATGTGCTCCAACATTTTTGGGTGTTGTGTGAAGGACATGGACAAGTCCAGGTAGTGGAGTGGAACAACACACTATGAGGGTACCCTCCCACATTGTGTGCCCCTTGGCCTCTTTTGATGGAACATCAACAATTCATATCTCTTTGGATTGAACCAGGATATTGGCCTATGTATAGCATATCCTGAGTTTTTTCCCACATAGAACATGATGGTTCTTCCAGTTGTGGCTTTTGAGATATTATGTGGCATTTTATGAGCACAAAACATGGTTAGGCAATGCTTGATGATGACAATGATCATGCAGGATCACTAAGGGTCTATCGTGTAGTACCCTCTAATAGTGCTATGTAGTGGAGTCCTCAATGACTATAGAGCAATACCTTTTAATAGATCTGTGTAGTGGCATCCTCAATGATTACCAATTTTTACATTCTATTAGAGCTAGGATGTGGAGTTTCAATGACTATTGATACATACCCTATAGTGGAGTTGGGCATTGGAGTCCTAGATGATTGCAGAGCAATACCATTAGGCAGAGCTGGGTAGTGGAATCCGCGATTACTACCAGATAGTACCCTCTAGTAGAGCTTGTTAGTGTAGTCCTTGATGAAAACCGAGTAGTTCCCTCTATTTGAGCCTGGGAGGGTTTTCCTCAACATTTACCATGTATTATCCTTTATTAGGGTGGGGAAGTGGAGTCCTTGAAAACTATCTAGTATTACCATCCAATAGAGCTGGGAAGTGAATTCCTCAATGACTATTGATTAGTACCCTCTAGTACAGATCGTAGTGGGTCTTCCGTTAACTATCAGAGTGTATCACTCATATTATACCAATTAATGGGACCACTACCTTCATTTTTGGTTCCCTCAACTGCACAAAAAAGTTTTGAGGTGTGGTTTAGCAATGAAGGTTACTTCAGGGAAGACATATGAGTTGTTGTGCATCATTGAGGAACTTTTGTGATAGTTGGGGAATCATATTCTTGGACTGAACAGTGATATAGAGATCCCTCTAATCTCTTGTTTGGTTTTCTACTGAATACAAATATATTTATTTCTATATCCATACACTTGGATTTGGTTACTCTCCTTCCCAGAGAGGTCAATACATGCAGGGTATTACATGTTCTTTCAATGTTTATATTGTCATGGTTAGATGATTCTACTCTACTTCAATAGGTGGTGATGAATCAATGTTTAGTTCTTCATCTCACAGTGTTTAGAACGTTGTGTTTGGATGATGTTACTTTAACTATTTGTTTGGGTTGAGATATTCTCTTTGAGTGTATCTGGCATTTATTTTCTGTTTATTCTTGTTGTATCTCTTGCTTCTCCTCCTCCGGGTTTCAAGTTGTATAACTAGATATGTATATATTCACCCCTACATGGGCTTTCCCTTCACATTCTATGTCATATGCATGTGATAGAAAATTCATAGGCGACTTCAAAGGTCCTTAATGACACAAGGTACATTGGACTCTGTATGGTGGTCACAAAATTATATTTAGGATCTCGGTTCACTCAGGAGTTTACTGTAATAGTTTATTCAGCATAAGGAATGATCATGGTAGGGTGTGAATTTTCCCCTTTACTTTTCAATTTGATTTATCATAAATTTGTACACCCTATAGTTTATGAAATCTTGGTTTACATTCTTATTGTGATGCATATTTTTTGCATTCCCTCTTTACATTTTCATCGAGATGGTTGTGTGTGTACATATAGTTACATAGAAAAAGGCCTCCCCTTTTTAGTTATTACATTGGACATGGTCCCCACCCCTAGCCTATGGAGGTGGACTTGGGGTAGTTGCGGGTCAAGCCACAACTTAGGTTTTGAAATATTGGTATCATGTTTGTTCATTCCATGGAATTTTTTTGGACTAGTCCCCATATGAGGGTTTGGTTGGATTTAGCTAAAAAATGTCAAAATATATCAAGTGAGATGATACATATAGGGATTGAAGTAATGGTGTAGACGACCAATGTATCCATTCTCCAGGACCTTGACTACCTACATGTCAACTCGTATTAATGAGAAATTTATTATGAGGATAAACAATACATGTGTCATATAGTATTGATTCATTGACTATCATTATTGGGTCTGATCCCCACAGTTGATATATATATATATATGAACATTTTACCATGGTATGTCTTGATAAATTTCAGGAAGACACCATGTTGATTTCCATATAGGATACCTGTTCCTGATAATGATGATGTTCTGATGAGCAATGAGGCCTCAGTTCAGGTTCCATCCCATGAT
Source organism: Viscum album (assembly GCA_963277665.1). NCBI lineage: Eukaryota > Viridiplantae > Streptophyta > Magnoliopsida > Santalales > Viscaceae > Viscum > Viscum album. Next base: position 926,892,322 of record OY728127.1, read on the forward strand.
CTTCCACCTCTTGGTGGGTAGGTAGTATCACATCCACCTATCGAGTAGAATATCATCCCATTAGATCAGGTTATGGATGGGTATAGACTTAGAGGGCTCCATGAGTTCCACAACCATAGGCCACTAAGGTTCCACTATGAGATGGATCCCCATGGAGAAGAATATTGGCTAGATTTTGAGCTCTGTATCATCCTTCTTTTTTCAGACCCTGATAGATCAAGGGGTTGTTCTATAAACTAGACTTTTCTATGGAGCTGTAGGGTTATGGTGGATCCCTATTACATAGATGAACAATGATTCAGTATTCTAAAGGACTAACTTCTAGCAATTGTTTCTTGAGAAGTAGTACCCCTCTTTCTTGTGCTCAGTCTGAATTAATGATTTTCTAGAGTGATAAATGGATGTATTATTTTGGATGATTACATTGATAGAATCACATACCTTACATGATACAACTTTGACATTATCTATGATGTCAAATTCCAAGCATAGAAGTATGAGAAAGTACTCCATAGAGAGATCGATGTTTGTGTGCTCAACTTTTCCATCCCCACGTATATAGAGGTTCTAGAGATATCAATAATTTTATTGATATTTCTATCAAAGGGATACAACATAGCTAGATCTAGTAGTGGGTGTCACAGAGATGAGTCCTAAAATGGAGTTAGTAGGCACCGGTCAAACTGATCTCGACATAGGAAGGCCTTTCGCAAAGAGTTTCAAGTGTGATGTGGGTGGTGTAGGGACATCAATGATAACTAGGGAAGCTCAGAGAGGGTCAATTATATGGTTGTGACAAGTGATGTCACATAGTGAAACACTTCCCGATGAGACGTGTTAACAAGCACATGAATATAGCAGATGTAATGCTACAACTAAGGTAGTGTTGTTATGAGGGATCTCCTAGGAAAGGACGGTATGGTCCATAAAGAGGAGGAGCTAGTAGAGGAGTTCTATTGGTGGGTGATGAGGCCATGATATCCTTCCCCCACCACTATAAGTATTCTCACATCAGGTATAAGAAGTATGTGTCTTGGTCCATAATCAACAGTAGGATTTGGAGGATTATGACCCCACATCACATGAAATGATCAAAGGTATGATCTGTGTTTATCATACTCTCTCATCATTATTAGTATACTCAGGTTTTGGTAATTACACCATAAATATACTCTTTGTTTTATAAATGTATCTCCTAGTTGAGGAACTACCCTATCATCTTTGACTTGTGGTTCCAACATGGAATGATTCTTATAAATAATTTATCTACTAGTAGTGCGAGCTATCTATTTTTAGATAGAGGTTCAAATGAGGCCCTTTGGATGTCACAATGTAACCCTGTGACATAATCTAGGTTCTGTGTTATATTTTCATGGTCCACGCCAAGATTGATTTTTACCACAGATGAGTCAGATACTTAAGCAATGATGGGAAGAAATTCACCATCACATTGAGGAGTGATGTCACTATGAGACAAGTGGGTTCTATGAGTTAGAGGTTTCATACCATCACACAATAGTTTGATAGGATGTTCCTTGGAGCATCAAGATCATCATGAATTTGGATTCATTCAGTCATGGAGGATTAAATGGATGTATTCATTGATGGAGTTCCTTGACTACGTCTGAGGTGGGAGATAGAGTTTTTCATTGACATGCATCCTGAGACTCCTTTGATATTTTTTTTGGCATAATTGATGTCCCCAAATGAGCTCTTGGAGCTAAATTTTTATTTTGGTTACCTTCAAGATAAGGGTTTCATCAAGACCATTATTTCCCATAGGTATCTCCAGTATTATTCAAGAAAATAGAAAATTGGAGTTTTCACCATTTCATTGATTATCATCCCATGAAATATGTCATAATAAAAAATAAGTACGCATTTCCATGGATTGAAATCCTATTTTACCTGTTACAAGGTGTGAGATGGATCTCAAACATTGATCTCTGGTCCCACTACCACCATTTGAGGTTTGAAGAGGCTGATATTACAAATCTAGCATTCTAATGTCTCTACAGACCCTATGACTTCCTACTGATTCTTTTTTGGGGGAGAAATACCATTACTGTGTCTGTGGATTTGATGCACTAGGTCTTCCAGCCAATCCTAGACAATATTTTTATTGTCTTCATTGGTGACAAGCTCATATACTCTTCGTAGGATTAGGAACATGTCAATAACTTGAGGATGGTTCTAGATTTTATTTAACATCACTAACTTTTCAGAAACATCTCCTAGTTCTAGTTATGAATTCATGAGGTTCACATTTTGGTCGATTTTTTTTATATGCATGCATTAGTTACGCACCCAGTGAATATTGATGTAGTTCATACATAGGATCATACCATGAACATTTTAGTGGTATATATCTTCTTTGTATTTGTGGGGTAATAAAATTGGATTGTGGAAAACTTCAACAGAATTGTAACCATGTTTACAACCATGTCATGGAAAGGGAAACCAATTACCTAATGTGATAAGTTATAGATGGAATATTAGGATTTGAGGCTATGGATAACGAGCAATCTAGTGGTGAGACTACCATAAGAAGTCCTGAATATCATAGTGTATTGTGATTCCTTAGGAACATGGCTCAACGTGTGTTGGTGAAATGACATGCAATTATCACATACGAGTCATGGATGTTGGGACCCCATGAGTAGAACTACCAAACTCTAAAACTATAGAAGGCAATTATAGTCTTCTTATTAATGATTTTGAGTCACTAACATCTTGGTGAGAAAATTTGGGTTAAGTAAACTATAGGAGTTTTAGGTACATCTTCACGCAGAGTGATATGAACCTGAGACAATGACACTAGTTGGTGTTCTAGTAGAAACATGAATTGGAGATATTTTTGTACTCTAGGGAAGGGAAACATAGTAGAAGATGGGTTTTTTTTGAATTCCAATTCTTTCATAGTGTAGGATGTTTTGGATAAGTTATCTTTCCAATAGATAACCCTAGTAGAGTAGGAGGGTTTATTTTTTCATGAGTTGGTGATGTTAAGTCTTCCACTTCTCCACCGTGTGAGAGATTCGTAGTTGGGAGACATCAAATCTGAGGTATTACATGATTAGATATCCATATGAGACTCATCATATGAATATTATAAAGGAGGGAATAATGTAATATTTTTCTAGGGGCGGGCAGAGGTTCCAGTTATGATGATGGGGAGGTGATGCGAGAGTTACACAATTCTCCCCATCCTATACACCCGCGTGTGTGGAAGATTTATAGGTACATTTAATTGTATTTTTTATCATAAATTACCAGAATCATATCTTCTTTCATCTCTTGTGGCCTCAATTTTTAGAGGTTGAAGGCTGTGCATCAAATCTTGATAGTTTTTTTTGCATCCCCTAGAGATCCTAGAGTGGAAGTGGGATGGCATATACATAGACATTGTGAAACGACTTCCATGCACAATAATGGGACATGATGCGATATGTTTGATAATAGACAGGATCAATATGCTAGAACACATCCATTCCATGAGGAGGAAAAGTATTCTATGGAGTTTCAGGTAGTTATACATATGGGATATCATTTGCCTTTGTGGGGTTCTCTCAACGATTTTCTTTGACCATGACATGAAGTTTACAAAATGATTGTGGATGGGTATGTAGGAGTAATTCATGAACCAAAAGAGGATTTTTACATCCTTCAACATCTAGAACAATGGGAAGATCGATTTTACTCTCCATATATTGTAGGATATGATGGGGGTTGTGTGTTTTATTTTGGCTAAAATAATGAGGATCACATGCCCTTAGTGGTGTTTGAGTTTAAAAATAGTTACCACTCTTCCATAAGCATGGAACCTTTGGAGGCACAACAAAGGAGATGATATTGGTCACCTTTATCCTTGATATCTATGGGTGATACATCTCTTATGGGTCTTGAGTTAGTGTAGGTGATGAAAGAGAAGGTCCAGGTCATCAAAGAGTTGATGAAAATGGACCAGAGCAGATATAAAACTTTTAAAGACCACTATTGTAGGACCTTAAAGTATGAAAGAGAGTCCAAATTTTCCTAATGGGCTCCCAAAATTATGACTTCGGAGGTTTGGAGAGTGATTAATGATACCCCTAAGTTTCGTTATGTCGTTCGAGGATATGAAGAGGGCTTCAAAGGTTGCATAATGCCTCACCCTACCCCCACAGCTGAAGTGGGTGCATGATGTCTTCCATGTGTCACATCTGAGGAGATACATGAATGAACCCATGCACACCACAGACCATGGTAATATATATTTCAATGAGAGATCCAACTTCACGAATCACCCTGTGGTGATTGAAGATTGATATTAGAGTACCCTTCATGGATATACCACATGGTCAGTTTTTTGTTGTATCATGGGAATGTACATGACATTTACTATGAGTTGGATATGTAAGTGTAGACTCAATATCTTGAGTTTTTTTAAATTTTGTCTTTTCAAAGTTGAATTTCTTGAATTTTGGAATGATGTAGAGGAGCATGTTTTTACTTGTATGAAATTAATATTTTTCTACATATATTTCCTAACCTAGTTGCTGAGACATTGGGTGACTATGAGGCTAGGTGTGCCAAGAATTAAGTTTATAAAAATATTAAATATATTTTACACTTCACATGAATTAATTCATAAATAGAATGATATAAATCATAAATTGAATCCCATATAAAAAATCTAATACCATGTTTGGGTCTTAAATGTGTTATTTACTGTAGGTGTGCACTAAAATAGGTCGGTGTGGGGTTTTTAGAATCCTTTATCATTTGGGTAACATTAAATTAGATAATTGAATATTAAATTATGTAATGATCTTTTTAAACCTAAATTATTCATATATATCAAAACTAAAAAGGAAAATAATCTAGGGTGAACTACATAAACCATGGGAGAGTTTTAGAGCTTCACTCTCTTCGACTATTGTCAAAACACCTTGGATGATGACAAAATGTCAGATGAGATTAAGAATGAGAGTAGATAATTTAACGAAGAGCTTAAATCATTTTCGAGGTAATTTTCCATGAATAATGATCCAATATCTTGGTAGGAATCATTAATTTTTGGTTTATGAACTTTTTGGTTAAAATGACTAAGAATATCGATTTCTTCTATAGATCTACGCCAATTGTTTCTTGAAAATACATCCATGTATTGAAATAATAATTGAATATTCAATTATTTCTATACCTGGTAGAATATTTTTTATTTTTTTCCATCCATAATTGATAATTATACTTAAATAATTTATTATTTTTATTTCCCCCTCACTTTCATTACATTCATTATAGGTTGGAACCAGCGGTCCAGGTTTGAAATTTTCATGTGGTACCAAGCCTGATTGGAAGCCTCGAATCGCAACGGTTTCACAAAATAGTGATGGATCGAAAAATCAAGCCAAATATGTGATGGTTTGAAGGATTGGGTGATTGTTTTGAAAAATGGGGATCAAATCCATGGTGATGGGAGGAACTGAGGCGTTTGATTCATATAGAAATCCACCATGAGTTTTTGAAATAGGCTTTACAACACCTGAAGGGTTGAAATACATCAGTCGACACTGTACCCAAAAATTTTAGGTGGATATAAGGATGAAATAAAAGTGGCATGGCTTGAATCTAGGCACGTATCATGGATATATAATGCTATTAAAATCCTGACTACACGCTGTGAAAAATAATGAACCCATGACGTATATCCCCTTAAGTGCAGTATAAAGGGTATCTAAAATATAAAAGAATGGAATGAAATGTGACCCTTATACAAGATGTAAACGTCATCTCTAGTTGGAAGACCTGTGTGATGGGTCACACTATTAGGACACCATTAGGAGGTACACAAAAAGACATGTGGGAATTTCTAGATGAACACGGACACAAGGTAAAATATGCTGGCACAGTTAGAAGGACATGACACAGTCCCAGATACATAGGACATGTTGTGTTGTCCACCTACCTGTCCTCTACTCAATCATGGTTTAGATAGTGGTGGTTTCTCATGGCATGGCCATGCGGTGGAGCGGGTCCACACATCGTGTGGGTCACCTCACACACTGTGTAGCCCCTTGTCCTATATTAAGGAAACCTCAAGGTTTTATATCTCAAGAATTTAATCTCAAATTTTTTCTAGAATGTAACCAATCCTATGATTTTTTTTCCTGTAGAATGTGATTCTTCTCACAGTTTCAGTGTTTGAGACTTTATGTGGAATGTTACAGAAACTAATTTTGGTTAGGAGATGCTCAATTATGGAAACGATCACGTAGGATCACAAGAGGCCTACTGAGTAGTACCCTCCATTAGAGCTAGTAATAGAGTCCTCAGTGACTACTGAATAGTATATTATAGTACATCTTAGAAGTGGTATCCTCAATTATTAATGAGTACTACCTTCCAGTAGATCTGGGATGTGTTGTCCCCAATTATTACAGAGTAACACCCTCCAGTAGAGAAGTTATCTAGTGTCCTTGATGAGTATCGAGTAGTACACTCCAATAGAGCTGAGATGTGGTGTTCTTAATGACTAGTGAGTTTTACTCTCTATCAGAGCTAGGTAGTGGAGTGCTCAATGATTATTGAGTAGTACCCTCTAGTTAAGTAGGGTAGTGTAGTTGTCAATGATTATCTAGAAGTACCATAGAGTATAGGTGGGTAGTAGAGTCCTTGATGACTTATGAGAAGTACCCTCCATTAGAGATGGGTTGTAGAGTCCTCGATGACTATTGTATAGGACCCCCAGTTGAGTTGGGATTTTTTTCCTCCATCCAATGTTAGAGTAGATCCATCCTATTCTACAAGTTTATAGAAACACTACCTAGAGATTGGGGCCCCTAGAATGTGTGTCATAACTACAAGGTGTGGTTTGACTTGGATGCTTACTTTGGAGTAGATGTGTTAGTTATTGGGCATGGTTGATGGACTTTTGGATTTGTTGGAAACAATTCTTAATGGAATAATATGTGAGATGGGGATAGCCTTACACTCATAATTGGAGTTATTTTTATTGGTAATATATATATATATATTCTTCTATATCCATACACTTGGATTTTTTTACTATACATAAAATACATACAATGACACGTAAGGTATGCCAACTAATTTATTAATTATCTTCTCATGGTTAGATGTGTTTACTTTCCAACTATATGTGGAAATGAATCAATGTGTAGTTCATCTACTCACTTTTTTGATCCCCTTATGTTTGGATGAGGTTACTTTCACTCTTTGTTTGTGGTGAGATATTCTATTTGATTGTATATTTCATCTATTGTATTTCAATTCCTATTGAATCTCATAATGCTGCCCCATTATATTTTAGGGAATCCTATTAGTTATGTATAGAATCAACCCGGTATGGGTTTTCTCGCATTTTTCTTGTCTTATGACAATGAAATATATGTTAGCGGTGAATTCAGAGGAGATTATGATTACATGGTAAACTGGGCTCCATACAGTGGTCACAACTAGGGATTTAGCAGATAAGATCTCTCAATAGTTTACATTTCCAGTTTTTTAGGTTGGGTCATGTTTTTTGATGGGTGTGTATTTTCCCATTTACATTCCTGTTTTCATTTTTATAGATTTCTATATCCTAAAGGTTATCCATTATGGGATTACTTTATAGTTGGTTACATATTTTACTCTTTACCTATGAAATTTTTCAATGATATTTCTATGTGTTTGGATACATATACTTATGTGAAGGCCTCCATGTGTTAGATAGTCATTCGTTCTAGTCGCCACCCCCTATCCGGATGGTGCGGTCTTCGGTTAGTTATGTCTCTATCCCTAGCTTCGGTCGGTCGTGATATTATATACGATCATTTTTACAAGAATAATTTGTAGTATAAGAAATTGATATAGAATAGGGGTTTGATGTAATATTTAATGGATAATTAGAATAATAGCTTAAATAAAAAACCATAATTCAGAAGAAGAATAAGAAGAAGATTGAATTAGTTAAACATTATATTGAATATATTTTTAAAATATAAAACAGTGAAGGTGATGCGGAATCTGATATCCAAAATTCATATGTAGAATCTCAAAATGTTATTGGAATTAGGAAAAATATTAGTTGGATATAACATAAAAATAAAATTCTTTCACAAAATCTATAATGTAGATGTATAAGAACATAATTTTTTTAAGACATAATATTAAAATACTATAGAGGAAAAATGATGAATTGGTGTTAAAAAATGAATCATAATCTAGAAGAGATAGGTAGGATTAGACGTGGGAGAAAATGAAATTTCAGGAACACTAAAAATTAAAAGGAAAAAAATTAATGAAAAAGTAGATGAAAAAATAGAGAATGAATCAAATATAAATAAAAAAGTGGAAAATTTATTTGATGAAATAATAAAATAAAATTATTTAAATTAAATGAAAATCCTAGAAATGAAAAGGGAAAATCTTGAATCACATGAAGAAGCATGAAATCAAAAGAAAAAATATAATAGTTAATAAATGAAATATTATAATTCATAGTTAGATTTCAAAGGAATCATAAGAAAAGACATTAAAAAGTATCATAAAAAGAAGTAAGTACTGAAAAAATTGGTAGAGGCACAATCCTATGAATGAATTAAAAAAATAGAAATAGATGTAATAGGACAATCAAATGTTAGACGAAAAAACAGAAGTAAAGAAATAATATCATGTTTATACATAAGGAAAAAAATAAGAAAAATTAAAATTATAAAATAATGAATCAAAATCGAGAAATGGAACTAGATTCTAATGTAATAGAGGAAGTAATTGAAACAAAATAAATTGAATAAAAAAAATAAGAATAAAATGATAATAAAGAAAAAAATAAGTGAAAAATAAATAAAACTAAAAATAATAAAATAAAAAATCCAAAATAAGTAATGTTATGAATCCAAAAGTAATAATTTAACCTAAAGTATTTAATAATCTAGAAATACTAGTGAAATATAAATAAGAAGAATAAAAAAACCTAGAGTAATGAAAGAAGAAAATGTCGATGATTGGGAAAAATAATAGAAGATTAGGAATAACATTTTGATATTAAAGGGAAAAACCAACACATAAGAAATAAACATGATTATATCAATACAAATAATCATTCAAATAAAAAGAAGTAAATATATGGGTCATAAGTAGCATTAAAAAATTGAAGAAAATTACAATGGGTTAAAATTTAACAAAAAATTTCAGATTATTGTGGAATAATTGTATGATGATTGGTGAATAATTTTTAATATATTGGAATATTATTTCTTTTAAACTTTCCTATGGGGATTCCATAATATGAAGTCCTCTTTTTGAACATGACACTTTGATGCATGTGTTAAAATAGTTTTATGTAAAATAATACAATTATTGTGGTTATTCTGACAACCCAACATGTTGTATTGACATGAGACATATTTATTCAGGTAAAAAATTAATCAAAAATTAATCTCTTGCAATTTAAAGAATATTAAAGGAATATATCAATGTTTTATCACATTGAAAAATTATTTTTGGCTTTTAAACAAATAAAAATAGGGTTTTGATTATTTTAGAGAAACCACCTATTGAATTGAAGAGGGGTATGTTGTAATATATAAAAAATTAACCAAATATCATAATTATATTATTTAACTAAAAAATTAAGACTTTATCTATTATTTTACCCTTTGAAGGAAGTTTTCTGACTTTTAAATAAATAAAAATTAATTTTTGGTCCCAGAAAACAAACTAAAAGTTTAACTACGGCGCAGTCTATTCTTATATATAAACAAATAAATAAAGGTTGTTTTGAGTAGTTTTAATGAAAAACTATGGGAATTTTCTAGGTTATGAAACCCAGATAAATGTTCTCAATAAATTTTAAATCTAAATTAATTATATGTTTTGTTATTATGAACACACTACAAAATGGATTAACATGATGTCTATTCAAACATTTCATAATTGTTCATAGAATTACAAAGTATTTTTCTCAATTTTGACACCCTTTAATATTAATGTGAAGGAAACTGGTGGTATTGATCATACAAAGTATTTTAGATGTTACATTGATATGTGGTTGGTTTTTAATGATTAGATACGACTTGATTATAATTTAGAAATGTTTTTATGCCAATATGTTCTCATTTTCTTGGGTTTTAAACCATTTTTTCATTGATTTTTTTACTATTTGATGAGTAATGTTAGATGAATGGAGGATTCATATAAAATGATCACTAAATGTCACTAGTGTTATAAAAAAGAGTTAGTGTTTGAGTGAATATCATTCAAAATTTATTGACTATGTGTTGCATCTATAGTAATTGGTCATAATAACTTCTAACTTCTATAATCATCACTAGTGGCGGAAATATTTACAGAATGATTCTCCTTTTTCGATGAAGAAACAAAATATTCACCTAATAAATGAATTTTTTTGGAAGTAATTTTCCTATACAATATAAAACCTATGAAATCATCCATTTAATAACACGTAATAATAAATTATTATCTATATGAATAGATAAGTTCACATTAAAGGATAAGATTATATAAAAATTTATTTTTACATTACATTGAAAAGGTAAACTTATTTTATGAATCCCAAAAGATTCATATAAACTATGAGTTATTTGAACACCCCTAGGTGGCCTATATAGTATAGGTTTCTGAAAAACCACATATACATGGGTCTATATCAGATTAGATAACCCAAAATACCTCCCCCTAATAGGTTGAATTTCATATCCCCATGTACTAGAACCCAAGTTCACTGGGAACGCATTTGCAACCACCACCAACTAAACCATAAGATATCATATATTTTACATACAAACACAATTTATGATAACATAACTAAAATATAATGTGTATCATGATGCATAAAAATGATCTTTTAGATATACTATATTGTTTTGGTTTCATATTCAAGTAAGACGAGATCATACTTCTTAATAAATACTCAATGATTATTTTCAAAATCATTCTCACCGATCAAAGATTGTTTTCTCGATTACGAACTATAAACATGTGAATTGGGATTTATTAATTTGAGATTAAAATATGAAATCATTGTTTCCAAAATATATTGAAATTCGAGAATTGGATTGATGAATGAGAAATTCTATAATAAAAAAATTACTCGGATATCATTTCCATAGGTTCCAATATTAGTCTGAAGTTGTTTTCCCTCTATTTGACCATTAAATAGGTCATATGTTCCTATAAAATAAATAACAAGGTAGAATGATAATTTTTATTATATAGAGAAATATTTTAATAAGGATAAAATGTATTTGATTCCCATATAAAAATAATAATTTTTTGATTAATCTCCTATGTTTTCAAGAAAATCCAAATTTGTTCGCTCAAATTTGACCCCTTTTCAAAATCTTCATTGTTTAATAGGATTGTTATGCTCAAAAAAACATTCTATCATACCGATATATTCTATTGTTAGATTTATGTGAGTTTGGTTAATATATATTAAAATCGACTCATATATTTGTTTTCTATGATCTTTAGAAAATTTGACATTATTGGGTCTCTCTTGACCAATAAATGGTTGATTTTTCGTTAATTATTATTTTTTATATATTAAATCATAGATTCAAATATACTGAGAAAAACAGAAATCATATTCATGAGAGTTTATTTCAATAGTTCCTAGATGTCTTAGGGATCATTGTAATAAATTTTTACGTCAATCCATATTTGGAATCATGGTTTTTCCCCTTGATGGGTGACATGTCATTTTATTAAATTTATAAATGTTAAAATAATATTTGGACCATAATGATTAATCCAACGATTATAATGATTCAAGACTAATTTATTTATAACCAAAATAATTTTTGGATTATTCTCTAATATTTTCATAGAAATACATATTCATTTTCTCTATTCAAACCCATATTAGGCTATTCATCACATTAATATGAATGTTATTGTCAAATAATAATTTCAAACACAATAATAAATTCATTTGTTACAATGATGTGTGATTGGTTTTTACAGATCAAAAATGACTTGAAAATCATTTTAAAATGTTTTCACACTAATATGAGCCCATTTTTTGATGATATATAGTTGATTTTTCAATTATTAATAATCATTAATAGGATGAAATAATAACATGTTATTCAGGTGTCATGTTTAAATATGGCTGGTTTTTATAAATAACTAATCAATCCAATATAATTTTCATATGTTTTCATGACATTATGAGATTGTTTTCTTGTTTTTTACCACACATGTGTGGCTGGTTGTATATATCATAAATGAGTAATTTAACATTTTTTGAAAATACAACCCGTTTGGGTTCCATAATGATGATAGGTTCTCAGAGATTGGAAAATGAATCAAAATAAAATTTTCATTGTTTTCACACAAATCTGAGATTGTTTGATCAATTTTGACCCCTACATGGGAAATTTGTATTTTGTTAATAAGAATAAAAAATATTAATTCATAGTTTTCATCATATCAACTAATTATAACATCATATTAATGTGAAGATGATTTCTATAGACTAAATATGTCCCATGGATTGTTTCTCTAAATTCCAATATCAATCCGGAGTCTTACACTCACTTATGAAATCATTAAGGGTGATATATAATTTTAATTAAAATATCATGATAAAATTATAAATTAGATAACAATTATCCTCCATAGTTAGGGGGTTTTTTATCCCTTATTATAATATTATAAAGTAATTGTGAGTGAGTGAGTTTGAAATGTAGTTTATTCATATAAAAAATGGTTTATTTTTCATTCTAATATGTTTTCATGGATATCCAATCTTGTTTTCTCATTTTTACCATTTTATGCGACTTTTAACATTACATTCAATCAAACAATATATTACACATGTCATATTAATGTGAGGTTGGTTCATTCATGTCAATAATGAAATAATGATAATTTTTCTATGTTTTCATGACAATATGGAATTTTTTTATCAGTTTTATCCTTTATACATGTGATTTTTCCTTTATTAATAGGTTGTAACAATATAAAATAAATGTTTTCATCACACCATGCTAACCCATAATCTTTTCCATGAATTGATTATTCAAATAAATCAAAAATGAATTAGGTATATATATCCTGTATATGAAAAAATAGATAACGATCAATTTGTAGTGACCAAACTTCTCACACATAGATATTAAATATTTTTAGATGAATATTCATTACAACAAACAAAATAATGCTAGAGGGTCATAAATATTTAGTGACTTTGGGGATTAGGTATATAATCTTCTTATTAATTGAAAAATATTCAATTTTTTCTACAATGATCTTCCCATCAATACATACTATACTTGAAACCATCCTCCAAAACATGGGTAATGGACATATAATAATTAATCAACAAAAATTATATATAATGGTAAATAAGGGGAAATATTTAAACATAAAATCAGTATAAGGGTACAGGAATTTAATAATAACATATGAAAACCAGAATATGAATATCAAAGATAAAAATCATACATCATGGAGTAAATATTTACAGCTCGTAAGATATAAATCATAGATAAATTAAAGAAATTATTCCATGAGAGCATAATATTGAATTAACACATGGAATTTTGGAATACATAAGAGAATAAAAATTCATTTCCATAGTACCCATGTATCACTCCCAATTCAGTAATAGTAGAAATGTATCATTCCCCAAATCATCATAGTAGTTAAGGTTCCCTCTCAAGACCATCATAGTAGAAAAATTCACTAACTAAATTGGGTTCACTCCCAATTATATTCATTAATATTTCATAAGATATAAATCATTAACCAATTAATTTTAGGGAGATAATCGTCCCACCCATAACATAATGAAATTCATACATTTTTATACAACAATATCAGAAAACATTTATCATAGCATAACTTATGAAATGAAACGTGTTTCCTAAAAATTCCATCATATCATCACCACTGAAAAATTGATAGGATTCATATATATTTCATCATTCCATCATATCATACACTATGTAATGAAGTATGTTCCATAATAATCTCCTAATGGTATAACCTGTGGAAGTGAAAAAGGTTTCACAAACAACGTTCCATCATAATCATAAACCATTATATGAAATAATATGAATGGAACACATAGATCATATCCCTAATAAGGAATAACTAATTCCAACTAATGCACTATTAAAAAGAAAATAATTTTTAAAAGACACTTTAGACATTTATTAAGGAAAAAAACTTTTATTTGAAGATTTATCTTTAAAAAAATTCATCAATCATTATGGAAATAATTTTATTTTAAAATAAACTTATATTCTTATAAAGAAATATTTTCAAATAATTTAATACATTTTTTAAATAAAATTTCCTTTGGCATTAAAAATACTATTTAAAACCATAAATATTTTTAAAATATATTTCTTTAAAAATAACATTGAAAACCTATAAATCTTAAAAAATATTTGAAAACATTTATTGAGGAAAGTATAATTTCCACATTGAAAAAAAATTTATAACATAAGTCATTTTTAAACTATAGTTCTTTAATAATAACCCTAAAAACATATAATGGAAGCATTAAAAATCATTTAAAATATTTCTTGGGGAAAATATAGATTCATTATTTAAAAATAGTTTTAAAAACAAATAAAATTGAGAATACATTTCAATGATCATAACTATGATAACATATAAATTAATAATAAAATTAATAAATGACTATGGTATTGGGAAATTATATTCACGTCATTCAAATTAAAATAAATATTCCTTTCACAATTTTTGTAAAATCAATACAAGAAATAGTTAGAAAACGAAATGAAGATTCCATTAAAAATATTTTGTAAAAAATTAAAAAAACATTAAAAATCTCTATAATAAATCATTTGAATAATTTTAAAATATTTTTTGAAATCATTTTTATAAAACATGGTTCTGGACGAAAATGTGTTTTCTGACTAAATATTGAAATAAAGATGATTTTTATTAAAACATTATTTTGATCTATCGAGTACGTAATGAGAGGGAAACTAGTTGAAAACAAGTATTACAAAGAAATACCATTTTTTAATAAAATTCATGAATTATTTGAGAGATATTTCATAATATTTCATAATTATAAGAAAAAGAATAATCAATTTCGATAAGGGATGATATTGAATTATAAAACCGATACCACATTAGTATCATTTAATTATAACACCCAATTAAGGAATAAAATTAAATGAAATCGAAAATATCATGACAGTAAATAATTCATGATACTATATTTTAATGGGGTTGTATATATACCTAAAAAAAATATAGTCATATAACATTACAGATGACTCAAAGAAGGGAAATTGAGAGAAATATCCATTACTACAGTAGTAAATTTTATACTATAATCCCCACGAAAGATAGATTCTAAGCTAGATATCTAAATATAAATTATTATTTTTTGATAATAATCGTATAATAAATTAATGCGAATTATATACAACACAGAAATGAAATGGTTCTTGAATATGTCATGTGTCTCACATAATTAAAAAGTGAGACTAAAATCCCATAAACTAAATCTAGAATCCCTTCAAACACATTCAAACTTCTTGTATAAAAAATTGATGTTTGTTTTAAATATATTATATATGCATACAAATATTTATTATATAACATATTATTTACTTATGACATTCTATTACACTTTTATCAACAATTTCTTGTTAAAATCACATCGTATGTAATAACTGATTTTCTTTTTGTGAATGTTTTGATTTTTGATTTTTGTTATTTCTATTAATTTGATAATGGATAAATTAAAAAAACAATTTTAAAAATTATATAAATAATATATATATATATATATATATAAATTAAGTATATATTTATTTTGATTAATCTATAAAAGCTATAGATAAAAATGAAATACATTGTTCATGGAGATGCTAAGTCGTATGTTCATATGAACATTGTTACCATTTTTTCAATGTATGGAATCAAGGTATATAAACTAATATATTACAAATAAATAATCATATATATGATATATATCACATATTTTAGGTAATCCCCTCATTAGTAACTTGTATGTAAATCATGAACAAATCATACCGTATCGTAAGGCTGTAGTCTTCTATAGACATGAGCGACATTATCATCTTGTCACATAATATAAAGTAAGATTGTATATTTGAAATAATAATTTTAAATGTATAATAATATCATAAATATAGTGTAAAATAACTTAATCCTTCATTATATCTAGATAGGATACGTGGTTATGGAAAACAAATAACATTAATAAGTGTGGTGGTCATCCACTATACGTATTAAATATGATTTTAAAACGTTTTTTTGAATGTTGATATGGATTTAGGTTATTAAATTTATCTAAAAAATTAAAGTATAAATAATATTCTGGGGGTATTATTTCTTCATTATTTAATAATATATTATGAATATGTATAAATAAATAAAATAAAAACACTAATTTAAGAACGTTAAATCATCTTCAGGTAAGCTCCTTAGATTTACACCAAAAGCATCCTAGAATGGATTTATAAACAATATAAAGATTATAGGATGATATTTAGGACATAAAGAAATTATTTTTTAGTCATTGGATGAAACAATGTGTTTATAACTAAAAAGAGGAGAGGATATTGACTTGACTTTTATAAGCGAGTTGAGTGGCGTACTTGTAATTTTTGAAAAAAAGGCACACCACCCATTTCCATAAGACACAAGACACAAAAATTAACAAATATATAATATATAATATATAATGTCTATATTTGGATATGTATTTTATTTAAATATATTTGGTCTTTTTTAATCATTATATTTTTCCTTTAACAAAAAATAAACCCATTTTTACCTTAAACATGGATTTTTATTACTATTTTTACTATTAATGATTGAAAAAAATTAATTTAACCACATTATATAATATAAATTTCTATTATCGCAAATATTTATTCCATTTTACCAATTCCATTCATATAAGTGTAAAGTTTTAATTTAAATTTAATCTCGTTGTCAAGATGAAAATGTGGTTCTTCAAAGAGAACATGTTTAAATGTTAAAAAATAATTTATATCAAAGTTCTGTATGAAATTTCATTGAATAACCATAATTGGATTAATAGATTTATAATTGAACTAATTTTACCATTAAAACCGTATTCAAATAATTTTTTATTCTTTTTAAATGCATTAATTGGAATGATAATTCTTAAGAAAAATGAGTATTTTGACTATTCATTGAAAAATTATCCTATTAGAAATTTATCAAAAAATACTCCTATGATAAGTTTTGAATTATTATTTATAAAATTAATTATATTTAATCGAAATAATTTTTTGAATGCGGGAAAAAATATTTTCAAAATAACTATGAAAAATACGACAAGTATACTTTTTAGAAAAATGCAGTTTTTAAGAGAAAATTGGATTTATTATTACCTCGTGTAAAAAACCCATAAGATGAATGTTAAAATATTTTATTTAATTTATATTAGATAAATTTCATTTAATTAAATCACCTAAGGTTATTTATTTAATTTTTTGACATAATACATGTTTGTGTACATAAAATAGTTCTTCAGAAAATGATTTCCTTTGTTTTCAAATGTCTTTTATTTTAATTTACAAATAAATGATCAAAAAATAATTAATCATATATTTTTTAATTTGGTAAATAATATTCATCCCTACCATTTCACTATCTATGTGATCGTACAAAATAATAATATTTTTATAGTATCATTTTTTGTTTAATGATTGTATTTCATGTAATACATGCTAAACTCAGAGTTGCATTTAAAGAAAGGTAAACATTGTGTTGTATTTAATGAAAATTATTGAATGGAATAAATTCATTTGAATTTTATTATCAAAATATCAAGGTTTTTTTACAACCCCCTTTAAATAACTTTCATACACTCAAATTAAACCCGTGTTAGGTAAATAAGGGTTTAACATTTG
Organism: Viscum album; assembly: GCA_963277665.1. NCBI lineage: Eukaryota > Viridiplantae > Streptophyta > Magnoliopsida > Santalales > Viscaceae > Viscum > Viscum album. Next base: position 926,910,237 of record OY728127.1, read on the forward strand.
AATATTCCATTCATGGAAAACCATATAGTAAAATCGGTTAATAAAACTACCTATAAACAAGAGAGAAATAGATGTATTAATTTCATTTAGAAGAACATTTTATAAGTTTTAAAATATGACAACATAGATGGAAATAGAAATCACATACATTGATTAGAAAAGTAACACCAATTAACAATGAAGAGTAATAAAGAACTTGGATTAGAGAAAATTAATGATCAAAAAAATACATGACTATTAAAAAAGGAATTAATTCATTAGAAATTAAGTTAAATGTTTAAAATCTAATTTAAATAACAATTACATAAATTTAAATAATTTTTTTATCAATATATACATAATAATTTTAGTACATTTCATAAACATAATATCATCCATTGGTTGTGCCTTAATTAATTTATGCTTCATCTCTTAGTCTAGTAAATGATTTTTTTATTCCCAAGAACTAGTGGATAATAAGATCTCTAAAATAATGACAATGAATTCATTATTTCTATATTAATTAACAAAAATATAATTGTTAGTGCAAGTTATCTAATAACATATGAAGATCAATTTAATCAACTTCATGAATATTAAACCATAAGGATTCTCCATGATTGAACAAAATTGAAATAAATAAACTTAAAAACAAGGTAATTAAATCTCCAAAATTAAGTAATCATTACACCTATAAACAACATGAATTATATTTTAATGTCACATACCATATATTCCATTACATTTATCATATATTCACATGAAAACTTTTAATATATTTACTTAAAAAAAATTAATTAAAACCTAACTTTTTTCCAAAATTCAATATTTACACATTCATTAAAAAATCATAGATAATATAATATATTACATAAATTAAAAAAATTATTTAAACTCCATCAATGATTGCATAAAACACTTTATAGTCAAATAATTAATCAGATCAAAGGAAATCAAGACTATCCAATTTAATTTATATATAAGATTAATATAATTATCCAAAAATAATCTCAATTTAATTAACATAAAGAAAATATTGAGAATAATATTACTTTAATAAAAATAAAACCTTCCCATTAATTCACTTTTCTAGGCCATTAGTAATATTTAAAAATTAATTTCATATCCTTAATTCAAGACTACTATTGAATAATCCAGTGATGTTTCATGATCCTAATATCCAAAAAACCTCTGATATAAATATAATAATTTTAATACTAATAAATAAATGAATCATACATTCCACATTCTTCATAAACTAAAATCCTAGCCTCATTGTCTTAATTCTTAAAAATTATATCATTTTATATTTTAATTTTATTATCTTCATCATCTGTAATTTAGCCACTACTCGTACAATCATGATGATTTCCTTCATGATATGTCATTTAGGACATTGATTTGAATAATTCCCATACATTCCTTATTTGAAACATTCATACATTAATTATATATTAGAGAGATAATTTTTCTCATCTTTTATATTTACCAAACATTTCATTTTTACTCAAAAATTTCTTTATTTAATTCTTTTCCACACTCAAAAAATATTCCCCTCCTCTAAGATATCCACTTGGGAGATTCTTACCAAATTATCTACATATAAGAAAAATATTTTTCTTTCCTATCTAGTCTTTACTAATTTAACTATCTGTGAACTCTATAATTATAATATTTGATGTGTCTGACAATTGTTCAAGGTTCATGTTTTTAATCACATATCACGATAACTAATTTTTCATAATCACAATATACTTCACTCCAATTATAATCTCATTGGTTACATTTCAGCACATTTCATATAACATTAAACATTAATCTATTTCATTTATGTAACATCCATTAACTAGAACAAAAATAATATGTTTTCAAACAAAATCCATAGTGGGCAACCACATAATCATGAAAAATCACATATATGATGTCTAAATCATAAAAAACTATTCACATTTTATGACAACATATTCTTAATCTATGTCATTCATGGCTATTATTTAAATCCTGCATTATGGTTCTTAATGTTCTTTTGAAATTAATGCTTATCCCCTTGTAGTGTCAAACTTGGTTTGCAGCAAGGTCTGTTTTTGGGATCCATGTGACATCCGAGTCCAGATCAACATTCCATTTTTATAGCTATTACCACTATGTAGCTATATAAAAATTCCACATCCACTCGTAGTATCTTAAAATATATGTATTTAAATAGAAAACACTAGTTCCATACTTTTTTAAAATTCAATGAAGATTTCCTATACGTTGAATCATCCTCAAGCATATCCTTAGACATATCTAGAGAGTATTCACAAATGCTTCAATATACTAGTTTTGATTGGTTAAATAAATATTATCTCTAAAACCAACAGCAGAAACATGAAATTATCATACATAGATATTACACATTTTTTATTTAATATTAATTTCATTACAAAAATACAATCATGTGGATCAATATGGTTTAATACATTTGGGGACTAGATACAAAATAATCTTATTTAGAAAAAGTTGTTTAATTTTTCCAAAAAATATCATCCCATTTATACACACCATACATAAAACCATTTTTCATGTCTCATGTAAAGCAAACCTAAGAAAGGGTGATATACGATTCTAAGTAAGTGAAAACAAGGGAAAATAATAAAAGATAATATGACTGTATGGGTATGATAATGTGATCAACACATTAAATACATAAATTTCATATTAATGATAAAAATATTGAGTCATGGAATAAATATTTGTAGTTCGTAGGACTTGAATCATAATGAAATAAATTGACATGTTGCATGAGAGGATAACATAGAGATAATACTTGGAATTTTTGAATACAAATAATCATATAAAATCATATACATAGTCTTCAAGGCTCACTTCCAAGGCTATCATATTGGAATTGGTCTACTCCCCAAACTGTCATAGTAGATAAGGATCACTCCCAAGACCATAATTGTGCACAATGTAGTTAGTAGACTAGGATCACTCACCATTCCATTATGGTATATCTCATGAGATATAAATCTTATCATAATGCATTGTAATATGATATAGGTCACATCCATTACATAATGAAAATCATATATATGTGCACCAAAAGATCATAAAACGTTCGACATATCATAAACCATGTAATGAAGTTGGTTCCATAAATAAATCTTCCAATTAAAAACTACAGAATAAAGAAAGGTTTCATAATCATTTTGTCATAGAATAACATGTGAAAAGAATATCGTTTCATGATAATTTCATCAAACAATAAACCACTAAAAATTAATTGGTTTCAGAAACATAAATCCATCATAATCCTAAATAATTCATAGAATGAATAATAGTGGTATCCTTGGATCACTTCCCCAATAAGGCATAAGTAACATTAAATAATCTCATATTAGATGGAAAATGATTTTTAAATGACACATGGATCATTTCTTGAGGGAAAAAACATTTATTTGAAAATCAATTAATAAAACAAAAAATTCATAAAAACTTTTTAAAATATATTTATTTTTAAATAAAAATGAATAATTGAAAAATAATATTCAAAATAAATTAATAAAATTTGTGACAAAAATACAATTTTCACTCTAAAAAATAGTTTTTAAAATATTAAGTATTTTTATAATACTATTTAATTAGTATAAAAATCAATGTTTATAAATGAATATTTTAAAATATTTTGAAATATTTCTTGAGGGAAATATTATCTCTTCCTTAAAAACACTTTTTCAAAAATAAAACATTATGAAAATAATATTCATTTAAAATAACCCAAAAAACATATAATGGAATATTTTAAAACAATTTAATAAAATTATTTTTGAGAAGATACTTTCTTCTCTAAAAATTCATTTTTAAAATATAAAACATTTTAAAAATACATTTCTTATAAAATAACCATGATAACATATAATGGAAGATATAAAAATAATTTAGTACATTTACTGAGGAAAATATCATTTCTTCATTGATGAAAAACATTTTTTAAACATAAAAAAATTGAATAAAATTTTCATTGAAAATAAAATAAAAAAAATTATAATTGATGAATTAATTAAAATAATAGTCATGATGGTGGGATATTATTTTCCAACTATACATGATAAAAAATGATTCCCTTCACATGTTATGTAAAATCCAATCTCAAATTTTTGGGAAAAATAAAAGAATATAAAATTGAAAAATGTAAAAAGTAAAACACGTATAAATTTTTTTTATAATAAATTATTTGATAAATAAAAAAATTAATTTTAAAACATTTTTAGAATAAAAATTTGGACGAAAAACTAGTTTTTGATAGAAGGGATAAATAAATAAAAATTTTCTTAAAATAATTATTTTAAACTCTTGTGTAAATAATAAGATGATAATTATTATAAATAAATTTTTCTAATGAAATAAAAATATAGTAAAAAAAATTAGGAGTTTCCTGTGATACAGTTCATAATATATTTTCATCAGAAGCATAAAGGCAAACAATCTCAATAAATGATGAGATTTTATTATAAAACCCTTAGCATTTTGGTAACTTTGAATTGTATTCACCAAAATATATAACATTAAAATACTCATAAAATATCATTTAAATAAATAAATATATGATATTAAATGTAAATAGTGTTTTATATAGATCTCATTAATGAAGATAGGTTCATAACCTGAAATATGTCTCAATAAAATCAAATTGAGAAAACAATCACTTACTGCTTTCATAAAAATTGAACTATAAATCCCATGAAAGAGAGATAAAATAATAAATATATAAATATCAATAAATTTTATCTAAAAATCAAAACATTAATTCTTGGTTAGTATATACACCACATAAATGAAATAGATGGTGAATATTGTTTCTGTCACACATATGTAAAAAGTAATATAGGAATTCATTACATTAATCCTTTAATTCATTCATACAAGTGTGGAACTACTATATAATAAATATATTATTATAAAACATATTGTAAAGATCCATTCCCATAATTATCATTACTTTTATTATTTACTTATGACATTTTATTATAGGTTTATCCTTAATCCATTGTTAAAATCATATTTCAGGTACCAACTACTTAATTTTTCATGTATGTGTTGATTTGTTATTTTTTGATAATATTAAATTGGTCATGGATAAATAATATGTATTATGATAAAAATAATATACAAAGATTATAAATATTTGGTATATATAAAATTATTTACAATATTCTATAAAAGATAGATATACAAAATAAAATACACCATTTGTGAAGATGATATGATGTATGTACGCATGAATGTTGTTTCCATTTTCTCAAAAAAAAAGAATAAATAAAGTTAAATAAAATATCAACATTATTTAATAATTTATATATTATATTTAGAAAATATTTTTTTTAAACCCACATTTTTTTTCATCCATGTAAATCGTGGATGAATCAAATTGCTTTGTGAGGTGGTAGTCTTCAATAAACACGAGAGACATTATCCTATTCCAATGAATGGAATGTAAGATGGAATACATGAAATAATAATTAAAAAATTATAATAATTTCATATATATAATATATATCAACATTTAATCCATATTTATATCCAACTATGATATGTGGTAATAGAATATGAATAACATTGGTTCATGAGGTGGCTGTCCATATTACACTGGAATGATGATTTCAAAACCCACTAAATTGAGTTTTATATTGATATAGGTAATTACCATAACATAAAAACATATGATATTTATTTATGAAAATGTGTTAATTATATTTACATGATAAAATAAATATTTAAATATGTGGATGGATAAATGAAATAAAAACACCCACTCTAGAATGTTACCTCTTCTCTCGGTAACCGACTAAGGATTACACCAAAATAATTTTTAATTATGATTTATGAAAAATAAGGTTTATATTATTATATTAGGTAATTGTTAATTTTATTTTGGTATTTATTGGTTGGTCCAATGGGTTTTGGATTTCTGAAGAGGATAGGAGAGGGGGTGTCTTTTTATAACCGAGGGGAGTGGCACACCTATAATTTTTGAAAATAAAATGTGTACCCACGTTTTACTAATGAAAAAATACTAAAAAATGGTTGAATAAATAAAATATAAGATATATGGTCTGAATTTGTCCATCAAATTGGTGTTTGATAGGGTTTAGATATTTTTGAACCCTTCTCATTTCAGTTTAATCCAATGTAAACCCTTTTCTACCTTAATCGTAGTAAATAATCTTTACTATTTTTACAAATTATTAACGTAAAAAAAATTAAGTTGACCTTATTATATAATATAAATTATTTTTATTATAAAAAATATATAATAAATATGTATATATTTTTTCCACATAAATCAACAAATTTAATAAATATTTAATCATGAATCCTTAACGAGAAAGCGGTTTTCCAAAGGGAAAATGGTTAAACGTTTAAAATGTTATTATATATATATTTAACATGAAATTTATTAAAATGAAATAATTTGGATTAAAAATATATAATTGAACTAATTTTAACTTTCAAAATATATTAAAAATAGTTTTACTTTTTAAAATTCATTAAAATCAATGTTCAAACTTAATAAAAAGAGTATTTTCAACTATCCAACAAAACATTTATATTCTCAATTTTTTTTCAAAAATTCACTATAAGATAATTTTTATATGATTATTTAGAAATTGATATTTACTATATTTAATTAATTTTTTAAAATTGTAAAAAACTAATATCAGAAATTGGTTTTCATAATACAATAATGTTTTTATATAAAAATACAATTTTATGAGAAATAATTTGATTTACACTTATCTATTATCAACTAGACAAGTACATTGAATTTTAAAAAAATTTAATGAATTTATATTATATAAATTTAATTAAAATGATTCAAAAGAATTTATTTATTGAATTTATTTATATAAAATGCATCTATGTTCCTAAAATTAGTTTATGAGGATAACATTTTCATGGGTTCTTGAAATTTCAACTTCTATTTTCATGGAAATCATAACAAATTTTATCCGGTTTTTTATTTTTTATGTTTCTTGTTTCTTTAATAAGACTGAGAAGGTAAAATAACAATTTTGATTGTACAGAACACTTTATGTATAATATTTAAATGTGTTTAGTCCATATATTTATATAATAAATTGCTCAATGATATTATTACTTTGTTTTTGGGATAATATAATCACATTTCCTTAGTTTTCACTTTTACATGATTGATTTTCCACTAATTAATAAGTGTTAATGATATGAGGCTATGGTATCAATTATACAAAGAAATATGGGAATATTAGAAATAGGTAGATGATTCATATTGATTATTAGTACTTCTAGTGTCATTTTTCATTGTTTCTATGACATTATGAAATTTCCTTGAAGATGATAACCTCTCGAAGGATGATTTCATATTTGAATAAAAATATAAAGGTGAATTTTTATAGGTGATAAAACTAATCAAACCAATAATCGTATTTTTCTACAATTTATTCCAATGGATGAAAAATAATTTTAGGATCACAAAATTATATTTCATTATGAAATAGAAATCATTTCCTATTATTGACCTATTTTATGTTATTTGTAACATTAATAATAAATTTTAGTCTCAATGAAACTTTCGACCATAACTGCAATTTGATTATTGTACTGATGTCTATCTTGTTTACGAACAACCAAAATGTATTAAAGATCATTTTATTAAGTTATATATCAAATAAAATATTGTATTATTAGTTTTTTTACCACAATATTATTTATTTATCATTTATTAATATTCATTAAAAATTTGAAATCATATTTTTCATCATACAGGGTAATCTAAGAATTAGATTGAAGAGTAGATGATTCATATATATCAAAAATGTCTTAAATTTTTTTACACAAAGTTCCCATTTCAATAAAATAATTCCTTCATCATTTTGACCGCTAAACATGTGATTTTTCACTGTAATAAAAATATCGATTGCAAATGATACTCTGGATAATACCAGGAAATATCATAATCAGATTGTTGAAAAATTGATTCATATAGATCATAAAAAAAATTTAAGGATCATTATTTTATATTTTCAGAGAAATGAAATATTTTTTACCTAGATTTTAACATATTTAGGTTACTTTTAAATTTAATAAATTTATAAATGTCAAATGACACATTCAATCATAATTATTTGTTTGGTTTCTGAATTGATGTGTGATTGGATGTACATATCTCAAATGACTTGAAGATCATTTTATAGAGTTTTCCACACTTATCCAAGATCTTTTTGGACCCCTACATGATTTAATTTTCATTAATTAATAATAATTAAAATTACTAATTTATTATATTGGCCTTACAATGAAATCCAGTCAACAGATTATAATTCAACTAATTCCAGCAGACCACAAATGACTCAATGATCATTACAAAAGGAGTCCATGTAATTCCATCAATGTCTACTCTGTTTTCACCAATTGATGAGTGTTATTTTATTTTAAAGAAAATTTAAATTTAAGTATAAACATTGTATTATACTGAGAAATTATGACATCATATTGACATGCATTTGTTTCCTAAAAATCATAAAAAATTCAAGTATTGTTTAGCTAATTTTCTATATAAATATGAATTCTTTTGATCTATTTTAAATAATATATGGGGAATTTAACATTAATAATAATATGATTTCAAAAATTCAGTATCGATTATACCGATTAGTTTGTGTGTTAGATTCACATAGGATTGGTTCATGCGGATCATAAATGTCATGAAGATCCTTTTTAAATTATTTCCCACAAATCCAAGATTTTTTGATCATTCTCGATCCCTTCACATGTGATTTTTCTTTTATTAATAATAGATAACAATAAGAATTCATATTTAACATCATATAGATCAATTCATTCAATATATTTATAAGAGGTGGATTACAATAGATTAAAATTGACTTGTGAATGTCTTACTAAGTTCCCATTTCAATATAACGATTTTTCACCAATTTTAATCCCATTATGGGAGATATGTAATTTTAACAAAAATATCAAGATAAAGGGATACATTGGATCATACAAAGAAATTCTGAAATAACATGATTTTCTTAAAATAAAATAATATCTATGGTTTATTCTATTAGGCTTTGAGGGTAATCTTACCTTTTTTGTTCATTTTTACCCTTTTAATGTGACTTATCACATTTCATTCAATCATAATGTTCCCTTCAGGTGTAATTTTGTTATGAGTTTTGTTTATATAGATTATAAATGTATTAAAGATCATTTTATCTTTTATCATTTGAGTCCAATATCATTTTCTTGGGTTTTACCTATATACTAGTGATTTTTAATTTAATAATAGGAATTAAGAAATTGAAATCCATATTCCATTATACTGAGAAATCCAGGAATCATATTTTTAATAATTTAATTATTATAAGTCAAAAATGAAATTTATATATTTTCACCAACTTTCCCTGTCAATTTGAATTGATCATCATGGTTTTGATAGTAATAAAATTAATATGTATTTTTCATAAAAATTTCCTTGTAAAATGATAATTTAGATAATATCAAGTGATCCTTTAATCGGACTGATGTTTGGCTGATTACTATGTATCATAAAATAATTATGGATAATTTAACTATTTTTTAGTTGGAATATAATCTATTTTTATCTATTTTGACCAATTATTAATTCCAAAAAATTTAAAAAACATTAGAAATAATTTTATATGAATCCATGTAAATCTGAATTCATCGTCTTGTTTTTGACATCTTGACCAATGATTTAACGTTTTTATAAAATATCAATGTGAATTGATAATCAATGTAATATTTTGGAATGAAGCCATCATATTGAATCATGGATAATCCTTATATATCCATAAGTATTTTTAGACCATTATTATATTTTTTCATATTAATATATACTCATTTGATTAGTTATGTCCCTTTTAGGTGACTTCTCCATTTAGTATGAATATAAAGACCAAATGAAACATTTGATAAAACTAAGAAAGGCATACGTGAGATTGATGTATGATTAGTTTATAGGAATAAAAAATTTCACCAAGATCATTTTTTGGGGATTTCTCACCCATATGAGATCTTTTTACTAGATATTACTCCAACAAATGTTATTTCTCATTTATTAATAAGTGTTGATAATATAAAATCATACTTTACAAAACAATGTGTAATCCATGAATTATATATTTCAATGGTTAATCCCAATATATTGAAAATGAAACGAGAATAATTTTTCAATGTTTCCATATCATTTTAATGTGGACCTCTCAGTTTAGACCTCATAACATGTGAATTTTAATTTTAATAAAAAAATCAAGGTGAAATGATACTACGGATAATACCAAAAAATTTGATAAATGGATTTATGTTTAATTTATTCAAATAGATCAAAACTATTATTTGGAGCATTTTCCTATGTTTTTATGGAAATAAGAAATAATTTACTTAGTTTTTACCCCATTTAGGTCACTTGTCACATTAACATGATTGTGACGATGAAATGACACATTCAATCATACAACGAAATTTTGGTGTTGTATTTTCTTTTGGCTGGTTCGTGTGGATCAGAAATGGATCAAAGGAAAGTTTTCTATGTTTTCATGCCAAGATGATCTCTATTACGCATTTTTATCCTTAAATAAGTGATATATCATTTATTAATAATCATTAATTATATGAAAACATTATTTCCATTATAAAGAGAAATCCATTCATCATATTAATGAGTAGCCAATTTCTACAGGTAATAAATGACTCGATGTTATGTTTTATTTTATCTATGTCAATATAATGTTGTCTAATTTGTTTTTAACCCTTGATGGCTGATTAATCATTTTAATAAATATATCATGTCAAAATTATACATTGGATCATACAAATAAATCTAATATTCATATTCATACATGATTTATTATTACATATCCCAAATAAATTTTTTATCACTATACTATGTTTCCCTGATAAAATGAAGTTGTATGATCAATTTTATGGCATTTTAGGGGACTTTTCACATTAATATGGATGTAGAGGCTAGACCATACGTTTAATCATACTAATACGTTCAATTGTAATATCTATGTGATAGTTGTTTTTAAAATTCATAAATAACACGAATACCATTTTTATAAGATTCTTATCAATAAAAAAAATTCTCAAATTTTACCAATACACATATGATTTATCATTTATTAATATAGTTTTAAAATAGGATATCATAGTTTCCATCATATTTTGAAATCCGAGAATACAACTGATGCATAAATGTTAATATAGATAACACACAAGTTTTGTATTATTGTACAATTTTCTCTTGTCAATGAAATGGTTTTTACCCCTTTATGGGTTATTTTTCATTTTTATAAACATATCAAGGTTAAATTATAAAATGATTCATACCAAGAAATATAGGAATACAAATTATTTTGTGTCTTTTCTAATAGATAAAAAAATATCAATAAATTTATCAAATATTTTTAGGGGGACCTAAAAATTTTTAGTTCATTTAGACCCCTTTTAGTTGATTTTTCACTTTATTTAAAATGTGATTATTGTATCAACCCAATATATTATAAATAAAATCCACCATTCATTTTTATTAAATTTGATATTAAATAATATGATCATCGAAAAAAAATGCACTTATTTTCTCATATTATTCCTATTTGATTTAATTGGCTATTAAGAATCATTACAATTGATAATATAGTCATCGAAAAGTGATCAAATGATTTATATAAATATTGGGTTTTAACAAATTCCATTAATAAAAACAAATTATGTTATTTACACAACAAGAATAATCATATCTTATGACACAAATTTATAAGAGATTACAAGGTAGATATGATTTCTAGGATTTTCCATGAACATGATCAATATGAGTTCGAAAAACATAAGTATAAGAAAAATCATTTATGAGAGAAGTTCATGCTCATCGAGAATACGACCCAAACAACGTACAATGAACCATCTAATGAAAGTCCCACCATCGCACACCTTTCCCTAGGGTTATTTTTGGTGTGTTAAAGGTATATGTAACACAAACCTTTAAGTATGTTTATGTAAATTATTATTTTATATAATAATGAATTTCTATCCACTCTCTTACTATTCTTTTTTAAATGAATTTTATTTTAATTCAATAAAATAGAAATTGTATTTTTTGTTAACATTAAAACTCAATTAAGAAATCCATTTTAATGAATAATTTGATCTTTAATTAAAAAAATATTATAAAAAAATATAAATATTAAATAATATTTATTAAATATAAATCGTTATATAATATTTATGTCGTCAAATATTATTTTTATAAGGGTTCAAAAATGATTATTTTCAGAAAACCAATCACTTTAAAAAAATTATGTTTTTATTTTATATATGAATATTCACATATTTATAAAATTATTCTGATAAAATGAATATTTTTTCGATTAGGAATTCATTATTATCCAACGGTGTATATTTAATAATTTTTTGAGATAGTGGCATTTTTTGTTAAAAATTGATTACTGTATAAATATACTTTGTGTTTTATGAAGTAAAAATGTCCCACGTGTGAAGTAATAAATAATATAAATGGAATCCATGACCAAATATATGTTTACATATTCAAATAATGTGATTTAGATTTTATTTCATTTAATTTATTAATCCATTACAAATCCTCCAAAAACATATAATATATTTTCTATTTTAATACTATTTATTTAGGTGTGTGACACACCTCTACATCACAATGGAAATAAATTAATACATTAGGCCTATTGAATAATAAAATAATTTATATTACTCCCATTTGGAAGAAACCATTGGAAAAAACAATGGGATTTTTTGTATATTTAAATTTTTTATTAGGTAGAGTTTGAAACCAAAATACTAAATAAACCCATCTCTTTTCCTATATCATCCCAATCAAGATCCCATTTATCTTAAATCAAACTCCTTAGAGAACATCCTTATTATCTACTATAACATATAGATTCCTCACATGGTCCCACAAGGCTCTCAATTGGCCCTTCCTATGCTTTTGATGTAACAAACTCATGTAAGGGATCCTGGCCTCCCTCTCATACATTAAATTCAATCACCGTTTTAGAAAATGTCTTATTAATTGCAAATTTTTAGAGTGAAATTTATTTATAAAAATTACCTTAATATAAAATTGTTTTTATTTTAATGATATAATATTTAATCACTATCATTTTTACCTTTATCTAAGCAGTTATTGTGCCAAAATTTTGTATGGAATCTTCTAATATCCTTTTTTATCAAGAACTCATTTTAGGAAATGTCTTTTACTTTTCATTTTATTATGATGGGATATGATATTAAAAATTACCCTTATTGTCCATTTTATGTGTAAATTATTATATATTCATTTCAATATAATTAATTCTCCAATAATTATTTATGTACAACTATTACATTTCCAAGATTTCATAAGGATTCATTTCACTACTTTTGTTTCTTGAACTCCTTATGTCCTCTCTTTTCCTAATATAAATGTTATTATTTGATTTTCCATGTATTTATTACAACCCATTTTATTAAAAATATCGATAGACCCCTTTCACTCTCATCAACCATTTTTATGAATTTTTATGTAATAATTGTATGTTTCTGAAATTTCAGAGTGATTTCCCATGACAAAACAATTATAAAGGGAATATAATACCCACCATTCTGTCATTGGTAATAACCTTTATGAACATATACATAATTATTTGGGATATACATGTATATATTCAAGATTCCATAAATGTGGAATAATTTATGATAATTAATGGATGCATGTTGTATGATCAATGTGGAACAATTAAGCATTATAATGAAATGATTATGATGGGTATGACCTGATTGCACTCCAATGCATTGGGTGATGGTTAGTATCATGATATGCCATTTTGGTAAAAGGGTGTACCTGATTCCTTTATGATACTTTGTCCACCATGATTTTTTTACCAGTTCATCATTGAACTATGTTTATGAATTAGTTTTTTATGTTGTTTACACATTTTCCATGTTAGGATTATCATGATATATCAGGACTTATTATCATGGTTTCATTTATTGATCATTGATAAGTCTATTTTCTATCATATATTACTTATGATATGTTTATTCACTTACTTGTATGTATAAATAACCAAAATTTTATATTTATCCCTAGGGTATCCTATGTTTTATTATTATTGATAGAGTGTTTGGCGCATGTTAAAGAAGTTTTCAATAATGCATGTTAAGTATGTTTTTAATAATGTTGTTGTATCTCATGTTCATGATGTTATTTTTTATACTTAATTTACAAATAAAATATAATTATCAATATATTTTGTCTTACTATGAGTATTTTTATGTAATAAATCATGTATCAATGTTTAATAATGTGATGGTTTGTTATGGATTGTATCAGAGAAAATGTTTTTTTTATTTTTTTGGATTAGTATTAGAAAAACCAAGTAAAAAAATGTTGGTTTTATATTGGGAATATGAAAATATATGTAAATGTAGTTATGTATAGAGTAATTGGTTTATAAGGAATATTAATCCCTTTTTGGATACAATTAGTGGATGTGGTTCTCGCATAGATGTACCTTGGAGTAATAACTCCAACAAGGTGTTCCGGGCTTGACTTCGAGTAACCTAGTTCAAGAAAACGAGCCTCACTACACAACTAGTTTACACTCCTAGTGGATATACTTTTTTATAGTCATAATCTCATTACAAAACATTGTTAAAGGGACCAATAATATCACCCCAAGAATAATTTTTATGAAATATATCCTAGATAACATATATTAAAACCTAGAAATTCATAAATTAGAGAAATAAATTTATTTTATAAGTTATCCATATCATTTTTTATATTCACTTTTATGAGATTAATATTTTAAAAATATTCATTCATAGTTTTCCTATTATGCTAGTTAATGTCCAGAAATAGAAGTAATCAAGTAAATACAATGTGATAAGAAACATGATGACTGAACCAATGATATACCAAAGTAGATGGGAATAGGAATCACGAACTCCATGAAGATACTGTCTCTATTGAATTAGGTTTTGAGTAGGAACATGGATCTAGAATGTCACGACCCGTCCTCGGGGCCCGTGCCGTGACTACCCCAAGCCCGCCTTCCATAGGCCAGGGGCTGGCGACTAGCACCAAGGCGTAAAACCCAACAAAAAGGGAAGGCATTGCCTTTGAAAAGTAAACAAGCACCACAGAGTAAGCAAGCGGAAAGGTAAACACTGAGTAAAAACTGTACAAGCTGTGCTGAAAGTAAAAGGGGCCGGAAATACAAGCCCAACTGTAAAGTACAACTGAAAGGAAAAACAGCAACTGAAAAGGGAAAACTGCAGCGTCGAGCCGTCCACTGGAAGTCCCACCTGAAGGGTGGGTACAGATAGCCTCCACTGCTCCTCGGGTCCACCTAACCGCTCCGAGTACGTCCCGCCCAGTGGTCCACCTCCAGGTACTGTCCTGCTCCACACGCCTCCTCCACGATCAGCGCTGTCCGTCGTCTGCAACCAACACCACGAAGTGCGGGCATAGCCCGTACAGGGGTGAGTATAAGCTACTCAGTAGGGACCCCGAGACTCCCGAAGGTCTCCTGAAATCCACAAAGGATAAATCACGAAAAGAGATGCAATCAAGAAGTAACATCTGACATGGCTTAGGTATATGCCCATACATATACCTAAGTCTGCAATTCCCCGTTCGGCTCCAACGTCCGAGCCCAAGCACAACCCAGTCCACACAGGAAAGCAAAACGCATACCCACGCAGGATAGAACAACACAATCCACAAAGGAGAGTAAACAGTAAATCCACACAGGATAGCTCAACACAACCCACAAAGGAGAGTAACACAAGATTCAGCTCACACAGGTATAATTCTTCGGATGACGATAAAGATGATCATTGAACCATCTAAGTCGTCGGACCCACGAAGGATCGATAGGTACTAACCTTGCTGTGACCCACACAGGATCGGGCCCACGCAGGACCTGTAGGAGTTGGCTCACACAGAACCGCTGAGAGATGACCCACACAGGATCGGGCCCACACAGGACTGGGCCCACGCAGGACCTGTAGGCGCTGGCTCACACAGAACCGCAGAGCGCTGACCCATGCAGGATCGGACCCACAGAGGATCGGGCCCACACAGGACCGGTAGCACTGATCCACGTAGGATCGCTGAGTGCAGTAGTCATCGCAGTCCGCTGAGGATCTCTGCACAGTCGTCGCCGCAGTCCACTGAGGATCTCTGCACGGTCATCGTCGGAGTCCACGGAGGATCTCTGCATAGTCGTCGCCGCAGTCCACTGAGGATCTCTGCACGGTCGTCGCTGTCGAAGTAGCAGTCGCAGCCAGCCTAGGGTTCCCGCACACAGCAAGCTCGTTTGGAAGGGTCCGCTCCACGAGCCGAGAGGCTGATACATCAACTGACACGAAGTCCGAAGTTGATGTATCCAAAAGTTCCGTATCGTCAACAGGAACTCAACGTCGCAGACGGCGCGTCAATCGGACGCCTGGTCTGAGAGATATTGGCATTTTCGTCCCAGGGGCCCGGTTGGTTTTTAAGGAAAAACCAACCCGACCGCACTCCACCTGCGTCCAAACCTCGGGCGGAGTATTCCAAAAGATCCGTCTCACTTAGAGGAATTCAACAAAGCTGACGGCACGTCAATCGGACGTCCGTAGCTCAAGATATGAGCGTTTCCGCTCCGAGGGCCCGGTTGGTCTCGTGTACGAACCAACCCGGCCGAACTCAAAGTATTACGAAACCTTGAGTGCGATATACCGAAACGACCGTCTCGATCCAAGGATCGCGTTGCCGCTGACGGAGGGTCGTTTGGAGGCACGAATCTCAAGATACGGGCGTTTGAACGAAAACGTCCGAAGATGGGGGGTACGGGCCCGGGCCGACCCCCCCCCCCCCTTGGGTCGGCCCGAACCGGGTCCCCCCGAACCGGGTCGACCCGGCTGGCCCGGCCCGGCCCGGCCAGGGCCGGTCCGGCGCGGCTGGCTCGGCCGGCTCGGCTTGGCCGAGCCGCACGGATGGAAGCCGCGGGCGCTGACCCGCGGCTTGAGGAAGGACCGCGGCCCGCGTGCGGGCCGCGCTGGCGAACCGCGGACGCGCTGAGCCGCGTCCCCCTGGACGAACCGGACTCGCCGCCGCCGCGGGTCCGTTGGCCGCCGCCGCCGTGGCTGAAGCCGCGGCGGATCTCGTCCGGCGGCGCGCCGGGGCGCCGCTGCCTCCGGCCGCCGGCGCCGCCGCGCCGGTGACCCGCGCCGCCGGCGACTTCCGCGGGCCGCCGGCGTCGCTCCGGTGGCCCGTTTTCCTTCCCGTCTGCGCCGTTGCTCCTCCCGGGATCCGTTCTTTTCTGCGGAATCGTCAAACGTCCGCTGCGGCACGTTCCGTCGTCGACCGTCAAATCCGCAGAAAACAAGAACGGCGGAGGGTCGTCGGGCCGTGTTCGTTCAGGCCGCGCCCTCCGCGTTAGAAATAAACAACTGGGAGAAAAAGATTCCACACAGGAAAAAACAATTTTGATAGGATTAAAATTGTTCACAAACGGTTCTTTAATTTCCTTAAAGAAACAAAGACGAGAATTAATTTTAAAGGGGTAACTCCCATAAAGAAATCCCTACCTTGATGATCGTCGTGCGCGGGCGTTCTTCGCGGAAGAGATCGTCGCGGAAGAGGTCGATCGTCGCGTCGTCGCGGGGAGGCGTCGCGTCGTCGCGGAAACCGGCGTTGAGTTGGTGAACTCAACGAACCAAGAACAACAGATTTAAATTATAATTAATTAAATCTGTGTTTAAAACCAAAAAGAACCTTGAGCGGAAATCCGAAAGCACTTACCTCGAATGGTCGGTGATCGGAGATCGGAGATCGGGGATCGGAAGAACGTCTCGGACGAAGGCGTCGTCGATTTCTGGGTTCGGCGTTCTTCGCGTTCTTCGCGTTCTTCGCGAGGGAGCCGAAGAAACAGGGATCCTCTCAATCTTTCCAAAGGATTTTTAGGTTGGTCTTATTTTATTAACATGCCAACATACGAAAACCGGTTAAGAAATGAATGAATTAATTTGTTGAATTAATTCAACGAAAGAAACGACCCATTTAATTCACGAAAGAAACAGCCCATTTAATTCACGAAATAAACTGCCCAATTAAATGGTCTGTTAAGAATTTAGAAAACGCGTCGGTTGACTTTCATTAAGACGGGTTTTCACGGGTGCGTTTCTTAGCGGAAAGAAACGACGGGGCTCATGCGGGCCCCACCTCACAAATATCCTACCAAGGGGGTAGGATATTTCTGGATAGCATCCTATCCAGTTCAACTCAGTTCAAGCCGCCTTTAAGTGGCTTCAAGTGGCTTCCATGTGGCTTAAGTGAAATAAAATAAAGTTGCCGCAAAATTATTTTATTTCTTTACTTTAAGACCGAAAATTAAAAACCACACCCGAGCAAAAGCAACTCCAGAAGAGGCGTTTCTAAGAGAATACCGGCGCTGCGATTTCATCGGTGCCCTCAGAATTTGATTCCGGGCACCGGTTCAAAAGTTAGAAAAACCCGCTCGTCCGTTCACTGAACGTACCCGAGCCAAACTTCGGAAAATGATTCCGGGCACACCGGGCCTCGGAATCAGGCGCCGTCAGAAACTGCGTTCTTGTAAAATTCCAAAGAAAATTAAGAAAAAAAATTTCCTTGAAATTTACGGGTCTTTACATTACTCCCACCTCAGGACTTTACGTCCCCATAAAGATACATCAAAAACTAGGGAAACAAATGTGGGTACTGAGCACGCATCTGAGCCTCCCGCTCCCAAGTGCTCTCCTGGAGGTTCCCGTGCTGCCATCTGATGCGCAAAAGAGGAATCGATTTCCCACGTAGGACCCGCTCCTGTCGATCCTCTATCTCCACTGGGACCTCCGCAAAAGTCTCTCCATCATCCACGTCTAGATCCCCATAGTCAATGATGTGCGTCAGGTCGTGCACGTATCTCCTCAGCTGGGATACGTGGAAGACGTCGTGCACCCGGTGCAACTGAGGTGGTAGAGCCAGGCGATAAGCCACCTCGCCAACCCTGCTGAGGACCGGGAAGGGTTCGATGAAGCGTGGAGACAACTTTCCTCCTCGGACAAATCTCCTCAAACCACGTCGAGGTGAGACCCACAAGAATACGTGGTTGCCATCCTCGAACTCTAGTGGCCTCCGCCTCCTGTCAGCATATGACTTCTGCCGGCTCTGTGCTGTCCTCGTCCGCTCCTGGATGACCTGGACCTTCTCTATCGTGGCCCGGACCATCTCTGGTCCCACAAGTGCTGACTCTCCAGGGTCTGTCCAGCACAAAGGAGATCTGCAAGGCCTGTCGTACAATGCCTCGTAGGGTGCCATCCCGATGGTGGAGTGGTAGCTGTTGTTGTACGCGAACTCCACCAAGGGTAGGTGGTCCTCCCAGATGCGACCAAAGTCGAGGACACATGCACGGAGCATGTCCTCGAGAGTCTGAATGGTCCTCTCCGTCTGACCATCCGTCTGAGGGTGAAAGGTGGTGCTCAGACGCAGTCGCGTCCCGAACGCCTCCTGCAACCCCTTCCAAAGCCGGGAATTAAAACGAGCGTTTCGATCGGAGACGATAGTCGATGGCACACCGTGAAGTCGTACAATCTCCTGAACGTAGAGACGCCCCAAGCTCTCCACTGATCCCTGCTCTCGGATGGGTAAGAAGTGTGCCGACTTGGTGAGTCGGTCAACAATCACCCAAATGGAATCGTGACCTCTGGAAGTGCGTGGAAGTCCAGTCACAAAGACCATAGATATGCCGTCCCACTTCCACTCCGGGACCTCCAAGGGCTGCACCAAACCTGCTGGTACCTGATGCTCAGCCTTCACCTACTGGCAGGTGAGGCACCGTGAAACGAACTCTGCCACAGCCTTCTTCATGCCCGGCCACCAGTGCTGTCGTCTGAGATCCTGGTACATCTTCGCCACTCCAGGATGTACCGCCAAAGGAGAAGTGTGATACTCTCTCAGCACCTCCTCTCGTAAAGCGACTGGTACCAAGGTACGTCCTCTGAAAAGGACATCGTGCTCCGCTCCAAGGGAGAAACCATCAGGTGCCTGTCCCGATGATATCTGTGCACGCCGTGTCTCACAGTCAACGTCCCCATGCTATGCCTCTCTGACCCGCTGAAGAAGTGGAGGAGAGACTATGAGAGACTGGAGGAAGGCTGCTCCGTCTCTATCCACGAAGGATATCTGCAAAGCGACTAGCTGCTCTGTCGCCTCCTCAAGTAGCTGGATGCCCGTCCTCCTGCTGAGGGCATCAGCCACCACGTTCCCCTTCCCAGGAGTATAGACTATCTCAAAGTCATAGTCCTGGAGGAACTCGAGCCATCGCCGCTGCCTCAGGTTCAGGTCCTTCTGAGAGAAGATGTACCTGAGACTCTGGTGGTCAGAAAAGACTGTGAAGCGTTCGCCCATCATATAGTGTCGCCAAGTCTTCAGGGCAAAGACCACTGCTGCCAACTCCAAGTCATGGGTAGCGTAGTTCTGCTCATGAGGCCTCAACTGACGTGATCCATAGGCAATCACGGCCCGCTCCTGCATCAGGACACACCCGAGTCCAGTCCCTGATGCATCGCAGTAGACTACGAATCCAACTCCCTCCTCAGGCAACCTCAAGATAGGTGCGCTAGTCAACCTCTGCCTCAGCTCCTGGAAGCTCTGCTGACATCTGTCTGACCACACGAAGGGTTTCTCCTTCTTCGTCAATGCTGAGAGTGGGGCCGTAACTCTGGAGAAGTACGGCACAAATCTCCGATAGTATCCGGCTAGGCCCAAGAAACTCCGTACCTCTGTCACGCTCTTGGGTGGCTCCCAAGCTAGCACTGCCTCGATCTTCGCGGGATCCACTACAACTCCCGCCTCAGAAATGACGTGCCCCAAGAAGTGGACCTCACGTAACCAGAACTGACACTTCGAGAGCTTGCCATAAAGCTGGTGCTCTCGGAGTGTGTCTAGTACAACACGCAGGTGGTAGGCGTGCTCCTCCTCCGTCGTCGAGTACACCAAAATGTCGTCGATGAAGACCACGACAAATCGATCGAGGTATGGATGGAAGATCCTGTTCATGAGGCTCATGAACACTGCTGGAGCGTTGGTCACGCCGAAAGGCATAACCAAGAACTCATAGTGGCCATACCGACACCTGAAGGCCGTCTTCTGCACATCCTCATCTCGAACTCTAAGCTGATGATAGCCTGACCTGAGGTCTATCTTCGAGAACCACCGTGCTCCCTTGAGATGGTCGAAGAGATTGTCAATCCTGGGTAGCGGATACTTGTTCCTCACTGTCACCTGATTCAGGCGACGATAATCGACACACAGTCGCAAGCTCCTGTCCGCCTTCTTGGCGAACAAAATCGGGGAAGCCCAGGGCGAAACACTGGGTCGGATGAACCCCTTGCCCTGCAAGTCCTCCAATTGTACCCGCAGCTCTCGAAGCTCAGCGGGGGCCATCCGATATGCTGGAGTGGATATCGGGGCTGTCCCGGGGTACATGTAAATATAAAAGTCTACCTCTCTGCGAGGAGGTAGTCCTGGAATGTCGTCGGGAAAGACGTCCGCATACTGATCCACCACTGCAGGAAAACTGGGACTCCGCACGTCAACTGCTCCCAGGATGAGGCTAGCCAACTGATGAGTGATGGGCTGACCTCTCCTCTGCCTGAGTCCATCCTGTGCTGCTAGGGCTCCCTTCTCGCCGGTGAAGGTGAACATGCTCCCGTCGGTGCGCACACATCGCACCTTGCGCCTAATGCAGTCAATCTGAGCATGGACCGTAGATAACCAATCCATGCCCAAGATGACGTCGTAAGGACTTGACGCTACTACAAGAAGATCCCAGCTGAAGCTCTCGCCTCCTAGAGTAAGCTCACACTGCCGGCACCAGTGCGTAATCGTCGATCCTGCTCCCGTAGGAGTCTCTAGCCGTAAGGATCGAGCCAACGGCTCTGTCGGAATCTCCGAGCTCCGAACAAGGGCAGTGGCTATGAAAGAGTGACTCACTCCTGTGTCTATCAGAACTGCAGAAAGGGTGGAATAGACACAGATCGTACCTCGAATCATCTCTGGTGTACCGTGGTCGTAGGCCTCTGCTGCCTGGAGCTGAGTCTGTCTCTGCCCGCCGACTCCCTGTGGTCGAGGCGGGCCTCCTGGTGGTGGTGGTGGCAGAGCCTCAAAGCGTCGCCCACCACCTGCTGCTTGGCCAGCTCCTCTGCCTCGTCCGCCTCCTCCCTGCGGACCGCCACGGTCGACCCTCTACCTCTGCCTGGGTGGCCCCTCCACCGTCTGCTGCCCCTCGGTACGACGGGTCGGGCAGTCACGATCCATGTGGCCCTGCCCGCCGCACTCGTAGCACTGTCTGCCTCTCGGAAGGCTGGCTCCGGGCCGGGTGCCCTGCACTGCTGAGCCAGTGTCCCGAGGTCGCCTGCCGGAAGGTCTGGTCCGCCTGGAACCCTGAGTCATCCGCCGGCTACCAGCTACCGAAGACTCCGCTATCTGCCGCCCTGCAGTGGGTCTCGCTGTGGACTCAGCCAGGAAGCTCTCGATCAGGAGGGCTCGCTCCAGTAATCCTTCCTGGGTCGGGATGCTGAGGGAGATCAGCGATGCCCTGATCTCGTGTCTCAAACCCTGCTCGAAGGTCCGGGCCCGGAAGAAGGGGTCCCGTACCATGTCTGTCGAGTACCGAGAAAGGTCTTTGAACCTCGCCGCGTACTGAGCGACCGTCAAGCTGCCCTGCCGCAGCTGAAGAAGCTCCTGGATGCGCACCGCTCAGAGGGTGGCCGGGACGAACTCTGAGCGGAAGAGGCTCTTGAAGTCCGTCCAGATGAAGGTGGCCTCATCGTGTACCTGGAGCATCAGGCTCCACCAGCGTCCGGCTGCGGCGTGCAGTAGGCTCGCCGCGAGGATCACCATGAGGTCTGCTGGCGTCCTCACTAGCCTGAAAACTCGAACGACCGCCTCCAGCCAGTCCTCGGCTGCCTGGGGGTCCGACTCCCCACGGAACCTGGGTGGTCGCTAGCGCTGGAACTCATGCAGAGCTCCGAGGCGTCGTGCGTCGTCAGCTTCCAGTGCTGGAAGCATCGGGGGCTCGACGGGTAATGGTACCGCCGGTGCCTCTGCTGTCAACGGGCCCTGTACCGAGGCCTCGTCGCTCGGCGGGCTGTCGTCGCGCCCTACTCTAGGAACCCTAGCTGGCTGCTGTCGTCGTGCCATCCTGAAAAGGAAACAAGTGCACCATGGTCAGAACAGTATACCTGGTGAGCTGACACAAGAAATCACAAAGAAAACTTGAAACACACATGCAATCAATGTTTTCATGCATTAAGTCGGAAATCAGGAGTCAGGGTCCTGGTGTACGGATACATCGGCCGCCGCACCAACACTGGACTCCCTGGACTGATAACCACACCCAATACGCTAAACACTATTGCTTCACATAGAAGAAAGATCAGAGTCTGCGGTAGAACCGACCACCTCTGATACCAATTTGTCACGACCCGTCCTCGGGGCCCGTGCCGTGACTACCCCAAGCCCGCCTTCCATAGGCCAGGGGCTGGCGACTAGCACCAAGGCGTAAAACCCAACAAAAAGGGAAGGCATTGCCTTTGAAAAGTAAACAAGCACCACAGAGTAAGAAAGCGGAAAGGTAAACACTGAGTAAAAACTGTACAAGCTGTGCTGAAAGTAAAAGGGGCCGGAAATACAAGCCCAACTGTAAAGTACAACTGAAAGGAAAAACAAAAACTAAAAAGGGAAAACTGCAGCGTCGAGCCATCCACTGGAAGTCCCACCTGAAGGGTGGGTACAGATAGCCTCCACGGCTCCTCGGGTCCACCTAACCGCTCCGAGTACGTCCTGCCCAGTGGTCCACCTCCAGGTACTATCCTGCTCCGCACGCCTCCTCCACGATCAGCGCTGTCCGTCGTCTGCAACCAACACCACGAAGTGCGGGCATAGCCCGTGCAGGGGTGAGTATAAGCTACTCAGTAGGGACCCCGAGACCCCCAAAGGTCTCCCGAAATCCACAAAGGATAAATCACGAAAAGAGATGCAATCACGAAGTAACATCTGACACGGCTTAGGTATATTCCCATACATATACCTAAGTCTGCAATTCCCCGTTCGGCTCCAACGTCCGAGCCCAATCACAACCCAGTCCACACAGGAAAGCAAAACGCATACCCACGCAGGATAGAACAACACAATCCACAAAGGAGAGTAAACAGTAAATCCACACAGGATAGCTCAACACAACCCACAAAGGAGAGTAACACAAGATTCAGCTCACACAGGTATACTTCTTCGGATGACGATAAAGATGATTATTGAACCATCTAAGTCGTCGGACCCACGAAGGATCGATAGGTACTAACCTTGCTGTGACCCACACAGGATCGGGCCCACGCAGGACCTGTAGGAGTTGGCTCACACAGAACCGCTGAGAGATGACCCACACAGGATCGGGCCCACACAGGACCGGGCCCACGCAGGACCTGTAGGCGCTGGCTCACACAGAACCGCTGAGCGCTGACCCACATAGGATCGGACCCACACAGGATCGGGCCCACACAGGACCGGTAGCACTGATCCACGTAGGATCGCTGAGTGCAGTAGTCGTCGCAGTCCGCTGAGGATCTCTGCACAGTCGTCGCCGCAGTCCACTGAGGATCTCTGCACGGTCATCGTCGGAGTCCACGGAGGATCTCTGCACAGTCGTCGCCGCAGTCCACTGAGGATCTCTGCACGGTCGTCGCTGTCGAAGTAGCAGTCGCAGCCAGCCTAGGGTTCCCGCACACAGTAAGCTCGTTTGGAAGGGTCTGCTCCACGAGCCGAGAGGCTGATACATCAACTGACACGAAGTCCGAAGTTGATGTATCCAAAAGTTCCGTATCTTCAACAGGAACTCAACGTCGCAGACGGCGCGTCAATCGGACGCCCGGTCTGAGAGATATTGGCATTTTTGTCTGAGGGGCCCTGTTGGTTTTTAAGGCAAAACCAACCCGACCGCACTCCACCTGCGTCCAAACCTCAGGCGGAGTATTCCAAAAGATCCTTCTCACTTAGAGGAATTCAACAAAGCTGACGGCACGTCAATCGGACGTCCGTAGCTCAAGATATGAGCGTTTCCGCTCCGAGGGCCCTGTTGGTCTCGTGTACGAACCAACCAGGCCGAAACCAAGTATTAAGAAACCTTGAGTGCGATATACAGAAACGATCGTCTCGATCCAAGGATCGCGTTGCCGCTAACGGCGGGTCGTTTGGAGGCACGAAGCTCAAGATACGGGCGTTTGAACGAAAACGTCCGAAGATGGGGGGTACGGGCCCGGGCCGACCCGGCCCGACCCCCCCCCTTGGGTCGGCCCGAACCGGGTCGACCCGGCCCGGGTCCGACCCGGATGGCCCGACCCAGCCCGGCCAGGGCCGGTCCGGCGCGGCCGGCTCGGCTTGGCCGAGCCGCGTGGGTGGAAGCCGCGGGCGCTGACCCGCGGCTTGAGGAAGGACCGCGGCCTGCGTGCGGGCCGCGCTGGCGAACCGCGAACGCGCTGAGCCGCGTCCGCCTGGACGAACCGGACCCGCCGCCGCCGCAGCTGAAGCCGCGGCGGATCTCGTCCGGCGGCGCGCCGGGGCGCCGCCGCCTCCGGCCGCCGACGCCGCCGCGCCGGTGACCCGCGCCGCCGGCGACTTCCGCGGGCCGCCGGCGTCGCTCCGGTGGCCCGTTTTCCTTCCCGTCTGCGCCGTTGCTCCTCCTGGGATATGTTCTTTACTGCGGAATCGTCAAACGTCCGTTGCGGCACGTTCCGTCGTCGACCGTCAAATCCGCACAAAACAAGAACGGCGGAGGGTCGTCGGGCCGTGTTTGTTCGGGCCGCGCCCTCCGCGTTAGAAATAAACAACTGGGAGAAAAAGATTCCACACAGGAAACAAAAATTTTGATAGGATTAAAATTGTTCACAAACGGTTCTTTAATTTCCTTAAAGAAACAAAGACGGGAATTAATTTTAAATGGGTAACTCCCATAAAGAAATCCCTACCTTGATGATCGTCGTGCGCAGGCGTTCTTCGCGGAAGAGATCATCGCGGAAGAGGTCGATCGTCGCGTCGTCGCGGGGAGGCGTCGCGTCATCGCGGAAACCGGCGTTGAGTCGGTGAACTCAACGAACCAAGAACAACAGATTTAAATTATAATTAATTAAATCTGTGTTTAAAACCAAAAAGAACCTTGAGCGGAAATCCGAAAGCACTTACCTCGAATGGTCGGTGATCGGAGATCAGAGATCGGGGATCGGAAGAACGTCTCGGACGAAGGCGTCGTCGATTTCTGGGTTCGGCGTTCTTCGCGTTCTTCGCGTTCTTCGCGAGGGAGCCGAAGAAACAGGGATCCTCTCAATCTTTCCAAAGGATTTTTAGGTTGGTCTTATTTTATTAACATGCCAACATACGAAAACCGGTTAAGAAACGAATGAATTAATTTGTTGAATTAATTCAACGAAAGAAACGACCCATTTAATTCACGAAAGAAACAACCCATTTAATTCACGAAATAAACCGCCCAATTAAACGGTCTGTTAAGAATTTAGAAAACGCGTCAGTTGACTTTCATTAAGACGGGTTTTCACGGGTGCGTTTCTTAGCGGAAAGAAACGGCGGGGCTCGTGCGGGCCCCACCTCACAAATATCCTACCAAGGGGGTAGGATATTTCTGGATAGCATCCTATCCAGTTCAACTCAGTTCAAGCCGCCTTTAAGTGGCTTCAAGTGGCTTCCAAGTGGCTTAAGTGAAATAAAATAAAGTTGCCGCAAAATTATTTTATTTCTTAACTTTAAGCCCGAAAATTAAAAACCACACCTGAGCAAACGCAACTCCGGAAGAGGCGTTTCTAAGAGAATACCGGCGCTGTGATTTCATCGGTGCCCTCAGAATTCGATTCCGGGCACCGGTTCAAAAGTTAGAAAAACCCGCT
Organism: Viscum album; assembly: GCA_963277665.1. NCBI lineage: Eukaryota > Viridiplantae > Streptophyta > Magnoliopsida > Santalales > Viscaceae > Viscum > Viscum album. Next base: position 926,937,246 of record OY728127.1, read on the forward strand.
CGTCCGTTCACTGAACGTACCCGAGCCAAACTTCGGAAAATGATTCCGGGCACACCGGGCCTCGGAATCAGGCACCGTCAGAAACTGCGTTCTTGTAAAATTCCAAAGAAAATTAAGAAAAAAAAATTCCTTGAAATTTACGGGTCTTTACATAGAAAAGTATCCAAAAACACATAGGATAGAAAAAGTCATAATCTAGAGCTTTATGCGATAAAGGGATCCTAGTTTTAATGGATCATCTGATACCTTAATCATGTAGAAATGGATCAACACCATTGAAATGATCATCTACATCCTTAAATTCTCCATATAAGAGAAGGTTCACATGGTTGTTTATCCATTGGTGGGTGAAGCTAATCAGTGGCACACATGGATCCAAAATATGATGCCTTAGGAAGAGATTGAAGTAAGGGAGTAGAAGGAATTATGGAAATTGTTTTTCAATAAATATATTTTATAATACCTTCATCTTAAAATGGAAATTTATTTACTTGAAATCAAGAAAACTGTGATGAATATTTAGTGGTGTGCGAGGAAAACATCACCGAACTTTCACGATACACATCCAGTTTTGTCATTCCCCCCAAATTAAATGTTGACCACTTCTTTGGTGGGATAAAACCATGATTATGAAAATCCCTCATGATATGTGAATTTGATAGCTATGAGGAAATATTCATATGTTCCCTCAATGTAAAAATTGAGATAAGTTAATCCCATGGGTATTAGGGGGATAATATAAAACCAAAAAATTCTAGAGTATAAATATTATATTTTATAGCAGGTATGACACGCGACACAAATCACATAATGAAATATAATCCAATAATACATGATAATATATTTATAATATTAAATATATTGGATATATTTTAATTCACACAGCACCCTGATATCTTGTTTTTCACAAATGAGCGACCTTATTCGATGGCTTGTGTTACACGCAAGACCGTGTTTAGCCGAACGATAATATATTAATTAAATATTATTTATTATTATAATGAGAATTATATCGGATCTTATTAATATATTTAAATAACTTATCAACATATAAGTTTTATATGAATATAAAATTTATTCATGGGTCACCAATTCATGAGACATGAAAATTAAAATGAATTGGATCCAAGAAGAAATATTACAATTTTTATGCATCCAAAAAAGTTTTATATTATTAAAAATAATTAATTACAATTAATGAATTATTTTAATGAAATATATATGTAATATATTTAATAAAATATTTTTTATATTCATCCATTATGTTTTATAGGCATAAGATAATAAAAAATGAAATAGTACACATAAAATACTACATTTTTATAAAAGTAGTTTTATTACCTTTTAATAGCACGCCTAGTTTAAAAAAATTTTTTTACACATTTATAAATTAAATTTGATAAAATATTCTTCATTTTTGAATTCATAATTCCAATATTATATTACGGTGTATTTTTGGTATTTTTCTAAGAAATGTAATTTTTAGTGAATACTGAAAATACTGCATTTTTGTTCAAAAATGTATTTTCATTTAAAGGATTATTAATGTTAATTTGTTTTTTATTTTTTTAAAGTCCCAGTATCTTATTTATATGTTTATTAATAAAATTTAGTTCATTACAATACATTTCAATTAAAAATTTAATATAAAATCGTCACAATATTTTAAACATTTTTCTACTCAAACCATTTAACTCACCCATCTGTGAGATTAACATTAATCTCAATTTTCCAACTTCTCTAATTTGAATTTTGGAAATTAGAAATAAAATTTTGTAATTATTATAATATTTGTGTTCTAATAATATCATCTTAAATTTTTCACTAAAATGATTAGTGAGGGTGATTAAAATTAATTACAAAAATTAAGGTAAAATTAGACTTAATAAGGGACTAAACCATAATCTTAAGGACCAAAATGACATGAAAACATGTCCAAAATCAATTTTACTCCAATAATTTGACCATATACCCTATTTGGTCAGTAATTATGGGCTAATGGTATATTATTAAGTGGACATACATGACAAAAAAGGTTATATAGGGAAAAAGGATAAAAAGAACATTCCATACATTGATCATTTATAAAACATTGAGATATGTACAAAACATCATATATTTTGTTAAAAATATCATGTTAAAATATAATTGGGCTATTTTTTATCATAATAGATGATAAATAATTTTATGATTTTATTTAGTTACTTAAAATTCATAAGAAATACCAACATAGTTATTATTTTTTAAAAAATTATCTAAAATAAATGATACTATTTGTATTTAAAGAGATGTTTATTCATTTAATTATTATAATTAATTATTTTTGAATATGAATATATCATATTAAATATATTTATACTTAATATATTTTAATCCAAATATTTTTTTGATATTTTGAAATTAAAATTAAATAATTAGTTTCAAAATTGACATTATTGTTATTCTACAATAAATTAATTTTTTTAAATGATTGAAAATTAATAAAAAACTTATTTTCTGACTAGTTATTTTATGTTTTAATAAATATTAAAAATTATATATAAATGAACCAATTTATCTTTTATAATTAATATATTGACCCATATATTGTAAAAAGTTTGTCAATAGGGTCTGAGTTGAAGAAGGGTTTTAACGCGTCACATCCTCCTGTTTTAAAATTAATTTACATAAAAAACATTAATTTTATTTAATATTTATATAAAATCTTAATAATTAATTGTATATATAACACCCCAAGCTCTTATGGTATATTTCTCCTTGAATAATACAATAGCTTGCGTTGTACGCAACATCGAGTTCTAGCACACCACGACCAATCAAACTAGCCATTCAAATAAGTAGTTATGAATAGTAATACCCACTTTTTGAAGTTATATAAATTTTATTTTTCATAATGGAATTCATTTTTGGAATCAGAATATCAAAATTACCTTAGGGTGAGTTGTTGGAACTTTTCTGATAACTTTCATAACTTGATTAATAGTGAAAATACTAAATTTAAATTAAAAACATCTTTTAAAATAAAAATAAATTATAGTGTTAAATTATATATTTTGGTGGTTTTTAAAAATCATTATATTTTATATTTATCATTTAATTTAATTTATGTCATTTGATATAATTAAAAATTTAAATTGTATATAAACACATGTCAGTCATTTTATAGTTTTTACTTCATGAAACCCGCATTTTAGTTTTGACAATGATAATTAATTTTAAATTAATTTCTGAAAATTATGTGTTTTGAATTTGGGATAATTGATTCCATATTTGGAATAAAATTTTCCAAATTTTGTAATTAATTATCTTTTTTATTTATACATAATGAATAGTAACTTCAGTAAATATTTTATTTACCATGGTTAAATGGTAAATATGGAAAATAAGGGTAAAAATGGAATTATTAAAATATTAAATGACACTAACACATGTCTTAAACCAATTGGATGATACATGTCTGACTGTGGGCATCCTTGTGTATATTTTGGGTCCCTATGGAGCTACTTGTATGTGAAAATGGCACTTTATAAAAATTTATTTAAAGTTATGAAAAATGTAACATAAACATTATAAAGACCCCTAAAATTCAAGGAAAGTTTTTTCTTAATTTTATTTGGAATTTTACAAGAATGCAGTTTCTGACGGCACCTGATTCCGAGGCTCGGTGTGCCTGGAATCATTTTCTGAAGTTTGGCTCGGGTACGTTCAGTGAACGAATGAGCGGGTTTTTCTAACTTTTGAACCGGTGCTCAGAATTGAATTTCGAGGGCACCGATGGAATCGCAGTGCCGGTATTTGCTTAGAAACGCACTTTCCGAAGTTGCGTTTTCTCGGGTGTGGTTTTTAATTTTTTGGGTTAAGTTAAGAAATAAAATAAAAGTGGTGCGACACTTTATTTTATTTCACTTAAAGCCACTTAAAGCCACTTAAGCCAGTTTAAGCGGATAAGGTGGGAACCACGATATCCTACCCACTTGGTAGGATATTTGTGATGTGGGGCCCACACGAGCCCCACCGTTTCTTCCCCTCTAAGTAACGCACCCGTGAAAACCTATTTTAAATAAAGTCAACCGGTGCATTTTCATAAATACTAAATGCCCCTATTAATTGGGCAGTAAAGTCGTTACAATTAATTCATCGAATTAATTGTTCGTTTCTTAACTATGAATTTCAAACTTTTGCCATTGGGATAAAATAAGACTAACACTAGGTTTGTTGAGGGGTTGCTTGTTGAGAGGATTTGGAGAAACTCTAAAGCTTGAAGATCTTCATCGTCCTTCATTGAATAACACAAAGAACACGAAGAACGCGAAAACACATCATCGCCGACGAAGAACGCCGGCCTTCGATGAAGGGCAATGAAGAACACCAAACCCTCAGAGAGCGACGATGCGACGCCATGTACTACGACACCGACGATCCTCCTTCCACGACATTTCTTCCGCGACGTTCCATCCCTGCGACAATCTTCGATCAACAACCGATTGAAGTAGCGGATTACGGTTCTTTTAATTCCATTGTGAATAATATCCTCAACATGGGTTTAATTGGTGAAATTAAATCTGTGTGATTTTAATCCTCAGAGTTTGACTACGCGACGCTGTGTACCGCGACGACAGCGACGCCCCTTCCACGACGCGACGATACTCTTTTTCCGCGACGAACTCACGTTAGACGACAACGTTGAGGTATGAGTTTTTGTTCATTTTAATCTATGTGATTATATATGCGGTTTGTTTAAATATTTGTTGTGAGACTTCTAAAACCACTAACGCGGTGGGTGTGGACCAACAAACAAGTCTGAACCCACAGTCCTATCGTTCTTGGTGTGCGTATTGGCGGGCGACGACAAAGTAAGCCGCACAGGCGATGTGAGGTCCTCGCAGTGAAGGATGGACCCTAGGAGGGACATTGGAGAAGATGAAACTCAATTCCGACCACCAGAACTCGTCCGGTGGTCCGCGGAGCAGCCCACCGGCGTGCTGTGCCGGCACGGCGGTAGGTGGCGGCGTTGCCCGGGGTGCCACCGGAAGGAGCCGCCGCGGCTGAAGCCACGGTGGTAGGGCGCAGTCCCACTACTGCGTGGGACCAGAGGGGGACGGGATGCGGCAGCCGGCCACATCATCTGGCAAGGTCGGCCCCACGCGGGGCCACGACTCCTTCACGCGGGGGCAGCGCGCCCTCCCGGTTCACTCGGCCGTAACGGCCGAGCCGACCCGCTCGCCACCCGGCCAGCGCCAGCCGGGTCACTCCCAGGCCGGGCCGGGCCATGCCGGCCGGGCTGGGTTGCACCATCCGGGTTGGACCCGGACTCGGGTCGGGCCGACCCAGGGGGGTTGGGCCTGGTCAGTCCAGGCCCAGACCCCCCCCCCCCGTTTTCGGACCTCTTCAGTCTTTTACCTACATCGTGGGTTACAGACCATTGATCAACGCACCGTCAGCGGCGATGTGATCCTTGGATTGAGGCGGTTGTTTTAACATACTAAACTCAATGTTTCGGAATATTTTGGGTTTGGCCGGGTTGGTTTGTATACGAAACCAACCGGGCCCTCGGAGCGAAAACGCTTATAACTTGAGCTCTGGACGTCCGATTGACGTGCCGTCGACTTTGTTGGATTCCTCTAAGTGAGATGGATCTTTTGGCTTACTGTGCCCGAGGTTTGGACGCAGGTGGACTATGGTCGGGCTGGTTTTGCCTAAATAACAAACCGGGACCCTAGAACGAAAAAGCCAATAACTCTCAGACCGGGCGTCCGATTGACGCGCCGTCTGCGACGTTGAGTTCCTATTGACGAAACGAAACTTTTGGATACATCAACTCCGGACTACGTGTCAGTTGATGTATCAGCCTCTTGGCTCGTGGAGTAGACCCTCCCGAACGAGCTTGCTGTGTGCAGGAACCTTAGAGCTGGTTGCGACTGCGAAGACGACAACGACTGTATAGAGATCCTCAGTGGACTCGACGGCGATGACTACGACACTCAAAGATCCTACATGGATCAGTGCCACAGATCCTGTGTGGGTCCGATCTAGTGTGGGTCAGTGTTCAGCGGTCCTGTGTGGGCCAGCACCAACAGATCTATGTGGGTCTGATCCTGTGTGGGTTTTTGTGTGGGTTAGTTACCTATCGATCCTGTGTGGGTCAGATCATTTGTGGGTTATTGCGGGGGTTAGTTACCTATCGATCCTGCATGGTTCAGATCCTTTTGTGGGTCATTGCGGGGGTTAGTTACCTATTGATCCTTTGTGGGTCATATCCTTTGTGGGTCATTGCGGGGGTTAGTACCTATCAATTCTTTGTGGGTCCGATGACATAGATAAATCAGTGGGAATATCTGATCATCTCTATCATCTTATGAAGAAGTACCAGTTTGAGATGAATCTTGTTTTTCTTTCCTATGTGGATTACGTTGTGCTATCGTGTGTGGATTTGTGTTTTACTTTCCTGTGTGGACTGGGATGTACTTGGGCTCGGATTTTGGAGCCGAACGAGGATTGATGACTTAGGTATATGTATGGGCATATACCTAAGCTGTGTCGAATGTGACTTCGTGATTGTACCTTTCCTTTGTGGTTTAACCTTTGTGGATTTTGGGAGACCTTTGGGGGTCTCGGGGTCCCAACTGTGTATCATATACTCAACCCTACATGGGCTATGCCCGCACTACGTTGTTTTGGTTGCAGAAGACGGACAACGCTGATCGTGGTTGAGGATTGTAGAGAAGGACGACACCTGGAGGCGGACCATTGGGCGGGACGTACTCGGAGCGGTCGACTGGACACGAGGAGCATTGGAGGCTATCTGTACCCACCCTACAGGTGGGACTTACAGTGGAAGGATCGACGCTGCAGCTCTACTTTACATTTGTTGTTTTCCCTTTCCAGTTGTATTTTACTTTTAGTTTGGTTTTGTATACTGGCCCACTTACTTTTCCGCACTTACTGTTGTACCCAGTTTTTACTTAGTGTTTACTTCTACTGCTTTCTTGCTCTATGGTGTTTGTTTACTTTACAGAGGCAATTCCTTACCTTTTTACCGGGGTTTACGTCTTGGTGCTGGTCGGCAGCCCCTGGCCTATGGAAGGCGGGCTTGGGGTAGTCACGGCACGGGCCCCGAGGATGGGTCGTGACAAATTTGTATCATAGGAGTTCGGTTCTACCCCAGAACTTTGGACTCTGATTTTTTTCTATGTGAAGCAATATTGTTAAGCGTATTGGGTGTAGTTATCAGTCCAGGGAGTCTAGTGTTGGTGCGGCGGCCGACGTAACCGTACACCAGGTCCCTGACTTCTGATTTCCGACTTAATGCGTGAAAACATTGATTGCATGTGTGTTTTAAGTTTTCTTTGTGATTACTTTATGTCAGCTCACCAGGTATACTGTTTGACCATGGCACACCTGTTTCTTTTCAGGATGGCCCCACGATGGCAGCCAGCTAGGGATCCGAGAGTTGAGCGTGATGACATCCCACCGAGCGACGAGGCCTTGGTACATGGCCCTTTGACATCTGAGGCACCGACGATACCTTTACCCGCAGAGCCACCGATGCTTCCAGCCCCAGCCGCTGACGATTCACATCACCTTAGTGCACTGCATGAGTTCTAGTGCCAGCGACTACCCAGGTTCCGCGGGGAGACGGACCCCCAGGCTGCCGAGGATTGGCTGGAGGCAGTGGTACGAGTTTTCAGGTTTGTGAGGACACCAGCAGACCTCATGGTGATCCTCGCAGCGAGCCTACTGCACGCGGCAGCGGGCCGATGGTATAACTTGATGATCTAGATGCACGATGAGGCATCTCTTCTCTGGATGGACTTTGAGAGCCTCCTTCCCTCAGAGTTCATCCCAGCCACCCTCCATGCGGTGCGCATCCAAGAGCTTCTTCAGCTGTGGCATGGCAGCTTGACAGTCGCACAGTACTCGGTGAGATTTACCGATCTCTCATGCTACTCGACAAACATGGTACGAGAACCATTCTTCCAATCTTGGACATTTGAGCAGGGATTGAGGCATGAGATCAGGGCATCACTGATCTCTCTCAGCATTCTGACTCAGGAAAGAGTACTGGAGCGAGCCCTTTTGATCGAGAGATTTCTTGTCGTGCCTTCTTCAGCAGAGAGACCTACCACGGGGCGACATGTGTCAGAGTCTTCTGCAGCAGGCTGTCAACGGATGACTCATGGGTCTAGGAAGACTAGACCCTCAGGCAGACGACCTCATGACACTGGCTCAGTAGTGCGGGGAACACAGCGCGGAGCTAGTCTTTCGAGAGGTAGACAGTGCTACACATGCAGTGAGCAGGGCCACATGGCTCGTGACTGCACGACCTGCCGTGCCGAGGAACAGCAGACGGTTGTGGGGCCACCTAGGCAGAGGCAGAGGCTCGACTGTGGTAGTCCGCAGGGAGCAGGCGGACGAGGCATAGGAGCTGGCCGAGAAGAAGGTGGTGGGTGACGCTTTGAGGCTCTACCATCACCACCACAAAGAGGTCCACCCCGACCACAGGGAGCTGGCGGGCAGAGACATGCACAGCTCCAGGTAGCGGAGCCCTACGACCACGGCGTGCCCGAGATGATTCTATGTACTATCTGTGTCTATTCCACCCTTGCTACAGTTCTTATATACACAGGAGAGAGTCATTATTTCATAGCCGTTTCCCTTTTTCAGAGCTCGGAGATTCCGACAGAGCCGTTGGCTCGATCCTTACGGCTAGAGACTCCTACGTGAGTAGACTCGACCATTACGCACTGGTTCTGGCAGTGTGAAATTACTCTAGGAGGCGAGAGCTTCAGCTGTGATCTTCTTTTAGCATCATTGAGGCTTTACGACGTCATCTTGGGTAGGGATTGGTTATCTACAGTCCATGGACATATTGACTACATTAGGCGTGAGGTGCGATGTGTACGCACCGACGGGAGCAGGTTCACCTTCACCGATGAGAAGGGAGCCTTCGCAGCACAGGATAGACTTCTGCAGAGGAGAGGACAACCCATCACTCATCAGTTGTCTAGACTAATCCTAAGAGAAGTTGACGTGCAGAGTCCTACTTTTGCTGTAGTGGTGGATTAGTATGCGGACGTCCTTCCCGACGACGTTCCAGGACTACCTCCTCGCAGATTGGTAGACATTTATATTGATCTGTACCCTGGGACAACCCCGATATCCACCCCAGCATATCGGATGGCTCTCGCCGAGCTTCGAGAGCTACGGGTACAGTTGGAGGACTTGCAGGGCAAGGGATTCATCGGACCCAGTGTTTCACCCTGGGCCTTCCTGATATTGTTCGCCAAGAAGGCGGACGGGAGCTTGCGACTTTGTGTCGACTATCATCACCTGAAACAAGTGATAGTGATGAACAATTATCCGCTACAGAGGATTGATGACCTCTTCGATCAGCTTAAGGGAGCACGATGGTTTTCAAAGATAGACCTCAGGTCAGGCTATCATCAGCTCAGAGTTCGGGACGAGGACGTGCAGAAGAGGGATTTCAGATGTCGGTATGGCCACTATGAGTTCTTGGATATGCCATTCGGCGTAACCAATGCTCTAGCAGTGTTCATGGGCATCATGAACAGGATCTTTCAGGTATACCTTGATCAATTTGTCGTGGTATTCATCGATGACATTTTGATATACTCGACGACTGAGGAGGAGCACGCCTACCACTTGCGGGTTGTACTAGACACACTCCGAGAGCACCAGCTTTATGGAAATCTCTTGAAGTGTCATTTATGGATATGTGAGGTCCACTTCTTGGGATACGCCATCTCTGAGGTGGGTGTTGTAGTGGATCCTGCGAAGATCGAGGCATTACTAGCTTGGGAGCCACCCAGGAGCGTGACGGAGGTGCGGAGTTTTTTGGGACTAGCTGGATACTATTGGAGATTTGTGCCAGACTTCTCCAGAGTTGCAGCACCACTCTCATCTCTTAAGAAGAAGGGGAAACCCCTTTTGTGGTCAGAAATAAGTCAGTAGAGCTTCCAGGAGCTGAGACAGAGATTGATCAGCGCACCTATCATGAGGTTGCCAGAGGAGGGAGTAGGGTACGTAGTCTACTGCGATGCATCAGGGACCGGAATCGGATGTGTCCTGATGAAGGAGCGGGCAGTGATCGCCTATGGATCATGTCAGTTGAGGCCGCATGAGCAGAACTACACTACCCATGACCTGGAGTTATCATCGGTGTTCTTCTCTCTGAAGATATGGCTGCACTACCTGATGGGCGAGCACTTTACAGTCTTTTCTGACCATCAGAGTCTCAAGTACATATTCTCTCAGAAGGACCTGAACCTGAGACAGCGGAGATGGCTCGAGTTCCTCCAGGAATATGAATTTGAGATAGTCAATACTCTTGGGAAGGGGAACGTAGTAGCCGATGCTCTCAGTAAGAGGATGGGCATTCAGCTAGTTAAGGAGGCGACAGAGCAGCTAGCCGCTTTGTAGATATCCTTCATGGATAGAGATAGGGTAGACTTCCTTCAGTATCTCACAGTCACCTCTACACAACTACAGCGGGTCAGAGAGGCACAGCGTTAGCACGCTAACTGTGAGATGCGGCATGCGCAGATATCCTCAGGACAGGCACTTGATGGTTTCTCCTTTGGAGCAGAGAACGACGTCCTTTTCAGAGGACGTACCTTGGTACCAGTTTCTTTACGGGAGGAGGGGATGAGAGAGTTTGACACTTCTCCTTTGGCGGTACATCTTGGAGTGGAAAAGAGGTACTAGGATCTCAGATGGCAGCACTGGTGGCCGGGCATGAAGAGGGCTGTGGCAGAGGTTGTTTCTTGATGCCTCACCTACCAGTAGGTGAAGGCAAAGCATCAGGTACTTGTAGGCTTGGTACAACCCTTGGAGGTCCCAGAGTGGAAGTGGGATGGGATATCTATGGACTTCGTGACGTGAATTCCGTGCACTTCCATAGGTCATGACTCCATTTGGGTGATTGTCGACCGACTAACCAAGTCGGATCACTTCTTACCCATTAAAGAGCAGAGCTCAGTGGAGAGCATGGGTCGTCTCTACGTTAATGAGATTGTACGGCTTCATGAGGTTCCATCATCTATCTTCTCCGATCAGGATGCTCGCTTTACTTCTAGGCATTGGAAGGGGTTGTAGGAGGCGTTCGGGACACAGCTACGTCTGAGCACCGCCTTTCACCCTCAAACAGATGGTCAGACGGAGAGGACTATACAGACTCTCGAGGACATGCTCCGCGCATGTGTCATCGACATTGCTTGCAGCTGGGAGGACCACCTACCCTTGGTGGAGTTTGCATACAACAACAACTACCACTCGACCATCGGGATGACACCATACGAGGCGTTGTACGGCCGAACTTGCAGATCTCCTTTGTGCTGGGCAGACCCTGGGGAGTCAACACTTGTAGGACCAGAGATGGTCCAGGCCACGACAGAGAAGGTCCAGGTCATCCAGGAGCAGATGAGGACTGCTCAGAGCCACCAGAAGTCTTATGCTGACAGGAGGCAGGGGCCACTAGAGTTCGAGGATGGCATGCACGTCTTCTTGTGTGTCTCACCTCGATGTGGATTACATAGATTTGGCCAAGGCTGCAAGTTGTATCCATGCTTCATCGGACTATTCCAGATCCTCAACAGGATTGGCGAGGTGGCTTATCGCCTGGATCTACCACCTCAGTTGCACCGGGTGCACGACGTCTTCCACGTATCTCAACTGTGGAGATACGTGCATGACCCGTCGCATATCATTGACCATGGGGAGCTAGACATTGATGATGGGGCGACGTTTGCAGAGGTCCTGGTGGAGATCAAGGATCGACATGAGCGGGTCCTACGTGGATGATCGATTCCTATAGTGCACATCATATGGTAGCACAGGAACCTTCAGAAGAGCACATGGGAGCGGGAGGCTCAGATGCGTGCTCAGTACCCACATTTGTTTCCCTAGAATATGATGTATCTTTATGGGGACGTAAATCCATGACGTGGGAGAGATGTAAGGACCTGTAAAATTCAAGGAAATGTTTTTCTTAATTTTCTTTGGAATCTTACAAGAATGCAGTTTCTAATGGCACCTGATTCTCAGGCCCGGTGTGCCCAGAATCATTTTCCGAAATTTGGCTCAAGTACGTTCTGTGAACAAACGAGCGGGTTTTTCTATTTTTTGAACCGGTGCTCAGAATCAAATTCTGAGGGCACTGATGGAATCACAATGCCGATATTTTCTTAGAAATGCCTTTTTCAGAGTTGTGTTTTCTCGGGTGTGGTTTTTAATTTTTGGAGTTAAGTTAAGAAATAGAATATAAGTGGTGCGACACTTTATTTTATTTCACTTAAATCCACTTAAGCTAGTTTAAGAGGATAAGGTGGGACCCACGATATCCTACCCACTTGGTAGGATATTTGCGAGGTGGGCCCCACAAGATCCCCACCGTTTCTTCCCCTCTAAGTAACGCACCCGCGAAAACCTCTTTTAAATAAAGTCAACCAGTGCATTTTCTTAGATACTAAACGCCCCTATTAATTGGGAAGTTAAGTCATTACAATTAATTCTTCGAAATAATTGTTCGTTTCTTAACATTGAATTTCAAATTGTTGGCATGGGGATAAAATAAGACCAACACTAGGTTTTTTGAGGGGTTGCTTGTTGAGAGGATTTGGAGAAACTCTAAAGCTTGAAGATCTTCATCATCCTTCGTTGAAGAACATATAGAACGTGAAGAACACGAAGAATGCATCGTCGCCGACGAAGAATGCTAACCTTCGACAAAGGGCGACGAAGAATGCCGAACCCTCGGAGATCAATGACGTGACGCCGTGTACCGTGACGCTGACGATCCTCCTTCTGCGACGTTTCTTCCGCGACGTTCCTTCCCCGCGAAAATCTACGATCAACAACCGATTGAGGTAGGGGATTGCAGTTCTTTTAATTCCTTTGTGAATTATATCCTCAACATGGGTTTAATTGGTGAAATTAAATCTGTGTGATTTTAATCCTCAGAGTTTGACTACGCGACGTACCGCGACGACAGCGATGCCCCATCCGCGACGCGACGATCCTCTTTTTCCGTGATGAACTCACGTTTGATGACAACGTTTAGGTAGGGGGTTTTGTTCATTTTAATCTATGTGATTATATCAGTGGTTTCTTTAATCACTTGTTGTGAGACTTTTAAAACCACTAACGCAGTGGGTGCGGACCAAAAAACAAGTCCGAACCCATCGTCTTATCGTTCTTGGTGTGTGGATTGGCGGGTGATGACAAAGTAAGCCACACGGGCGATGTGAGGTCCTCGCAGTGAAGGATGGACCCCGAGAGGGCCATTGGCAAAGATGACACGCAATTCCGACCACCGGAACTCGTCCGGTAGTCCGCGAAGTAGCCCGCCGGCGCGCCGCTGGAAATAGCCGCCGTGGCTGAAGCTGCGGCGGAAGGGCGCGGTCCCGTGACCACACGGTATTGGAGGAGGATGGGACGCGGCAGCCGACCACGACCACTGGCAAGGGCGGCCCCACGCGGGGCCGTGGCTCCTTCACACGGGGGCAGCGCGCCCCCCGCTTCGCTCAGCCGTAACGGCCAAGCCGACCCGCTGGCCACCTGGCCAGTGCCAACCGGTTCGCGCCCAGGCCGGGTTGGACCTGGACCCGGGTCAGGTCGACCCGGTTCGGGCTGACCCAGTGGGGTTGGGTCAGGTCAGTCCGGGCCCAGACCCCCCATTTTCAGACCTCTTCGGTATTTTGACTATATCATGGGATACTTACCTCCGATCGATGCACCATTAGCGGTGATGTGATCCTTGGATCGAGACGGTCGTTTTGACATACTACACTCAAGGTTTCAGAATACTTTGGGTTTGGCCGGGTTGGTTCGTACACGAAACCAACCGGGCCCTCGGAGCGGAAACACTTATAACTTGAGCTCCAAACGTCCGATTGACGTACCATCGACTTTGTTGGATTCCTCTAAGTGAGACGGATATTCTGGCTTACTCCGCACGAGGTTTGGACGCAGGTGGAGTACAGTCGGGTTGGTTTTTCCTTAAAAACCAACCGGGACCGTTGAACGAAAAAGCCAATAACTCTCAGACCGGGCGTCCAATTGACGCGCCGTCTGCGACGTTGAGTTCCTGTTGAAGAAACGGAACATTTGGATACATCAAATCTAGACTATGTGCCAGTTGATTTATCAGCCTCTCGGCTCGTGGAGCAGTCCCTCTCGAATGAGCTTGCTATGTGCGAGAACCCTAGAGCTGGCTGCGACTGGGACGAAGACGACGACTGTACAGAGATCCTCAGTGGAATCGACGGTGACGACTACGACACTCAGAGATCCTACGTGGATTAGTGCCACAGATCCTGTGTGGGTCCGATTCTGTGTGGGTCAGCGCTCAGCAGTCCTATGTGGGCCATGACCTACAGATCCTGTGTGGGTCTGATCCTGTGTGGGTCTTTGCGGGGGTTAGTTACCTATCGGTCCTGTATGGGTCAGATCCTTTGTGCGTCATTGCGGGGGTTAGTTACCTATCGATCCTGTGTGGGTCAGATCCTTTGTGGGCCATTGTGGGGGTTAGTTACCTATCGATCCTTTGTTGGTCAGATCCTTTGTGGGTCATTGCGGGGGTTAGTACCTATCGATCCTTTGTGGGCCCGACGGCTTACATGAATCAGTGACAATATCTAATCATCTCTATCGTTTTACGAAGAAGTATAACTGTGTGAGATAAATCCTATTTTTCTTTCCTATGTGGATTGTGTTGTGATATCCTGTGTGGATTTACGTTTTTCTTTCCTGTGTGGACTGGGTTGTACTTGGGCTCGGATGTTGGAGCCGAACGAGAATTGGTGACTTAGGTATATGTATGGGCATATACCTAAGCAGTGTCGAATGTTTCTTCGTGATTGTATCTTTCCTTTGTGGTTTAACCTTTGTGGATTCTGGGAGACCTTCGGGGGTCTCGGGGTCCCTACTAAGTTTATTATACTCACCCCTGCACGGGCTATGCCCGCACTATGTTGTGTTGGTTGTAGACTATGGACAGCGCTGATCGTGGTTGAGGCTTGCAGAGCAGGACGATACCTGGAGGCAGACCACTGGGCGGGACGTACTCGGAGATATCGGCTGGACCCGAGGAGCAGTGGAGGCTATATGTACCCACCCTTCAGGTGGGACTTCCAGTGGACAGCTCGACGCTGCGGCTCTACTTTACAGTTTCTGTTTTCCTTTCCAATTATACTTTACTTTCAATTTGGGTTTGTATACTGGCCCACTTACTTTTCCTCACTTACTGTTGTACTCAGTTTTTACATAGTGTTTACTTCTACTGTTTTCTTGATCTGTGGTGTTTGTTTACCTTACAAAGGAAATGCCTTCCCTTTTTACTGGGGTTTACGCCTTGGTGCTAGTCGCCAGCCCCTGGCCTATGGAAGGCGGGCTTGGGGTAGTCATGACACGGGCCCCGAGGACGGGTCGTGACAAACATATATCTTTTAGTAAATCAATTTTTATATGAGGTTATATAATTTATCACTTCGACTATAAATATTTATTATAAATATAAAAGGACTACCTACATCATTATATTTTATTTATAATTTTCAGAAATAAAATAAATATATTTATTTATGACATAATAATGATACAATATTTTCCCAATTAATTAAATAATCAAATACATGATATTATAAATATTAAAATAAATATAAATTGAAATTTTTGATGTCAGAATTTTTTTTAAGTTTCATATGATATTTTAGGGTTGATTAAATGTATTTTTTCGATGTAATCATGTTTTTAGGACATTCAAAATACCCAAATATTAAATAGTGTCAAAGTTGACAAAAATGAGTTTTTAAAATACAAACTATATTATTAAATAATATAATATTCCTAAAAATTTAATATTTATCAAAAGAACGTAGATAAAGTTATATATTTAATTAGTGAACCACTTGAGGTTCTCTTTCCATTATATTTTTTGTTTATTAACAATATAATATTAAAATACAAGGAGACCTAGTAAATGTAAAACTATTTAACCAAGAGTTAAATCTAAAAGATAAGGTTAATATGGTGACCTAAACGTGTCAAAAACTTATTGGTTGAGAGTATTTAGACCCACAACCACATTAGGCTCGAAATAAGTCTATTTTAATATATTAGAAACATAAATGGATTTTAGAATAGATTAATATTTCAAGCATTTCCTGAAGTGCCCGTCTCCTCTATTATAAAAGGGTACTTCCCTGTCTCTCAGATAGACACCTGCAAAGCCATTTGTCTCGGCCAAACCAGACTCAAATTTACTCCAAAATACACTCAATTAAATCTATAGGCCTTAGTTTTATCATAAATCCATCCTAAAGAGCCCTTTTGTTAAAATAAAAAGGACGAACCCGAAGAAGAGGAAATTATTTCATCACCTCTTTCAAGTTCATTTCTTATTCTGCTTCCCATTTATTTTTGTTTCCATACCAAAATAATAACCCCAATACCTTATATATAACGTGATGTTATTATAAATTTGGTATAACCATATTCATTATCTTATCTATCCTATGAATGACAAAGTCACCATGCATGCATACGTATGGCTTATCATCTCCACATCATGGTGTAGTTTGTTATTAAAAACATCCTTATTTTGATGAGTATACTAATGAATATATGTTATGTAAATATTAAATTTAACATTTTAATGATTCTGAAGATATGATATACTATCCAACTACATATTATTTCACCATCAATAGAATGATATTGTCGCTTATGCGTACGTATGGGTTACCGTCTCCACGAAGCGATGAGATTTCATTCCCCAACATAACCATTCATGAATAATATTCATTTTATGATTAAAAATAATTTTTCATGAAAATAATATCATTCTGAATGTTAATAAAATAAATCCTATCCATAACAATCATGACTTATTTAACAAAACATATAAAGGAATATGATTCAATTAACACCCAAGACAACCATACTAGAGAAATATTATGAACAAAGCGATATTAGAGGATCATATATGAAATTATATTTATGTATGTGGTTCTTGTATAATTTAATAAAAATGATTTAAACATTAGACAGGAGGTTAGCGTAACCTATACTAAAGAAAAGTACAAGGTAAGGGGTTTTCATATCACATTTATTCCCGTGAGATTCATGCTATATTTGCCGCAATTTTCTTTTGTGTGGTGTAAGTACTACCCATGATTATATTATTTGTGTAATAAAATTTAATTTATTGGTATTTACATCATCATTTTATGATCCATCTTTCATGTAGTGTATGTTTCGTATGTTACCAAATCAGTAAGGGAATTTCTAATTTCAATTTCCACTCATTGGGTTTTACGCACACTTCATTGATTATTTTACTCCAAGATTATTTATGAAATTTAAAGTTATTTATTTAAGTAGTATTTTCCACTCCACTTTGTGTGGATATGCTTTTGATACACATAGTCACTCCATTTATAAATTATCAACTCACTAACATGAAATTGATAAGGGTAATCTTAACTCAATTTCCATTCGTTGAGTTAAACATCGAAGTCATTGGTTTTGTTTTTATAAGAATATGTGTGAATTTCCTCTAAATAGTTTACACTAAATATCCAATCATATTGAGTGTATTTATATTTTTCACACATAATTATTTCATTGATTTATCCTTAATCTAAGGATACAGTCTTTATTAGGGATTTCATCCTAAATTACATTCCATTGAGACATCTTTGTTTCTATGCACCAATTAACTTTTATATGGTTTATATGATGTCCTTTGACATATTATACCATGAATCCCTTTATTCTCATGACATTTTAATGTTTTTATTATTGTTATTCCTAATTTTTTTTATTTAAGCATCTTTCATTTGGTTAGGAACTCTTTAGCTAAAATAACATTTTAAACTTTATAAAGATTTATTCTTCTAAATCATTCTCATTAATGTCCATGTTTTCAAAATGGTTTTAAGGATTTATTTATATGGACATGAATATTTTAAAATTAATATTCCTTTAAAATGTTTCAAAGTGTTAAGGGACACTTTGATTCAAAAATCTCTTTTAAACGACTTCTTTGATAAATAGTGGACATTTAAATATTTTCAAGAAAATGGGATATTTCTCTCAAATATTTTTAATGATTATTTTAATCAATGTCAATATCCTTCATTGTATTTTATCCTTTTTTGAATTTTATTTATTATGATAAAATCTTCCATATTATATTAATGGTTTTGTGATGTCTTTTATTGTGGATGTGCTATTTTTATAGTATTCATGGTTTGTGGTTAAAGTATTGACATTTCGTATGCTAGTTTTAATATGAATGTTTATTTTAAGTTTCAAAATTTTCATATGAGGAATGCATTGGACTTATTATGTGACAGGTGGGGCCTGCTATAGCCCCTCGATGCTTTGGTAGGTCTTATTAGACAAACTAGTGTCTTGGAACAAGGTCATGACAAAATTATTAATTTGTAGTCTTGGCACGAGGACATGATTATGTGGTTATGATGTTCGGCATTATGAATTCTATCATTATAAAATTTTCTATTGATATTACATATTATTAATTGACTAGTATAATATTCATTTGAATAAGTAAATAGCATTACTTGATTTACCTTTTCCATATTATGCTGATGTTTAAGTTTATAAGTATTTTATTTTAGTGTTATACATTACCTTAAATGTTTAAAATTATTTATGGTAGTTTCTGCTATATTTTTATCCTTACTGAGCATCTGATCTCACCCCTTTATTATATATAATTTTCAAAATTAATTGTATATGTAACACCCCAAGATTCCATGGTATGTTTCTCCTTGAATAATACAATAGATTGCATTGTACGCAATATCGAGTTCTAGAACACCACAACCAATCAAACTAGCCGTTTAAAAAGTAGTTATGAAAAAGAATACCCACTTTTTAAAATTTTATATTTTTTACCTAATGGACTTAATTTTTTGATTTGGAATATCAAAATTAGCTTAAAGGGAATTTTCGGAACTTTTCTGATAACTTTCATATCTTGATGAATAGTGAAAAATACTAAATTTTAATTAAAAACATATTTTTAAATTGAAATAAATTATAGTGTTAAATTATACATTTGTGTGGTTTTTAAGAATCATTATATTTTTTATCATTAAATTAAATTTAGGTTATTTGTTGTATTTACACATTTAAATTGTACATAAACACATGTCAAAATTTTGATAGTTTTTATTTCTTAAAAACCCGCTTTTTGGTTTTGACTATGAGAGTTAATTTTAAATTAATTTCTAAAACACCTAAGTTTTGAAATTGGAAAAATGGATTCCTTATCTGGAATCAGAAGTTTCAAATTTTGAAAATAGGTAACTTTTATTTTTAGACATTATGAATAGTAACATCAGTAAATATTTTATTTACAATGGTTAAATGGTAAATCTGGTAAATAAGGGTAACAAATAATATTATAATAATATTAAATTACCCTAACACGTTTCCTAACCTATTTTATAATACATTTTCAGCCCTGGTCTTCCTTGGGTCAATTTTGGGACCCCACGGAGCCACTTGTAAGTAAAAATGATACTTTATAGAAATTATTTTAATGTTAAGAAAAATGTAACAAAAACATATATCTTTTAGTAAAAAAAAATTATATGAGGTTATATAATTTATCTCTCCGATGATAAATATTAATTATAATTATAATAACATTTCCAAGATCATGATATTTTATTTTTAATTTTTAGACATGAAATAAATATATTTATTTATGTCATTGTCATGATGCATTATTTTCATTATTAATGAATGAATCAAATAAATGATATTATAAATGTTAAAATAAATTTAATTTGAATGTATTTATACCATAAAATAATTTTATAGGTGAATATGAAATTTTAGGGTTGATTAAATTTTTTTTTGACGTAATCATGTTTTTATGTCTTTCAAAAAACCAAATATTAAATAGGGTAAAAATTTACCTAAATGAGTTTTTAAAACAACTATTATATTATTTAATGATATAATATTCCTAAAAATCTAATATTATTCAAAAAAACATAGATAAGGTTATATATATCATTAATGAACTACTTGAGGTTCTCTTAGTAATTTATAGTAAGTTTATTAACTATATAATATAAAAATACAAGGAGACATGGTAAATGTTAATCTATTTAACCAAGAGTTAAATGTAAAATACATGGTTAGTATGGGGATAAAAATGTTCCCAAAACTAATTTATTGAGATTATTTAGTGCCATAACCAAATTAGTCTCGAAATAAATCCATTTTGATGTATTGGAAATGGAAATTTATTTTAGAATAAATTAATATTTCAAGCATTTCATAAAGTGCCCTTCACCTCTCTTGTAAAAGGGCACTTCCACTTCTCTCAAATTCACACCTCCAAATCCATTTGGATTTCCAAAACATACTCAAATCTCCTTAAAAATATACTCACTTAAACCTATAGTCCTTACATTGATCATAAATCCAACCTAAAGAGCCTTTTTGTTCAAATAAAAAGGA
Organism: Viscum album; assembly: GCA_963277665.1. Lineage (NCBI taxonomy): Eukaryota > Viridiplantae > Streptophyta > Magnoliopsida > Santalales > Viscaceae > Viscum > Viscum album. The sequence continues at coordinate 926,957,769 of OY728127.1, forward strand.
AGAACCCGAAGAAGAGGTAATTATTTCATCACCTTTTCAAGTTCTTTTCATCTTCCACTTCCTATTTATTTGTTGTTTCCATAAAAAAAATAATAAATCATGTACCTTATACAAACTGTGATCTTATTATAAATATGTTACGTGGATATGCATTATCTTATCCATCCTATGAATGATAAAGTCACCATACATGCGAATGTACGGCTTACCGTCTCCACGTCGTGGTGTAGTTTGTTAATCAACACTTCATAATTTGTATGGGTATAATAATGAGTATAAGTGATGTAAATATAAAATATAACATTTTAATGATTATTTATATATGATATATCATCCCACTATATATTATTTTACCATTAATGGAATGATATTGTCACTCATGCATACGTACGACTTACCATCTCCACGAAGCGATGATATTTCATTCCCCAAAATAACCATTTAAGAATAATATTAATTTGATGAATAAAAATAATTTTTAAGAACTTAATATCATTCTGGATATGAATAAAATTCATACTATCCATAAAAAACAAGACATACATAACAAAACACATAATGGAAGACGAATCAGTTATCACCCGAAATATTGATACTACTAAAATATTGTTAACACTGAGATATTAGAGGATCATATATGATGTCATATTTATGTATGTAGTTATTTTATAAGTTAATAATATATATTTTACCATTATATATGAGGTTAACATACTCTCAAATATGTAAATGTACAAGGTAAGGGTTTTTCGCCTCACTTTTATTCCCGTGAGATTCATGCTATATTTTCCACAATTTCATTTTGTATGGTGTATGTATTACCCATGATTGTATTATTTGTGTAATAAAATTTAATTTATGGTAATTTACATCATCATTTTATGACCCTTATTTCATGGGGTTTATGTTTCTTAATTTACCAAATCAGTATGGGAATTTCTAATTTCAATTCCACTCAATGGGTTTTACGCACACTTCATTGATTATTTTACTCCATGATTATGTGAAAAATTACAATTTTTTATTTATGTTGTATTTTACACCCCCCTTTGTGTGGATATACTTTTGATACAAATATTCACTCCATTTATAAATTCTCAAGTCGTTGATATAATGTTGATAAGTGTAATCTTAACTCAATTTACATTCATTGTGTTTAACATCCAAGTCATTGGTTTAGTTTTTAAAACAATATGTTTCAATGTATTCTGATTGATTTACACTAAATATCCAATCATATTGAGTGTATTTATATTTTTCACACATAATTATGTCATTGATTTATCCTTAATCTAAGGATATAGTCTTTATAATGGATTTTATTTCAATTTACATTCCATTGAGACTTATTTGTTGTTATGAACCAATTCACTTTTATATGGTGTATATACTATCCATTGACATGTTATATCATGAATCCATTTAATATCAAGATATTATAATTTTCTAATTAATTTTATTCCCCAATTGTTTGTATTTAAGAGTCTTTCATTTGGTTAGGAACCCTTTAACTAAAATAACATTTTATATGTTTTAATTATTTATTCTTCTAAATCTTTCTCATTAATGTCCATGTTTTAAAAATGGTTTTATGGATTTATTTATGTGGACCTGAATATTTTAAAAATTAATATTCCTTTCAAATATTTTAAATTGGTATGGGAATAATTGATTCAGAAACCTCTTTTAAAAAATTTCTTTTATTAATAGTGAAACATTTAAATGTTTTCAAGAAAAGGGGGTATTTCTCTCGAATAGATTTACTGATTATTTTCATCTATGTCAATATCCATCATTGTATTTTATACTTGTATGAATTTGATTTATTATGATACAATCTTCCATATTTTATTGAAGGTTTTTTGATATGTTTGACCGTGGATGTTCTATTTTTATACCATTCATGGTTTATGGTTAAAGTATTACCATTTTATACGCTAGTTTTAATACGAATTTTAATATTATGTTTAAACCTTTTCATATGAGGAATGCATTAGAATTTGTAAGTGACAGTAATTTCATGCTATATCCCCTCGATAAATCTATTGGTCTCATGAGAAAAACTACTGTCTTGGCACAAGGCCTTGAAAAAATTATTATTTTGTAGCCTTGGAATGAGGCCTTGATTATGTGGTTATGATGTCCGAAATTATGTATTAAATCATTAAGAAATTAGATATCGATATTACATATGATTATTTGACTAGTGGAATATCCATGTGACTAAGTAAATGACATTATTTGATTTCTCTTTGCAATATTATGCTAAATTTTAAGTTTAAAAGGCTTTTATTTTAGTCTTAAACATTATTCTATATGTTTATCCTTATTTATGATAGTTTCGGCTATATTGTTATCCAAACATAGCATTTGAGATCACCCCTTTATTATTTTTTTTTTCAAGGATACAAAAAGTAAATTATGATTAACATGCTGGAATAGGCTAAGGGATATGAGTGTGTTCCAATTGGACACAATGTTGTATTTTTTCCATTTCATAATATAATGTAAAACTAATGTATGTATCTAGTACATCAAAGGTTACTAAACCAATTAGTCTTTCGGGACATGATCTATTGTGATCAAGACAATGTTATGTAATAATGCACCGACTTTGGGTAACTGGGGTTGGGGTGTTATAGGAAATATAGTTTTAAATAAATAAAAAATTATTTTATCCTTAATGGTCAAATAAATTAGATCAGAAATCTAGATGATTTAATAAAAATCCAAATGAAAAAATTGTGGATTCTTAGAAGTCAAGGAACCGAATAATTAAAATGAACATATTTTTTTGGTGGAGGTTTTAATAGACCATTATTCTCTATTAATGCATTATTTTTACATATTTAGGCACCTTACGAAAGATATAAATCACATTAATGAATACCTTTGTGTATTTACCAGAGTTCCACTCCCCCTCCACTATAAAAATGCAAAAACTCTCCCGCTTTTTCACCACTCTAAGAACATTTAAATTAGACCAATAATTTCTCAAATTGTATACCCAAATACCTACCCTAGACCTAGAATCCTATCTTTTTTATTAAATCCACTCGTGGAATATATTTGATACAAACCAAAAGTAGTTACCTAATTAAGAGGTAACATCATCTTTGAAAATATCTAGTTTCATTTCAATTATACACCCCCATAAAATCAACTTATTTTGTGATTATATAACAAAAAATGTATTCTAAATATATTAGGATAGTTTTATATAATTTGTTTTCATACACTTACACACACCACCATATAATTGGTAACGAACATGTTGTTAATGTGTTCGGTGAACTACTAGCTCATAAAATAATGATTGTTAATTTTTTCCTTACCACCTCTCATAGTGTCAATTATGATGGAAAAATTATTTATATATAATATATATTATTTTTTTAAATAATTTATTCTTTTGGAATTTTTATTTATAAAATAACTTTATTCTTTCCATAATGTGTACAAATGAAAAATTTGTTTGATGAAGTGTGGACTACCACCCTCTCAAAATAATATGACTAGTTCATGACACACATGGAATATATACAATATGGTCATAATAAAACTTTGTAAAATATATAACATGAATATTATAATAGAATTATAATATAGGTATATCATATATATTTAATTCTTTTAATTCGACAATGAAATGAATATAGCGTTCATGCATACATACGGCCAACCGTCCCCATGAATAGTGCATTTCATTTATTCTATCCAAACATTATAGAGTATTATATATATATATATACTAGTTATATATGATAATTAACTCATTATTTACATTATGAAGATGTTTCCATGATATAATTAATGACAACAAAAAGAAATATGTGAATACATACTTGAGGAAACTAGGAAATTAACATCAAAAGTAGTGAAAATAACGAAAGATTATTAAAAACATAAAATAATATGTTTTAATAAGTTAGTAAATGATATTATAGACATGAATATGGTTCTAGTATAAGTTATTAACTATATAGGTGGATAAATTTCATTCCTAATCTATCCATGAGATTTTGTGTCGGCATAACTATGGATACATTTCCTTCTCAATTTATTTATGGAATGAGTTTCACTTTATTTTCATTCCATATTGATATTATGTTATCTATTTATTTGAATGGAATGTGTTATCAGAAATTTCCATTTCTATTATCTCATTGATTCATTATTTCTTCCTATTTATTTACCTTTTCTGTGTATTTGGGTGCACCCTTATTATGATTAATTTCCCCATGTTATGAAGAATTATTATTTGAATAATATTTAAAGGAATCAATTAATTTTATTTTAATGAATCACATTTTTAATTCTTATTCCCAAATGTATTATGGGTATCATGTAGCAATTTTGGTTTTCCAAGAAAACTAAATTGAATATTCCTTCAGGATTTTGACCTGTGTAATCACACCAATGAAATGTAATTATTAACAGGCTCCAGAATTCTGGGGTCAGGTCATTATAGATAAGATACAAAAATAGTAGTTTAATTCTAGAAATCCGATTGAGAAATCTAATAGTGATTATAAATTTCAGCATCCCACTTATTAGAAGTACGGAATAATGAACCATAGAAATTTCTTAATGGGGATAAAGAAATGATTTAGGTGTGGGAAGGAAGGACAAAAATACAAAAATTAAATATATGAGAAACATGAAAATGAGATAGTAGACAGGAATGCTCTAGTAAACCCGTAACACATTTTGCATTACTACAACTACATAAAACCAGGGGACATTGCAAATCAATGAAGTAAATCAAGGTTTTTTAGAAATCATACAACCTCTAAGTAAGTAAGGAGGATCTTTTACCATCAATACCACTGATGTGAATCCCAAAAATGAAGTGGTGATAAGGGAATTAGTTATTCAATCAATAATATAAAATTTACATTGTTATTCGCATTCTACTCAGTCCATTATATAACAAATGTTTATAAGAACTATTCAAACACCACCAAAAATAATAAGTGTATTGGTGTTTGCAATGATTTTAAATGGGGAAATTATTATATCTAATGTATATATCACCTCCCTGGTCATTATTTATTAGTTTAACTTCCCAGAGAACATTTTCATACATCCTTTAGTAAAAATTTATGCAATTCTAAGCATTTATTAGCTTTCCCTGTATAGAACCAAGCTAATCTATAGCGAGAAGGAAATAATTCACTATATAGAGAATCGAACCCATATTTCATATAATTTTAAAGAGGATGAAGATTCCATAACACTATCATCTAAATACGGATATTATTTCCCTATGTGCAAGTGTATCTATATCAAATGATTGTGTTTATATAATGGACATTCCACGATGACATGTATATTGAGAAGTAATACACTGATGTGTTTCATGATGAATATATTTGTCTTCCACATAGCTGAGTGGTTGATTTTTCAATGATCATTATACAGGAGGAATTACAAATATTCAAGACTCCATATAGAATAATTGTTGTGGAACTTTAGGAGATGAATAAAAAACTATAGTAGACTCATGATAAAGGTTTCATTATCCCATGTTCATCACCAAGGGATGTGGAAGTACTATTATATAAAAAAAGGATGGATAAATACACCTTTTCATTAATTATTGTGAGCTCAAAAACATCATGATTGGGAGAAATTATCCTATACTATGGATTGCTTACTTGTTCGGTTATCCATTTGGAAAAAATAAATCACCAAGGTTGTTCTTCGATTGACATATTATCATTTAATGGTTAGGAAGGATGTTATCCCCAATAAAACATTACAAACATGGTATGGTCACTATGAGTTCATAGTGATGCCATTTAGAAAAAAATAATTCTCTAGAAATCATTAGCGATTTGATGAATATTGTATTTCAATACTACATTGAAAAGTGTGTGGTAGTTTTTATAGATGATATCATAATATACTCCAAAATAAAGGAGGGGCATGAAGAGTATTTAAACACTAAGTTAGAGACCTTACAAAATTTTATTCTTTAGTCCAACAATAATAAGTTTATTTTCTAGTGGAATAAAGTATTATTGTTGGGGAATATCATCACAAGGAATGCGATATATGTGGATCCTTCAATGATAATGGATATCAAAGGATGGTTGAAGCCAACATCTATGATAGATATACATAGTTTCCATAGGTTATCTGATTATTATAACCAATTTTTTAGAAATTTTGAATGATTTAAAAACCCTCTTACCAAGATAACATGGAACAACGTCATCTTTTATTGGAATGTTGAATGTGAATAAAGAATCAATGAGTTGAAAAGGAGGCTTATCACTACCCCAATGTTCATAATTCCAAAAAATTGACAACTATTTTTTTATGTTTAATTGTGATTTGAAGGAGGGATAGAGCTATATGTTCATTCAAAATTATGAAGTCATATCCTTTTATTCAAGTCAGTTGAACAATCATCAAAAGAACAATCCAACACATGATCTGGAGTGGCTGTAGGGATCTATGCTTTGAAAATATGACATAATTATATATTTGGGGATATTTATGAAATATATACGGATAACAAAAGTCCTAAAATAATATTTATATAGAAATATATGAATATTATCCAACCAATATGGTCATAGCTCTTCAAGGACTATGACTGGTCCATTCACCACTATCCTCAGAATGTGAATAAACTGGTCAATACATTAAAAATAATGTGTCATAAAATTTTACCATTTATGATAATTGATAATTATATAATATTCACTGAATTCAAGAGTATGTACATGTAAATCATAAAGGAAGGAACACCATATTTCCTTTTAGAAATGATTTCTCAACCGTCTCTTCTTGAAAGGGTAAAGGATACTCAAAAAGATGACGTGATAATTCCTAAGAAAGTGGAAACAATAATAAAAAGGAAATCCTGATAGATTAATACTAATAAATAAGGGATTGTGTTATTTGGGTTGTGACTATGTGTTCTATAAATTCTTATATTAAGGAAAGAAATATTGGATGATGCGCATAGTTTGAATTTTTCTGTTCACCTAGGATACACAAAGATGTTTTGAGATTTCCAAGAGAACTATTTGTGGGAAATCATGAGAAGGTCATCAATAAATATAAAATGATATTCTTGGTATGTTAGTAAGATAAGTATAAAAGGGAAATTTCTGTGGAGATAATGAAACCATTACCCATACCAACATGGAAATAGGAAAATATCACCTTTCACATTGTCACTGTAATTCCAATGAAATAAAAAGGAAACAATGCTATATGGGTTTTTTTGATGATATTACAAATACTACACACGTCATTATGATTCAAAAGGATTTCTCAATTAAAAAAAATTCATAGATATACATCAGATAAGTTGTGATGTTTCATGTAGTACCACTTTTAATTGTGTCTAATCATGATCCAAGATTGAGCTCTATGTTTTTGAAATGTCTCTAGGATGATCAAAATACTAATCTGAACTTTATTATGGCTTATCACCCTAAAAATGATGGATAATCTGAGTGTACTATCCAAACACTATTAGAAATGTCGAGATAATTCTCTATTGACTTATAAAGAGGATTGGACCAACATCTTCCTCTAGTCGAGTTATCTTAAAAAATTTGTTTCTGGTTGAGCATCCAAATGGATATTTATGATTCCTTTTTTTGAAAAGATAATGAAAAAATTCATGTTTAGATGATATTGTTGAAAAAGAATATAGGTCCTAAAATGGTTGAGGAAATGGAAGAGATGGTTAATTACATTCACAGGCATATCAATTCAACTCAGAAATGATAGAATAGCTGTGTTAGATATTATCTATGAGCCCAAGTGATTGAATTTGGAGTCTTGGTATTCCTTTTCCTATATCTTTGGAAGAAATCCATGATAATTGGGAAGAAGAAAAAGCATATTCTAAGGTACATCGGGCCTTTTGAGATCCTTTATCGCATCAGAGCGGTGGTCAGTCAACTAGAACTCCCACCAAACCAATCTGAATTACATGATGTATACCATGTATCCCTCTTGAGGAAATACAATCCACACCCATCACATGTACTCAATCTTGAGTCAGTACCATTTGAGAACGTAAATTTTTATTTTAATTAGCTAGTGAAGATCATAGATTGTAGATAAAATGTTCAACCAATAAGACAATTCCCTAGTCAATGTGTTGTGGAGAAACCACATGTTTGAAGAAGAAACATGGGAACCGCTGGAAGTGATGAAGGAGAGATAACCTCTTATCATTTACTGTGAGAAAATAAAATATCAATGGAAAAAATTATTATGGGGGATATTTTAATGTCCCAAACAACTATAAGTAAAGTTCACATCGCATTTTTAATAAATGAATTATTATATAATATAGCTACAGAAAAAACATGTAATTATTTTTTCTCATTATTCAAATAGGATTTAATTTTCTCATAAGAAACATTACTATTTATAATATATCCATTGAACTATGATGACGTGATTAGTATAAATATATATTTTTAACAAATCCAATTGTCATAGACAATGGAATTGATAGCGTCAATCTATATGACAGTACCTTATAAATCCCATTTATTAGAGCTTCCAAGGGAGATTGCATTTCTGGTATTTTCCCCCGACAAAGACAAAGCTGAATTCCAACAATAGAAGCATAATAAAAAACATTTATAGGGGAAATTCAAACTCAACAAGATCCCAACCAGATGCATGTTCGTCAAACCATCGCATGAACGTCCCACCATCATGCACCTTACCGTTAGTGTGTCTGGATTAATATTTAACGGATATGTAACAAGACCATAGAAATATGATTACGTATAATATTTTTTATAGAATAATGAATATATTTCCATCCGATTATTGTTACTATATAAATGATTTTTACATTGATTCAAAATATCACAAATATTATTTTTGGTTAATATTAAAATTAATTTAATTAATATATTTTGATGAATTACTAGATTCTTGAAATAAATAATATTTTAATAAATATTTTTTATTAAATAAATTTTTTTAAATAAAAACGATAATATGGTTTTATTATGTCAATTATGATTTTTATAAGAGTTCAAAAAGTGTTATTGTCAAAAAACCCATAATTATCATTAATTGTTGGTATTAAATTAAAGGAGAAAATTTTAATATTTATAAAGTTATTAAGTTAAAATGGATATTATTTTTTAATTAAGATGTATAAATTATCCAACGTTGATTCTGTTTCATAATTTTATGAGATGGGTAAATTTTTTGGGGAAAATAAATTAGCATATAAATTTATATTGTAATTTATGACATCAAAATAATCCAAAATAGATGTAATAATTATTATAAATGGCATTTTTAGTGAAATATTTTTCCTTTTATAATAATCTGTTTTTTAGGTTTTTTGATTTATTTTATAAATCCATTATAAATCCTCCAAAAAAATTAATATTATATTTTAGGTTTTAAAATCGTTTCATTAAGAGTGTGACTCACCTCCACATAACCAAGGGAAATATATTAAAATTATTTTACCATGGCCTTAAAAAATAATGTATACCATTACCGTTTATTAGAAACCTTTCAATGGTCTGGGGTTTGGAATATTTTATTAGGTAGAGTCTGAAACCAAAATAACAAAGAAGTCCCCCACTTTTACTATATAAACCCACCCATGCCCCCCATTTCTCATCACTCAAAATCCTCAGATCACGTCCATGTTCTTCCCTCCATACTCTAGTGTCCTCCTATGTTACCCTAAGCTCTCGAGAAGCCCCTCCAATGATTTTTAAGTCCCACGCTCATGTAACGTATCATCACCTTCCTCTTCTCCATTCAAATCAAGAACCATTTATGGAATGTGCCATCTTAATTTAAATTAATTATAATTTAAAAAATTTATAATAAATTTCTTACAGTCCAATTGATTTTTGTGAATTGGATATTATTTATCCTCTCTCTTGTGTTCCCATACAGAAGCTGTTACTATGCTGAAAATTTATAAGGGATCTTCCACTCTGATCTTTTAACAATCACGATTTTTTGGTTATAAAGATTAATTTTCATTTTCTTATTATAGGATATGATATTTAATATTAACCTTAATCTAAATTTGATGTATAAATAATTATATTTACCCTTTAGTCTCATTAATCCTCCCATTATCCTTTATGTACATCTCTTACCATGCAAAAAGATCGAATTGATTCTTTTCCCTATTCAAGTTTCTCCATAAACATTTGCCTTATATTTCCAAATTCTAATGTTGGGATATTCTATTCCATGTATATATTACTTAAAATTTTATATAAAAACAAATAAAGACAACATTTTATCTCACCAACTATTTTTATTAATTTTTATGTAACATCATTACGCTACATAAATTTTACACCGATTTTCCATACCGAAACAATTTTATAGTGAATACCATGTCCGTTATTCTATCAAGGGTATTTGACTTTATGAACATATACATATTGATTAGGATATTACATATATTTATTCCACATTCAGTAATATTTTGTTAAATTATGATTATGAATGATTCCATGTCGTATGATCTATGTGGCACACTTAAATGTGAGAATGAAATGATTATGATGGGTACACCCAGATTTCGCTCCAATGAGTTGTGTAATTTTTATTGTCATGATATTTAATGTTGGGATAGGGGTGTACCTAATTCCATTATGATACCTTTTCAATAATAATTTCCTGTTCATTTATCCAATACCTATGTTTATGATTTAGTGTTTTATATTATTGCCACAATTTCAATGTTGTGATTATCATGATTCATCACACCTTATTATTGATGTTCCTTTTATATCTCATTGATATAAACATTTTATAACATGTTTCACTTATGAATTTTTTTCCCATTAATTGGAATTATATCTCACCTATTCCTTTTTTATGTACCCAGGTTATCTAATTTAGTTTATGCTCGAAGTAGTATTTTGATCACGTTAATAATGTTTAAAATAAGGTTGACAAAGGTTGTTTTTAATAATTTTGTTTTATCACATATTCAACGTGTTTTGTTTTTTACCAAATTCCTATAGACACTAGACAGATAAAATATTTGGGTTGTATTAATTGTAATGTTATTTAATAAATAAAGTATTAATGTGTACTACGTAGCTGGGTTCTGATAATTTTCATGAAAATGATTCATTCATACCAAGAAATTCAGTTTTCATGTTGATGTTGTGTTGTATTATATTGACCATAAATTACATGAAGATCGCTTCTTAGTGTTTTAATTCTTATAAAAGATTATATTCTTGGTTTTGACCCATATAGGGTTGACATTCATTGGTTAATAATTTTCAAAAATATGAAATCATAGTCCCCATTATATCATGAAATCAGGACAACAGATTCAAGAAATATTTATTCCTATAAATCATAAGTGACTCAGGTAACCCTCTAATATGATTCTATATTAATACAATGTTGTACACTAGATTTTTAACCTTAAAGGGCGATAATTATTTTTTACTAAAAATATAGTGGTGAAAAGATAATTTAGATCACAATTACTATAATATAATGAAAGGTAAGCATTATAATTTTGAACAAATGATTTATACATGTCATAAAATACTCACGGATCATTTAGCTACGTTAGCATATCAATATGATGTAAATTTATCAATTTTACCCCCTTGATTAGTGATATGTAGTTTTTATAAAAATATCAAGGTGAATTATCTTTATAAAAGAGAAAGCAAAAAAGCATCATAAATGAGAAAAAAGACTTACAAGAGTCCACAGGAAGAAAATTTACATTTGTCTCTATGGAGAATAGTTATCATATCACCTGTGACACTAGAGAGATGAGTACTAGAATAGTTAATGATTCCTATGTTTTCAAGGCCATCAGTAAGTCGGATGGCCTCATGATAAGAATGTGTTAGGATATAATACATTAAAGAAAAAATTTCAAGGAACATAATCCATTTTGATGTGATTTTCCAAGAGAGATAAATCTAACCAATTTTAATTACTTGAACAATTGTGGTTGAGTCGCATTCAAACCAGATTTTATTCCAATTTCTTTGTTGAGAAAATTCCACGACTATGATGAGAGCCATAATTTCTTCTTCAATAGTTGTTTCTTGTCCACAAGGGCCAATAATTCCTTCTAAGAAATCACCATTATAATAAGTGAACGTAATACTATATTTGGAAGGTCTTAGGTTGCCTCTTGAAGCACCATCTGAGTTGAATTTGATCAATCCTTCAAAAGGAGGTATCTAGAAGACTTCAATGGTGCACAATGGTTTAGGATAATTACCATGTTAGTGTAATTTCTACAATACAACATGGTATTTTATTGGGTTATTGTAGTGTTCAGCAGGGAGTTTGTTTTCTTATTGAGCCGTTGATAGAATATTTGAGAGAGCATCATTTTTATTGATGGTGGAATTATCATGTTGGATATTGTTCCTCCTAATCCAAATAGTATATATGGTTTCCACACATGCCACCAAAATGAGTATGTGGAATGGTTGTGAGAGGCACACCACAGAGATGTAGAGGAGAAGGTCCATTATACTGTGGACTTACGGTAGATAGACTTCAAAAAAACCCAATGACCGACTTCCAGAGAGAGGTTGCAATCTTGATGGATAGAAACAGATGGTTTATATCATCATGATGTCGGTGACATAATGCACACCTGGAGAATAATGAGATTCCATATTTTTGAAGGTTACTATAAACTATATTTTGGTTCAGATGCAGGTGCTAAAGTAGGGGGAATAGGGATAGTTGAAGTCACTTTTTATAAAAATTCGGAATTCCAGAATTGTTTCCTTAAAGTACATGATTATAAATGTGTTTAGAGTTATGAATGAAATTTGGAATTAGTTCCCATATAAGGATATAATCAGTTCTCAGAAAGTCATAAGTTGATACTTTAATGGCAATTTGAGGTGGAAGGGAGTTGATCTTCTCAAGCTGCTCCTGGATAGAGGAATTGTAGTCCATTTCCATGTCTTGGATTTTAACATTGATAATAAAAGGAGAACCTTTCTAGTTATCCTTACATAATTTTAAAGAGGAATGTTAACAAACCAGTCAGTGAGAGTGCATGTTAATATTTTGGAATAACTTTTTAAGACCTAGCCACACTGAGGATTGCATGGACATCATCTTCCCTTCAATCAGTCTGCTGAGAAATTTGGCTCTCAGAAATTCAAGGGAATGTGATTTTTCATTGATATGCCTCCAAATAAATTTTTCCTAAAGAGACTGATAAAAGATATAAATTTTTTAATTCCCAGTTCTCCAATTCCACGTGGTAAAAAACATTTCGTCCAAGGAGCTATAATAACATGCTATTCCTGAACGCTACCGTTTTGTACAAAAATTTATCAGGAGCGAATTTCTAGTATTAATGATGGAGGCAGGCCATGAGTACACCATAATGGAGTAAAAAAGTTTTAATAAAATAAAATACTTGACTAAACAAAGCCTTCCCTCCATTGATAGGGATTTTCCATTCCATGTAGAGAGGGTTATTCTAACTAGACACATCACTTCAAAAAAATAAGCAGAGTGAGGTCTTCCTAGGAACATAAGGACCTCAAGGTAATTGAAAGGCATGTAACCCTCCAATATTCCATGATATTGTATCATGCAATGTTTCCTAGGCGAAAAATTATTTTTCTCAAAGAAGATAGAAGGATTTCTCCTGTTGAGATCTTGTCCAGAGAACCTTTCATAATGATTAAGGGTTCTTTTAATGCTTTTAAAGTTATTCATGTCCCCCTGGGTGAAGTTTATAAGTTCATCAGCAAAAAAAAAAGGTTAGAGGGGAAGAGATACCTATGGATGCATGAATTATTTTGATTTCCCTTTTATCGACATTTTGAATAATGATTCTACTTATATAGTCCTTGTCAATTGAAAAAATAATGGTATAGAGGGGGTCTCCTTGGCTCACTCCTCTTGATAAAATAAAATAGACTTCTATTAATCCATTAATATATATAGAGATGTGTAAAAATCTGATCAGAAAATTAGTCAACTGTATAAATATTGTCTGGAATCCATACTCTTGCAAAATTCGACCAATAAAACCCAAATCGATTGTCTCAAAGGATTTCCTAATTTCCATCTTGGGAGAAATGTTTCCTCCTCTTGTAGTCTTCTGAAGGAGGTAGATGCATTCAGAGGTAGTAAAAATATAGTCATCAATCCTTCTTCCTTTGACTTAGCCATATTGATTCCAAGAAATGATTTTATCCAATATGTGTGCCTGATGATTGGATTGAATTTTGGAAATGATCCTATGTATAGTATTGATCAGTTCCACTAGCCTGAATTGACTAATTTAACATTCATTCTCCACCTTAGGGATTAAGACAATAAATTGATCATTATGTCCTTGAATGTGAGATCCATCAGTGAAAAATTGATTCAAAAATTTCCAAAAATTTATATTTATGAAATCCCAATAAAATTGAAATAAATGGTTGGTAAATCCATCTGGTCCCAATGAGATTCCTTTCTGGAGCCCAAGCACTGCATCCCTGTTTTCATATCTATAGGTATCTATGTGAGAAGAGTGCTATCAGCCTCACTGAGATTTTTTATAATAATTCCCTCCATTAATTGCATATTTGTTATAGGACCATTGAAGTGGGTCTTATAGAAGGAGAAAATAGGATTTTAGAGGCTTTGTCTCTCATCAAGGATGAAATCTCTATACTTTAAAAGGGATATTGGTCTATTAATTTTTTTTTGGCCTTTGATGTACATTGAAGAATTTTATATTTCTCTCTTCATCTGTAATCAACTTATCTTTAAAATACAATTTTTGTATGTTATCTCTAAGAACAATAACCATTTCAGCTCTGATGAGACTTTGGCCTCTTTTACATCATTACCAGATATATAACTTGGGGTCATTAATTCCTTGATATCATGTAATGTGTTTTCAATAACATGGATTTCTTGATCAAGAAGGCTGTACCTACACTTAATCCATTACCACATTTTCATCTTGAGAGATCAAATTTTTAGAACAATAGATAACTGATTACAATTATAATCTTCAAAATCCCATGTGTCTTTGACTAGTTGAGAGCATTTTTAAAGGGCAGTCCAAGTATTATTGACCTTAAAGGGAAGAGGTTTCCTCTCACTTTTCTCAATAAAGTTTTTCATAATTGGTTGATGATCTAAATTGTTCCTCACAGGAGTGACAGATGAGATAGTTTTCAAGCAATCAAGCATGTTTTCATTAACAAAGTCACAATTAATTCTACTTGCCCTTATGTTGATCAAATATTTCCTATACCAGGTGTACAGGGAACCCAACAGATTAATCTCAGTTAGATTAGACTCTTCAACACAGAATCTGAAATATTTTATTGAAATGGAACCAGAAGCATTCCCTAGCCTTTCATCTTCATGGATGATAGAATTGACGCCCCAATATCACCCATGATTCAGAGATGGAAATTGAGAGATTTATAATGTTTCTCTAGAGAGATCTTCTAATAGAATAGTTATGGGAAGAATTAACCCATTTTATGTGATTTTTCAATTAAAAAATAATGTGAGTATTAGATGAACTTTTCAAGCATTCTATGAAATTAGGTTGTTATATTGTTGTGAGGCTGGTTCTTATTTGTTGTAAATTGCTCAAATATGTCATTTTAATGATCACACACCAACTAAATATTGGTTTCTCATTTTTCAAATATACTTCATTTATCATTTATTAATATGTGTTAACAATATTATATTATAGTTTTATTATTCACACCAATTTGGGCATCATATTCTTGTGAAGATCAATCCTATTGAAAAAATTTCGCATGTATTATTTTCCAATGATTCAATGTCAATCCATGTTTATCCATGAGGTTTTGACCCCTTCATGGGTGATATTTCATTTTAATAAAAATATAAAGGTGAAACAATACCTTGGATAATTCTGAGTAATTCATTCATTGTACTGATTTGAGGATGATTCCCATAGAAAATGTTATTTTTAAATCATTCACATATCATTTTAAGATAATATGAACTCATTTTATCATTTATGTCCCTGTTTATGTGTCTTGAAACAATAATAAGTGTTTTGATGTCAAGATATTATTTTAGTAATATTGATAAATTTGATTTTAATATTGGTGATTTATTTATTTATATAGATGATAAATGACATGATGATCATTTTCCTAATATTAATTTCTAATATTATCTCATTTTCCTTATTTTGACCATTATAGAGTTTATTTTTCATTTTTTTAAAACCTATTAATGATTTAAAATTAGAGTTTCCATCAAAACATAAAATTTGGGCACAAATATTATCCTTTACTATTTCGTTCAAATGAAAAAATGAATTAGGGATCACTTCCCTATAGTTCCATGTCCATCTAAAGTCATCTTCTTGGTTTTGGCCTCATAACAGGTGGTATTTCATTTGTATACAAGTATCAATGTTATATGGTACTGTGGATTATATAGAGAAAAATATGAATTACATTGGCACATAGTTGACTCCTATAGGTTATAAATGATTTGATGATCATTATATGAATTTGTCATAGGAATCTGAACTTTATTCATAGTTTTGACCAATTTAATGTTTCTTAAAATTTTATAAAATGTGAAAGTAAATTCAATCATTTGATAATGCCGATAAATGTTGTAGTCATATTGAAAAGTGGTCTATTTATATATATATATTAAAAATGTACCTTATATCATTTTCATATGTTTCTATTCCTATCCAATATATTTTTATCATTTTTTGACCACTACATGTGTGATTATTTATAATAAAACAAAATCACCTAAAACTATGATGGAAATAGAAAACCACAATAACATGAAACTATGATAATATTAAAATAAATTACATTTAAGAATTTAAATAATCATGATTTATGTAAACAAGAACAATCAACTAAAACTATACTTCTCATAAGGTGATAAGTCACATATTAACACATTGTTTCTGACAAGATTGCAATTTAGAAATAATAAAAATGAAAAAAATAAATGAAACAGATAACAAAAAGGAACATAAATGGAAATGGACATAATATTAGATTTTTTTTTGAAAATACGGTTGATGAGGTAGATGATAAGAGTTAACTGGCCAAAAATATATAAAATCAATTATTTTTTGAAATTAAAATTTAAGATATATATGTATAAATATATATAGGCATAAGATGAACTAGATTCAAATGCAAATTTCAAAGATAGTGTTGGAGAAAGAGCATATTGATTTAAAAATATTTATAATATCATATGGAACATTAATGGTAGGTCCAAATATACATGTAAAAAATTTAAATATATTAAAAATGATCATAAGAAAAAATAAATTCCAAAAAATATTTAAAATTACTGCTTGATGAAAAAAAACACAAAAAAAAAACAATTGATGTAAATGTGAATCTTATAAGTTATAAATCATAAATGAAATGTAAATTAATTGAAAAAAGATAAATGTAAAATTAGAGATCTAAATCTGATGAACAGATGTAAATTTTCCTTAAATAAATATAGAATATAAAATAGAATAATATTAATCAATAAATAAGGGTGTCATAAAAGGAGTTAGAGAGATTGAAAATTGAAGAAAAATATAGATGTAAAAAAGAAACATAAGGTATAATATAAATGAAAAATTAGAAGTATGAAAAAATCGCTAAGTCATAATATCTTATTAAAAATAAAATAATTTTATAGTATAAAAAAAACAAAAGTTTAAGAGGGATTTGATATAAAAGTAAAAGGGGAACTGTAATTACTGTTCCCATAGAAAAATCGTAATCCCGGTGTAAAAGATTAAGGAGTAAGTGAGACTAATTTTGAATGTTTAACCAAAATAGGAAATAAAAGATGATGTATAATACAAAATAATTTCTTTTAAGACTTTATCAATAGCATATTGGATGTGAAATAAAAATTATATTGTTTGGATATTGAAATTTTAAGAAAATACTTACAAAAATACGAGAAAAAATTAGTACAAGAAAAAGGATACATTAAATACATGATGTAGAATAAATATATATTGAAAAGGAATAATAATATTTTGAAATAGAATCATAATTTATAATATTAATGACATATAATAGGGGACAAGTCATAATCAGATGTAAATTAAGTATAAAAAATTCTATAAATTTAAATAAAAACAAAAAGTAGAATATATTTTAGAAGAAGAAATATGAAAATAAAACAACATAAAAAATAAAAAAAATATAAAATATAAATTGACAAGAAAATAAAAGAAAAATATAATTAAAGGAAAAGGATAAAAGTAAAAAATCCAATATAGAGAAAAAAGAAGTGATAATTCAAAAAAAATTAAAATGTGAAAATTAATGAAAAAGTAAAATTCAAAAGTTGAATTTTTAAGAAATAGGTGAAAAAATTAAATGGATGCATAACTAGAAGTGAAAGATGATCCAATGGGGATAGGAACAATACATTAAAATAATTAAAAATAAATAGAATTAATATGAGAATCAAATGAGAGTATAAAAAAATACAAAGTAATAACCTAAACTCAATTGTAAAAAGAAGTAAAATCAAAATAAGTAGAATAATAATTTACAATCTAGAGGTTTGAATTAAGAATATAGAAATTCATGTATATAGATAATTAATAGATTTAATAATTGAAACAAAAGTTTGAATAGAAAAAATTATAAGATTCCAAAATATAAGATAAACTAAAGCTGAATGAAATAAAAAATAAAATAACAAATAAAAAATTATAAAGAAAAAAAATGAAATAATAAAAAATTATTAGTTTTTTTTTCACGTATACAATAAGACATGACTAGTATTTGATTCTGATATAGATGTTGAATCTAGAAACTATAGTTATAAAAAATGACATTTGATGTGAGGGATGAAGTAATGTTTAATGCATAAGTAAATTTATAATTTTAATACGAAAGTTGAAAAATAATGTATTTGTATAAGAATAATAGAAGAAGTCATAATTCAACGAAAAAGAATAAAAATTAAAAGTCATAATATGTTACCAAAAAATAGAAGGAAATTCCAGATTGTAAAAATCCTAAAAATAGATATCAAATTATATAAAAATAAATTTTCAACAATTTTTGACTTGAATGAATTGATGGATAATTAATACGATAGGTGATGATCACCGAATCTGAGTTTTTTTAGGAAAATAATCTTATATTCATGTCTTTATATATTTTTAATTCTAATAAATTAGTTTTCTAGTAATTTATTCTATAGTTCATATATTAATGATGTGACATTTATTCATTCATGTGAAAAAGTAATCAATGATTTATATCATATGATTTCATGATAATTCAAGGGAATTTTATTTTTTTAACCCTTTCAATCATATTTTTGACTATTACATTAACAAAATAAATCATTTTTTCCTATCATACCTCCTGATGAACTGATGTTGAGTCTATTCAAACATCTCCAAAATTAAATTATGTTCATTTTACGATCATTTAATGAAAATCGAAGGACTTTTTCTCATTTTACACACATTGACACATATGTTTTGACTTTTAAATCAATAAAAACAAACATTTGGTCATTGATAACGAACAAAATGTCAGATTGATGTATGGTATATTTTTAAAAGTCCAAAATAAATAGATATACATTTTATATATATTCAATGGAAATGGGATGTCTATTTCTTGGTTATGACCCTCAAAAACAAATTTGGAATGGATTTTAAATATATTTAAATTTAATTTATGGTCATTATAACCACACTAAATATCATATTTAAATGAGCTCTATTCATACATTTCAGAAAAAATGAATATACTATGAACTTGTTCGATTATTTTTTACTACATAAAAAAGAATTGAAGGAATAATGATGAAATCACTCATGTTAAGAAATTAAGGTTTCATATTGGCATGTGTATGGTTCTTATATATTAAAAATGAATC
The DNA here is from genome assembly GCA_963277665.1 of Viscum album. Classification (NCBI taxonomy): domain Eukaryota; kingdom Viridiplantae; phylum Streptophyta; class Magnoliopsida; order Santalales; family Viscaceae; genus Viscum; species Viscum album. The sequence goes on from OY728127.1 coordinate 926,977,671, forward strand.
CAATTTCATTTTTCTTTTTTGACAAAAATATGATCTAATTAGTTATATTTTACCCTCTTTCCATTTCTTTTTCATCGTAAAAATAAAAACATTAGAAATATTTTCACGACCCGTCCCACAGGGCCCGTGTCGTCCCTACCCCAAGCCTGCCTTCCATAGGCCATGGGCTGGCGACTAGCACCAAAGGCATAAATCCCAAAACTAGGAAGGCTTTACTTTTATAACTACAAACAAAAACAACCACCGATCAAGTGGAAGAAAATTCTAAGTAAAAACTGAATACAGATGAAGTGATGGAAAGTACAAGGGGCATAAATACAATCCCATCAGTAAAGTATAATGAAATGAAAAATAGGTATAACTAAAAAGAAAATTAGCTAGAAGGTTCCTAGAAGCTCTTGGATCGTCCACCACAGATCCTACCTGAAGAGTAGGTACATATAGCCTCCTCAGTTCTCCACGTTCGTCCGTCTCCTCCGAGTACCGACTCGTCGTGAGGTCCACCTCCGGGTACCGTCCAGTCCTCGTACACTCCGCCTCGGTCAACGCTGTTCTTCGTCTGCATCCAACACAACATGGTGCGGGCTTAGACCGTGCAGTGTTGAGTATAAAAATACTAAATAGGGACCCTGAGACCCTCAAGGTCTCATAAAATCCACACAGGATAAACCACAGTTGAAAGATACAAACATGAAGTATCAACCAATCCTACATAGGTATATGCCCATACATATACCTAATTTATCAATCCCAGTCTGGCTCCAACACTCTAACCCAAGAACAAAACATTCCACAAAGGAAGTAAGTCATCCACCATGTTGATAATTGTTGAAAGACATGATTCAGATCACACCGGAATACAGCTCATGAAGAGGGGTAGAGATGATTAGATGTAGCTTTTGAATCATCTACTCTGTCAAACCCATGTAGGATCCTGGAACAATATCGGTGCTGTTGAACCCAAATAGGATCATAGCATAGAAGTCGTCACTGTAGAACCCACATAGGATTCTGGTACAATGGTTATCATTGTCGAACCCACGTAGGATCCTGGTACTGAAGTCATCACTGTCGAACCCACATTGGATTCAGGTATGGTAGTTATCGTTGTTGAACCCACATAGTATCCTGGTATAGAAGTCTTCACTGTCGAACCCACGTAGAATTCCGTTACCTTAGTTATCACTGTCGAACACACGTAGGATCCTCATATAGAAGTTTACATTGTCGAACCCACAAAGGATTCCGGTACAGTAGTTATCGCTGTTGAACCCACGTAGGATCTGGGTACAGAATATGTCACTATTGAACCCATGTAGGATTATAGTACAGTAATTATCATTGTCGAAACCACGTAGGATCCTGGTACAGAAGTTTTCACTGTCGAAACCATGTAGGATTCCAGTACAGATGTCATCAATTTTGATCCCACGTAGGATCATGGTACAGAAGTCATCACTGTCAAACCCACATAGGATTCCAGTACAGTAGTTGTCACGGTCATCTCAGTCACAGCCAGCCGTAGAGTTCTTGCACAAAGCACACTTGATTCCAGAAGGGTCCACTCCTCAATCCAAGTGTCGATACATAAACTATCACGAAGTCCTGAGTTTAGGTACCCAGTATTTCTATCACAGCATAAGGAACCCAACGCGATAGACGGTGCGTCAATCGGACACTCTGTCAGAGATTTATAAGCGTTTCCGCTCTGAGGGCCCGGTTGGTTTCATGTTCGAAGCAACCCAGCCATGCCCAAACTTCGCCGAAACCTTGAGTGTAATATAATGAAATTCCTGTATCAATCCAAGGAATCCTACGCAACTGACAATTCATCGATCGGAGGTCCTTAGCTCATGTTATGGACGAAACACCAAAAGTGGTCCGAAGAGGGGGGTCTGGGTACGGTACGACCCGACCCAACCCGCCCTGGGGTGGCCCGAACCTGGTCGGCCTGACCCAGATCTAGATCCGGCCTGGCGGGCACGGCCTGGACTGGCGGCTACGGCCTGGCCCGTGCGACAGGCAACCTGGCACGACGGCTGGCCGAGCGCATTACACGCAAGGTGCGAAGTTGGGGGGTCCCATAACGTTGAAGCCAGCTGGCATCACCCGAACTTCCCAGAACCCACAGATTCTGGTTCTGCTCTACTGCCACGGTGGTCTTCCGCTGACGGCGTACGAGGGGTGCCTCCGCCCCCATTCGGCTGGCCGGTGCTGGCCACCAGCTCCTGTCGCTGGTGCCACCGCGCCAGCGACCCGCACCTCCGCGCTCCTTTACGGTCTACCGGAGTCGTTTTGGTGGTCTGTTTTGCCTCTTGGTTGTGTTTACGGCCACCTCGGGTCCTACTATTCACTGTGACATCCTCAAATCAGGGTTTTCCTTCCGTTCACCCATCACCCATCAAACCACGCAGTAAGAACTAATTTGTGGAGGGTCCAGACTTGTTCGTTAGCCCGTGCCCTCCGCGTTAGAGGCTCATACAGTAATCCAGCATATAATTAAACCAGAAACAAATCCTAGCTTAATCTCTAACCTATCCCACCGTCAACACCCGTTCTGTGGATGAACATATTCTGGGGGTCGATCCGTGGTTGTTGTTTTTATCCAAGGGAAAAGAAGAACATAATATAAAGGAATTCAACCTCTAATTCAAAACCCTACCTCGATTGTTGTTGACTGTTGGCGAGTTGCAGAAGACGAACATCGTTCTATCTACATCGGAAGGAGTAGAGACCGATGTAGTTGATTATATTCAACACTGTCAGTGTACTTCATGTGCGGCAATGCTTCCCTTCCTTGATTCGGTTGAAGAAGGTAGAAGGTGTTGCTTCACATTCTTCGAGACATGGAGTGTTCTTCGTTGAGAGATTAGAAGTTATCCTTAGTTCTTCACTTCCTCTATTCCACCAAAATAATGCCAACCAACGTAAAATAATAGGCTCCCCATTATTTTAATGTGCCATGAATTTCAAATAAATTCAAACACTCTAGTTAATTAATGATGACATTAATTAATTGCATTGGCACACTTAATGGGGGGAGGAAGTTGGAGAGTTCACCCACATTAAAGATGAGTGTTGGCTTTAATAAATTCAAGGGAGTTTAAGGGTTTTAAGGGGAGTTGAGTGGTTAGGGGATCATGTGGGCCCCACCACATAACATCCTCTAATGGGATTTTATTTGGGGGTGGGCCCCTCCACCAACTTCCCTTTGGAGAAATTAACCACAAAATTTTTTAAAAAAAATATTATACACATATTTTTTATTAAATTAGAAATCCCCCAAAAATTGACTTCCACTCCCGATAAAATGCCACTGCAGTGAAGGTCTCCTTAAGAGATTACCGGAACTGCGAGTTCATCAGTGCCCTCATATTTCAATTTCGGGCATCAGTTCAATTGATATAAAATCTCACATGTACGTTCACTAAACATACCCGAACAAAACTTTAGAAATTGATTTTGGGCACACCGGGCCTCGGAATCAGGTGCTTTCAGAAACTGGAGACTCATAAAATTCCAATGTATTTAAGAAAAAAAAATTCACAGGATTTCCAGGTCATTACATTCTCTCCACCTCAGTTATTTACATCCCCATAAGATACAACACACACTAAGGGAACAAATGGGGGTACTAATCACGCATCTGATCCTCCCGCTCCATTGTGCTCACTATGAGGTTCAACATGCTTCCAACAAATGTTCACCAGAGGAATTGACCATCCAGGTAGGACCTGCTCCTGTCGGTCCTCAATCTCCACTGGAACCTCCATGAAAGTCACCCCGTCATTGATATCTAGCTCCTCGTGGTTGATGATGTGGGACGGATCGTGTACATATATTCTCAGCTGAGATACATGGAAGACATCATGCACCCAATGCAACTAAGGTGGAAGGGCCAATTTGTAATACACCTTGCCTACCCTACTGAGGACCTGAAAAGGTCCAACGAATCACAAATATAACTTTCCGCCTCAGCTAAATATCTGTAGACCACGTCAAGGTGAGACCCGTAGAGATATGTAGTTTCCATCCTCGAATTCAAGAGGTCTATGTCTCCTATCATCATATAACTTCTATCGGCTCTAAACAGTCTTTATCTGCTCTTAGATGACCTGCACCTCCTCTGTGGTAGATCATACCATCTCTGGTTAGTAGGAAGTTGGATGACTAGGTAAGTCGGCCGACGTTCACCCAAATCAAGTTGTGTCTCCTGGACATACGTGGAAGACCCATCACGAAGTCTATGGATATATCATCCCTCCTACACTTTGGGACCTCTAAAGGCTGAACCATGCCTGCTGGTACCTGATGCTCCGCGTTCACTTGGTGACAAGTGAGGCATCAAGAGACAAACTCCGCTACTGTCTTATTCATACCTAGCTACCAGTGCTATCCGTAATGGTCCTAGTACATCTTTACCACTCTTAGATGTACCGCTAAAGGGGATGTGTGGAACTCTAGCAACACTTCCTCCTGAAGTTAATCTGGTACCATGGTACGTCTTCTCTAAGGAATGATGTGATCCCCACCTTTAGAAAAATTCTTCGGGTGCCTGCCCTGGGGATATCTGAGCACGTCGTGTCTCACAGTCAGCGTCCCCATGCTACACCTCCTTGAATCTCTGAAGAAGTGGGGATGTGTCTGTGAGAGGCTGTAGAAAGGCTGCTTCATCCCGATCCACAAATGATATCTGCAACGTGGCTAGCTACTCTATTGTCTCTCCTAGCAGCTGAATGCGTGTTCGCCTATTGAGAGCATCGGATACAACGTTCCCCTTTCCAGGAGTATAGATTACCTCTAGGTCATAGTCCTGGAAGAATTCAGGTCATTTCCGTTGTCTCCGGTTCATTTCCTTCTAATAGAAAATATACCTGAGACTCTGGTGGTTAGAGTATACTATAAATAATTCACCCAACGAACTGTGGGTGATACTAGCCAATTTAAAAGAACTCTTCTACACCCTTCTTTGCCTACGTCCTATAAGATTTTCTAAGATTTCTCCTTTTCCAAAAAGTGAAATCCCGTCTCATACCAAGGATGAACCACACCCATTTCCTAATACAGTCTATCCTGACATGAACGGTACTAATTCATGCCTTGGACAACATCGTAAGGCCTCGATGCTACTACCATGAGATCTAACTATTACTCGCACCTCCAAGGCTTGAGTCACACTGTCGGCATCAATGTGCGGTCTCTAGGACTCCTCCAGTAGGAATATTGAATGTGAGGGTCAAGTCAATGGTTTCATCCGGAATCTCTTAGTCTTATCCACACAAAAGGTAGGAAATCAAACGTCACAAGGATAAGTGTCTTTTATTAATGTATCTCAAAGTACATAGACACAAAGCAAACAAAAACAATGAAATCAAAGAAGCTTGAAGCTTTATGAACAAAGGACTTTATGCTTGGAAATAGTCTCTCTCTTGTCCACCTACTGCTCAGCCAGCTCCTCTTCCACGTCCTCCTACTCCTGGTGGACCACTATAGTCGAACCTTTGACTCTGCCTGGGAGGTCCCTCTACTTTCTGCTACTCATCTGCAGGGCCGGTTGGGCAGTCTCGAGCCATGTGACCCTGCCCGCCACATGAATAGCACTGCATGCACCTCATATGGCTAGCTTTGTCTTGTTTGCCCCCCACAACCGAACCAGAGTCGTCCAGTCAACCAACTGTGGGTCTGGTCCTCTTCGAACCCTACGTCATCTGTCTACTTCCAGTTGCAGAACACTCTGGTGCGTGTCGACTAGTGGTGGGTCTCACTGCTGGATACTATTCAGTAAGGAAACTCTCCACTAGGAGGGCTCTCTCCAATACCCCCGTCTGTATTGTAATGTTGAGAGAGATCATTGAAGCTCTGATCTCATGCCTGAGTCCCTGCTCAAAGGTCTGGGCCCTGAAGAATGGGTCCCATACCATATCCGTAGAGTAGCGTGAGAGTTCGGTGAACCTCGCTGAGTACTAAGCTACTGTCATGCAGCTCTGCTGTAGATGAAGTAACTCCAGAATCTGCACCACATGAAGGGTGGCTGGTACAAAATTTTCCTGGAACAGGCTCTCGAAGTCTGTCCAGAGTAGTGATGCCTCATCCTGCACCTGGAGCATCAGGCTCCACTATATGCCTGCTACTGTCTGCAGGAGACTCGCGGCAAGGATCACCATGAGGTCGGCTGGTGTCCCTACCAATATAAAAAATCTCACAACATCCTTTATCCAATCCTCAACTTCCTGTGGGTCCGTCTCTCAGTAGAACCTGGGCAACCACTATCGATGGAACACATGCAACACACCCAGGCGGCATGCACTATCTGATGCTGGAGCTGCTGGTATCGGTGGCCCAGTGGGTAGTGGTACTGCCAATACCTCTTCTGTGATGGGGCCCTACATCAATGCCCCATCGCTCGGTGGGCTACCATCCCGTACATAACTCGGAACCCTAGCTGACTGCCTTCATGGGGCCATACTGGAAAGAAACATGTGCCCCATGGTTTAAACTGTATACCTGGTGAGCTGACACAAAGTAATCAAAAAGAAAAAATTTCAAAGAAAACACACATGCAATCAGTGTTTTCGTGCACTGGTTCGGAGATCAAAAGATAGAGTCCTAGTGTATGGATATGTCGGCCGCCACACGAACAATGGTTTCCCTAAACTGATAACCACACACAATAAAACATAACACTATTTCCATTACAAGAATCATAGTTCATGTTCTGCGGTAGAACCGACTCCTATAATACCAATTTGTCCAGACCCATCCCTCGGGGACCACGTGGTAACTACCCCAAGCCCGCCTTCCATAGGCCAGGGATTGACGACTATCACCAAAGGCATAAATCCCTAAACTGGGAAGGCTTTTCCTTTATAACTGCTAACAAACACTACCAGAGATCAAGCGGAAGAAAACTATAAGTAAAAACTGAATACCGAAGAAGTTCTAGAAAGTACAAGGGCCAAAAATTCAAGCCCAATAGTAAAGTATAAGGAAAGGACAAATAGGTACAACTAAAAATACAAACAAATGGAAGGTGCCTAGCAGCTCCTGGATCATCCACCACAAATCCTACCTGAAGGGTAGGTATAGATATCCTCCTCAGTGCTCCATGTCTATCCATCTCCTCTGGGTGCCGAATCGTCGTGAGGTCCACCTCTGGGTACCATCCAGTCCTCGTACACTCCACCTCAGTCAACACTCTATGTCATCTGCATCCAACACAATGAGGTGCGGGAAAAGATCTTGTAGGGGTGAGTATAATGATACTCAGTGAGGACCCTGAGAGCCTCAAGGTATCAAAAAATCCATAAAGGATAACCCATAGTAGAAAGATACAAACACGGACTATCATCCAACCCTACTTAGTTATATGACCATAAAGATACCTATGTTATCAATCACAGTCTGACTCCAACTCTCGAGCCCAAGCACAATCCATTTCACAAAAGAAGTAAGTCAATCACCACGTTGATAATGGTTGAAAAACATGACACAACTCACACATTTATACAACTCCATAAGAGGGGTAGATATGATTAGATGTAGCATCTAAATCATCTCCTCTGTAGAACCCACGTAGGATCCTGGAACAATATTAGCACTATCGATCCCACGTAGGATCCCGGTATAGAATTAATCATTATCGAACCCACGTATGATTCCGATATAGTAGTTATTGTTGTTGAACCCACGTAGGATCCGGGTATAGAAGTTGTCACTGTGAACCCACGTAGATTTCTGGTACAGTAGTTATCTATGTCGAACCCACGTAGGATCCTGGTATAGAATTCGTCACTATCAAACCCACGTAGGATTTCAGTACAGTATTTATCGCTATCGAACCCACGTAGGATCCTGGTACAGAAGTCCTCACTATAGAACCCACGTAGGATTCCGATACAGTAGTTATCGCTGTCGAACCCACGTAGGATCCTGGTACAGAAGTCGTCACTGTAGAACCCATGTAGGATTCTAGTACAGTAGTTATCGCTATCGAACCCATGTCAGATCCTGGTATAGAAGTCGTCACTATCAAACCCACATAGGATTCTGGTACAGTAGTCATCACTATCGAACCAACATAGTATCCTGGGGCTGAAGTCGTCACTGTCAAACCCACATAGGATTCTGGCATAGTAGTTATCACTGTCATCTCAGTCGAAGCCAGCCCTAGGGTTCCCGCACACAGCACGTTCGATTCCAGGAGGGTCCGCTCCTCAAGCCAAGTGTCGATACATTAACTATCAAAACGTCAAGATTTGATGTATCCAGTTGTTCCATGTCATCATTAGGAACCCAACGCAACAAATGGTGGATCAATTGGACGCCCGGTCTGAGATTTATAAGCGTTTCTGCTCCGACGACCCGGTTGGTTTCGGGTTCGAACCAACCCAGACATACCCAAAATTTTCCAAAACCTTGATTGTAATATACCGAAAAGACTGTCTCGATCCAAGGAATCCTACGCAACTGATGGTGAATCGATCGGAGAACCGTAGCTCATGTTATGGGTGATATACCAAAAGTGGTCTGAAGAGGGGTGTCTGGGTCCGGTTCGACCTGGCCCAACCGGCCCTGGGTCGGCCCGAACCGGGAGACCCGACCCGGATCCAGGTTTGGCCCGGTAGGGTGCGGCCCGACCCGGTGTGCATGGCCTGACCCGGTGGCTACGGCCCAACCCACGCGAGGACGGCCCGACCCGGCAGCTGGCCGAATGTGTTATGCGCAAGGCGGGGAGCAGGGGGGCCTCAGTGTCCCATAACAGCGGTGCCAGCTCAAGCCGCCCAAACTACCCGGAACCCGTGGATGTGGGATCCGCTCTGCCACTGTGGCTGGTGCCGCGACGGCCTTCTGTTAGTGGCTCGTGAGGGGTGTCACCGCCCCTAGGCGGTCGGCTAGTGCCGGTCGCCTTCTCTGGTCGCCGACGCCACCGCACCGGCGACCCGCGCTGCCGCGCTCCTCCGCGGGCCACCAGAGTCATTCCAGTGGTCCGTTTTCCCTCTCGTCTATGCTTATGGCCTCCTCGGGTCCTGATATTCACTACGACGACATCAAATCAGGGCTTCCCTTTTGTTCACCCATCGCCCATAAACCGCGCATCAAGAATGAATTGGTGGAGGGTCCAGACACTAATGGAATTGAAGGTTTTACCCACGGTTCTTTACCAACGGTTTAAGAAAACCATTGGTAAAGAAGGACCAGGACACCCTTTACCACGGGTTTTCTTGAACCGTTGGTATAGGGATGTTTGAGTCACCCTTCACCAACGGTTCTATAGAACTGTTGGTGAAGGGTGACTGAAAGACCCCTTTACCAACAGTTTTTAAAAACCGTTGGAAAATTTTTACCCCAAAAACTGTTGGCCACACCTCTCCCCCATTAGCGACAGAACCCTAAATCGGCAGCACTCGGTTCCTCTCATGACTTCCTCCATCCGAACCGCTGAAACTCTATCGGATTAATCTCAAATATGGTAATTTCTTCTTTATACACATAAAATATTCAAGTTCTACCTTGTTTTTATTTTTATTCATCTATTATTTTAGTTTTATCTTTTGATTTTGATGTGTATACCATTTTTTTGTGTTTTTATTTAATCTAGACTTTCTCTATTCCAATCCATTTAATTAATTAAATCTTTAACCCTCCATCGAAGAAGAAACATCTCAAATTAATTACAGTTGGATTCCATATTTTCTAAGTATGTGTTTTATCCCCTTTATTCATCTTGTAATAAATTGTTAGTTGGAAATTTATTTATGTGGGTATTAATTTTTAGCAAAGTTTCTATGAATTTTTTCATTGAAATTCCTTGTGAAATATTATCTAACCCTATTCTCATTGAATTGAACAAGCTATGAATTTGATGACTATAATTTTGACATCGTTCATGTATTTATGAATTATTCAATTCCATGAGTGTTTAGATATATTTTCAAAGATTATTTAAAGAATGATTTGGTGAAATTGAGTGTTTGTCTCATGTTGTTATTCAAATAATGAAATAAATTGATTTTCAGGGAATGAGTTGACCTATTTAATGTTTTCTATGTAGTTTCAAATGATTTAATTTGTGAACTGACAATGAACCCTCTTAGAATGATTTTTTTGAAATAATATTTCGTCGATAATTTTAAAGTAGATATATATTCATGTGGAAATATGTTTTAATCCCATGTTTTGAGTTAATATTTACAATTTTTAATTTTAAAACATCGTTTAATGCCTTTGGGATGTTTTCAAATAAAGGATTTTTTAAAGGCCTTTTTATAATTACATGTTAGTTTTTGGAAGGAATTTGGTGTAGATAACCTTTCTAAATATTGAATTAAATAAGGTGTTGTGAATTGAAATGAAGATTTTTTACCACTAAGTTGGAATGTTATGAAGATCCTAAATTGTAATAATTCATTAATGCAACTTCCTTAATTCTTGTAATTACAATTTATTGATGTTGAAAATGGAATTATTCACATCAATGGATATTGGGGTGAGATTGAGATATGATTTGAGGTCTAAATAATATGATTGATTTTGATTAGGATCCTCATTTTGATCCTCATAACTTCATTATCCTACTCACCTCTTTGGACTAGTCATGGTGACTTAGATAGTTAGATGGGAAATTAGATTTATGATTCACTAGTGGACTCATACCTCATCTAGTGGAATCCACTATTGGAAATTTGGGTTTTCTAAATGCTCCTATACCAACGGTTCATGAAGGAGGCCTTTACCAATGGTTTCATAAAACCATTGGTAAAGGTAGACAATGGTGATTTAAAATGGATTTTGAAAGATATTTCAGAAATGATTTAACCTTGAGGAAAGTGTTTTATTAAAATGAGAATTTAATTAATAATGCTTGTGTAATGTAATTTGTTATAGTACACTTGTTATGTGACTATGCTTGATATTTAGTAACACATGAGATAACTGGTGTGTGAGAATGTGTTGTGAAAGAGATTCCATGGTTGGTTCAAGATTATATTTACGTTTTGAGCCTATTAATGAGTTGTTTTAAAGATATTTTTAGATATTTACCTTACATTTATTTGTGAAAACCGGGAGCTGTAGAGGTGGTTCATGATTACGTCATACAATTACTGCTAAACATATGGATAAACCATGCATATTAGTGAATTCTTGAAATGTTTAATGTATTTAGTCCTTTTTATTTGGATTTCAATTTTATGCTGATGTTTCTTATTGATACCTATGATGGGAATTTATTTTAGTTTCTAAATCGGCTAAGACTCCCCCACCAGGCACAGCGTATGCAACATCTACCCTTATTTAATTATTCTTTTGACACAGCCTATGCAACCTCTACCCTCATTTAATCAGTGAATTCAAGTCATTAATTCAAGCCTTTTTTCTCACTAGCATTTAAGAAATTGAATGATCTATACCAATCCTCACATGATTTCTTACCTTAGATAGTGTCCAACATATGGAATATGAGCTTTTGAATTCATCATTTAACCAGGATCACACATTCCATTTACCACAAGAAGACTGTACTAATATAACTTTAGTGTCAATTAAATATGGTTCTCATTGTACATTGTATATTATGTGTACTTCTTGGACAATACTCACTTTTATGAGGGTGGGGTTCTTTTCACTAACCATGCTGGCATGTGTAGACATCCATAAAAATGTTAGATAAGTCACTAGTTTAATTCAGTAATGTTGTTATCATTGAAAAACTTTATTATTAATCTCAAATTTAAAAATAAATGTTTGTGTCTATACTTTTTGAAATTAAATATTTTTACAATCCATGAACAACCTATTAGTGTAGAAACCTAATATTTATTCACCCATGTGGTGTGCTTGACTTGGGGAAGTAATTGGGTAATGAATGGTATGGACATAGAGGTGCCAATAAAGAGTTATTGAACATGAGTGAATGATTTGGGATGCCTATAACACATAATGGGACCTGTGGCATGTCCCTCTTATAGACACAATGAAAATGAATATAAAAAAATTTTAATTTAATTTTTGATTACTTTTTCTTTACATTATATTAATAGTTCACTACATCGACTAGAAACGTCATCCTTTATCGTTTACATAAATGTATTTTCTACTAAAGTGCAATCCTATTGAATTGTTTTTGACAAAATAACTTATATAAATTCTTTTTACAGAATGTAAAGAAGTGGGATTTATGAAACCCATCATATCTCAAGCGATTTTCAAAACAATTTGGAGAGCTTTATAGATTTTTCATTTTACAATGCATCAGATAGTGGTCGCATACACTGCCAATGTTCCAATTGTGTTGGTAGACCTTAGTTGAGTCGTGAAGAAGTCAGCTACCACATAACCAAATATGGTTTTCAAGCAAACTACTTTGTGTGGTATCACAATGGGGAGAAAATGAAATCTAAAATTGGTGATGATCTAAATGAAAGGACTAGAATGGAGAATTTGTTAGATGATCGGTTTCCATTTATTCGTCATCCTAAAAACAAAATGATTTGGACTCAAGAAGACTTTGATATAAGGACTGATGATGAATCTACTGAAAATGATTATTTTGATTGGGTGAAAAAATTGAATGATGCTGCCACGACTCTAGTATATCGACAATGAGATAAAATGAAAATGACATAATTTATAATCTAATTGTTTCATGGGAAAACTATATATTAGATTTCTAATACAGCAATCGATTACATTCTTACCCTCTTGAAGGATGTACTTCCAGATGATGCAGATATTCCCTCAAACCACTATATAGAATGGAGGTTAGTTGAGGAACATGGATATTCAAGAAACAAAATTCACGTTTGCTCAAAAGATTGCTGTTTATTCTGGGAGGAAACCACTGAACTAAATGATTGTTTAAAATGTGGAGCATCCTGCTGGAAGTCAAAATCTGATGGAACACCTTCTCGCATTCCATAGAAAGTAATACGACACTTTCCATTGATCCCCAGACTCCAGAATATTTTTATGTATGATGACATATCAAAAAAATTGAGATGGAATGATACAGAGTGAAGGAAGACTAATGATGAGTTGGTTCATCCTGCAGATGGAATTGCATGTCAGAGATTTTATGCTCGACATCCTCATTTTGCAGCTGATGTGCGTAATGAGAGGCTGAGTCTTTCATGGGATGGTTTTAATCCATTGGGGTAGATGCTTACATCGCACAACACATGGCCAGTTTTTATACACATTTATAATCTTCCCCCGTGGTTGTGTATGAAAAAACCTTTCACTCTCATGAGTATACTCAAATCTAGTCCTTCTGATCCCATCATTGATATTGATGTATACGTGCAACCCTTAATAAAAGAGTTGAATGTTCTTTGGGATGTGGGTGTGCGCATATACGATGCACGTTCGAAAGATATATTTCAGATGCGTGTTGCGATTATGTGGACAATCAATGATTTTCTAGCTTATGCAATGATGTCTGGATGGAGAAAGAAGGGAAAACTATCATGTCGAGTTTGTATGAAGAATACACGATCCAGAAGACTGAAACATCACTGTAGTTTATGTTTAATGGGACATCGATGATTCTTTCTGAAGGATCATCCATATAGAATGCATCATTGAAAATTTGATAATACCATAGTGATCGATGATCCACCTCAGCGTATCTCTAGAATTGATGTGCTTAATGAATTGAAAGATTTCAGTTCTTTATTCGGGAATGTTCAAATGAAATATGGAAAGAGAAAGATTGTTTCCACGGAAACCTATTACAATTGGAGTAAGAGGAGTATCTTTTTTGATTTTCCATAGTGGTCAACCAATTTGTTACGTCATTTCTTAGACATAATTCATATTGAAAAGAATATATATTAAATTTTGATTTCGGTTCTTCTAAATGTCAAGGGGAATACAAAAGATGATTTACGATCTTGGTGTGACTTGGTGGATTGGGTCATTAGACGGGAATTGCATCCATTTCTTATTAGTGAAAATAAATGGAAACATCCATGTGCTTCTTATGTGATGAAACCTATGAAAAAACAATTTCTTGAAGTATTAAATACTATTAGAGTTCCTGATGGCTATTCAGGCAACATATCTAAATGGGTCAACAGAAGAGATTTGAAGCTAAAATCTTTAAAGACTCGTGATTATCACGTTCTACTGTAGGAGTTTCTTCCAATAACAGTCCATTAACTTTTATCCAGTAATGTATGGGTGACTATTTTTCAGTTGTGCCATTTGTTTAGAGATCTTTGTTCTAAGAAGTTGTCCAAGTATTTCTTGCAAAAAATGATGACAGATGCCCCATTAATTTTGTGTGAGTTGGAGAAAATATTTCCTCTATAAATTTTCACATTCATGCTACATCTGACTATCCATATTCCCACTGAAATACATCTCAGAGGACCTGTTTCTTTTCATTGGATTTATCCAACTGAAGGAAATATGTACACATTAATGTCTTATGTCTGAAACATGAGTCATCTCAAAGTTTCTATTGTGAACGGTTACTCGTCTCAGGAATGTATTGATTTCTGCTCAATATATTTGTCTGATCTTACTATAAGAATGAACAGACCAATGAGAAATGAATAAGAACAGTATGATCCAATTGAACCCAATTTTCCATCACTTCCTCAAATAGGAGGAATTCTTGGATAATATACAGTGAAGACATTATGCCATGAAGAGCGGGAGATGGCACATCACACAGTTTTGTTCAACTGTGATTTGTTCGATGACTATATTAGGTATCTAAATTGAATATGTATATCTTACATATATATATGTTAAAATTTTAATATTTTTTATCTATAGGGAATATAAAACAATGACAAATACAAAGCATCGTTCTTTATCATTGATATGGAGGGAGACTTTTCATAGAAAATAGTTTTATGCTTGGTTGAAATTGAAGGTAAAAAAATTACTGTTTAAAATAATTATATCAATATTTAATTAAGTTTAATAGTGATTTATATTGAAGGTATTGTGTCTATCTACTGACTCTGTCTCTGAGGAAATAAGAGCTTTGGATTTTGGTCCTAATACCGTGGTTCGTGACTGTAAATCAATTGTTATCAATGGGTACAAATTTATTGTCACTTAACAAGAAAAGAACCTGAGAACACAACATGATGGTGTTATGGTTACTGCCACAATAGATTGTTATGCCAGTGCATCAGATAGTAGAGCGTGATTTGAAAATTTGGGTTATTATGGAGTCGTTGAGAATATAATAATATTGGATTATTACTCTCATGGACGAGTCATAATGCTGAAATTCCATTAGTTTGATTCTATGACGTGACATAGCACATTTATTGATGATTTTGGAATTCGAGTAATTAATATGACTTGCACACTTGCTACTGAAGAAGCATATGTGTTGGCATAAAAGGGTAAACATGTTTTTTATGTCAAAGACCATCTTCGACCTGAATTTGGTGTCATAGTTCAAGTAATTCCAAGACATATTTTTTCTGATGGTGATGATGGAATTGACACTGTCCCTAGTGCCGTTGGAACCAATCCATTTATTTCTTTTGATGAATTCAATAGCTTAATTTTCAAAGTTGATTGTGAACCTGAAGTTGTGGTTCAAAATATATAGAATCATTCATCCATGTTCTCAATTATTTTGGTTTACATTGAGTTTGGTTGTTAATGTTTGTAATATTAAAATTGATTTAGTATTGACCACAAATATGTTTTAACTGACTTGACCATTATGTGAAATTTCATGGTTTATTGGTTACAGTTTTAATTGAATTTCACTTTCTAATTTTGAATTGAACTGTATTCAAATCTAGTCAAACAATATTTCTATCTTGGTGAACATTATAAATTGTATGATTTATTAAATCCATTCAAGATCTTCTAAAACAATTGATAGCTAAATTACCAATGAATCCCCCTATTCCCTCATATATTTAGTTTTTTGGATTAAACATTAGTTTCGCTTTTCTAATTAATTACATATTTGTTTTCAAAAGTAGTAAATGCAGCCAACTGAAGAGAGGCGAAGGAAACAAATGATGGAGAACAATTGTCGAAGGATGCATATGGGTGTTGCACCAATAGTGCCTATAGTGAGTAATTTATTTCAAATATATATATTTAAAGAATATATAATGTCATGTGATTATTTTTTTTTGTAAATATATCTTGTAGGGTCCACCTATACATCGACAGTTATTTGACGAGGAGCCTAGTACTAGTCCTAGTTCTCGGGCTGGTGGTACAAGGAGGGTTTGTACTAGAGGTGGATGAGCAGGTTCGCATACTCGACTAGACCCTACCCCTCCCATTGATATTTCATCCTTCCCACATTCTAATCTTGGTGTATCATTAGAGACACACGGGATATTTAAGCATCCCATGTTTTCACCACCTTTTGCATCTTCTGACCCATCTTTTTCATATCCCATAATGATTCCCACTCCCAAGCTAGAATCTAGCCATATAGCTGTGCAATTTTCTTTTCCTTCTAATTTTGTCTCTCTGAGCTTCTATATTCCATCTTCTACGACTCCTATTCCACCACAGGGTGTTCCATCTGTTTCTATGAATCCAGTGGTGCTCAGCAATCAGACTGGTGTAGGTTTATTTATAGAACCCTAACAAATTATTATAGCAATTTTTATTTTCAATATAACATGTTTTGATAAAATATTTGTTTTTATTTCATGACAGAAACATCTATTGATAATAGGTAGGGGTGGGGGCATAAATTAATGCGTGTGGTGTGGAACCACCACACATAGGTTATGGTGGATTACAATGAAGACAACCAAATGGTTGAGAAAACATACCATCAATGTCAGTGTTTTTTGGCGACGCTTTCCAAATACTCCAACATCATTCCCGTCAGCCCACTATCATGGTGACAGTTTCCACATGAGGTCAAGGATAGAGCTTGGGTAGAGATATGTGTAAAATATCTATTGTATTTTATTCCATGAATTATTTTTGTATTTATATGAATTAATATTTTGATTTCAGCTTCGATGTAATTTTCCCAATGGTGAGGGTGCACGACCGGCATGTCTAATGGATTTAGTTGAGCTTTGGAGAGACTACAAGAATGAGTTGTATATTGGATGGCATTCTAGAGTTGGCACTAAGTTAGAGGTGGTACTAGTCATGGATGATTTTCTATAGAGAAGTATCGTCAGATGATTACTCATTGGACGACAACCTAGTTTAAGGTATTAATTACATTTGAAGTGTTTAAATAATAAATTTAATGTTTTGAAATAATAAAATCTTTTTAACTATCTAATTTTATTTAGGAATCATCTTGAATAAATAAAAAAAACAATGATTCAAAAAAATACCTCCACACATTGGGACGTACTACGATGCCAGATCCTGAAAGGAAGCAGGTATGATAGTTATTTTTAAGTTTTCTTCATGACTTACACTTTCTTTTGTTTCATCAATTATTTAATCATTTTCTAAAAATTTCATATAACATTAGTTTTAAATGTCATTGTAGATGAAAATACAGAATACTAAAGGACAAGTGCCTCGGGCAAAACTGTTTTTCTCGAGTAGACGGAAAAAGGATAGAAGTGTCATCAACGAACAAACTCAACAGTAGATTGTAAGTTTTAATCTGTTGATTTTACAATTTAATATCTATTTTTTTACTTCATAATATATTTATATTTGTAATATGCTGCGTTAGAGGCCCTCGATTCCCAAGAACAAGACAATTTTGGGCCAATTGATCACTTACATCAGGTATTGAGAGAGGAGCATACTGGCAGAGTAAGCTGCTAACCTAGGATAGCCCCGATGAGGTATTGGACCTCCTCAGGTACAATTTTTAGTGCCATTGAGCTGCAGAAAGTTAGGGAACAGGCAGATTAGGTAGAAAAAGGGCCATAGAGATGACAGAACAGTCTTCTAGGGAAAATAGTTCATTTATGAAATTTATTGAAGTTCTACATCCACCAATTCCACCAGACCATCCCAGATTCTGATGAATATATTTCATCAATAAGTTCTATATATGTTGCAGAAGGTGACAGTTCTAGTGGTGGTCAAGATGATGTCCAGCCTGACGATGATGATGGTGAGGAGTCTGATGTAGAAGAGGAGGGAGAGGGGAGGGTGAGGAAGATGGTGAGGGCGAGGAGGAGGGCATTGAGGAGGGCGAGGATGAGGATGAGGTTGATTATGATGGTGATGATAGTTATTGTGATGTGGGAATAATTAATCCGTTACATTTTTTACTAATATTAATGAGATTTGATGTTTAATCTATTATAGTTGTTGGTTTTATCTAGACATGTAGTATTGTATTGGAGTTGAGTTATTTATATATATTGACTGTTTTCATGGATGTTGATGTCTTTTACTAGTTGTGGTGTATCTTGAGCATGTTTATAGATTTTTGTGTGGTTGGGAACTCCTTGGAAAGCACCCCTCCATCCTAGACCATGGAAAACCCCCACCAACATCCTTGGACCCTGGAAAGCCCCTCGGATAGCCCCCCACCCTCCTCCCTGGACCCCGGATATCCCCCGCACAGCCCCCCTACCCTCCTACTTGGTCCCCAGAAAGCCCCCCAGACTCCCCCCGGATAGCCCCCGGATAGCCCCCCCCCCCCCACCGTCCTCACTGGACCCCGGACAGCCCCCCACCCTCCTCCCTGGACCACCAGACATCCCCCCACCCTCCTGATCATGCAATGTTATTTAGTATTATTCCATTTTTGTATGTCTTGAATTATATGAATGTCTTGGAAATTTTATTAGCTCATGCTCATCAAATGCATGTGATGATATTCTTTAATTTGAATACAAAGCCTTGTTGTACATTCCCCATGTTATGTGAATTATTCATTGTTTGATTTGGTTTACTTGTCAATTGTTAGGATAAGTCATGGGTTACATGTTAAGGAATCATGGATGGAATCATCATGCTCAGGGAATTTAGACTTGAAATTCCAGGATGTATGCTTTGGTTTCTAGGTGAGGGCTACCAGGATGGTTTCTATTAATCATGAGTGATATTGGTTCCTTGAAGATAAACCAAGGACATGTCTATTTTTCAAGACGGTAATACCATGCCTCAGGTGTGGCCGGCACCACTGAAAATGTCTCTGGTTTATTTGAAATAGACAACATTTTAAGTGAAAATTACAACTGGCATACAAAAACTGACCAAATGTATTTGGATTTTGTTGATACTTTAGGAAAATGATCCATGGTTCATTTGTGACATGTAAAAGTCAACCTCGTCTAAATCCAAGGAACAGTGTGGCCGGTAGCACTCTAACTGTGTCTCTTTTGTTTAAAATGGATGGGATTTTAAGTGAAAAGAACAACTGACATACGAAAAGATGACCAAAAACGTTCATATTCTGTTGATACTTTATCAGAATGATCTATGGATCATATGTGACGTGTACGAGTCATCCTCGGCTCAATCCGAGTCATGGTGTGGTCGGGATCACTCTAAGTGTCTCCCTTATGTTTAAAATGGACTACATTTTATGTACTTACGGAAAACCAACCAAAAGGATTATGATTGGGTTGATAAATTATCACAACGATCCATGGTTCATATGTGACATGTATGAGTCAACACTGCCTCAATCTGAGGTGCGGTGTGGCTGACACCATTCATAGTGTCTCATTATTGATTGAAATGGAAATTTTTTAAGTGAAAGTACAACTGACACATGGAAAACTGACCAAACACATTCAGATTGTGTTAATACTTTAGGAAAATGATCCTTGGGTCATTTTTGATGTGTACAAGTCAACCCCACCTCAATCCGAGGCCCGGTGTGGCTGACACTACTCAAAGTGTCTCAGGTTTTTTGAAATGGACAACAATTTAAGTGAAAATAACAACTAGCATATGAAAAACTGACCAAACCCATTAAGATTGTGTTGATACTTTATCAAAATGATACATGGGTCATATATGACGTGTACGAGTCAACCCCTCCTCAATCAGGGTCTCGGTGTGTCCGGAACCACTCGAAGTGTCTCAGGTTTAATTGAAATGGACAACATTTTAAGTGAAAATAACAACTAGCATACAGACTACTAACCAAACACATTCGGATTGTGTTTATACTTAAGAAAAACTATCGATGAGTCATATGTGAAGTGTAAGTGTAAACCCCACAACATTCCGAGGATCGGTGTGGCCAGAACCACTAAAAGTTTCTCTCATTTGTTTCAAAAGGACATCATTTTTTGTGAAAACAAAAACTAACATACGGAAAACCGACCAAATTCATTCATATTCTGTTGAAACTTTAGAGAAACGATCCATGAGTCATATATGAAGTGTACGAGTCAACCCACCCTCAATCCGAGGAGCGGTGTGGCTGGCACCAATTGAACTGTCTCTCTATAGTTTAAAATGGACAACATTTTAATTGAAAACAACAACTGACATATGGAAATCCAACCAAACGCATTAAAATTCTGTTGAAACATTAGGAAAACATTCCATGATTCATTTGTGACATTTATGAGTCAACCTTGCCTCAATCTGAGGCTAGGTGTGACTGGCACCACTCAAAGTGTCTCAGGTTTATATGAAATGGACAACATTTTAAATGAAAACAAAAACTGACATACAGAAAACTGACTAAACGCATTCAGATTCTATTGAAACATTAGGACAACGATCCATGAGACATATGTGATATTTACGTGTCAACCCAGCCTCAATCCGAGGTGCGTAGTGGCCGACACCACTCGATGTGTCTCGCTATAGTTTAAAATGGATTTCATTTTCATTGAAAAGAACAACTGACCTACGGTAAATGGACCAAACACATTCAGATTTTGTTGGAACTTTAGGTAAATGATCCATGGGTCATTTGTGACGTGTATGAGTCAACCATACCACAACCCGAGTGGCAGTGTGGCCGATATCACTCTAAGTGTCTCTTTATTTTTTTAAATGGACAACATTTTATGTACATACAGAAAACTAACCAAACGGATTCTGATTGTGTTAATACATTATCACAATGATCCATGAGTCATATATGACATACAAGAGTCATCCCCGCCTCAATAAAAGGCATGGTGTGGCCGGCACCACTCAAAGTGTCTCTCTTTTGTTTAAAATGGACAGGATTTTAAGTGAAAACAACAATTGACATATGGAAAACCGACCAATCGAATTTGGTTTCTATTGAAACTTTAGGAAAATGATCCATGGGTCATATGTGCCATGTACGAGTCAATACCACCTCAATTCAAGGCATGGTGGGGTTATCACCACTCAAAGTGTCTCTTTTTTGTTTCAAAATGACACAATTTTAAGTGAAAACAGCTACTCACATATGGGACATACGGAACACTGAACTACCGCATTCATATTCCGTTGAAACATTTGGACAACAATCCATGGGTCATATGTGACATGTACGAGTCAACACCACCTCAATACGAGGCACGATGTGGCCAGCACTACTCAAAGTGTCATGTTTATTTGAAATGGAAAACATTTTAATTAAAAACTATTGGCATACGAAAAACTGAACAAAAAAATTTGAAATGTGTTGAAACTTTAATACAATGATCAATTCATCATATGTGATGTGTACGAGTCAACCCTACCTTAATACAAGTCATGGTGTGGCCGACATCACTCAAAGTGTCTCATTTTTATTTGAAATTATTAACATTTTATGTGAAAATAAATGACATACGAAAAACCGACCAAATGTTTTCAGAATATGTTGGTAGTTTAGGACAATGATCCATCGGTCATTTGTGATGTGTACGAGTAAACCTCGCCTCAGTTTGAGGCATGGTGTGGCCAGTATAACTCCAACTTTATGTATTCCATTTAAAATGGACATCATTTCTAGAAAAAACACATTTAAATGTGTATGTTTAAATGAATTTTTTATGTTTATAATTAAGTAATGAATTCTGATTTAATTCATGATGTGTATAGCTCTAGATGAAATATATGTTAAGTGGGTACAAATTTGTTCTGTATATGTATGTGTTAGTTGGTTATTGCAGGTACAAGGAGATTGGAGAATTACCAGTGCTGTGTAAATTGCAGCCTGCTGTGAAAAATGCAAGCTACTGTACAATTTGCACAAAATAGCCTATGAAAACGGTTTCAATCTGTTGGCATAAGATTACTAGAATGTTTTTACCAATGGTTAAAAGGAATCTTTTGGTAAAATTACATTCCCAAAGGTTTTAGAAACCATTGGGAACCATGGGAAAATGTTGGTTTTCCCAACGGTTCAGGGGAAACCATTGGGAAAAAATTTTCCAAAAATTTTAGGAAACCGTTGGGGTAGGCTAATTTTTCTACCCTATCCAAAAAGGTTATCTATAAAATATTGGGAAAAGATATCCCAATGGTTTACTTACCAACGGTTCATATAACTGTTGGTTTAAGTTATACCAATGGTTATCTGGCCTTTCCCAACGGTTCAGAACCATTGGTAAATACTCCTTTTCTAGTAGTGGTACTTGTTCATTATCACATGCAATCTTCATTAGATTCTTAGACAGAAATCCAACATATAATTGTACTAGAAATAGACCCCAGCTTAATCTCTAACCCATCCCACAATCGACATATGTTCTGCGGATCGATATGTTCGGGGGGTCGATCCACAGTTTTTGTTTTTATCCAAGGGAATAGAAGTACTTAAAAGATTGGAATTCAACCTAGAATTAAAAACCCTACCTCGATTGTCAGTGATAATTGACTAGTCACAGAAAATGGACATCGTGGAAGACGGATGTCATTCCGTCTACGTCGGAAGGAGTAGACCCTGTTCTAGTCGAGTCGAGTCGACACTGTCGGTGTACATCGTGGGTGGCGGTGCTTCCCTTCCTTGCTCCAGTTGAAGAAGGTAGAAGGTGTTGCTTCAAGTTCTTTGAGATGTGGGCCATTCTTCATTGAAGAATGACGTTATTCATCGATATATTATAAGTTCTCCTTAGTTCTTCTCTTCCTCCGTTCTACCAAAATAACACCAACCAACGTAAAATAATAGGCTCCCTATTATTTTAATGTGGCATTCATTTCAAATAAATTCAAACACTCGAATTAATTAATGAAGATATTAATTAATTTCATTAGCACACTTAATGGGATGAGGAAGGTGGAGAGTTCACCCGCATTAAAGAAGTGTGTTGACATTAATAAATTCAATGGAGTTTAAGGGGTTCAAGGGGAGTTGAGGGGTTAGGTGCTCGTGTGGGTCCCACAACATAACATCCTCCCATGGGAGGTTATGTGGGGGTGGGACCTCTCTCCAACTTCCCTTTGGATAAATTTACCACCACACATTTTAGGAAAATTATGATACACAATTTTTTTTTAAATCAGAAATCCCCAATAAATTATCTTCCACTCATGATAAAACGCATTGCGATGAAGGTCTCCATAAGCTATTACCGGTGCTACGAGTTCATCAGTGCCCTCAGATTTCAATTCTGAGCATTGGCTCAAAATATGTAAAATCCTTCATGTACATTCACTAAACATACCCATACAAAACTTTAGAAATTGATTCAAGGCACACTGGGCCTCGAAATCAGGTGCTGTGAGAAACTGCGGACTTGTAAAATTCCAATGTATTTATGAAAAAAAATTCCACAGGATTTCGGGGTCTTTACAAATATGAAATATGTACTTTTAAAGATGAAGAAATTGAAATTGGGTTTTTATAATGATTTTGAGTTTGAGTGAAACTCATTTCAATATCTCTTTGTTTGTACTACATCCCCAACAGTTCATCATAATAACTTCTATCTTCATGAATAATCTTGAACATCAAAACTTTCTATAGAGTGATTCTTCTTTTGGGATTAGGAATCTAAAGATTCACTAGTAACTGATATGGTCTGGATGTACTTTTACTAACCATTCTAAAACATATGAAATATATATTTTAAATACCATTAATAAAAAAACATGGATCTACAAGAATGAGAATGTTCATGTACAAATATAGTATTCTACATAGAAATAATTTTATATTATATACAATGGATTAATGGATTTCACCTCTTCCACTATGATTCTTATGACTAGGTACTTTAAATAATTTTTTTAGGTGTCCCAACCAATACATATCCCAACCAATACATATCAGTGAAATCAGATCCATCTACTCTTGGGGAGATAAAATCATAAAAATGACAACCAAAAGGATCTATATTATTTTAAAAAACCATCAAATCTAATCATGTTAGCTCACTAGAATATCACACAAGAAACACTATTATAGCACTATGAAAATAATAAAAGAGTAACTTCAATTTGATAACATATAACCTCTCAATACATTATCTTATTTTTAAAATTTTAAAAAAATGTAACACATTATATATCTTAACATGCATTAAATACTATGTTATCTTGCTTCACATGAAAAAACATGTTTCTTCA
Source organism: Viscum album (assembly GCA_963277665.1). Taxonomy (NCBI): domain Eukaryota; kingdom Viridiplantae; phylum Streptophyta; class Magnoliopsida; order Santalales; family Viscaceae; genus Viscum; species Viscum album. The sequence continues at coordinate 927,002,052 of OY728127.1, forward strand.
ATATTGTATGTTACACCCAAGCCCGTGTTTAATAGAATAACTATAAATTAATAAAATATTATTTTTTAATATAATTAGACATAAAAAAGTAATTAAATTAGGGATTATGAATGTAATTAACAACATTATTAGAATATATATAATTTATATTACCAATAAAAGGTTTTAATAATAATCCAATATATTTTATAGAAATAAAATATGTTCAAACCCACTATTATGAAAAAATACCAATATTTTTTTAATGGATAATTTAATGCCTTTTAATGGAGAACCTATTTTAAATCGGATTCATGGAATGTTAAAAATTTTTACTAGTATTATAAAATTATATTTTGAAATATTAACAAAAAAATTATATTAGGGTGGATTTTTTATTTTTCTATAAGGATTCACTTTTTGAATAATATTCAAAAATAACAAATTTTTATTCAATCCTTATTTTTTATCTCATTTAGTAATAGTGTTAAAATAAATATTCAATTCATTAAGGTATAGTTTGTTAAATTTTATATCTGTTAACCCGATTTCATTCATTGTAATAAATTTAGCTATTAAATATGATTTAAAAGCATAGAATACATTTGACCATTTTCTCTTTAAAATGATGATTTTTTTCTCATCTATGGGATTAACTATAAATTAATTTCTACAAATTATATTATTATAATTTTAAAAAATTGATTCCATATTTAGAATATTTATAATTTATAATTTATAGTAAGTTAAATATATTTCTTGAAAAAAAAATTAGTGAATGCAGAAAAATTAATTATTGTTATTATGGAAAAATTATGTTTATCAAGGGAATTAAACCAGAAACATAATGTAAAATGACATATAAACATGCCCAAAGGGTCTTGGATAGAAACATTTCTACCATATTCTCCATTTTACCTAATGGATTTCATTATTTCTAGAACATTATTTAAGCGATACCTCTGTATAGTGTCTACCTTTTTATATGTATATGAAATCCACTCCACCTCTAATATAAAAAGGAACTAATCAATCACACTTACTCAGAACTCCCAATACCTTTGGCTCATAAAAAAATATACCGAAAAATATGCCAACATAAATCCCCTAATCCTATATGCCTCTCTTATGGAATAATGAAAGCCAAGGTTGTCTTAGGGTATAAACCAAAAGCAGTTACCTGAGAAAGAGCTAACATTCTTCAACGACATTATTTTGTTTCATTTTCTTATCCATAAATTCAATTTTTATATATAATTATTAATATCAATAAAATATCTGAAAATATAATCTCATTCTTTTGTTATAATATTTTAACCTACACTTTCACCCCCATCCTTCAAATGGGATGCACAATCACTGTTCATGTGTACAAAGGACTACCGCTTCGCAAACCGATGTCATTCGTTCTATAATTTACCACATTTCATAAATTGAAATAACTATAGATTTATAGCTTATAATATATATATATAGTTATTATAATGTGTTTTTCTTCATTAATTATTATAAAACAAATAGCTTCATGTTTTCCATTTGATGGTTTTACAATAACATTGTTTTTGGACATGTTGACAACCATCTCTTCAATGTGATGTGATTAATTAATGTTATACATGGAACATATATAGGAATAGTTTAAATAAAATATGTGATATACCTGACATAAATATGATTATTTTTTATAATATACATATTTTTATCATTTACTTTTCATTATTTAAAATACAACAATGAAATGGATATAGAGTTCATGCGTACGAATGATATTCCTTCTCCATGAACAATTAATTTAATTTAATATCTACAAAAGTTATGGATAATTATTAATAAATATATAATATATATATTATAAATAAAATTTTATTCATTTTTGGGATTATGAAATTATGGTTTACATAAGAAGAATAAAAATAAAAAGTAATAACATACTTGACATACTGGGAGATTAACACTTGAAATATAAAAAATAATGAAATATTGTGGATAAAAATGTAATTATATGTTATAAGAAGATAATATATGACATTGTAAAAATTATTATGGTTATTTTATAATTTATTAAAATTTAATAACCTTATACATGAGGGTAAAGGATATTCACCCAAAAGGAAACATGAGGTAAGGGATTCTTGTCCCACTTTTCCTTCTATGAGGCATACAATATTTTCACCACTTATTTCTTTTGTGTGGTGTAAATACTAGAAATTATTTAATTTATATCATTATTAAATTTAAATTCAAGGTATTTATAGTTTCATGTGAAATTTTATTTGGGGATTATAATTGAAAATTTACCAATTAGTAAGGGACTTCATCTCAATTTTCATTCTTTGAGTCATAATTTATTATTGTTGACCTAGTTTTATATATATGGTGTACATACAACCAAGTTTTCTTGAAATATAATGATTCATTAATCGTTCATGACATTCTGAGTTTTAATTTGGATTATTTCATATTACAGGATTTACCTTAAATGTTACCCAAGTGGTAAGGAAAATTCATAAACCGATTCCTTTTCATTGGGTTATTTTACTTCAACATTATTGAAAACAACCTATGATTATGTGTATAATTTTATTGACCATATATTTATGTAGTTAAATATATTTTATTTAGATTTATAATTGATACACATAATCAATTGAGTGATTAATTATAAATTCAATGTTATGACAGTTATAAGAGTTTATTTCACAATCTCATTCTAATCGAGTTAGTTTATTCTTGGAATTCCATTAATGTAATTTATGTGATCACAATTTAATGAACCCTTAATTATCTTCTCCTATGGTTATTAATGATATATTATAGTAATATTACCTTTTTTAACTATTTAGTATTAATAATATTTTAGAAAATTTTACCATGAAAATCCGGATTCATTTATCTATATAGTCAAAGACCCTACATTATTTTAAAATCCATGATTTATAAACATGTATTAAAACTACTTATAACATTTAAAAATAATAATAATTACTAAATTATTACTCTTTATTTTTTAAAAAATATTTTCAAATTAATCTTATAGTTTTATTTTCGAACACGGAACTTTTCAAACCTTTTTACCAGGCAGCATGAAATTTCTTTTACATTATATGACATATATAGAATTATCCATAATTGTTTCTTTGAATTGTTCATTCCAAGTTTAGAAGGATAATTTATAATAATTTTTTTAATTTTATTTTGAATTAAAAGGATTTCAAAATGTTTTTCAAAATGGAAAGAATATTTTCCACAAGAATTTTTTCAAAAGATATTTTTGTACTATTTCTATTCATCTACTATAAAAACATTTATCGTTAAACCACTTGGGATATATTATATTACAATAAATATACTTCATATAGATGATTTTTTACTTCCTTGAACAAGGATAGTATTTAAAATATCATCCTTGAATACTTTTAGTCCTCTTAAAATATTTAATTTCTTATGAACCGTATACATTAAATTTCTCCTAAATAAAAATATTCCTTATCATAGATACATTTATTTCCAAATTATATTACACTTATACCTATGATATTTAATTTTATATTAAATTTATTAAATGGTGTTATTTTTCCACCCAATATTATTTATTATATAAAAATATTGGAGAAGTGATATCGATTATTAATTTAATCGATTACTTGAGGTGATGAATTCATTGGATATTCATGGAGGAGGGGGAACCTAATATTATATAGCCCCTTGATGCATGAACATAACCCCATGTGAAAAATTATTTTCACAAATTAAATGGGTTTCTACTTATATTTTTAAACCATATTATGAATTGTCTAGATGGTATAAGTTTTCATGTGCCTCAGACATGACATCTCATAAATAGTCATTGCCACTATTTTGATTCAGTATGTATTATACATGATAATATCACTATAACATAGTCTATGGACTAATTTCATACTCATTTTATAAATTAAATGGAATGTGAATATGTTTCCCACCTTTCCGTATTGATTATTCTGTATCCAATTATTTAAATGGAATGTGTTTTCACTTATTTACCGTCAAATATTTTTTAACTTAGTTATTCGTTTATTGATTGCATGCCATGTGTGTTCAGTTATTTATCATGCCATAATTATTATTCTCATTTATTCATTTCTGATTTCACTATAAATAACCAATACAAGTCATTTTGGATCACAATTATATTTTTTACTTTCCCGTTGAATTAATGAATTGTACAAAGAATGATATTCAAGGTTATTCTAAATGGAATTAATTTATTATCAAGGAAAAAAATGTGTTTTAATATTTTATGGATTTGTAATACAAATCAAGTAAATGTGTATATTTTACCAAGGATAATAAAAAATTCCGTCCTTTGGGACATTATTTACACATTTATTATGCTATTGTAATGGAAGTTTGACAATTTCATTGGGATTTCTAGGGTTGGGTCCCTAGAACTGGTATCAAATCAATGTTTAGTAGAAACATTGGTAACTATATTTTTCAAACCATAGATTAATGAACATAAAAATATGAGACTTTGGGGATTGGCCCTATAGAAAATATATATTCATTAAATTATGGTTTATTAATGCAATCATAGGTTTATTTGATAAATGTTAATTATAAGTTATATGTCTGAAACACATATTTTTATGCTTTTTTGCAATGAAAGTCTACCAAGACTAATGAAAAGTTGGATAAACATATGGAATGCATAATTTTTAGTGGATTCTTTTTGAGGAATAATGACTTTACATTGTATAGAAATGATTTTAATGTTATTGATAACCCTTAAGGTTTATATGATCAGTAATGACTTCATAGTAATAGTCAAATAAGATTATTATAACTAGTGAAAAATAGGATGTATCAAAAACCATAGAAAAAAGTGTACTTAATGTCAAAATTTCAAGGATTTCCATCGTATTAGATTTATAAATTAAATTAAAATGGTTATATAAATATGAGAACCAATAAGGCAGTGGGGATTAAACCAAAAAAAGGATGATAAGGGTTTCATTTCTACCATTGACCTACATTATGTCTTGGTTAATTAACAATTTTCATAAGCTAAACAATATGAAAAATAATTATTAATGATAAACATGTAGTATCAATTTTACGGAATAGAGGATAATTTATTAAAAAAGATGGTTTAGAAATAATTATATAAATACATAATAAAATTTCTTCCATTCATATATTTTGTGGTATTTTAATACTAAATTTCAGTGGGTCAAGAATAAATAAATTCATTATAGTGTATTAAATTCTTTTAGTAATGGGATAAATTTTGAAATTGATCAAAGAAAAGGCATTGTAAAAAATGATGATCATATAAATATATGAAGTAAATATATTTCTTATTTTCTTAGGTAGTAAACTAATTAAATAGGATTAGGGAAAATTTTCCATAAATTGAATGTTATTCTAATACATTATATTGTTTTCGAACCATTTTCTTTTAAATCATTATTTATTTATGGATTTGAGGACCTCAAATATACATTTATAATTTACATATTTTTGATAAATTACCTCATTCACTCCTTATAAATATTCACACTTTTCCTCCATGTCCATATTTTCACTCTCTACTAATGTTCTCCTATGTTGAAACATAGTTATATGTTACTTCATGTTACCTTTGTACTTTAAATCATCTCATTTCAAGAGGATGTTTTAAAAAACGTTCTCATTATTTGAAATTTCACCATAATAAATATAAAACAATATATTACCATGAGTGAGTGTGAAATGTGAGGAAATAATTTATTTTATCTGGGGAGAATATAACACCCAAAAAATTATAAAAGAGTAACATTTATTTAATAGTGTATAACCCCCCATGATGTTATTTTATATTTAGTATTTTAAATAAATGTAATATATTTTATAGATATAATTTCATGATATAATAAGTTATCTTGCATCACACCAAAAAATGAGTTTCTTTAAATGATTATGTTACATGGAAGAATAATTTTTACCAAACAACAATATATTATTAAAATATTATTAATTAATATAATAAGATATAACTTAGAATTTAAATTGGTAATTATGAAGTGGGTTAACAATATTTTTATAATATATATATGTATATACTATATGTAATAAACTATTTTTACATTCATCCAAAATATATTATTTTCATAAAATAAATACAACCCCAATATTACACATAAAAACTAATATTTTTCTAAATATAGTTTTACCTCCAAATAATGGTAAACGTATTATTAATCAAAATTTTTGGTTTTTTAAATTTTATATATAATTTGAACTTTATTTTTTACATTGGAAGATAAAAATTATAATAGGATATGTTTTAGGTATTTGTTTCTAAGGATTTAGTTTTTTATAAATACAGAAAATTTTAAATTTTTATTCTATATAGCTTTTTCAAATACTTTATTTATATAATTAAATTACATTTTTAATTGGTATTAAAGTATAATTAGATCAATTTTAGATCATCAAATTTCAATTCATTCAATTGGAATTAATTTCACTAAGAAATTTTATTCAAAAACACAATAAACATGTGAACATTTTCACTTTAAAAACTCACTCTGTCATCTCCTCTTCCAGTTAATAATAAATTGGTTTCTGATAATTATGATATTGGAATATGGAAAAATTAATTCCATATTTGGAATCATAACAATTTTAATGTATAATGTGTTAAAATTATTTTTCAATAAAAAATATTAGTGAATGTAGTTAAAATTAGTTACTCTAATTACGGTAAAATTAAGCTTAATAAGGGCCTATACCTTAAACATAAGGCCCCAAAGGAAATATAAACATGTAAAAAGTATATTTTATGGCCATATTTATAAAATATTATCCATTTTATAGAATATGTTTAATTATTCTAGGAATATGTTGTATGTGATACTTCTCAATTGTGTTTTTTTATATTTACAAAAACACAAATCCCCATCCACTATGAAAATGAGCACATCCCTCACACTTATTACAATATCTAAAGACTTTGAGATTATATGAAATATTAAAGAATAATCTCCAAACATACCTCCATCTTCTTATAAACCCTATATTTGGAATAAATAAATCAAAGGATGTATTGTGGAATAAACTAAATGGGGTTTCCTGAGAAAGATGTAACATTTTTCAACGATCATCTTTTGGTTCATTTACCTTTACACCCCTTTAATTATTTTTAAATAATCATTATAAAACAATATAAGTATCTTATATAAAATAATATGTTGTCATTATAACATTTATACCAAAAATTTGACACACATCAACCAATGGGATACGTAATCACCATTCGGGTGTACAACTGACTATCACCTCGCGAACCGACATTGTTCATCCTTTCATTTACCACCTTTCAATGATAGATATATTGATGTAATTATAAATTATATATGATATATATAATTTTTTAAATTTACTTATTCTTCATTAATTTATATATAACATAGAACATAATCTTTTGTATTTTATGGTAATATGATAACATCATTGGTGGATTGTGGACTAATGCCACCTCAAAACGATGTGATTCATTCAATCTATACATGGAATTTACAAATGACAATTATAATTAAATTATTTGAAATATCTATCACAGATTTTATACTCGAATTATTATATTCATATATATACATTTATCATTTACTTTTTATTATATTAAAAATTAAAAAATAAATTGAAGTAGTGTTCAATCATATGTACGACCAACCGTCTCCATGAACGATGCATTTGGTTTATTATCTACAAATATTTTGAATGATTATAATAAAAAAACTATATATATATGGGAATTAAATACTATTTATATTCCTTATATTATGAAATTGTGATGAAAGTAAGAAGAACGAAAATGACAAGTCAAAACATACATGAAAAACAAGGAAATTGACACCTAAAATAGTTAAAATAATGAAATATTGTAATCAAACAAGTGTTAACATATTATATGAAGATATAATATGATAATATAAATATGATTTGGGTTATTTTATAAGTTAGAAACATGTTTGAAATCCTTATACTGGAGTTTAATGGACAATCAAACAAAAGTAAATGCATGCTAAGGGATTCTTATATCACTTCTCCTTCCGCGAGGCTTGCAACATTTTGAAAAATTCTTTCTTTTTTGTAGTGTATATATACCATATTTTATTTTATATAATGATAAAAATTTTCTTCATGGTATTTATATTTTCATAATAATTTTTTTACTTTCATAGGGATTCAAATTTAAATGTTTGCCAATAGTAAGGGTCTTCGTCCCAATTTCCATTCATTGAGGAAGACTTTATTTTTGTGAGTCTAATTTTCCTTATATAGCATACATAATCCCAATTTTAAATATAATATCTGGATTAATTAATTAATCCTAATATTTTGAGTTTTTATTTTAATTATTTTATCCAAGGGGATTTACACATAATGTCACCGAAGTGGTAAATAAGTTTCAAAACCCAATTCATTTTCATTGGGTTATATTACATCCTCATTGTAATTAATATAATATTATTATGGTTATAATGAATTTGAATACATATAATGACATATTGAAACTTATTTAATTTGGGTTTATAGTCACTACACGTAATTAATTTATTTATTTTTCAACACATAATTGTTATGACAATTTTAATGGTTTATTTAACAGTCTAAATAAAATCGGGATTGTTTATTCATAAAATTCCATTAGCAGAATTTACATGGCAATTTTTCAATAAACCATTCATCATATTTTAGAATGTTTAGTAATGATATTTTCAATTAATATTACCATTTATACACTCTTTTGTACCCGAAATATTTGAGAAAATACTTTTAAGAATAATCGAATTCATTTCACTCTTTAGTCTGAGAAATTGTTTTCATATAAAAACATTTTTTATAAATATGTTATAATTTTTTTTTTAAATTTTAAAAAATTATGTATTAATGAACTCATGAACATTAATTTATTTTAAAAATGTTTTCAAAGGAATATTTTTTTTATCTTTCTTAACATGGAACTCTTCTATCCATTATACCTTGAAAAGAAAATGATCTTTCTACCTTGTATGACATGTATGGAATAACCCTCAATCATATCACAGATGCTTCCTTTGAAACTATTAATGGTTATGTTTTAATGTTGTTTTAAAAAGTGATTTGCAGTGATAATTATTTCAACATGTTTTTCAAAATGAAATGGATATTTTCCATATGAATGTTTTTAAAGACTCTTTTAATAGTATGTAAATTCATAATAACAACAAGCCTTTATTTTTTCACAACATGGGATATGTTATGTTGATACCATCCCTATTATTACTTTGTATGTTTTATGATTTCATTGAAAATTGATAGTATTGAAATTATGTTCCTTTATTCCTTTTAGTCCCCTTGAGATATTAAATTCTATATGATCATTATACATTAATTGGCACAAAAATATCCATTTTATTTATCAAGGACATGTTTATTACGAAACCTGTATGCCTTTTCTATATAAGGTATTTACATTGATAGTTATTTGATTAGTAGGGAAATTTTGATAGATTCATAATCATTATTCAACAATGATATTCAATAAGCATTAGTTTTTTTGTAAATAAATTGATTACTCAATATGAAGAATGCATTTGACAATAAGTGATGGGTGGGGCATGATCCTTATATAACTAGTAGAGATATTTAAAAGTTACCATGAGACAAATTAGTTACACAAATTTAAAGTGGATTTACCTATAGTTTTAAACCATCTTATGAAATGTATTTATGGTATAGGTTATCATGTACCTCATACATGACATCCAATGATTAAGAATTTATTTCATTTTGATTCAGTATTTTTTATCCATGAGCATTTCACTATTAAAATTTTTATAGATTCATGCGATTATTGGATTATTGATTAAATGGAATGTAAAAAATGGAAAATTTATGTATTTTGGATTAATAATTTTTTCTGGTACCCTATCGCAAATGGATACATGTATAAAACGGCATAGGAAATACAATTTTTTTGTGACTTAATTTCACAAAAAGAATTATTTGTGATGGGTAGGTACCCCATCACAATTAATATTATCTGGTATATAAAAAACCTTTTTTAACAGGAGGATTCAGCCATCACAAATTAGTATTAGTGAATGGCGAATCATCATATCAAAAATATAATACAAAAATAAATTATAATAAATACAAATTTAAAAATAATAAAAATAATAACATTAATAAAAATTAAAAAGGGATATATATAGACTGTTCAATATATGAATGAATAAAAATTTTAAAAAAAAAATTGTACATTAAAATTTTTATAAAAACATTCATTAATTACTATGGCTGATTATCCACTAAAAGTGGCTAATATTCAATGTCAATATCTTAATAATAATATGTTCTAAAGTCCATAAACATACATTTTAGTGCATTTTATAAATTAAACTTTATTTCTCATCTCAAATTCAATTCATGTTTAGAATAAAAATTTGGGCCCAATCAATCATCTATTTTTGGAGAACATTATATTCATTTTTTTTAATTTGATATTTTTGTAAATGATTGATCGCTTTGTTTGAAATATTTTATCTTTTAGGATTGATTAATGAATCCCAAGAGATGATGGAGATTTTTCATCATGAATGAACAAATATTTTGGGCAAAGCATAATGGGCCTAAGGCCAATCAAACATAAGTGGGGCCCGCAGAATAAGCCCAATGAAGCTCAAATTTTTACAGTAGAAATAGAAAAATATGTGGAGAATTTCCCTAAACTATGGAAAGAGATAATTCTGATGTTTTCATGGAGATAAAGAGATATTTAGTTGAGATTTAAGTGGTGGGCCCAATCTAAATGCACATAAATACATTCCACTATTTCGACCATAACATCCAAACGGATGCACAAAATTTCCTGAAATTTTAACAGATAATAGAGGATAGTTGTGAGAGAATATTTTGCTTCTACGATCCCTCTGTATTTGGCCTCCTTCAATTACAAATTCACACATCAATATGGGGGATGAATCTGGATGAATTATCTGGATTGCTTTGAAACATTGAAATTCCCTTGATTTCCTCACGCTCTTTTGACACTCCCAATTAATGGGGATGAAATTAATTATTGTGGGTTGTATATAAGGCTCTGAATATGCCTATATAAGGAGCCGATGGTGATGGGAATTAAGGATCAAATTTTTTATTTTCTTTCAATTGTATTGTCATGCTTTTATTTTTTAATCGCATTGTCAATTTATCCCATGTAAGTTTTCATTCACCTTCATTTAATTAATAAAATATCATCATCATCTTCTTCTTCATACTTTTTTATTTCATTTTCTATATCATGTTGATAAATTTTCCTTAGGGAGTGAGGTTATTCACATTATCTTTTTTGAAAATCTTCACACAACGGTGGAGTGATTGTTATTTTTTTTCTTCTTCTCCAATTCTACCATCATTAGTCTAGTACCCACTTTCATTGATAGAATAACATAAATGGAGGGATAATCATATAAGGTTTTGATCCAAGGGAGTATCAAGGGTATGGATTTGATGTTATTTTTTATTTAATAATTCTTAATCAATTCTATTTTTGAGATTTTAATTCAATGAGGTATGTTATCCTTTAACCTCGCTAATTTTAGGGATACACATCCCGAGTGATAAAACGATCCTCTACCTTGGAGTTCCAATCAATAGGATCCTATGAGTGTATTGTTGATTAGTCTTAGGATAGTGAAAACTCAAAATTGGTGAGTGATTTGGGATGTTTTTATTTGGTTATAGGAAACACTAAAATTAAATACATTGAAATAATTTAAAAATAAATTTATCCAATCCACCCCATGCAATATCCAAGGATCAACTCATTATTTAAAATTTAATTCACTTATGTCTTTAAAATATAAAATAATATAATCAATTCAAACCAATGATGGACACTTCAGAACTAAATCAACACCATCAAATAACTTTCTTAGAATGAATGTTTCTTAGGTTTCTTCTTAGGTCTCTGAGGATCGATAACCCAAGCTGCACTACAATGACTGCTTGCACCAAACACCTTGGGTAAATTTGGGAGCAACCAAATTTTGGAACCGTTTCCAGGGAACAAGTATGTAATCTTAGACACTAGCATTCTTTTCTCACCCAAATTTCTCTTTTATCATCCCCATTCATCTTATCTTTTCCCCATTCTATTTTTTTGGCTCCCGAAAATCACGATTCCAAATTTCCAAATACATCCAATATAGTATAATCAAACAATATCCCTTCAAAAAATCAGGATGGAATCAATTAGTAAATCCACAATGGAAATCACCAAGATTTTTTAATTACTTTGATCAACATTTGAATGAATACCCCACACCCAATAACATTAATGATCTCTATGACAATGAATGTTTAGAAGATCAATTTCCAACCCTCATCGAGGATTATTGAAGAGATCAAACAAAATGACATTCACGATGTAAAAACATATATCAACCCTAATCCTGAAATAAATTCTTGGAAAATTGTGTGAAAAAATGGTTAAAATGAATTTTGTTGTTTCATAACTGAGATTAGAAATACAAAGCATTGAGACTACAGAGGAACCCATCCCTACCCAGGATGTCCTTTCCTTATCACTGATAGAAGAATATTTTATCCCAAAAACCACTCATGAATTTATAAAATAACTATCTTTTGGATATGGGATAACAAAATAAGATCAAGTAAATGTTGAAGGGGAGTAAAATCTAGAGGAAATTGATTTTTTGTATTCAAAAGTGGAAAATTTGACATCATGGATTGAGTTTCCTGAATATAAATCAATTTATAAATATTTAGAAGCAACAATTATTAAACCAATGGGAGAGATCACAAACATTGAGTCTATAACCAATCCTTAAATTCAACCGGATATTTTTTGGGAGGAATCACATTTTCAAAATAAATCTATTATTTCTAAAAATTTTGAAGAAGAAAGTTATTTTGATTCCAATTTCTAATCTTCTTTATTAAAATTCAATCAATCCAAATTCAAAATTATGAACCATTCATCCACACTTAATTATCCATTTATAGGGTCCAAACAAGTCCTTTCAGTTTTCATTCATCCATCCCATGAAATCAAAAATGTAGGAATGATTGTCAGTGTCTTAGGTAATAATATAGATGAAACTCAATAAACCATTTCAGATATTCCATGGATATTCCCACTCATTGTAGAAAATAAAATTTTACATGAAACAAATTTTAAAAAAATAATATATCTAAATCATGTTGATTTGGAGAATTATGGGATCATTAAAATGTTGAATGTTGGAATTGGATAAATTGGGGGGGTCCAAGTCGAGCTAGTGACGTTAAACAAAAGTGATGCATGGGAGGAAACCCATGGTTTTCATGTTTTCAATCATTGTGAATCATTTTTTTATTTAAATGAATAACATAGACTATTGACTTGTTCTTATTTTATGAGTATGGATGGGTATGAAAGAGGAGCACCATATTCATCCTTGTCACGTGGCATGATCTATGAGTAATACGTTACCTAGAAATTTTAAAAGAACACAATGTATCATCAGATTATTTTATTTTATTTTATATTTATGTTTTTAGGTTAAAAAATAAAAAATAAAAAATAAAAAAATAAAAATAAAAGGACAGGTCGTAGGTCAAGGGGAAAATCCCGTCACAACCATCCATACAAATGAGACTCAAACCCCGGATTGAAGGGAGGCTCTGGCATGCGCTTTCATCATCAACCACCAGGTGACTTCATTCCATGATTCGCATATTCAATTTCATATTTGAACACCTCTCTCATAACCCCTTATATGTTTTCTGTAAACACTAGGTATAGTGTTCTTCTATGTTGGGGGGAGATAAAACAAAAAAATTGAATTTTTGTGAATAATAACATATGTGTAAAGAAAAATTCCCTTAAAATTGAACACGATAATGCACATTGAAAACTGTAAAATTAGATATCAAATAATTTTTCATGCCTTGATTCTGATTTTAGAGAATGTTTAAGTTCATGTGGATAGATTTTGGAAAGAGCTGTTGTCCGATTTGATTTTTCACCATTTATATTTTAAACCATTTTATAACAAAAATACACAATGCATTCCTCTAGAGCGTGGGGTATTAGTTTGAGTTCTTGGGGTCCCATAATAAATGGCATAGGTTTGGTGATCATTTTAATTTTAACATGAGTATTCAAAAAAAAATTAATTGCGTGTAGAGAAATGGATTGACCAAATGCGTGGCTTTTGGCACTTTGGGATCGTGACGCCATAATTGTTTGGCACAGAGTTGGTCATTTAATCTCTATTTTTGGAAATTTAAATTTGTTTTTGATTGAGTAAACTCTAGATGAAGCCCGAGCATGTGAGATTCACTTGGTACCCTAAGGTCATTGAGCCTGGGAGTCATCGACAAAGTCTTACTACATGGGTTGACTCGACTGAGTTCAATTTCAATTAACATGGAAAAATTGCAATAAAAAACAACAAAAAAGTTGAAAACAAATGAATAATCATCTTAATATTAAAATTGTATTCCTCCTAGCACTTCCATATTTTGTCCCTTGAATGAAAATGAACCCCCATGTCTATTATGACACACCACACTTCATAATGCTTAATTAAAAATGGATGAAATGAAGCAATGAATTTGAATAATGGAATGGGCTTGGGATTGAGATATATATATGGAACAAGATTGTTTTAAAATATTTTAATGAGTTACATATTTTTTTTGGTATGAGGCCTTTTGTTGAGAAATGTGTATTAAATTGTTTTTGGAAAACGGAATTTGAATTTCGTATTTGAGATATATTTTTCCCGGGACTAGAAAAATTGAAGTTGGGGGTGTGATTGACCACTAAAAGTGGATAATATTCATTGTCAATATCATAATAATAATATGTTCCAAAGACCATAAACATCAATTTTTTTCATTATATTAATTGAACTTCATTTCTCATCTCAAATGCAATTCATGTTTAAAATGAAAATTTCTGCCCAATCAATCATCTATTTGTGGAGAAAATTATATTCATTTTTTAAATTTTATTCTTTTTATAAGATTTGGAACTTTGTTTGGAATATTTTACCTTTCATGATTTATTAATTAATCCCAATAGGTGATGGAGATTATTTAGTATGAATGAAGAAATTTTCTGGACAAAGCATAATGGGGATAAGGCCTATCAAACATAATAGGGGACCACAAAACAAGCCCAATGAAGATCAAATTTTTACAGTACAAAAAGAGAAATATGAGTATAATTTCATAAAATTGTGTTCAGATCTAATTCTAATGTTTTCATGAAAATAAAGGGATCTGAATTTGAGATTTAAATGGTGGGCCCGATCTGAATGCGCATAAATGCATTACAATATTTTGACCATAACATCAAAATGGATGAACCAAATTTAATGAAATAATTACAGATAATAGAGGACAGATAGAAGAGTTTATTTTGCTTCTAAAACCCCTCTGGATTTGGCTTCCTTTAATTGAAAATTCACACGTCAATATGGGGGACGAATCTTGAAGAATTTTCTGGACAACATTGAAACGTCGAAATTTACATGATTTTCTCACGCTCTATTTACAATCCCAATTAATGGGGATGGAATTTATTGTTGGGTGGTGTATCTAAGGCTCTGAATATGCCTATATAAGGAGCCAGTGGGGATGGGAATTGAGGATCAAAGTTTTTATTTTCTTGAAATTGTATTTTTATGATTTCTTTTTGTAATCACTTTGTCAATTTCTCCAATGGATGTTTTTCATTCACCTTCATTTAATTAATAAAATATCATCCTAATATTATTACTCTAAATTTTTTATTTCTTCTTCCATATCATTTTGATACCTTTTTCTTAGGGAGTGAGGTTATTCACATTATCTTTTGTGAAACTCTTCACACAATGGTGGAGTGATTGTTATTTTTTCTTCTTCTCCTATTCTACCATCATATGTCTAATAACCACTATCACTGATAGAATAGAAAAAATGTAGGGATAATCATATAATGGGTTAATCCATGGGAGTATCAAAGAGATTAATTATATGTTATTTCTTAATTTAATAATTTATAATCAATTCTATTTTTGAAATTTTTATTCAATGATGTACGTTCTCCTTTAAACTCACCAATTTTAAGGATACCCATCCTGAGTGCTAAAAAGATCCTCTCTCTTGGAGTTCTAATCAATATGATCCTATAATTGAATAGGTGATTAACCTTAGGATAGTGAAAACTCAAAACTGGTGAGTGATTTGGTATGTTTGTATTTTGTTAAAGGAAACACTCTATTTTAAGATATTTAAATAATTTAAAAATAAATTCATCCAATCCAATCCATTTGATAACCAAGAATGAACTCATGCTTTTAAATTGAATTCACTTAAGTCTTCAAAATTTCAAATAATCCAATCAATTGAAACCAGTGTTGGCCACTTCATAGCCAAATCAACACCATCAAATCAACTTCTTAGAAGGAATGTTTCTAAGGTTTTTTCTTAGGTCTCTGGGATTGATAACTCAAGTCGTACTATAATGAAAACTTACACCATAAAACATGAGTAAATTTGGGCGCAACTAATGGAAGAGGGCATCTGGAATAGGTCACGAAGTTAAATCCATCCCTAATCCATGATTTAGATGTCACACATACTCCATCCGTAGTCATGTTTATACTGCTACAATTAACATATCTCCTCCAACTATTGTTGTTTCTATTGATAGACCTCCTCTTAGTCCCTATACATGGTCATTATAAGCTCACCCTAAGCTCGAAGACACTTCACATTCAATGTAGAATTGGATGATGAGTCTCTATGAGCTCCACTCAATCTGGACGAAGACATCACAAAGGAACCGTAATTACTCCCTCACATCAATCTAATGTCTATACCAACAACTATGCCTTTCGTGAATGTATTATCAGTCTCCTGCATCCGTGTTTCATCATCCAATCCTACTACAATGGTGGTATGATCCTCAGTATTAGCCTAACTATCATTATTTGATTGAGAATTTTCAACCTCATATCTCTTGTTCATTTCATTTTAAAATTAAAATAGGTAAAATATTAATTTTGTTAAATTTTAAAACACAAAAGAAATATAATAACTACAAAATGATATTGGAGACCACCTATAATCTCCCAAAAAAATTTCATCCCGATAAAACTGTAATATTAAATGATCTATTGAATCAAATAAATTTGGTGGTAAATTTTTTTCCAATTCAAAAAAAATTAAAAAAACATATTCATAATACTTACTTATTGCATCATAGTCTATTTTGGTCACACAAATATCATGAAAATTTATGATATTTCTATTAGTTTATCCCAAATCATAGAGTTCAAGAATCCTCTAAAGCTAATCGGTAGCCATCTTTCTATTATTACATGTCCGTCTTGACTTTTTAATGTAGTCGTATAACCTGTTTTGACATATCTATCCAAATTTTAAACATAACCATATATAATACTCATATATGTAATCAACTAACTAAATAATAAATTATTTCCATTATAGATTTTATATTCCCAATTGGGAATCATTAATTATATGATATGATATTTTAAACCATTTACGGTTCTTATCACCTGCAAATTTGGGAATAATCTAATCCTATCATTACATTATCTTTGTTTTTTCCTAGGTTTTTTCATAACTATATAAAAAATATTTTCAAAATATTTATTTTCATTATAAATTAAATACAATAGGTTATGGGACATAAAATTAGAATAATAAGGAAGATACCAAAAAACGATCTATTTTATCAAATTGTGTTCATTCCCAAAGCCACCTACATTATGATGGTTTATAGTCGATCCCAATGTAATGGGAGGTAATATAGATATAATATATTTTAACTCAATACCTTATATAATTATTATATGTCTATATATTTTAATTTTACCTTTTCTAAAATGATATCTTTTCCACTAAAATGGATTATTGGTAGGAATAATTATTTGAATAGAGTCAAAAAAGGATTTATTCCATTAACAACTATAAATTATTCTCCATATCTCATATGGTATGGACATGATTTTGGACCATTTTTACATTATACAAATAACATTCCATAATCTAGGATGTCAATAGTTTTCTAGAACAACGCTTCTTTCTTTAGGAAATTTTATTCTCTCAACTACATCAAATATAATGACACCATTACTCCATAATAAATTTAACTTGTTAATCAATGGAATAAAATAATAATTGTTATTTTTTTAATGCATTATAATTAACAAGGTCAAAAAGATGTGAGATCATGTCATATTTAATATGCATTGATTTCTACACCTTTCATTGTAGCCTTTATCGCCATGTCTTTTTTGGAGACGAAGAGCCTTTATCGGAGAAATAAGCTAATGATTGGTAATGCATTCTTGTATTATCAATGGTGTATGTGTAAAAATGTGGTTAAGTGTTAATTGGGTTCTTTTCAAGTTGATAATCTTTAAAGGGAATATAATCTACAAAAATCAACTACAAAATATTTACACATCATGTAAAGGGATTATACGTTGTAAATTTTTTCCTGGGATTTAATAAAATAACTCTATGGTGACATATTTTTTTTGAATATACCATTATAAATAATTTAATGACATATAATTGGAATACATAACATGTAAATTTCTGACCAACGATTTTAAAATTTCTATGCCACTAAATTTCATATTTATCAGCTACAGCTCCTCTCCTCTCGTCCCGAGGGCATCCATCAGGAAATTTTGGAGTTCCAAAACACCTTATGGATGTTTTCTCATGCGATCAATCCCTTTTAAATTCCTTTGATCATATTTCTTCCTTCTCATCATTCATCTCCATCATATTATGGTAAATCCTTTACCCAATTATGTTCCTGGTTCTGATCATGATCAATCTTGATCTAGGAAAAACGTTGAATTCTTCCACATCATCTTCCTCATGGTTTTCCACCGTTGGATGCATTTTTGGACATTCAGTTTAATGTATGGGTCCATATCTCAAACAAGTGGTTTTATTATTGTCAATTTTATGTAATTTCATAACCACGATAATGATATTTTTGGCCAATTAATTTATTAGTCAAATGATATTTTAGTTCTAATTTATTTTGTCTCAAATGAATTTTTATTTGGCTAATGGCATGAGATGTATTTGGAATGACATGTGACCTTCAGTGGTTTCCTATTATAGAATCCCTAAATTGTGGGTTATTTTTTATTGATATAACTATTATTCAGTTTTAAAGTGAAATAAAATGTGGAATTTGAATGAATCATGGAAATTCACAAAATTTTCCATCTAGATATATGATGTGAGATTGTGATATCCATGCAGTATGATAGGAATTGTCTTCTACGTTGAGATGCTTATATAATGGACAGACATAGGCACCTACACATATATATGTTTTAATGATGATAGTGAGCAGTCTCGGCCCAGTCTATCCTGCAATACCTATTGAGAGGATGCTAGGCACAGTCCCATGCGAAAATAAATATAGCTCTTTGACCTAGAATTTTTGGTGACATCACATTGGTTATGGATGTGGATGGCATGGTTGTAAGACGTTATTATAGAAATTACAGCATGGGATTGAAGTAGGTTATTTACCATGGTTATATAGTTGTGGTTGTCATTTATATAATATATTCATAGAGATATCATGGAATGTAACTAAATAAGGAAGTTGTATTTATTTAATTGCTGAACTAATCAAGGCACCTATTTTTCACTTCATTGCATAAACTTCTTATCTAAATGGTTTTGTTTAGACACGGTGTTTTTGACCAATTGAGTTTTACTCACACACTATAAGGTCCACTTTTTTTCACCTGAGAATACTTCATAGATGTAGGTTTAGAAAATGGAATTTTACCTTGCTATTGATTGCTTGTTTGCTATCATGACAGAGTTTTGAGATGGGACTAACATGGGGTTTGGGTTACAAGAAATTAATTCTTTTATTTAAGTCTTCAGTATTTTTCATATATAATTATATTATGACTTTTGGTTTTGTTCCAGCATGTCATTACAATATTTAATATAATTAATTGGATTATTCTATTATCTTGTATTATCGTCATCCACATTTTTTTACTATGATTATTTATGTTTTCAAATGAATTGTTTCATCTGAATAACACTTCATGTCGAGGGTCTACAGTATCCCCAATATACTATCCACACCCCCACAACCTTTTGGTAGCCTCTGGAATAAGGGGAGGTACTCTTGATGTCTCGTAACCAACCTTTTCTAGCCACACAGGAGACATCAATATTGGGGGATGTTACAAAGTGTCATCAGATCATTTGTTTCTTTTTTGTTTTTCATTGATATTTTGGAAAGGTAGAAAGTAGACTAGTATGGGTTGGGACTTTGTAATGTGCTTGGTATTGGTAGTATCTATCCCTTGTATGGGGGAAAATATGAGTACCCCAGGATGGGATTGTTGTTTGTGTTGTGTGCTTGTTACTGTTGATGTTATTTCACATTGACTGTATCACATTTTATGAAAGGATTATTTCTATAAGATGTTATTATTTCAGGATAATTATACTCGTGGCCTAGTATGGTGTGAGGTGGGAATACATGGATCATAATAGACACATAAGGATAAATGGACATCCATTGTTCCTACTATGGGAATATATATTTTGGAATATAATATATACTTTCCTATTGAACTATAATACGAGATATATTCTTCAATAGATAAGTAAAATCTCTCTTCATGTCATTATAAAGTATATGTATTCCATGTATTGGGACACCAAGAGTTAGTGGTTCTCTATTAAAGTCACATATTAGGCTGACCATCATGCTATCTAGTTCCCTATGGTGTAAATATGTCTTGGAGAACAAATTCTTCCTCATCATTTTCAACATGAGCATTAATAAAGTTTCAATTACAATACTCTTGTCTTAGACGAACCATACATTCATGTACTTTAATAGGAGTGGATAGATGTTCAACTCCATGATAGCTTCATGAGGGTTGTCCGATCCATGGAATGTGAGACCATTTATACCACTCTTTCAATGTATGATCTAACAAGAGAGTTTCAAATTAAACATCGACATGTGTTTACTAGGTAAAGGGGGCTCCACGAAGCAATGTTTTGGATTCAGTCAGTCCATACAATCATTAAGTATCTTGAGACACCAACAGATAGGAGGGTGAATCTTACTCTATATATGTTTTGTGGTCATTCCAAGCATTAGTGGAATATTCTAGAATAATATGTATAGTAGGATGAGCTATATTGGAAGTACATATAGTAGAATAACCTGAGACATTTTTATCTTGAGACAATAAGGTTGGAAAAATTCATGATTTAATCTAGCTGTTATAGGTTTTTTTTCTATGATGGACTAGATTGTATATTTTTCCAAACCTACAGCGGTTCTCACCATCCATGGGAGATGACGGGACTTATAGGGGAAGAAGTTTCTAGAACTGTCTTTGTTATGAGGTCAGGTCCCAAGTGAACGTTTTTTGTTAAGTATCATTGAACATGTGATGAATCTTGCTCTCATCATGGAAGGGAATATGAAAGAGGCTCTGAGATGTGGCCATTCCATTTTAGTGGAAAAAACTAGGAGATAATCTATGAGTTCTATGAAATTAAAAATTATAGTTTTACCCAGATTAGTAGTGGGAATACAATCCAGGAAGTGGACAACCATCTAAAGATAGTCTCTCGTTCCAATGATATCAGTGTTGAAAGTGTTGTCACAAACTCCCTCGGTGTCTTTACCTGTACTCAAGTGACTTAACTGTGACATACTAGGTAATAATAATCGATTTTGGTTGAACTTTATATAGTAGAAAAATGACAGAGAATTAGGACATTCACATGAATTAGGATGTGGCTCATCTAGTCAACAGTATGTTGGTAGATGGAGTTCGACATACCATACAGGCTAAGGCTCGAGACATGGTAACCCATTCCATGAGAAATAATACCAAGTCAGGGATATCACTCAGGGTACTCAGATCGGAGCATATGGTAGAGTGAAAAGTTAGTTTAAAGTTGTTCATACTACTTCTACTAACATGCATTCCATACCATCAACAATTATAGGAATGATTCTTTAATAGACTACCTTAGTATTTGTTCTGCTTTATATATGATTATCATGTTCCTTTCCATATAAAACTATTTTTAATGGGTTGGTGTTGGATGTGAAAAGTGTTGATGGTGTTTTAACGATTAAGACACTTTTAAAAGTTCGGTCAGGAAATATCAAATGTTGCGAAGTGTGTACTCTATAGATTATTAGTTACCACTTATTTTTGGAATCATTCATTCCTAAATTGAAATTCTTCAAATTGATTCTTAGATTGGATTTGTTATTACTATAATTGGATCATATCAACTATTATAGTAGTGTATTTAATGTCTTATCTCTAGTATGGAGCATCTATTCTCCCCAGGGGGAGTGGGATATTCAGGCATGTCGTGCAGGAGAAATTCAGATAAAATTAGATTGTATCATGGATCCAATTTGTAGTCATTCTCTAGATAATGGTGAATTACCTCAATATTGTTTTCCTCTAGTTCTAGAACGTTAATCTCTTTTTTTCCCTAATGAGTTATAGAGCTTACTACCTGAGTGAGAGATCGAGTTCACAATCAATTTGGAGTTGGGATAATAACTACTTTTACCCAAACTTATATAATGGAACCAATAGTAATTAGGGAGTTGAATGTTCCCTTGGGTGATCTGGAAAAAATGCTTTATATGATTGATTACATCTCCTCGGGTTCTCTAGTTCTCATCACCAAAAATTTCGATCAATCATTGAATTTATGTGTGGATTATCAGAGGTTGAACTGGATGACAGTCAAGAACCATTATCCTCTTCCAAAAATTTATGATCATTTCAGTCAACTAAGAGGTTCGACAAACATATCCAATATTGAATTGAGATGAGGATATCATAAATTAATAGTTCGACTATCAGAGATACCTCATACTTAATTTTGAGTAGGTATGGATTATATGAATTCAAAATGATATCGTTTAGGTTGGTTAATGAACCTATAATGTTGATTTCATTAATGAAATGGAAATTTCATTCTTTTTTCTAGTCATTTTGTTGTAGTTCTCATCGATGATATATTTTTGTAATCCCAATCAATAGGCAATCATTCAAGATATCATGAAATCATCTTGTTTCCATTGAGGGAGCATCAGAATTACACCAAGCTAACTAAATGGAGTTTTGGATAAATAAAGTGAACTTCATGGGATAAGTCATCTCAAAGGAAGAAGTGTTAGTTGTCCTAGAGAAATTTTTAGGCCTAATAACATGGGAGTATCCCAAGAACTACGTCGAAATAAAAATATTTCCAGGATTATGTTGTTATTAAATATGGTTTATCCTAGATTGATCCCATTTTGGAACAACTATGTCTGGACTGACCAGGAAATGAACAAGGTTTTTTTGGTCTGATGATTACAAGAGATAATTTTCGGAGTCGAATGAAAGGATAAACCCATCACCTACCTGAACTTTACTTATGCCTGGTAAATCATATCGCATGTAATATGATGCATCTAGATTTCTAAAAGGAGAAATTATAATACTTGATGATCACATGGATTCTTATAGCCCAATGTAGTTGAGACTACATGAGAGGAATTACTATAATCAAGATCTCAAGTTAGCGGAAGTGGTACATGACATGAGATTTAAGACACATAATCTCATGGCTTAGAGGTTTGTGGTATACATGGATCAAAAATCCCTCAAGGTCATCTTTTCTCAGTAAGACGTTAACCATCATCATAGGAGGTTGGTCGAGTATCTAAAATATTTCCAATTTTAATTGCCTAATACACTATGAAAGGGAAAAATCATTGATGATGCTTTGAGCTAAAATTCATAAACCAAATAACTATAAAAGTATTCTTATGAATAGAGGATAATGGATATCTTTGTAAACATGTATCTGGATGTTTTCAAAATCTTAAGGGAGAGTAGAACTAACATTGAATCAAATTATACCCATTATTTCAAACCAAATTAAGATAAGGAAGTTAACTGATCTGGAATCTTAGGTCTACAAGAAGAATTATAGGGTGGTATATTTCATTAGGATAGTCTCTTGGATGTGAAAATTATCTTTTTTTCACGGCCTAGTATGGGTTATAAGACATGCATGATGATTTTTGAGGGACATTTGTTCTTCTAAATGGGTGGTAAATCTTACATAAAAAAATATGTATCATGATATCCATAGGTAGTACTAGTGGTTAGGAATGAATAAATAGGTGGAAGGAATCGAGGATAGATGATTCACTTGTCATTATGTGATAGTTGAGCGTCAAAGGCCAGCTAGGATTTTGTAACCATTATCCATCTTCGAGTGGAAATGGGATAATGTCACAATATAGTTTTTGAAAGGATTGTCCAAGATGACATGTTTAAATGATGTTGTATGGGTTGTTTTGGATCGAATGACCAAGGTTTCTCTCTTCATTCCTGTCATGGAATAGTTTACAGTTGAAGAACTAGGAATTAATTACATACGTGATGTAGTTTAGTTTCACATTTTTTAGAGGAGTATCATTTTATAAAGAGAACAACATTTCACAACATGTTTTAGAAAGGTAACTTAGAAATCCCTTGGATTTTGTGTTCTATTATACATAGCCTATCATTCGCAGACTGATGGTCAATCAAAATGGACTATTCAATTTCTAGAGGAAATTCTTTGAGCCTTATTTCTATATTTCTGCGGTTCATGGGTGAAACATATGGTGTGTTTGGAGTTTTTATATAATAATAGCTTCTAGACATTGATAAAAAAGGAACAATTTGATGCTTTCTATAGTGGTACATGTTGTTCACCTCCATATTGGCAGGTGGTAAGTGATCCATCACATGATTGGCCTAGTCTCATGCAGGATACATATGAACATGTTCAGATGATCTGATAGTGGTTGATGACCACATAGGCAATGAATAAATCATATGATGATAATATTATAAAACCTCTATAATTTGAGGTTGGTAAACATGTTTCCTTTGGCTTTCGCCTACTTTGGGGAAACACAGTATCCGAAAACAAGGAAAGCTAGAGACCCAGTGTAAGACCACATGTTTTGTATGTGGTAAAAATTTCTTTCGTTTTAGTTTAAATACATTTTTATGGATTTATAGGAATTCTCAACTTGATCACGGGTGTTTTGGAAGTGTTCGAGGCTTTTTCGAAGGCCAAAACTAGGTTTTGGGAAGGAAATGGCCTCACATATGGTTTGAACATGGTATGTGCATGGCTAGGAGAAAATGTGCGAGGTGGCTGAAAATTTAAGGTTTTAGACAGAGAGGATCTATATAGTTTCCGCATAGTTAGTAAAACCGTGTAGAGAAACCATGCAGGGTGGCCCTCTTTGGCAGAGAGGTGCGCACAGTTCATGAAACTGTGTAGGTAAACCGTGTGACCCATGCTGTGTGTTGTTTTAAAATTTTAAAATAAAAACATTTTTCCTTTTTAAAACCAATTTGGGGTTTTATTCATCTAAGAACAAAATCCATCTTGAGCTCTCTCTTTTGGTTCCTAAACTAGGAATCGATCCTGAATCTCCATCTAACTTCTGTTTTGATCACCATTTGTCTCTACAGATCCTCAATGGTAAGGCCTACATTCCTTTTTAGTTATTCATTATTCTATGGAAAAATGACTATGCTATTTGCATTTATGCTCATATTCCCTAATATCCCATTCTTCATCCATTCTTCAATTTTCTTTCAAAACTGGGATGTATCAGGACACAATACTAGACAGCCCATCTACAACCAAGGGGAGGTAGGTGGTCTATACTTTTATTCAGTTTTTCTTGGTGTTTTTCAAGAGTTTGTCCAAAATTACTATTTTCAGACATTCCTAAGAGGTCTCATTTTTAAGCGAGTAACTTTTAGTAGCTATAGATGGACCTAGTGAGGTTTTCCATGGGTTTGATTTAGGCATGTTGGCACCCGTTGCACATTTTTCGGTCACCCGAGGGGTGATAGTTAAGGGAATACCTTGTTTATGCATGTTTAAACCACATAAGGGGTGTGTTCTTGTGGTTTCCTAGTTATAGGAATCCTTTAGGTGCCTTTACAACTTGAGTAGTTTGATTAGGAGATGTACTGACTCCTTGCTTATTGAATATCATGTTATGCCTCATCTATTTTGATATCTTGGCTTAAATGGAATGTTTTTTATGGGTGGTATATCTATATATAAATTAATAATGGCAGGTTAAATGTATTATATGGGTGGGTAGGTCCATATTATTGGTAAATGATAATTTTTTTTCATGGGTGGGTATACTCGTGTGTTGTTCATGTTAATATGAGTGGGTATACTCACATGTTTATAAATGTTTAATTATAATGTTTTAATTATTAAATGAATGGTTTGATAGATGCCTTGGACTACTCTCCACTTATCTGGAATGTGATAGTGGATGTGTTGGGTTGACTCTTCCCCTTGGGTCTTGATTCCATTGAATGCCTTGTTCCATGCTACCCCATAGGATCCTATTTGCTTGGGCTCGTGTATGACATGCTATTGCCTTGCTCCTAGGACCCCAACTAGTGCCTAAATGAGTTTCCACTTGGGATTCCCATGGGACTTGATAGGATTCCTTGGAAAGAATCCTTGGATCTGGCCCTATGTGGTCTAGATTTTAATTACTTGGATTCCTTGGTCTGATGACACCATGGCTCTGGCCCTTGGGGTCTACACTTCACTATACGGTGTGGTCGTGGGACAATTTTTCACTTTATAAATTGTGGTTTTGGGTTTCAAGATATAGATGGATTTACAACATGGTTGTGTGACTTGTTTACTTTGTTATAGCTTCCTTGTTAGGTGCTGACTCTCTTTTGCAGGTAGCCTTGACGAATGTTCAGTTTTTCATTAAAGTAAACATATCCATTCGGAATATGCACTAACATAATATTGTTTACACTTGCTAGCACCTTTGTAGATTTTCTGTTAGAACATTATAGACCTGGGTAGTTTCCTACTAAGATGTTTATCTCACACCCTGTTTGGGCCTCCTTGGAGACCCAAACAGATTATGTGGATTCATGTGATGATCGGGGAAAGTGACATAGTACAGGTTGTTGATCATGGATTTGGATAAGGGGAGAATAAGACCGAGTTGAGGGTTTCAATGGTGGGATACCTTTTTGATCTTTTGTTCCTTTGGGATACTTATAGTTTATTTCCATGTACGTTTCTTGAAAATTTTTAGATAATTTTACCTTCAGCATAATTTTTTTATATGAGACACTTCTGGTTATTGATAAAGATGCCTTTTTGCACGTCATACTTTTAGTAGTTGACTAGTTATTTTTCATCTGCTATTTATTGTATATTTTACTTCCACTTTGATACTCTGGTAATGAGGGAATAGTCTCCCAACTGACTCACCTAGGACCTTGCTAGTAGTCAGTAGCATCTGGAATTTATGGAGATGCACT
Source organism: Viscum album (assembly GCA_963277665.1). Lineage (NCBI taxonomy): Eukaryota > Viridiplantae > Streptophyta > Magnoliopsida > Santalales > Viscaceae > Viscum > Viscum album. The sequence goes on from OY728127.1 coordinate 927,029,513, forward strand.
TGAGGCCTTGTGAACAACTGGCCTTAGGGAACCATTTTAGGTGGCATCTGGGTTCAGGACATTAAAAATTGGTATCATAGGATTTTATTTTGATTTATAGTTTAATATACTATTTGGAGACATTATATAGATATAGAAAGGAAATGGAATTTGGTAATAAACAATGCTCGGGAGTAGCTACCCGGTGTACAGGGAAAAACAAACATTCAACAAATTGGGTTTTGATTTTCTAGATTTTGAATATTATTGTTGATTTGATTTTACCATTGGGTGATGCACATGATTTTATCTATTACTGTTGATACAATTTTTGGGTTTTATTTCAGTTGAAAACCGATGGGATGAGTGTGTGACATCTCAGGCATCTTATAGATACTTGCAAGAATAAAATTCCATGAATCATGCCATCCATCTAAGATACATTAGATATTTCATGCTGTTGTGATAGTTGATGTGACAGTTGTATGTGTTGTTGTGTTAGTTGGGTGTAGTTGATAAAGGTGTGATGTTATCTTTCAATTCATAAGAAATATGGGCCCTTATGAAGTTGGAAATGAAGCACAAGTGAAATGTAAATGTTAAATGAAAGTGATATGTATGGTTTGGATGATTTCCATGTTTTGGGTTCATGAGGTGTTATGGGCCCTCATGGATTCAGAAATTGGTAAACCCTTAGTAAAAATAAAATAAATATCCTGAAGAATTCAATGTGAAATGGAATTGAAATTGAAATGGTGAATAGAAACTTGACATAGACCTGGATTTTGAGTGGGAGAGAGGCATATTTTCTAGTGGTTCGATGGCTGTTCATTATACAGTCCTATCTTTAGGATATGTTTGTGTGTTTGAATTGGTTTTTAGGATGGTTTTGACCTCTCCTACGCTTCTGAGCTTTATGCATTGATGTTGTTCGTTCCTGAGGCCAGAGTTTTCCATTGTAGATACATGCCACAATGACGACCTCTAGTGGTATGCCGTGATGGAGGCGATGAGATACTTTAGAGATAGTGGTCCATAGGTTACCGCTTTATCCTCATATAGTTACAACTGCGGCACCTAAGGCTATTTCAGACACAGGTGATGAGGCATAGTTCTGTGAGGGTTTCCTTGGCTTTATGAAAACGTTCTAGGGAGCACTACAGCCACCCTTGACTATGGATGAGCTGACATGGGTGTTCCAACAATAGATTCCTCCTACCTTTTCAGGGGATTGTGGACTAGAGGCTATATATCTATGGAAATAGACCACATTAGCTATTTTTGAGCATCTGGAGATGCCTCCAGAGCGCATGGTCAAGCTCGTGACTTACATGCTACGTAGAGTGGGAAATCACTGGGGTGACATTTTGATCTAAGTTGACGGGCTAGTTGATGTGGGTTGGAATGCGTTCCAAACTCGCAACTATGACTACTTTTAACCCGTGACTCTGTGAGAAGAGTGGGTGAGTGAGTTCATGCGTTTGGAGAAGGGCATGATGGCGGTTATGGAATACTCAGCATGCTTTACAAATATGTGATGTTTTGCACCAATGTATCCTACTAATGTGCTATCAAGGGAGGGATTCCTTAAGAAAGGCCTCAAACATGCTATTAGATCTTAGGTCAATGTGTTCAGGTGCCTTCCTTCACAGAAATTTTTAATCCGGAACTGATTACAGAGTGGAACCTGGGGGATGGTGGGGGTTCAGGATAAGGGAGTTATGTTAGTCTCCCTACCGGATCTACATCTTTAGGCAGGAAGCACCGTTTCGAGGTTTCTAGAGATATGAGTTCTAGTCAGGCTGTGTGTGTAGGCAGCTTAGTGTTTTTCCATCAGTGTGGTAGGTTAGGCCACATGAAAAATCAGTGTGACCATGACCTAGTCCAGTGATGAGCATGCGAAAAGATGGGGCACATGCAGTGGTTTTTTAGGACCATCCCTATAGCTGTGAGTGGTATGGGGTCAGCTCCTAAAATGGGATTAGGAGAAGGTTCTTTAGCTTTCCATTAGGCTGGGAGCTGGAACCGTGCAATACGGTCAGACCAGGGTAGTGGTGGTCGTGACGGTGGTAGCCAGCCACCGAGTTCTTAGAGGCAGTAGGGCAGGTCAGCTTAGGGTAGCCAGGTAGGTTGATGGGGCCTTGGTACAGGCCAGAAATATGTAGTGCAACAGAACCATCATGAGTAGGATCTGGGACCATCTATAGCGAGAGGTATGATTCTAGTGGCTTCTACTATTGCATTTACTATTTTCGATACTGGTGCCTCTCACAGCTTTATTTCTACACAAGTGGTAATGTTCCTTGTGCTTGTTGTTTTCCTTTCTGAGGCTATTTTGATGCTAGACACATAGTTGAGAGTTTGGAAGGGTGATGTACGCTAGTGTACAAATTATACCCTTAAGTTCGGAGGGTGTAATTTCACATGGGATCTTTATGTCCTCGAGATGACAGGGTTTGACGACATTCATAGATTGGACTGGATCATAGCTTATTGAGCGTATGTTGACTGCTATCACCAGAGGGTGACTTTCACATCCTCATAGGGTGAAGATTTTATTCACATGGGTGAATGGGATTCTCAAGAGTGCATAAATGGATCCAAGCATCGTGGGCTTTGGGGAATGAGAGCCCATATTGCTATTTTGTTTCATGATGATCATGGAGTTATTCAGGCAAACATTCCTATAGTGGTTTAGCATTTCATTGACATCTTTTCCAATGAATTTTTTGGTTTACCTCATGAGAGGTAGGTGTAGTTTTCCATCTATCTAGTTCAAGGATCTATGCCTGTATCGATTCATCCTTACAGGATGACTATGACGGAGTTACTGGAGCTCAAGTGGTAGCTAGAGGATTTGGAGGCAAGGGGGTTTATTGGACCCAGTACTTATCTGTGGGATTCTTTAGTCGTTTTTGTGAAAAAGGTATATGAAACTCTTAGTCTATGCATCGATCATCAGAAACTAAGCCAACATATGGTTAAAAACCCGTATCCCATACCATGGATAGATGACCTATTTGATCAGCATCGAGGATACCGAGTGTTATAGAAGATTGAAAGGATGTTTGGATATCACCAGGTGTGTGTTCGACCTATTGAAATACAGAATACTTCCTTTCATAGTAGGTATGGGTTATACAAGTATCTTGTTATGCCATTAGGTCACACGAACACCCCAAGAGTTTTCATGGATTTGATGAACCCAGTGTTCTATCCTTACCTGAACCCTTTTGTGGTGGTTTTCTTGGACGATATCATGGTGTATTTTTACAATCAATAAGACCATTCCAACCATCTTTAGATCATTTTTAATACACTGAGAGAGAACCATTTAAATGATATTTTCACAAAGTGCCACTTTTGGATGGATCAAAATCACTTCCTAGGACACATTATCTCATAGATAAGACTTTCAGTGGACCTACAGAATGTGAAATCTGTAGTTTCTTGGGAACATCCCAAGAAAAGTTTTCACAAAAGAAGTTTCTTGGGGGAATGATGGTTACTATAGGAATTTTATACAGGACTTCTCATACTTAACAATTCCACTGACGAGCTTGACTAAGAAGGGGGTGAAGTTTGTGTGGTTAGAATATTTTGAGACAGCCTTTTAGTAGCTGAATGGGTGGATGAAATCAACACTAGTCTTAAAACTTCCAGAGCAGGGTCAGAGTTACAAATTGTACTATGATGCTTTAGGTATTGGTACGGGGGAAATGCTGATGTAGGTGGATCGAGTTTTATCATATGTCTCCCGATAGCTGAGGCCTCATGAGATGAATTACCCAATGCACGACCTCAAGTTAGTAGTGGTTTTTCATGCATTGTGTTGTTGGACTCACTACTTACTGGGAGAGGGTTTTTTTGGTGTACACGAACCACAAATGCCTCAAGTATATCATTACTTAGAATGAACGGAATTTGAGGCAGCGAAGGTGGGTGGAGTACCTACAGTCTTTTGAAATCGAGCATGCCTACACACCTGGTAAGGGAAATGTAGTAGCAGATTCATTGAGTAGGAGGCATCAAATAAAAGTTGTGCAGCATACCAGTATTGAGTGGAATCTTATGGTGTTTTTCTCTGAGATGCATCTAGAAATTCATGACAGACAGGGGAAAAAATTTCTTTCATATTTATTTGTTACCTCTACCCTACTGGATAGAGTAAGTATGAGGAAACTATTGGATTTAGAAGTCCTAGTTCTATGGGAAGGTGTGGGAGGTGAGGAACATCCTCCAGGTTAGACGATAGAAAATGATGAGATCCTACATGTCCATGGATGGGTTTGGGTTCAAATTTATATATGTGAGGAGTTGATGTGAGAGTTTCATTCTTCAGCATGGGAAGTTAATCCCGGGGATACCAAGGTGTATCGTGCTTTGAGACATTAGTACCGGTGGACGGGAATGAAGAGAGGGCTAGATGGATTTATTATGAGGTGTTACACCTATCAACAAGTGAAGGAGGAACATCATTGAATAGATGGGATTTTAATGAAGTTACATATCCCAAAGTAGAAATGAGATGATGTCGTAAGGAATTTTTTGATGGGTTTGCTGAAGTTTCCATTCAGAAACGATGTTGTGTAGGTTGCAGTTGATAGGATTATGAAGGTTTCCCACTTCTTTTCGATAAATGATACCTTCAGTGATGATGATCATGGAATTTTGTACATTCATGAGGTGGTACGACTTCATGGGGTCCTGGGCACTGTCCTTTTGGATAGGGACACCCATTTTACATATCGTTTTTGGATGATTTTTTAGAGGGTACATGGTACACAGGTGCTTCTGAGCATGAAATACCACCCTCAGACTAATGTCCAGTCAGAGCATACGATATTAGTGCTAGAGGACATGTTGTGAGCATGAATCTTGGATTTTGGGGGCTCTTGGGAGAAAAAAATTCCCCTTGTTTAGTTCACCTACATTAACAGTTATCATGTGACGATACAGATTTCAACATAGGAGGAATTATACGTTAGGACATGTCATTCTCCCCTATACTGGTTAGAGGCTGGAGAGGTAGATTTACTGGGACCACATCTCACGTAGGGGACTTTTGAGCAGGACCAGTTGATTCAGAAGCAGATGTCTACATCACATTCTTGCCAGAAATCATACGTTGATCACTGTAAAATACCTCTAGAGTTTGAGGTTGGGTATCGGGTTTTTAGTCATGTTTCAATGAATTTAGGACTCAAGAGGATCTGGAGATAGTGTAAAATATCACCGAGATATGTCAGGTTGTTTGATATTATAAAGAGACTCGGGTCAATTTCTTATTGGTTGTAATTACCTCAAAGGTATAGATCCATGCACAATGTCATCCATGTATCTCCGCTACACCACTATCACTCAGACCCATGTCATGTTTTTCAGCCTGAGGAGGTTCAGCTTTAGGTTGATCCCTCCTTTGAGAAGCATCAGATTTGTTTCATTGATAGGATCACAAAGGTTCTTTGAGGTGGTGAGTTCCTCTATTGTGGGTGATATGGTAGCATGACCACTTATAGGATGAGACTTGGGAGAGGAAGGATGATGTACATGCTCAATGGCCGAAGTTGTTCTCATAAGAATCTTGACCACCCATCAGAGATCAATTCAGGGACAAATTGCTATATGGGGGGTAGATGGTAAGAACCCGGTTTTTCGTATGAGGTAATAATTCTATTCCTTTCATTTCAAATACCTTGTTATGGATTTATGGGAATTCTTTACTTGATCACATTTGTTTTGGAAGTGTTCGGGGATATTTTGATGGCATGAACCATATTTTGGGCAGGAAATGGCCTGATGCATGGTTTGCGCACTGTCTGCACACGGTTAGGAAAAACTATGAGGGGGGTTTGAAAATTGTAGGTTTTGGACAGAGAGTTTCCACACAATTGCTGCATGGTTAGTCAAACCATGCAGGGAAACTGTATGGGTGTCCCTCTATGGTAGAGAGGTGTGCACGATTTCTTCATGGTTTGGGAAACAATGTGGTTAAATCGTGTGACCCCAAATATGATTTTTTATTTTAAATTTAAAATACTTTTTATTTTTGAACCTAATTTGGGGTTTTCATATTCTATAAAAACAACCCTTCGAATCTCTCCATTTTGGTGCCTAAACGAGGAATCAATCCTGAGTCTCTGTCTGAGTTCTTTTTTGATCGTCGATCGTCTCTATGGATCCGCAATAGTAAGGCCTACATTCATTTTTAGTCTTTCTTGATTCTTCATATCAATGACTATTCTATTTTGATTTATTCTCATGTGCCCTAATATTCCGTTCTTCATTCATTATTATAATTTTCCAAACTGGGATGAATCCAGACACCATACTGGATGAGCTATCTACTATAGAGGTGAGGTAGGTGGTTTATACTTTCTTTCAGATTTTCATGGTGTTTTTCAAGTGTTTGGCCGAAATGCCTTTTTTCGGACTTTCTGATGAGGTACGGTTTCTAAGCGAGTAGCTTTTTGTATTTGTAGTTGGACCTAGTGTAGTTGACCATGGGTTATGTTTAAGTGCATTGGCATCCATTTCTCGTTTCGTGATCAATTGAGGGGTGCACCTAAAGGGAATGACTTGTTTATTCCTATATAAAAAACCCAAGAGATGTGTGCTTGTGATTTCCTAGTTAGAGGAAGCCTTTAGATGCCTTTACATCTTGAGTATCTTGCTTAAGAGATGTACAACCTATCTGCTTATTGAATACCATGTTATGCCTCATCTATTTTAATAGCTTGACTTAAATGGAATATGTTTATATGGGTGGGTATACCAATATGTAAATGACTAATGTCATGTTAAATGGATTATATTAGAGGGGGGGTACCATATGCTTGGTAAATGATACATGGATTACATGACTGTGTATAATCATGGATTGTGCATGTTAATGTGAGTGGGTATACTCACATGTTTATAAATGATTAATTAGAATTTTTGAATTCTTGAATGAATGGTTTGATATATGGCTTGGAAAGCTCTCCAGGATTCTAGAACGTAGAAGTGGATGCCTTGGGTTGACTCTACCCCTTGGGAGTTTATTCCGTGGGATGCCTCGAGCCTTGGTACCCCATAGGATCTAGCGTTCTTGGGATCTCGTAGGAATTTCTATTGCCTTTCTCCTGGGACCCCAACGAGTTCCTAACCGAGATTCCACTAGGGATTCCCATGAGAATCGATGGGAACCCTAAGACATGATCCTTGGATCCAGCCCTCCATGGTCTATATATTAATTTCATAGATTCTTTATTCTATTGACACCTTGGATCTAGCCATTGGGGTCTCCACTTCACATTACGGCATGGACGGGTGATGCTTATTCACTTTATACAGTGTGGTTGTGTGTTTCAGGATACAGATGGATGTATGACATGGCTGTGTGACTTTTTTACTTTGTTATAGATACCTTGTTAGGATCTTACTCTCTTTTGCAGGATGCCTTGAGCGCAACTTAGTTTTTCATTACAGTAGACTTATGCCATGGGCATTTTCAGTTGTTGTTGTTTACACTTTCTAGAACCTTTGTAGAATTGTTTTTAGAACTGTATAGACCTGGGTTGTTGCCTACTATGATTTTTATCTCACACCCTGTTTGTGACTCCTTAGGGACCCAAATAGATTATATGGTTTTAGGTGATGATCTTGGAAAGTTCCCTACCACAGTTTTTTGATCCTGGATTTGGATTAGGGGAACATTGGACCGAGCTGAGGCTTCCGATGGCGAGATACCTTTTTGGTATTTTGTTCTATTGGGATACTTGTAGTGTATTTCCATTTACTATTCTGGAATATTTGTAGATACATTTACCATTCACACAGATTTTTTATGAGACACTTCTGGTTATTAATATAGATTCAAGTTTTCTTGTCTTACATGCAATAGTCGACTAGTTATTTATCTTTCCCTATTTACTATATGTTTGACTTTCGCTATGATACCATGGAAATGATGGCATAATCTCCCCCACTAACTCACCTAGGCCCTCACTACTAGTCGATAGCCTCTGGAATTTGGGGAGATGGGATTGAGGCCTTGTGACAGACTAGGCTCGGGGCACCATTTTAGGTGGCTTCTATGATCAGGACATTACACTTGGTTTTTCTATCCGTTTGAAATAGTAGAAAGGGTATGTCTAGTGGTTTACCTTTGAACCCTTCAAAAATTCTACAATTCCATTCTTGATGCATTTTATGTGTTGTAACTATGAATATATCATCCATAACCTTCTCATTTTTTAGTTGTATCACACGTCATCATTTTTTATGCAAGCATTGAGGAGCATCCTATATAGGTTGTTGATCGTATTGATAAATATTTTTGGGGACATACTACACTATTGGATCATGTGTAGTGGCAGCATGTGAATGTTAAGTTTTAGACTTGGGAAAGGGAGTCTAATATGCGTACACAGTGGGTGGAAATGTTTTCTAGTACCTTAGAGTGTTTTGGGGGCTCCTCAGAGATGATTTGTTATATAGTGGGGTTGTTGTGGGGTCTTATCTATTTACAGGTGTGTTTGTCTCTTAGACTTTGATTTGAGCCTTATTTTCTATGTCTTTTTGGAGATTAAGATCCTTTGGTGGAGAAAATGTCCAAATGTTTGAGGTTTTATTCTTGTTTGATTTAATTTCATACAAAAACAAATGCTTTTAAGTGTTTATTTGGTTTTTGGTAGGTAGAGAATCTATAAATGGGTGAAGGGATGAAAAACTCAACAAAATAAGATTTACATGATGTGTATTGGTATTAAATTTATTTTAATTGCATGTGGGTTACAATAAAATAAATCTAAGGTGAGGGATTTTTTGGTCAATACTATGAAAAAAATTACATGAGCTATAACTAGAATACACATCAGGTAAATGCACGACTAGCAGTGTTAAAATTGATATGTAGATTATTTTCCTTCCAATTTCCAATAGTACCTCTCCTCTTGACCTTAAAGAATCTTACAAGTGATTTTGGAGTGCTAAAAACCCTTCTAGACGTTCCATTCATGGGATCAATCCCTAATAAGTTCTTTTGATCATTTCCATTCTTCCTCTTCTTTATTCTCCAACCATTTGGGGTAAATCCTTTACCCAATTGTGTTTTTGGATTTGGTCTTGATCAATTTTGATTATGGAACCACTTTTAAATCCTCCAAATCTTTTTCCTTATGTGTTTTGTCCATTGGAAGCATTATAGGATCTTCAGTTTAAGGTAGGGAGTCCAAATATCAAACATGTGGTTTGATTATTTCCATTATTATGCAATATCATGATCAATCCAATGATATGTGAAACCAAAATAATTAACTAATAAAATTATATTATCCATTAAATTATTTTGGTTTGAAATGGATTTGTTATTGGATAATGGAATAAGATAAATTTAGCATGACATGTTACTGAGGGTGGTTTATTGTTATATAAGCCCTAAATTATGGTTTACTAGTTAATGATATAAATATTAATCAATTGTCTATTAAATTGAAAAGTGGAATATGAAAGAATCATTCTAATTTACATAAGTAAATATCGAGTTATTAGATGTGATATTGTGATATCTATGATCTATGATAGTAATTGTGTTCTATACAAAGATATTTATATAACAAGTTAGTTGTAGGAACTTTCATATGTATATGTTGTGTTGATGATAGTGAGCAGGCTCATCCTATTGCATGATATAAGGCACATGGAGAGCGGTCTATGCCTAGTCGCATGATGAAATGATTATATGGCTCTAAACCTGGATTGTATTTCGTGACTTTATCTTGGTCATTGTAGTGGATGGAATGGTCATAAGAAATATTCAGAGACACTTCTGCATGGTCTTAAAGCAGATTATTTACCTTGGTTATATGGTGGTGGTTTTCATGGTTGTAAGAGATGCTCAGAGATATTCTGGCATGATATCTAAGTTGTTTGTTTTATTTATTTAATTTTTTAATTATCTAAGTTATCTGTTTAATGATAAATTTCATACACATATCATCAAACTATTTTTTGGACACATTGGTGTTGACCTACTGGGTTTTAATTGCACAATATTCCATGGTTTGTTTGAAATCCAAGTAGACTTGTTGGATGCAGGTTTCGACAAGGGGTTTGAGACAGGGGACATTGATTTTTTTAATTGATAATGGTATTATTTTTCATATATTTTCCTATCATGTCATTTTGTTACAATATATAATTTAATTGCATTATTCCATATGAATTATTAGATTATTAATTTGGATTTTAATTTTGTATTTCAAATTTTTTTACTCTATTTATTTTAGGTTTAATATGTATTTCTTAATTAAAATGACACTTCATAACTAGATGGGATAGTCTCCATACTATAATATCCACACCCCTGTTATATGTCTACAGCGACATCCTTATAGGGACATGCACTTGAGGTCCTATAACTATCATTTTCAAGACACTTGAGATAGTGCTTAATTGTGGAACAATAAATAATAAATATGGAACATTAATCAACATCCAAGTAGGTAGACTGTATGAAGTTTTAAATATGGTCTTACAATAATATTGGCTAATGTAAGAAACAAATGTGAAGAAATAATGATTTGAAAGACCCCATCACACATTTTAGTTTCCTAATGAAATAGATTGATGTACATGGTCAATGTTCTTCCATGAATTACCATTTCACGGATGATTTATGAATATACCATTATAAAGATTGGTATTGTTTCATAAAATAAATAATTTTGTGTTAAAAGATAAAAATAAATTTTACAATATAGGTGTAATTAAGAATTACCTAAACAATTTTACAAGAATAAATCCAAACATTCCTAGTTTACCCACTTTGTACCTTGATTCTCCAAATGTAGGAAAAAAACTAACCACTCATTCTCACCATAATATAATATTCAACCATTTTAACATGATTGTATCTTCAGATAACATAGAACTTAATTACAAACCAATTTCCCCCTGATATAAATTTATAGTAAACACATATCCTTTAGGTACATTGCTTTAACCAATGATAATATGGGATCAAAACAACTATTATTCATTTAATTATCTAATTTATTATCTCTAAATATAGAAACAACCTCAAATATTATTATATTGTAACATTTACCTAAGGCATCCTTATTAGGCATCGACAACTCATAATATTTACATGGTCCTAGAGGATGTGTTTAATCAATATCATCTTGACATTTAATTTGTTGAAAATATGTATCAGCCACATCGTGTACTAAATTTGAAAAAAATAGTGGATTTGGAAACAAATTATTAGTATCTTCTCTAGAACTGTGTTCCCTATGTTGATAATAGAAATAATAATCTATTTGAAAACTAAAATGAAATTGATAACCACTATCATTGTAAAATGTTTTAATACTCCTTAGATCACAATTATTTTAGAGACACATAATTGTCCCCTCTGAATCGAATTCTGATTTTGATAATGCGAATTATAAAAAATATTCAACACCCTCAATATATATATGACTTATACCCAAACAGTTTGGATTCACGTGATGATTTACCCAATCACATTCATGCAATAAATAAATTTATCAACTACTATGTTCCATATTTCGCTAACTATATTAAAATAAATAAATTGTTTGATATTAATCTGATATAAGAATATAACAATCCAAGAAAGAGTAGAAAATTAAAAAAATATAAATTTATTATAATAATGTCTATTTTTTCTATTATGTGATTATTATTTTTTTCTTATTCCTTCTTCAATATTTCAATAAAAAATAAAAACAAAATCATTATGAATTTTTTTGTATAAGAAAAAGATGAAAAAATAGTCTAAAATCTAAAAAAATATAATTTACTAGAAAATATTTTCAATTTTAACTATTTACCAAATATTTCTAGTAATAATCCGAAATTTATACTAATTACCATAATTTTCCCATTAATTATAGTGATTTAATGTTATGTTTTACTGATCATTACTAATTATAGATAATTTTTTCTAATTACAGAAAATTTTAACTATGTACCATAAATTTTTTTATTATAGTAATTTAATGTTCATTTATACAATTCACAACTGATTTTCACTAATTATTACTATTTTTTGTAATTAACCCAAATTTTTAATAATAATAGGTTTTTACCAGCATTTTTCCATAATTTATGCTAATTTTCACTAATTATAATGATTGAGAATTATTTTTTACTAATTTACCTGTAATTTTTACAAATCTTTACAAATTACAACTGAATTATATTAAATATAACAATTTACAAGAAATTTCTATTTTTCATTTTAAAAATATATTTTTTAATAATTACCAATAATTTTTACTAATTAAATCGATTTAATGTTCTTCTCTACTAATCACTATTTATTAATACTAATTTTTACTAATTTTTTCTAATTATTTTTTTAATAATTATTGTAGTTATTTTATAGCTAAATTTATTTACTTATCAATTATAAGTAATTAGTATAAATTATATATACTTACTACAATTAAAACACGTTTGTGATAGTTAATCATATTAATTCAAATTCAAAACATTACTGGTAATTAAAACAAAATATTTCTAATTTAAAATAACCATAGAATTTACTACATCGTCTCGCCATGTTGTTGCTTCTACCATCGATGCATCCCCACCTTCTCCTACTACTTTTGTCATCGACTAATCACATCTTCCATTCGTCAGTTCTGTCAACCTAATGACAGATTTTGACAAGGGTGGCACAAATTAGTCATTTCTCATCACCTGATGATTTGTAACATTATGAGTTAAACATTTTAAGTAGTTTATAATTTATTTGATTACATTATATTAAATTATACCAAAAAATTATTTTTAATTAGAGATAATTATGTCTAATTAACATTCACTAATGTAAATTTTTAATATAATATAATATAAAGTAAAAAATATACATTAAAAATTAAAAAAATGCCTAAATCCTAAATTTAACATTCATCAGGTGGTGAAACCAGTTTATTCCATCCATTTCCACATTTTTCATTTCTCAACACCTAAAAATTAAAGAAATATTTTATTTTTAGTTTTTAAGGGATTTATAATTAATTATATCAGATCATAGTAACTTATAGTAAATTATGCTAATGTAAAATAATTATATTAGTTCATAAAAATTATATATGTTAAAAATTTTATATAAATTATTAATAAATTACATTAATTTATAATTATTTATATTAATTAAAACTCTTTTACATCAATTTATTGTAAATTATATCAATATCCTAATTTTTTATGTTTATAAGAATTTTTTACTAATTTTTACAAATTTATTACAAATTATTACTAATTATTAGTAATTATTACTAGTTACAGTTAATTAGCACTAATTATTCGTAAGTACCATTAATTATTTCTAATATCTATACATTATTTCAATGACCCCGAAATTAATAATATATATTTGTCAGTTATAAGTTATAATTATTAATAAAACTTACTAACTGATAATTAAAACAAATTTTTTAAAATTAAAACTATTTTATTTTAATTAAAAAAATTACTCTATTTTAACAAAAATATATCTAATCTAAAATAACAATTGCATGTACTGAATTGTATGGTCATGCAATAGTTACTAAAATTGATTCATCTCCTCCTCATGCAACTGCCATCAATGTTACATATCCTTTCTATCCCGGTTCATCCAACCTAATAAAAAACATGGACATGATGGGAATAAATTTCTCTTAGATTTTAAAATCATCAGGGGATAAAACAAATTTATTCCATCCCTATCCAAAATTTTCACTTCTTGTCACCTAAAAATTGAAAAAATATTTCATTTTTATTTATCTAGTAATTTATAGTAATTTATATAATTTCATATTTATTTATAATAAATTATTATAATATAAAATATATGTTTTAATTTTTATATATTTTATATGATTAATTTTTTTTATATATTTTTAAAAAATTTATATTTTTAAGGATTTATATTATCTAGAACTATTTTTTATAAATTTTTTATATATTATATCTATTTACTAATTTTTTATTTTATTATAACTTATTACTAGGTTTTAGAAATTATGTCTAATTACAAATAATCAATATTAATTATTTATTATTATTACCAAATATCACTAATTATTCCCATTACCACTGAGTATTACTAATTTCTATTAGTTTACAATAATTTTTTACCAATTACAACAAATTACTACTAATTACCAGAAATTATTACAAAATACCGCTAAATATTACTAAATTTTTACTAATTATTACAAAATGTCACTAATTATTACTAATTACAACTATATAATACTAATTATTTTTCATGGATACTAATTATAAAGAATTACTCCTAAAAAGTTCAAATTAAAAATAAATATTAACAAATAAAACTAAATACTTATAATTAAAAATAATCACAATTATTTAAAACTAATTCATGTAAAATAAAAGTAACTAATTCCATTTAAATCTAATTAGTTCAAATGAATAATAATTATTACTAATATAAAATAACAAAATAAAATAAATACAAATACATTAAATAAATACCAGTAAACAAAATCTTTTAGTGAATACAATGCATGAAAGTTAATCCCCTATAAAATTTAAAACATGAAAGCATTAAGTTATAGAATATGAGAGAAGATAAGGATAAAGGAGTTCAAATAATAATGGAATAAAAAATTAAATTGGGGTATATATAGGTTATATTAGATACAACAGGATGCGGGTCGAAAATGGCATTATTTATGACAAGACCTGTTGCAAATAGAGCCACAGTTATTAATTACTATGATAGAAAAAATGTATTTGTGATGGGGCCCATTGAAAATAACCTATGTGAATAGTTTAATTGTGATAGAAGATAGTTTCATCACAAATAAAAACTAATTGTGTAAGATATTTGAGATGGGTCCCTTCTAAAATACTTTTTTTCTAGTAGTTTATTTGTGATGATAATTAACGTCCATCGCAAAAATCAAAAAAGACATTACGTAATTTGCAATAGGGGTATATTCCTATCAAAAATATTCATCATATGGTTTGGCTCTCACTACATGGAGAATCTAGTTGTGATGTGAACACATTCCCTTCATAAATAATGTTTTTAACAACTATTTGTTATGCAAAATGAATCCCATCACCAATTATCTTTATTGGGGGACTATTTGTGATAGACGACTATCCTTTCGTAAATAATCCATCACAAAAATGCTTTTCCCGTAGTGGTGTTTTTAGTTTATTAACATTCCAAATTGATTATTCGATATCATGTTTTTTAAATTTCAAGGATTTTAAATTATATATCTTTCCATTTTTATGCACATCCACCATATATTATTGATTATATTACATGTGTGTTCAGTTATTTACAATACCATAGGTATTATTCTCATTCATTAATTATATCTTATAATATACATAACCCTTTAAGAGAATTTGAGCTCACATTTTTCCCATTCCCCATGAATACTGGATATGTACTTTGAAATATATGTAAGGTCACATTAATCGAATAAAGATATTGTCCTTGAAAAAAATTTATGTTGTGATTTGGCTATTCGTTTCTAATACAGGACTTTTGTATTATCTAGTTTACTAGGACTACAATTTTTTTCATCAATTGGAGTGAGATTTACTTTTATCTTAGGTGAATATAATGGTATAACAACACTGGATCAATGATTTTGGGGGTTAGATTTCTACATCTGTGAAGATTAAAACTGATATTTAAAAGTTAACTTCACCATAAAATAGGTGCACCAAATGTAGTTATTCGATGAATCCATATCATCATATAATTTATTCCCTATATATAATCCTCATTACAAGTAGAAAACATAGGAAAATTATATTCAATGTCAAAACATGAAATAAAAATATTTAAATAAGAGGAAGAACAAAATGTATTAGCATGCTTCAAATAATTTCCTATGTTTATAAGGGATACACACTACTACTTGAATTTTTATAATATTTATGTTATAGGAGATTAAAATATATTAATAAGTCAATTATTTGTAAAAGAGTTCTAATATCTCTAATAAATTCCCATTTAAACAATTCTGTTCACACACCTTTCACAGAATCCTCAATTACTTATATATTGTGCAAAACTATTCAAACAAGTTAGATTTCCCCCCTAAAGAGTAGACCAAGATACAAGATCATATAACATAGGTTAATAACCGTGATAACCATCCACATTGGTAAAATTATATACCTCAAATAATGATTTGATATTACAAATGGTAGATGTGACCTTTTGATGGACCTAATTCTGATGGATTAGAAGAACATATGTAATTCTCAATTTAAAACATGTGTCCTCTAGCAAAAGAAAATTCTGGTCAATATAATTCTAATGCATAAACATTAATATCTATGAACAATGAATGATCAATAAATGGAATCACATCTCAACAATATCCCAATTGAATATGAGTTCTATGGAAAAACATGATAAACATCCAACACTAAGAATTCAACAACATTCCCCTTTTATTGAAATCCATCACTGAAGTTTTACTGACTCCTAACACTTCATTAGGTTTTCCTTAACCATAACCACGATGAATATTTCCACTGAAAGTTTACTTCTTTCAATTTTGTATATCTCCTTCTAATTTTACTCAAGAATGTTCCTATTGAAATAATACATCAAGTAGTATACATCATATAAGAATGGGTTACTAGATTTTTAGACTTGTGAATAAAATGTTTGATAACACAGTAAATAACTAGTTCATAATGGACTCAACTATCTCCTTTAGAAACATCATCACCCATAATATATCCTTCCCTCATTCCATTGTAGAAATATACTCTTCATTCATTAACCTAGGAGTAATAATATTTGACAACTGTTTTGAAAAACTATTGTTCATTCATGTAAATGTAAAAATGAAACATATTCTAAATTTCCTTGTATTAAAATCACCCCAATGTTTGAGTCCATGAATCTAAGAAATTATTAATCCATTTTTTAATATAGTGCCTTAGCTTTTGATTGTTTCAAATATTAGTGAATCTGCTTCATAGCCTACCTGTGTACATTCGCCGGATTCTCTGTAAACTAACACATAACTATTTCTTCATGGGAAATGTCTATAAAAATTCAAACCAAACATACATTAATCTTAAGAAATAAAATGAATATGGTGCATTTTTATGTACATAAAATAAATATATTTTCTTTTATTATGGCTTAAATAGCCTGAAGTGTGTTGTAAGGGGATTTGAAAATAGAATACATCTAATTATCCCTATCCTTTCTAAGGAAATTAAGATTTAATCTTTCTATGATATATCCAAAGCCATTTATTTCATATCTCTCTCAATCTTAATCCTATAAATCTTCTTTATTTTTCAATTATATTTCAACTTGATTATTCTGGACAAATAACACTTAAAATTTATAATTTTCCAACCATCTTTTACAGTAATAAGTTTTTCATCCAATTACAAAAACAATATGGTGATCATTTAATCTTTAGATTTCACAGGATAGTAAAAATGATTTACATTTCACCCACTAAAACCTTCATTGGACATGATTTAAACGAACTTTTGATTCCACTTTTACTAGGATTTATTCCTCCCATATATAATTTTCATTAGTTTTTCACCATGTTATGATGATAAATATCTATTATATATATTGGTTGATTCATGTAAATATCCCTCTAAATTAAATACATTGGAAAACACTATTTTCATTGATCAATTAAAGATATAGATATTCTTTTTTAACAATTCCTAACACTAGTCAAATGTTTTAATATTTGACTACCGAAAATAATATTTTTGAGAAAGATACTCATTCATTTTTTTGAAACCACTTCACTACCTACCATTCCATGAATCCTTTTTTATAATCTGCTACTTCATCACGGTTGTAAACCCACTATTTCATAGTTTTCTTTTTTAAACAATGGTAGTTAATCAGAATCCCTAATTCTACTAAACTTCAATGATTCATTTTCTTTATAAATTAGTGACTCACACTACATAGATTCACTAATAGAAGATGTATCTTTTATATTTTAATGTTCTCATATATCATTTACGAGGTTAACTTTTATATTATATCTATAACATTTAATTGGTCTCATAATTTGGATTGTTCATGTTAACTAAATTAGCTAATCTGAGCAACATGGGTCTTCTCTTTCTGTTGATACCTAAAAATGTGGTGCACGTACATTTGGGGAATATAAACCAGATTCTCCCACATGATATTTAGTTTCATTGGATGTTTTTCATTTTTTATATGGTCTTACAATTGGAATTTATATTCCTTGAGCACCAACATATATAAAATCTAGTTTTTTCAACTATGGGAACTCTATTGAAATTGTAATTTTATTGTTGATTCTCCTTAAATATCTTACTCTACAATGTTCTGGTCCTTCCAAAGAAACATTAAGTCAATGAAATATTCCATGATTCTAATGGTTTTTTATTTCATTATTCCACCATTTATATCTAACATATTTATGTCCGTAACAATGGATGAATCTTATTTCGCATTTTGAATCAATTTTGGTCATATCCATAAAATTTACATGAATATATGATAAACTACCTAACAGTCTCCGATAATAATCTTAGAATCCCTTTTTAGACCATAGATCATTCGAATGTTTGGGACTGACAACTGATGATGGACTTATGTTTCAAATATAAAAATCAATGTTGAGTGCCTATGCCCAAAATTATTGAGGAAGCTATGAGTCTGTTTTCAAAATCTTAGATTTATCCATTAGATTGATGTTTATAATTTCTGACACACCATTCTATTTTTTTAAAAGAATTTAGTGTTCATCTCAATTACCAAAACACAAAATTTATTGAAAGAAATAAATGGTTACATAAGTCTAAAATAAGTAATTTTGTTCACATCCCTAAAATAAAGTTGGAGTAACTCATGTAGAAGATCGTCCCTCCAAAATATATCATGTGCAACCCCCATATTAGCAAGTCACCATTCTATTTAATAAATTATTGAAGTTGTGTGTAGTGTAATCACTATTGTTATCTATTTGGATGTACTTCATGTTGCAGACTCATTCCTTTTCTTCCCATGATTTCCACTAAATAAACTCCTGAAATAAATCAATATTATTGTTCCTGAATTAAATACATAATTTCATTGAAGTATCATCAGTGAACATTTGATCACATATATAACCACCATTGTACTAAAAAATGTTAGGTCCCCAAACGACTATGTATACAATATCCACCATTTGGTCTTTGGGGATCTTACAATATTTGTTAAAATAATGGTTTTCCTCTTTACCATCACAAAAGCTTCACACAATCCTTTTTCTATGTGATCAAGCCATATTATTCCATTGGCCTGTAGAAAATTAATGTTCTTCTTATAAATGTTTCCCAAACAATAGTTACATAGATATGGATAATAGGATGATGATTGTATGATCCTTATTGTTCTCTCTAAATTTCAATCCTAGTAAAGGGACACTTCCTTTAGTCCTTCTACAATCACCAGAGAACCTCGATTTGGTTTCTAGACTATATTTTTGAATATTCTTACAAAAATAATATCCTTTTATTTTCCTACTAAAATATGAATATTTCATAGACCATGATTATAGTGATATTTTGATAACATAAATAATTATAAATTCTTTATCTAGATGTTAACCACTCCTTTCTCAAAAATTTAAATGGATTCACCATCTTACAAATATAATATCCCCAAATTTTATTATATATAACTACATATTCATTATTGATAACTAATTGAATAATAAGAGGCTATCAAGTAAGTCTTAAAAGCATCTACCAGAATATCAATTCTTAGAATGTGAGTCTTGATAACATTTATTGTATTGATGAAATCTAATATTCCAACCCTTTATTATTATTCAGTGTTTGTATTGAAATTTTTTAAATCATTCTTGATATGTTAATTATTCTATCATTTATAGTAGTTTGGACAAGGACTATCTGACCTTTCTTGTCTATTCTCTCATTTCCATTCATTTGACTTATAAACTGATTGAATATTCCTAAATATTTTCTTCTTTTGGGGTGAACATTATCTTCAATTGGTAATAAGGGAATCACTAGTTGGAATGTTAACATCCCTTTTCTTAAGTACCTCATTGAGTATCAGAATACTAATATCACTAAACACCAAGTATATTTTTTTACTTGGGTTACTATGAATTGTTACCATTATAACCCATCTATATAGAAGTGAAGATAATAGTAGAAATACTGATAAATCATTGGAAAAAGTTACATTTTCCGATTCGATAATCCCTCGAATCATGTTAATTTCATTAACATGATCTTCCAAGGTACTTCTTTCCATTAACCATTACCCGAAAACCCATAAAATATGAGAAATTTATCAATTTCAATTGAGGATTAAAATATTTCTACCATCACATTTATATCATATTATGTAGTCTTCATATCTCAAATATTGAATGAAAAATTCATGTAAAGACACTATATTATAATATCCCAAGCCTTTATATCTAATAATACCAAGTCATCATTCTTTATCAGCCCTTGGTTCACTCTTAACAAGGGAACCTCCAAGTATTTCTGAATCAGATAGTATTTTATATAAAATATCCTGAACCCAAATTTGATCCATCATATTTATTTTTCCTAATCATTTCTTCTTGAACATTCATATCTGAACTCCTTTCAGTTTTAAAACCATGATCTAAAAACAAATCCCCCTGAAAAATCTTATTGGGGATCTTAACCATGAAAAACTAATCAAAATCTAATTTCATGCTTCTCATAAATCCATTACATCATGGCATGTTATTCTATAAAATTATTTCTTGAAAGAAAATATGTATTGTGAACACCCTCCCTCTAGATGTTTTTACCCCCTTAATTATGTTGTACTAGTTTCAGGTTGTAAATTACCCCAAATAACCACACAGAGTCATCCACACACACACACACACAACATAGTTGAAAAAGTTAATAAAGGGAAAATACATTAAATTGTAAAACATGAAATTGAAATATATAAAATAGGAAAATAACCCAATTTTTTAATATTCATCGTATTATGTCACGTGTGCATGTAAAAAATCCAAAACTGAATTATTTTATTATAAGTCAATAAGTATTAGTGATACAAACAGATTTTAAATATATTTAAACCACATCAATATCGAAGATTTCCAACAAATTATCAGTTGATAAAACTTTTTACACACTTAAAACTGAGGTCTTAAGTACTTAATGCATTGAATATCTTGTCAAACAATTTATGCTTTCTCCTCATAAAACCTAGATCATGATACATGACCATCTGAGCTAGGATACCATCCCAATGAACCATTTGATTTAGTAAACTTCCATACATACCAATTATTCTTTATCTAAAAATTGATATTTGTAAAAATATTATATACTTAATTCCATTATATTAGAAGAACTTATGATGCCTTCCCATTGAGGCCAACATCATTTAGTTGGCCAAAACTCCAGTGAATGTAATTTTTATGATCAAACTTTTATTACACTGCAAATTTGATGATCTAAGTATAGATTCACATCCCACCATCTTTTTGGGTCCTATCATGATCAGAGACCCCAATATCACTCCATATTATAAATAAAATTAATTTACAACTTGCACTAAAATCCATGTTCATAGGGAACAAATCCACTACACCAACCAACTGATCTACCAGATATTTTCAAGTTTCCATAAAAACTAACTAATAGTTGACTAAACTAAAATACAATGTTTATTTTTATTCATCAAAATAAGGACTATAAGATATAATTTTAAAAAATAATTAGTGATATCCCTCTAATTGTGGTGGTAGCTATCACATTATGATCATCATAACCAATATTTTATCATGACCTCATAGCCAAGAGGGGGCAGAGTAATTATTTTTCAATCAATAATCCTTTAACATTGTTAAATTCAATTTGATGCCATAAAAATTTAATTTAATTTAAATAAAAAACATAATTAAATGTTATATTTTGATCTCAAATCAAATATTAAAATGTTTTAGAAAAATATAAATTAAGTGGTTTAGTGAACTTACCAGATATCATTTCACGATAGAATTCTATGTTAACTACCACCCCATTTAAGGTAATCTAAAGAGTCTAGACCAAATAATTTCTAAATTTATTTCCTTAAAAATCTCATTATTCAGTGTAATAATGTAATAATGAAATTGATATATGATATCTCATTTGAAAAATATTGTAATTTTTATTTAAAATCCATTATTTATAGTTATTTTAATTATTAAAATAAATTAATTTAATTAATTTAAATATATATTATTAAAATATAAAAAAATTACCTATAAAAATATTCTAATTGTATATTAGTGCCAACAAGAAGTAAATGTATAAGAAAAAATTTAAATAAAATAATAAATGTAATAAAACATTCTGGTTAAAAAAAGAAACTGGCATTGAGATATTATTAGAATAAATTTCCTTATATCAGTCAAATTATAAAATAAAGAATTCATAATGTAAAATAAATATGAAATATTTAGAAAAAAACAATAAACATATAAATATTTATAATCATATAATGAACTAGATGATAGTGGTGTTTCCAAAGCTAGAGTTTGTGTAATAGGAGATGATTTATGAAAAGTTTTAATGTGAAAGTGGAAGTGAATGGTGAATTTAATGTGATATAAATAAACATAAGTAAAATTTAATTCTAGAGTTTAATGAAAAATAAAATCACGAGAATATTCAAAAGTATAAGTTGAAGAAAAAATAATGACATTTGAATCAAGACTGAATATCAAAAGATAAATATCACAAATAAAAAATCAAACCACTAAAAAATGATGAATATAAAATTTGAAATATTAAAATGATGTCCGAATAAAAATTTTGGTGGAAAATTGGAATTATATGATATAGAAGAATAAAAAAACCTATAAATATGAACGAGGTACTACAAGGTTGTAGTGATATTGAAAATAGAATAAAAAATGGAAAGAAATCTAAAGGTATTATTTAAAAAAAATTAGAATATGAATAAATTTAAACGACATAATGAATGATAAAAAATATAATAATAATTTTAATTTGAAACAAAATTTAATAATAAGTGTTATTTGATATAAAAAATCAATTATGAATATAACCCAAAAACTGAAAATAAAATTTATATTAAAATCCAAAGTCCCAAAGGAGAATCTAAAATTTTTATTGGATGTTGATAACAAACATATTATTTGTACATAAAAATAAAGTGGAAAGGCTTTCATAAAAGAAGCATAAAATGTGGTGAAATCTTGGAAGTGAAAAACTATTAAACAGAAGACTAATAATAGGTGAAAGATTAGCCAATGTGCAATGGCTCAATCCATAAAAATATTGAATAATACATATAATATGATATAATATGAGAACAAAAATATAGATTAAAAAAATAAGAAAAAAGCATATGTATAGACATAATAAAAATAAAATGATGTAAATATGAACTAAAAATATTCAGATGCTCATAGTAAATCTTGAAATGGATGTATACACATAAGTAAGAGAATAAATCGAATCTTGATTCATGGTTGATTGTAATTAATAAATATTTATTTGATGCTTATTATCATATGTTTTTAGAGATATAAAAAAAATTTGATCATATTAGAACCATGTTATATGACTTGTCACATTAATAGAAATTTGATAGTCAGGCATCCATTTCAATTATACCGAGGAATTTAGGTTTCAAATTAATCCGAGTTTGGCTAAACAACATGATGAAAATTTAATTTTTTTTCACTAAGTTTTTTTATCCATATTGACCCGACATTGATGTCTTTTTCATTTATTAATGTTCCATAAAAATATTTAACTTGTAGTTTCAATCATACCTAGAAATACAGAAATCATATTTAAGAATGACTAGTTCCTATAGATCAAAAATGAATCATGTATAATTTTCATATGTTTACATGTGAAGCTAATGTCATCTTATCAGTTTGAACCCTCGATAGGTGGTAACTCATTTTAACAAAAATATCATGATGAAATTATAAAATGGATTATATCAAGAAATATGGTTATCAAAATGACATACAATTGATTACTAGAGATCAAATAGTATTTGAGGAACATTATATGAATTTTTTCCTATAATCCAAACTCATTCGCTCAATTTTTATGCCTTTCAAGAATCTTTTCACATTAATAATAAATTAAAGGTAAAAAACATATTCAATAATAATGGTCATTTAATGTGTCTGATTGACGTGTGTTTGGTTTGTAAATATCAAAAATTAATAGATTAATTTATAATGTTTTCAATCCATTAGTTGCTCATTTACTCATTTTTTAACCCTGTATAGGTGTTTTTTCATTTTTAAAAATGTTTTAGCAATTATGAAATCATAGATTCTGTCACAATATGAAATCTAGGAAATAGATTCATGCATTGAAAATTCAGATATAGAAAAAAATTGTTATAGTTTTAATTAATTTTATATCAATATGAAGTTGTATTCTTAGGTTTGATCCCTTGATCAGTGATATGCCATTTTGATATAAATATTTGGAAAAAATGATACATTTGATCATACTGAGGTGTATTATTGATTTATATAGACTTTTTGTATCATTCCCCTTTGTTTTTATGGAAATCTAGATGTTTTTCTTGGTTTATGTTAATTCGAGGTTACTTAAAACATTAATAATAATGTGATAGTAAGATGATAATTTCAATCATGTGAACTAATTAATTTGAAAGACTAACAATATTTTGGATCCTATAAATCATAAATAACTCTAACATAAATTTTCTATGTTTTTTGTGAAAATATAACAATGTCACATTAATTACAAATTGAAGGTAAAAAAACATATTCAATCATAATGGGTATTTTATGTGTCAGATTGATGTGTGGTTGGATTGTACATATCAAAAATTACTCGATTATTAATTTACATTGTTTTTAATGAATTCATTTCTCATTTACTCATTTTTTACCCATGTATAGGTGATTTTTCATTTTTAAAAAAGTTTTAACAATTTTGAAATCATAGTTTCATTCATACTATGAAATCTCGGAAATGGATTCATACATTGAAAATTATGATATAGAAAAAAAATTTATCATTGTTTTAATAAGTATTATATAAATATGATGTTTTAATCTTAGGTTTGTGTCCCTGATGGGTTATATTCCATTTTGATAAAAATATCTAGAAAAAATGATACGTTGGATCATATTGAGATGTGTTATTGATTCATATAGATTTATTTGTATCATTCTCCTATGTTTTTATAGAAATGTAGATGTTCTTTCTAGGTTTGTGTCACTTCAAGGTTACTTATCACTTTAATAATAATGTGATAGTAAGATGATAATTTCAACCATATGAACTAATTCCTTTGACAGACTTACAATATTTTGGATCCTATAAATCATAAGTAACTCTAATATACATTTTATATGTTTTTTTGTGAAAATATGATATTGGATTATCAGTTTTGACATAGACATAAGTGATTTTTCAATGATTAATATGTGTTAAAAACATGAAATCATAGTTCTGGTCATAGAGATAAATATTGGCATTAGATTCTCACATGGCTAATTTCTATAGATCAAAAATCAAATTTGGATCATTACCCTTTGGTTTTAGGTCAATCCAAAGTCAACCTATTGGGTTTTAAATCTTTATGAATGATATGTAATTTTAATAAAAATATCAAGCTATAAATCTACTAAGGAATGCACAGAGAAATTCAGACACCAAATTGTCTATAACTGAATTATTTTTAAAAATATTCATTTATAATGAATAATAGGAATGTCTAATTTATTCATTCGGATTCAATAAAAACTTAATTTTTGATAGAATGGTGAGGATTAACAAATTTAATAATTCTATCCAAGAATCATATCACTCGGTAGTTGAAATATATAAACATAGTAGCCTAGACTCTATAAATCAACGAGATAATCATCTCTTATGTGGGTAATATTTGAAAGAGTTTTCTCTCCGTCTCTCCCCATATTAGTTTGAATCATGTTTCACCTAGCACTAGTCACGGAGTTCAATTTGAATTATTCTATAAACCTGATTAGCTAACCTATATTATATTGAGATGTCAAAATAAAAAAAATCATTTCAAATTAACTAAAATATAATGTGTGTTTTGATTCCTAATAATAAGTATCTAAAAGTTAATTTTTTGAAATGAATAGACCCCCTAAAATTGATGTTGTTATTTCCCAGATTCATTATAATAACAAAAAATAAATCATGGCATCATTGTTGAGAGGGGTTAGGGTAAATATCTAATCATATAACCTCCTTAAAATTTATTAAATTTAATTATAAATAATATAAAATATATTTTTAAATAAATTAAAAACATAATTAAATAGTATATTACGATCTCAAATAAATTATTAAATTTCTTAAACAAGATAAAAATTAATAGGATTTTTTATCATATCCCATATGATTCTTTTTTCTTCACAAAAGCAATTTTTAAACCTCCTCCCCATTAAAAGAAATCCTATGGGATTAGAACTAAATATTTCTTAATATATTTACATAAAAAAGAATATTACTCATAGAAATAATATGTGCACGACTAATTACAAAAAATAATAATATACATGGTGATAGTTTTTGTTTTGATGACATGTGAATAAGTAGTTGTATATTAAATTTTTAACACTTAATGGTTGATATATAATTTCAAAAAAACATATCTATATAAAATGATAAAATGGAAAATAAATATAAATATCGAAATTATATTTATAAGTAGTTGATTCCTAAAGATCACAACTATTTTGAGGATCATTTTTCTTTTTTAGGGGATTCCAATCATATTTTCTTGGCTCTGAACCTATTTAACAAATATGAGAAGGAAAATATATATTTCGATCATAATAAAAGATGATGTTAGATTATTGTGTGGTCAGTTTTTCCATATAAACAATGACTAAAAGATCATTTTTCTTTCATTTCATGTTAATATAATATCATTTTATCGATTTGACCCCCCATTTTCAAGATGGTTTTTATTTTAATAAGAATAATTTTGTAAAATACGAAGATATCATTTAAAATGGAACAAATGGAAATAATGTTATACAAAATGATAATCACAATAATCATAAAACACATTCTGAAATCAGTGAGTTTATGTTTCATCAACAATAATTGGGCATTATTACATTCAACTGCTATAACTTTAGCTTTAGTAGTGAAATGGTTCATACTATTATACTTCATCCTAGGCTGAGAAACTAAATTTATATCCTAGAATGGAATGTATATCTATGTTGTTTTCATAAATATTTTACAAACAATGAAATATATATATAAATAAATCATAAGAAAATACTTTTATCCACATGATTAGGAATGTCTGTGTCAGATGATTGGATTCTACACATACATAATTTCACATTGAATAGTGAGTTTCAACTTATTTCACCCATCCACTAGGATTTTTATCACTAGTTAATTATAGAAATGCACCATATTGGCCCAACAAGAAAATATCTACAAAATTACATTCGTATCTATGGGAGATATCAGGATCAACAATCCCACCAGAACTCCCCATAACTAGATGAATTGGGTTTCCCTAACACTCAAACCCCAGTTCACTAACAATACATATCCAACCCACAAAAACAAAAATATGTGTTACTGGAATATTAGAATAAGCCACACATCCAATTATATTCATTAAAATATGATGTGTATTTTCATTCAATGAAACATGGATCTGGAATATATCATTTTGAAAAATGAATAAAATCTACCATCTAATGTCAGTGGTAGTTATACTGTAGTCATCAATGTAACTAGGAATTGATCTTATCATCTTAGCCGATATGGGTTAATATAAATCATTAAAATTCCATCAAGCATTCAATTTTTTAAATTTAATCTCAATTATGGTTAGTTTAATTAAAATTAAAAAAATATTATTATCTCAAATAAAATATTAAAATACAAACGAGAAATATAAACTAACCGTATTAGTAACCATACTCATATGATTATTTTTTCCTTATATGGTGCTATGGGAACCTTCTCCCCTTTCATGGGTCTCATATGTTTCAAAATCTAAAATTATATAAATTTTACTTTGAAAATGCATAGTACACTAAGATATAATACACCGATGATTTTGAACTATGATATCTCATATGAAATATATTATAATTTTCATTAAAACACATTTTTCCTTAGAATCTTAATTATTAGAAAAATAAATTTTACTAATTTAAATATCACTAATTTAAATTGAAATCCACACAATCAAATAATTTTTCCCTTCTCTCAATGAAATCAATTATAGATTAAGACATTAGTGCCCATAAGATGCTAATGTAGAAGTAAAAAATAAACTGACAAAATTCAATAGAAAATTGTAAGAAAAAATTGAAACAGATGATGATATAGAGTTAGTAGAAAATATAATACATGTGGAAATTGATAATACTTACTATAATATAATGAATTTTAAATGGATTTTGAACTTTCTATATAGTATAATATATGCAACATTGATCATAAATGAATAACGAAATATTATTATTTAAACTTGGATATTATAACAAATCAATTTGTAAGAACCCAGATCTTTGTTCAGGTATGTTTTTCCTTTTTTCAGGAGTTTTTAAGAAAAATTGTTTTTCTGGAAATTTTAGAAGTACATGCCATGTACATTATAAGTACATGCAATGTACTCTTTCCCAGGTCCAGGCTGTGTGCTGGCCGTGTCCAGGCCACACACACAGTGTGTCAGGCGGAGGTGGAGGCCGGTTATTTCGGAGTACGGAAAATTCGAAGTACACGCCGTGTACTTTTTTTCATTAATTGGACCGAGGTCGCACCTAACCCCCATATTTGTCTTCTTCTTCAGTTTTCGACCGTCCGAGAGGGTTCGTACGACCAGATCTTTGATGGAGTCCTGCCACGCCTTCCGTTCTCCAATTCGAGCACGGTTGATTGTGTTGGAATTGCAGTGGTGGGTTCTTCCTTCTGCTTTAGCCTTGTTTCTTGATTCCTCCTTGTTTTCATGTTATTGTGGGATGAATGTTTTGTGCGTTTCCTTAGATATACGTCGTTCTACGGGGAATCTGTCATCGAGGTTCACGTATATCGATCTCCTAGGATCGAGGTAGGTGGTTTGTGACTTTTCGTAGAATGTTGATGGATATTTTGTGCAATTTCCACCAATACCCTTGAACAGGGTATTGTGTGTTTTCTGTTTTTGCCTTGTTGCTTTCCTGCTTTACTTGATTTCTTTGGTAGAGGTTATTGCTTGTGATTATAGTATTTTGTTGTACTCAGATTGTTTTTCCATACTTGTTCTGCCTATTTGGCATTTTTACAGTGCCATGCCTAGTTGTAGGATTTTGGAATGTTGTTTATTTATTTTTGTTGAGCCTTAGTTGATAGCCAAGTAGTTATTGAAGTTTACTTGGTCGATACAAATGCGTTGAGCATGTTTATTTATACTCAGGACTGTGAGAACCTAGTGTAGTAAACCAAAGGGAGAATTGACGGAAGGGCTTCTCCAGAGTGTCTTTTAATCACGATGCGAGACCAAGGGGAGAATTTATGGAAGGTCTTCTCCAGAGTGTCTTTATTTATGACACAGGCCACAAGGGGAATTAACGTTTAGTGCTTCCCCAGAGAGCCTTTTGCACGATACGAGACTATAGGGGTAATTGACAATGAGTGCTTCCCCAAAGAGTCTGCTTAATTACATTGCTGAACCAGAGGGGTGAGACTTTCTGTGCCTCCCAGAGGGTTGCTAGTACAAAGAGGTTGAACCATAGGGGATAGACTGTGAGAGCTACCCAGAGGGTTACCTGCTTTCTATTTTGTTGCTTACTGCTTACTTGTGTGCTATACTTGTTAGAACTGTGGATTGCAGCTGTTTGTGATTTTCTATTTACTGCTTCTTGTTTTAGTACTGCCTTCTATTCATTGACTGATAGGCACAAATTATTTGGTGATTTCCTACGGGGATTGAATCTCGCACCCTGTTTGGGCCATGCGTTTGGGACCAAGCAGACTATGTTGCTATAGGTATAGACAAGGGCAAGAACCCTTCTACTTCAGGATCTTGACTGCATCCGAAGCTGGGGAGCGTGGGACCGAGCCGTGGCTCGCGATGCTGAGGAGATTATTTTTTTTATTTTGCACTTGGTTTCAGTTCTATTTCATCACATTGTTGTGTTTTCTGTTTTCTATAGATACTTGTACCTGCTGCATCATTTTCATCAAAGTTATATATCTACATTACTTCCATTGTTTGGTTTCTATTGTTATGCATGTCGTTTACTGCTTCCGCTGTTTATTATTGTTAACTTACCTTGTATACCTTACCGAATGAGGTCATAGTTTCCCCAC
Source organism: Viscum album (assembly GCA_963277665.1). NCBI lineage: Eukaryota > Viridiplantae > Streptophyta > Magnoliopsida > Santalales > Viscaceae > Viscum > Viscum album. Next base: position 927,059,855 of record OY728127.1, read on the forward strand.
CGACTCACCAAGGCCCTCGCTACTAGTAGGCAGCCTCTGGCGTTCGGGGAAATGCACTTGAGGTCATGTGGCGAATCGGGTACGGGGCACCAGTGGAGGGGCTCCAAACTTGGGACGTTACAAAGTGGTATCAGAGGGGTTCTTTTCTCTTCCTTTACTGTTTGGAGACCTTAGCCAGGTATAAGACAGATTCGGTAGTTGGCATTAATATGTTCTTGGGATTAGCTAACCCGTGTAAAGGGAAAAGCCATACTACCTCGTTAATTGTAGTTTTCTAGTTTTGAGATTTTATGGTTGGTATGTTTTCACCTAGAGTGATTCGTATGACTTGTGCGGTTATTGTATTGATATTTTGGTTCTATTTCTATCACAACCCAATGAGATGAGGGTATTCCATCTCATGCATCATATAGGCACCTGTAGAAATCACATGTCAATAATTCTTGCAATGCCATCTAGGGTGCATTAGCGATTTCATGCAGTCATGATGGGCTCTGTGTAAATTATGCATGCTGTTGTGATAGATGCTTGATAGATTCTCTGCTGTTATGTCATAAAACTGTTTGTTTTGTTCCTTTCTTAAAAATGAATGTCGAATTTTGGTTCTTGAGGAGTTATGGGCCCTCACAGGTCAGAATTTTGCACCTTTTCCCTTGTTTTAGTGTTTCTGGAATTCTGTGCAGTTTCTGAGCTACTACCTAGAAAAACCCAGAATACACGGCATGCACTTTTTAGATTCACGTTGTGTAGTTTTCATGCCATTTCACTGACCTTGTGTGCAGAACACGGTGTCGTTGGAGTAACTTTGGGAACACGCTATGTACCAGTGGTACACACCGTGTGAGTTCAGAGCCATGTACCCGACCGTGTCACTAATAATATGGGCCGAGGAAGCTCGGGTAGAACACGTCGTGTCCCTAAGGAACATGCTGTGTAGTCCTGTCCAGGTGCCCGGCCGTGTCACGAACAACACGGGCCGACTTGACCTTTTTTTCCACACGTCGTGTTTGTTTAGAACACGCCATGTAGTCTTGCTCAGTTACCTGACCATGTCACGAACATCGCGAGATGATGTCTCCTTCGCCTATGCATGCCGTACTTGTTCGGAGCACGCCGTGTATGGTCCAACTGTGTATACAGTCGTGTACTCAACAACACGGACCGCCTAAGCCTTGTCTAGTGCACTCCATGTTTGTTCCGAACACGCCATGTAGTATCAGGTTGAGTCGGACCGTCTGGGTTAGCCGTGTAAGGAGACTCAGGCAGGGGGATAGTTTTCAAGTACACGCCATGTGTTGGGGTCAACATGCCATATAGTTTGTAGTGTAAATGACTTGTAGGGAAGGAGTACACGCCCATGTCAGTGGTTTAATAATACACTCCGTGTAGTTTTATACATGCCGTTTAGTTGTGTTTTTCAATCTTGTGTGTTTTCCTCCCCTGTTCCCATTTTGTACTCTTTTGTTCCTTGTCCTTGTTTTCATGATCTAAGGTGTGCCTTTGATATTTCATAGATATGCCTCCGAGACATCCTCCGGTCGTATGTCTGTCATCAGTCAGTGATCAGACGCTAGACATGGCTGATCCGGGACCTCATGTCGATCCCCCAATCGAGTCAACCTTGGCACCAGTTGTCGTACCAGTCACAGGCACTAATGCACAGTTCATGGAAGGTTTCATGAGGATGATGCAGGCCTTCCAGGGAGCACAGCCTCCTGCCTCGTTTATGGAAGACTTGACGCGGGTCTTTCAGTAGCAACAACATCCTCCCATGTTCTCAGGGGAGGGAGGACCTCAGGCTTGAGAGTCATGGCTAGAAGCCATGCTGACTATATTCGAGCATCTGGAGATGCCTCCAGAGTGGTGGGTCAAGCTCGCCACTTACATGCTCCGAGACTCCTCCAAGAGGTGGTGGGACGTGATCTCACAGATGGGTCAGCAGTAGGCTATGACATGGGAGGAGTTCCAGCACGTGTTTTACGACTACTTCTACCCAGAGACTCTGAGGGCCGATCGAGCCCAGGAGTTCATGAGCTTATAGGAGGGTACTCTATCTGTCATGGAGTATTCCTATCCTTTCACTGATCTGCAACGTTTTACACCCATTCGATATGGGAGTGGGGTGTTCTTGGTGAGGAAGTTTGAGGATGGACTTAGGCGGGAGATCCGCTCGTAGGTGAACATCTTCCAGCTGACTTCCATTACTTCCATCTTCAACCAGGCACTGATTGCAGAGCGCAATCTGAGAGATTCTAGAGTTGCGAGTCATGGTGGTTCTGCTTCCAGAGCTAGCATTCCTTCAGATGACAGCAAGAAGCGCCGTAGGGAGCCTACGCGCAGTGACTCGAGGAAGCAAGATGCATCATCAGGCAGCCAGGTGACATGCTACCAGTGTGGCCAAACAGGGCACACAAGGCCGCAATTCTAGGGAGAACCCGTGAAGTGCCGATATTGCAGAAAGATGGGTCACCTTCAGCGTTTCTGCCAGGATTTCTCACCAGCAGTAGGTGACTGGGTTTCTTCCATGACTCCTCGTTCAAGAGAAACCCACCAGTCTCTCACCAGTCAGGGAACTGGAGTTCTTCTGGCCATTCGGGCCGAGGTGGAGGTCAAGGCCGTGGTGGTCAACCACCAGTCACAAATCAATAGTAGGGAGGTTAAGATCAGAGCAGCCAGTCAGGGGCATAGGGCCGTGGTGCAGGCCAGTCTTTCACCATGGAGCAGACATATCATGAGCAAGATCCCAACCCTTCTACTGTTCAAGGTACGATTTTAGTAGCCTCAGTTTTATCTTCATCCCTTTTCAATACTGGTGCTACTCATAGCTTTATCTCTATTCTTATTGTGGAGAGCCTTGGACTCTGCATCTTTTCTTCTGCCGACTCGTTGGCACTAGACACACCTTTGGGAATGAGGACATCTAGTGTACGCCAGTGTAGAGGGTGCCCTCTCGAGGTTTCAAGGTATCACTTCTTATGGGACCTCTATGTATTAGAGATGATAGGCTATGATGTCATCCATAGCATGGATTGGTTGATTCCCTTCCAGGCAGTTGTTGAATGTTATCGCTGCAGAGTCAGTTTCATTTCACCACAGGGTGAATATTTCCTTTATAGAGGCGAATGGGATGTTCGGGCGAGTCGGGCAGGACTCGAGCATCTTGGGCTAGGAGGAGTGACGACCCAGATTGCTAGTCTTTATCTGGATGATCAGGGGACTCCACAGTTGGACTTTCCTCTAGTGGTGGATAACTTCCGTGATGTCTTTCCAGAGGAATTTTCAGGTTTTCCTCCGGAGTGTGAGGTAGAATTTTTTATTGAGCTCATTCCAGGAGTGGCACCAGTGTCCATTCATCCTTATAGGATGGCCACACCTGAGTTGCAGGAGATAAAGAAGTAGGTGGAGGAGCTACAGGCTAAGGGTTTCATCCGACCTAGTACTTCTCCTTGGGGTTCGCCTGTCCTGTTTGCAAAGAAGGCAGACAGTACCCTTCGGATTTGTGTGGATTATTGGAAGCTGAACCAGTTGACGGTCAAGAACCGATATCCATTTTTGCGGATTGATGACCTTTTTGATCAGCTTAGAGGAGCCTAGGTGTTATCAAATATCGAATTGTGGTCCGATTATCATCATTTGTGTGTTAGACCATCAGATATACCTCTTGAAGCCTTCAAGAGCAGGTACGGTCTTTACCAATATACAGTCATGCCTTTTGGACTCACGAATGCACCTATAGTTTTCATGGCACTGATGAACCGAGTGTTCCATCCTTACTTGGATTCCTTCTTCGTGGTCTTCGTGGATGATATCTTGGTGTAATATCACACTTGAAACGACCATGCCACCCATCTTGAGATCGTTCTGTGTACACTGAGAGAGCATCGAATTCATGCTACACACTCGAAGTGCCACTTCTAGATGGATCATATTCACTTCTTGGGTCACGTCATCTCAGAGATAGGAGTATATGTAGACCCAGAGAAAGTGAGAGATATAGTATTCTGGAAGCAGCCGAAGAACGTTTTTGAGGTACGAAGCTTCCTAGGGCTGGCTGGAAACTACAGACGCATCATTCGGGACTTCTCTCATTTAGCAGTTCCCTTGATAGGTCTGACCAAGAAGGGGGCTAAGTTCTTATAGTCAGATTCTTGTGAGTCATCCTTTCAGGAGCTGAAAGGGAGGTTGACGTCAGCACCGATACTAGTCTTTCCAGAGCCGGGCAAGAGCTACATTGTTTACTATGAGGCTTCAGGTATCGGTATGGGAGCTATGCTTATGCAGGGAGATAGAGTCGTTGCGTACGGGTCTCGGCAGCTGAGGCCAGAAGAGAGGAACTACCCTACGCATGATCTGGAGTTAGCAGCTGTTGTTCCTGCCTTGCGCTATTGGAGACAATATCTTCTAGGAGAGCACTTTTTGGTCTTCACTGACCACAAGAGTCTCAGGTATATCTTCACTCAGAGTGATCTGAATCTGAGGCAACATAGGTGGGTTGAGTATCTACAATCTATTGACTTCGAGCTTGCCTATACGCCGGGAAAGGGCAATGTCGTGGCAGATGCATTGAGCAGGAGAACTCAGATTCAGGTAGTTCAGGAGGCTAGTAGTGAGTGGAAGCTGATGGCTCTGTTCTCTGAGATGCATCTAGAGGTGTATGATATATGGGGACATAATTTTCTATCTTCTATAGATGTTACCTCCACGCTACTTGATCAGGTACAGATGAGGCAGCTATCAGACTCAGAAGGATTAGTCCTGCAGGAGAGTGTGTCAGTAGAGGACCCTCTTCCTCGATGGACAGTGGGAAAGGATGAGATCATGCGTTTCTAAGGACGCGTATGGGTGCCAGTAGACATACGTGAGGAGCTGATGTGGTATTTGCATTCCTCAGTTTGGGAAGTTCATCCTAGTGTCACCAAGATGTATTAAGATCTTCATCTCCAGTACTGGTGGCCAGGTATGAAGAAGGATGTTGCGGGTTTTGTCATGAGATTTTCTACTTATCAGTAGGTGAAAGTAGAGCATCAACGACCAGAAGGTCTTTTACAGAAGTTACCCACTCTGGAGTGGAAGTGGAACGGTGTTGCGATGGACTTTGTGACTGGGTTGCCGAGGTCACCGTGTGGGAACGATGCTGTTAGTGTTGTCGTCGACAGACTTACGAAGGTTGCTCACTTCTTTCCGATCAAGGAGACCCTTAGTGTCGATGATCTGGGATGACTTTACATAAGAGAGATTGTGTGTCTGCATAGAGTTCAGTGCTCTATTTTTTCAGACAGAGATGTGAGTTTCACCACTTGGTTATGTCAAGGACATCAGAAGGAATTGGGTACACATGTCCTTTTGAGTACAACATACCATCCCTAGACTGATGGCCAGTCCGAGTGCATGATCTAGGTGTGTGAGGATATGCTCCGAGCTTGCATCCTTGACTTTGGCGATTCTTGGGAGAAACATAATCCTCTGGTGGAGTTCGCCTACAACAAAAATTTCCAGGCGACCATTCCGATGGTGCTATACGAGGCATTGTACGGTAGGACATGCCGATCACCCTTATGCTAGCTGGAGGCAGGAGAGGCAGCTTTGCTGGGACCTAGTCTAGTTCAGGAGACTTCAGAGCATATAGAGTTGATTCGGAAGAGGATGGCTACACCGATGTCTGGACAGAAGTCTTATGCTGAATAGCAGAGATGACCTCTATAGTTCGAGGTCGGTGATTAGGTTTTCCTACGTGTCGCACCGAGGTTGGGACACAAAAGGATTCAGAGATAGGGTAAGCTTTCTCCACAGTACATCGGGCTGTTTGAGGTTTTGGAGAGAGTGGGGCCAGTTGCCTATCGGTTGCAGCTACCTCAGAGGTATCGGGCCATGCATGACATCTTCGACGTCTCTTAGCTCCGAATTTACTTTTTAGACCCGTCTCACGTCTTTCAGCCTGAGGAAGTCAAGCTTGAAGTGGATGCATCGTTCGCGGAGCATCCTATCTGGATTGTCGATCATAGTATGAAGGTTCTCCGCAGGCATTTTGTTCCTCTGGTACGAGTGCTATGGTAGCACAGGCGAGTACAGGATGAGACCTGGGAGAGGGAGGCCGATGTACGATCATAGTGGCCGGAGCTGTTCAGGGATTATTCTTCTCCACCTCATTCAAAAAATTCGTGGATGAATTTCTTTAAGGGGGGAAGTTTGTAAGAACCCGAATCTTTGTTCAGGAATATTTTTCCTTTTTTCTGGAGTTTTTAAGAAAAATGGTTTTTCTGGAAATTTTAGAAGTACACGTTGTTTACTTTATGAGTACACATCGTGTACTCTTTCCCGGCTCGAAGTCGTGTGCTGGCCGTGTCCGGGGCACACACACGGTGTGTAAGGCTGAGGTGGAGGCCGGTTATTTTGGAGTACAGAAAATTCAATGTATACGCCGTGTAATCAAAAAGTACACACCGTGTACTTTTTTTTCATTAAACAATCTTGGGTCACGCCTAACCCCCATATTCGTCTTCTTCTTCAGTTTTCGACCCTCCCAGAGTGTCCGTACGGTTGGATCTTCGACGGAGTCCTGCCTCACCATCTGTTCTCCGATTTTGAGCACGGTTGATTGCGTTGGAATCACAGCGGTGAGTTCTTCCTTCTGCTTGAGCCTTGTTTCCTGATTCCTCATTTTTTTCAAGTAATCATGGAATGAACATTTTTTGCGTTTTCTCAGATCTACGTCATTCTAAGGGGATTCTGTCGTCAAGGTTCACGTATATCGATCTCCTAGGATCGAGGGAGGTGGTTTGTTACTTTCTGTAGAATGTTGATGGATATTTTGTGCAATTTCCAGAAATACCCCTAAACGGGGTATTGTGTGCTTCCATTTTTTCCCATGTTTCTTGCCTACTTTTATTCATTTCTTTAGTAGAGGTTATTGCTTGTGATTATAGTAGTTTGTTGTGATCAGATTGTTTTTCCCTATGTATTCTTCCTGTTTGGCGTTTTTCAAGTGCCATGCCTAGTTGTAGGATTGTGGACTATTGTTTATTTATTTCTGTTGAGCCTTAGTTGATAGCCATGTAGTTCTTGAGTTTTACTTGGACGATACACACGCGTTGAGCATGTTTGGTTATACTCAGGACTGTGAGAACCTGGAGTAGTAGATCAAAGTGAGAATTGACGGAAGGGCTTCTACAGAGTGTCTTTTAATCACGATGCGAGACCAAGGGGAGAATTGACGGAATGGATTCTCCAGAGTGTCTTTATTTACGACACGGGCCACAGGGGGAATTGACGTTGAGTGCTTCCCCAAAGAGCCTTTATCACGATATGAGACTATAGGGGGAATTTACAGTGAGTGCTTCCCCAGAGAGTCTACTTAATTACGTAGCTGAACAAGAGGGGTGAGACTGTGTGTGCCTCGCAGAAGGTTTCTATTACTTAGATATTGATCCATAGGGGCTAGACTATGAGAGCTACCCGGAGGGTTAACTGTTTTCTCTTTTGTTGCTGGCTTCTTACTTGTGTGCTATACTTGTTAGAATTGTGGATGGTAGCTGTTTGTGCTTTTCTGTTTACTGCTTCTTGTTTTAGTACTTCCATGTATTCATTGACTGATAGGAACAAATCTTTGGGTGATTACCTACTGGGATTGTATCTCACACCCTGTTTGGTTCATGCTTTTGGGCCCAAGAAGACTATGTTGCTACAGGTATAGACAAGGGAAAGCGCCCTTCTACTTCAGGATCATGACTGCATCAGGAGGTGGGGAGCATGGGACCGATCCGTGGCTCACGATGCTGAGGAGATTATTTTTTTTCTTTTTCACTTGGTTTCAGATGTATTTCAGTATGTTGTTGTATTTTCTCTTTTACTTAGATACTTGTAGCTGCTGCATCATTTTCATCATAGTTATATATCTACATTACTTCTGTTGTTTGGTTTCTGTTGTTAAACATGTCATTTACTGCTTCCGCTGTTTATTGTTGTTTTCTTACCTTGTTTACCTTACCAAATGAGGGCATAGTTTCCCCACCAACTCACCAAGGCCCTCACTGCTAGTCAGCAGCCTCTGGCGTTCAGGGGAACGCGCTTGATGTCATGTGGAGAACTCGGTATGGGGCACCAGTGGAGGGGCTCCGGACTCGGGACGTTACACAATTAAATTGGTGGGTATAAATAAGAATAAATTATTTATGAAGTAAATATAAATTTCATATGTAATATAAATGAATTTTTAAATTCTTATAAAACAATCACTTAATTTTTATTAAAGTTATTTGATTTTTCAAAAATAATTTTCAAAAAAAAATATTGTTTATTTATTTTCCATACTAAATATTATAATTAATTTTTAGAAATTATTAAAAATTTATTAGAACAACTATGTTTCATTTTTTAATTTATCTTGTCTAAATTATCTTAGGTTGATTTTTTTACAATTCTTTCAAAATATTGATTTTTTAATGAATAAGGAATGTATTGAATTTTATTAAAAAAACTATTTTATTTTAAAGTATTAAAAAGGTAAAATTTTATTTCAGAATAGTATTCAAATATCATTAATTTATTTTTATAATCCCATTATGAGTTTTTAAATTAATTTTAAACTTGAATTTAGTGTAAAATTAACTTATACATAAAAAAAATTTACGAGACATTATTTTTCACTGAGTTATGCCGATTTATTTTTAAATTAATATTTTCAAAATATTATTTTCAATTTTAAAAAAATGGCTAAGATATTTGTAATTATGAGTTAAAATATTTTTAAATGGGTATTTTTAATTCTTTTAAATAAGAATAGTAACCTTATTGTTTTTTTAACCCCAATAAAGTGTAAATATGGTTATTAATGTATAAATAAATTTATAATTATAGTAAAATTTCCCAAATACATCCATTAATTTTAATTTAGGAGTCATAATTATCCATAATCATCCAAGAATTGGTTATATGTAATTTTTTGACCACTTGGATGATATTATGACCTTTATATTATATTATTTAATGAATAGAAAAAAATTTCACAATATAGTTTTTATTAATTATAATATTATTAAATTAGAGAATAAAAATGAAATGTTCAGTTATAAATAATATTTTTAAATATAAGTTATTTATCATCATCATGGAAATATAATTTTTATTTTTAGTGAATTTATAATTCCCATAAATGGTTACTGGAAGCTAATTCAGCAAATATTCAATTAATAGGAAAGTCAAATAAATGATATTCAAAATATTATAAAAAATCTATTTGAGATATTTATTGTTTTACATTAATTTTAGAGGAGAAAATTATATAATAGGGATATAATAAAATATTTTTTTCATGTTTTAATTGTTTTCATTATGTTTTTAAAATCACATTAACGAATCATTCTAAAAATGTACAATAATGATATATTATAAAAAAAATAATATTTTACTAAATAATATAAAATTTAAAAAATTATTAAGTTTTTCGATGTTATTAGGATATGTTTTATATTATCAATTATGACCATTTATGGATTTTTATAAATTTATTATAAATAAATTAATAATAAAAAAATAAAAAAATTCCGTGTTGTCATGGTAAGTGTGAAATGAATTAATGAGGGATTGAAAACAAATGATATGGGTAATTAATTGACCTAAACTAATAAAATTATTTTTTTATGAGATAATTTAGACCCTTAATCAATATATATTCAGAAAATTTCATTTTGTATCCATTTTTAATTGAATATTAATTTTTATTAATTTAATACTTGTTAAAATTTCATGAATTCCCCTCCCCTCTCTTATAAAAGAGAACCTCTTATTCCCTTTGAATACAAATTATAAATACTTTTGGATGAGATAAACGCTTTCAGAATCCCTTATTAATATACCTAACATAATTATAGTGTCATTATATATGGAAGGACACCCAACATTGTTGTATTACGGTGTTAAGTAGTGGGTTTTGCGGATAATGATTTTTTGTTTTTAATAGGTCATTTCTATATTATTTAGTTTTCTAACTTCTTAAAATCCTCCTTAACCACGAATATGTAATAGTTATAGAATATTCCATCACATGGGAAAGGAAAACATCATTTGTCTATACGGTGGACTACTACCTCCTGAACATGTGTAATTAATTTTACATCACTACCCCTCATGGATGAATTATAATGATATATTTATTGTTTATATCTGAGATTCATTAAATATTAGTAGTTTCAATAGGAAAATATATAATTTACCTTATTAAATTTCCATTAAATAAATAATGATAACGTTGTTCATGCGTATGTGTGGACTACCACCTCCACGAAGCAATGTGATTCATTTTTCATCACTACATGACATGGATGAATTATATATAACTATATTAGATATAGTAATATGATATTTTTGATATTATTATTTGTATTGAAGGATAATTTAAAGCTTCTCTTATTTTCATAATTATCATTTCAAAATGGAAACATTATTCTTAAATACACACATCCTATCATCTTCATGATTGTAAGGCAGTTCATTTTTGATAACCATATTTAATGGTTGGATTTAAAAAGAAATATAGACTTATAAAAATTATAATTATTTCATGAATATTATTTTTTATATGTTGCAATAATTAAATTTTTTTCAATTTAAAACCTACAGAATGCATTTATGACATAAGAGCTGAATATTGTCAAAATGCCCAAGATGAATTTAATTTATTAAATAATTTTATATAACATAGTCTAAAATTAAATAAAATAATACTGAACATGGAAAATTTTCTTTATCAAGTATAAAATTAGTATATTTTTTTTTCTTCCATGAGATAAATAATATACATGAAATTTCGAACATAGGGTAAAGGGCATTCTACAAAAATCAACTTTTAATGCACCTCTTTTAACTCCTTTTATGAAAGTTGAATAAATTTATATTTTAACATATAAAATAGTGAAAAAATTTACCACTGTCATGATTCATAATTTCATTAATTATTTCATTATATTTTATCAAGGTTGTTTTCAAACAAAATAATTTTTTATTATACGCACAGTATTTAGATTTTAATAAATTATGTTTTAAAAAATGGATGTTTTGTTTCTTTTGAGATATTTTTTAAAAATATTTTCTTAAAACCCTTATTAAAAATGTTTGAATTTATATATAAGACAAGAATAATGATTGTTGAATTTTTACTTATACGTTGAAAAGAATTTTCTCCCCATTGTAGTAGTTATTTGATGTTTAGACTCCTCTTGAATATTTCTTGTTTTCTACAAATAAAAAACCATATTTCAAAATTTGGGGTATTTTGGAATTAAAAATGGGTTTTATTGAATAAAATTAATTTTTATGTATTAAATAATTATTTATTTTGTTTAAATGAGTTTTTAAATGTTTTTATTCATTATATGGTCCATGGACATTGATTAAAAAGGGTTGGTCCCCCATTAAATCTCACAAGTAAGATCAATATTATTTATACGATGGGTGTGAAAAGATTTCCCTCTATAATCCTATTATATCTTATACAATCATTGTTCAAAAATACTGATCAAATGAACTAGGATATGATTTTTTTCTCCAAAAAATATACCAGATGTCGGCAAAATGGTTCTTACAATTCGCAATTGTTTTGTAAGGGTTTTAAGATGATAATGTCCCAAGGAAACAACATTAATTTTCTATGCATTTTAATGATTGTTCATAGAATTATTTTGATTAAAAAATATAAGGAATTTTTTTTCTAATGTAAAAGTAATAATCTATTTGTATAAAAGGTATTTTAATAATAAAATGATTTTTCATGGGTTTTTAGGTTTTTCATGAGACTAACAGATTTATTTTTTTCCCCTTTCCAAGATTTTTTTTCATATCCCGTGTTTTAATTTTTTTTCACAGTGCTTATAGATGGGTGATGGAAAACAATAATTCAAAAATGAATTTCATAATTAGTTTTTTTAAATGGAACCATGTTTTATTTAAAAGAATTTATATTTTGGGAAAGATGGGTTCTTACTAGAATTTTCCAGATTGTAAAATTTTCTTTTCTTATGTAAGGTTTATGAACTAATTCTACAAAAATATAATCCCAAAATTTATTTTTGAATGTAAGTGAATTATAATTTAATGCTACTAGAATATTTAATTTTCAAGGCTAGGTCATTACAGTTTGTATCAGAGTAGAGTTTGGTTAACTTTAAAGGTTAAGATATTATTTATGCATAAATTACAAGTATTATATGACCATAATGGTTAGCATATATAGATAATTATTTTTATTCTTGTTAAATTAGAAGAGGTTGAAATGAAATTGTTTAGGATGTATTTGTTTTTATCCTCCTCATAAGAAGGTATGTTATGATTTTATTGACATTCCAACACTAAACCTTTTGGTCTTATAAAATGGTTTGATCCATCAGTAAATAAGGTAAAACTTTATTATAAGGAAATTATGGTGGATTTAAAAATTAATAGTCTAATTGAATGGTATTTTCAGTGAGAGTTATGATGGTTATTCTTATCTTGATATCAAGAGTAATGATTAACAACCTGAACATTTTTTACTTTCCAATATGGTAGAAATGAATACCTCGGGATGCTTAGATGACAAAGAATATTCAATGAAAAATATACCATGACTGTGGAATGAATCAGCATTGAATTTATCTTAAAATAATAGGAATATGATTTATATATGAAAAAGAATCACATAAAGAAATAATCTATCAAGGAATAAGGAAGTATTATGTTATCTAGAAGGGAAATAATTTCTTCATACGGTATCAATTGAAAATTTTAAATATATGGAGAACAGTCTATATGAGAATCACTATCCAAGGGATTAAGCTCACAAATGATATCATAAATATCAAATAGAAATATTTTAAACAATAACTAAATCCATTATAGTTGATGATTGGGACGCTATAAATGACATGTGAAAGGTATGCATTATTTCATAGCATTTGTTTGGGAATTTTTGAATGTTAGGAAATGATTCATACATTAATTTTTAGGAACTAATTATTATGGAAGAAGATGGAAAATTGTGGTTAATGGATTTTAAAGAACATTGGATGATTCTGATGTATATTTAATAGGAATTCAAGAGTTATGTAATATTTAAGTATGATTATACATTTAAAAGAAATAATACATTTTTTATTATGGTAGTATATTGGAATACTTTTATTGTGTACTGATAGATGTTTGATATATATTTAATTATTATGTTTATCATGTGAAAATGTTATATTAGGAAAGAAATATCGTTTCATTATTTAAAAAATATTTTAAAGATATGCGTATCCTTTATTGTTTATATGATCATTAATTTCCAGGTAATTATAGGTTATTTTAATATTGGGGATTTAAAATAAAATTTAAGAGAAAACCGTAGTGTTTCAAACATTTATTTACTCTTTAATTTCTTAATTTTATTTTTTATTATATTTATCACATTATTTGGAATGTTATAAGGATTATATTAATGTATTTTTAGAAAACAAAAAATCCACATGCATGTCAACAACCCTTCACATATGGAAAGACCACAAGGCTTAAACCCACAACTGAATGACGAAAAGGGTACATCTACAACCACAACCATATATGATTCCCAATTTATAATGAAATTATTTTTCTTTACATAAAAAATCAGATATACATAAGTTTTGTTCATTTTTGGAACATATTTTTTTCCTTATAGATAACCATTGGATTGAAAATTGATTTAGTGGGTATGTTAATAATTATTTTTCAAATGAAAGTCACTATAATTTTGGGGAGATTCATACGATTAAGGTAAAAATAATATTATGATAACATTTTTGAGTAATAAATGTTGAATTATATTATGGGATAATATATAATTTTAATGATGCTTTTGGGCTATTATGGTTATTTATGGAAATGATATTCTTATCCTAGATATTATATGATCATAATATATAATTTTTGAAATAATTCGTTAAGAGTGATTGGTGGTTTTTAAAGAAAAATGATAAATTGATCATGGATGAAAATCTGATCAACTCCTTCAAATTTTTTAATTTCAAACATATTATAGAATATTTGGGAAATTATAAAAATATTTATTGATTGAATGATCTATTTTGAACTTTTGGTATTAAGTTTTATATTTTAAAATTAATATATTTTTCATTATGTGAAGGTTTTCATATTTTTATAACTATATTATCTTATCCTAAATTGTTTTTGGTAATTTTGTAAAGTCAAAATGAAAATATAGCTAAAATTTTGTTGTTTATGTGATCCATTTGAAGTTTATTATAGTTCTTCAGGCATAGAAAATAAATTTTAATACACGTCATTTGGTGAAAATAAATAATTTTATGGTGGGAAATGATCAGAACATGAAATTATTATTTAAAAGTTAGTTTAATTCAATAATATCTTATTCTAGAATGTAGAATAATTTTTCAACATTAGGAAAATGATTTGGAAAACAAAAACATTTTATTTTTTTACATTTGTTATCGAGAAATAAATAGCCTTTTCACCCCTCAAAGATTTTCAATTTCTTCATGGTTATCTTTATCCTGCCCATGTTCTATATCACTATATAATAGTCCTTGAATGTTTGGTATTTCATCTATATACATGTTTTCAATTCCCACTTTTTTTCTCCTACATGAAAACCCAATATGTGTTATTCTAGTGTACAATAATACTTCCCTTTATATATTTTCAAGGGGTTATTTTATTGACCATTACGATGTGGGTTTCTAATATACTTGTTTTGAGAATACAAAATTTCAAGACCCGTGCTTGATATAAATGGAAATTACAGGAGTTTTACGGAATACTTAATGCATTTCAAAAATACACACTCAAAGACCATATTATTTTAGTGACTTTAAAACCTTGGAACACATTCTTCTAATTTGGGATAGATCTTCAACATCTAAGAAAAAGATCTTACCCTTTATTACCACTAACTATAACCTTTCATTTTAACCTAGGGAAAAAATAGATGAACACTTCTATGCTCTGAATATGAGTAATGGAAAACATTAGAGACATGTAAACATAAACATCAGTATAAGGGCATGAGATCATGATCATGAATATAGAATATTTTACCATGCATATCAAATATAATAAACATGAATCATAACATAAAGATTAGTAGTTCATAAAACATGAATGAGGAAATAAAGAACATGATTCATAGAAGCAGAATATAGGAATACAACATAGAATTGTGGAAGACACATAATTATATAATAATTACTTTCATGGTATTCCAGTCATCGCTTCTAAGTCCATTTTAGTAGTATGAGATCACTCTCTATACCATCTTGGTAGTCATGTTTCACTCCAATAACCTTCTTTGTAGTCCTAGTTCACTCATTTAACCATCTTGGAAGCCATGGTCCTTCATATCTATATCATGAGATATAAATATTTACCCAATTAATTTGTGGTAGATATAGGTCAAACACATCTTATAATGAAATCATTCTTATGTGTTGCACAAAAACATAACTCATTCATTGTAGCATAACCCATGGAATAAAATGGATTTGTTAAACATCATTCTATCATAACATAATCCAAAACATCTTCATAAATAGAATTACATATTAAACACAATAAATCCATATGAACAATAGTGATAGTATATTTCAAACAAATCCTTATTAAAAAATTCCTTGTTCGATGGAAAATAATTTTTATAAAACACATGAAATTTATTTTTCTGGACAATATCATATCTTCTTAAAAAAAAAATTTTTATCAATATTTCATGAAATTTTATATGGAAACAATTTATTGGAAAATAATATTGAAGTTTTTAAGGTAATATTCATTTAAATAAGAATTTATGAAAATTTAAAAACCCATTCATGCCGTATAATTTTAAAAAATAATTTACTCATACTTTTTCTAGAAATGTCAAATTGTACGTTGTTTAGAAAATGAAAAAAATATTCATTTTAAACCATGTACTAAAAAGTAAAAATTGGGTAAAGTGGAATTTAATCATCCATATTATAATAGTAATAAATTTTATGAAATAATTTTTAGAAAACATGGACATGGATGATAATAAACATGAGTAAATACTTAAATATAAACAACCTAATAATATAATGAGATTGAAAAGTCATACCTTACTAACATATAATCAGAATAATATTATTTCTAAAAAATAAATAATGTTATATACATATGTAAATTACATACACTTCATAATAATAATAATCACAAAAACATTCATGGGAAGAAGAAACACCACACAAATAAAATATGTGGCATATAAGGCATATGTTCCACAAAAATACAAGTGAGATAAAATAATCCATTACCATAGGTCTATGATCCTTCTAACATGTCCAAAGAAAATTTATAAGGGTATAAATAATTTTATTAAGTTTTTTAGAATCATATTCACTTTTTATAATATCATAAGTGATCATATTATTTCCCATTAGTTAATAAAATAATTACTTATTCATCAAGTTTAACTAGTTTATTTTATTATTCATGTATCATTGGATAATTTATTGTTAAACATCATATATTATTGTTATATTATTTAAATAATGATAATAATATAATATATATCAAATTTTTTCATTCAATACATTTCTATAATCACACTTTAATTGATATCATGTAGAATTAATCACATTGAATTGTGGAAACGATTGTTCATACTTACGCACAAACGATGATACCATTAACATAATTTTTAAATTGAATGGAATGGGATGGTATATATTTTGTTACAGAATAAATATCATGTCATGTTGATAATATCATTAACATAATTTTTAAATTGAATGGAATTGGATGGTATATTTTGATTCTGCGGTTTAGGCACATACATCCTTCTGTGGATGAATTCGAAAGATTTATCCTGGGTAAATGGGATCTTCAAGAAAGATTGGTTGTTGGTTTTATTAACATGTGCCACATGATGATTCAGTTCGAGTCATATGCACACCTCATTATAGCTTGGTCGAGGGATCCGTGTAGTTTTAATGGATGTAAATTCTTACTATTACGGTGGTCCTTTGAGTTTCACATAAATTGTGAATCGCCGTCGACAACAGTATGGGTAATCTTCCCAAATATTCCACTGCCTTTCCAGAATCCGGATGTTATTCCCATGCTAGGTAATCTTGTGGGAAGGTTTTTGTGTTCTGATTCTTGAACGGAAGTTGTGTTTCACCCGGTTAATCCTCAGGTTTCTGTGTAATTGTATACATTTCGAATGACCTTTGATTATGTGTTGATTATAATTGGAGAGGAGTAAAGATGAAAAAAAACAGGAGGTCTATGAAGACTAGATGGATTATTTCTCTTCTTGTCACCTCTTGGGTCATACAGTGGCAGTTTACAACAGGGGAGGGCCCTTGAAGGCTCATTGTCAAGATGCCCAGCTGTCTACCAACTGGGAGGGTAATGCTACGGGAAGTGTTTCAGAGGCATATGTGAGGGCGGGTCCAGGGAAGAAGGAAATGGGGAATGAAGGTGGACTTAAGGAGCCTCTCCTTTTGGTCGTGGAACGACAATTGGTTGAGGAATGTAAGATGATGGTTGTGGGTGGTCTGGATTTAGTACGAGGGGAAAGGGATGTACTGGGAAAGGCAATGGAGGTTGGTGTGAGGGCAGTTCCTGTTCTAGTGGAGAAAAGACCTGAAGGAAGTGGCAGGGAGGTTCAGCCACAAGTGGTGGCTAAACAGATGGAGGATATCAGTAGAGAGTTGTTCGAGGATGGTCAGGGAGCTGTGGCTACTTTTGGTATGGTGCATGCCTTAGAAGCGCCTGTGTTGGTTGTTGAAGGGGATCGATTTGAGGATCATAGAGAGGGGGAGGGCCCCCCGGCACATGCCGTGAAGGACGAGGGATCTAGATCCTTTGTGAAAAATATCTCCATAGGGGGGATAGAGGTATGGATATCTCGTACATGCTTTTTATCCCTTTAAGAAATAGGTTTGAAAGCCTTTCCAATGTCAGTTTTGAATCTAAGTTATGTGCTAATTCAGAAGGTGGGGGTGCGGGTTCTGGGGTCTCTATGAAGAAGCCGATTGGTGGAAGTTTAGGACAAGAGTATGTTCTTATGTCAATGGAAAATCCAACAGTTGGGGTTATATGCCTTTCTTAGATCGAAAGGAATACTTTGAACCAAAGAAGGGGGAGGAATAGTGGGGGAAATGGTATTGGATCTGAGGATTTACAAGGTAAAAGGAATGTAAAGGATGGGGGAGATAAAGTAAATTTGAGTGGATTGGCTATTTGTACATATAGAGATATAGTAAAAAGTGGGAATAATAGGTTGGCAGAGCGTGAAGGAACATTTTATGCAACCCCATGAAGAAGAACAAGGAATGGCTACTCATATCTCCCGCATTCGACAAGAACCAGGTCTGCTTTTAAGCGGGATAACATGGTGACTCTGGACATTAAAAAATATATCTTGGTTAAATAGTCCTATGGCATCTAACCGCCTCTGGATCAGTCGAGGAGCTGGGAGTTTGGTGATATGTTGAGGCAGCACAGACAGATGTCTGTTTGGGAATCGACCACTGCAGATGACGAATCTGGTATAGGATGCGAAGACAATTATGGGTATTATGATCTGTAGTGTGGTGCTGTTTATTTTGTATGTGTTTGAATTGAATGTGTCAGTTTTTGGAGTATTAGGTCATTTGGCATTGCTCATAATTTTCCTTGAACATTATTTTGGTTACCAGCAACCCATAATCAGTTTTTTAAAATGAAAAAAATGTATATCCATAGAAGAAAGAGGTTTGAAAAAATTGGTGGAGGAGATTAAATCATCTTTTATGAGATCCCTCTAGAACACTTCATAAGGCAATATAGTTGTCCTTTTGAGAATACTAGAACTTCTATAATGTGACTAGGTATGTTGAGAAGGAAAATGGGTAGGTTATTACTGATCTTTTTGGATGAAATTCAATTAAATAGGTGATAGAGGAAGTGTCCATTTATAATTGAGGTGAGGGACACATTTGGAATCTCTACAAATATTAATTTATAATAAAATCAAAATCCATCCAAAAATATCCAAAATGCCTCAGATTATATGATCAGATTCTATAAGGTTGTAATATCATCCAAAAATATCTATACACGTTTTTCTATCAATTTTATACATATCATTCATATTAACCACTAGTTATTATATTTTAATTTTAACTATGGCTAAAATTTGTTCAATTTTAAAAGAGTTTCATTTTTAATGTTTTGTTTTCAATTATAAAATGAATGAATGATTTATAAAATTATATAATATATCTTATTTATTTTATATTTGTAAAAATATTTTATCATTTCTAAAGAATTTAATAAATATTTATTTTGACCAAATATCAATTGTGTCAATTTTGACACTATTCATTTCATGGATTTTTAAAAATATCAACATAAGATGTTATCTTTGAAAAATATATTTTACTCTATCCCTAAAGAGGTGAAGTCATTTATAAAAATCATTGTATATATTAATTATCCCATGTTATATGTATTTTACTATTTTTGACAACATTAATTTGAGATTTCCATGAAGAAAATTATTACAAAAATACTTTTGTGTAATTATTTAACAAACTAATTTGTTAAAAAAATTAAAAATAAAATATTAAGATGAATAAAAATATACTATATTTCATAAAAAAAATTTATTTGATCATATATTCTAGAAAATCCCTCATGAAAAATGTTATACTTATTAAAACGTGAATTTGACAAGTTTTACATCACATAAAATAAAATAAAATAAGTGTAATAATCACTTCGATAAAACTCTAAGTGGTCAATGACTCAACTCTTGGATTAATATGGTTTATATACACTCTACCAATATTAATTTTTCTACTTTTTGTATCTTTTAATTGTAATTATAATTTTAATAAAAATTATTTTATTAGTTTTTCATCAATTAAATCATTTGTCCATAATCTTTGTATAATCCTTCAAGTTAATTATTTAATCTCAAAATATTCTAACTAAATTACCATGATTTATAAAATTTCATTACATTTTATAGATATTATTTATTATCAATATTTTATAACTTTCATAATTATATTAAAACTATTATACTTATAAGAAATAAGACGTTGACATTTTGTCACTTTCATGTCACATTATTTTATTTTAATAATATTTATAACATTTTCCTGGAAAAAAGTCCAGTAAATGGGTCAATTCTGATACTTAGATCATAAAGGTATATTTTTACTCAAACAATAGGATTTTATGGTTTTAGTGTAATTATATTGTCCATATCAAATTAATTTGTTACCTAAATAACCCGATTTACCTTTAACTCTATTAAATAAAAAGTATCATGGATACTATTCATAATATCAAAAAAATAACAATAGCATATTAAAATAATTTGAACCCAATGATTCAAATTATGGAATAAATTTTAAAAAATTTGAGACCTAGAAGTTATAGTAATTAAATTAACATTAATCTCAATGAGGGAACGAGAAGACAGGTTTTTAAAATGTAAAAGCAATCAATAGATTGAAATGCATTTATATCAAGTATACATGGGAAATTACATTTATTGATCATAATTGTATTAAATTATAAAAAATATTACAATTAAACCAAATAAAAGTATAATACAACAATAAAATAAAATTATCCGAAAAAGGAGTTTTATAAAATGCGGTATTTTTCACTATTAATTTAAATATAAAAGTAATCAGAAAAAAAGTATCCAAACTATATTATGACATACGTTTTCCAAATTGGAAGTTTATTTTTTATAATTTATCTTATAAATGTTTTAAAAAGTATATTTAATAAGGGTTCACCATCAAAAGTCGGACAATTGCATTTTTTTAAAAAAACTTGTTGTATTTGAAAAAATAATTTAGTTCTTATATCATCTCTATAAAACATATGAGAAGAATTTAAAACATTATATTAACATATTAAACATATATTTAATTAATAAAATATGTTAAGAGTGACTTTATTATTTTTAAATCTCGACTAAACTCAATCTTGCATGAAAATGAATTCTATCAAAATAACTAAAAAATATGTGTAACACAAGATGAGCATAGTGTTGTGTATACCACAAGCTAAGATGGTGTTGCGTATAGCAAAAGATAATATTTGTGTAGTGTAAAACAAAATACGTAAATGGAGTTAAAAAAATATATCTCATAATAATCTTGGAGTGTTACATTCTACCCCAGATAAAATGAATTTATCGCACAAAATTCATCTTGTTTATAAAAGGATTAATACATGAATGTTTCTCTAATTGAAACACAAATAAAAAAATCTATAACTTACTATTAAAAGGGAATATTTGGAAAATAATAGTTTCCCAAAGTAAATCATAACTTGGTATCTATGTAGGACAACATAGGTGAAGATTTGGGCAAGGAGGAAAAGCGTAATTAATAAAAGAGAATGATTAATATCACTGATCACATGAAAGTGGGTTATCCAGAGAAAGTTAAAAATCACAAAAACATAAACTAAAGAATCATGAATGTGGATATTTTTATAATCAAAATGATGATAATAAGTCACCTTTTTACATCACGATCCCTTTTCCTAATGATGAAGAATTTTCATGAGAAGGTATACATGCTTTATTTTAGTTTAATCTCACCATTGGTCTTGACTAGATCAATTTTCCAATCCATATATTATTCAAATAAATGAAGTTGAATATTTTATTATTAAAGTTCTAGTAGACCATATAATCAATAAATAAAATCATAGGTCATTCGATCTATCATTATCACAATAAAAAGTTAGTACAACTTATCAAATATTCAAAAATCCTCCTATAGCGAGTTAATGCTTCAATCTTATAAACCTCATCTAGAGTTTAACTTATACTATCTATAAATTAATAACCTTATATTTTTATGTAAGCTTAAATCTAAATCATTATAAAGAAGTAAATTGTACCGTCTTAACATTTATTCCCCATATTTCAGATGGTAACTTTGTGGGTTACATTCCAAACATTTGATCACCATGATCATATATTCTCTTAAATCATATTCATACAATAAATTACTACATATAATTATTAAAAACATGCATGTTTACTTATTTCAAAGCTTATTGGGTATATTAATTAAGTCCAAAAATTTTATACTTCAACTGTGAAACCATAACCCCCTTTACAAATACACAATATTGAGTTCTGAGTCAATAATTTCCATCCAATTTACTCATTATTATCAAATATAACCTTATACTAGATAAAAAATGTTCTAAAAATAATGATCACATTGATAATTACCTTCACTAACACAAAATATTTACATTAATTTAAAACACTTCTCTAAGACATCATCATTGTTGAACATATCTTTCCCAATACTTAATGGTAAACCTATATTGAAAATACTTAGAGAAAATCCTTGAAAAAAAAACATATACACTTAAATCATCCATATTTACTATTAAACCATTACTAATGATCTATAATATTAGTCCTTCCTTAAATATTAATCTTTTTTTATTTTTCCTTATCCTAAATATGGACAAGCATCTTAATTTCAATGTAAAAAATAATTCTAGAACATACTATACAATTCACATGTCATTTATAATCTATTTATCCTTAGCAGTATAACCCATACTCGTATCACCTTCATTATTATATTTATGATATTTCCAATTAGTAAAACTTTTTTCATAATTCACATAATTTACACATGTAAAAAATTCATGGATAACTATGTTCTATACAATGTTGTTTACTGACTAAGACAGGAAAGAAAAGTGTGAAAAATAAATATCAGAGATTAAAAACACAAAATTAAGGTAAATAACATATAATATTCCAATATATGATATCTTAATTTTAATTCATATTTATTCCAAATTTTCATAATAACATTCATATTTTGACCTATATTCAGCTTTATCTTAAGGATATCCCGGGACATATCCTTAGAAATATATATAGGGATCTTACAAAAATTTTAAAATCCTTTTTTCCAATGGTTGAAAAAACCTCCGCCTTGATACCAAAAGTAAAGACCCATACATTAAAAAAAATTATATTACTTAAATTTTGAAAAATACTAATTACTAAATATAACAAATCTATAATAGGAGCATATAGGTATAGTGTCCATAGAAATTGGGAAACATAAACAACTAGTTCATAAGGCATATTAATTGTATAAGCCATTAAGGTAATTATTTAATCACTAAAAAATATAAATAAAATACCAAGATGTATTTAATATCCCTATTTTTTTCAGATTATTTATTATCATTGAATTATCTTGTTTATCATTATGTGAAAATTATTATACTTATAATAAAAAAGAGGGTGACATTTTGTAACTTTCATGACACATTCTTTTGTTTTAATAATATATATCATTTTCATGGAAAATAGTACATTAAATGATTCAATTCCAATACTTAGGTCTTAAAATATAATGTGTACTCATTCAATAGTATTTTTTCATGTGTTAGTTTAATGGTACTGTCCTTATGATAATAATTTGTTTCGTAAATTACCTTGTTTACCTTTAACTGTGTTAATAAGAAATTACCATATTTAGTATTCATAATATGGAAAAAAGTAACCTATTAGAATAATGTTGATCCAAAGAATTAAAATAGGGAAACCTTTTACCAAAATTTGGAACCCATAATTTTTATTATTTTAATTGAATTTAATCTCGTTGAGAGAATAAGAATACATGTTTTTAGAAAGAAAAATCATCAATTGATTGACATGCATTTATATAAAATTTCAATGGGAAATTAACTTCAATGACCAAAAATGGATTAAAAGATAAAAAAATAATATAATTATACTTTGAAACCCATTACAAGGATAATATATAAAACTAAATAAATTATATGAAAACCCAGTTTTGAATTAAAATGTAGTTTTCCAATATTCAATAAAATTCAAAATATTTCAGAAAAAATGCATAAAAAATTTATCCAATCTGATTTTTGGATTCCCAATTAAAAATAATAGTTTTATTTTTGAAAATGGAACTTATAAAAGTCGAAAAAACTAGATTTAAAATGGGTTCTCCATTAGAAGTCTATAAAACTGCATTTTTTTAAAAATATTTATTTTATCCAAAAAAATGATTTTGTTCATATATCACATCTTAAAAACATATAAGTTGAATTTTAAACATAAGATTGAATATATAAATTATATATTTCATTAATAAATCCTACTAGGATTTATTTTATTATTTTATAAACTTTATTAAACTCAGTCTTGCATGAAATGAATTATATCAAAATAACATGAAATTCATTATAACTCAAGTGAAGCACATCATTGTGTATAATAAAAGCTAATATGGTGTTGAGTATAGTCAAATATTATATTAATGTAGTCTATAACATAATACATCCATTAAATTAATGAAAATATATATCATAATAATATTAGGGTATTACCAAAACCCTAGTTAACAACCCAAAAATAAGAATTGTGATGATGTAATTTATAAATGTTGGGATAATGTAAAATCCATATATTTTAGAAGGAAATACTATGTGTGATTGAATATTAGACCCATAGTGTCAATTTGAAATGAAAAAAGAAATATAATTATTGAAATGTGACATTGTTAACCAAGCTGTTAAAATATTTAGTATGAATAGTTATATCAGATTCATAAAATAAATAGAATTTTTTTACTCAAAAATAATTCATTGGTAAATTCATATAAAATAATCAGTTAGTTTTTATTAAGGTTTTTTTCTTCAAATATACATTTTTCTTAGAAAATGATTTTCACTATTTTTATAAGTGAATATTATAATTAATTTTTTGGAATAATATTAAGGTTATTTTAAAAAGGTAATTTCATTTTAGAAATCATAATGTCAAAATTTACATAGGATTATTCCTTTGGATTTTTATGAAATGATTGATTTTTTAATGAATAGTGAAATATATTTTTTAAATGAATTTTTATTTAATATATTTGAAAAGAAAAATAATATGTAGGATTAGTTTTAAAAATTAATTAAATTCTTATTATAATATATTTATGTTTTTTCATGTTTATTTTAAATGTGAGTTTCGTATTAAAATTTCTTTTACATTAAAGTGAATCTTCTAAGAAACAATTTTTCATTGTGTTTTAATTTAATTTTAAAACTAATTCTCAAAAAAATAGTTTTTTAATTATGAAAAATGGATCTCATATTATGAGTTATAATGTAAATTTTTGTGAATTGGTACTTATTATTTTTGTTCAATATGAATAGAAGCCTTATGAATTGTTTAATCATTATAAAAGGTAATTAAGGTAATGAAAGATTAATAAAATAATATAATTACAATAAAATTACCGTAAAATATTCCACAATTATATTTAATGATTAAATTTCCTCAATACATATCAAATATTCTATTATATGTAAAAGTTTAACATTATAATATGATTATGACATTTATACTATTTTATTTAATGAAAAATTCAGAAATGGTAGACAATGTTTTTTATTAAGTATCATATTTTTAACGTAGATATTATCAAAGTATATATTATATTATAAATATTATTAAAAAAATCTAATATACTTATCTTCATAATGGTAATGGTATTTAAAATCGAGTGAAAGAAAAATTAAGTTAAATTCTTATGCAACATTGAAGTATTAATTATTCAATTGGGGGAAAATAAAATAAATAATATTAAAATTTTTAAAAGAGAGTTAATATTATAAAATTAATATGATACATTTAATTTTAGATGAATATAACATGTTATGGATATTAAAATATATTTTTTTTCCTAAGTTTAATTTTTATAAATACTACTAATAAATAGTTTTAAGAAATGATATTAATGATAAATTATAGTAAATAATATTTTATTAAATAATATTGAATTTATATAATCTTAAATGTTATTAGGATATTGTTTATAATGTATTATAAAATACATTTGGATTTTTCCATTTATATTAACTATATTTTCCATAAAAAAGCTAAAGTCCTTGTTTTAACGGTATGTGTGGAAGGTGTTAATGGGGAGTTAAAACAAAATGATAATTGTACAAAAATTACCTAAATTTTTCCAAAATAATATTTTATGATATTTTTTCAAAAAATACTTATCGTATAATATAAATAAATTCTTTATGATCCATTTAGAAATGATTTTTTTTATATTAATGTAATATTTTTGAAATTTCTAAGAGTGGACCTCTCAACAAATATAAAAGGGAATCACTTTGTACCTTTACTTCACACATCATAACACTTCTTATTCAAAAAAATATACCCAAAATAAATTACTATCATACCTCCCTACATTCTATAGGAATTATATATTGAATAAATCTACTCCTAGTGATCATAAGGTGTTAATAAAACGATTTTGTCTAAAGAAAAGGTGTCATTTTTATTCAATTGTTAATGTTTTATATGTTCTTACACCTCCATCAAATAGTCTTTTAACATTAATGTATAAAAAATAATCATATTAAATATTATTATGCGCTTTTGTGTTACTAGAAGAACAAAAACCCATAACCTCTTCCATCACATGGGAAACGAAAACATTATTTGTGTGTGTGGCGGAAAACTACCTCATGAATTTATGTAATTCATTTTCTATCACTTTCTCTCATGGATATATTATAATAATTGATCTAATGTTAATATATGATATTACGGAAATATTATCATTCTAAAAATCTAATACATAATTTATCTTCTTACCTTTCAACCAACTAAAAAATGATAATATCGTTCATGCGTACTTATTGACTACCACCTCCGAGATGAGTTTAGATTCGTTTCTCATCACTATGTCACTCAAATGATATATATAAGTATATTTAAAGAATTAATATGTTATTTATTATATTGTGATAATTATTGAAAGATATAATAATACATACCTTATTTTTATAGCCATCTTTGAAAAATGGAAACATTACTCATGAATACGTACAATGTACCATCTCCCTGATTGTAACATACTTCTTTATTCCTAACCATGATTAATTGTTGTATATAGAATTATAAATGATATATAAAAATTTTAATTATTTAATTTTAATTATTTTTTTTTATCTGAAATAATTATATATTTAACCATATTGATCCTATAGAAGTCATTTTTGATATATGAGCTTAATATCATCAAAACAATCCATTCAAATTTAATTGATTTTGTAAGTGACTAAAACATGGTATTAAAGTAAATAAAGAAATATCTATCTTTAAATGGGTTCTTATGTAAGAATAAATTGAGTTTTTTATTATTATTCATAAATATAATTAAGGTACATGTCATGTCTGACTCATGGTAACGGTATTTCATTTAAAAATCATCTTTTGATGTACAACATTCAAATATTTTTATATAAGAAAAATGTAATGTGTGTTTTACGTATAAAACATGAAAATAATTTCTTACCGTCATGATGAATAACTTTTTTGAATCATCATCTACATGGTTATAATGTTCGTTCCTATGATAATTATTTCTTTATTATGTACTAAGTTTCTAGAAATTAATAAATGATATTTCTTTTAAAGAAATGGTATGTTTTGTCTCTTGAATTTTTTTTCAAATATTTTAAAATCAATCTTTTGATGTAATATTTTACTTTTTTTATAGAAATGAAATATTATTGTTACATTTTAACATATATGCTAATATTGAATTTTCCCACCACCATATTCATTATTTAATGTTTGTCTTAATCTAAATTCATTCATGTCTTCTTCAATGAAAACCCATTATCCCCCTTCTCTAGGTATTTTATTGTAGAAAATTGGTTTCTATGAAGAAAGGATTTTTTAGATCAAAATATTTTTCACATAATTTAAAAATAGTTTTTCATTTTTTTATTTATTATATGGTCTTAATAGATTTTTTATAAAGGATTACACCACATTATATCTCATATGTAATCATGATATATCTTATACTATAGTTGTTCTGAGATAGCATCAGGAGTGGCAGTTTTAGTTTATATGAAAAGTGCACCTGGACAGTTCTCCAATGCACTAGTTAATTATTTTGTTCTTAAACGAATTATATTTTAAATTTGAAAATTGGATATTTTAATTTACACGTTTTTATGGTTTTTTGATGTTGATGTCCCAACGTACCTAGATGTATTTTCTATGAGTGCTTCTGAGTTTTCTTGGGATTTTTTTTATTTTAAAAGGAATTATAATGATCCTTTTATTGGTAAGATGATTCTTTTTTGATAAAATATTATGTTTCAATAACAATTTTTTCCTTAGGGTTTCTTATTTTTTTAGTTTAAAATTGTATTTTCCCCATTATATGTAACTTAATGAGTTTTTTCACTAATACCATATTTGAAATTTTCTTCCATATGGTTTAAGGATTGATAATAGAAATTTTTTTATTATATTATAGTAAACATGGTTTTTTATAAAGATAAAACATTTATTTTTTAAATTCATATATATTGTGGGATAAATGGATACTAAAAATAAATTTAAACATTATAAAATATGTTCTTGTTACACTAGGTGTGTGAAATAATTCGCTAAAACTCCATACATAAATGATATTTGGGAAATTTTAGTAAATTATAGTTTAAATAAACTAGAATATATAATAATTAAGGCAAGGTCCTAACATATAGAAGAAAAATAATAATAATAAGTATGTAAGTGTTTGGATGAAAATAAAAAAAGTATATAAACATTCAATAGAATAAGATGAACTAGTTGAAACAAAAATTTCAATATATATTGTAGGAGTAGACAAAAAGTAGTGTGAAAAATTGAGGTAAGAGAAAAAGTGGACTGAGAATTCAGTGTATAAATTTTTTTTAGAAAATTAAAAATCATGGACATGTGATATAAATAAAGAAACAGACATATTCAACAATAGAGTTCAAAGATAAAATAATTACACTATAAAATGATTAATTAAAATATTATTCGACTAAATTTTTATCATTAATGGAATGCCAAAGTACTAAATAAAGACGAAGCTAAAATGTGAAATAAAAATTTGATGATTGAATGTTCATAATGGAGAAAAAGTAAAAGAATATTATGATTAAAAATAAAAAATATACCAATAAGAAGGTTGTTTTAGAAGGTAGTAGAAAGATTAAAAATTCAAGGTAAAATAAAAAGAATTCAAAAAATAAAAATTTTTAAACAAAAAAGAAATTTAAAAGGAGGAATACATGTATATTTTATATCACATTATCAAAATTTGATGAATTATTTTTAGTAAAATAAAAAAATGTCAAATAATTATTTTATGTAGATAAAAATGTGATTGAAAGTAATAGTTCAAATTTGAAAACAATAATCCAAAAATATAAGCATAAGGAATGAGTTAAAACCAATTTTAAATGTATCACCAAAAGAGGAAATAAAAGGTGAAGAATAAACCAAAATACAAAATTATTAAAGAGAAGATCAAAGTGGGTAAAAAGTATATAAAAATAATATTTGATGGAAATAATGAATAAAAACAAATACATTCCCAAAATGAATATAAAATAAGTACAAGAATAATGAAAAGTAGAAGATATTAGTTACAAAAATACTAGAGGGAAAATGAGGAACTAGATATAGATGTAGAAGCATAATAAAATAAAGATTACACATAAGATAAATTAAGTATCAGAAGTTATAGATAATTAAAAATATAAGTGACTTAAAAGTAAAATAAATTAATTTTATTAAAAAATAAAATAAATATACGAAAAAGAAAAGTCATGAAATCAAAATCATTAATCGAGAAGATGATAAAAAATAAATAAGGATATATATAAATAGAGATATAAAATAAATGAAAAATAAAAATTCCAATGTAGAATGTACCACATTTAGATTTTACGATATGTCTTTTTTAAAATAAATTTAATCTCTTTGATATCTTACTTTCACAAAACACTGTGTATAAATGAACACAAAAATATTATTAATGAACCAGAACCATTAATACATGGTCTTTGAAAAGATATAAATGAATGGTATTAACATCATTATTATATTATTGTTTATAGAATTTTATAAACTGAACTCATTAAAACAAATTAATTATAAATGAAAATAAAAACCAATAGAACATAAAAGAAGTGTTTCTATAAAAACAATTTCAATGATGAAAATGGAACTCTATAATAATAAATTAAATTAATCACTATTATTGAATAATATAAAATAATTTTTTATTTAATATAATTAACGAAATTTTATTCAATTCATCTATTATCTTCGATAGGCTCTATATAAAAAGATATCCATTTTATGAAAGAAATATATTTTTTTCTAAATCAAAATTTCTCGGCCATTTAATGGTGAAAATATTTATAAAATATATTTAGAAAATTTTATCAATATAATTAGACAAAATAAAATTAATATTATGAATTCATGATATCAAATTTATATTAAGGTTATTTTTGTTGTTTTTCTAGTCACATTTATTTTTTTATGAATAGTGTACAATACTACCTTTTAATTGAAAACCAACTTTTCTCCTAACAAATTAATAATGTAAGATTATATTTAAAATTTATTTAAATTTTAAATTAGTTCAAATATATATAAATCAATCCAATTTAGGTCATTTGATACAATTTCACAAAGAAATTGTATATAAAAACATATCGAGTTGTTGATTATTCTACATTAAAAACCTCTTTTCCAGTTGCGTCTGTGGGATAATTTTTTATATCATTTTTTCAATTAATAGAAAAAAACTTATTGAAATGTATTTTAAATTCGGAATAATATGGTGAAAATTAGTTTTTATGGTTAATATCATTTTTATGTAAAACTATTTACCGTGGTAAAAATAACGATTTATCAAGGTATATGCAAAATAATGAAACATGTTTAAGATAAAAGATAAAAGCTTAAACTACCAAAAAAGTGAAATATTTAATTGTGTTTTGAGGTTTTTATAAAACCTAACTAGCCTTTAAAAAGATTATTATTTCTAAATATTTTGGGTTTAATTCCACATCAATGGGGTTATAGTTAAATATAAAATAATCAATATTAAATCACATAAAACCAAACCTCCTCAACTATAAATACCTCTCCTTGCCACCTAATTTATCGTAAAAAGAATTTGATTAAATATAATCTCTTAATTCCCCTCTCCTAAATACTCTTACCACAACCATTTTCTTCTGGTCTCACCCAAAAACCATTTCCACACTCTTTAACCGATCCTTCAAGGAGGTGATATTCAAGAGGTAATTTTATCAACGAACCAATATTAATTTATTTTCATTTACAAATTTGTCCTCTCATATTTAATCCATCAAGTAATGATAACTAATAATTATGTATATAATATAGTGTTATTTCCCTAATTTAAAATATCATATCCATTTTATTTCAAATATCCTCAAATTAAAAAAAGAAACTATTATCCAAATTATGTTTGTTAGTTGTCTCCATGAATAATGGGTTTTATTATTCAATTACCACCTTCCTAGATGTTCATGAAAGTATCATTATAGTTAAATTATATTATAAAAAGTATATTATAATCCATTTCATATTATGTAACTCATATATACTCATATTGTTAACCAAAACAAAAATAGTTCATAATGTTCGTTAAAACTGCCAAAATAAACTTAACATTCATCATTACTATTTTAACAAATGAATCATAATCATGTAAGAAAGAAAATATATTTATTATGAAATTAATAATTATATTGGTTCATTAATACCCTTTCATTCCACTTCATGTGTTCTATTTCTATTCAAGAAAGGAATCCATATTTATAAACATATAAACTGACCATGAAAACTATGAAATGGATGCACTAAAAACATGGAATATCATGAAATATTTTTAATTAATGTGTGGTAATTTTTTTTTAAAATATTCATATAATGTATTATAAATATAAATATGTTTCTATAATTAATTAATAATATTGTATATACCTTTTATATATTATTTTAATATACACCAAACTAATGATAAGTGTGAGGTAAGAGATTATCGTCTTACATTTTCTTCTGTGATCCATATTCTTTATTCACCACATATTTCTTGTGTGGGGTGAATATAATTACATTTGATATATAATATCAAGAATCTCATCATATTAATGTTAATAAATGTTTATTTGAAAATTATTACTTTTTGGGTCGTACAATTTGACTGATTACAATGTAGTTAGGGAATTCATTACACAATTTCCATTCTTTGGGTTAACCATCTACTAAATTAATTATTCCAACCCATGGTTATGTGTGAGAAAACATTTTATTATATTTGTTTTTACATCCAATTTTATTCTTTTAATATATTGTGAAAACACAAAATTGATTAATTTTTTTAATTTTCACTTCGATTTTAAGATATTAATAATGGATTTTATTTAAAAATTATCTTATAAAAGTTTCACATATCATTATATATTTCCTATACTCCATTTTGTTTACAAAATTTTCACCAAAATTGATTTTTAATATTTCATAATGAATTTTTAATCTCAATCTTACTGATGATTTATTTTTTACAAAAATATTTGATAGGAATATTTTTCTCTTTTTCTAAGAGAGATTCTTTTGGAATTTTTCAAAAATAAAAATGTATTCATTATAACTTATACGTAATGAATGGATTTTCCACCTATCAAATTTATTTAACGCCTTGATGAATCCTCTACAATATTATATTTTCATTTTCAATGTATATGTTTTCTTTCAGAATTGTGGGACATTAAAAAAGGTTTTGAAAACTGAAAGGGTATTTTCCTCAAGAATTATTTCACGTTATCATTTATAATTATTTTCCATATATGATAAAATTATTAGATGTCAATTATTGTTTACTAGTTATATTACTCCAAAAACCCCCCTTAATAATTTTTTGTTGTCTTATTTTTATGATCATATGATATTTATTGAACCTATTTCATTCCCATGGGTACTGTTATGATGAAATATTTATGTACCCCAATTTCATTAAGGGGGTCTGAAATGATTTATGATTTATGAAACACATATGTATTATTAAATTATGTTATGGGTGGGTCCTATATCTCTCTAAAATAAGTTGGTTATTGATTTTAAATTCATGTGATTGATAAGAAATGAACATAAAGTAATCCAGGTTTAGTAATGGACATTTTCTGCTACGGTGTTGTGGGGAGTGAACCTAATAAAGTATAATGGTCTTAGAAGTAAGCCTTGGATACTATGATGGTTAAGAAAGTGAAACGATTCTACCAATATGATCATGGAAATGTTCATTGAATACTATCGATATTATCTTATATGGTTATGTGTGTGCCACAATTCTATGTCATATGAAAATATTATTCTCCCATGTTAAAAATGTGTCTAATGCATTGTAAACTTATTTTAATCATTCCATGACTAAATATTATGATCATTTTAATGAAGTATATAATTTTCAAAATTTATTTTAATTATCTTATACTTATTTATATCCCTTGTTTACCCTTAATGTTTATCTAAGTTCACCATATTCTCATGTATATTTTCTATACCATATAGAATAAGGTATTAAATATGAAATTTTAAATGTGTTATTGTAATAATTGAATAAGAGGTAGAGGATTTATATTTTTATGAACTAGTTTTCTATTTCAGGATTCTAAAGACACAAAACCTGTATGATTTGGGTGATGTTTTGTTATGTTATGTAATGATTATTCATATATTTAGATTTAATATATATATGTATGAATAGTATGTGTTATCATAGTTTGTATCAGATCAAGGATTAATTAACCTTGGTATACGAGGATGATAAAATCATAGTAAGAAACCTATGTGTGAGCCTATTTTAATGCACTGCAGTTTTTTTACTGATCATAAATAACCTATGTTAACACAAATGGGTGATAGATTGATTCTTTTAGCAATTTCTAATGATTATTTTGTTTTCCAAGTATGATTAATACTTCTCACACTATTCAATTTTTTCTTTAGTCAATGGTAGGAACCCAAACGAACCATGTTAATTCGTAATGCAATGGGAAATGTAATGATATTCATCTTGAGAAACAAAATATTATTGGATATGGAATTAAAAAACTTATTAATATACTCAATAATATATGAAATATAGTTGAAATACAAATTAGATAAATAGGGAACAAAATTTCATTGATTCTATCATGAGGAAATGTACAACTTCTTTCAGTTGGTCATCTGATCAACTAGTACCTTATCAATGGATCAACACCATTGAGAAAATATCTTATATTCTTCAATGTTTGGTATGTGAAAATGTTTTGTTACATGTTTTCAATCTAGTGGGAGATGAAAATCAATAGCGGAATCTTATCAATAACAAGAGGAAATATTCTAAAATTGAATTAATTTAATGAGGTGATTTCAAGGGGATATTCCAAAGAAATTATATACCATGTATTCAAAGAGAACAGTTGGAGAATAAATTTCTTGAGCTATAGAAAAAGGATGATGAATCTATTAGTACATTTAAAGAAAACATTACCATAAATGAATAGTATTCCTCTAGTTTAATTATCAGTCCAAAAAGTATTATTGATCAATTAATTGGGGGCATAAAACCATGTATCTAAAGGGAATTATGTATAAGAGACCTTAGTAACAATAAAGAAATTATCTGATGTTCCCTAAAGTTGTGTATGGAAGTTAGACTTACCAATTAATCTTAAGGATTTAATAATAAATGAAAAATTTAATTAAAAAAAACTTAATAACCAAGGAGAAATGAAGAGGAGTTTTCATTTTTCACTCAATGTGTGGAAGGAAACAGGAGGTGAATATTTTATGGGTATTTGTAAATATTACAAAAACGGGAAAGAGAAGTGCTACCCCTTTATCAGCGCATCTATTATTAGCACTGATAAAGGGGAGATTTATCAGTGCTTTTTCCCTATAGTGCTGATAAATTTTACATTTCAAAACAAAAATTATGAAAAATAATATATTGTTATATATGTATATTTATATTGATATAAATATAATATATATTTTTAAATATGATTTAGATAAGTATAAATAGACTATAACATTTAATATATAATAAATTTAGTGAAAATGGATTTAAAATATTTTAGGAAATATTATTAATTAAAAACTTGCTAATTATCATTGATTAAAAAAATTTTAATAACAATTTGAAGACACAAAAATTCAAAAAAAGTAATAAAAGATCTAAATGAAATTTATAATGTAACTCCAACATTAAACGGCCATAACTTTTGATCCGGGTGTCTGTTTGAGCTCTACAACATATCAAATCGAAGCCTGTGACGAGAGATATGTGATAATGTCCCAATAGAAGATTTGGTCACATTTGTTTGAGGCCAAAAAAGGACCAGAAGGATGCCAAATCTGGGTTTTTATTCAGGATACCACGATTTGTTAACATTCTAACATGCATACCATATGATCAGGATGTCTGTTAGGCCTGTACCACATATCATATCGAAGATTATTTAATTTTATTCGATTTTATAGGTTGTGGATTTGAAATGGTCTTCTGTATTTGAAGTTATGGTTGTTTTAACATTATATGGATTTTTAAATACAAATATATATATATATGTATTTATTCATAAATATATATGTATATTTGTGTATGTGTGTGTGTCTTTGTGTATGTGTTGTATATATGTATGTATATATTTATTTATTTACAAACACACATAAAAAACAAATTTTATTAATATATTTAAAAATATTGTTATAAATATATATTAATATACTAATAAATATATGGATAAAAAATTGTAACTACAAATATATTTATAAATAGATATTAATATATAGTAATATACGAATGAATATAAATATAAATATATGTATAAATATAACTAAATATATTTATATTAATATGAATCTATATTAATATACGAATAAATATAAATAAATAAATATATAAATAAATAGCTATATCATTAAATAGAAAAGAAAATGAAATGGATTAATGGTAAAGGTGCAGGGGTGCAAGGGGGAGGTTGAGGGTTCGAGTTCTGATGGAAGCGAGGAGGTGTGAGCGTGTGGGTGGGGGGGGGATGCGAGGGAAGGGTAGGACGCAAGAGAGAGTGAGGGGGTCCACCTAGCACTGATATGGGGGGGGGGGGGTCAAACGTTGTTAAAAGACCCCCCTCCCCAAATATATAAATATTTTTTTTATTTTTTTTGACTTTTATCAGCTCTTTTTTAAAGCATTAACAAAAGGAGCCTTTATCAGTGCTTTTCTGACCGCTGATAAAAGTGACCCCCAATATCCCCACCTCAATTAACAATGCTTTGTTAGCGCTGTTAATTCACTTTTCTAGCACTGATAATGGCCATATTTGTAGTAGTGATGATTCATGTTTGTAAAGGAAGTTCCTCTAAAAAATGAATTCTGATGTGGTGGAAAAAAGATAGCTAATGTTGTG
Source organism: Viscum album (assembly GCA_963277665.1). NCBI lineage: Eukaryota > Viridiplantae > Streptophyta > Magnoliopsida > Santalales > Viscaceae > Viscum > Viscum album. Next base: position 927,096,212 of record OY728127.1, read on the forward strand.
ATGATAAATAAAGCTCCATATAATACCCCACTCATTCTCCATTTCTATTAGTGGGATTAGTATATGAATTATTCCAATTATTGGATGACTCTAAAGGATTTTTGATTAGTAAGAGAAACCACTTAATCTCAAAAAAAGGAAATCTCATGACATCATGAGAACTGATGTGGATTGTGAGATTTATGTGGTCATGGGTAGAAATATCATGAATTATCTAATTTCTACTATCACAGTTTATTCTTGATAAACCTACTATTTTATTATAATTAATTTCTTGTAGGTATCAACATATTAACTCAACAATTAGATGATGATTTAGCTATGGAATCACTTAATGGTACAATGGTTTCATATCATGATTCTAATTATTATATGATTTAATTTTGTGGGAAAGTAATTCCTAAAAAACCTTATGAATATCTATTTTGTTGAATTTGGTGTGATTAATAGCTTGGATTGTCTTTCTTATTATAGATATCATAATAACATCTATTTAAGACATGTCAAAATTCATATTCTGAGTGAACACATTATAACTTATAAATTCATGGATAAATGTGAAATTACCATAGAATTTTATTCTATATTGTGGGTTATAACTATGATTAATGAAGGTTATCTATCTCAAAGGGTTTTATAGGAAATCAATATAATGGATAAAACTATTTTATGGGTGTTTTTTGATGATATTCTTGTATAATTTCCAAGTATTCTATAGAATCATGTGGTTTATTTTTTAGTAAATCTCATAACAAAAACTATGCCTATTTAGAAGGATTTTTATTGAATTTCCCCAATTCTGTTGGAGGATTTAAAGAATAACATGTAAGAGATTCTTGATAAGGGGTTTGTTTGCTGTAGTGAAACACTATAGGGAAAACATGTTCTATTTTTTTATGATTAATGATTGATGAAAGTGAATCTGAATTTATTATTGAGAATATATTAAGATCACTAACAAGAATAAGTATCATCTTCTTGATATTTATGACTCATTCGATTGAATATATGGAGATCAATAGTTCCCCAAGAGTGACTTCATTGTGGAAATCATCAATTATGATTCAAGAAGGATGATATACCCAGGACCACATTATGTAAAATATATGGTTATTATGTATTTATTATGATACATTTTCTTGTTACAAATTTCTTATCAATCTTCATGGATTTCATTTATAGAGTCTCAAAAGACAATATTGTCCATTTTTTTATAATATTTATAGGTAAAATTATTTTACATTAAATTACTATGAAATAACATGAACATATCTTCAAGATTATGATTAAGACCCATAAGAATAAAGAGATTTCTTAAAAATTAACTAAGTGTGAATTTTGGTTTCATAATGTTACATTTTTGGGTCAAATAATCTCAATCGAGGATATATTAGTTGATCCTTCAAAGACAGAAGATAATGAGAAATGGATTTAACTAACAATAGTGACTATAATTTGTAGTCTTCATTGGTTGGATGGATATTATAGATATTTTGAGAAATGTTTCTCAAAATTACGTAATCCACTCACCAAGTAGAAATTAAGAGGAGTTATGTTCGTATGAATGCAGGATTGTGAAGAGAATTTCATGAAGCCAAAGAGAACGTTGTCCAGTGCACCTACGCTCACACTAAAAAGTAGTGGAGAATGGATTTTGATCTATATTTATTCATTATATAAGGGGAATGGTTGTGTTATATTTCAAAATGATATGGTGATAACTTATGCCTCATGCCAATTGAAGTTCCAAAAGTAAAATTATTCAACACATAGCATTGATTTAGCTTCAGTAATTTATGAATTAATAATATGGAGGAATTACCTCTATGTATAATGTTGTGAAATATATAATGGTCAAAAAATTTAAATTATATTTTCACTAAAAAATAGGATAACATTTTTCAAAGATTATGGTTGGAGTAGATTGAAGATTATGACTGTGGATTACATTACCATCCAAGGAAAGTGAACTAGGTAGAAAATACATTGAGTTGAAAGGATCATGATATATAATAAATGATGAAGATCACAAAAAGTTCTTATATATATATATATATATTTAAAATGTATAGATCTAGAAATATAACACGAATTGGAAAACTATAATCTTGATCAAATGAATGTTCAACCATCTATCAATGTGAATAGTAAAGTGGGGAAGAAAGAAGATGTAGAGATGAAAAATATTTTATGAAATTTTCCATAGTTCAACCTTGATTTTGGTGGAATAATGTAGTTCATAAACCTTGTATTTTTTCTTCTCGTATAAGATTCTAAGAAGTATCTGTTTTATGTGGATTATAGTTCATCATTCTATATTCATCATATGAGTAAAAATATTCATAGTGACATGAAATAAAATTAATTATTGGATGGTATGGAGTGAGATATTTCAATTTAAGATTCATATTGTTTGAGTTTTTAGTATGTTAAGACCAAGAAACATAAAGCTTATAGGATGTTACAACCATTAACCATACCTTAATGGAAATGAGAAAACATCATCATGGATTTTCTTTTTCAAGCTCCCAAAACATCTAATGGCCATAATTACATATCGGTTATAGTTGACCGCCATATATAGTCAGAACCCTTTACTGCTATCATTGATGATTTATCTCTTAATAAACATTCTTGAATATACATTTAGTATGTGGTATGATTTAATGGGTTACATATTTCCATTATATCAAATCGATATATATGGTTTACCTCAATGTTCTACAGATGTCTTCAAGATGCTCTAGATACAGAGATATATTTCATCACTATATATCATCCCCAAATAGATGGTCAGTATGATAGGAATTTTAAAATTATTAATTCATGTTTATATCTTTATCTATAGATATCAATGGTGGTTGAGAAACACACCATTTGTTAGTAGAATTTTCACACAACAATATCTTCTAATCTAGAATTATTAGGGATTATTATAAATCCATATAAGTTAAGAAGTGTAGAATAAAAACATTCTAGAGTGATGTTTTGGAATGAAATATATTATAACCTAAACTTCATAAGGAGATATTAGAAATAGATAGATCCATTCATCAACATATAAAAGGAGATCAGAATCGAAAAAAGATACGATGAAAATAATTGGAGGGATTTGGAATTTGAAGTGGGTGATAGGGTATTTCTATGACTTTCACCCTAAAATAGGGTGATGATTATAAATGAAGTTAAACCTTATCCCTAGTGAAATATTTAATTTTGAAATTATTTAATATATCAGGATGGACATATTATCGATTAAAACATCCATTAAATCTCTCTCAAATTAAGGGCATCTTTTAGGTATCTCTCCTAAGGAAGTACACACCTGATCCATAACATGTTGTATCTATAAACGTCAAACCATAAGAGAATTATCTTTTACATGATGAGAAACCTATAGAAAATCTATATTATAGAAATAATATTCCATCAAACAATAAAACTCACGTAGTAAATGTCTTGTGGTGAAATCACCAATTTGTGGAAGCTATATGGGAACCTATATATACAATGAGTAAAAGGTATCCTCATTTATTTATATAGAACTAATGAGTTTAGATGGAGAAATTCATTTTATGTGGAATATAAATTGACACCCAATGATTTTATGGTATGTCTATTTTATGTAAATTTATTCTCTTTGATTTATTACTTTTCAAAATACACCAGACATAAACGAACTATAAAATATTATTATTTTAACAAAACTATTACCACATAGCCATTAGAATTGTGTGAATAAATGAGATTAACTATATTATTAAAATATTTTATAATTATGTTTATAAAATGAATTCATTGGTCCCCATTGAAATAGAAATTAAAACAAAAACCAACTAAACCAAAAGGATTCTTTAATGAAAAACTATTTTTACGCCAACAATTTAATTTTATCATAATAAATTAAATTAAGATCAATTAATGAAATATCAAATATAATTTATATTCTATATAATCAAAAATAATAATTACACCAATAAATATTATAGGAATAAAATAGGAATAAATCAAATTTAAGAAAAATATCTAAAAATATCTAAATAGTAATATTGCTGCCTTTTAATGTTATACATATTTCAAAATTAAATTCTGAAAAATTATTAGATATTATTTTTCAAAAATAATATTTCTTTTTAATATAGGAGTATGAAAATTATCTTAAGGTTATTGTTTGGTATTTTTTCTATATTTTCATTTTTATGAACAGTGAAAAACAATAAATTTTAATTGAAAACATAAATTTCATCTCTATAATGTTTAATGTTAAATAATATATAATTATTTATAAACAATTAAAATTAATACTATATGTAAAAATATTCCAATTTAGGCCAATAAAATAAATTTTACATTGAAATTGGATAATAAATATTTCATGCTTTTGAAATTTTTCACTTTAAAAACAATCTTTTCCACTGTGTCTGTGATATTAATTTTTTTTTTAAAAAAATAGAGTTAATTGATGATAATTTGGTAAAATGGATTACATAATTTTAAATATAAGGTCTAAATTAGGTTTTATTTTCAATTACATATTTTGCAATGAAAATATCAGTCTGTTAAAAAAATTATTTTCTATAGTATAGGTACAATAATAAAACATGTTAAGAATTAAAGGTAATGGACTAAAATATCTCAAAAAATTATTAATGTGTTTTATTATTGTTTTAATATCCAAACCATCCTCTAGAACATTATTTAGACACAAAATATATTTAAATTAATGCCACCTTAATTTTTCTCACATTAAATATGAAATAATAATTGTTTAATTAGTTGAAACTACCCCTCCTCAATTATAAATAACACACATCACAATTATATTTCTCCTTATAAGCCTTAAAGCTACTAAAATATTCAGAAAAACATATCCTCTTCACAATGCCACTTTTATTATCTTATAGTATCACATAGAAAATCATTTTTATGGTTATTAAAGAATCATTCAATGTGGTGATTTTCAAAATGTAATTTTCTCAATGAACTGGTCCTAATTTAATGTCTTATTCTACTTTATCCTAAAATCCTTCATCCATAAAGGAATAAAAACACTAGAGACATGTCTACAAAATATTTTTAATTTTATAATTGAATATATCATATCCTTCTAATTTTCTAGCTCCTCTTGTTCAATGGAACTGAACTATTGTCCAAATTTTGTTGGTTAATATTTTCCATGAATAATAATTTTTCATTTTTGTTACAACCAACATGGATGATCAAAAAAATATTTCTAGAAAAAAATGTTTTAAATAGGTATATTATTTTCTATTTATTGTTTCGTAACTAATATATACTCAAAATATTAAATAATAAAAAATGAGTTCATGGTGTTCATAAAAACCACCAAAATAAACTCAAAATTTATCATTAACATTTAATCAAATGAGTCCTCCTCATGTAAGAAAGAAAAATGATTTATGGGACTATTTATAATTCTGTAATTTCATTAATATAATTTCATTCCACTTCTAGAGTTTTATTTCAATTCAAAAATTATATTCACAGTTACACACAAATGAACCGACCATGGAAACCACGAAATGAACACACATGAAATAATAAAAATCGTGATATATTATTAACGAGTGAGTGGTATGATGTTATAAAAAAATCATATATATTTTTTTAAATATGAATATGGATGTGGAGTGAATTATAATCCTTATTTATACCTTTTATTTAGGAGATTAATGTAATCAAAACTAAAGAGAAGTGTGAGGTAAGGGTTTATCATCTCTCCTTTTCATCTGGGTGATATATGCCATATTCTCCCATATTTTCATATATTTGGTGTTTATATTTCTTATTAATATATAATTTCATGAATCATAGAATATTATTTTTAATCAAAAATCATTTATTAATTATTATTTTTGGGCATATGATTCGACTCATAAAAAAGTGGTAAGGAAAATCATAACACAATTTCCACTATTTAGGATAACCTTCTACTTCATTGAATATGTCTTGCTATGATTATGTATAGTATAAATCTTGATTATAATTTATTTTATATAAACTTTTTTTATGTGTATTTATAGTGAATAAAAATAATTGATTAATTTTATTAATGATCACATCAATCATAAGATATTTATAATGGATTTTATTTTTAAATTATCTTTTCAAATTTCCTCTTAAAAATATATTTTTCGTACATTCCAATGTAATTTATAAAATTGTTCAATGGAATATTTTCAATATTATAGTACTATTTATTAAAATAATATTTACTATTTCCTTCTATATAAAAATGGCTTGAATGTATTCTTTTGTAATTTTCTGTGGGAGGTTATTTATAACTTTTTTTGAAAAAAAATTATAGAAGGAATGATATTTAATTTTATAAGAAATGGGAGGATTTTCCTTCCATCCTAGTGATTTAGTTACTTGATAATTCAATTATGATTATACAAGGTCATTTCAAAAAGGTTTTTTCTTTTATAATTATGAAGTAGATAAATTTTTTTCGAAAGAGACAATATATTTTCCTCATGAATTATTTCTAGAGAACATTAAAAATTATTTTCCATATAAGATAACATTATTTGACGTTACTAATTATTTACTAGGTATGTTATTCAATTATACCACTCAAATATTTTTTTTTTATTTTTTATGATGGAATGATATTTATCAAACCTATTTATTTAACCTTGTCTTTGTTATGATGAAATGTTTACGAAACCCAAATTCATTCATGGGATCCGATATAAATTATGTACTTTTGGAACACATATGTACGGATTCATTATGTGACAGGTGGGACCTATATCTCCCTCTAATGCATTAGGTAATGATTTATATCTCATGAGATAAACATTAATGGAATAATATGTGAAACTGGTTCATAAATGGTCTTTTTATTCGACTATGGTCTGGGGAGTGAACCAAATCCACTATGTTATTACTGGGGGTGATCCTTTGTTTCTATTATTTTATGCGACTTAAACCCATTCCACTACGATAGTATTGGAAAAGAACCATTAATACAAGTTAGTTGATTTTCTATGATTATGTTAACGACACAATTCTATATATTATATCAATCTTATTGACCCTTGATCTTTTCTGATTCATGCCCTATAAACATATTTGATTTCTTCTATAATGCAAGATTATGATCTTTTTTATGATGGGTATAATTTTAAAATGTCATCATAATGACATTATGATTATATATCTCTCTTTTTTACCCTTACTGGTCATCTAAATACAATATTTTTCTTATGTTTATTTTCCCCAGTATATGAAGGAAGTTATTAAATATTACATTTAAAAGGGATTCCTGTTATGATATAATTTGAAGGGGAATTTGTAGATGTTTTAAGAACCATTTGTTTTTATGTCAAAGATAACTTAGAAACTCAACACATATGAATCTGGAATTTGTTTTTTATGTTATTTAATGGATATTAATTCATTAAAATTAAATATCAATGTTCAAAAACTATGTCTTGTTATATATAAATTACAACTATTAGGTGATAAAAATCAATAGTTTTCATATCTATAAGTGAATGGTTGTCAATGAGAAGAGGTACATTCCAAGAGAAAAATTATAATGAAATAATAATATATATAATATGAGAGTGAAATTATTAATGAATAAAATATAAGTAAAAAAATCATGTATAAGAATAAGACAAATCAAAAGAAGTAAATTAGAAATTCAAAATATATGTCCTTAATCATTGAATCAATAAATTGAATTAGAAACACATGTTACAGAAGAAATAATTGAAATAAAAAAGTGGAATAAAATAACCAATAATTATAATTACAAGTACAAATAACATAAAAATAAATCAAAATGAAAATAAAAAAAAGATACAAAATCCAAAATAAGAAAAATTATTATGAAAAATGTATTAGTTCAATCAATTCTAGAATGAAACTGGAAGTAGTAATCAAATCTTAAGTAGAAGTATAAGCTAAAAATTAGTGAAATAATAATATTAAAAATAAATAATGGGGAAAATAAATAGTTGATAAAGAAGAAAATATATATATTGAATAAAAAAGTTGAAACGTAAGTTATAAATATGTGAAAATTATCAAAAATCATAATATGAAGAAAAATATGTAAGTACAGATCTGGAATGGAGTATAAAGAAATACAATAAAATGACAATGTTTTAAAACCAAGAAAATTATCATAGACTATAGTGAAATCCATTTAAATTATTGTTAAATAATATTTTACATGTAAGAACAAATGGCCTATCAATCAGATATGTTTTTAGGTATTTTCTCTTTGAAACATTTTTTCAATGAATTTAAAGTATAAAAAAACCCTTTTTTTCTATATATTTCATCACACTACATATTGGATTGAACTTGGGTATATTCATCCATTTGAATACATAATCATTTATCTATGTCATTTGATATCCTAAATCATTGAGGTTGTTCTCAATGTTTTAAACCTTTAATATATGTTTTTTTTACTATTAACTATATAAAAATGAGTTTTTGATAATATTGGGAAAACAACATGATATATAGATGTGTAGTCCATTAAAACATGTCAAACATTAATTGAAAACCCATTTCATATTATTTCACTGAAATTGAATAAATGTTTCTATGTTTTCACTATTTGTGTGAATTTGTTAACTTGCAAATCCATAAAAACATATGTTCGGTCATTTTGAACAAAAAATAAGTCATATTAACAAGGGGTTTATTTCTATATGTAATTAATTAAATTAATGGTTTTTTTCCACTGATTTAATGACAATGTGAGGTATTTTCCATGTTTATAACCCATATTCAAAAGTTTTTAAATACTTTAAAATATAATAAAAAGTTATTTTCAATTAATTTGACCAGAACACCTGTTAGATTAACCTATGGCCTATTTACACATTTCCTATATTTTTATGGTAATCTGAACTTATTTTCACCTTTTTGACTCAATTTTGTAATAATGTGAACTCAAAACAACGATTTTAGCCATATCAATAAATCTCATAGTTAGATTGATGTGTAATTGGTTTGTACAAATCAAAAATGACTCCAATATCATTTTCCCATTTTTCAACGCCAATATAATCCCTTTGTAATGGTTTTATCCCCCCCCCCACATTTTCAACAATGTTTTCAATTTTGGATGAATAATATTAGAAACGTGGAATAATCACCTTTAATTTGGATGATATAGAACTAATGTTATCTTAAATAAATACATTTTGAGTGAAAATCATTTCGAAATTAGTTAGTGTGTCCTCCATCAGTAACAATTGGTCATAATAACATCCAACTACTAATATCAGCTTCAATAGTGGAATAGTTTATCAAATGATACTTCTTAAAGGACCAAGAAACTAAAGATTCACCTAATAAGTGTAATTTTCTTGATGTATTTTGTTTCAATTTTACAACCAATTAAATCTATATTTTAATAATTATTAAGAATAAACCTAAATCAAGAAGAATATATATTTGAAATTCAAAATATAATATTTTAAACATAATTAATTTTTCATTTCAATGTGTGGATAAATGGGTTTGACCCCTCCCCACCATATCCCTCTATCATGATAGTTGATATTTTAACCCATGTTTTCTCGCCAATACAAATCATTGAATGAATCTTTATTGTTGGCGGTACTATTTGGATAATTAAACACACTCTATTTATTTAAAATGAGAAAAAATAACTCGAGGATCATTCTACAAAGTTTCCATGTCAATTGAATGTGTATCCATGTTTTTGACTGATTTTCGGTGACATTAAAATTTAATAAGAATGTGAGGTCCAAACTATAATTTCAATCATAATATATAGTTTAGGTGTCAGATTCAAGTGATATTGATTCATACCTATTATAAATTAATCTAAGATCTTTTTTTGAAATATTCATTCCCATTAAATATCTTTTACTTAATTTCATCCCCAAAACATGTGAGTTTTTAGTTATTATCATGATTTAACAATTCCAAATCATTGTTTCTCTCTTAATATGATTTTTGGGCATCATTTTGTTTTTCATTTTATTTTAATAGATGATAAATGACTCGATAATCATTATCATTAGTTTGAATGTTATTCCAAATTCTTATACATAGTTTTGACCCCCTGATAGGTGATAGGTACTTTTAACAATAAAATCAATGTGAATTTAAACATTAGATCATACAAATAAATAAAAGAGTCCTATTGAAGGTTGATTGGTTATTATAGATTAAAAATAAATTTTTTTGTCATTATACTTTGTTTTTGTGGGAAATCTGGACATTGTTTGTCATTTTGGACCCATTTTAGTTTACATGACACTTTAATACGAATTTTAGTGTCAGAATAATGTTTTGATCATACTTAGTAAATCATCTATTTAAGTGACATGAGGTAGGTTTTTATGGATCTGTAATGACATAAAGACGACATTTCTATGTTTTTACACCAATTTGAGTTAGTATTATCAGTTTTTATCCATACACGGTTTATTTTTGATTTTTTAGGATGCATTTATATTATAAAATAATAGTTTCCATCTTATATATATAACTAAATATTATATTCATGCATGCTGATCCTTGGTGATTAAAAAAAATTAATGATTATTATGATAATTTTCAATGTAAAAACAAAGTCATCTTATTAGTCATTGAATTGATAATTTTTTTTGTTTCTACATATCAAAAATTATTTAATTATTTTAGGTATATTTTTAATGGAATTTTGGCCCCATTTTATCATTTTTTTCCACTTTTATATGAGTGATCACATAAATAAGAATATTATGGAAAAATTAAATTTTCCATTAATTAATGAAATCTGAGTGTCTGACTTCTTTATGGCTAGTCTATAAAAATTTGAATGAGTCAAAGATCTTTTACCTAATTTCTCACACCAATAAATGCTTCATTTCATGGTTTTATCCCCTATATGGTTGATTCTCCATTTATTAATAAGAATTAACAGTATGAAATTAGTGTTTTCACCAAACCAAGGAATATAAAATTTTTATTGGTTTGTGATTGATTAATATATAAACAATGGGCCAAGGATTTCTGTAATATGTTTCCATGAAGACACAAAAATCATATTTTTAGTTTTGAACCTTTGATTTGAGATATGTCATTTTAATAAAAAAATCATAAGGAAAGGCAAATTTGGAATCTACTAAGAAATTAAAACATCCGGACAATGCACAATTGATTCCTATATATCAAAAATGGTTTTTGGTGATTCAATTTTTTAATCATGACTATTGAAAATAATTTTCTGGATTTTTACACTTTATAGGTGACATATCACTTTAATAAGAATGTATATTAAAAAAACTTTTTTGATATCAGGAAATTTAGGTATCGTATTGATATTTGGTTGGTCCATAATGATAAAAAAATTTCTTGATTATAACGTTTCAATATTTTGAAGCCATTCGAAGATAATTTTCATAGTTTTTACCAATACATAGGTGATAAGAAATTTATTAATAACTCTTAAAAATATGAAATAATTACTTCCATCATATCAATTAGTCTGGGAATTATTTTAATTTGTGTCTATTTCAGTTAGCATTGTAATGACATAGGGATATATTTCCTATTTTTCAATGTCAATATGAAGTCATTGTAATGACTCTTATTTTTTCATGTATTATATTTGGATATTATATAGATTATTTTTTATGATAGGTGTTGAGAAGGCATGTGATTTTAAGGCATGGTATTTTTGAAATAAATATTTGAAATATATTAAATATATTAAATAGTATGTGAAAACATTTTTCCTGAAAAAGTTAAATAACATTTAAACAGTAGCGCATATCAAAAATATGAGGTTCCCATTGATTTCATAATTTCTGTTTTATCATAGGTGAAATATTACATTAGAATATTTTGTGAGTTCGGATTGTGCCACGATAGTGGGTGGATGTTTAAAATTAAATAAATAAGTATATTTTTTTATTTTAATTACCCATCCTAATAATTATTCTATAAGTATACAGTTATGGAACATTATCAATGTTATACTCATAATAATTGAGCTGTTGGAGATCCATTGGAGAGAGTTTTGATGTATATATCTCAAAAAATTAAAATATGATCAATTATCGACAACACGTTCATGACAACCATCAATTATTACACCAATGAAAACGATTTATCCTTTCTATTCCCTAGATACCAATCTATATTAAGGTAGGATTTTTATTCTTTTTTATGATTTCCCAATTTATTATTTATACGATGAACCTGAATCAATCAACCAATGGATTAATTCATAGATTGGTCATATTGGGGAATTAATTTATCTATTGTTATTTATTGGGAGAAATGTTTGTGTTAATATTATTCTTCATTCGTCATTATAATAGGAATAAATTGAGGCCAACTGAATATGGTTGAGGTTGTAAAAAACCCAACCCATATATCCTAGAGTCAGTGGTAATTTTATTATATTGGCACAGATACATAAGATTACATCAATAATGAAAAATTAGTTTATTACCCTTGAAGAACAAAATACTTACATAGTTCACTTATTTGATTGGTAATTATACATAAAACATAAAATATAAAATAAACTATTTCCTTGACAGTTATTCAATGATTTCATCTTCATAACCTGGGGAAGGGGGAAAAATAAAATAGTGACGTAAAATTATCAATAAGGGTTACATATAAGAAAATCACGAGTCAATAATAATTGAAGCATAATCAATAAGTAATTATCAATATGGAATCATATATATCTCAAAACTATATTCTATTAAATTAATAAAATAATAATGAAAATGAATCCATAGTTTTTTCAAAGTAAAAATATAATTTATATTGATAAATGAATATGAAATTAAGGGACATTATAATTATTGGATTTCTGTATCTTGATCATGAAACACCACTGGCAAGACATTTCACTAGACAATTTATCTCTATGTGTAGAAACTCATATAATTCGACATTGAAACAAACACAAATGGGATTTAAAAAACTTTTTTTGGAGAGCTGTCAATTCATCAAGGGGCTATATAATGTTGGACCCCAAATGTCACTAAAGGTAACAAAAATTATTCATTCATATAATTAGTTCATTAATAATATGCCTCATCAATGGGTAAATATAGAGTATAGGATACATATTTATCAATATTTACCCAATTAAATAAATATTCAATGTAATCCTTTTATGTAATATTGGTATGCAACAAAAAAATAATTATATCCATGATAAAATAAATATGTATATTTAAAGAAATATTCAATTATTTGTGATCATAAATAAAAGGGCCAGTATATAAAGGTAATAAGTGATGAATATGACATATGTCCCAGAGAAATTAAAGTCAGTTGATAAAACCTTACAACTTGTAATCAATGGAATCATATGAACCATAAAATTAGTTTCATAAAGTGAAAATTTAATAAAATTAAGAGAAACTAATTAATTATACAATATAAAAAGGGTATCATACAAATAGCACAATCAATAAATAATTTAGGAATAATTAATATTTCAAAAAAATAATAGTGAGATGTGAAACCCCATACCTTATTTCAGAAATCATTCTACACCGGTACATAATGTACTAGATAATAAAATTATTTGAAATATTTATTTAATTTAAAATATATTAAAAATATATTTTATTTATTGTAATTTTATTTAGTTTATTTATATCTGATTTCATGGATTATAATTTTTAATTTCATTATTATGGGAGAGTTCATTTTAGGGTTTAAGGGTGAGATCCCATATGTATAATTAGGGGATTTCATTTCAAATGAAAATAACTTCTCCATGAGAGAAATTATTTAGTATTTTTTAAATTTTATAAGATTAAATGGCCTCTTATAGTATTTGGTTATATTATGTGAGGATTTTTCATTAGGTACAATGATGATAAAAATGTTTGAGTTTATTTTTAATGTTTTCACAACTATCATAAGCTTTTGTCATTTTATTTAATATTATTTTTAAATATTGGTTCAAGAACATGTTATAACATATAATATATATATTAAAATATTATTTAACTATAATAATTCTTTTCTTAAAATCCATGAAGTCAATAATTGAAAATAAAAAGTCATCATCCATGTCGGTGATGAGTCGACACATCATATACGATGATTTCTATTATAAAATAAATGTATAAAAGAACATATATGGTTATTGATATTACATTATCAAAATTAAATTCCATTATACATATTATACTTGATTTATGATTCATTTTTGGATAAGGGTATGTGAGGAGAGTATAAAAACATAAAATAATATAAAAGATAAAGAAGGTTAATTTTTTCTCTTGAATATCATCTATTTGGAAGACTCTTTAAGAAACATAGATTTGGACATATGGTAATGCTATTTGTGCATGGACATGGGGTATATGCTTGAGATGGTAATTGGGATGGATTTATGCAATCACTAAGGATTAGAGGGTGTTAGAAGAAGGGGTGGTGAGGGTGGTATTTATAGGGGTAGAGAGGGGCGTTTTTGATTATTTGATACATTATTTATTATTATTTTGACTCAAGACTACCAATAATATTGATTATTGTTAGTAATTATAGTAAATAGTTCGTGTGATTTTTAAATAATGGGTTCTTCCATCATGAATGACCCGAAAATTCATATATTTTTATTATAATGATAATTACTGAAAATTACTTTATTTCATTATTCATCAAAGAATAAATAATTTCATAATAATACCAAAATTTTACCCTAAACATTTCTCAAAATGTATATTTCTAACAATGTACTCAACTATAAGAAAATAATTTTGATCTATGATAAATTTAATTTTTAATTAAAATCATCATTTATTCAAACAAATTAATTTTTATATTATAACCGATTTTATGACATATTACAAAGTAAATATGTTTTCATAAATTAATATTATAATATTAATACAAAAAAAATATATTTATGAATCTATTTTACCAAAATAATTTTCATTGAAATCGTTATATTAATTATAATATTATAGACAATCATTTCTATTTCCCCAAAAATACCAACACCTAATATAGAATTTTGAAAAAATTTATTTACCTATTTCTTGATATAAATATATATTATATTTTCATTAATGACATACCATAATATAATTTATACATTCATAGGTGATGTTAATATTCTAATGGACACATTACTATTAGTAATGGTCACTTTAGAATTCCAACATTTATGTTAATATTTAGTAGTATATCATTGTTCATTTAATCTCGGTGTTGCATGCACCTTAAGAGATTGAATAAATTAAATTTATTTAAGATGATAAAAAATATAAAAAATTTTGGGTTTTTTATTCACCCCTCAAAAAATTTAAACTTGTAAATTTTTCATCAATATTGCCTTCTAAATAGATGGGGGTGGTTCTTCTTCATAACATCATCAGGTTACCACATTGATTATTCCATATTATGGTTTTAAAAAAAATTACCTATAATGTCATTTGATTTCTCAATAATCACTATCTAGGGTCAATAATAATGATATTCTATTCAAAATAAGACGAATCTAGTTTTAGTTCTTTTTCTTCTTAGGTGAGTATATTCTTTGTGTCTGGAATGTACTTATATAACAATGATATATGGACCACATCATGAAATTTGGAGAGACATGGAAGCATTGGTAGTCAGAAAAAATAAATCTAATTCATTCTTGAGATTCTAATGATCCAATACACATGGGGATCAGTTTCCCTTTCTTACCAAACCTTATGAAACCCTTTAATGGAGATACTTTCAGCCAGACATGACCTCCCAATAGAAATTAAAAATCATTTCTTCAGTAGTTATCATAACTCTATTTGCATGTTTTAGACTCTTTAATATGATCCTGAATAGTTTTAAACTTTTTTTTCTCATCAATAAGTTTGGAGCCTATATGTTTACTCTGAATAACTTCATCCCTACATATTGGAGTATGAGACCTCTTTAGATATAATAATTTATATTGTAGTATTTTAATACTATAATGAAAACAATTAATATATGAAAACTCTACCAATTGTAAATATAGATCCCACATACCTAGAATGTTAGGTAAGGATGATATTAACATGTATTCAATTTTTTAATATTCCTTTCAAATGATCAATTGGATTGATGGTGATAAATTATACTCAAAAGAAGCTCAATATCTAAATCCTTTTGAAAACTCTTCTAGAATTTGAATGAAAAATGAGGACCTTGATCAGTTATAATTTATAGAGGTGCACCATGAAGTCTTGAAATTTCATTAATATAGAGACTTTATTGGTTACCAAGAGTTAAATATTCGCTTATATTATAAAATTGTGATGATTTTGTATGGTGATAAACAGTCACCAAAATTCTATCATTATTTATGAGGGTATTTGGTATTCTAGTGATAAAGTCCATGTTAATTTTCTACCAGTTCGACATAATAACAGGTAGTGGTTTTATTACTCCTCTAAGATGATGTCAATCAATTTTCCCTTTTCAGAAAACTAGACATCTGGACACATTCTAAGTAATTCCCCACTTCATAATATCCCCAAAAAACATTCCGTTATATCTCTATACATATTTATACTATGATGGTGTGTAGAGAAATAATAAGAATATAAATTTTTTGATTGTTCAATTTCTAGGTTAGGTATTGATGGAACTATAAAACTGATTCCATATTTCACAATTCCATCATCATCATGATGTTCACCAAAATTCCATCATTAAAAAACTTTATATTCTATTCGAAATTATCATCATCAGATAGAAAGCTATATTTATTTTCTAATAAGGATAGTTTCAAAATATTTAAAAAAGGGGAGATGTTTCACTCTCTGTAAGAATTCCCATGACCGTATTTAGTAAATCCAAGAAAAATGATATTTCTAAATACTCATTTGTGATAGAGGACCATTCTCATTCCTTCTTAATTCATCTGCTAACTTATTTTATTTTTCGGGGTTGTTGTTAATTGAGAATTCATAATCTTTTATTATCATGAACCAATGTTGTTACCTCGTGTTGATTTCATTCTATGTAATGATATATTGAAAACTATTGTGATCCATATATATTTCATATATTTTACCATAGTGATAGTGTCTTTATATCTCAATGACAATATTACTAATGAGAAGTCAAGATGAAGAGTTGGATAATTTTATTCATTAATTTTAATCTTTTATGATGTATTATTATTAAATTTATCATCTTTAGTAAGGAAATAACCAATTTCATACATTCATACATCACTTAATATCACAAACCCATCCATTCTCGATGGTAGAGTCAAAATCAAATCAATAAAAAATATTCACATTAATTCACCAAAACATTCTACAAATACATTGGTCTATATCAATATAAATGTTTTATTTGTGAAATAAGTTAATTTATTATCCAATCAGGAAAATTCAAATCAAAACTCTAAAATTATCTTTCAAAACCAATGAAACTACATAACTAGGTTATGTTCATTAGAGTAGGTCATTAATGGATTTCCTTTGACATTACATTATCACCTAAGATTCAAACATTATGGAAAATATGGCCCCCAAAATAATTTTCTAAATCCATAATTCACACATGAAAATTTTACCATATAAATATTTCATTCTGAGAGTCATAAGAATTATTTTCATGTGATTCTCATGGTCTTCATACATTTTAGAATATAGCATAGTTTCATAAATAATATAACACATAATCATTATGATATTACTTGAATAATCTATTCGATATATCCATGAAAATTAAATGTTAATTATTCATTCCAAATAGAATTATTGAAAAATCACAATGTCCATATGATGTCTAAAAATATTTCATTCAAATATATTTCTTCTTTACTTGCAATTGATGATACCTAAAATAAAGGTCAATTTTAGAAAGATATTGAGCTCCATGAAGTTGATAAATTAAATAATCAATACAAGGTAGGTGATAATTATTCCTTATTATAATATAGTTTATTTTTCCATTATCAAGGCATATACTCCGGGATCTTCCATTCCATATACCAAAAGGAACATGGAATCCCCATGGAGAAGCACCTAATAGAACAAATACCAAATTTATCAACTCCTCTAGTTGTTTCTTAATCTCTAGTAATTCTATAGTGGACATTCTATAAGGAGTTTTAGATATTGTTATTTCATCAAATATTTAATCAATGGTAAACTCCACATCATGATCTGTGGGGGTGTCAACAAAATTCCTCAATAAATAAATCATTGTATTCTTTCAGGATTAGAATATCTTCAATATAAAGACTAATTTTCTAATACATATATTTTTTCTCTCTTACTCCACAAAAAAATTATTTCAGTGGTTCTACTATGGTGGATCCTGATAAGAATTAGATGATGATGTTCCTCCTATAAATATAAGAAATTCTATATATTCTTCAGAAATCGTGATTTCTATCTTCTTAAAATAAATATTCACATAACATTTTGAAATCTACTCCATACCAAAGATTATATCAAATTCATCCTTAGTAATAATGATAAGGTTAGAAAAAAAATCAAGTTTATGTGCAATATGAGGGTTTCCCAACACATTTTTATTTCAACAAAAATTCCATTAAGGGTTTTGACTAACACAACCCTTATTAAATAAAATGATAAATGACTAATTTTCATAAAAAAATATGTATATATTTAAGAGTGTGATGATCTATAATCAAATAAAATAGTTTCTAAATTTTATGATAGGATCAATGTACATGCATACTCATTATTAGCACATTTAAACCAGATGTAGTGATTATATAAGATTAGACATCTACCTATTGCCTCTTATATGTTATATCCATTTGAATTTTGGGACATTGGTTTTAATAATTCCATATTTCATTATAGTTGAAACAGTAATCATCATTGAACTGATTCTACCTCTTGAATTCATTAGATAAATGACCAATCTATCCTCACTTATAACGAACTCCCATGTAATTAAAGTATTTCCTACGATGTTACATCAAAAAGATTCACATAATGGAAATTTATTTGTTACCTAATTCATCTTTAATGCTTTACCTTTTTCATGGTTATAAAATGACCTCTTATTATATTTATTTTCATAGAACATGTACGCTCTAGAAAATTACTTTTCCATTTTGAGGAATATTACTAATATATAATCATAAGATGAAAATGTTTGTGAATCCATTATCCTTAGGATACATGGATTAAGGAATCCAAACAAATTATCAATCTTGTTTTCTAAATCACACATGTAATATGTACTATACATGGATAATATTATGAAGGTATCCTCATACTACATGACACTCACTTATTCTATTTTATTTAAGATAAGTAATATTATCTTACATTTAGTGTGCTTGAACAAGATGTAAATATTTCATGAAGAAGGTTTCATTGAAATTTGTCCATTTCATGTCTTCTCATTCCACATTATCTGTAGTAATCTGGAGCAATAACCATCGATGATCAGCATTTCCCTTGGAGAAATATACTACTAGTACTGCATTTTCAATTTCAAAACATCCTAATTCCATAAATATTATTTCTATGGACTTGATCAATCTCTCAACTACCACTGGATTTGTAGTCCCCAAAAAAATGGTGTCTTATAAAACATGAAACTATCAAAAATAGGTGTAGCATGGTTATTCATCATTATATATGTATGCTATCCAAATATGTTCACGTTCTTCTCTACTCAAACACCTACTATTTTAAATTGCTTTGTTGGGTAATTGATAGATTTTCTATGTATATTGGTTCCAATTCTTCCATTATTCCCCGTCATAAAATACTAAAACACACTCCATTAGCACATAATCATCACAAGATTTGTGCCAAAAATTCACTATATGGTTTGATTACTAATTCTCATGTTTATTTAACATCTAGTTCCAAATGTTCCTACTAAATATGCTCTAATATGATTTGTATGAACCCTTTCCCCAGTGGCCTTGATCTGGCGATTATGTTATTACAATGGAATAAATACAAGAGACCATTTCACCAAGGATCGATTAGTATAGTATAATTGAATAACTAGATACATACTTGTTTCCTTTATTAAAATTGATAATTATACATAGAACCTAGAAAAAGATAATAAACTGCCTCCTTGACACTTATTCCATGATTTTATCTTCATAACCCAAGGATGGAAAAGAATAAAAGGGTTAGATCAAATTATCAGTAAGTGTCACATTGAGAAGAAACATGAATCAATAATATGTGAAGCATAATTAATAATTCATAACCATAATTTTAAGATAAATAGGTGAAAACAACATTTCTTTTAATCCGTAAATAGAGAATGATAATCCATACACATATTTTTACATAGTGAAAATATTAGGGATAATACTAATTGTACACAAGATGAAGGAAATTAATTATTATTATAAGTCATGTATTTATCTCCTGAACTACCAACATTATGAACTTTCACAAGATGGAATATTTCTGGGGGTAGAAAGCCATATAATTATTCATGTAAATAAACAAGAAGTGTTTTTCAGCAACCCTTTTTTTCATAAGACCTATCAATGCATCGAGGGGAAATATAATGTCGTCCCCCACAAGTCACTATATTTCCAAGGAATTATAAATATATAGATTTAGTCTGTGAACAATATTCTTTATCAATATATACTTATTAAGTTGATGATATGTATTTACCCATATTTCCCTAGTTAAAATAACATCTAATGGAAACAAAATATGTAATAATGTTATATGATTAAGACAATAAGTATAAACATGCTACAATAAAAATGGAAATTGAATGAAATCCACCCTAATTTATGATCATAAAATCAAGGTGTATTGAAAAATGGTAATAAGAGATTCACATGGAAAATGGATTATAGAAATTAATGTGAGATAAAACCCCTTACAACTTGTAATTAATAGAATCGTATGAAACATAAAATTAATAATCATCAAAAAAACATTTAATACCATTATTATATATAGATACATCATGTAATATTTTAGTGTATTGTATTTAAACACTAAATACAATAAATTATTATAGAACAAGGAATATATCGCAGAAATAAATGTGAGATGAGAAACCCCTTATCATATATTTGAATGATTTCTAAAATTGAGCATAATGTCACGTATAATCAAATTAGATTCAAAAAATAAATAATTTATAACCTCTTAATCATATATTTGATTTATTATAATTTTAATATATTCATTTATAGCTATTTCTATGATTTATAATGTTTAATTTCATTATTTCAAGGGTATTCAGCTCTTAGTTTTATGGTTGGCTCCGCTATGTATAAATAAAGGAGTTCATGTAATATGGGAATAAATTCTATTGAAGTGAAATCAGTTAATATTAATGAAATTAATGATGTTAAAATGGTCTTTTATATCATTTGGATATACTGTATGAGGACGATTCGTTAGATAAAACATTGATGAAAATGTTTGAATTTAGTTATCCGATTTTTACGACTATCACAAACTTCTGTCCTTATAATTTGATATTATGTTCATATATTGGATCTAGTACATGGTAAAACATGTAATATATATATATATATATAATTTAACCATAATAATGGTTTTATTACCATCCATTAAGGGAATAATGGAAAATGAAAACTCATGATACATGATGGCGGTGAATCGACACATCATTGGTAATGTATTCATTTTTAAATATAAAGTATAATTGAATTGATTTGATGAATGATATTACATTAAAATAATAAATTCTATTATATGTATGATACTTTATTTATCATTACACTTTGGATATGGTAATGTGGGGAAAGAATATGAAAATAAAACAAATTAAAAGTGAAATAAAAAGGATTTTACCTCTTGAATGTCATCTCTATGAGAGCATCCATAAGACACATGGATTTGGAATTTTGTTATGATAAAAAGTTTTTGGATGTGGGGATATGCCTTAGGAATTAATTAGGGATAAATTTATCAATATTGATTTATTTCATGCTTTGTGGATATGGGGTGGTGAGAGGTGGTATATATAGGGGATGAGATGGGTGATTATTGATTATTTTATTCATTTGTTTCTTATTTTGGCACAAAACTATCAATATTTATGATTATTGTGAATAACTATAGTATATATTTCATGTGAGTTCAAGATAATGGTTTCTTACATCTTGCATGAACCAAAAAATCATGTATTTGTCTTAAAATAGTAAATATCTAAAATTATCTTATTTCACCATTCACAAAACATTCAAATATTTTATAAAAAACTAATCAATTCACCATAACAATTTTATTAACGTGTATATTTCAAAAATAGAATCTATTTTCTGAAAATAAATTTCTATTTTTGATAAATTATATATTAAATAAAATCATAAATAATAAAAAAATAATGATTTTAAAAATACAACTGGGGTTTTGATAGCTTTGAAAATCAATTATGGTCTTGTAATGTAATATTTTAATTATAATAGAATTGAATAATAATTTATGAACCTATTTTGTGAAAAAATATCTTCAAAAACATTATATTATTTATTGTCTTTTAAGGAAACATGTACGTAAAAAAAATCAGCACATAGATTATTTTTTAACACATTTATTAACATATTCTATGATATATATATATCATATTTTTATTTAGGAGATACCAAAATTTTATTTATACTTTAATAATTGTGTTTATTATCCTAATATCCACATTACTAATCCTAACAGTCACACTACCATTCAAATAGTCATGTTATGATTTAATAGTCTATCACAGCATGTTGAAGCTCATTCTTGGCTCTAATGTAAGCAATAAAATAAAATAAAATTTTTATGATGATATATATAGTAAAATCCTTGTGTATCATAGTTTCATTCCACTTTTTCATTTTTTTTGTTTTTCACTCATTTATCAACAATATTTCATCATTGGCGTTCCGTTTTGCTAGTGTTTTGATGGATTCATATGAAATCAAACACTACTGACTAATTTCATGGTGAAGAAATTTGATATTGATGATATGAACATGATATGTAATGGGGATCAGGTGATGATGATATTAATAATTTGATTAGAGTGGAATCATGACATTCTCTTTGACTTGTATTTAGGATGGCATTGAGAACAAATGATAACTACTTTTTGTGCGAATCAGATACCAAAAATTCTTGAGCAGCGATGGTTTGGCTCAACCATAGTAGATCCACACTTCTATACATGAATTTTGGAGGATGTGGGGTGGGGGGGGGAGCATAAGGCACTGTGGAGGAATAACTGAGGGGTTTTGAAAAATCCTTATGAACATTACATGTATTTTGTGAACACAGGCCTTATGAGACCATAGTGTGATGTCTAGGGATTCCATAATGTTTAATGTATCACACGACATGTGACCCATGTCACACGGTGTGTGAAATAACCCTAATGCTCAAGGTTTACCTTAGAGGGTACACGAACAAAGCTATGAGTATAATGGCAAGGACACATCGTGTACTCTGATGGGGAAACAACAAGAAAAAGTGTCAAAATGATGAGAAATGTAATTGGACATGTTCAGTGGTACAAGGTAACATTCATCTTGTGTACTCTAACTTGGACATGGGCATGGGCCATGATACACAGGTAGGACACTATGCTCAAGGGGCATGTCGTGTACTCCCAATACACTCTTTGTATAGTCTTCTTAAAGGATAATAGTTGTTGTTCTCATTAGATTGGACATTATTTTATAGGATGTGTTCCCTATATCCTTTCCATGATGTTAAGTATGGAATCAAATCCTACATATATGATAGTGAACACTTTAGAAAAGAATTTTGGAAGAAGATATTTACGTAATTTTGGGAGGCCCTGAGTGAGATCCTCAATCATCATCATTCCCTCGGTAGAGTTCCTGGTATCATTGTGATCAATACTATGCAGACATTGATCATATACTTAGTTAATCATTGAATATTGAGTTATTGGTGTACCCCATGACCTTGGGTGTGATCATCATATGTGTATCATTCTCATTATACATCAATTTTATATATATTACAGTGGGACCCTATGAATATTACATCTTTGACAGGCACATTTAGTTCTATTTGAATCATGGTGTGTGTTCAACTGGATGAGTGCTATGTGGAACATTTGAGCTTGAATCTCAATACTAGAATTGTATTTCTAAGTTTACCTTGAGAATATATATCTTTGTTGTGTATATCTAGATATTACTTTTATATTTGTTATAGACATATACCTGTATAGAGCTAACTGTTATTATTTTTTTGTTATCTTCAAGGTGATTTTGGGGTGTCTTACAGGGTATTGTTATACTCAACCCTGCTCAAGAATATCCTACACATGTCATTTCTTGTGTAGGAGATCTACCTTTTGAAAAATTCCAAGAGGGACTAGTACCATGCGGTTTGTAGTGAGGTAGATATACTGAGGTGTGTTCCTATAGTTATGTTGATAGTAGGATCTATCATTACTTTATCATTGGTATTATGTTCTAACTCATGGGGGTGGGGTTATATATGGTGTTGTTTACATTATATTACATGTTTTCAAACTCTGGTTGTGGTATTTATATATATCATGCATGTAATATCTATTATTTTGTATTTCAAAATTGTATGGGTTTGGTGATGTGTGTGTGTATAGGTACAATAGATAAGGTATCCATTGTTAGAGATATTCATACTTAGTGTAAGTCACCTTCTTCATAAATAATATAGGTTGTATTGAAGAGTTATAGAATGGGACCCATTAGGATAGGTTTTGATATAGTGGTATTAGAGCAGTTTGTTTTACATTAGGACCAGAGTTTGTGAGATTGGTTTGGGGCATCTGTGTTATGTGTTTCAAGTTTATATTTCATTATAGTGACTCATGATAAAGTATTGGTGTGGGGGGAGGACATATCCATTCAACAAGACATTGAAAACCTAAGATTTCACATAGTTCATGAGCACACTAGGAGAATGAAAAACAATGGTAGAAGCATCATTTAAGAATGAGTTGTGGTTTAAATTTTATTGATGAGTCATATTTCCAGATATAATCATTAACCAATGTATATCTTGTCTATTTTGGGATGTATTATTGATTTATTCCAACTAGGACTTAGCATCAGGATCATTAGAATAATCCCCTCTCTAATGATGCATTGAAATAAGGGAATTTTATATATTTTTTACCTTTATGTGGTATACTAGTTATAAAACCACCTATGGAGAAGAAGATGGTAATCATAGGACCAAAATATCAGGTTCAATGGATGAGCACACTTCATGTGTTTCAGGGATAGTGACCCATCGGGTTCTAAGGAATTAATGAATGATAGTTGTCTTATAATTTAATTCATGCAGTGATGTGATTTTTTCATCTTCTCATTACACCCACATACCAGATGGTAATTAGTACAGTGAACCTTCTACTTGGATCTACTTGTAAATTATGGGGTTTAGTCACCCAATAGTATGACAAGGAGACTCTACTATAGTCAAATTCTGTGTTCCTTTTTATATAGGAGTTTTCAATAGCTACGATGAGGGATTTATGCATCCCAAATCATCTACAGATCTAGAAGGGCAATAAGATTGGGGCTATGTACTCAACATGGTTCACCATCCTCTATAGGTACTCAATGGATATGGTTTGTGATCATCTCTTTTAGGATGAGACATTCAAGAAAGGACTATGTAGAGACATTCAAGATTGAATTATACCTCTATGAATTCATAACTTTTTTGGGTTAGTAGAGAATCCTTTGATGGATGAGAGTTTCTTTCATTAGTAGAAACATATAGTGATTTCTGGCTGTGGGAAAATGTAAGATGAGAGACATTAGTATCTAGGAACCATCATTTTTCATAGAGACATGGATGTGTGAGAAATTTCCTGAGGATGTCCCATGATATATGATCTATACTATATGACTCACATGATGGGTCTAGTCATCATAAGAAGAGGCGGTTCTTCTCATGTGATGGAAAGTGACATCTCATGAGTTATTTCCTAACCTTCCCTATGGATGATAGGGTGATAGTGGATGGAGAGTCAGCATAGATTCAATGGAAATATCATATTTGTCCATTTGGTGGAGGATTTGGAAGGGGATTCTGAAGAGTTGTTGTTTTGGAAGACATTGTGACTAGTTGCAAACACCACCCCCAGGTGGTCCATGATAGGCTCATGGAGTTTGAGGATAGGGGAGGGGTAACTACAGGTGGTCAGGGAGTATAATATAGAGGCTATAGGGACGATATGATGTATGATACATTTATTATATACCATAGTATTCATACAGATTGAAATATGTTTTATTAATTCCTTTGTTACAACATATCTGGTTTGAAGCATAGAGATTTTGGTTAAGAGCTTTGATCGACCCATTCGCTCGGAGACTCTATCTTGAGATGACTCAGTGATCAAACCCTTGTTTTGATAGTGTGTGAAGACTCATTAAGGAAATAGTTTTTATTGGGATCCCTTTCTATCATTAATTATTCCCATTGCTATCATCTTTGGTATGGGCTGTCTATATAAATTTCATTCCTAGATTGACTGTTTCAGGTAAAGGATGTGGTGTGTATAAATTTTTGGGATATGTTTTCCTTTTTGGGTGAAAAGGAATCCTATTAAGTGAATGATTGACTCAGGAAGATGATGGTACAATTTACTATGCATCAGTTCGATAACATTGTCCTAAGAATATTGTGATGGGTTTTTAGTTCCCTGTAGTAGTTGGAGATCATGAATAACTCATTCCCAAGGATGTTCCAAGATCTTCTCCAGAACCATAGATATAAATATTCATTGATCTACACCCCATGAAAACACCAATATCTATAGCATCATATCAAATGGCCCCACAGAGCATCATGGGCAGATGGTGAAATTAGAGGACTTTTAGTTGAAGGGATTTGTTCGACATATTATTTCACAATGGGAAGCCCCAGTTTTCTTCGTAAAAAAGGAATGCATGATTTTGAGGTGATGTGTTGACTATAGCTTCTTAAACTAGGTGACTATAAGGAACAAGTATCCACTACTAAGGATTGATGACTTCATTGATCTATTGTTAGGGGGCATGATGGACCTAGAAGATTGACCTCATATCAAGCCATCACCAGTTGTGAGTACGAGATGTGGAAATACATGTGATGAAATTTTGATTTATCTATGGTTACTATAAGTACTTGGTGATAACATGTGGCATGGAGAATACCCCAATAATTTTTTTCGGGATCATGTACCAGATCATTCAACCTTTATTAGATCAGTTCATATTTTTCTTCATAAAAAATGTCCATGAGTACTCACCATTCGAGGAGGAGAACATGAAAAACATAAGGATTCACATAGAAGTACATAGAGAGCACCATATTTATCTAAATCTCTCAAAGTGGAAATTGATGATACAGAAGGTCAACTATGTTGGACACATTTTCTGAGCAAATAGTGTGACAGTGGACTTGGAAAAGGTCAATGAAGTGGTAGTTTGGGTGCCATCCAAGAGAATTGTAATGGGGTGGATCTTTTATGGGATGGAAGTATACTATCATAGATTTATACATGATTTCTCTATGATATCATCTCCCTTGAAAACATTGTCCTCAAATTGGATGTCGTTCTTGTGGAAGGAGATGTCCCAAAAAGGTATCCAAGGGTCTAGACAATGATTGAAGAGCGATCTATTCTTGATATTTATATAGAATGGTGTCATGTACATAGTGTTTTGTGATGCATCAAGAACCGAAAATTATTTTATTCTGATGCATAGGAGGATAGTGACTTTTTATGGTTCAAATTAATTGAGAGCACATGAGTAGAACTACAAAACCCATGATCTTATGTTACCAGTGTTATTATTCTCACTACCAATGTTGTGACACTATATAATGGGAGAGTGGTTTATAGTCTATTAATATCATAAGATTATAATATATATCTATTCTCCTAGAAGGTATCAACTTTTGATAGATGTGTATGGCTATAGTTACATCTGTTTTATCACTTATGGATTGTCTATACTCCTTCGACGAGGAACATGATTGAATATTCTCTCAGCAAGAGATCTTATATGCAGTTGTTGAGTGTGGAAATAGAGTATTTTTTCTTAGTACATTAATATGTTCTTTATGGAGAGGTATTATCTTACCTCTATTTGATGGTTTCTACCCCACTAGTTTTATATAAAGTATTGGAGGCATAACATGGGGATACCGACTATGAGACCATTTGTACTCAGATATCAATAGAACATTCTATTGATGGATTTTATGATGGTGGGGAGTATGTAATTCTTTTAATGTGATGTCTGTTGGTACCTGTGAAATTTTGGGAGGAGGTTCTGATATACATACATAAATATATTTTATCTATACATCAAGGTGTGGAAAATATGATCCACAACCTGTGACATTAGTTTTGGTGGATAGGGAGAATGAAAGGAGATGTGGAGTTTGTCTCGATGTGTTAAATTTCATTAAGTGAAGGTTGAGTATTAAGTTCATATAGGTTCATCTCAACACATTGAAGTTCCATAATGGATGTGGGATGGGATACCCATGGTATTTCAGATGGGCATACCACATATGTCTAGGGGACACCATTTCATCTGGGTGTTTGTTTACCGACTCACTATGTTATCCCACTAACTAGATATTTTGGAGAAGATTTTACTAGAGAGCTCAAGATGCCTCAAGGTGAACAAGATAGTTTGAATCCATGGAAATCTTCTAACAATCAATTCTAACCAAGATGATCGCTTAACATCTTGGTTATATATGGGATTGAATGAGGATTTTGGGACTCCACAATGTTTGAGAATGGATTTTCACCCCCTTATTGATGGATAGACTAAGAAGACCACTCATGCCTTGGAGGACATGTTTTAGGCTTTCAATTTGGAATTTGGCCATAATTGGGAGGATTATATACCATTGTTTTTGTTTTCTATAATAGTTATTACCATTCCACCATCGGTATGGACTAATTCAAGTCGTTGTATGAGCAAACCTACAAGTCACCACATTGCCTGGATGGCCCTAGAGAGTTGTCATTTTTTGGCGTAGAAATGGTGTGATCTACTAAAAATATTTTAAAGATCATCTTGAGGAATAGGAGGACTTCTTTGAGACATCATAAGTTCTATGTAGATAGAAAATATAGGCCTTTATATTTTGTGTATAGAGACCATGTGTTCCTATGGGATTATCCTCAACCTAGATTATGGAGATTTGGCTAGGGTGGAAAGCTATCTCCAAGAAACATTTTCCATTTTCTTAAAGTATGTAGAGTTGGAGAGAGAGAATAACACTTAGCTCTACCACCACATTTACACTGGTTATATGATGTATTCCATGTGTTGAAACTAAGGAGTTATGTGCACAATCGATCACATGTTATTGACTTGAATGAGATGGACATCGATGAAATAGGTTTCATTGATGATTATCCTATAGATATTGGGGTTTATAAGCATATGATCCTTAATATGTGATCGATTCCCTTAGTTCATGTCAAGAGGAAGCACATGAATCATTAAGAGAACACTTGTTTGTTAGAGACCCAAAAGAGGGATCCGTACCCACATCTCCTTATGTATCCTTTTGTTTTCTGATTTTGGGACATGAATCCCCATGGTGGGGTGAATTTAATGACTTAGATATTCCATGTATTTTGTTAGGATATTAAATGGATTATTTTTTAGGTAATCTAATGAGACAATGTGTGATTTTGAGGCTCGATGTGCTAGTAATAAATGTTTGAAGTATATTAAATATATTAATAATATGCATGTGCAGTTTTCCTAAAAATGTGGAATAATATATACATGGTGGCTCATATTAGAAATATGAGGCAAATATTGAGTTAACAATGTGGGTTTTAGTGAAGTCATGATATAGATATAAAAAATGTATGGTGTTTGGATTGAGGATCAATCATGGGAGGATGTTTAAAAAAACTAACTTACTAAATTAATTTATTTTAAATAACCAACCTAATTATAATTCAATAATTATACGGTTATGGAATATTTGATGGTTTTTCTTCATATCCGTGGAGCTATTGGAGAACCCATAGAGGGGGTGTTGGAGGATATCTCTCAAACAAATGAAAGATGGATCGATGATTGACGACCAGTGTGTAATGGTATTAGAAGATCTTGTTACTGACAATGACATGGCTTTATAAATTAGCAGTGATTGATCAAAATTGAGGTATGTTTTTTGTTTTTATATTATTTTCAAATTATTTATTTTTAGGATGAATATGAATCAATTGATCTTCGGATTTTTAAATAGATCATTCATTTTACGGGATGGGTTTATCAGTGGGGATATACTGATATAATTTCTTATGTAATTATGGTTCATAATCATTCGTTCTAGTGGAAATGGAAGAAGTAAAATAGAACACAACTGAGGATGATCCCCCTTTTAATTTTTAAGGCCTCTATCCTATTGTTCTATGTATATTCATCAACAATTTTGTTGACTGATGGTTCTATTAATTCATGAAAAATCGAATGTTGTGCACCCATTTTATGAAATGAATATTTTATAGTGCAGATCTAGGGATGGTATGGGGTGGGGATCAAGTTATAATGCTATAATTGAGTAAATTAGAGTGGTTTTGAGGCCTCTTATTCAAACAGTACATGTGGTGAAGATAAGGATGAATAATAACCTATTTCCATCGAAATCGGATGAATAGATTCTAATGAGTGATGATGGAGAGTCTCATCCAAAGTATGTCAATTATTTTATATTTAATTAATGGAAGAATCAAAGGATTTTAGAGAGAATGATGATATGGATGAAGAAATCATGGGTTCTAGAAAAATTTGGTATAAACCATGTGTATTCCAGAATCGCCCACTATATGGCATCTTGTTGGGACAAATAGGGTTTCCATATGGGGTTATGTATAACGGAACATGTGAAACAACCTAGTAGCTCAATGTGTAATTTGAGGGTACACAGAAATGACAAGGATTACATGGGTATGAAAATTTCATTGAATCTGACATGGACATGGCTTGGCTAGGTGTACATGGTCAAATCCATGTACATATACACAGTCATTAGTACAAAGGAAAGTGCAAGACAAATAATCTGACATGGACATAGGTATTGGTCGTGATACACATGTAGGGCCTAGTGTCAAATGGACATGTTGTGTACTCCCATTATACACCATGTACTCCCTTTAAGAAGGATTAGATCCCTTTCCTCTTTAGATTGGAAAAAATTCATTAGGTTGAGTTTCCTATATCTAATCCCATAGGGTTAGTATGGAATAACATTATACACATAGTATAATGATCCTTTTTGTAGGTATTTATTGATAGAGTTGTTGGAATCATTCTAAGAGATTTGGTGTGAGATCCTTAATCATCATATTACCCAAGATGGAGTTCATGGTAGCTTCTTGAGAAAAAAAATGTTGGCTTGGATCCTCTATTGAGTGGGTCAAAATGGATTGACTTGTTGGTAAACCACATTACCTTGGGTGTTATCCTCATCTATGTATCACTATCTTAAAATATATATTATATACCTATTATGGTTGAATGCTATGATAAGAACATATCATATGGGAGCCATCAGTGATATCTGACTCACAGAGTCCATTTTCCTTGATGAGTGCTATATAGAACCTTCAAAAAAGAATACATTAACTATAATTTTGGTTGTGAATAAACCTTAAGACCATGTGTATTTTTTTAGTATATCTAGATATTATTTCTATTTTTGTTGTAGAGAAATACCACTGTATAGCTAACTATTATGATAATTTTTTATCTATATGGTGATTTAGTGGTGTCATACTAGGAATTATTGTACCCACCTCTGTATGGGACTTTACCACATGATTCATGTGTTTAAATACGATCAATATTTTTATAATTTCCCAGAGGGAATAGAAATTGGTGGTTCTTATTGAGTCAGATAGAGTAAGGATGGGTTCATAAAATAATCTTGACTGTAGTCCCCATCAATAATTTCAAGTTGCACTAGTGTTCATATTATGTAATGTTCTTGTATTTTGATTTATTTTACTATCCATTACTTTTTTTCATACTTTGGATGCAGGATTTAGATTTATTTACCGATGGTTTATCATTTTTTTACATTTCATCACTATATGGTCTTAGAGAAGTGTATGGGTGTGTACATGTACACAAGATAATGCCTCCCATATTAGTGATATGCCTACTCAACACTAGTTTCGAGCCCCTTTCCTATTGGAGGTAGCTTTGGAGATTCATTGCATGGCCCCCCTTGGGACAGGTCCTAACATCATTTTATTTATTTAGCCCCATAACTAGTGATATGTGTAATATCCCGGATCCGGGTTCCACACAAAGGTTCCCCGTACACGGTTGGTCACATGGCCTTAAGTGTAGTTCCCTAAATGACAGAGGGTCCCATAAAGTAGTTATGGGAATATGTGTGATAGTGGGGAAACAATTCCCTCATTGTTAGGGAAACAAAGTGAAACAATAAGAATAAACAACAATGGATACATTAATACAATACAACATAAGTAAAAAATGGAGGGATGATAGTAAATAATCAACTAAAGAACATATGTAAATGATGCATGTCATATATGTCTATGAATACAGCCAAACAAGTCATAATTCTAGATATTTAGTACTAATCCAATGTAAAAAATGAATCATGTAAACACTTAGAGTATCACAAGACTTAGCTTTGTCCCATTATATCCATCTCTATTAGCAATCAATTACCTGATGTAGAATGTCACTTTTACTTATCTATTATTGTAGCCATATAATCTAGTTGGGCCTCAAAGGATGACCCAAAAAGGGTGTGAGATAGATCCCAGTAGTCAACCACCAAAAGATTTAATCCAAACTATTAGTGAATATATAACGCACACAATATGAAAAAAATGATGCAATAAAAAAGGACGATCTCAAAAGTAAACAATCCTATTGTTTCTAATTAAATTAATTTAAATTTATAAATTTTTCAAACCAATGAATAATGAAATAATGGGATCTAGAAACAGCTATGTATCCCCTTTGTAATATAAAAACATCTGTCTCAGAAGACCATCTAACAATTAGGTAAGACCATGTCCAAGCTCGTGCTTTTGGCATGACAGACTCGTGACAATCCACATTCCAAATATCACATTGACCCTCTTGGTGGCTCACATAGTCTAACCCCTATGGTCACATGTTACAACAAAAACAATGTCTGTCTGAGGAAGCACTCACCGTCAATTACCCATGTCATCTTTTAACGATAATCTATAGTCACTCTATGGAAGAACTCAACATCCATTCCCATGTTGTCTCGAAATGGTATACTATAGACACTCTGAGGGAGTAGTCACGGTATCCCACCTATGGTCTCATAATGTAAAATATAATAGACAATCCATGGAATCCATCAAAGATAATTCCCCCTATGGTATAACTACACCAGGTTCTGACGGCCCTGTGTAATACAATCTTACACAAACAATATGCAGCAGCACATGAAATCTCAACTATAAAAGGCTAAGCAGCTATAATGAATTAAAAAGGCATTTAACAAGAAGAAATTAAGATATCAATTCCAACCTAACAATAAAGGCATGGAAATAAAGTCTTCCTCATAGATAACTAGAACAAAATGACATGAAAATTCAAACAAAAAAATGTACCAATAGGGTATCCCCTAAACATGAAATATAGAAAAATATATAAACAAAAACCATTAATCTAACAATCATTATAAGGAAGATGATAACAGGGTTAAATTCCTTAAAACAAAATACCAGAATCAAGGGTAATAGGTACTTAGGAATATATAACTCAAAGAAAAACACCAAAATGAAATAGACCTCCTACCTCGATGTTGTACAATGAACACTCTTGAACGTTGGCCCTTAAATCAACGTAGAACAATGTAGATCTTCAAAAAGATCAAAATCATTATTCCAAGATTAACTACAGATAGAGGATAAATTAGGAATACAGACTCTAGGGAAAGAGAGAACCCACCGATGGGAATCCAACGCACTCAGCAGTGTCTCAATCAAATATCGAATAAAGCAACGAGAGGTTATCAAAGATTCTGGACCATACATCGCTCTCTAGTATGAGACACGAGAGGATGAAATGAGTTCTAAAGATATGACGTGACCCCAGCCTGACTATTCAAATAAAAAAATTCATGGTGCGGTCAATTAATGTACACGACATGTAATAGCCTCAACTGGCCCCCACATTAGGCGATCCACCCAGCCATGTACTTAGCCATTACATAGCTAATACATGGCTACATGCGGAAACCGGGTGCACATAGTGCACTAATAAAATTTCCAAAATCTTCTTTTTCCTCAAAAAAAACTAAAAAACATGATCCATACTTGAAAATAATATTCGCGTTCTTACAATCCCCCCCCATTATTGTAATTTGTCCCCAAATTGCCCTTCAAAGGGTGGCGAAGAAGAATCATCAAGCAACTCTGGACACTAAGATCGTACGTCCGCCTCCCTATCCCCACTAATTAATATTTCACTTTTTCCAATGGAGGTATATCTATTACTGAAAGTACATTTTCAATTGGTAAAAAGTTTTAACAACATATAGGTCCCTATCACTGAACTATCGGTAAAAAATCTGCCGCTAAATGTTTTTTAGATAGATAAAATCATTCTGTTAAAAATATAATAATTCCAAGTAATAATATATGTCTTGGTTAAAATGTTTAGCAATAATTATTAATGAAAAAATTTCCTATTGGTAAAAATATTACCAATATATAATGTATATTTATAAATTTAATTTGAATAAAAATTTTAAATCTTTATTTCTCATCAAATTTCATATTATATTTATTAATTTACCATATATGATATCTTCACACATGTTCAAATTTTGAGAAAAAAATTAATTATATTAATAATGACATATAATACAAAATGAATCAATACATAGATCAAAAACCATCCATCTAAAAAGATTCATCACACCCCCACCAACCAACATAGACTCTACACCCCATGTCAGCAAGCCAACAATAGCCCATCCATTCCTCACCAAGGACCAATGAGCACCCCAGGAACAGTGATTCAGAAAAATCCCATCAATGCCAACAATATTGAAGCAGCCCATCCATGAAACACTGGGGACTAGCAAGTCAGTAGTGTCCCATCCATTTCCCCAGACAAACAAGACAACTCCAACACATCCATGCCACACTAGGGACCCGTGAGCACCAGTAACTCATCCATGCCCTGAGACCAAAATACCATCTCCAACTAAAATTAGTGAAAAATATCTACTTGAACCGTGGTTTGTTCAAGGAAAATAATCCCAAAATGTATGAGGCTATGATCTGAATAAGAGTTCCATTTCAATAGAAATGGAAAAGACAAACAGTAAATAATTTTAAATAGTCTATTTGTATAAATGTTAAATTTGTGATGAAATATGTTATTTGGGAGATGTCCAAAACACAAAAAATACACATTGAAGTAGAACTATCTGAAACTATGGGAATTCTAGTCACTGTAATTAAAAATGATTGCATCCCCATGTGGAATAAAACCCCTAATAATCATGGACCTGCCGCTAGCCATATTCATGTAACCTGGAAATCTTAAATTCATCCACCATCATGTAAAGAAAATCCAGGGGAAAAAATGTTCTGAAAATCCCCTTTGTATAACTTTCCAATTTATTGAGAGTCAAGAATCACTTTAAAGAGAAAACAAAGAAGAAATGGAGGTTTATGTAATAACATATTTCATATGCTCTAGGCAATGATCCATGTTATTCCAGTTGAATCATTGGAGATCCCTCGGAACATGTAAAAAAAGAACACAAAATAAGAGTGATCATGGAACCATACAATATAAAATACATAATCGCATAGAAACTATTCAATTTTCTACAAATCGTGTAAATTTTTGTTGTTGTGGTGCCTAAAACTTAGCAGACTATATCCTTGAATCAATTTTTTTTGAAAAAAGACAAAACTATTGGGGGATAACAAGTACACCATTAATATTAGAGTCTTCATAAAAAATATCAATATACAACCATTCAATTACATTAAATGAATTGAACAAGTAGCACACCTTCTATAATAAATGGCACTTTGAACCCCACTTTTCAATGAAGTATCCAAAACCAGAGTTAGGAAATATATTATAGTCCATCCTCAAGGAATAAAATGGGAATTATACCCAAATAAAAAGAGGATACCAGGTAAAAACCAAGCACTTATAGACTATATAAAACAGAAAGAACTATATCTTTCAACAAAACTAGATATTAACATCATCTCCCTAGATATTAAATAGCTCCCATAATTCTTGAAATAGAAGCCATTATTGGCATGCATCACAACTTCAAGAAATAAACATCACTAAATTTAAGTCTCATATCAATATCATCATCGTTTCATGGCCTCTCTGCAATGTCTCAAACACAAAAATCCTACCGAAGATTCTATTCTTCAACAATTAGGGATCCAATCAATGATTGACCAGGAAAAGTCCAATGTAATCCATTAGGACAAACATAAAAATCAAAAAAATTCAAGGTGATCATCAAGGATGAGAATTTCAAAGTGGAGTCATCTGGAATTGAAACATTATTATTTGAGGAAGAAATGTTACCCTTTATGTGTTTCTCAACTAGTTAGTGTCAAGTCGACATACCAAAATAACCCAAAAAAACTTTTAATTTACCAAGCATATTTCATATAAATATAATTTATTATTTGATAAATTCTATATTTGTTTTTATGTGACTGAAAAAATACCTGTTATGTCATGTAATCACCATGATAAAACCAATTACAATTAAATTTGAAAGCAATAAACCTAAATCCCCAGGAAAATAGTAATTTAACAATTACATGGGGAATCATGAGAATAAACATGTAAATGGATAGAGATGAAAAGACTATTGCACAAAAAAATGTGATTTTGTGAAGTAAGGAAAAATGGTATTTTTTTATTGGTGATGTGTATATTTAATGATCGAAACATTAGAGTGAAAATATATTAAATAACCAATTCATGTTTTCATTTGATTGTTAGTGAATTATTGATCTATAGAATTAATGATCTCTTCAATGAAAAATTATTTTCTCCATCACATAAACCCTTTTTTTAAATATATCTTTAAGAAACATATATAACATCGATATTTCCAAGAAAACTTTTAAAAAATACCCATATAATTTTAGACTTTAACTTCATACGTTTTTGTGAACATATATTACATGTACATGTCCAAAACTTATAGCCATACAACCCCACATAATATGGACACCACCTTCACATCCTATTTTGTAGCACCTTATAACAATTTTAATAACCTAAACAAAAATTGTTAAAAATTCAGCTAAAAAATAGCAACAAAAAAAATTCTATATTAAAACTACATATAAAAAATAATAAATAATTTGAAATACGTCGAAATACATTAAGTCTGTAGGCAGAATGCTCAATGATGAAGTGAAAAAAAAACCTCAGGATCCTCCATATGTCATATCTAGGTTCCTGAAACACAAAACCAAACAAAATATTAATAATCATTCATAAATCTGAAACATGATAAAAAATATCATCTTAATATGGCATGTGAATGAAGAATTTTAAAAAATATAACAAAAAATTATTGAATTTTGTCTCAGCATGAATTTCCAATACAAATTAATACAAATTTCAAACATTGGTACTTCATGGTATTTGTTGACTATAATGTAGGATTAATAACTATCCTAGAATAAAATAATAATATCAATAAACTAAAAAAAGATATATTTTACATCATTGAACAAGTCTAAACTAAAACTCTTAATTAATCCCCTATAAAATCATGTCGCTGATGGGTCCTATTTCTGGAACATAAATTTAAAATTATTATTATTCAATGATAAAAATATGAGGCCTCAAATAAAATATTTAAATTATTATAAACTTTAATATCAAATGTGATATTCCTTAAATAAGTAAATTGAGCAAAAAAAAAACAAATTTACAAGTATCATCACCCAATGTGTTCTCATAATAATCACCATTTACACCATTAACTCTAGAGAATAGAGAACACCAACAGGAGATCTATGGGATTCCAACCAAAATAGAACAACACCATGAATAAAGTAACTCCCTAAGCAATTAAATATCACCATCATCATTAAAACTCATAGAAAGCCACCAATATAGTATCTTAACGAAAAAATTAGACATTTATGTGGAAGAAAAACCCAAAAAACAACATCCATGATATGTAAAATATGCACAGAAAATCTACACCTTAAACCAAACCAACCAAACCAAAAAGCACAACTCTCCTTCTATTTTCCGCCAATCTCCACCGTGTTTAGTATTTACTCTATAAGAGGGTGCCACCAAGATGGATGTTGTAGAGACCTGAAGCTTGAAGTACATGGACATTTCATTTGTTTTGAGGAATACTTAGTACATAACAAAAACACACACACATGGACTGTAATATTTTAGTGTCTTTGGAAACATAGAATATAATCTTCTAATCGTGGTGAAAGATCTTCAACATCTCCCATAATGATATTCCCTTTTATTTTACCTAATACCTTTCTTTATATCCTGGTGAAAAATAAAACATAAAAGGGTGAGCTCAAATGCTCAGTAAGGGTAAACAAAAGAAATATCAATCACATCATATTCATAAGAACATAACATTTTGGAAATCATAACCTGCAAAAGAGATCATAATATCATAACATGGGATAAATCATAGTAGTGAAATGTAATCCCAATAATCATAACTTATAACATGAAAATTTTTGGCATACACACATAATCATAGAGAATAATTTCTTATTAGTCAAGACTCATTTCCAATACTATCTTAGTGGATACAGTCCATTTCTGAACCGAGTTTACTCCTCGTTTCAGTCCTATTTTACTGAACCGGTTTAACCTTCTGTTCCAGCCATGTCTATCTCATGAGATATAAAATCTTTACCCAATGCAGTGGAGGGATATATAGGTCCCACCATTCTCATAATGATACAATTCTTATGTGTTCCACAAAATAATAAACCATACATCATAGCATGACCCATGTAATAAAAATGGGAATCTTAAACATCGTGACATCATAAAAAAACTCATATAAGATAAAGGAATTCATAAAAATAATTTCATCACAACATAATCAAATAAATGTAATAATAGGGGTAAAAATAGAACCCTTTATGATCTTATATGGGAAATAATTTTAATAAAACACTTCATCTCTATTCTTGAGGAAAATATCCTTTCTACTTCAAAAACACTTTTCGTTTCTTAATATGTCATACAATTCTAAACTAGATGAAGTTGATTAAAAATAAACATGAAAACATGTAAAGTAAGATTCTCGGAAATAATTTTTTAAAAATCCATTCATGTCGTATAAGTTAGAAAAACATTCTTCTCATACTTTTGTCGGAAAAGTCAAAAAAGTACCTCGTACGAAAAAAGACAAAGGATTCCTTTCATATCTTTTACTAAAAACTCACCGAAGGGTAAAATTTGATTTAAACAATTGTAGGTGGATGGAAATAATATTAAATATTGAGGAAACATGGATGTGGATGATAAAATACACCCCAGTAAATACCAATGTATAAACAATCTCGGATAAAAATGAGATTGTGATATTTTACCTTACCTTAGGTCCGATTTTCTTCGTAAATGTCTGAACCTCCGGTATAATGATTTAAATAATGTCATTGACTTATTCCAGAATCATACTCATTGTTATGATATCATATATGGTTCACTTATGACTTTATTTTACCTGTTCTTTTGTAAATTCCATGTTAAAGAGCGTTTTGGGTAAAATCGTTTCATTTGTCGCCCGTGTTTTGACTTGTAATTATTCATATGATTACATAGATCATGATTACTTAATTACAGAATATAAAACATGATTTATATATAATATATATTCAGAATATATATATATATATAATAGATCAGTAAATGGAAAGAAATACACCGTTCATGGAGACGGTAGGCCGTACGTACGCATGAACGTTGTTTTCGTTTCCTTATTGAGTTGAATGGAATTAAGTAGATGACATACATATATATACACATAAATCCAGTATCATTATTATGTCATATATTTCATGATTAATTATTATATATAGTTTATAATCATTCGTGAATGGTTAACATAGAGAATGAATCTCATCGCGTCGTGCAGACGGTAATCCGTACGTACGCACGAGCGATGATGTCGTTCTCATGATCGTGTAATTGTATTGGAGTGTATGTATAATATTTCAGAATCAATATCTCTTTACAATAATCATATATAGTTATTATGTACACCATTATACCCATCCAAGTAAGGTGGTGGTGGAAAATAGATTACACCACGGTGTGGAGACTGTATTCCGTACGTATGCACGCGCGGTGATTTCGTTTTCCATAGGATGGGTAGATGGTGAAATAGGGTTGTTTAATAATTATAATAACATATCAGTATAGGAGTGATACTGATGTTATTAATTCATTATGAAACAACCTAATAAGAAGAATTGGAAGAAGAAATAAAGTTGAAAGAATTGGTAACGGACATTACCTCTTCTTTGAAGCGCCTCTTTGAGTCCTCCTTTTAGGGCACTAAAATTGGTCTTTGAAGAAGACCAGGACCTCTAGGATGTTTCTAGGGAAGTGTAGAAGATAATTTTGTAGGGATTGGATGATATTGAAGGCTCAAATTGGTGTGTGGAATAGAGGGAGGAGGTGCCCTTTTATAAGGGAGGAGAGGGGCTCTTTTGGAAAAACAAAAAATATTATTTTATTATAAAGCCAAATTCGGTGTTTAATAGCTCCAAATTGATTTATTTCGAAGATAAGGTGGGGATGGGTCTAAGTCCTTTCATCCAATAGAATTTATACAAATTTAGGTTCCTATTTTAACCTTATCATTTATAATTAACTTTAAGTTAGATAATTTACTTTTACCGTGTCTTTTTGTGTTCTTACACTATAAGGTTAATAAACTAACTATAACAAGCCAAAAAAACCCCATGTTATTTAATATTAATATATATAGCATTATCTAAGTCATTTGGCCAAACCTTAGATTTTTAAGAATAAAATAACAATTAATATTATATTTGTTTTAAAAACTATTTTATGTCAATTTTGACACTATTTAGTAATTGATTTTTGTGAAAATCATAACAGAATGATTATTTCGAAAAAAGTTAATTGAATCATTACTATCATGTCCTATTAACCTATAAAATTAGTGGAATTCATAAAAAGCCTCAAATTACATTTATTTGGGTATTTATAACATCAATTATGTCAATATTTCATTAATAAGATAATTACTGCATCATCATTGTGTCAAAAATAAATTTAATTATTTAATGTCTAAAAATTACAAATAAAATATCATTATGTAGGAAATCTTTTTAGCTTTCTAATGAATATTTATAGTCGAATTTATCTTATGTATAACCCTATATTAAAAACGATTTTCTTATTAAACTTTGATTTTAACTATTTTAAACCTTCTTTAAATAAATTAATAATAAATGTCCTAATCTAATCCAAGTGGGCCTAAATGGTCATATTTTATTCCTAAGGTTGTTTTTGGTCGAATTACACTTATCCAATAGAATTAGGACATGTGTTAGGGTAATAATAATATCATTTTTACCCTTAATTACCCTATTTACTTTTAACCGTGTTAAAAAAAGTAAAAAGTTACTATTCACCAAAAATTATTTTCATCTCATTGAACCACATTTTACTTACTGACATCAACCATGTCTCTTGGATTTTTGAAATTCCACTCACAGAAGCGGTAAAATTAAGTTTTATGACAAATTTATTTTTTTAACTACAACTTAGTGGTTTCACTATTCATCAAAAAATGAAAGTTTCCAGAAAAATACCAAAAATTATGCCTAAGCTATATTTGATAATATGAATTAAAAAATGATGTCTATTTTACCAAATTCAAAACATATCAGTTACATTAAGTAATTTAAAAATTAAATCATGTCGTCAAAACAAATAGCATGTTTTTAAAAGATAATAACTATCAAAAGATTGACACTTGTTTATGTCTGGTTTAAATGTGAAATTACTTCCAATGACCAAAATTGTATTAAATTGTAAAAATATAGTCTAAATATATTTTAAAACCACTCAAATTAATAATTTATCACTATTAATTATTTCGATTGAAAAAGTTGTTTTTAATTACAATTTAGTAATTTTCACTATTCATCAAAATATGAAAGTTATCCGAAAAGTACCAAAGTTTCTACCTAAGATAATTTCCATATTCCGAATCGAAAAATGAAGTCCATTCTGAAAACTGAAATTTAAAAAAGTGGTTATTACTATTCATAACGGCTAGTTTTAATAATATTTTAATAGCATATCGTTGTTTAGTGAAACTCGGTATTGTGAACTACACACGCTATCGAGGAAGGTCGCGATTGCGTGTAATGCAAGGCAAGTCAATGATCTCTGTTGTGCAAGCTCCTTTTGCTGTAGCGTACAACACAAGACATTAATGAAATTAAAAAGAATATTTTTCATAAAATCTCGGGGTTTTAATAGAAACCCACATCGTAAAAAGGACTACCAAAACTTGGCTTTAAAAACTAAATTATGAAACGCAACGGTTACCCAAATTAACTAATCACATGGTTTCCACAAAGAAGAGCATAGGTGAAAATATGGATATGGAAGATAAATCTAACCATCATGTTCTGATAGAGAGTGGTAGAGAACATGGCTATGAAAAAGCCAACAATCACAAAGCCATAGATTTGTGATGATCTAAGGTACCATCTAATTCATCAAATATAAGAGCAATAGGACAATATTTTTGGTTTTCAAGATCATTTCCCTAATGTTGATGAAATTGGAATTAGAAGAAATACTTTCGTGACTTTGGTATAGTCTCATCGTTGGTCATTCTTTGGACAATTTCCACTTCATCTTTTAAAGAAATGAAGTTGAATTTGTCATTCGTGATGTGTTAGCAGATCATGTGATAGAATGATGGGTCATTCCATCTGTCTCAAACAAAAGGTTAGAAAAGTTATCAAAAAAATACATAAGTCCATCTATAGTGAGATTAATAATATATGGTTCCTAAAATGGACTTATACTTATTATATCATACTGCTTAATATAATAAAACTAGTTTCTACTAAACAGTGACTTCCTATAGGCCAGTGGTAGGCGATAAAGGCCAGTCGCACATTAGTTGTGGGTTCGATTCCCACAGCCTTGTCCGACGCGATGGGATGTCGCCCATCCTGCAGGTTGTCCTTTTTCTAAAACTACATTACTATAACATCCCATAAATAATATAAATTTTTTTTCTATTCTTAAACTGTACTATCTTATGTCCAACATAATCCATTCCAATCTTTAGGCTTATCTAAAATACTTCGGTCCAAGCTCATAGTATAAAGAAAACGATTACTTGAAATGTCACATAACAATCATGTGAATGAAATAATTTATCCCCCATATATCATAAGATATATCATGTTGGTCAAATTACAAACATGTGAATACCTTAATCATGTATTCTCTTCAAGAATGAATACCCATTAAACCTTAGTGAAAACATGAATGCAGTTAAAAGTTAACACTTTCCACATACCAAAATGCTCAAAATTATTTATACTCAAACCATGATATCACTTAGTCCTTATATCAATCATGAGCTCATGAATACTATCAAACGATTCATTTTCTCCTTATCCCTTCATTATGCGCATATCATCTTCTTACCAAAAATATCTCAATCACTTTCCATGGTTACCGGTACCATAAAATTATTGAAAACCACAATAGACTAATACAAAAATATTCTAATACACCATAAAATTACCTCAACAATATTATTCTTAAATACCAATACATAAACACTTCAATCCATCCTCTTCAATGATTTTCCTGGAATAAGTCCTTCCTTGATTTAGAAGTAACTTTTTAGGTCAGGGCATTGAGTTGGGTAATGCCCACGTTCTCCACAAATAAGACATTGAACTCCATAACAGTCTGTCACTCTATGACCCTTTTCTCCACACAGATAACATCTGTCCCTCCATTTGAGGTATTCCTCAAGGTTCTTCTTCCCTTCTTTAGAAA
The DNA here is from genome assembly GCA_963277665.1 of Viscum album. Taxonomy (NCBI): domain Eukaryota; kingdom Viridiplantae; phylum Streptophyta; class Magnoliopsida; order Santalales; family Viscaceae; genus Viscum; species Viscum album. Next base: position 927,140,292 of record OY728127.1, read on the forward strand.
TCTCAATCATCCTTTCTTTATGATCCTGAACATGCGACCATGCATAATAGTCTATCTTCCTCTTCTTTGATGAATTAGGCATACCACTAAATTTCACCTTGTTAATCATATATCGCGATGACTGATTCAGCATAATCACAATATCTTTATCTCTAGGCATTACACAATTTTGTTGCTCATAGTCACCAATTTGTCCATTGGATTCAATGTTAACCGAGTTCCTTCTGGTTCCCTCCATTAACTAAAACACAAATAGGATTCTGTGAGAGGAAAAAATCATGCTAGAGAAAACAACATAGTAAAGGGGGAGTATCCTCAAAATCTAACATCTTAGGTTAAATTCTAAGATCTTTAGCGCAATTCTATGACTATAACCTATACGTATGCTTAACCTTAGAGACATCCCTAGACATACCTTAGAAATATCTCTAGGGATATCACTAATGTTTTTGCATCCTAGTTTCCAATGGTTGACTAAAACTATCCTCTGATACCAACTGTAGAGACCCGAAGCTTAACGTACATGGACATTTCATTACTTTTGAGGAATACATAGTACATAACAAAAACACACACATAAGGACCCTAATAGTTTAGTGTCTTTGGAAACTCGGAATATAATCTTCTAATCGTGGTGAAAGATCTTCAACATCTCCCATAACGATCTTCCCTTTTTCTTACCTAAAACCTTTCTTTATATCCTAGGGAAAAAGAAAACATAAAAGGGTGAGCTCAAATGCTCAGTAAGGGTAATCAAAAGAAATATCAATCAAATCATATTCATAAGAACATAACATTTTGGAAATCTTAACCTGCAAAAGAGATCATAATATCATAACATGGGATAAATCATAGTTGTGAAATGTAATCCAAATAATCATAACTTAAATCATGAAGCTTTGTGGAATACACACATAATCATAGAGAATCTTTTCTTATTAGTCAAGACTCATTACCAAGACTATCTTAGTGGACAATGTCCATTTCTGAACCGAGTTCACTCTTCGTTTCAGTCCTGTTTTACTGAACCGGTTTAACCTGTCGTTCCAGTCACATCTATCTCATGAGATATAAAATCATTACTCAATGCATTGGAGGGAGATATAGGTCCCACCCATATCATAATGATACCATTCTTATGTGTGACACAAAATCATAAACCATACATCATAGCATAACCCATGTAATAAAAATGGGAATCGTAAACATCGTGACATCATAAAACAATTCATATAAGATAAAGGAATTCATAAAAACAATTCCATCACAACATAATAAAATAAATGTAATAATAGGGGTAAAAACAGAACCCTTTATTATCTTATATGGAAAATAATTTTGATAAAACACTTGAACTCCATTCTTGAGGAAAATATCCTTTCTACTTCAAAAACACTTTTCCTTTCTTAATATATCATACAATTATAAAATAAAAGAATTTGATTAAAAATAAACTTGAAAACTTGTAAAGGAAGCTTCTTGGAAATAATGTTTTAAAAATCTATTCATGTCGTATAAGTTAAAAAAATATTCTTCTCGTACTTTTGTCGGAAAAGTAAAAAAAGTACCTCGTACGAAAAACGACAAAAGATTTCTTTCATATATTTTACTAAAAACTCACCGAATGGTAAAATTGGATTTAAAAAATTGTAGGTGGATGGAAATAATATTACATATTTAGGAAACATGGATGTGGATGATAAAAAACACCCCAGTAAATACCAAAGTATAATCAATCTCGGATAAAAATGAGATTGTGATATTTTCCCTTTCTTTAGGTCCGATTTGCTTCGTAAGTGCCCGAACCTCCTGTATAATTATTTAAATGATGTCATTGACTTATTACAGAATCCTACTAATTGTTATGATAGCATATATGGTTCACTTATGACTTTATTTTACCCGTTCTTTTGTAAATTCCATGTTAAAGAGCATTTTGGGTAAAATCGTTTCATTTGTCGCCCGTGTTTTGACTTGTAATTATTCATATGATTACATAGATAATGATTAATTAATTACAGAATATAAAACATGATTTATATATAATATATAATCATAATATACATATATATAATAGATCAGTAAATGGAAATAAATACAACGTTCATGGAGACGGTAGGCCGTACGTACGCATGAACGTTGTTTTCGTTTCCTTATTGTGTTGAATGGAATTAAGTAGATGACATACATATATATACACATAAATCCAGTATCATTATTATGTCATATATTTCATGATTACTTATTATATATACTTTATAATCATTCATGAATGTTTAACGTGTATAATTAATATCGTCGCGTCGTGGAGACGGTAATCCGGACGTAGACACGAGCGATGATATCGTTTCATGATCGTGGAATTGTATTGGAGTGTATGTATACTATTTTAGAATCAATATCTCTTTACAATAATCATATATATTTATTATTTACACCACTATACCATCCAAGTAAGGTGGTGGTGGAAAATAGATTACACCACGGCGTGGAGACGGTATTTCGTACGTACGCACCTGCGGTGATTTCGTTTTCCGTGGGATGGGTAGATGGTTAAATAGGGTTGTTTCATACTTATAATAACATATCAGTATATGAGTGATACTGATGTTATTACTTCATAATGAAACAACTTAGGATGAATAAGTGGAAGAATAAATAAAGTTGAAAGAATTGGTAACAGACATTTCCTCTTCTTTGAAGCGCCTCTTTGAGTCCTCCTCTTAGGGCACTAAAATTGGTCTTTGAAGAAGACCAGGACCTCTAGTATGTTTCTAGGGAAGTGTATAAGAGAATTTGGTAGGGATTGGACTAGCTTGAAGGCTCAAAGTGGTGTGATGAAGAGAGGGAGGAGGTTCCCTTTTTTAAGGGAGGAGAGGGGCTCTTTTGGAAAAACTAAAAATATTATTTTATTATAAAGCCAAATTCGGTTTTAAATAGCTCCAGATTGATTTATTTAGAAGCTAAGGTGGGGATGGGTAGAAATAATCTCATCCAATAGAATTTAGACAAGTTTAGGTTCCTATTTTAACCATATCATTTATATTTAACTTTAAGTTTGATAATTTTACTTTTACCGTGTCTTTTTGTGTTCTTACACTATAAGGTTAATAAACTTACTATAACAAGCTAAACGAACCACAAGTTATTTATTATTAATATATATAGCCTTATCTATGTCATTTGGCCGAAAGTTAGATTTTTAGGAATAAAATAACAATTAATATAATATTTTTAAAAACTACTTTATGTCAATTTTGACACTATTTAGTAATTGATTTTGGTAAAAATCATAACAGAATGATTATTTCGAAAAAAGTTAATTAAATCAATACTAACATGTCCTATTAACCTATAAAATTAGTGAAATTCATAAAAAGTCTCAAATTACATTTAATTGGGTATTTATAACATCAATTATGTCAATATTTCATTAATAAGATAACTACTACATCATCTTTGTTTCATAAATAAATTTCATTATTTAATGTATAAAAATTAAAAATAAAATATAATTATGTAGGAAATATTTTTATCTTTCTAATGAATAATTAAAGTCGAATTTATCTTTTGTATAACCCTATATTAAAAATTATTTTCTTATTAAACATTGATTTTAACTGTTTTAATCCTTCTATAAATAAATTAATAATAAATGACCTAATCTAATCCATGTCGGCCTAAATGGTCATATTTTATTCCTAAGGTTGTTTTTGGTCGATCTACACTTATCCAATAGAATTAGGACATGTGTTAGGGTAATAATAATATCATTTTTACCCTTAATTACCCTATTTACTTTTAACGTGGTAAAAAAGTAAAAAGTTACTATTCACCAAAAATTATTTTCATCTCATTGAACCACATTTTACTTGCTGACATCAACCGTGTCTCTCGTATTTTTGAAATTCCACTCAGATAAGCGGTAAAATTATGTTTTATGAAAAATTCATTTTTTTAACTACCACTTAGTGGTTTCACTATTCATCAAAAAATGAAAGTTTCTAGAAAAATACCAAAAATTAGGCCGAAGCTATATTTGATGTTATGAATTCAAAAATTATGTCTATTTTACCAAATTAAAAACATATCAGTTGCATTAATTAATTTAAAAATTAAATCCTGTCGTCAAAAAATAGCGTGTTTTTAAGAGATAATAACTATCAAAAGATTGACACTTGTTTATATCTGGAATAAATGTGAAATTACATCCAATGACAAACATTATATTAAATTGTAAAAATATATTCTAAATATATTTTAAAACCACTCAAATTAATAATTTATCACTATTAATTATTTCAATTGAAAAAGTTGTTTTTAATTACAATTTAGTAATTTTCACTATTCATCAAAATATGAAAGTTATCCGAAAAGTACCAAAATTTCTCCCTAAGCTAATTTTGATATTCCGAATCCAAAAATGATGTCCATTTTGAAAACTAAAATGTAAAAAAGTGGTTATTACTATTCATAACGGCTAGTTTTAATAATATTTTAATAGCATATCATTGTTTAGTGAAACTCGGTATTGCATACTACACACTCTATCGAGGAAGGTCGCGATTGTTTGTAATGCAAGGAAAGTCAATGATGCATGTTGTGCAAGATCCTTTTAGTGTAGTGTACAACACAAGACATTAATGAAATTAAAAAGAATATTTTTCATAAAATCTCGGGGTGTTACAGACGTGTTACCCCTCTTGAGTAAAATAATTGATTAAACTTGGTAGAAAACTACCCTATAAGTTGACTGGAAAATCATAACCAATTATATGGGAGAAATATGATATAGAATTAAAAATATACACATCATTAAGATAATGGGCATGAACTATTAAGAATCTAGGAAGAGGATATCATAGATGAAAACAAACTTCCTATGAACACCTACCTCTTACACTACCAAATCACTGAAAACTACAATGCATTTGACCGGTCTAAATTGTTGTGGATGACGGCGGTCGAGAGCAGGGATGATAGAATGGAACCCCGGGTATGGGAAGCTCCAATGAGAGGTTTCACGTGAGGATGTTGGCCAGGAAAAGGGAGGGAGTTCCTGTGATAATGTCGAAGGGGATGCTGGAGGCGGATGATGGAGGGTGGTTTTCCAGATGATGTCAGTTGGGGTCACTATCCGGGAATATGGAGGTGTTCAAGAAAGTATTTTAATGAGGAATTATAGCGTGGAATAAGGTCGTAGTGTTTGGGGAGGCGGGTAGTAGGGTATGGGTCGCATGGGCGGGGGGGTTTCACTTTAGGGGTTTTTTTGTTTTTATTCATATATGGGTATATATATTTTTATATTCATAATTGTTTTACATATACAGGTTGGGGTGTGTCTATATATATATATAAATATATTATATATGTATAAATTCATAGATTTCATCTTTATATATATATATATTATCAATAAATATTTCTAATTTATTGATATTTTTATTAATAATATACTATTATTATCAAAATGATATGTTTGTAATTGGTAAAATTAATATATTTCTTTTTTTGTAAAATATTTTATATTTATGAATAATTTATTGCAATAATTTTTTATTTTGGTAACATATTTCTTAGTAATAATCGTTAATAACAACAGATTAATTTCTCAGTAAATCAATTTTTTGTATTATTATGATTGGATAACAGATATAAATGTCTGTAGAAGATTTTTTGTTGTTGAACTATGTATATTAATAGATGTATCGGCTAGAAAAAAATAGTTTTTACCTATTTTTAATGTCAATAAAATTTAATATCTGTTGGAAATAATCATTTTTACCAAAAGATATATTATATGTCGGTAATTTTCTATTGAAAAAGGTCACTTTTTTTGTAGTTCCCACATCTCGTCCTGTACTAGATCGTGCTATCATAGCACATGTACAAGAAGAATAGACTGGCCATAGAGAACCTCAAGCTGTAATCCAAAATCTTAATAGGGTGCTCCTCGAAGGATTCATCAACCTCCAACTCAACCTCCTCAGGTGGAAGAACATGAGATGGATATGAAAAGTAACGTTGTAGCTAAAAAAATGGAAGACATCATGCATAGACTGGAACTAATGAGGTAACTACAACCAAGAGGCAACTAGCTTGACTCTCTCCAAAACCTCAAAAATTTTAATGTATCTCAGGGAATGATTCCCATGTCTCTTAATCCTCCTCTATCCCAACCTCAGTGTGGCATGTAATAAAACCCGATGTCTAACCACAAACTTCAGAGGTCGCCTTTTTTCGATCAGCATAAGATTTCTAGAGAGACTATGCAGTATCTATCCTCTTCATAAAATAATCCTCCTGCTCAGTGGTCTCCTGGGCCATATGAGGTTCCAATATAGCTACCCCTCCTATCTCTCACCAACATAGGGGTGGTCAGTATGGCCTACCCTATAGAGCCTTACAAGGTGTCATCTAAACCTTCACCTAGAAAATGATATTGTAGGAAAACCCCACTAGGTGTATATATATCTCCCAAGAGCCCCCTAAATCTAGGACGCATGATCGAAGACTGTCCAACAAGACCAGAATCATTCACTCAGATTGGACCACTGTATATGGATGGTAAGCTATAATCACTTTGTACTTGTTTACTGAATGGCCTCTGTAGTCCCTGCCAGACACAAGAAGTAAAATAAGCATCCCTATCTAAAACAATAGAGTTCAAAACCCTTGAAAATGTACAATCTATAAGATTTAAAACCTTCCAAGATCATCAATGCTGAAGGTCTACTTGATTAGTAAAAAGTGTGAAATATTTCTAAATAATTCAATGAAAACCCAAATTGCATTATTCCCTACAAGACCTCGATAAAATTATCAAGAAATGCATCGTGACATCATTAAACTTCCACATGGGAATGGGTAACTACTGTAAAATACACATGGGTCACTGATGCTCCACCTTTACCAGCTGACAGGTGGAACACCTGATAACAAAACCAAAAAAATCTCTATTCATACTTGGACACCATTACTGATTGTGTAGATCTTGATAAATCTTGGTGACACTGTGAATTTCCCAAAATGAGGAATGAAAATATTTCAAAACCTCCTCGTGTAGGTCTGCAGACACCAATGTGTGTCCCTGAAAAATAAATACCTCAACCTCACCTACAGTCCACCCAAGAGTTGGGTCCTCTCCAGAGACACTCTCCCATAGTACTAGGCCTTTGGAATATGATAACTACCACATTCGCACTTGATCTAGTATGGTAGAGGTAATGAGTACATAAGAAAGAAACATCTTAACCTATTTGTCATGCACCTTGAAATGCATCTCAAAGAACAGATCCATAAATTTCCACTCACAGCTGGGCTCCTGAATTGCTTGTATTTGGGTCCTCCTACTCAATGTATCATCCACTACGTTGCCTTTACCAGGTGTGTAGGCATGCTCAATTTCAAAATACTAAAGGTACTCACCCAAAATTTAATGTCTCAAATTCATATCACAATGAGTAATGATATACTAGAGTATTTTGTGGTCAGTGAAAACCACAAAGTGCTCTCTTAATAGATAATGTATCTGACAGCGTAAACCATGCACAACTACAAAAACACTCTGGATCGTGAGTCAAGTTTCCAATCACAGCTGGGATCCTCATTCTCAAGTTCTTATACATAGGTAAAACACATGGTTCTATCCTAGGTAACACTACATGGAATGTTAACCAGAGACACAGTGTCTAATACCTAATCCTTAACTACCTGTGTCATTAGTCACATAGTTGGAGACACGGTCGACTTCCACACAGAGTGTTCAAGCTGGACACAACATGTTCTATCAAATAGTTACCAACCCATTGATCTACTCACACAGTAATTCACATGTATATAGACTACATGGTGTGTACATACATTACATGAAATATAATTAAGAGATGTTTTTCATCTATAACAGAAAAACACGTGGCATGTGTTTATAACACCACACACCATGTTGTCTGGGATTCGGGATATTAGGCTGGTGACACTTCTCTAAAACCATTACAAACATATAATTTTGCCTATGGAATGAAAATTTCAGACCCATGAGATCCCATACTCCCATAAATCAATGTTTGGAATCCTTATTCACACCATTCTTGACAAAATTAAATTAAATTTCATTCCTTATTTACCAAATTCAAAGCCCTAATGAGAATCAGGTGGTCCTTCTTCTGAACATGGAGTTAATGAAGAAACCATATCATCAACTTCTGGTGAGAAAACTGACAGATATGATTAATATGGCCCATCATGACGCAAGATCGTAACTCGATTTTGTCTCTCAGGAAATGTGGCCTTGTATTCATGCTCTTCCTGCACTGGTAGCATACCTCTTGGCTTCTTCAAGGAGTATATCGTCTACTCAGATCTCCACACATAGACTCCCCATGATGCTTCCTACTATCAGTTATAGGAGTACCAACTCTGGATGCCGAACCACCCTGGCTCATAGCTCCAGACTCCCTCATATTGTGCTCGGTGATCAGAGACATGGGGAATGTATATGATATGTAAGTCAACCTAAAGATGTTCTCTTGGGATTAGATTTCATTTCTGATACCATCCTCAAACATTCTGTCTAGAAATTACTCATCACCTCTAGAATGGCTGTAAATCATTAAAGCTCTATAAAGAGAGAAAAATAATCCATTACGGAAAGAGTAACCTATTCCAGACCCCTGAACTCTTGGGCTTGGTCAGAACTCAAGGTCTCCTGGTGTAAATAGTTATAGAGGGTGTGCTAGAACTCATCCCAAGCCAAAAGTCATTGGCGTCCTGCCTGTGATATCACATCCCACCATATCCTCACGGAATCTCAAAGAATATATGTTGCGAGTTTCACCCTCCTCTCAAGAGCTATCTCGAGATGCTCAATGATAGAAAACATTGCATCCAACAATGAATCATTATCCTAAGGTCCCCCATCCCCTGATAATGTGGGAGGATGCGGCTGCTGAAAAACCCACTTCAACTCTGCCATATACTGACTAGATGTTGTTCACCCTAGGTGGTCTTCATTATCCTATGGAAGCCTTCTTGGAACTATTCATCAGCACATGTGTCTAGTATAATAGCTGGTTTGAAGAAAAGAATGATAGAAAGATCAATCGGTATTCCCTGATCTATCATTTTAGTGTCATATCATTGCAATGTTACCGGTGTACAACCGAAGGACGTCTTGCTAGAATGACTCTACAAGGTCAAGTACACACCTCAGTTCAAGATTATCAAGGACTAAAATATAGAAGTACATGGAAGTAATAAGAAAATAGAACATTATATTTTATCAAAATATGGTTACACGACATTTAGATCCTCCTCAAATTGTGTTCCCTCATGTCTCAATGTGGGAATGTACCACTACAGAACATGGTATTGTAACACCCATGCACATAGTGTGTTCATTCTATGAGAAAACATTTACTTGTTCTTTCCCTCGTTCTCAAGTTCTTATACATTTCTAACACACATGTTTCTATCCTAGGTAACACTACATGGAATGTTAACCTGAGACACAGTGTCTAATACCTAATCGTTAACCACCTGTGTCATTAGTCACATAGTTGGAGACACGGTCGACTTCCACACAGAGTGTTCAAGCTGGACACAACATGTTCTATCAAATAGTTACCAACCCATTTCTCTAATCACACTGTAATTCACATGTATAAAGACTACATGGTGTGTACATACAGTACATGAAATGTAATTATGAGATGTCTTTCATCTATAGTAGAAGAACCCAGGGCGTGTGTTTATAACACCACACACCATGTTGTCTGGGTTTTGGGATAGTAGGCTGGTGAAACTTCTCTAAAACCCTTAAAAACATATAATTTTGTCTACAGAATGAATAATTTAGACCCATGAGATCACATACTCCCATGAATCAATTTTTGGATTCCTTATTCACAACATTCTTGACAAAAATAAATTAAATTTCATTCATGATATAAAAAATTCAAATCCCTGAGGGCCCATAAAACCTCAGGGATGAAAGTTTCGCATCAATCCATATGAAAAATTACATATTATAATTACCATATCAAATAGAAGGTATTCTATCAAGTTATCTATCGCAACAACATGCATATATAGCACAACATCTATCAGTACAACACAAAATCTGTAATTCAACCTAAAAGGCAAAACAAGAATGCAAGACATGTGACCTCTGAATGTTCATATATGATGCATGAGATGGAATACCCTCATCTCATCAGTTTTCAAGAAAAAAAGAACCACAATGATATAAATAATAATATAACAAAACATGTGTATCATCCAATAGAGAAATAAATAGACTGTAATGATTGCAATACCAGAAAAATTGTAATATTCAATGTAGCTTGGATTTTCCTTGTACATGGGTTAGGTACTCCAAGGAATAGATTACTACCAACTAAATATTAAATCCTATACTTGTATATATGATCCAAATAGTTAAAGAAAGTGGAAAAGAACATCCTCCTATACAACTTTGTGATGTCCCTGATCTGGGTGCCTCCTAAAGGAGCCCCATACCCTGTTGTTCATATGGCCTCATGCACAATTCCTCAAACTCCAGAGGATTTCAAATAGCAGCTAGGGCCTTTGGTGTGATAGTGGGGAATCTAGTACCTCATTGGAAGATAAATGTGGTAGATTAATAATAATAAATAACAAAAAAATCGTAATACAAAACAAAAAAATTATTCTGTGGAAGACTGATAGTAAATAAAAAAATGGAGGACATATGTAAATGATGCATGTCATATATGTCTAGGAAAGCATCCAAAAAAATCACAATGCAGCAAATACAGTACTAAAACAAATTACAAATGAAACATGTTAACTCTTATAGCATCAGAATCCATAGCTTAGTCCCATACTCTCCACCTCCATCATCGATCATGTGCATAACGTAGAAGGGTTCTTTCCCTTATCTATACCATCAACCATATATTCTAATTGGGCACAAAATCATGATCCAAACATGTTTTAAGACATATCCTAGTAAGAAACCAAAAAATGATATATTCCTAAAAATTAGTAAATATATATATATATATATATAGCGGGAGATATTCCAAATGAATAAATAAACAAGGAATCACTCAAAACTGAAGAATCCTACAGATTTCAATTATGTTTATTTACATTTATTAATTATTGAAACCATTGAATAATGAAATCCTGAGATCTAGCCTAATCTCTATAACCCCTATATAATATAAAACCAGATGTCTCAGAAGGCCATAAACCAATATGGTAAGACTAAGTCTAAGCATGTTCTTTGGCTGGGCAGACTTATCATAATCATCATTCAAAAAATCATGTTGACCCTCTAGTTGGCTCACACAGTCTAACCCATATGATCACATGTTCCAACAAAAAGAATGACTCTATGATTAAACGATCACTATCTATTCCCCCTATAGTCTTCTAGTGATAAAAAATCAACTCTATTAGGAAGAACTCAATGTCCATTCCCCTTGTGGTCTCGTAACAGAATACTATTGAAACTACGGGGGAGAACTCACCATCAGTCCCTCTTATGGTATCATAATGCAAAATATAATACACACTCTAGAGAATCCCTCAATGTCAATTCCCCATATGGTCTAACTACACCAGGTTCCCACATCCCTGTGTAATATAATCATACACAAACGATATCCATAAGCCCATGTAATCTCAATTACTACAATTCTAAGCAGCTATAATGCATAACATAGGCATTTATCCAGCATCAATTAAGAAATAAATTCTAACCTAATTAACATGGTAAGGAAAAAAGTTCTTCCTCTTAGATAACCTGGACCAAACTTCCATTAACCTTCAAACATGGAAGGACACCCATGGTGTGTCCCCTAAACAAGTAATTTCTCATAATATATCAATGAAAATCCTTAATATATTAATCAATCTAAGGAATATGATAATAGGGTTCAATTAAATAACATGAATTACTCGAATCATGGGTAATAATCACTTAGGCATATATAACTCAAAGACAAACACTGAAAGGAAATAAACCACCTACCTAGATGTTGTATGGTGAACACTATTGAATGTCGGCCCTTGACTCGTCCTTGAACATTGGAAGTCTACAAAAAGGTAAAAATCATTTAACCTTGAATAACACAAGAGAGAGGAGAAATTAGTAAGATATACACTTGGGAAATAGAGTTCTCACCGGTGGGGATCCAACGCACTCGAAGTCATCTCAATCAGAGCTCGGATGGAGAAACGATAGACTCTAGAAGATTATTGATCATACGTCACTGTATTGTAGGTGAAACATGAATAATAAATGAGTTTTAGAGATGATACATGACCCCTATATGATTAATCAAATAAAAAGAAAATTACAAGTATGTTCATTTAATATACACGCCGTGTACTATGCTCAACCGGGCCACACATTAGGTGGTCCACATAGCCATGAACTCAGTCGTTACACCACCAGTAGATGGCTACACAAAAAAACGAGGTACACGGTGTGTACTCAAGAGTACATGGAATGTACATTAAAATTTTCCAAAATAATCATTTTTCCTAAAAAATTTCCAAAATCAAGATCCATACATAAAAAGAAGATCCATGTTCATACAATGTGTATTTTAAAAAAATATCATTGTGAATAGAAAATATGGATCATACTTTGAAATACTAGCATATGACTGATGTAACATCCCAAGTAAGTAAATGAATAATAGATATTTTTATCTATGTCTATTAATGATTAAGATAGTGTTATAGAGGCTTAAAATGAAAATAAATACAATCTTATGCATGGAATACACTAATATTCTTAAAAGATTGTTTTAGTGCCTTTTGATGGCAAACCATTTTTGAATCTATATTTTGACAATTTTATAAACTATGTTTGTCAAAATAATATTATTCTTTATGATTGGGACATCAAAATTTACCTTGTGTGAATTTTTGGTATTTTTCTGACAATGTTCATTTTTTAATGAATAGTTAAAAATACTGCATTTTACATCAAAACTGCTTTTTAACCTAATTTATTTATATGATTAGATTATGTTTTGAATTGTTTTTGAAGTGAAATTAGAATATATTTTTACCATTTTATCCAATGGTGGTCATTGGAATCAATTTCACTTTGAAATTAGACTTAAACTGGTGTCAATCTTTTGATACTTATTGTTTTGTAAAAACACGTTTTTTGCTCTGGCAGCGGGAATTAATTATTAAATTAATTAATGTGACTTATATGATTTGAATTTTGTAAAATATACTTCATTTTTGAATTTGGAATATCAAATATAGCTTAGGGTGAATTTTTGGTAATTTTCTGAAAAACATCAATTTTTGATGAATAGTGAAACCACTAAGTGGTAATCGAGCAAACTGATTTTTCAGTTAAATGAAAGTTTACCACTAATGTGTATTGAATTTTGAAAATCCGACATACATGGTTGTCATTAAGAAGTAAAATGTGGTTCAATGAGATTAAAATAATTTTTTGGTGAATAGTAACTTATTAAGTTTTTAATCGCGATTAGTGGTAATTAGTGTAGTTTAAGGTATAAATAATGCTTTAATAATATGAAATGACATAGACACATGTCCCAACCTTATTGGTTCTGTCATGGCCGACCAAGAAAAGCCATGGGTCAACTTGGGGACCCCATGGAGACATTTTGGTTGGGAAATGACATAAATAACTTTTTATTTAATGTAAAAGTAAAAATGACACAAACATAATACGTTTTACGAAAACAATTTTTGCATGGGGTTATAAAGATCAGATATTTTATTACAAATAGTCATTTTAAATCTAAATAGATTTCCTACATCATAGTATTTTTTTATGATTTTTAGACATCAAATAAATTAAATTATTTATGACATAATAATGATGCAGCGATGACATCATTATTTGACGATTTAAATAAAATGGAAAGACAATGTAAAAGCTATGAACTACACATGGGAAAAACCAATTGTATGAGTGGATTTCGAACCCTTATCACCTTATCCACGAATTATATCAATATGGAACCTTTTAAAACCGAAACACATTTTCAAATAATGTAATATTTCTTTACTTTCCAAAAGTACCCCTCCTCTCCTCTTATAAAAGGCCCCCACCTCTACCTCATTTCACACACTCCTCAAGCCTTTGGCTCGGCCAACCCCTGCCCATTTACTCTCTCCACATCCCTATCCTCATCCTAGAGGATTCCCTTTGAGCAGAATCCTTTCAAAGGAAGCCTTTAGGCTCAAATCAAAAGAAGTTACACTTTTTAAGGTAATTCATTCTATCATGTTCATTTGTATTATTTTGCTTCTCCAACCCCCTAAACTCTTTTTATTTACTTCTTTTGTAACAACACCAGTATCTTCAATATACTAGGATGTTGTTATAATATTTATTTGAGCTACACTCTCACACAACTACATCAAATGGTTAAAGAACATACGGTTTCCGTGGATGGCGAAATTCTGCCTCCCGAAACGATGATTGTTCAATACTCATTTAACACCTTCAAAGGTGGCCATTATGATGTCACTATTTTTATATATGATATATAATATGTTTATGTTTTCCTTAAGCTTCTGTTTTTTTTCATTTTGGGCATACCTTTATGGTTTCCATTATGGGTAAACACGATATCTTCATTTTAGGAAGTGCGGACTACCGCCCCCTCAAAGTGATTTGATTCGTTAAATACCATATGTGGGACATATAAAGGATGGAACTATGATATTATATATGATATTATAGTGGAATTATAATATACCTTTATATCATTATGATTCCATTCTATAAAATACGAAATAGAAATGAAAGTAGCGTTCATGTGTACGTACGGATTACCGTCTCCATGAACGGTGCATTTCATTTATTACATCTAAATGATTATGTAATATTATAAATGCATGTATGTACTGGATATATATGACATATATGATATCTACATCATGAATACCATTCTGGATATAATGAACCTTTGACCAAATTAACAACATGTAATGTAAGAAGTCTAAGAACCAAATACCGACAAAATGAACATTATTAACTTAACTGATTACATGATGTTCATAACATGGTATAAAAGGAATAATGAACTTGAAAAAAGATTCATAATCAAGTAGAGATTAACTCAAGTTTATTATTCAGGAGATCAAAGAACGGTCGGGTCAAGTCGGATACGAGGTATGGGACTTCGTCTCAATCTCCTTTCATTGAGGCATATTTTGTTTTATACACAACTTTCTTTTATACGGTGTATAAACCCCTTTGACTTTTACGTTTCTTCAAAAGGAATCTTTTTTATATGAAGAGTTTACTAAACGACAAAAGGGAATGTTTTTGTTGTACGTATGCGGCGACAATGACTTCTCCGCCGTCATGACCGTTATTTGAGTTTCGGCTTCCTCTACAAGCCAAACCTTCTTTTTTAAAAGAAAAATAAATACTATGTTTTACTTTTCTTTTATTTTGGTATGGAAAATGGTTTTCACAATGTTTTTGTGTTGTATTGATATCTTGTGATTGAAATGTGGAAATTTTATGTTTCCTTTATGAATGTTTTATGTCATACGATTATGTTATGGTTCATGGGAATTATTATGAAGACGGTTGGTTCCGTGATAAACTAAGGGCGGGTGAGCCCGATATAGCTCTCCAATGCATTGGGTAACGCACAGGAGTGAAACATTAAGGTTTCTCTGAAGAGATTTTAGGGAATATACTGTGATGGGTATTCCAAACATAACCAAGAGGGTTACTCCCTACGTAAGAATGTTATGAATGCCTCAAGTTACCTTTATGTCTTATGATTTCAATGATTTATTCATGATTTGATGAGGTATGTTAAAGTGATTATGTTTTATGGGTAAAGTATGATTTCACTCTTATGTATGTATGTACCCATGTTTCCTTTCCATGTTTTTATAACCCATACTGAGTTTTTATGCTCATCCCAAGTTTTTGAAATGTTTTTCACAGGTCAAGGGAAAGGTACATGATAAGATGATAGAGTCAAGGATGTGTCAAGAAATAATCCATGTTTTATTTTAAATGTGTTTCCATTGATGGGAAAGAAGAATACTATCTTTATGTAACCACTTTGTTTATATGTGGAATGTAATGCATGTTTTATGATCTAATTCTCTAAAACTCTAAACCCGAAAAGATCCTCAATGTGTATCTTGTAATAACTCAAGATTAAGTAAGGTTTAAGGCTGGGGCCTTATAGTTGGTATCAAAGGTCGGTTTAGATAACTTTTGGAGTTAGAATTCTATTAAATGATTATCCAAAAATATTTTTTTTTGAAATGATATAGCATTTAAAGATTACCATGTTGCTTCATCTAAGACATGTTTGTTCAGAATGGTTTTCCGCAGAGGAAACAGGGAAGCAGTGCTAGGAAGGCGTACAGAAGGAAATAACCTTCCGAATCAGCATCCTGAGATGGTCGGAATTGGAACTCAACAGTTTGTTGCAGTAATGGCGCAGTTGACTCAAGCGATAAATGGCGGTGGTATCCATGCACGAGATCAGTCAGATCAACCACAGAGGAACATGTCAGTGGTGGAACATTTCCTGAGGCAACATCCACCATCATTCAGAGGATCATCTGACCCTATGCTAGCTGAAGGGTGGATTAAAGCACTGGAAAAGATTTTTGATGTCATGGGGTGTTCAGACAATCAAAAGGTTAGTCTTTCTATTTACCATTTGGAGGGTGAAGCAGATCAGTGGTGGTCTATGGTTAAAAATATTAGGGACGCCGATGAGATTGATGCTCTTGACTGGGATGAATTTAAAGGTATGTTTCTTGAGAAGTATTTTCCGAAGGCTGTTCGACTTAGGATGGAAAAGCAATTCTTGGAATTGAGGCAAGAGGAAGACTCAGTGGCTGCCTATGAAGAAAGGTTCACTCGATTGGCAAGGTATGCTCCAAATTTTATCCGGGACCTTGATAGTAAAATCAATCGTTTTTACTCAGGATTAAAGCCAAAATATCGAAGGGCATTAGCTCCTCGTGAGTTTAAAAGTTATGAAAAGCTTGTTCGATGTGCTGAGAAGGTGGAAATGGAGTTTGCAGATGACCAAGTGTTCTATAACAACCAGCAGAAGAAGAGACCGGGGTGGCCGGAGAAAGGTAAGAATTATTCAAAAAAGTCTGATGGTAAGAGAACTAAGTTTCCAGTTTGTGATAAATGTGGCAAAAGGCATGCTGGGGAATGTCTTCTGAATTCTGGGAAGTGCTACCGATGTGGTAAGATGGGACATAAGGCTCGTGATTGCACTGAAAAGGATCGAGGTGAAGGTAAGAACAAATTTGATTTACAGTTAGTGAAATGTTATAAGTGAAATGAGATGAGTCACTATGCAAATGAGTGTCCGACAAGGAGCTTGAGTGATGGGAAGCAGTTAGACTACAAGCAGAAAGCGGTGGTGAAATCATTTACAACTATTTCAGCAGATGTCGGGCCATCAAATGAAGTTGTATCATGTACTTTGTTTGTTTTTTCAGATTATGTCAGTGTGTTGTTTGATTCGGGGTCTACACATTCTTTCATCTCTGAAACCTTTTCTACTAAAATGGGAATACCATCTCAAGAAATGACTCCCGAACTATTGGTAAAAACACATGGGGGAAGTGTCGAGGCAAAAATAATTTATAAGAATCTTCCTATCCTTATCTGTGGAAAGAACCTACTTGCAAACCTTATTGTTCTACCTCTAGTAGAGTTTGATGTTATACTGGGTATGGATTGGATCTCTATTTACCATGCTAAGATTGACTGTAGAGCTAAAGAAGTTTCTTTTCAGAAAGACTTTCAGTTTGTTTACAAGAATGAACCCTTACTTTTGATAACATATCAAGAGGCCGAGAAACTTGTAAAAGATGGAAATGAATGTTACCTTGCACACGTCGTTGAAAATAAAGGAACTGTTCAGATTAATGATGTGCCAGTGGTAAATGAGTATCCAGATGTTTTTCCTGATGAGTTGTCTGGAATAATACCAGATCGGGAAGTTGAGTTTACTGTTGACTTAGTTCCTGATGCTAAGCCAATTTCAAAACCCCCTTATCGAATGGCACAAATTGAACTTTTAGAGTTGAAGGAGCAATTGCAAGATTTATTAGAGAAAGGTTTCATTAGACCTAGCACATCACCATGGGGTGCTCCTGTTTTATTTGTTAAAAAGAAAGATGGTTCTATGAGACTTTGCATTGATTATAGAGCCTTGAATAATATCACTGTTAAGAACAAATATCCTTTGCCTCATATCGATGATTTGTTTGATGAGCTCCAGGGAGCTCAGTTTTTTTCAAAGATTGACTTGAGATCGGGGTACCATCAGCTGAAGGTAAAGGAGGCAGATATTCCGAAGACCGCGTTCCGTACGAGATATGGCCATTATGAATTTGTAGTAATGCCTTTTGGGCTAACCAATGCACCTGCTGTATTCATGGACTTAATGAATAGAATTTTCCATGAGTTCTTGGATAAGTTTTTGGTGGTTTTCATTGATGATATTTTGGTGTTTTCTAAAAGTAAAGAGGAGCATGAAAAACATTTAAGGGTTATCTTGCAAACCTTAAAAGAAAAGAAACTGTATGGGAAATTCAGTAAGTGTGAGTTTTGGTTGCAACAAATTTCTTTCCTTGGTCACATTTTTTCTAAAGGTAGAATAACTGTTGATCCTGCAAAAAAAATTTGTGGAAGAATGGCCAAGACCCACAAATGTAACCGAGATTCGTAGCTTCCTTGGATTGGCGGGATATTACCGAAGGTTTGTTAGAAATTTCTCACGGTTATCTAGTCCAATGACTAAGCTAACTCGGAAGGGTGTTAAGTTTATATGGACAAAAGAATGTGATGATTGTTTTCAGGAATTGAAAAGAAGATTGGTGAATGCTCCAGTTTTGGCACTACCTTCCAGGAATGGTGATTTTGTTATATACAATGATGCTTCATTGAAAGGACTTGGTTGCATCCTAATGCAGAATCATCAGGTAATTGCTTATGCTTCACGACAGTTGAAAACTCATGAGGTAAATTACCCTACACATGATTTGGAATTAGCTGCTGTTGTTTTTGCTTTAAAAATTTGGAGGCATCATTTGTATGGAGTAAAGTGTGAAATATATACCGACCACAAAAGTTTAAAGTATATATTCACTCAGAAAGAGTTAAACATGAGACAAAGGAGATGTCTGGAATTAATCAAGGATTATGATTGTACAATTCATTACCATCCGGGAAAAGCAAATAAAGTGGTTGATGCTTTGAGTCGAAAAAGTAATGCTTCATTAACAATGTTGCGTTTAGAACGTGATCCTTTGGTTAAGGATTTGATGAACTTTGGCATAGAATTTGTTGGTGCAGGAAGTCCTTCTGTTTTGTTTCAGGTATCAGTGAGATCATCTCTATCAGATAGAATCAAGCAAGCACAGAAGCAAGATAGTGAGTTGTAGAAAAAGGTAGAGCTGGTTCAGAAAGGTAAGTTTCCTGAATTCAACATTGATAATGATTGTGTTTTGAGATTTGGGAAGAGATTGTGTGTGCCTTGTGATTCACAGTTGAAGAGAGAGTTATTATGTGAAGCTCATAGTTCTCCGTTTTCAGTTCATCCGAGCAGTACTAAGATGTATAGAGATCTGCGGGAGTATTACTGGTGGGATGGAATGAAAAGAGATATTGCTGATTTTACTGTGAAGTGTTTGACTTGTCAGCAGGTTAAAGCAGAGCGGCAGTTACCAAAAGGGATGCTTCAGCCTTTACCAGTGCCAGAGTGGAAATGGGAGAATATATCCATGGACTTTGTAGTTGGATTACCGAAGACATCTCTAGGTAATAATGCAATCTAGGTTATTGTTGATCGCTTGACCAAATCTGCTCATTTCCATGCTATACTAGATACTTTCTCTCTTGATCAACTTTCCCGTTTGTATCTTAAAGAGATAGTCAGGTTACATGGATTTCCTCTCTCCATTTTATCGGATCGTGATCCCAGGTTTACTTCTAACTTTTGGAAAGGCCTTCAGAAGTCGTTGGGTACTGAGTTAAATTTTAGTACAGCTTTTCATCCTCAATCAGATGGGCAGTCAGAATGAACAATTCAGACATTGGAGGATATGCTACGGGCTTGTTCTATGGATTATCAGGGAAGTTGGGACCAACATCTTTCTTTGGTTGAGTTTTCATATAATAACAGTTTTCATTCCAGTATACAGATGGCACCATTTTAGGCATTATATGGGAAGCGGTGTCGAACTCTAGCTTTTTGGGATGAAGTGGGTGAAAGAAAGTTGATGGGACCAGAATTGGTAGAATAGATGGCAAAAAAAGTTCAGCTGATTCAGAAACACATGAGAACAGCTCAGAGCAGGCAGAAGAGTTATGCGGATAACCGGAGGAAGGATCTATCTTTCGAGGTAGGTGATCATGTTTTTCTCAAGGTTTCTCCTTGGAAAAGTGTGATGAGATTTGGTAGGAAAGGGAAGTTGAGTCCAAGGTTCGTTGGACCATACGAAATTCTAGAGAGAGTTGGATCAGTTGCATACCGAGTGGCTTTACCTCCGAGTTTATCTCAGGTACACAATGTTTTTCACATTTCGATGTTGAGAAAGTATATGCCAGATCCATCTCATGTTTTGAGTCCAGAGGTAGTTCAGCTGGAAGAGAACCTATCTTATGAAGAACAACCGGTCCAGATTATTGACCACAGGGAGCAAGTGTTACGGAATAATGTGATTCATCAGGTAAAGGTTTTGTGGAAAAACCACATGATTGAAGAGGCAACATGGGAATCTGAAAATGCAATGAGGGATAAGTACCCCCATTTATTCGATAAGTAAATAAATTGCGGGGACGCAATTTTCTAAAGGGGGGAAGGATGTAACATCCCAAGTAATTAAATGAATAATAGATATTTTTATCTATGTCTATTAATGATTAAGATAGTGTTATAGAGGCTTAAAATGAAAATAAATACAATCTTATGCATGGAATACCCTAATATTCTTAAAAGATTGTTTTAGTGCCTTTTGATGGAAAACCATTTTTTAATCTATATTTTGACAATTTTATAAACTATTTTTGTCAAAATAAACTTATTCTTTATGATTGGGACATCAAAATTTACCTTGTGTGAATTTTTGGTATTTTTCTGACAATGTTCATTTTTTAATGAATAGTTAAAAATACTGCATTTTACATCAAAACTGCTTTTTAACCTAATTTATTTATATGATTAGATTATGTTTTGAATTGGTTTTGAAGTGAAATTAGAATATATTTTTACCATTTTATCCAATGGTGATAATTGGAATCAATTTCACTTTGAAATTAGACTTAAACTGGTGTCAATCTTTTGATACTTATTGTTTTGTAAAAACACGCTTTTTGCTCTGGCAGCGGGAATTAATTATTAAATTAATTAATGTGACTTATATGATTTGAATTTTGTAAAATAGAATTCATTTTTGAATTTGGAATATCAAATATAGCTTAGGGTGAATTTTTGGTAATTTTCTGAAAAACTTCAATTTTTGATGAATAGTGAAACCACTAAGTGGTAATCGACCAAACTGATTTTTCAGTTAAATGAAAGTTTACCACTAATGTGTATTGAATTTTGAAAATCCGACATACATGGTTGTCATTAAGAAGTAAAATGTGATTCAATGAGATTAAAATAATTTTTTGGTGAATAGTAACTTATTAAGTTTTTAATCGCGATTAGTGGTAATTAGTGTAGTTTAAGGTATAAATAATGCTTTAATAATATGA
This sequence comes from Viscum album, assembly GCA_963277665.1. Lineage (NCBI taxonomy): Eukaryota > Viridiplantae > Streptophyta > Magnoliopsida > Santalales > Viscaceae > Viscum > Viscum album. The sequence goes on from OY728127.1 coordinate 927,162,061, forward strand.
AATGACCTAGAAACATGTCCCAAACTTATTGGTTGTGTCATGGCCGACCAAGAAAAGCCTTGGGTCAACTTGGGGACCCCATGGAGACATTTTGGTTGGGAAATGACATAAATAACTTTTTATTTAATGTAAAAGTAAAAATGACACAAACATAATACGTTTTACGAAAACAATTTTTACATGGGGTTATAAAGATCAGATATTTGATTATAAATAGTCATTTGAAATCTAAAAATATTTCCTACATCATAGTATTTTTTTATGATTTTTATAAATTAAATAAATTAAATTATTTATGACATAATAATGATGCAGCGATGACATCATTATTTGACGATTTAAATAAAATGGAAAGAAAATGTAAAAGCTATGAACTACACATGGCCAAAACCAATTGGATGAGTGGATTTCGAACCCTTATCACCTTATCCACGAATTATATCAATGTGGGACCTTTTAAAACCGAAACACATTTTCAAATAATGTAATATTTCTTTACTTTCCAAAAGTACCCCTCCTCTCCTCTAATAAAAGGCCCCCACCTATACCTCATTTCACACACTCCTCAAGCCTTTGGCTCGGCCAACCCCTGCCCATTTACTCTCTCCACATCCCTCTCCTCATCCTATAGGATTCCCATTGGGCAGAAGCCTTTCAAAGGAAGCCTTTAGGCTCAAATCAAAAGAAGTTACACTTTTTAAGGTAATTCATTCTCTCATGTTCATTTGTTTTATTTTGCTTCTCCAACCCCCTAAACTCTTTTTATTTACTTCTTTTGTAACAACACCAGTATCTTCAATATAATAGGATGTTGTTATAAGATTTATTTGAGATACACTCTCACACAACTACATCAAATGGTTAAATAACATACGGTTTCCGTGGATGGCGAAATTCTGCCTCCCGAAACGATGATTGTTCAATACTCATTTAACACCTTCAAAGGTGGCCATTATGATGTCACTATTTTTATATATGATATATAATATGTTTATCTTTTCCTTAAGCTTCTGTTTTTTTTCATTTTGGGCATACCTTTATGGTTTCCATTATGCGTAAACACGATATCTTCATTTTAGGAAGTGCGGACTACCGCCCCCTCAAAGTGATTTGATTCATTAAATACCATATGTGGGACATATAAAGGATGGAACTATGATATTATATATGATATTATACTGGAATTATAATATACCTTTATATCATTATGATTCCGTTCTATAAAATACGAAATAGAAATGAAAGTAGCGTTCATGTGTACGTACGGATTACCGTCTCCATGAACGGTGCATTTCATTTCTTACCTCTAAATGATTATGTAATATTATAAATGCATGTATGTACTGGATATATATGAAATATATGATATCTACATCATGAATACCATTCTGGATATAATGAACCTTTGACCAAATTAACAACATGTAATGTAAGAAGTCTAAGAACCAAATACCGACAAAATGAACATTATTAACTTAACTGATTACATGATGTTCATAACATGGTATAAAAGGAATAATGAACTTGAAAAAAGATTCATAAGCAAGTAGAGATTAACTCAAGTTTATTATTCAGGAGATTAAAGAACGGTCGGGTCAAGTCGGATACGAGGTATGGGACTTCATCTCAATCTCCTTTCATTGAGGCATATTTTGTTTTATACACAACTTTCTTTTATACGGTGTATAAACCCCTTTGACTTTTACGTTTCTTCAAAAGGAATCTTTTTTATATGAAGCGTTTACTAAACGACAAAAGGGAATGTTTTTTTCATACGTATGCAGCGACAACGACTTCTCCGCCGTCGTGACCGTTATTTGAGTTTCGGCTTCCTCTACAAGCCATACCTTCTTTTTTAAAAGAAAAATAAATACCATGTTTTACTTTTCTTTTATTTTGGTATGGAAAATGGTTTTCACAATGCTTTTGTGTTGTATTGATATCTTGTGATTGAAATGTGGAAATTTTATGTTTCCTTTATGCATGTTTTATGTGATACGATTATGTTATGGTTCTTGGGCAGTATTATGAAGACGGGTGGTTCCGTGATAAACTAAGGGCGGGTGGGCCCGATATAGCTCTCCAATGCATTGGGTAATGCGAAGGAGTGAAACTTTAAGGTTTCTCCGAAGAGATTTTAGGGAATATACTGTGATGGGTATTCCAAACGTAACCAAGAGGGTTAATCCCTACGTAATAATGTTATGAATGCCTCAAGTTACCTTTATGTCTTATGATTTCTATGATTTATTCATGATTTGATGAGGTATGTTAAAGTGATTATGTTTTATGGGTAAAGTATGATTTCACTCTTATGTATGTATGTACCCATGTTTCCTTTCCATGTTTTTATAACCCATACTGAGTTTTTATGCTCATCCCATGTTTTTGAAATGTTTTTCACATGTCAAGGGAAAGGTACATGATAAGATGATAGAGTCAAGGATGTGTCAAGAAATAATCCATGTTTTATTTTAAATGTGTTTCCATTGATGGGAATGAAGAATACAATATTTATGTAACCACTTTGTTTATATGTGGAATGTAATGCAAGTTTTATGATCTAATTCTCTAAAACTCTAAACCCGAAAAGATCCTCAATGTGTATCTTGTAATAACTCAAGATTAAGTAAGGTTTAAGGTTGGGGCCTTATAACTGATGTAATGTTGATTCATATATATCAACAATAATTTAAGGATTATTATATGAAGATTCCAAGTTAATATGAACCCTTATTCTTGGTGTTGGATCACTTTCAGCGACTTTTCACTTTAAATACAATGTGACCTCTAAACTGTACTTTTGCTCATAACAAGTAGTTGATGTGTAATATTCACAAGATGATTGTTCTTACAAATTTGAAATGAATTGAAAATGTTTTTTCAATATTCTCACACCAATCCAAGCTCATCTTCTTGACTTCTACTCATACATGTTTTTTATTTATTTATTTATAAGAGTTACAAATATAAAATCATATTTATTTTTATATAAATAAAAATAGGAATCAACGTTATTTGTGGATGATTTATAAATATAAAAAATCACTCAAGTATCATTTTCTTATGATCCCACTTCTGTTATAATTCATATTTGTAGTTTTGACCCTTTTACATATGATAGGTAATTTTAAGAAAAATAACATGTTTTAATGTTTATTGGGATAACCCCATGAAATGAAGGCATCAAATTGATGTGAGGTTGGTCCTGAATGATCTGAAATTATTTAATCATCATTCACCAATTTTTATAGGGAAATTTAGACACATTTTCCTTTTTTGATCATTTTTCGGAGAGTAGTCATATTAATAAGAATGATATGGTTAGATGCTCCATTCAATCATACAAAGTAGTTCTTTTGTTATATTTGTTTGTGGTAGATTGTTATAGATCATAAATTACCTAAACATAATTTTCCAATGTTCTCATGCTAATTAGAGATATTTTTCTCAGCTTTGACACATATATGGAAAATTTATCATTTATTACTATTAAATAAAAATATAAAATCATAGTTTCCATTATATTGAGAAATATATGATTCGGATTGATTCATGACTAATTCGTTTATAGCACAAATTAATAATGGATTTCTTTCATATGATTCCCTATCTGTATGAAGTCCAATTTTTGTTTTTCATCCCTCAATGGGTGATAGGTATTTTCTAATAATATTAATAACGTGAAAAGATACTTTGGATCACTGTTTCCATTATATCATTAATAAAATGCTTCAGATTAATGTGAAACTAATTCTTATTAATTATAAATGACTCGTTTATCAATTCCAATGCTCCAATTTCAATACAAATTCATTTTCTCGATTTTTATTCCCTGAGGAATGATTTGTAATTTTTTTTAAAATAATATGGTTAAATGAATCTTCTGATCGTGATATGTAATCTTGGAATGTGATGGTCATGTACATGATTCATACATATTAAAAATGATTTTTCAATCATTATCATTTGTTTTAGGGAGAATTTGATTTCATTTTCTCAATTTTTACCCATTTTAGGTTATATGTCACTTTAATAGTAATGAAATGGTTAGACAACATTTTAAGCCATTCTAATTTACTCATCAGTTAGATTAATGAAATTATATTTTTATAGATTATAAATAATTCAGAGATTGTTTATCTATGATATCTAACCAAGGTGATCTCTTTTTCTCGGTTTTTTTCAACACTTAGGTGATTTTTAATTTAATAAAAAGAAATAACAATATGAAATCATTGTATCTATTGTACCTAGGAGTATAGTAATCTATTGATGAAAAAGTGATTACAAAGGATATGTAATTATTGTATCATTATTTTACAGAGTATCCTTGTTTATAAAATGTTTTCAGTTTTAATTTTACCTCATGGTGGTTCATATGATAATTTAATTGAAATATGAAAGAGAAATAAAATATTGGCTAATTAAAATTAATCAAGTCATATGATTGACCTGAATTTGATTATATTACTTGAAATACTACATTTGGATAAATCAAATATATTTTTATTATAATCCAAACTCATTTTATCATTTTACCCATTTTTATGTTACTTTTCACCTTATAAAGAATTTGAAGTTCAAATAACATATATTTTCATTCAAAGTGATTTGTGTTCCAGATTGATGTGGGGTTGGTTTTTACTAATCCAAAAAAAATTGAAGATTATTTTCCTTTCTTATCATATCGGTCCCTTATTGTTTTTTAGGTTTTACCATTAAAAACTGATATATTATTTATTAATATGTATTGATTATATGAAATTAGAGTTACCATCATTCCCAAAAATCTATGAATTAGATTGAAACATTATTGATTCATACAGAATGAAATAGAACAGTGATTGTTTTCCTATTGTTGGATGTTAATAAATAAGACACCTTATTGGTTTTTACAACATTAATGGTGTCATTATAATAAAACTATTAAGGTGAAATGCTAATGTAAATCATATTGACAATTCTAAGCACCATATTGGTGCACAGTTGATTCCTATAGTCTTAAAATATTATAAATTCATTATCATAATATATTATAAAATTTAAAACATGTTTTTTTAGTTATGACACCATTTAGGAGACATTTCACTTTATAAAAAATGTGACTGTAAAATGAAACTTCTGATTATACCGATAAATTGGGGTATCACATCGATATGTGGTTGGTTTTTAGAAATAAAAAATTAATTAAAGATCATTTTCATATGTTTTCACACCAATCATTTTTATTTTTCTCATTTTTAACCATAAGACATGTGATCATTTATAAAAATCCACAATCACTAAAATCCATTATAAAAACTAATAATCACAAAAATTGAGAACATATTAAATGAAATAAAATTATTTATTTTAAATTAGCATAATTTAAATAAAAACCACATAATCACCTTAAACCACATTTATCTCAGGGTGGTAATTTATAGGAAATTAGTTTTAATAATAAAATAATGTATAAGTAAAAAATTAAAAGTAAAAAATTAAAGGTAATAGGAAACATAAAGCAAAAAAATTGAAATGGTAATAATGATAGATTTATTAAAAAATGATGTATTTGAGGAACATAATACAAGATAAATGAAAAAAATATAAGAAATAATGAAGAGTATAAAATAAAATACTCTGTAGAATATATATGTATAGATGAATAATATGAAAAAAATGAAAATTTTATTTCAAATCCTAACGAAGGATAGTGATTAGAAGTAATAAAAAATATTTGATAAAAGAACTAGAAGTTAATGGGTAAGTCGGTGTAGAAAAATATGCATTAAAAATATGAAATAATAACGTAAGAAAAAAATAAAATCCACAAACATATTGAAATTTATATGTTGAAGAAAACATAACACTGGGAAAATATAAACCAAAATGGAAACAAAAAACATAAATATAATAAATCGAATTTCAAGGATCTAACTAGAGATGGAGCTGAAATAATATATATGAAAATTATGAATGAAGGATAAAGAGTGTGAAAAATATGATGAAGAACATGGAGAATAATATAAAATCTATAAACAATAGGTAGGTTCCTAAATATAGTAGAGATAATGAAAATATAATAAAAAAATATAAAAACAAAAAATAAGAAGGTATAACAATAGTGATAAAATAAATATAGACAAAAACATATAAGTCAAAATACATGTTCCAAAGTAAAAGTATGATTTGAAGAAGAAATAAGAATACAAGTATAAGAATGATTTTAAATAAATGTAAAAGAATAAGTAGAATCATTATCCAAACAATAATCCATAATCTAAATGCATAATAAGTAGGAATATGTAAGAAATAATTATGATTGAATCACTGAATCACGATATAGAAAGTGAAGTAAAATACTAAATCCAAAATTTAGAAGGAGATGCAAAAAAGTTGATTGGAAGTTGAAGAAAAAAATGAATTAGTGGGAAAAAACAATTAATAGTAAGTAAATAAGAAATTTAAAGAAAATATATGTTGAATAAAAAGTAAATGTTGATGTTATTAGGTAATAGAATAGTAAAGGAAAAAGGAAGAGATAGAGTTAGAGGTAAATGGAAAATCTAGAAGACAAAATAAAGAAGAAGAACTAGAATTAACTATAAATGAAAAATACATAAGACTCAAAATTAAATGAAAAACACAAAATTAATGTATAAAAAAACAATTAAAAAATGAAATAAAAAAAATTAATATATAAAATGAATTTGTGGAAACATTAATAACACAACAAGAAGTAAAATAAAAGTCTTCAAGGAATAAATGATAAGGGGAAGATGTGGAATTAAGTCAAAATAAAATTTAGAAGAAGAGATGAAATAAAAATAAAAATTCTAAAGTAGTAGATTGATAAACCACATGAAAAGTAAATAAATTTATGCACAACTAAAAGTGAGAGATTAACAGACAAGAAGGGGGAAAAGCAGAGAGAATAATTATTAAGAAATAAAAATAGAAGTAATAGGAGATAGAAATGATTGAATAAGGAATCATAAGTAATAACTAAAACCAAATTATAAAACAATAAATGTTAAAAACATTAAAAAAAAATCAACTCCCATTGTATGAAGATTTAAATGGATGTAGATTCACAAATAAAAGATGAAATAGTTTAAAAAATAAGTATAATAAAATAATAATAATTGGAAATATAGGAAGATATAAATAAAATATAAAAAATTTAAATTAGAAACAATTATAACAAATCTAAAGAAGAAAATGTTAGAAGCCAAAACTAGTAGTTTAATCTAATGTAGCCAATATACTAGAAGTAGTAGTTGGATTTGAAGTAAAAGTAGAAGTTAAAAACTATAGTAATAGTATAAGTAAATATCGAAAATGAGAAAAATGTATCGGTAATTATATTTGAAAATATGGAAGTAGAAACCAAAATTAGAAAGATAATCCATAAGCATGAACATTTTATAAAAATCTATAAGCTAAATAAAATGAAGAGTTGAAGTCATATGCAGTACCTAGAAGTATTATAAAATGAAAAATGTTCAAAAAAAGAAAACGTTCATATGAAATCATAAAATAAATGGCCATATATTGTTAAATAATTTTTTACTTATATTATGAAACAATCCATCAAGTATAGATGAATTTTTTGGCACTGACAGTTTAACACTTAATCTTTAACACTTTTATATCTAAAAACATATTTTCTTGTAATTATAATCACGATGAATGTTATATTAATATAATTTATCATCATTAATGTAAAATATTATTTAATGAATAATTTAATCTTATTTAATGAAAATTTATGGACTCTTTCCAAACATTACCCCTTTAAAGAATGATTTTTTTTACATTTAAATTAGTAAAAACATGATCTTTTTAATTTTTAAAAAAATTACTTCTCTTATTGATGAGGAATATATTGAATGATATAAAACATATATGATGTTTAGTTTCCTGTTATTTATCTACCAAAGATGTTTATTTGATAGGTTTACATCATTTGACACTTTTTTTACATTGTAATAAAAAAAATACAATTTTCATCATTTGGAACAAAACACAAGTCAGACTGACATGCATCAATTCTTACCAGCCAAAAATTAATCAAAACATGTTTTCAAATATTTTAATCACAATATATGGTTTCTTTATTGGTTATACCCCTCATATTATTGTTTTAGAAGAAATTAAAATAAAATAAACTTTTTGGGTCATTATGTACACACCACATTTTGAATTGTTATGTGCTATATTCATTCAGATTAAAAAAATTCACCAAAATGAAAACTTGTTTTCTCAATTTTGAACCTCTTTAATAATAATGTTTAAGTAAAATGGAAGATTCAATCATTTCAAGAAATTTATGTGTCATAGTGATTTTTTTTGGTTCATACATATCAAAAATGACTCAAGTATCATTTTCCTAAGAATTCAATCCAATCTGAGCGGAATTTATTTGGTTTAACATCCTATTTAAAGGTGGGTTTAAAAGAAAGAATAAAATTTTTTAGAAGATGAATAGTCAAATTTATGGTTAAATCAATTAAAATGGTGTTATCAAAAATAATCATAGTTTTAGTTAAACACATTCTAAATTATGTGAGAGTTAACTACACCTATAACAATTAGGAATAATAACATTCAACATATATATTCACCATTATTAGGGGATATATTAATACTATGATAGTTATTATTGGACCAATAAACTAAATGTTTTCCATTAATGTGACAAGTTATAAAAGTAATTTCCATTTTTATTCTATAACATATTAAATTTATATTTAAATAATTTTTGTCAATTAAATTATATGTACATGAAAAGAAAATTAAATGTCAAAATATAGTATTATAAATATAAATAATTTAAAATGTCATAGTGAGGGTCAAATGATATCACCCTTCCCTCCCAAGGGGCCATTGACTAGGTTGTTTTGAAAACGCCCCCATGTGGTTCAACCAATACAAATAACTGAATGTTTCTACATCTCTATGGGTCCTATCTAGATTAGTATTCCCACTAAGATAATCCCTACTGATTAAAAGTATTTTTTGGATCAATATATTTAGTTTATATTTCAGTGCAAACATGTTTAATCAATTTAGGCACATTTTTTATTTCTTTTCAATATAATAACATATTTGAATTAAAAAATAAAATTTCCATCATATCATGAAGTTTTGGTGCAATATTATTCTATGGTTGATTAAGAAATAGTTGAAAAGACTTGATGAGAATTTTTCATGTTTCTAAAATAATATTATCTCGTTTTTTTATTTTTACTCATAAATGGGGAATTATTCATTTATTAATAGGTTTTCACAATCATAAATAATAGATTCCATCATATCAAGAAATTTGGGAATTATATTTATGCTCTCGGGATATCTATCATCATAGATAAATGGGGAATCATTTTCCTAAATACACATGTTAATGTAAATTCATCTTCACTATTTTCACTCCATGATGGGTGACATGTAATTTTAATTAAAAATTATAGGTTAAATAATACTTTGGAACATACCATCCAATCTAGGTGCCACATTATCCTGTTTTTGATTCTAAAAAAAACATTAACATGTGGATCATTCAACATTGATTGTTAGAAAATATGAAATTGTTTTCTCACTTTTAACCCCTTATTAGATGAGTTTTCATTTAACAATAAGGATACAATAAAATAATATTTTAAATTACATAGATTGATTCAGGTGTTGGATTGATGTGAAGTTGGTTGGTATTGATCTAAACTAACTATCAGATTTTATTCCCTATGCTTTCATGCAAATATGATGTTACACCATTATACTTTTTGGAAAACAATATTTAATATAATATATTATACAGAATCCTAAGATTATATGATAATTTAATTCAAAAATGATTGATGATCTATTTAATAAAAAATAAATCTTTTCTCCTTGATAGCTTATGATTCCCACAACACCAGGTTCAAAAAAATGTGACACTCTATTAAAATATTATTATTTAAACATAGACACATTAATATACTAATTAAGTTGGTGGGTATTAATAGGATTAAATAAATTATATAAGTTATTTTTTTACACAAACATATATAATTATTTCAATGGTAATCTAGTTTCTAGAAATATAATACGAATATTTTGAATGAAAATAAAATATTTTTTTTTGTAAAAAAATATTTTCCAAGAAGGCGGTTTAGTATTTCATTGAACATATAATTGAAAATTACAATTTAACAATTTCAGAAAATATATTCGAAAAAAAAATTATTTTTCTAAATCTAAATGAAATATTTATCTTTTGTACAATTTTTGGGATTTTTCTAAAAACTCATATTTTTTTATGAATGTGTAACAATACTGATTTTTTAAAACTATCTTTTTATTATAATTATTTAGTTGATAGATTATATTTTTAATTTGTTATAAAGTAACATTAATTTAAAAAATTACAATTTACCTAATTAGGTTTTTTATTCAATTAATTGTTTAATTTTTTATATGAGAAAACATTTTAGTCTTTATTAATTTTTTCATTAAAAAATAATTTTAGACACATTTGTGTGTTTAATTGTAAAATAAATTCTTCCAATTATATGAATAGAATATATATATAATTGGATAAAATATTTTTAACCTAAATAATTAATATTTTTTAATAAGGTCAGTTAAACTTTTTACATTAATCGATTTTAAAAATAGAAAAAATTAATCAGAACAGTTTAGGAAAAAAATAGATTAATCATGGGTTATACTATGAATATAGGTAAAAAAATGGCCTAAATTTTTATGGAAAACCCATTTCATGACATATTTGGACCTTATACCTTATAAGGGTCGAGATTTACTCATCATTGGAGGCTTCTAGAATTATAAAGTCATTGAGATCACTTTATCATTTTAAAAAATTCATGTGTGTCCTCTGCCCCACTTATAAAAGGCCACCCCTCTCCACCACTTCACACAATTTTCTTCGATTTTGTTCACAAAATCTATATTTATGTCTCAGACATACTTCCCTCTTAAAATATCATATGACATATTTTTATTAGGAATCCCTCCTAAAATGTATTTAGGATTAAACCTAATGTGGTTCTCCAAAGAAGAGGAAAAATTCTTCAATTTTTTTATTTATTTTATTTATTCTTCCAAATCCTTAAAATAAAAAAAAATAATATAATAACACCAATATAATATATATAATTTTATCTTTTTATTTTAATTTAATAACCTATATCCATCACCACATCCATCAAATTGAAAACAATATTCTCAATCGTGTGTACGGTAGACTATCGCCTCATGAACCCTTGTAATTCGTTTTCCTTAACAACCACTAAAGAATTTATATAATGCATTATTCTTCATAATTATATGAAATATATGAATGTTCTATACTTATAGAAATATTTTATCCTAAATACCTTATTATTTTTTACTCTTTTAGGGGAGATAACAATGCTGTTCGTGGGTACACGAGACTATCATCACACTAAGTGATGTGATTTGTTTTTTTGAATATTATAATCAGATGACTATGGAATAGGAAACCCGGTTCCTATAAAATTTTGTTAATAAAAAATTAAATAAAACAAATGGGGTTAAAAAAGGGGGTTAACAACGACGCATATACACATCACCACATGCATCTGCATCCAACAAACCACAATAAAGGTTGGTGTTATAAATGACCGTAATGAACTAGAATCCTAAAATGAGAACTTCGGAATAGAATTTTCAACCTGATTGTCCTATCTATTTTATTCTTATATAGTTATCTCTAATAATTTTTATTCAATATTACCATTATCACTTCCATTTGTACTCTAAATGATTGAGAAAATATTTTTTAAAATAGTTGATCTTATTTATCTCTTCGATCGAAACTTATTTTTTTATTCCAAATCAATTTTTTCAAAATATGTTTTAGAACAATATTAAAATTATCCACATGATTTATAAAAAAAATTTACCTTGTTTTTACTATTTAAACAACATTGTGATTGGAGAATTTTCATAATGTTTTTTAAAAAGTATTTTTTAGACAGTTTACACTACTATGAAATGAATTTTTTTAACATATATAGTGTGTATAAAGGTACACACCATATGGAACACTAATTGCATTGATGAACACTTTTCATTTTTATAATGAAAATTATTAAGGAAATTTCTTTCTTACTATTCTTGAAATTTTTTATTTGTGAATGTTATTTTCAATTATAAAATGATATTTTGCTAAAGGTTTATATAATGTAATTTTTATGTTATTTCTGTTCATTAATGAAAAACCCACATATATTAATTAAGAATCATTTGGAATATGTGATAATGAAAACATAATTATTATTTCATTAGATTTTTTATGAACATTTATATATTGGATTTACTATTTTGATACCATTATCCTTATTACTCAAAATGTTTAATGATTGTGATTATTGATTGGGGTAATTTTTATCATTTTGTATGTTAGTTTTTCAATGTGAATGTTTATATTTATTTTGTTTTACCCATTTCATATTAAGAATTAATTATAATTTTTATGTGGAAGGATGTTCCCATTATAGCCTCTCGATGCATCTCTAAGTCTAATAAGAAAAACTATCTTCGTATTTTGGTTAGGGACTGACACATTAATATCTACTCTCTTAGAAGAAGAAATTAATGACATGTTTATGATGTTTGATAATATTCATTACCTTGTTATTAGATTATTCATTGATGTCAATGAGATTACCCAATTTGTTATAATATCTAGGGAAATTATTCTTGATCATCTATATTATTTCTATGGAATTATATGATAATTAGTTTTTCCTATCATATAATTATTATTCTTCATTTTATTTATTAAATTGAATGTATTCTTTATTTCCATTTCCCTATTTATAATTTATTATGTATTCTGGATATCTTCTATTGTAAGCATACCCTTACATAGCATCTGAGCTCACCCCTTTCTTATATTTTATTTTCCTAAGATACATGGAAGTGTTTTATGATGGACAAGAAGTGTTATTCTATGTCAAAATATATATTTCTCCATGAAAAAACATTTTTTATTTTATGTGTTCAATTGTAATTTATTTATGTATTTATCTAGATTACCAAGACTTCTAAACAATTTTATCCTATGTAATGTGATTCCATGTGTCTAAGGTAAATGTAATTAAGTAACCAATGAATCTATGATACCAGGGTCAGGATATTTATGTTTGTACTCATAGGATGTTTAGTAGAAACCATTGGAATCATATTTATAAAAAATCATTGATTTGGGAACATAAACCTATGACAGAAATTTAGGATAAGTATAGAAGAATATAATTACTATTTTTGAAAGGTATAGATTATATTTTTTTTCTTAGTAATACATCCATTTCTTGATACTACAGGTAGATGTGGTTCTAGAATAGATTTACTTAGGGGTAATACCTTTGAAAAAGTCACATTTAGAATCAATCAAGCATTACATGGTACCAGAAAACATTCCTTATAGTGAACCTAGTTTGACACTCCTGATGAATTATTTTGGGTAAATTACCATTTAAATTATAAACTATTATGAAGGATTTTGAATTTTTTTAAGATTTAAATGCTTTCCCAAGGAAACCTTGTTTATTAATATGATATTATATATGCATAAATTTTTCAATTTATGAAAATTATTTCAATATTTTTGGGATGATACATTATGTTTCATAATATTATGATTTACTATAGTACATTCCATTATTTAAAAGTGGAATCTTATGGAATGAAAGTTAACTATATCAACTCATGTACCCCATTCAGGGATATACCTTCACTGAAAGATAATGATATTAGATGTAATTCTTTACATATAACAAATAAAATTAAAACCATTTTTGGGGAAAATGACTTAAGTTATAATAAATATCTCTTCCATTATGATGAATAATGGTGATCCACCATGAAATGGTCGTTTTACCTCCCTATTTATTCTCTCAAGGTGTCCTTAAATCCCAATGTCCCAAAAATCATGTTTTAGAAGCTACTCCATAAGTTATGGGAACCTTTCACCCTCCTCTTTTTATCAACACATCTTTTATGTTATCTCTTTGAACATCCATTATCATATGTTGAGGTTTGATATTATGTATCCCTCTTACTTTCCATTTTATTTACATAATATTAGATACCTTTTTTTCTCCCATTAATTCATTTAATGAAATTTTAGGTGACGTCGATAGACTTCTGGATTTTCATAAGGGGTCTATAACCTTTAATTTCATTTTCAAGTCCATGTCTTTTATTTTTATTTCCTCATCTCCTTTTATCCAAATGTGGTGATAAATCCAGTAACTTAAAAGTCATGTATTTTTTTCATGATAAAGTAATAATTCTTCATAATCATTCTTTTCCTTTTTTATATATACTAAAATGAAAATACCTTCTAAGATGTGATAATTTACCCCATTCAAGGACGATGGGTTTTAAATTTCTATTATCATCTTAAATTATGGTCAAGAAACCATTTTCATGGTTAAAAAAGACAATAATATATGAGTTATGTCTCATCTATGGTTATTGAATCATTTTTACACACGGTTTTGATATATAAAACATGACATGTTCCTTGTGGTCAAATACCGCAAATTAACCCAAACGATTATCATTACATAATATATTTAATGACTCATCTTCATGACAAGTAAACAAATGGAATTTATAATCATGTAACCTCCTAAAGATTCACTAATAACATAAAACCCAAATTTTGGACAACCATCCCCATTTTTACATGATTCTCCGAACATGAATACAAGTGAAACGACCATATTATCCATGGAAGCAAACAGACCTGAACATTGGAATTGTACCTTGTAACCAATAAAAAGGTTATGAATGAACTCAAAATGGTTTTACTAAAACATTTTGATATATAATAGGTTCTGTAATTATTAATTAATGAACCTAATTTGATCATTCAGGACATTAATATCAAGTGGAGAGCATCATTGGACATAAGGTAAGGGATTCTACCCAAACCATATTTATTCCTTCAGGTTGCTCTATCATTATTTTTACCCAAAAGAAGTTGTATATTCCTTTTACGATAAGATTAAAAGTTCTTGGTATATTCTCAAAATATAAGATTCAAGATCCATCCCTCATTCTCTTTTGGGGATATACAAGTGTTCAGGTGATTCACTCCTTAATTATTCCCGATAAGCAAACTTATTTTAAGGGAACATAAAAAATTCTTACCCAATTTCAAGTGCACTATATCATATATTTAAATCCACCATTATATTTATAAAATTAGTCTTTTATTGTGAAAACCATCCTGGTTCACTTTTGGTTTTGTATAAATGATTTTCCCTTTTCTATTTTAAAGTCTCAATAGTATTTTCCTTTAAAACTACTCCAAAGTGTTTTAATGCTAAAGTTTAATAAATACATTTAATATATATTGTCACTTATTTTTGACATCACATACCTTATTATATTCCCATTTTACCTTATTAACATTAATGTATGTTCTAATTCCATTCTATTGTGTACAATTTAATATTACACCCATTTATTATTCTGTATGACATGATTGTGTTACCCATTTCATTCCATAGGTAACCATATATTTATGAATGATTGATTATACATGGTTATTTATGTGGAAATAATATTACTAAAAATTTTCATATTGTTGTTCCTAGATAGCGCACCGATGAATTGGATAAAGGTAAGTCTCATGAGATGCGATGTGAAACGGGGTTGAAGGTTATCCCTGACCCATACTACTATGGAAAATGGGATTGGCGGTTAGCCTTGACTCATACTAAAGTCATGTTTTATGTTTCTTCCACATTTATACCATTGTATTTTTATATGATCCCATGTTTATATGTTATGATTCCGTAAGTTCCATTCTTTTGAAATCATTATTTCATCCGTCTTAACTCATGTGCTTGAGCTTTAGTCTTATGTTCATTCCCTTAATGGGATTTTTAGCTCATTACATTGTTCATGTGTCTCCCCAGGATATCCTATGTATATGTATGAGGACAAGGGAAGTTAAGAGCTCATTTTTGAGATTAAATAAAGAAATTTTTTTTAGCCCCATGTTTTACATTTTATGTATGTAGTTTTCAATGAAACTAGACTTCATGATCCTAGGCCTGTACTCTGATGTATTTTTATTCTTAAAATCATGTAATGTTATATGTAAAAGGCTAGTGTCTCTACAGTTGGTATTAGAGGATGGCCTAGTTGTTTTTTGAGATTAGGAATATATCACCTTAGTGATAAACTTAAGGATGTACTAAGCATAAGAAAAAATTCCAATATTTTTGTGAGTATTGAGAAAGTGGTTTGTTAAGAAAATATATCCCAGTTTGGACACGAGAAGGTAGAGGCGGCTCGAGCAAAGATGTAAATAGGAGTAAGACACGAAAACACCATATTTAGCTGCAATTGAATGGTAACTAGTGCATGACAATGGGTCTTACGGTACTCTCTGTTACAACACTTCCAAAGGATATGATTTAGTAGATTAATGAGAATAGTACAAATCGTTATTATGGGAAAAAAATACCATATGAATATATGTTAAGAAATAAATCTAGGATAACCTAGAGTTAAACCTAAGGAATCACAAGTTATGATATACTTCTCTTTTAAAAGAATATCTAATTATATTAAAAAGCTTCATTTTATGTTCAATAACTATATATTCAATCTATTTAATTGTATGTTACTTTTCATAGTTAATGGTGAGAAATAGGAGAACATGTTCTGAAGATCAATGTAAAAGGGAATGTGAAGAATATCCAAATGATATTCATAATATGATGAGTGCGGGTGGTAAAATAATCATGACAGTACTTTCTCAGATATCTCTAGTTATGAATAATATATTCAATCATGTGGAACACCCTCCTCCTCCATGAAGCGAAAATGTTTCTGTATAATCCTTCATAAAGAAAAGGCCTCCCATGTTTAGCATATCTTCTGATCCCCTCCCCCTTGAATAGTGTATTAACTCCATTGAAATTATATTCTCTGTCTTCAAGTACTCAGAAGAAGAAAAAGTTTTACAAGTGGTCTATCATTTTGATGGGGAAGCTGATCAGTTGTGGACACTATTCAAGAATACAATTTCCCAAGAGAAAATTGATTCCATGGATTGGGAGGGATTCAAGAGGATGTTTCTAAATAAATATTTTCCTCAAACACTCTATCTCAAGTTGGAAAGTGAGTTCCTCAAACTCATGAAAAATGAAGATGAGTCCATTGTGGAATATGAATAAAACATTACATGGATTGGAAGGTATGCCTCTGGCTTTGTTAGGAACACCTAAATCAAGGTGGATTTCTTCTTTAGTGGAATAAATCCAATTCTAAGAAAAGTTTTGGCGATTATAGACTTTTACAGTTATGAGGATATTGTCTGTTGTGCCCTTAAGGATGAAATGAATATCGGAGACTCTTAGTGTTCTCGTGGGCCCAGTAACATGAAAAAAATGGAGAACAATATGGGTGGTTCGACAAACAAATCCCATGATAGAAAAAACCATGAATATCCCACAATTCAAAGTAGTGGGAAGAAGAATATTAGAAACTATCTAAAGGGAACCATTAATTGCATCAAATGTTGAAATTTTGGTCATATGGATAAAAGAGCCAAAGGGATATGAAAAATCTCACTAACGTGGAAGAAGGAAGGAATTTTGAGGCCAACGCTTAGGTAGTGGTGAAGAGTTACAACTGGACGGAGCATGGGAATTATTCAAACAATTTCTCTATGATAAGGGTTTTTAGAGTAAATCAACAACAACCTCCAAGGAAACAAGGAAGGGATTCTACTATCACTAATGATGAGGTGGTGCTAGACAATGATGTGTTAATAGGTACTCCAATTATTCATTCCAGAATAGCAAACATACTATTTGATTCTGGTTCAATGCATTCTCTCATATCTAGGAAGTGTAGTTGAAATATTCAACCACCACATAAAATTATGGAGGAAACATTATCTATGAGAACACCAAATCAGGAAATTATTCCATCCATTGTTTATAAATCCTATCATGTTAATGTTTGTGGATAGAGCCTCCGAGATAATAATTTCATACTTAATTTAGTGGAGTTTGATGCTATCTTGGCCATGGATTTTCTATCTTTATACAAAGACCACATCAATTGTCGGGAAAGGGAGATCACTATTCACATCCAAATGCATCCTCAGATTCTTTACAAGTGTAAGGAGGAAGATGAATCTCCTTTAGAATCATCATCTCATGTGTGGATATTGCTGCGTTGTGAAAAGAATATCTAGCTCAAATGTTTGAGGCAAAGGAGGGAATCAAGCATGAAGACATGCCCATCGTGAGGGATTACCCTAATGTATTCCATTAAGAGTTTCCAATTTTCATCCTGATTGAGAGGTTGAGTTCGCAAATGAAATTTTCCTTGGATCTCTGCCTATCTCAAATACACCTTACAGAATGGCTACTGTAGGTATAGAAGAGCTGAAGAAGCAGTTACAGGAGAATCTGGAAAAGGGTTTTATATTCCTGAGTGCTTCACTATGGATTGCACAAGTCCTATTCATCAAGAAGAAGGATGGATCAATGATCCTCTACATTGATTATCGCACGCTCAATAAAATTACAATAAAGAACAAGTATCCTCTTCCATGGATAGATGACTTGTTTGATCAACTTTTTGGGTCTTTTTATTTCTCTAAGGTGGACCTTCAGTCGAGATATAACCAATTAGAGGTGAGGATGGAGGAGATTGCCAAGACTAACTTTTGAACAAGGTATGTACACATTGAGATCATAGTGATTCACTTCTGACTCACTAATGCTCTAGGAATGTTCATGGATTTAATTAATAAAGTCATTAGAGATTATCTTGAAATTTTTTTGTAGTATTTATTGATGATATTATGATATACTCCAAGAGCAAGGAAGAACATGAGAAGCATTTTAATACTTTGTTAATGATTAATCAAATAAATAAGTTGGATTTAATGTACAGTAAACATGAGTTCTGGATGGAGAAAGTATCATTATTAGAGAATTTTATCTCCAGCAAAGGGATATCTTTGTACCCTTCCAAGAAAAAGGTGATTGAAGAGTGGCCTAGGACAACTTCTATAACTGAGATCCACTGCGTTTTTGGTCTAGATAGGTATTATCGATGATTTCGGAAGAACTTTTCATGATTTTAAAACCCAATGAACAAGCTGACATAGAAGGGAGCAATGTCTGTATAGACTTAACAATGTCAAGTCTGTTTCAAGGAGTTGAAAAAGAGGCTAATCACTGTGCCAATACTCACACTCCCAGAATGTAGAGAACTTTTTATGGTTTTTAGTGATGATTTTAAGAAGGGATTAGGTTGTGTGATAATGAATACTGATAATGTGAAAGCCTATGCCTCAAGGTAGCTGAAAATATATGAGAAAAACTATCCAACACATGATTTTGAGTTGGTGGTTGTGATCTTTGTGTTGAAAATCTCGCGGCATTATCTCTATGGGGAGAAGTGTGAGATATATACTGATCACAAGAGTCTCAAATATATATTCACACAAAAAGATATTAATATGCGCCACCAAAGATGGATAGAACTCATCAAGGATTATGACTGCTCAATCAATTACCATCCCAGTAAGGAAAACAAAGTGGCAGATTCTCAATGTAGAAATGATCAAGAATCTTTATCAATTATGAGAATTGAAAACTATATGATCTTATTAGATTTTCAAAGGATGTACATGGGAATCATTATGGGAGGAACATCACAAGTCCATTATCAAATGATTTCTCAGCCACCCCTCATAGATAAAATAAAGGATTCTTAAAGAAATGATGTAGAACCTATGATAAGGGTGGAAGCTATCAGAAGTGGAAATCCTCTGAGTTCATGATTGATGAAGAAGGTGTAGTAATATTTGGGTCACTATTATTTATACCATCTGATACAGAAATAAATATTGAGTTTTTTAATGACCCACATAGCTCAAAATTATATATCAACCAAGGAAGCACAATGATGTATTGAGATCTCCAAGAGAACTTCTGGTGGGACAACATAAAAATGGAGATTTCTGAATATAGATCAAAGTTCTTGGTTTGTCACCAAGTGAAGGATAAATGACAGAAGTCTAAACGGGATGGTGAAACCACTACCCGTACCAACATGGATGTGGGAGAACGTCACCATGGACTTCTTCACTGGACATCGAAGGACATCCAGAGAAAATAATGCTATATAGATCATTATGGATCGTCTTATGAAGACATATCACTTTATCGTGATTAGAGATGACTTATCATTGGATCAACTCACACAGATATATATCAATGAAGTGGTAAGGCTACATTGATTAACACTATCTATTATATCCTATCATGATCTAAGGTTCACCTCGATGTTCTAGAAAAGTCTTCAACACAGCACTGAACTGAACTTCAGTATGGCCTATCATCCTCAAACTGATGGACAATCTTACCCAACTATTTAGACACCAAAATATATATTGAGAGAATGTTCTATGGACTTTAAAGGAGGTTGGTACCAACATCTATCACTGGTTGAATTCTCCTACGACAATAGTTTCCACTGGAGCCTCTTAATGGAACCATATGAAGCCCTTTATTGGAAAAGGTGGAGAACACCACCATGTTGTGATAAAGTCAGTGGGAGAAAGCTACTAGGACCTAAAATGGTCAAAGAAATAGTGGATAAGGTGAAAATAAGTGAGCATCATATCAAGGTAGCTCATAGTTGACAAAAGGGTAATGCAGATAACTATTGATGAGACTTTGAGTTCAAAGTTGGATACTTGGTTTTTCTAAGCATATCATTGGGGAAGAAGTTCATGTGGTTTATAATGAAAGGGAAGATATCTCCCATGTATATCATCCCCTTCTATATCATTGATTGGGTTGGAGCTATAGACTATCGATTGGATCTTCCACCTACCATGTCCAAAGTACATGATGACTTTCATGTATCCCTCTTAAGGAAGTACATACCAGACACTTCACATGTACTCTCTTCAGAGGTGGTATAGCTGGAGGATGATATTTATTAAAAGGAGATTCCATTCAACTTCTTAGATCATAGAGGTAATGTTCTATGTAAAAAGACTACAAACCATGTCAAGTTACTATGGAAGAACCATAAGTACGAAGAAGAAACATGGGAACTGGAGGATGCAATGAAGGAAAAGTACCAGCACCTGTTTTCAGCCTATAATGTAAACTAAAATTTCGAGGGAGAAATATTTTAAGGGGGGAAGAATGTAACGACCCAAAGTTTTAAATGGAATCCCTTATTATAATTACGTCATATAATAACATGGAGTCAAAACACAATGAACTACTAAGAACTATGTGACCTTTAAACATATGTTTGTTACGTGTGTGTTTTTAAAAAGAGTCATCTACAATTATGATCAATATGTGATTCAGAGTCTGATAAGACAAAAATATTTTTTGATGAATAGTAACATACCCTAATGAATAGTAGAATAACATTATGAATATTAATGAATAGAAAATTGGCCAAAAAAACATAAACTTCACCCCATGAATGTACAAATACAATTTGGACAACATAAAAGTGAAGAAACGATCATAGTGTAAGAATTGGTATTTTTGTACCTTAAAAATAGTTTAATTACAATTTTTTGTTTAATTTAATAATTTAAAATGGAAATTTATTTTAATAAATTTAATCATAAATTTTTAATTTATTGACTTATGGTTATAAGATAATTTTATGAGACATTGATTAATTTTTTAAAGTGTTACAAAATGAGTTATAGTTTTAATGTTGATTTTGTTGAATAAATTATGATTTTATTTAAAAATTAAATTAAAATATTTTGTAAATTTATTTCAAAAAATTGGAGTTCATTTTGGAATTATGCATGTCGAAAAATGGTTAGGGTGAATATTTTAGATTTTTCTATAATACTTGAATTTTTCTTGAATAGTAAAAATATAGTTTTGAGTTTTCTTTATAAGTAACGACTTCATAATGCTGTAATAATAAATAAAAAATTCTGGTAGCCTTATGGATAGTAAAATAAGATATTAGGTGTCCCAAGTGGATAATACCATGGGAAAATACCATTGGAAAGCCCAAGGTTTTACAAAAACCACTACTGAGGTGTCTTTTTAAATTTATAAAATATTGTCTCTCTTTTACTATAAATAACCACTCATCCATTATTTTTTATTTCATTATGTATACCTCATCCACAAATATCTGGTGGTTTTTCCTCTATATGAGTCCTCCCAAGGTGTCCTTAAGCCCAAGGAACAAACCTTCAAGTTTTAGTAGCTACTCCACAAGGAAGGAAACCTTTCACCGTCCTCATTTTATCAACATTTCTTTTATGTTATCTATTTGATCTTCCATTATCATATGTTGGGGTTTTATATTATGTATCAACCTTACATTCCTTTTTATTTCCATATTATGAGATACATTTTTTCTCATCAATTCATTTTATGAAATGTTAGGTGATGATGTTGGGCTGCCGAATTTTCAAAAGGGATCTCAATTTTTTTTTCATTTTCAAGTCCATCTCTTTTCTTTTTCTTTCCTCATCTCCTTTTATCCAAATATAGTGATCACTACACTACCATAAAATATCTTGATTTTTTCTTGATAATGGAATAATTCTGCATCATCTCTCCTTTCCTTTTTTAAATATAATAAAATGAAAATACCATTTGAGATGTGTTAATTTACCACATTAAAGGACAATGGGTTTTTAATTTCTATTATCATCTCCAATTATGGACATTAAAACTTTTTCATGGTTGAACCAGACCATAATATATGTATTATGTCTCATCTATTGTTCTAGAATCATTTTTACACATGGTTTTGTTTTAGAAAACAAAACATGTTTCTTGTGGTCAAAAACTACCAATTAACCCAAACAGTTATCATTACATTATTATATAGTGAATCATCTTCATTCTAAGTAACCAAATGGAATTTATAATCATGTAAACTCATGGATTATCACTAATAACATATAACTCCAATTATAGAAATCCATCCCCATTTTTGCATTATTCTCTAAACATTAATATAAGTGAACCGACTATATAAACAAAGGATGAAAACATACCCAAACAATGAAATTGAACCTCATAACCAATCAAAAGTTTATCAATGAACTAAAAAGGGTTTTGATAAATCATTTTCATTTAGAATAGGTCCTTTAATTATTAATTAATGAAACTAATTTGATCATTTATTTCATTAATATCAAGTGGAGAACCCCATCAGACTTAAGGTAAGGGATTCTACCTGAACCACCATTATTCCTTCGGGTTGCTCTATCATTCTTTTTACCCAAAATAATTTGTCTTTTCCTTTTATGAAAAAATGTAAAATTCTGTGTATATTCTCCAACTCATTATTTAAGATCCATCCCACATTCTATTTTAGGGATGTACATGTTTTTATGTGATTCCCTCGTTAATTATTCCCGGTAAGCATGCCTATTTTAAGGGAACATCCCGAATTCTTACCCAATTTCAAGTGAACTATATCTTCTATTATAATCCTCCATTTTATTTATAAAATCAATATTTTTATTCTGAAAACATTTCTGGATAACATTTGGTTTTTTATAAATGATCATCCCCTTGTCTATTTTAAAGGCTCAATAGTATCTTCCTTTAAAACTACTCCAAAGTGTTTTAATGATAATGATTCATAAATACATTTCATATATATTTTCACTTATTCTTAACATCACTTACCATATTATATAACAGTTTTACCTTATTAACATCCATGTATGTTCTAATTATTTTCTTTCTTAGACACTTT
This sequence comes from Viscum album, assembly GCA_963277665.1. Taxonomy (NCBI): domain Eukaryota; kingdom Viridiplantae; phylum Streptophyta; class Magnoliopsida; order Santalales; family Viscaceae; genus Viscum; species Viscum album. Next base: position 927,185,851 of record OY728127.1, read on the forward strand.
AATGTTACACCCATTTATTATGCTTTATGACATGACCGTGTTAACTATTTCATTCCATGGGTACCCCTTATAATTATGAATGGTTGATTATAAATGATCATTTATGTGGAAATAATATTCATGAAAATGTTATGATGGGTGCACCCAGATAGCACTCCAATGCATTGGGTAAAGTTAAGTCTCATGAGATGCATTGTGAAACAGGATTGGTGGATAGCCTCGACCCATACTACTATGGGTAATAGGATTGGTAGTTAGCCGTGAATCATATTAATGTCATGTTTTGTGTTTATTCCAAATTTATATGATTACATAATTATATGATCCCATGTTTATATGTTATGATTTCCTATGTTCCATGCTTTTTATTTCATTATTTCATGCCTCCTAACTCATGTGATTAAGCTTTATTCTTATGTTCATTCCCTTACTGGTCTTTTTTTATCATGTTGTTGTTCATGTGTTTCCCCTGGATATCCTATGCAGATGTATAAGAACAATGGATGTTAGGAGCCCATTTTATAGATTAAATAAAGAAGAGTTTTTAGCCAATCGTTGAATGTTTTATGTACATAGTTTTCAAGGACACTAGACTTCACGATCCTTGGATTGTAATCTTATGTATTTTTATGCTTAAAATCATGTAATGTTACATGTAAAAGGCTTGGGTATCTTAATAATCCTACCGAATGACCAGGTGAGGCTACACTGTTTTTAGGGTAGAGACCCTTGGAGAGGTGCATGCATCATTTTGACTTGCGTTCCTATTTGAATTGGGTGTTTTTGAGAACATAAAATAAATAATGAATTAAAATAAACCTAAAATTAAATTCTATACTACCCAGGATTATGATTTCCATATTTATCTTTTTCATCTATGGCACCAGGTCATCGGTCTCATGTAGTTAGAGATGTTTAGGCCTTGCTGGATAACCCAATCGATTGAAAAAGTGTTGATCGATCATAAGAGGATGATCAATGGAAGAGAATGCTATCTGATTTTTAGTAGAGGACTCTGAGAATTTATGAGTCTAGTGTTTCATACATGGAGACAGATAGATGGATCGAGGGGCATGTGATCACCTTTATCTTGATATAGGAAATGACATTGTGTGGGGTTCCTTTGGTAGTGAGGGAGATGCGGGCAGCATCACGTCATTGGTGGACTCTATACCTAGGGGAGAGGAAGGAGACTAACATTCTGTGGGTTGATTTTGAGATGGAGTTCTGAGCATTATTTCATTATTCAACCATGAAAGCTATGAAGAGGTAGGAGTTACTCACTCTCCAGCATTGGAGTTTGTTGGTAAGGGATTTGAGGTCATGTTCATGGATATCAATTTTCTACCCATATCACTTTCTGGATGATGGGTCTTTTGTGAGATGTCTAGAGTATGAGATTTTTTCCTTCGCTATAGTACATATACACCCCCTTTACCTTTCTTAATTACTTATAAATCCAAAAAAAGGTAGAGTTAGTTGTGTAGATTCGCTCTCTAGGAGGTCTACTACCGGAAGAAGCCAACCTGGTTCATCTATTTTAAAGGCTCAATAGTATTTTCCTTTAAAACTTCTCCAAAGTGTTTTAATGATAAAGATTAATAAATACATTTCATATATATATTAACTTATGCTTAACATCACTTACCATATTATATAACAGTTTTACCTTATTAACATCCTTGTATGTTCTAATTCTTTTCTTTCCTGGACACTTTAATGTTACACCCAGTTACTCTACTTTATGACATGACCATGTAAACCATTTCATTCCATGGGTACCCCTTATAATTATGAATGGTTGATTATAAATTATCATTTATGTGGAAATAATAATCAGGAATATGTTATGATGGGTGCACCCAGATAGCACTCCAATGCATTGGGTAAAGTTAAGTCTCATGAGATGCATTGTGAAACAGGATTGGCAGATCGCCTCGACCCATACTACTATGGGTAATAGGATTGGAAGTTAGCCATGAATCATATTAAAGTCATGTTTTATGTTTATGCCAAATTTATATGATTCCATGTTTATATGATCCCATGTTTATATGTTATGATTTCCTATGTTCCATTATTTTTATATCATTATTTCATGCCTCCTAACTCATGTGATTAAGCTTTATTCTTATGTTCATTCCCTTACTATTCTTTATTGATCATGTCATTGTTCATGTGTTTCCTTTGGATATCCTATGCAGATGTTTGAGAAAAATGGAAGTTAGAAGCCCATTATATATATTAAATAAAGAAGAGTTTTTATCCAATCGTTGTACGTTTTATGTACATAGTTTTCAAGGACACTAGACTTCACGATACTTGGCTTGTAATCTTATATATTTTTATGCTTAAAATCATGTAATGTTACATGTAAAAGGCTGGGGTCTCTCTACTAAGCCTACCGAATGACCAAGTGAGGCTACACGGTTTTCAGGGTAGAGACCCTCGGAGTGGTGCATGCATCATTTTGACTTGTGTTCCTTTTTGTATTGGGTGTTTTTGAGAACATGAAATAAATAAAGTATTAAAATAAACCTAAAATTAAATTGTATACTACCCAGGCTTAGGTATTCCATATATATCTTTTACGTCTATGGAACTAGGTCATCAGTATCATGTAGTTCAGGAAATATAGGCCTTACAGGATAACCCGGTCGATTGACAAAGGGTTGATCGATCAAAAGATGATGATCAATGGAATAGAATGCTATCAGATTTTTAGTGGAGGACTCTAAGAATTTATGAGTGTAGTGTTTCATACTTGGAGACAGAGAGATGGATCAAGGGGCTTGTGATCACCATTAGCATGACCTAGGAAACGACATAGTGCACAATACCTTTGGGAGAAAGGGAGATGCGGGAAGCATCACGTCATTGGTGGAATCTATACCTAGGGGAGAGGAAGGAGACTAACATTCTGTGGGTTGATTTTGAGATGGAGTTCCGAGCATTATTTCATTATTCAACCATGAAAGCTATGAAGAGGCAGGAGTTACTCACTCTCCAGCATTGGAGTTTGTTGGTAAGGGATTTGGGGATCAAGTTCATGGATCTCAATTTTCTCCCTATATATCTTTCTGGACGATGAGTCTCTTGTGAGATTTCTAGAGTATGAGCTTTTTTTCTTCTCTACAGTACATATACACTCCCTTTACCTTTCTGAATTACTTGTAAATCCATAAAAAGTTAGAGTTAGTTGGGAAGATTCGCTCTCTAGAAGGTCTACTGATGGAAGAAACAAGCATGGTTCATCTAAGGGAAAGGCTACCAGTAATAGGATTTAGGCGTGATGACCTTCTTGGTTATTCCTAGAATGGAACCCACCTACACAGTATCTATTTCGACCTTCAGGTCCTCCTTATTTTCCAATGAACTTGGGTATGAGGTGCTCCTCTAATGCAACCCATATCCATCTTCAGAGTCTATTTTTGGTGGTCTTTTGAGCTTAGTATGGTGGAGATGGATAGGTTTAGTGGCTTCCTCAGTAGTAGTTGAAAACCAGTCTATTTATATACTAGGTACGGTTGGCTCCTACACCACTATGGGGAGACATAGCTGGTAGACACCAACCTATGGGTGTTCGTCAGGGACCTAGACCTAGGCATGGTTGTATAGGAGAAATTAAATATAGGTGAATAAGATATGTAAGTGATCATTTTCAAAAAAACATAGGATAATGTTCAACCAGGGACAATGATTTTTCGAGGTAAAATTTGATTTTTAATATAGTGGCTTGTGTGTTGTTTGATTTGGGAGAATCTCTATCCATTTTTTCACCCACTATAGCCCATTTTATGGATCAATAAATAGATATCCATCTTGTTTCCCTACTGTGGTGTACAGAAAAAGTGGTCAGACCATCTTGTTTGATGTAGGTAGGGAATGTAGACTGATGATGTGGCCACATCAGTCCCATGGGGATCTCTTCATGCTATAGATTCAGCTAAATGATGTCACTCTAATCATAAAACTATTTTATTATTTTCATGTCATTATCAACTTATTTAAAAAGAGATGTGGATGACTAGTGTGTTACTTTAGTCGATGATCGGTGCGGTCAGGTGGGGAGTCAGCGTGAAGATCATCTTCTTTCATTATTTTCCGAGCTATTATTGGAATTGTTGGATACTAAGATAGAAGTTGTTCCTAGATTTCTTGGGGAGTTCTTGTATATTTTTCCAGAGGTGGTTATGACTCTACCCCCTCAAAGTGATGTTTAGTTTGGGATAGACTTATAGCTCGATGCTTCTCTGATTCCAATCGCACCTTATTGGATGTCACATTTTGAGCAGTGGGAGTTGATGGTCTAGATTGACGACCTGGTGACAGAGGGATTTATCCGGCCTACTGTATTATCATGGGGAGCCCTATTGTTTTTTTTCAATAAGGAATATAGTAGTTTGTGGTTGTTCATAGACTACCGAAGGTTGATTTAGGTGATATTCATGAACCCTTACGAACTTTTTGGGATACATGATATTTACAACCAGCCGAGAGGTTCATGTTGGTTCTCAAAGATCGATCAATAGTCTAGATATCACCATTTGAGTGGGAAGGAGGTTGATATGGTGAAGGACTCATTTAGATGAATGTATGGGAACATTGAGTTCATAGTAATGAAATTCAGTGTTATAAATGCACCATCCATGTTCATGGGGATTATGAAATCAATATTTCGTGGGTTACTAGACCGTTTCATCATCTTATTCATCGATGACATCCTGATATAATATAGGTTAGATGAGGAGGATAAAATGAACATTAGAACTATCTTACAGGCACTTAGACACAACAAAATCCATGGAATATTGTCCAAGTTTATGTTCTAGACATGTGAGGTGCATTTAACTGGATATGTGGTGTGATAGAGTGGGGTGGCAGTTTACAAAACAAAGGTCAAGGTCGTTTCTTCTTGGGAAGAACCCATGAATTTCAAGGGGGTTCATAATTTTATCTATGTTTCGGGATATTACCAGATATTTACACCCTATTTATCTTGAGTATCATCTCCATTGTCAACTTTGACTAAGAAGGAACACCATTTTTTGTAGAGTGTGTAGTGTGAGAAAAAGTTAATCTATCTGAAGGGGATGTTGATCATTGGTCCAATTCTCTTGTTTATAGTGTATAGTGTGATGTTTGATGAGTTTTGGGATGCATCCCATATAGGGTTGGGATGCATGCTAATGCAACTTAGGGGAGTGATCTCTTAGGGGTCTAGACATTTATGTCCCCATGAACATAACTAGTCCACCCATGATCTAATGCTTTTAGTTGGAATGTTTTCTCTGATGTTTTGATGGAATTTTCTCAATGGGGATAACATTTTGGTATTCATAGATCACAAGAGCATGAGGTATATATTTTCTCAGCAATATATGAACTTATGATAGTGGAGGTGGGTAGAGTTCATCTAGGAATATTATTTCTTTATCTCTTACAGACCAGAAAAGGGGAATGTTGTTGCCAATTCCTTGATGAGGTAGTTTGGGAATCCGATCATGACTGGAGGGTGATGGGGGAGTTGGAATCCATATTGATAGATACAGAAAGGGATTGTGGAAAAGGATACCTATTTCAGATGATAGTGTAGTATTCTTTGATGCATTAGGGAGAGGAGTCTTAGTGTGGAGTCTCTGAGGTATAGGTAATGTGTGATTTCTTTGACCAGGATATATTCTTGATGTATGATCGATGGATGGTCAGAATTAGATGCACTTATATGAGAGTTTGTTTGTTACATTAGCATTGAATTATGGAGTCCTTCACGGGTTTCATAGCTAACCATTATCGGTAAACCAAGGATTTTCCAAGATGTACCATGGCATGGGGATGCAGTTTTGGTGGCCCAGGATGAAACATGCAGTGGAAGTATTTTTAGAAAAGTGTTTAGTGTACCAACAGTTAAAGGAAAAGCATCATATCCTCTGTGGTTTGTTTAATCCCTGATATGAAACTGGGTTAAAGTGTTTTGACATATCGAAGGACATGGTCATAGGGTTACCTAAGCCTCAAGGAGTCTATGATGTGATCTAGGTTGTAGTGGATTAGCTGAAAAAATCAACTATCTTCTTTTCAATTAAGGTGTTAGGCGTAGTAGATTCCATGGGAAACATGTGTGTTGATGAAGTGGTGAAGTTGAATAGATTTTTGAGATCCATTATCTCAGGCCAGGATAGAAAATTTACCTAATGAGTCTAGAGGGGATTGCATCATGCTTTTGGAAATTAATTACGCCTCAGCACTACATTCGACCATCACATAGATTGGAAGACAGAATGGACTATCCTGGCACTAGAAGATATATTGTGAGCATGATTCTTGGACATTGACGGATCATGGGTACAAAACCTTCCCTTTATAGAGTTTTCATTCAGTAATAGATATCACTCCTCCACTAGCATGGATCCATTTTAATCATTGCATTCAAGACCATGTCTTACACTTTTGTGCTGGATAGAGGACAGGGAGATAGTTTTTCTTGGTCACAAGGTAATGTAGACCATGAATGTGATGTTTTATCATGTTCATGTATAGATGAAAGAAGCGTAGGACTTGAACATATCTTTTTCCAATTATATAAGGATACCCTTGGAGTTCAAGGATGGGGATCCCATGTTCTTGAATGTTTCCCCTCATTATGGGAAAAAAAGTTTGGCTAGGGAAGTATGATTCCTCTTAGATTCATCCGACCCATTAAGGTGTTGGGGTGACATGGTTAGGTGGCCTACTAGTTGTCACTGCCATCATAGTTGGAGAGGATCCAATATTTCATTCACATATCTCAACTCTGTTAGTATCTTCATGATGACTCCCCTATCATTGGCTAGGGAGAGTTGGATATCGAAGAAAACACAACATCCATGGAGTGACTAGTAGAGATCTAGGATAATCATGAGAAGGTGCTTCTTGGATGGACCATTACATTGGTTAACTTTTTGTGGAGACATGGTTCTTAGAGGAGATAACTTGGGAGTGGGAAACATATATGTGTTCCCAATACCCATAGTTTTTTTAGTTTTTACTTATTCTATTTTTCTTTTTATTGTGAGGTTTAAAAACTGTTTACAATTAGATGAGTTATCTCCATGTAACAAGATGTTTTATGAAATACTGAAATATGTAAAAGGGAAGGTCATATTCCTAATTAGGTTACATTAATTTCAATTCTATTAAACCGATTCTGGTGAGTCTGGGCCACCTAGAGTGGATAGTATGTTAACAAGGAAGACATACTTCCATGGATTTCATGTTCAGATATTGTGGTTGTTGTGATGTTGTTTTTTGTCTTCTGATCGGTTGGGTTAGAAGATCTCAGAAGAGGTGTTCTTGGATGAGTATGTTTTCCACTCCATAATTTGAGCAAAATATAGTGGTTATCGTTAAACATTGGTGTGTTTTTTCGGCATAGGTGTTCCAAGAATGGTGGGATCCTCAAGTGATATCTCACAAGGTGGTTGTTTAGACCACTATTTCTATTAGGCCATGTTTTATATTATCAATGACAATTATGGTTTTATAGGTATTTAATGTAATGATTTTTGTCCTCATGGTCTATTACATTTAGGGTTTTAGAGGTTAGGAATGTTCAGAGGGAGTTTGGAGAGGCATGAGTGCTAGAGATTGGAAGTGGGAGGATTACATGCAATGTAATAACGATACATGATGTGAATAACATGTTCACAACATATATGAAAGGGTTCACTACATGAGGATATTTGTTGTTTGAAAAATAAAACAATTCAAGAGGCTATGTGTTTTTATGGAAGTGGACTTTTATGGGTGTCCTGACATGAAAGGGGATTACAAGTCATGTAATCCCCTAACCCAATTTTCTTTTAAATGTTTTCATTCAGCCGAACTATATTTAATTCGGTCATTATCTATTTTTCCTCTCATTCAAGATGATCCATTGTCTCCCCAAGGTTAACTTTATGACCCACACCTTCTCACTTCATTCAATTGAATCTGGTGGTTGTTTTTAGGGGATCTATTATCGATCTTTGGTACATTTTCCCCTTATTTTCATCATCTTCTTCTTGTACTCCCCCCTCAGAATTCAATGCTGCAATTTGGGTTGTCTACAGATGACCATCTGTGATGAATTTTGATGGTCCAGTAGTAATAAATAGGTTGATCAATTTTTCTAGTGGTGAAATTTTCACTTTATGGCTTTCTTAATCTCCCTACAGTGCTCTGGTGAATTGAAATGATTTTTATGGTAGGGTTTCCCCTTTTTTTCCCTTTTATTGTGTATCAAGTTGGAGGGATCTAAATTTTTTTCTACATATCATAGTTGTTCTACCCTAATAATATATAACTAACTGGATAATTAAATTGATAATGGATGTGGGGTGTTTTCTAATTCTTTTTACATCCTTGATCATGTTGTGATGTTGTGGTTTTATAGGCTAAATGCCCCGCAAAAAATTGTTGTCGTTGGTGGTCTTTACTTTTGCACTGAACAAGTTTCATGTTAGTTAGTTCTTATTAAACCTTTGAAAATGGAAATTATTTGGTTATGTATACTTGTCTAACAGATGGATTTATCTAGATCATACAGTTTTTTGATAGTCCCTTTAATTAATCATATTAATTAATTATGTAATTCCTTGTATGGCATCCCAACTTTTATTACATAACACTTCATTGAGTTTTACAAAAAGAGGATCATTAAAGTATGGTGTCCAGGAAATAAGGTACATTATACATGAAAATATATAAAAATATTTTAATCCACTTGAAAGGATTGTTTAAAATTTCATCGTAAGAACAATTATTTTACCTCATAACTTGGAGACATACATCAAAGGAATTGGTGAGCAGATCTCCATGTAAATAAAACAAGTGAAATGCTATACATATGAACTTGATCAATATCAATAAGAACATGGGTATTAAGAGAAATATCATAATAACAATAACAGGAAACATAACTTCAAAATGTGGCTATAATTTTTAATTTACACATTCATAAGAATATGACCATGTTCCATCCACAAGGTGTCATAGACATTACCAAGGTTATTCACCAAGGTATTATAAACTTTTCATCTCTAGAGATTAATTTCTAAACCAAATGAATTGAAGTGATATAATGTTTTACCCTTAATATGCCTTTATTTTCATGTGATCCAAATATATCATAATCAATAATTTCATTTATAACCCCTAGAGAATAATATATATGCGTTTTGTATCAAAATCATGATGTTTTAAAAAGTGCTTAAAAATATGGATTTTATGTCATTTTAAACTGACAGAAAAGAAGGTGGGTTTCATGTATGTCATTCCAAAAAATAAATAATCCATTTTTAATATATATGAATTCCCATACATAATAAATTTGTTTTTTTATTTACAAAATAAAATCAATAATTTCACAAAATAATTAGATATGTTTTGAGACGAAAATTCAACAACACAACGTCTATGTAACAAGGTTTTAGAAAATATTAAAAAGAGATGGGAAAGGGCCACCCACTAATAAATAACTAATAATAAATTATAGAGATATAATAAAATATAAATAAGATCATGATATGGATATATTAATTAAATACCACATGAAAAGGAAAATTGAAAGAAAATAGAAGATGAGATTTCTTTTACGAAAATTTGGCAGCCTAATGGCGCCAATTAAAATTTTTGAAAATGAATTTATGAGAGATAAAAAGGTAAATAATCAAATTTAAATCAAAATAAATGAAATAAGGATAAATAATATAGTATCCCACCATATGATAATGGAAATTCAAAGACATGACATAAAAGAAGTGTGGACTAAAAAGGAGGGTGAAATGTTCCCTTACCTAAAAGAGTATTTTCGAAAACAAAAACATGATGGTTGGAACCATGGGGGATTTTAAGAACCATGGGAGGAATACATGGGAGGTAAAATATCAGAGATTAGTAGAGGAAGTATATGGAATTAAATTAATGAATGAATGGGTTGGTATTTGTAGCAAAAGTTGGGAAATATTTTATTATTTTCCACGGGACATCTCATTAGTGGTATTTGAAAAACCAAGGTATTGCCCATCTTATTTTTCCATGGTATTGGAAAATTGGGACACCTCCTAACATATTTTATTTCTAAAGAGTCGACATGATTTTTTTACATGGTGATAAAATAATTAATGATGTCATTAAACACATCAAAACTCAAAACTGTATTTTTATTATCAACTGGAAAACCAAAAATTTTATAAAAAATTTATAAATTCACCCTAACCTCATATCAACGTTGTTAATTCAAAAATGAATTCCATTTTAGGAAAATAATTTTTTAATAATGATAAATTTAGTATTTTAGAAAAATCTCTACTTACCCAAAAAAATACTAATACTTAACTAATAATTTATGAAATAGCAATTTAAATATGCAATTGTATTACATAGAAATTAATCATGCCTAATTTATAATTATAAATTCTTAATTGATGTTACTATTCCATTTTTCACATTACTATTCATAATGGAAATATTAATATTTATAATTTACTTTTCACCCATAATTATGTTGATCTTACTAGACCCTAAATTTCTTACTGATCACAACCATATAAGACATTTTTTTGATAATCATTTCACATTATTAATTATTTAAAGTATAAAATATATTTCAAAATACACTTTTTTTTATATTCATCAATAATATGTTACTTCTAAAAATTTCTCCTATATTTATTATGACATTTAAAACTCAAAATTTTACTATAATTTGAAATATTATATTTATTTATACACAAGGATTATACAAAATAACTAATTTTTCATTACATATACCCTTATAAATCTTACATAGGAACTACGATTAAGGGGGGAAATGGTGGTATAAACTTTGAGAGGCTCATACAATATTTCCCAAGGGGTGATATTTATAAATTTGAACTTCTCCCATAAGTGATACATTTTATTCTTAACTTGTTGAAGTTCATCTATGGATTGGTTTAGAGTGAAGCCCAGCGACGCCACATACTTACAATGATCTGAAAAATAGGCTTTGTATGCCCTGAGTCTACTAGATGATTCCATTGAATCTTCCTTCTATATTAATTAACAATGATCATTTGTATTTAGAAATAGTAATGATAAAATTATGAGTATAACTTCCAAGAGTCATATTGTCCGATGGTCATATAATAGTTTGATCCAAATAGTCTCATTTTAATTATAATCACTTAATTAATAATTGTATATTTTTTCTTTAGTTAAAAATAAAATCACACACAAATTCAGGAAATTAATATTATTCAAAAGTTTGGGTCATTACATTCATCCCCCATTAAGAAATTTGGTCCTTGAAATTTCAACTCATACCCTCATTAGTGAAATGGTGTGGTTAGTTTCACCTCATATACTCCTCTAGTTACCACATGGCTTCTTCACATTTGTGGTTCCTCCACAATACCATAACAAGGTGAGTAGTCTTGTTGCATAGAACCATGTCTATGTGATCCAAGATCTCTGCCATCCTCTTCTCATAAGAAAGATAAGGTTCTAATTGTACCACCTATGTATTTAGTTCATGTTATGGGTTTGTTATGTACTTTCTCAAGAGGAATATGTGGAATACATCATGAAAAAGTGCTTCATTTTGAGGAAGTGCAAGACAATAAACCACTACTCCTATGTGATCAAGGATTTTATATGGGAAAATGTACCTAGGGATGAGCTTCCCTTACTTACCAAACCTCATGACTAACTTCCAAGGGGAAATTATAATAAAGACATTATCACTAACATCAAACTCCAAGCCCCTTAGATGGTTGTTGTCATAGCTCTTTTGCCGACTCTGAGCAGTATTAATGTGTTGATGGATGGTATGAACCTTTTTTGTCATCAATTTCACCAGATCACACCTAAGAATCTTTCTCTCACCATCATCATCCAAAAAAGTAGGAGTTCTACATCAGTTCCCATAGTGATCTTCATATGGTTACATTTGAATGATTGAGTGGAAACTAGTGTTCTAATAGAACTCATATACATGAATATTTTGATCCCATCCACCATTAAATTCCATTAAGAATGTTCTTAGCATGTCCTCAAATGTTTAAATAGTCCTTTTAGATTTTCCTTCAGTTTGGGGGTGATAGGTTGTACTCAAATTCAATTCGGTAAATAGATCATATTGACGAATTCACCAAAATTTTGATGTGATCCTTGTATCGTGATTGTATACAATAGAAAGTGGAACTCCATGAATCAATACCACTTCCTTCGTGTAAATCCTAGAATGTTGATGAAGAGAGAACTATTAACAAATAGGCATAAAATGGGAATTATTGTTGAGAAAATCCACTATATCCCATATTTCATTATTTCAAGTTGGAATTTCATGGGGGACCAGTGAAAAATTCGATAGTGATATTTTCCCACATCCATGATGGTATCGGTAGAGGTTGTAATATCCCTTTAGGAATTTGTCACTCTACCTTTACTTGCTGACATACCAAGCACTTGAAGTGTAGTTAACATTCTCCCTTTTCTTATTATCCATATAAAATTATCACAAAGGTCCCTATACATTTTTGTGCATCCAGGATGTATAGAGAAAGTAGAGCTATGAGAATCATCCATAATATCCTTCTTTATTTCCAGAATATATAGAACACATAGTCTTGTACCAAATCAATATTGAACTTAGGAAAGATCTAATCCTTCACATCCTCAAACTAAATTTTTAACAAAGGATGTTCTTTTTGAGATTTATTGATCTTATCTAGTAATGACGGTTGAGAAATCATTTGGCATATGGTTGATGATGTCCCTTAACATATAATTCCCATGTCCAGATTTATTAGGTCAATTATAAAAGGATCTCTTTAAATCCTCATCATTGATTGAACAAAATGTTTATTCCTACTTAATGCATCAGTGACATTGTTTTCTCATTTGGGATGATAATGAATTGAACAATCATAGTTATCAAGAACTTCCCACAATCACTATTTTCTGATGTTCAATTCATTTCTTGTGAAATACACATCAAACAATGAAGGCCTGGGTATATATCAAATTTACCCCCATAAAGATAGTGCATCCATTTGTTCATAGCAAAAACAACCACAGCCAGCTCCAGAACATTTGTAGGATTGTTCTTATCATGAGTCTTCAAATTTTGAGATACATAAGAAATCAATTTTTCATTTTTCATGGGGACACACCCTATCCCATTCACTAATGAATCACTAAAATTAATGAATCCTTCTCCACATGTGGGTAGATTTAACATGGGTGTAGTAACCAATCTCTTCTTCAGCTCTAGGAAAATTTCCTCACAACCCTTTCTCCAAACGAACTTGACCACTTTTTGAGTTAACAAAGTTAATGGATTAGAATGTCATGAAATGTTTTCAAAACCCTCCTAAAATTTCTGGGTAATCCAAGGGAAATAAAAATATCAGTTATTGTTGTATTCTGAGTCTAATTCTCAACAACCATTATCATTTTATGGTCCACTTTGATTCCTTCAATTATAGTAATGTTCCCCAAGAAAAAAACTTGTTCAAATAAAAATTCACATTTTCTAAACATTCCACAAATCCTCTCATTCCCTAGAGTTTTAAAAACAACCCTTAGATGATCTTTATGCTCCTTGTTAATTTTGGAATATATCTAAATATCAATAATAAAATCTACCTAAAAGTTACCTAGGTAGTCCGTAAAGACTATATTCATCAAATCAATAAAAATATAAGGTGAATTATTTAATCTGAATGGCATAACGCCAAGATCATAATTCCTATATCTTGATCGAATGGTGGTTTCAAAATATCATCATTTGTCACCCTCAATTGATGATAAACAGATCAAAAATCAATCTTTGAGAAGAATTGATCCCCACGATGTTGGTCAAATTGTTCTCAATTCAGGGAAGAGGGTATTTTTTTCACTATGGTCTCGTTCAGTTCTCTAGAATCGAGAAAATTATTCTCTAGATTTGAGATAAAAACAAGAGTACTTTCCACCACATCATTTATATATTAAACATTAGCTATCGTGCTAGAAAAATAATGAAATTTCTCCCTTGGCCTTTGTTGAGGCAAATGATGATTCCCCTCCACTACCCTCAGATTTGTACAGTGATCGAAAGAGTGCCCAAGCTATCCGTACATATAGAATTGGACTTTAGGTAGGGTCTCCACCAAATTTTATTTGTTTTTAGGGTTTGGAAGTTGAGGCTTCACCTCACTACGGAAACTCTGCATGATTTTTCTATCTTTTCCACACTTGTGTCACTTCTCTCTCATGAAAATAAAGTTCCCTTAATTCTTCTTTCCAAATTTATTTCATGTGGGATGTTGAACTTGCTTTCCTATTCTTCCCTAATATAACTCTTCCCTAATATTGGATCCATTTATCACTTCTATTAATTAGATTTATGATACCATGATGTCTCCTTAAACTCTAGTTTTAATTTCATAGCACTCTGTATGATCTCCTCATAGCTATTATAGTCGCGGTAAGATATATTATTCCATAGATGAGGACTCTATATACTAAAGAATCTATCAAACTTACCATTATGATCCATGAAAATTCATGAGGTGTAATGATAAATCCTTGTTAATTGAATCTCATAGTTTCTAATAGATTAATTATCCTTTTGATTTTTCTCAAGAAACTCCTCCATTTTTGTTCTCATCGAATAAGGTACATACTTATTGAAGAAGTTCCCTCTGAACTCTTCCCACTCTAAAGATTAAAACACCACTCATGGCCACATGTTTTTAGTCAGTTATCACCACTGATCATCTTCTCCTTTTAAGCGATAAATAGCTAGGGTGACCATATCTTTTTATGGACAACATAGCATAGAAATGATCTTATGGATTGAGCTGATCCACTATTCACCAATCAATGGGTCTATAGATCCACTAGATCTTAGTGGTAATTGATGTATAAATGGATCAATTTTAAGTAGTTCCCTTGGTGGTGAAATTGGTCTCTCATCTGGAATCAATTTATTTCCTATAACTTGAGTCAGTTGGTTCATCACCCTCATGAATGTTTCGATTCCGACTTTTATCGAAGGGTTGTCAGTGAATGGTCCATTGTGGTCCCCATTTTCACTATTCCTGCTACTGACCTCCATTTTCTAAAATATGAAAACTTAATGATATTTTTATTTCATTTACAAATCATTTAACTATAAAATAAAAATCATGCTTAAACATATAATGTTTTAACAACAATTACATTTCACAATAAATCCTTCCTAATGATTCACAAAAATATTATGATTATCTATAATAATAACCCAAGAGTGTAAAAATAGGACATAAAAAGGCCAAATTTCATGATCCAGTTCTTGTTCGAGTCACGATAAATGTGGTGTTCTCAGGTTTTACCTCTATATAAATCTGTTCCACCGCCACATCCACTTGTTTGTATACAGACAAGGGATTTATGTATTTAGAAACAACTTATATCATATTTTCTCAAAATACCTAGATTTTTTACTATATTAAAACATTTCTATTGAGTTCTTACTAATTTTGAATATCTGAATTTCCACAAATAACTAAACTATCCATTGATACCAACTATGGAATCTCGCCTTTTACTACATAACTTTTAATTACATTTTACAAACAGATGACCTTTAAAATTCTAATGTCTTTGAAATAATGTACATTATACATGAAAACATATAACAATATATTAATCAAAATGAATGTATTCATGGAAATATCATCCTACAAACATATATTTCACCTCCAAACCTGGAGACATACATCATAGGAAAGGGTGAGTGAAGGCCTTGTAAGGAAAACAATTGAAACAGTATACATGTGAACATGAGCAATATCAATAAGAACATGGGGATAATAAGGAATACAATAATAATAATAACTTGAAACATAACTTTTAAATGTGTATACAACCTATATTTTTGATATTCATAATCATATCAACAAGGTTCATAACTAAGATGTCATAAAAATTACTAAGGTTATTCAAAATGTTATCATAAAACTTGTCATCTCTAGAGATTAATTTCCTTACCCAATGCATTGAGGCACTATCAGGGTGAACCCATGATATGTATTTATATTCATGTGATACACATATATCATAATAATAAATATTATAAAGAAAACATATAGAATAAAATGAATGGGTTTTATATAAAAATCATGGTGTTTTAAAAACTGCTTAAAAAACATGTTTTTATGTCATTTTAATCCCATGGAAATGGAAGGTGTGTTTCAAGTATGTTATTCTGATAATGAAATAAATCATTTTAAAATCTATTTGAATACACTTATAGAAGAGATATGTTTTGGTATTCTCAAAATAAAATGAAGTAATTTCTTAAAAACAAAGATAGGTTTTGAGACAAAAATTTTGTAGTATAACGGCTGTGTAACAAGGTTTTAGGAAACCTTAAAAAGAGAGGGGGAAAGGGTAAATAGCCCATAGAAAAATAAAAATACAGTATAAGAAAAAAATAAAATAGAAATAGGATTAAAGTATGGTTATTTTAATGACATACCACATGAAAATGAAACATGAAATAAAAAGAAAGATGTAAATTCTTTTACCAAAATTCGGGATCCACACAACGTAACATAAAAATTCTGAAAATGAATTGATGAGAGATGAAAAAATGTATATCAAAATAATTATATAAAAATGATAGTAATAAGGATACAAAATATCATATTCCAACATATGAAAATTGAAATTCATAGATATAACATAAAACAAGTGTCGACTAAAAATGAGTGTTAATGGTTCCCTTACCTTGAAGAGTAACATCAAAATAACATGAAGGTTGGGACCTTGTGGGGTTTCAGGGAACCTTAGTAGGAATCCTTAGGAGGTAAAAATACAAGATCTTTGTTGAGGAGTAATATTTAAATAATGGAATGAAGGAATGGGTTGGTATTTATTGAAAAAGCGGTGAATATTTTATTAATTTCCACAGGACACCTCATTAGTGGGATTTGAAAAACCAAGGGCTTTCCCATGGTATTTTCCCATGTTATTTGAAAATTGGGAGACATCATTAAATATTTTACTCCTCATGAGTCGGCCAAAATTATTAGATAATTATTACATCATTAATTATGTCATTAAATACACTGAAACTCAAAAAAAATATTTTTTGCTATTCGCTAAAAAACCAACACAAATTTTAAAAAAAAATATAAATTCACCCAACCCTAATATCGAAGTTATTAATTCAATAATGAACTCCATTTTTTGAAAATAATATTCCAATTATGATATATTTAATTTTTAAGTAAAACTACTATTTACCCAAAAATACTAATACCTAACTAACAATTTATGAAATATTAATTTAATTATGCTATAATATTACATTACCATTCATGATGCCTAATTTATAATTATAATATATTAAGTGAGGATACTATTCCATTGGTCACTTTACTGTTCATAAGGTATATTTTACTATTAATAATTCATTATTTACAAAAAATTATGTAGATCTTATTTGGATTTAAATTTATTACTGATCACAACTATATAATACCATATTTTGATAATCATTTCACATTATTAATCATATTTTGATAATCATTATTAAACGATGGATATTATTATGAATGCCTGGTTTGTGATGTTGGTGGCAAAATGCTATGTTGTGATAGCTGCCCTCGAACGTATCATCTTCAATGCTTGGATCCTCCTCTCAAGTGAATTCCAATGGGGAAGTGGCAATGCCCAGAGTGCATGAAGAAAGTTGATTCATTTAAACCCATAAACAATCTGGAATCTATTTCTAGAAGAGCAAGGACTAAAAATTCCACTGCAAAATCCAAAGCTGGACTCAAGTCACCTGGAATGGGTGATGTGTCTAGGATTTTTGGAACTTCTGTTCTTGGAAAGAAAAGATCCTCTTGGAGCAAAGGGAAACCTGTCATAGTCTGTGGGGCCCGGCCAGTTGAAAAGATCCCAGATATATTCTCAGCAGATGTATCTTGCTGCACCAAGCCTGTTTGTTCAACCCTTGGAGGTTCTTTTAAGGGTGATGTATCACGTGTTGGGGTGGACAATGTGAAAAACCCCGATTTGTCTTTGACAGAGGCTTCAGCAGACAGAAGGTGTGTTGAGGAACACTTGTCTTTATCCAGGATTGCAGATGTAGATCCTAATGATGGTGCTTCTAAGATGCTTGATTTGCCTTGCAATGATTGTGCTTCTGGTGAAACAATTCCTCCATCTTCTTCTGGCAACCAGAAGTCCCAAAAGAGAAAGAAGAAGGTTAAATGTCCTGGCAGACAGAAGAGGATCAACACTGGAAAAGGAAGATGTGCTGTTAACTCTCTTCAAAATCATAGACTTGAAGAATCTTCTGAGTGTCTTGCAAACAGCAAGTCATATCAACACAGTAATATTGTGCACAATGAGTTTTCTGCATTTTTGCCAGAGGGAGATGCGAGAACCCAGAGCATGGATGTCCGTCAAGAAGATGAGAAGGAAGCAACACAATCATCATTGGGTATGGCAGCAGGCAAAGCAGACACAACTGTAATATACGAAGATGATTCTGTGATCGGATTCCAACAGGTTGATCGGGTTTTGGGTTGTCGAGTGCATGTTGATAGCCCAATCAATCCGTGGCATGAATCTGTGACTCTTGGAAGTGATCAGTGTGCTGATGCTTTTTGTATATTAGAAAATCCACCCGCGGCTGAACATCATCGGTGTGATGTAGATTTGGAAGTAGAAGCTTATGAAAATCCTTCCAATGACATTCACTACGAAGCTGATAGGGTGGACAAAGTAAATGTAGACAAGAGATTTGTGACTACAAAGTGTCAAGATTACTTGGGGGAAAATATTGTCCAGAGCATTGTAAATTGTAATGATCAAGCTGAATCTTCTATGATGGATGACGATTTAGGAGAAGCTACTGGAAAGGCGCTGAGAGAAGAAAACAATAATGCTTGTTTGCGGAATCAAGCTAGTAATAATGTTTCAGGAATCTGTGAAAATTTGCTCTTTCATGAAGCCATGGACAGTAAAAAAGCAGACAGTAAAGAAGGGAAGGGAAAGACCTGCACAGATCTGAAAATTCAGAACTCTGATGATAAGGTGGTTTCTTATGAGTTTTTAGTCAAGTGGGTAGGAAAGTCTCATGTTCACAACAATTGGGTGTTTGAATCCCAGCTGAAAGTACTGGCAAAGAGGAAATTAGAAAAATACCGGGCAAAGTATGGGAATTCTATTATAAACATCTCAGAGGAACAGTGGAAGCTGCCCCAGTGAGTGATTGCTTTCCGTGCATCAAAAAATGGCAGGAATGAAGTCTTTATAAAGTGGACTAGTCTTCCTTATGATGATTGCACCTGGGAAGGCTTGGAAGAGCCAGTGATTAAAAGATTTTCACATTTAATTGATCAGTTTAATCGGTTTGAACAGAAGACATTGGAAAAAGACTCCACAAAGGGTCCTTTTCAGAGGAAGAAGGATAATTGTCACCAATGTGAGATTATTAATCTCCTGGAACAACCAAAGGAATTAAAAGGTGGTTCATTGTTTCCTCATCAACTAGAAGCCTTAAATTGGTTGCACAAATGTTGGCACAAATCTAAAAATGTGATTCTTGCTGATGAAATGGGGCTTGGGAAAACTGTATCTGCTTGTTCTTTTATTTCATCATTGTATATTGAGTTTATAATTTAAAATGCATTTTTTATATTCATAAATTATATAAAACATTTAAAAATTTATCCTATTTTATTTTTACATTTAAAAATCAAAATATTTACTATAATAATAAATAAAAAATCTTCTTATACACAAGGATTACACAAAATAACTAAGTCCTCATTACATATCCCCTTATAAAACCAGCATAAGAAGTAAGATTAAGGTTACGGATGGTGATATAAACATAGGGCGGCTCAGACAAAATTTTCCATCTAGTTATATTCATCAATTTGTAATTATCCCAAAAAGAATCCCTTAAAGCATAACGTATTGGGGTTTATCTATGGACATTGTTTATATTGATGCTCAACGATGACACCTTCTTCCGAAGCTCCAAATAATTCGTTTCGCATTTCATGAGTCTACATGATGACGCCATAGACTCTTATTTCTATTTTAATTAACCATAGTCATTTTAATTTATAAACAATAAGCATAACATTATGAGTATATATTCCAATAGTAATATTGTCCAACATTCATATAACAGTCAAAACCCAAAAATCTCATTTTAAATTCACTCAGTTAATTAATAAAAGGATATACTTTTTTTGAGTACAAAATAAGATAACACACTAATTCAGGAATCAAATATTATTCAAAATTCCATGTAATTACACTTTTTTAATATGAAATTTTGTTATACTTTGGTATGTGCGGTGAGGTGTTGTCTGGGATAAATATGGTTGTTTTTGGGATATATATATGGGTCATGAAGTAGTTGTGTTATGGAATGTAGCATGGTTTAGATGGTGGATTAGATGAAAAGTAGACGATACATCAACCTAACCATGTAATGGAATTTGAGGTAGATCGATTGATTGGCTGTGGAATGGATGAACTTGTGTGGTGAAGCGAGGCAATGTGATAGATGTGTGGTGTAGCGAGGCTGAAGGACCATTATGTGGAGATGTGTGACTATATGGGGTTATTTTTTAGGGTTTATTTTTTTCAAACATGACATTAGCTGGATGAGTTTGAATAATGATGGTCATGGTTGATATGAGTGATTCACCTAGAGTTTCTCCACCAGTAGCATGCAGAAATCCTTACCTGTTTCTGGAGACCTATATATCATGAATGGGTATCAAACGTAGATGAATGTAAAGAAACATTTTTTTTATTTTCCCCTTCCAAGAATATCTTTGTTGTGTTTCTTGTAACGACCTGTTTTTGGTAGTTTCTTGATAGTTATGCATTTGATAAATGAATGGTTTAATAATGAATTGAAATAGTTAAATGGAATTTACTAGAAAACATGAAATGGGATAGTGTCTTGTTATGTGGTGTGTGCATTATTAGTGTCTTACCAAAGTGGGGATTTCATGGTTTTATTAGCAATTTTTATTCCATAGGTTGGGATATAGTGTTTGGGAGCATAAATGTATCTATTTTTATTTCCATGTGATTTCTAGATGCACCCACCATATTTGAGCACTACGTTATGATCACCCCCATCATCACAGTGAAGGGTTTCATTTACAAACATCATAGGGGATGATGGATAGTTAGTCTATGGCTCTTCTATGCTCCCTCTTCTAGTAATTGGTAGCCCAAGACTTTTCAGGATGGTTGTGGTGTGGTTGTGAGGCCCAAGTGTCTATGATCTTGGTTTCATTTCCTAGGTGTCTATGATATGAGATTTCATGTAGTTTCCTAGGCTTCTTTAGGATGTGGTTTGTTTATTTCCCTAGGTTTCTGCAGGTGGGATGTTGTGGGATTCATTTGCCTTGGTTCTGGGAGTAGCTCTGAGGGCCAAGTGTGTACGGGCCAGTGGTGGCATGAGGCATTAGGAAGAGTTGGGAAGCTCATCGATTTTTTCTATTAGGGTATGAGCAGCTAACTACTGGGAAGTGGTATTGGTTACACAAACCATTGATATGATTATTATCATATGGCCTTGGTTTTTCTTCTTGAGTGTACATGTATGCTCAACCTACGTTATAAAAATACTTTCAAGATTCCACGAGGTCTACGTGGACTGTATTGGGAAATACTAGATCATATATTTTGATAATTCTTGTTTTTATTATTATCTTTTACTTTTGGTATTTACCTTATAGTTTTTGTTGTACTTATTGATGTTTTTTTAAACATGCATGATGTATGGTTTTTTCATGCATTTATATATATGTCTTGGATTTGTTTCGAGGATGATATATCTTATCAGCTGATCATGTCTATTATAAAAGGAAAATTCCTCCCATTTGGTGAGAATTGAATTCCCTTGGAGTTAGTCAGCACCCCGGGCCAACTGGAGGTGGGACTAGGGGACCTTAACACACTTTCTCAATTTCCATATTTCATGGAGAATCTATTGAATGAGGGTATCATGATAGATATCTAGCAATATTAGATTCATGTTCTTTGGTGGTAGGTTAATAGTGATAAAAAACAAATACTAGATTTCCTTTCTATGTTTTCATGTGAATACGAGATGTTGTTCTCATTTATCACCCCTACATTCACAATAATATAAAATAAAATAAAAATTTCCTTAAATAATGATTTAAATAAAAATTTACAGTACCATAAAAATTTGATCATATTATAATTAATTACTTGTATTCATTTTATAATTTCGATTAAAATAAAACCCCATAATTAACTAAGAGAACTCTTCTATCACAGTTATAATTAATATAACAATAAATAGTGATAATCAGAAGAAAATGTATAAGTAAAAAGTAAAAGGGTAAAAACAAAAGAAATTTAAAATGGAAGGTATTAAAATATAAATTTTAACAGAGATTAAGTTAATTTCAAATCAAATAGAAGTGAAAATGATAATAGTTAAAAGTAAAATATTATAAGAAATAAATATTAATTGGAAAAAATTATTTAAAATGAATATATGTGTATATATATGTATATGAATAAGATAAACTAAAGGAAAAAAATTATTTTGTAAAATATAAAGTGAGATAATTTATAGAATCTATAAATATGTTTTAAATACTAAGGGAATGTGGAATGGGAATTCTATGTAGACAAAAAAATTATGAAATAATTAAATAACAAAATAAGAAAAAGAAAACAATAAACAAATATATAGAAAATTCGAGGTAAAAGGGATTATAACATTATAAATAGTTAATGGAAATTTGAAACTATAAATCTAGGTATCATAAATCAAAATCCAATGCACCAATAAAAGATGGATATAAAATATGAAATGTAAAATTAATTATTGAATGTAAACGTCTAGGAAAATGTATAATAAAAACATGAAGAAAAATCCAAAATATATAATCAATAATGAGGTATAAGAATGTTGTATAGATATTGAAGGTAAAAAAATAAAAAATAATAATGTATAATGTAAAAAAAAATATGTATGCATAAATTTAGAAGTCATAATACATGAAAAAAATTATAAGATGAATTTAAAGTAGATATAAATACAAATAGAAGAATGATTTAATGTACAAGATAAAGGATACCTAGAATAAACAATCAAATCAAAAAACCATAATCTATTAGTATAAGAAGAAGAAATATATAAAAATTAATTTTCCATGTACTTCCAATATAGGAAATAGAGGGAGATGAAAAATAAAAAAATTATAAGTAAGAAGTAGAAGGTAAAAACTATTTTCTAAGTAGAATTGAAAAAAATTTAGATAGATACAACAATATACATTTACTTATGAAAAAGTAATAAATTAAAATTTTAAGAATAAGTAAATAATGAAGAGATGTTTTTGAAGAATGAAAGTGGAAAAACAAATCAAATATAGTTATAGATAAATGCATAATCTAGAATATATAAGAAATAAAAAAAATTTAACATAAGTTGTAGGAGAAAATGAAAAATATTGATGACATAAACGTAAAAAAACCAAAAATAGAATGAAAAATTTAATACGAAAAAAAGTAATCCATTATAAAAAATAAGAACGATTGTAGGAAAATAATTTTTTAAAAAATTAAAAACAATGAGTAAAAGAAACATATAGAGGTCAAAATATAATATCAATAAGTGGAAGAAGATGGAAAAAAATGAAAGATAAAAAAAAAGAAAAAATGAAGGAAAAAACAAAATTCTAATGTTGATTCAACAATAGTTGGATGAGAACATCATCAAAAGGATGAATAATAATAATTGAATGATGAATAAATGAGATGATTCATAATACTAGGGAATAATTTATAAGAAAAAAAATAAATTTAATTAGATAAATGAATTTAATAAAAAATTAATAATATAAAATCTAGTATAATGATATGAAAAATTAGAAGAAGTAAAATAAGAATAAAAACAAGAAGCTTAAAGTTAGAATATTGAAACATAAGTAGAGGAAATGTAAGTGAATAAATAGTTGGAGAAAAAAGTGGAATAAAATAAATAAGAAGAATAAAAATTAAAATAATAAATAATGTTAAAATAAATAAAATTTAAAACAAAAAATTAAAAACCAAAATAAGAAAGTTTAATAATATAAAAGTCGTAGTTTAATCTATAGTAGAAACTAATTTGGGAATAATAGGTTAATCTGAAGTAGAAGTAGAATCTATAAAGTAGAGTCTCTAAAAAGAATAATTCAATATTGGAGAAAATGCAATGGTATGTCTGAACTATAATATACATTTTAAAGGAAAATACAAAACATAATAAAAAACATTAGTATATTAGCATATTTCAAAAGGTGAAGAGAAATTTGTATGATTAGAAATCATATAAAGTACTAAGAAATAGAAGAAATCATGAATGGGTAAAAACATAAAAAAATGATCTTAGGTTATCGTCAAATCACTAAAAATTATTGTTGAATTATTTTTGACAGGTTGGAATATAGGTCCAAAAATATCAAATATGTTGAGATCACAATAAAGGTCATTTTTTGGAACATAATTCTTTGACAATATGTTTAGTATAACTGTTTATTAGTCATTCCAACAACACTACAAATTTTATCGATTTTTGGATGATACATTCTTGTTAAAAATTAATCAAAAATTGATACCCTATGATTTCAGGATGATTCAATTTTTTTTCTATTTCATAAAACTTGATATTTTTTTATAATCTATAGAATTATTATACATTTACAAACATTGAAGTATGTTTATTGACCTATAAATCAATACGAATGAACATTTATTTCATTTCATAAATAGAAAAAGTTTGATATAGGTATAGTCTATTCCTACATGTAAAAAATAAAACAATGGATTTTTTACATTAATTAAATGATAATGTATGTTTGATTTATTTTTTATTACCTATAGATACATGTTTTATAAAGGATTAAAAATATAATAAGTCTTAATTTATTTTATTTTTGTCTAAAGAACATAATTAATAGACATATGTCTAATTCATTCATGTCATATATTTTCTTGGAAATACGAACACGTTAACTAAATTTTTACCCCTATAAAATGAATGTGAAGTCCAAATGAAACTTATAATCATCTATATATATTAAGGTGACATACTGGCATGTGATTTCTTTTCACAGGTCTAAAATGATTCAAACTTATTTTTTACATGGTTTTATGAAAATCTATGCAATTTTAAATTTTTTTCAACCCCCCATTTTTGGGTTTTTTCAATGTAATAAGAATAATGTTTTAAAATTAAAAAATTCCCATTTTATTTTAAAGAAATGTAATTAATAATATCATAAAGAAGAAATGTTTTTGTGAATATATTTTATAAATCAATGAGTGTGTGTTATATACACAAAAGTTTTCTATGATAATATTCATATTCTACAATCACCATCTAGAGTGGAAATTTTTACAAAATTCTTCATTTTTATGTATCAAACTACTAATGCTTCACCTATAAAGTAACCATTTCTAGAAGTAATTTTCCTATAAATTCTAAAAACTATGAAATATTAATTTGTGAAACTCTTTGTATAATCTCATATATAGAAGAATATATTTATCAATTCAAAAGTTGGTATTTTACAAAGATGTAATTTTACATTTCCTTATGAGGATAAATAGATTCCCCCCACATAATGTGTTTAACCCAGTAGTAGAGATAATTCTACTTGATGTGCAATCGAATAAATATCAATTAAAGTGGATTCTTTTTCATGGGATATTTGAATATTAGTATTCCCAACAATTATCCCTAAAACAGATAGAATTCCATTTCCTATGACACTTGAACATGAGTTCAATGGAAATAGATATAAAACCATCACCATCTAACCTATAGGCTATTCCACAGTTAACTTCAAGGGAATCATCAAGTAAAAATTACTATGATATACATTGTATTGATATTCATCAAATGAATTATATGATAGATCTCATTTTGTAACATGAATAGTAACCACCCTCTAATGGTGGTGGTGGAAGTCCCATCATCATCAACATAAACAAGAATTAATATTTCCATCATATATAATAGAGGGAAGAGTAGATCATCGATAATCCAACAAACATAAACATTAATATATTTAATTTGAATTTAGGTGAATTAAATTCAAATTAGATTAATTAAACATTATAAAATGATAAAAAAATAAAATATTAAAATGCATGGGAAAATTTTAAATTTAGAGTTTTAGTAATCATATCATAGACTGTTTATTTCTATAGTGTCATGTGAATGAACACTCCATGGAATGATCTACAAAGTGTATCAAACTAAAATTTCTTCATTTTATTCCATAAAAAACTCATTGTTACATGAAATATATAAATGGAGATTTTAAATTATGATATATATTGTTCATAATATCATCATTTTTCATCTAAAATATATAGATCATTAATATTTTAATTATTAAAATAAATCAATTAATTAAATTTAAAAAATAAATATTTATTAAAAAAACAGTCACTGAAAATCACTATTCTGTTAAGGTGATCATTTGCCAATAAGAAAAAAACATTTAATTAAAAAAGTGAAAGGAACAAAATAAAGGTAATAGAATACGTGGAAAAATAAAATGTAAATAGACATAGAGATATAGTTATATTAAAATGTATTAGATAAGTAAAATGATATGAGTAAGAAAGAAAAATGAAGAGGAAATAATGAATATTTAGAGAAACTATTTAAAAAAGAATATACATTTTCCAAAGAATAAGATGAACTATAAGATCCTGTAGTTTCTAAATATATAGTAAGAGAATGAGTATAAATAATACGAAATATTTTAATGAAGAAGGTCATGAAGAAGGGATTGTAAAATAGACACAAAAATAGTAAAAAACTATGAAGAAGGAACATAAGAAAAAATGAAATCCATAAACACATTAAAATGTAAAAGTAAAAAGAAATATGACAACACTTGAAAATTTTGATGATAACGTGAAAATAAAAACATATAATCATAAATTAAAATGAAGAGAAACAATCAAGGATACAAATATAATTTAATATCTACAGGTGATGATCAAATGTGAAGTTTGGGAGAATATAGAAGTATACAAAGAAACACAATAAAAAATCATTATACAAGAAGAACATTCTAAAAAGGAGGAAAGACATTCGAAATAGAATAAAAACCCAAAAAAATGTAAAAAAATAAAATTATAGAATATAATACAAAAATCAGTACGAATAAATTAATAATAAATAATTCATGATAAAATAATATAATAATAATTTAAATTATAAAAAAAGTAGAAGAGGGATTCAATTTAATATTATAGAAAAACTAGAGCCAATATTAAAATGAAAAAACCATAATCCAAATGTTGTGGGAGATGGAATATATAAATAAAAATAGTCAATATTGCATAAAATTTGACATAGATGGTAATGAAGAATCCAAAATCGTAAATTTGGAAGGAGATTCTAAAATGGGGTAACAAGTACAAAAACAATTTATTAATTGTCTAAAAAAATAAATAACAAATTTTTTTGAAAATAGAATAATATAGAAGTAAAATGACAATGAAATGTTAGAAACATTAGATAGACTAATACTATTATAAAATATGTGAAATCAAGGTAGAAGTAGAAGAATAATCTATAATATATTAGATAAATGATAATGTAAAATTTGATGTGTGTGTAAATGAATAATTTTGATGTCTAGATAATAAATGAACAAACAAAACTATTATTTTGTGTATATGAATAATTATAAAATAAGACATTATAAAAAATAAAAATTCATGAATAAAATAATTTAATATAAAAAACAAAACATGAAGAAAAAAAATCTAGAAGTCAAAATCCAAAAACAAGAATCAGAAAAATTAGCCAGAACTCAAAAAAATTATAAAATCAATAAAGAAGAAAAATTATAAGGTTAAATCCATAATCATTTGATTGAAAAATAGTAAATGGAAGCATAGAATTACTGATATCATAGACATAGAGCCATAGTGCATTCTAAAAGAAGAATTCAAAAGAAATTTAAATACTGGTAATGGTGGGATGAAATTTTATAAGATAAAATTATAATTAATAACATAAACTAATGTATACATAGAATTAAAATAATAAAAAAATTAGAATAAAAAATCTAAAATCTCGAAGGAAAAATCTATAAATAGAGGTACATAAATTATTAAGATATGAAATACTTGATTGAAAATAAGTTTGATTCAAGGTTGATTACCATAGATCAATCTACATTGGAATGTTTTAAGTCAAAAGAAACATACCTCCATTTAATTTGTGTTGTATAGTAATAGATAACACATTTGTTCGATGTGCGGTTTGTATAAAATAACTAAAATTATTATTTATTTATTTAACATTAATGGGCCAAGTCATAGCTAAAAAGACTAGACAATAATAAAATCATAGAACAACAATTTCTGAATATTTATATGAATGTTTTACTATATTATATGTCAATATTACATAGGTTGTAGTTGAAATTACTCCAAAATAAATATTATAAGATTTAAAATTTTTTAGAAAATCTACCTCACTATATCAAAACCAAGAAAACATCGATGTATTATCTGAAAATATCCTATAATTGACTAATGTTTAATGTTTGATATGTATAAATAAATCCCACCTCAATATGAGGCATGGTTTTCACAGAACAAAAAAATTGTTTTTTATGAATTTAAATAACAGAAAAATATTTTATAGGTATATAACAATGAAAAGGGCCCCAATTTTAAATTGATATAATGGTGGGAATAAATGATAGAAGAAAATAACTAATTAAGTACATTAACCCATATATATAAATAATAAAAATAAAATAAAAACAAAAACAAAAAATCTAGATGCTAGATGAAAAAATCTTGTAATGGAAGTAAATATATTTTTAAGAGGGGAAATAGTTGAATGAAAATATGATTGATGCATGGTTGATTCCTATAGATCAAAATAGATTATATTTATATAAACCCAAGAAAGTGAAATTCATTTAAGTTGTGTTATATAGGAATAGAAAACACAACGTTCAAACATGCTGTTTGAAAATAATGATCAAAAAATTATTTATTATTTACATGACATCAATGGGTCAAACACTAGATAAAGAGACTGAACTATAATAAAATCATAGAACATTTACTGTTGATTATGTTATGTCATTTTTTAGTATAACAAAATTCAATATGACATTAATTGTGTCTATAATGACGGGAAATAAATTTAATGATATTTAAAATTATATAAAAATATACATTAAAGTGTTAAAACCCAGAAAAAATCAATATATTTTCATAAAAGCTCATTGAAATTTCCAATGCTTACTGTTTGATTTTTAATAATATTCCACACAACTATATGATGTGTGTTTTTTTATGAATTAATGAAACCGTGTTTTAAGTATTTTAAAGTCAAAAATTTGTTTTAAATGGTTAAAACCTAGGAAATGGCCTCAAATTATAATGTTATAATAAGAAATTTTTTCTCAAAAAAATCATTTCTATAAATATAAATTTCATCAACCCATTGTGTGGGGATCTCTGACTAATGAAAAGTGAATTTTTAATTATTTTACATAGTATTTAAGAAACATATGTCAAATGACCTCATATGCTTAGTTTTGGATACAAGATGAGTAATATATCATGTTAGTAAAAATATAAAGTATAAATAATATAATAAAATGTACCAAGAAATCAATGAAATAAATTAATTAATGATTGATTATACCAAATAATAAATGATTTTAGTAAAATTTTCCTACGTTTTCATAGAAACATGAACTTAGTTTCTCAGTTTAGAAATCTATTAGGTGACTTGTTACATTAATAATAATTTTAATATCAAATGAAACATTCGATCCCAAAAAACAATATGTTTTTTATATTGAAATGTGGTTGGTTAATACATATCATAAATGAATGAGAGATCATTTTACTCTGTTCATATACCAATAATTTTTTTTCCTGATATGTACCCTTACCCAGTTGATTTTTATATTACTAATAAGCACTAAAAATATGAAATCATAGTTCCTGAATTGGATTTATGAACCATTGATTCCTAAAAATCATAAATGACTCGTAGATTCGTGTCAAAATTTTCCTTCCTAATCAAAATTCATGTCCCCCATTTTCATTCCATGAATGGTTATATAACATTTTAAAAAATGTAATGTTGAAATCAAACATGCTTTCATGTTATGTAATCTAGGGATTATATTAACCTGATGTTAATTCTTATAGATCCAAAATAATTTATGGATCATCATAATATGTTTTAATGGAAATCTAACCCTATTTTTTTTAACACCATTTGGATGAGTCTTTTGATTTTAAATTCCAAATAGAACATTTGATCATATCATTCAATTTAGGAGTTAGATTTATGTGTGAATGGATTTTAAAAATTAGAAATGAAACAAAGAATATTTTCTCCAGGTTTCATGCCAATATGACCTCCATTGCTTAGTTATGACATTTACATGGGTGATTTGTCATTTCATAATAGTAATTACTAATAAAAAATAATATTTTCCACCATATCCTGAAATATGTGCATCATATTGATGTGAAGATGATTCATATATATCCAAAATGTCTCAGATATTATTTTCATAAGTTTATGTTTCAATCCAAAGTGGTCTAGTGAGTTTTGACCTCTTTTTGTGTGATAAGTCCTTTTAAAAACAATATTAAGGAGAAAAGATAATTTGGTCCATACCATGAAATATTGATGTTTTATTGATGAACTGTTGATTAATATATATCCCAAACCCATTGATAATAATCATCAATGTTTTCATATAAATTAGTACTCATTTTCTATATTTTAACAACTTTTATGTGACTTTTAACTTTATTAAAATATGAATGACAAATGTACATTTGATCATACCAATCAATTCAATAGTAAAATTGACATGTAGTTGGTCATTAAAGATATTAAATTAATTGATGAATAATATCATAAGTATTCACATCATTTTGAGCTATTATCCCTTGTTTTGTAGCCTACACATGTAAATTCTAAGTAATAAATCATTGGAAAAAGAATGAAATCATTTTTTCTATCATATAAAGATTTAAATTTCCCTAAAGGATGTGTATATGAGTACTACATATTATTAATGAAATGGGGATCAATTTAATATTTTCCAAGTGAATAAAAAGTCACCTGTTTGTGATTGATGTCATTCTGGGTGATAGGTTATTTTCATTAAAATATTTTAATGGAATGATACTATGGATAATATCAAGAACTCTGGTAATTAGTTTGATTCACTATTACAAAATCTATAGTAGGATAAAGTGGATAAATATTAATTATTATTTGAAATAATATGTCGAAGTTTTGTAGTTGTAGTAGACACAAAAATAGTATAAAAATATGAAAAGAGAACAAAAGAGAAAATTATATCCACAATCATATTCAAATTTATAGGTTAAAAAACAATAACAATAGAAAAATATTTCAAAAAAGAAAAAATCTAATATTTTGTATCATAAATCGAATTTCAACGAAAAAATAGAGTTAATGATAAAATGTTAAATCAGTATGTGATAATCAAATTTGAAAGTTGGGGAGAAATTAGAAGCAAATGATACATAATAATATGAAATATATAAACAAAAGGGTAATTCTAAAATTTAGTAGAGATATTTTAAAAAGAAAAAATAATAAAATTTAAAATTTCGAAACAATATCAAATGGGTAAATATAAAAGAAAAATCATATTAATTCATAATTTCATTAGTCATAATAAATGAACATGAGAGAAGAATATTTTGATGTAGAAATAAGAAAATTTATAATAATTATTTTATATAAAATTCAAAGGAGAATTAGATTAAATGTTAAAATAAAAAAACAAAATATAGAAGGAGAAATAAATGTAATAAATAAGATCCAATTATGAATAATGAATCAAATGAGGAAATGGATATTGAAGAATAATAACAAATACAAAAGTATATAGGTGAAGCTCAAAATTATATTGGAAGTATAATAACAAATTTATTAGTCAGATATAATATTAAAAATCAATGTCATATGATAATGAAGAAAATATATGTACAATAACAAGGATGGATTTTAAAAAATTAAAAGAAGAATGTTATTTGAAAAAGGAAGAACCATAGTTATAATTATAAGAATAATATAAGTGATTAAATACATAATAAAAAAGTATAAACCTTAGTAGAAGTAAATAAAAGATATGTAAGACTGAAAAGAAAAAACTATAGTAAATTATAGTATAAGAAACACAAAAAATACTCCAATATAAATATTATAATAATATTAAAACAAAATTGAATTATAAAACTATATGTATAAGAAAATCATAGAAGTTAAGATCCAATATAGATAATTAGAAGAACAATAATCATACCAATCAAATAAAAGGGAGAATACATGAAAAAAAATTCAAAGGTATAAGTTTGAAGAAATAAAATAAAAATCAATAAAAAGATGGATAACAAGAAGTGAAAATCAAACAATTGAGCATAGTCACACACGTGGAGAGGATATATTATGAAATATATTTAGATTTAATTGGTTTTAGAAATTTTATAATAAAAAACAAAAAGTAATAATATAAAATAAAATATAATCATAAGAAATATAAATTAAAGAAAAATACAATAAAAAATCCATATTATTGATGTTTAAATATAGAAATTGATATTGATACAATATTAAGAGAAAAAATATTTGAAATAGGTTAAGTGGAATAAGAAATTCACAATAATAAAAAATAAAAGCAGAAAAAAAGAAAAATAAATAAAAATGAAAAAATATCTTAAATAAGAAAACTTCTAAACAAAAAAGTATTAGTTGAATATAAAGTTTGAAAGACGCATGAATTAGTAGTAGAATTTGATGGAACAATATGATATAGAATCTAGATTAACAAAATAAGTTATAGTTAATATTAGGGAAGCTGTAATTGTAGATATATAAGAAAATATAGAATTTGAACCTCATATAAGAATATAATGCAAAAAAGAACTTATTAGCCGAATGAATAATACAAAGGAAAATATGTTAATGTATAAGTCATAAGATGTAAACAAAAATAATATAAAATTGAAAATAGAAACAATGAATATAATGATCACCAATAATCATGAACCCACTGGTAATATATTCTTAAATCATTCTTGACATATGGTAACACACATTCATCAATATCATGTCTGGTGAGCACATTATTTGAAGAAATTTATTAAGTCTTGACTCTTTGACACATATTTTTGATGATTTTCACTCTAGAAAACTATTCATCTGTAAGTCCAATAAAACCTTATATTGGATTAAAATGAGTTGTTTAATTTAATATAAAAATAAATTGATGATCTATGTCCAATGATTTCAAAACTATTCACGATCAATTTTTTGAACTATTTGAAACTTGTATTTTATTTTTAAACTAAACAAACATGTATTTACTTGTTCATGTAAACATCCTCTCATATTGATGTGGCCTCTATTAAAATATGTCAAAATTTAAATGAAATTATTTTCCCTCTGATTAACGTTAAATCCAAGGACATTTTTGTGGTTTTTACACTTTGATATACATTTTTTTGCTTTAAAAAAAATAAAATATATATTTTTATAATTTCAATCTTACCACATGTCTGATTAATTTTTGAGTTGTTCCTATATGTTAAAAATTAATCTCTAAATAATTCATCTTATTTAATGATTTTCGTTGTCTTTTAATGGGTACGGACCGTCAAATTCATATTTTTAATGGCTCTTAAATATAATTTAACAATATGATCGGTCATTATGTCCACATTTCACATCAGATTTACATGTGAAATATTCTTACATGTCATAAATTTTTATTTAAATATAATCTTGTTTTTTTTATTTTGACACTCTTTATTAATAATGTAGTGGAAAATAGACACTTTTGATTACAATATGTAATTTCGGGGTCAGATTGACATGTGGTTAGTTCATACACATGAAAAATGACTCGGATATCATTTTCATATGTTGTTTCACCAATATGAGTTAATTTTAATGGTTTTAACCCGTTATTTAAGGAGTTTTAGAATTTTAGAAGAATAATGCCAGAAAAGAAGAAGAAAACCATATAATTTTGAATAATTTATATTGTATTTATCACATAAAATAGATTTTTTGAGTGAATATCATTCCAAAATATGCGAGTCAACGATGCATGTAGAAGAATCAGATTTAATAATTACAATTTTATACAATTATATTTTGGAGAGGAAAATTTTAGTGAATGAATCTTCTTACTAGGAAAAGAAACTAAACCTTCCCATAATAAATGATGAATTCAAAAAATTGTTTTCCTATCTATTCTACAACCTATGAAATCTAAACAGTAATAACTAAAAATAAAAAATTCTGATAAAGATGAATATAACCATCCGATTAGGAATATAGTGTTTTACAGATGCATTAGTTTATATTTTCTTGTGGGAATCAACAGATTTCACACCTCACAAAATATTTCTCAAACTTTGTAGTTTTCATAATGACCTAGGTGGCCGAACAAGTACAGAACACCAAATGCATCTTCAGTTGTGTTTGTCCTATCTAGATCATTAGGCCCACCAAACATCACCATTATAGAAATGATATCATATCCCTTACTGCACAATCCCATGTTAACATGGAATACATATATATCATGAACAAACTAACATATTAGATAATGTAAAGTTCAATTAAAAACACATGATGTTAATATAAATAGTTTGTAATAAATAGAGTAGATATAGTAAATTATAAGACATATAAGTAAAAAATTATAATAAATAAAAATGAGTTGGAAACAATGAAAATGAAAAAATAGTATACTCATGAAGTAATATAACTTGAACAAGAATCCATGTTAAAATAATAAAACATGAATCTAAAATTAGAAAGAGAATGAATTAGTTAGATCTAATTTAGAATGTAGTGAACAATTAGAACATATTGAAGGTAAATATGAATCCAAAATCCAAATTTTGGAAGGATATTCTCAATAGTGTATTGGTAAAAAAACATATATTAATTGGATAATAAAATAAAAATAAGAGGCATAGGAAAAAATAATAAAATAAAATTACTAGAAAAATGAATTGATGATTTAATTAGAGGAATAGTTTAGGATATTAGATAGATGAAATCAATATGATAATTATTATTTGTAATATCATTCAAAAATATATGAGTCTATGATGCACGTAGAATAATAAAATTTAATAATTTCAATTGTATACAATTATCTTTTGGAGGAGAAAATTTTAGTTAATGAATCTTCTAACTAGGAAAAGAAACCAAAATTCACATAAGAAATGATGAATTCAAAAAAGTATTTTCCTATCCTTTCTACAACCTATGAAATCTAAATAGTAATAACAATTAATAAAAAATTCATATCTAGATGAATATAAATATCCAATTAAGAATATAGTGTTCTACAGATGCATTAGTTTACATTTTCTAGTGGGAATCAATAGATTTCACACCTCAAAAAATATTTCTCTTACTAGGTAGTTTTTATAATGACCTAGGTGGCCCAACCAGTATAGAATATCAAATGAATATTCATTTGTGTGGGTCTTATCTAGATCAATAGGCCCACCAAACCACACCATTATAGAAATAATTTCATATCCCTTACAACACAATCCCATGTTAACATGGAATGAATGTATAATCCCCAAAAACTAACATATTGTATAATGTAATGTTAAATTAAAAAACATATGATGTTTATATTAATAGGTCGTAATAAATGGATTAGATATATTAAATTATAATACTTATAAGTTAAAAAGTAGAATAAATAAAAATGAGTTGGAAACAAAAAAATGAAAAAACAATATACTCATGCAGTAGCATAACATGAATAGATTCTAATTGAACTTCCAAATCTATTTTGGGAATAATATTATGAGGGATGTGAAATGCTTGAAACTAGAAGTGGAAGGAGAATGGTAAGTAGAATTAGTGATATATTCATTAATATAAAATTACTTTATAAAACAAGAAATAAAAAAATTAGAAAAACATTTTTGAAATCATAGGTTCTTAAAAACAATTAAACATAAATAAGTAGAAGAAAATGTGACACTCAAAATTTTGTTATCATAAATCAAAAGTAAAATAACTAACTAGTTATAAATCTAAAATGTGAAATATGAATGTGATGATCGAATCTAAATGTGAGGGGGAAGTGGGAGTAGATAATAAATAAATAAGAAATAATTTATAAACTAGAATGATGTGTTTGATGGTTGTTGAGATATAGAAAATAAAATAATAACAAAAATAGGTAAAATTTAAATCATAAGGTTTAATAAAAAATAAGAATTAATAATAAATGAAGATATCATAATACTTGATCAAAATTAGAAAATAATTTAACATGAAAAGAATATTAGGATAAGGAATATTTGATATCAAAATAAAGGTGGAAATAGAATCAACGTTAATATAAAAAAACATGAATCTAAAAGAATAAAGAGAATGAATTAGTTAGATCCAATTTATAATGTACTGAAAAATTATCACATATTGAAGGTAGAGATGAATCCAAAATCCAAATTTTGGAAGGATATTCTCAATAGTGTATTGGTAGTAGGAAAAAACTTATATTAATTGGATAATAATATAAAAATACAAGGAATAGGAAAAAAATAAGAAAATAAATTAATATATAAAGGAATTAATAATGTAATTAGAGGAATATATGAAGATATTTGATAGATGAAATCTAGATGATAATTATTATTTGGAATCATTACGACCCACAATATATTTGGAATCATTATGATTCGTCGGAGCTGTAATAGTGGTTGTCGAAGCTGATTGGGTGATTGTAGTTATTTATTTTGTGTTCTTCAGTGCACAATGGTGAATGGAAGTGATATTGTTTTCTAGGAATGTCAAGGACTAAGAAGCTTTAGATCGGTGATGTCAAGACATTGGTGATTTACCAACTGAGATTCCTAGTAAGACACGGTAGGAATAATGGCTGGATTAATGGATAAAACAACAAGAGTGTTGGAGAACGGTTCTAGGAAATCTTGCAGAACACATTGCATATTCCAGTATTACACAGCGTGAAGAATCACATTGGTGGTGGGTATGGTTTTGGGTAGGTGATGAGCATCACACATCATGTGGCCTCGACTACACAGCATGTGAGCACTCCATGGAAAACTAGTGTGTATATTAGAGTTACATAGATATAGGGTGGAGTACATGGGTATCCTACACGGAACGTACTCCCCCATAAGACACAGGCTAACACCGTTCACTCGTACAATTTTTTATTACCTGGGTTCTACTTGGGATACAGCTACACCACATGTAACCCAAATTCATATTGTGTACTCTTATACACGAAATGGGTTGATTTCATGGGTATTTTACACGTGCAGTACATGGGGTCAAGGTTCATGAAATATAACCCTACTATATGCAGTGAACCCCTTTCTACGTGGATTGAATCTCATTTCCTCTGTATCTTAAACAATTTTTTATAGGGTTTGTTCCCCTTATCATTTCCTCGGTAGTTCGTACTATTTTTTTCCTACTCCTTAGGATGTGATCCCTTTATAAGGACTTATTGGATAGGGTTGTTTATATCCCCTCCATGTTCCCTAGAGTGGGATCCATTATTTTTTCTACATTCCCTAGGTGGAGTTAATGGCATCAACATGACACAAACTACCCCTCCAATGATCCTCTCCTTAGTAGTGTTAATCTTGATTGAGTTATTGGTATCACCCCATGGACCTGGTTGTGATTCACATATGTGCATCATATTCTCTTCAAAGTATTAGCATATCATTTTCATAGAGAGACCCAACAAGTAGTACCTATCGGACCGATAGACGTCATCAGTG
Organism: Viscum album; assembly: GCA_963277665.1. Lineage (NCBI taxonomy): Eukaryota > Viridiplantae > Streptophyta > Magnoliopsida > Santalales > Viscaceae > Viscum > Viscum album. The sequence goes on from OY728127.1 coordinate 927,223,765, forward strand.
CTATCAGATTCAAGAGTCTATTCTCCCCGATAAGTGAGATGTGGAATCTTCGAGTTGAAAATCTAAGGATAGTATGTGGTGGTTGCAACGCACCTCTAGAGTACATCTCTTATTTTTAATATATCTGGATATTCTTATATGTTTTATAGACATATACATCTATAGAGATGACTGTACAATCCTAGTTGTATTTGATTTTGGTTTTGAGTTATCCTAATGAGTATTTCTATACTCTTACATGCATGAGATTTTCCCACAGATGGTGTGTCATGTGTAGTTTATAATCCTTTTGACGGAGTACTAGGAGGGCCAGGACCTGATGATTCTTAGTGGGACTGGACCGACCAAGGTGTGTTCCTACATCTTTTAGATAATAGTCCTATTACATTTAGTTTCATGACAGATTAATGTTATTGACCATTTGTGGTGGGATTGTATTAGGACCTGTTTTCATTACAATACTTCCTTTCATACTCTCGTAATGGGAATTAGATGTATTCATGAGTGGTTACATAGTGGTATTTATATTTTAAAATTTCTATGGGATTGGAGATGTGTGTGTGTGTGTGTGTGTATAAGTAATTAGTTTATGGACAACCTTGATAGTGATATGCCTTCTCAGCACTATTGGATAGCCTCTAGCCTATTGGATGTTGGATTGGGGATTCACGACATGGACCTCACTGGGACGAAGTTTGATAGAGTGGTATCATAGTGTTCATCTCTCTATTAGGATTAGGATTCTATGATATTGGTTTGATTCAATAGTTTTATGTGTTATGAGTAAGGATTTTAGGCCAGAAACTCTAGTGTTAGTGGAGCAAAAAACATACACACACACAAGGACTTTGATCACATACTTTTCTACATTGTACATGAGAAAAAATATTTTAGGGAAAGTAATGTTACATGGATCATATAGGAATTAGTTGTGATTTCCATGACCATATTGATACATCCTTCTAGATATACTCATTGACTGTGCTATATGTTGTTTAATTTCAAGATGCCTCCATGACATATGCAAGATGATGTTCAAAAGTTTCAACATGTGGATAACCCCCTCAATGATGAGGGTTCGATACAGGAACCAGTTCTCCAAATGTTACCTCAAGGTGGTAAACTAGACATACCACCACATATATAGAAGTATGCGGTAACCTCAATACTAGTGGATGAGGTCACCAGATGAGCACGCTTCATGATTTTCTGCAATAGAGACCCATAGGTTCTGAGAAGAGCCCAACCCATAGGCAATTGAGGACTGGCTTATGCTGGTGACCTAGTTTTTCTTTCATGTTATGACACCAATAGAGCATATAGTGGTCATAGTGGCGATAATACTTCACATTTACCTAGGAATATAGTGGAGTTTATTTTCCCATTTATATAATTAAGTGAAACTTCCATGGACAGAGTTTATGAATCTATTTAGAGAGTATTTTTCACTAGCTATACTAATGGCTATTCATATCCAGGTGGTTCTTCATCTTTAGTAGGGAATCATTTTAGTGGTTGAATATTCCTCAAGGTTTACCATACTTTTTTGGAACATGATGGATATGGTTTTGAGATCATTTATTCACATGGTTATACCTTAAAATGAGTATTGAGTATTAGCATCTAAGACAGTGGTATCTCTATATGAATTCCCAAATTTTCTTGACTAATTTCTTTGGAATTGTTGTTCTAATGATTCTTGGTTAAGTAGATACAACTGGTGACAGTCATTGGTAGGATAGTAGGAGTAATGACCTATTCATCAGGGAAAAATGTTAATCTAAACAAACAAGATATTTTAGTATGTGGTCCCAAGAGAGAGGACATGTAGTTCAAGGAACACATGGTGGGTTAATTCAAGCTAGAGAGAGGCGATACGAGTCATGTGATGGAATGGGACATATCTCTTGAGATTGTAAGACCCTCCCTACAACTGAGATAGAAAGAGAGGATAAACCACCACGGCAGAGACAAGGGCAGGAGTAGTCATATCTATATGGTGGAATTTGTGGTAGAGTGGCTGGGAGAGAATTAGGATGGGGTCAATGTTTCAACTTTATTACCACAACCACCCCTAGCTAGTCCACACCAGATTCAGGGAGGTGGAGGATAGCAATGGGGACAATTGTAGATGATCAAGGCCTATAAACCAGGGTCTCCATGAATGATTTAAGGTACAATATATGCCTTCACTACTTTTTCTACAGTACGGATAGACAAAGGTAATAGTCATTACTTTCTTTCCACTTAGCTTATATGAGATTTAGAGAATATGGTTGAACTACTGAATCAACCATTAAACATGGAGACTCTTGCTGGAAGAGGCTCAGAGATCACACACATATACTATAATTGCGACATGAATCTTGTAGATGAGAGTTTCTATTTGAATCTCTTGGTAGAAGCATTGAGGCCCTATGATGTCATTCTTGGTATGGATTGGTTATCTACATTTCATGACCATATTTTCTATTTTAGTCGATGTGTGTTATGTTTTTATATTGATGGAACTTGTTTTTCCTTTTTGGTGTTAAATAATCCTATGAATCATAGGATGGACTCATATATAGGAGGTTGTAGCCGGGTGCTAATTAGTTGGCTACCATAACCCTTGGTGTAGGGGATGTTATGAATTCATAGTTTTCGATAGTGGTGCAAATGTTTGAAGATTTATTTCCTAAATATTTTCAAGGTTTACCACCCTAATTTGATATTAACTTCTACACTGATCTACACACAAGATGAAATCGATATCAACAATAAAAAATTATATGGCTCCCATAGAGATTTTTCAGTTGAGTGTGTAGTTGGAGAACCTATATAAGAAGGACTTCATGAGACCCCGTGTTTCTCCCAATATAGCCCTAGTTTTGGTTTCAATGATGGAAGATGTGTGATTGAGGTTTTCTAGAGACTACGAGCACTTGATCCAAGAGACCATGAAGAATAAGTATCCACCACCAACTATCAATGACCTCATTGGTTAGTTGAGTGGTGCATAATGGATCTCGAAGGATGACCTCAGATCATGCTATCCCCAAATGCAAGCATGGTATGGGGATTTACCGAAAATGAAATTTTTAAGCCTCTATGTTCACAATGAGTAGTCGGTGATGCCCTTATACCATGATGAACACACTAGAACTTTTTGTGGGACTCATGAACCGGATCTTTCAGACATAAATATACTGGTTCATGGTTGTATTTATCGCTTATATCCTTGTGCACATGGTGTCTGGGGAGGAGGTTGTGATACAATTAAGGATAGCTATGAACATACTCTTAGAGAACCAACATTACAAATATATCTCAATTTTGTAGTTCTAGATTCATAATGTGTATATTTTGGGAAAAATTATCTTAGTAGATTTAGTGGAAGTGGACCCCGCCAAGGTTGATGCAGTGTTAGCATGGGAGATGCCTAATATCATGATGGAGGTGTAGATATTCCTTGGGTAGGTAGGCTATTAATAATTATTAAAACATAATTTATCTATGATATCATCACCCACAATAGCTTTGAATCAAAAGGGGAAGCCATTAATGTTGATAAAAAGGTTCCAATATAATTTTTACCAGTTGAGGCAGAGTTTTAAGATCCCTCCCATCTTTAGATTACTGGAAGAATGTGTTGAGTACATTGTGTTCTATGATTCATCATGAACTGGGATTGGTTGTGTTCTGACATTGAGGTATACAGGGATTGACTATGGTTCATGCTAGTTGACGACACATTAGCAGAAATATGCAACCCATGATGTTGAGTTATCAATGGCAGTCTTCCCTTTGAATATGTGGCGACATGATGTGATTTGAAAGCACAATTTCATTAACTCTAATAACAAGAGTCTCATGTATATCTTCTCTAAAAATAATTTTAGATTGATATGGTGGTGAATTTAAGATTTACTATTGGATTATGGCTTTTATATTTTCTATACTCTTTGGAAGGGAAACATGGTCATAGATATTCTCACTAGGAGATATAGTTTTCAGTTCCCCAATGAGGCCATAGATCAATTATCCCTATTCTAGTTTTCCATTATTGATAGAGATAGATAATATTAACTCCAGTCTATGGTTGTATCATCTCCACTCATGCAATGAGTTAGGGAGGAATATCATGTGGGGTACCAACTATGAGACACCACATGCTCAAATAAACATAGAGAACTCTGCTGATGGATTATCTAAAGTTGGGGAGGATGTCACTCTATTCGAAGGATTCATGATGGTTCTAGTGATATTGCGGGTGGATATTCTAAGGTTGTTTCATACATCCCCTTCGTAAGTAAACCCAGGGGTGGAAAATATGTACCAGGACCTTTGACACCAGTTCTGGTGGTTTGGGATGAAAAAAAGTGTACCCGTGTTTGTCTCTAGATAGAATACTTGTCCATATGTGAAGGATGAGCACCATGTTCTAGTAGGTTTTTCACAACTACTTATAGTTCCATAGTGGAATTAGGATGGCATATCAATAGGCTTCATGTAATTATTACCATGTACTTCCATGGGACATGATGCGATCATGGTGATCTTAGATCGTCTCACCATGTATTCCCACTTCCTAGAAATATGTGATTAGTTTATAGTAGAGAGACTGGGACGCCACTATGCTTAGGAGATAGTTTGACTCCTTGGAGTTCCATTGATGATTGTTTTAAATCATTATTCTCCCTTTACATCCAAGATTTGTAAGGAATTACAGGAGGAATTCAGGACCTAGTTACACTTGAGCATAGTTTTTCATCCACAAATTGAGATCCATACATAGTAGACCATTAAGATTGAGGATAACATGATGTGGTCATGAATGTTTGAATTTGGTTGTATTTTGGAGGATCACTAGCAATTTATGGAGTTTTTTGTACAACAAAAACAACCACTCCACCATTTGTATAGAACCATATGAGGCTTTTTAGGAGTGACCCTATAGGTCAGCACATCGCGGGATAGATCCTGCGATTCAGTACTCACGAGCTCAGATATGGTGTGAGGTTCAATAGAGAATATACAAATCATCTAAGATAATATGTAGAATGCATATAGTTTTCCTAAGTCTTACCATGATATTAAATAGAGGCCTTTAGATTTCATAGAAGGAGATCATACATTCCTATGGGATTTTCCACTACATTGATTATAAATATTTGTATGTGGTGGAAATATATCTCTAAGGTTCATCATCCTTTTATAAATACTGTGTAGATTTTGTGATGTGGAATACCTCTTTTCACTACCCACCAAGTTAGAATCGGTACATTACCTACTCCACGTGTCACAGTTGAGGATGTGTGTGCATGACCAACCCTATGTTATTGAATGAGGTGAGATGGACATCAATAATGGAGAAGAATTGGTTGAGTACCACATAGATATCAGGGATCGTCATGAGAGGATACTCCATGGGAAATGAATCCATTTAGTGTGTATTTTGTGCCAACATAGGATTCTATATGAGGGAACCTTGGAGTGGGAGGCTCATATTCATTATCAGTACCGACATCATTTTTAGTATCATTTGTTTTCACTTTTCGAGGATGTGATTCCCCCATTATGGGAGAATTTCATGTCTCAAGGTTTTGTGTATTATTTTTAAATACTATATAGATTAATTTTGATACCATGTAATAAGATGGTGAGAAATTCTGAGAACTAGTGAGAATGGAATAATTGATTGAAATATAATAAATATGTTAAATAAAACATACAAATGGTTTTCCTGAAAAAGAGGAATATCATATAAAATGTTGCTCAAATTAGAAATATGAGGTAACCATTGACATTAAATTGGATTTTTTACCCTACGAGAGACTTAACATTTGGTTGGTGGAGGTATTATCTTGGGAAAGTATTTTGTGAAAAATATTGAATAAAATAATAGGAAAAATAATTTTATTACAATTTTGTTGATAAATTGAACCAAAATAATTAAATATATTCTTTATTTTTGTAAATTCAGGGAAATATACATAACCCCATATATTCTATGATTTTATTGGAGATAACCATAGGGGAACCACTCGAACAAATGATGACAGAGTTGCAAATCAAGGATCATTGCACCTTGTATTAGACTAATATTTTCAATATCAATGAAAATTGATCATTGATTGGTAGTGATAAAACATAATCGAGGTAGGGAACATGTTTAATTTTTTTTATCCCACAACATAAATTTATACAATGATTGCTGACCAATCGATCAACATAATGGCATATAGATCTATCATTATGTGATATGGGTTTATTTTTAGGGTTTATGAAGAGATTTTCTTCATGGATATTGATTATTTTGTTGTCGTTATAATAGAAATGAAATGATATTGACAAAAAAATTTATAGATGTTTGTTCTTGTTGTTTCTATTTTTTTATTTCTCCACAGATTCATTTCTCATGGTGATTCTCTTTGTTTTTTCCTACGGTTCCACATTTCATTGAACAATCGATCGTTGCATATCAAAATCTTGGTATAAAGATTGGATATCATAGATTCGACTTATGTACGACTCTATGGAGGTGAGATAGTGGTTACAGAGTTGGATCGAATGATGGTTGGTTACAATTTCATGTTCCACAGAATGCAATGATGAATGGTGGTGATCATGTTTCCTCGATGGATCGAGGACCTGAAAGAGGTAGATCAATTGTTGAATGTATCGGGCGAGGCTGCCACTTGAGTTTCCCAGTATGGCGTGTCTCGAAACGTGTATGGACCAATAGAAAATATGATCATAGACTGGGAAAATGGTTCCGGAAAATCCCACAGAGCATAAAATATAATCCGAGATTACATAGTTTGTGGTACACCTTAGTGTCATCCATGGTTTCTTGTAGGATATGAGTTCCACACGACACATGGCTTGTCCTACATAGTGTGTGACCACTCCCATGAATGAATACATGTAGTTTGGATGTACATCGACATTAGTTTGAGTACCTAGGTATCCTACAGGGTGTACACTCCCCCACATGGTACGGGCGTACACCATATAGAGGCACATGAGTAGAGTTCACAGGCAGGAATCATGGTACAAGGACATTGCTTGAAACCCCTCTACATATCATGTACTCTTCTACAAACATGGTTTGTTACATGGTCCATTTACACAGGCAGTACCTATGGTCATTGGATGAGGTTTGCACTCCTTCTACACATCATGCACCCTTTTCTACATGGCATGAATATATTTTCCTCTATACCATGGAAATTTTTTGATAAGGTTCACTGACCTTATCATTGTACTAAATGCTGGTATGAATCATTTCATACTCCTAAGACTATTATACCATTAACAAGACTTACTCTATAGAGTTTTTGGAATCCCCCCCCAAAGAGGCCTGGAGTTGGATCCTCTATTCATCTTTATATTCTATGTGGTGTTCATGGTATCGACATGACCAACATTACATGTTTGTCGATCCTTTACATAGTAGGGTTAATATAAATTTATTTGTTTGTATCACCCATGGTCTTGGTTGTGATATTCATCTATGTATGATATACTCTTTTCATTATCATAAAAAATTTTCCATGAAGAAGCCCGATGAGAAGCTTTTCTCAGAGAGAGGTCATCAATTCTATCACAGTCAAAAGTGTGTTCTCCTAGATGAGTGCATCAGGTAATCTTCGAGCTAAAATTATATGGTTGGTATAGTATGATTGTGTATTACCTCTAGACTATGTGTCTTAGATGGAGTATATATAGATATTATTATATGTGTTGTAGGAATATATGTGTGTAGAGATAACTATACTTTCCTTATTGTATTTAATTATGTTTTCAAGGTCTCATATTGAGTATTCTTATACTCACCCATGGATGGAATTTTCCCACCCATGGCATGTCTTGTGCGATTGTTCATCCTTTTGACAGGGTCCTTGGTGGACCCAGAGTTTATTGTGATTAATGAGTTAGGATAGTCCATGGTGTGTTCTAGTGGCTTTCAGAGAGTAGTCCTAGTACCTTTACGTCTAGTTTGTACTTGAGTTATAGAGTCTTTGTGGTAGGATTTTATTTAGCCCTATTTTCTTTACTATATTTCCTCTCATACCCTGGTTATGGGATTTAGATGTATGAATTCATGGTTACACGATGGATTTCACATTTCATAATTTTAATGGGCTTGTAGATGTGTGCATGCGTACATGTGCATAGGCTAAGGCCTCCCATGTTAGTGATATTCCATATTAGCGGTAGTTTCTAGCCCCTAGAATAATAAAAGTTGGATTGGGGAGTCATGAAACGGGCTCCAATAGGAGGGGTGGTGGCAGCTAACTCATATTCCGGATTTTGACCCATATTAGGTGACTTTTCACTCTAATAAGAATGTGATGTTCAAATGGTAAATTTGACCATAATTATAAATTCTTTAGTTGTATTGATATGTGGTTGGTTTGTACATATCAGAAATGGATAAAATATTTTTTCATATGCTTTCATTCCAATATGAAATCATTTTCTTGGTTTTTACCCTACGAAGTTGATTGTTCATTTAGTAACAAGCATTGATTATTTAAAATCATATTTTCCACCATACTATGAAATCATGGAATTAAAATCAAGCTTGTCTGATCACTAAAGATAATAAAATGAATTAAATATATATTTTTTAATATTTTATTTAAATTTTAAATTCAATTCATGGTTTTGAGCCTGTGATAGGTGATAAGTCATTTTAATAAAATTATCATGGTGAAATGATACTTTTGATTATACCGTAAAATTTGGTAATAAAAATGGACAGAAGTAGATTCTTATATATCATAGATGAGTTGATGATGATTCTCATATGTTATCATCACAATTTGAACACAACTCCTTGGTTTTCACCCATTTTTGGTGACTTTCCACTTTAATAAGAATATGATGTCCAAAAGACACATTCAATCAGACTAAAAAATATGTGTCTATAATTGATCTGTGGTTGGTTATTAGAGATTATAAATTACAAGAAGATTAGTTTCCTATGTTTTCATGGGAATTTTAGATCATTTTCTCTATTTTGATCCATATATTGGGAATTTGATAGTTTTTCATAAGCATTAACAATATGAAATCATAATTTCCATCCAACCGAGTAATACAATAATTATATTTCTTCATAAAAAGTTCCAAAAAAATAATAGATGACTATGAGATCATTTTCCTATGTTTTGATGTCAATTTGATTCCTTTATCTTAGTTATAAAACATTGATGAGTTATAGGACTTTGTAGTAAAATTATCATGGTGAGAATATATTTTGGATCATAATATAAATTTGAGTATCAAATTGAAATGAATTCAATTCAATAAAGTAATATATAATTTATATAACATTCTACTATGTTTCCATGGAAATATTTACTGATCTACTCAGTTTTGACTACTTCTAGGGGACATATGACTTTAATATGTAAGATATGAAATAGTTGAAATAAAATAAATTGAATGAGATCATAAGAATAATAATAAAACTAAATAAAGAAAATAAAAAATAATTAAAAATTAAATTATTATAATAATTTAAAATCCAAAAGATGAAAAGATAACCATATGAAAGTAGTAGTTGAAATTGAAGTAGAACCAAGACAGAAATTGGAGTTGAATTTGGGGTAAATGTAACTATTAGAAACAAGTGTTCCAGAATAAATCAAAGTCAATTATGGGGAATAAACGTATTATGTTTTCATATTTTTGACCTCTTGACATGTCATATTTCATTTTAATAAAAATATCAAGGTGAAATTATACTTTAGATACTCTGTAATCTAGGAACCATATTGATGATATGATGATTCATATAGATCAAAATTTAATGTAGTATTATTCATTTTAATATTATAGAGAAACCCAAACTCATTTGATATATTTTTTCACTTTATGAGGCATGATGCTTTAATAATAATATGATTGTTTGATTAAAATTTAAATCATATCAAGAAATACAGGTGTTAATCTGATGTGATATGGGTATTTATAAATCAGAAATGACTTAATGGTAAATATTTTATTTTTATATTCCATGTTGAGTTTATTTTCTCAATTGTGGCCCCTATAATGATTATTTTCCAATTATTAATAAGTGATAAATGAACTTGAAATATATGATGACGTTTTATAGAGAAATTCAGGGATTATATTAATGAATGAGTAGTTCTTATATATCAGAAATTGAATAAGGATCATTTTATAAAATTTCATATCAACATAAATATTTTCACCTAGTTTTGATGCCTTGACAATTGATATCTAATTTTAAAAAAATATCAAGAGGAAATGATACCATGGATTATTATGTGAAATCTAATCATAAGATTAATGCATCGCTGATTCCTATGGATGAAAAGTTAATTGAAGCTTCTTATCCAATGTTTTATAATAATCTGCACTCATTTTATCATTTTTATACCTTTTAGGTGAATTTTCACTAAAATGAGAATTTGAATGAAAATATCAAATAAAATAATAATAATAATAATTTGAGGTGTTAGAATAGTTTTTGGATGGTTTGTACAATCAAGAAATGATTTGATGATAATTTTACTATGTTTTCAATGTAGTATAGACCAATTTCTGCAATTTTGACCCCATACATGGGTGATTGGTCATTCATTTGTTTAATATAACAATGTAATGTCATATTTTTCCTTATTCCATGAAATCCATTACTATTTCAATATTAAAATGATTACTAAGATTAAAAGGGAATGAAGGATTATTTTACTTAGATGCCATGCCAATGTGATGACCCATTCTTAGTTTTGACCCCATGATGGTTTATATGTCAATTTAATGAAAATATCAGGGTGAACAGATACATTGGACACTATCTACTAATATAGACATCATATTTAGACATGATTGATTCATAAAGCTAAAAAATGAAAATGAACCATTCTAATATTTCTTCAGGGAAATCAAAATTCATTTTATATGTTTTGATCCCTTTTATATTGCTTATCACTTTAATAAGAACATGATAGTAAAACAAAACATTCAATCATAAAAATAAATGTATGTTTTAGATTGACCAAATATTGGTTCACATAGATTAAAAATGACATAAATATCCCCATTGCATATTTTCTCATCAATTGGATATTTTTATCTCGGTTCAGACCCATACATGGTGTGATTTTTTATTTAATAATAATCATTAAAAATATTAAATCATTTTACTATTATACCATGAAATCTAGGAAATTGAATAATTTAAAGATGATTCCAATATATAAAAAATGACAAGGGGATCATATATCAATTTTTCAATGTCAATCAAATGTCTTCCACTTAGTTTTAACCTTCTTATGGTGGTTTTATTATTCTAATAAAAATATCTATTTGAAAAGATAATTCGGATCATAAAAAGATATTTAGTAATCAGATGGATTCATAGAAGATCCTTATTGATCAGAAAAAATTTTAATATTCTAATACTATGTTTTCATTTCAATCCAAAATCATCTTCTTGGTTTTACTCCATTTAATTTGAATTTAAATAGAAAATAACACTTCAGATCATACAGATAAGTTAGGGTGTTAAATTAAAAATTGGTTGGTTTTTATATATTAGAAATGGCTCCAAAATCATTTTTCTAAGTTTATTTATTGTTCGAGAATGTTTTCCTCGATTTCAATTTTGACACCTTTTTATAGTTTTTTTCAATATAAGAAAAATAATATAATAAAAGATGATTATTAGAATTTAAATTTTTAGAAATAGAAATATTGTTATAAAAAATAATAGATGCTTAGGTGAAAATCATGCCAAAATTAGTGATTGAATGCTACATCAAAGAAATAGGTATATGAATTTGGAACTGCTACAATATTCATTTTTAGCATTGGAATGTTCTACAGAATGATGATTCTTGTTATAAAAAAACTAAAGCATATCCTAAAAAGTGATATGATATAGAAGTACTCTTCCAATCCATTTGAAATCCTTTGAAACATATATCATAATAAATCATTATAATAAACATGGAACTTAATGAATATAAACATATATGTTATAATATAGGATTCTCACACACATAAGTTTATATTACATAGTAATTATCAATGAATTTCACCCCTCACTCTAAGATTCATTTGACAGAGTCGTTGAAATAACACCCCCAAGTGGCCTATCCAATAGATATCACTAAAGTAACATTATCTATATGAGTCTTATTAAGATAAACATGACTACAAACCCAACCCATGTTATCAAAAATTTTGTTGACTCCATCACTCGAACACGAGGTCACTCGGAACTCATTAGCAACCCCCACCAATAGAACTATAGAATTCAGAAAAGTTAAATTAAAAAAACACTTGATGTTATCTTAACTAAAATATAAATATTATTATAATTAATCAAAACAAGGATATATAAGATATCATTTTGGAAGTATATTATAAACTTTTCTCCAATAGTGGTGATGGTTTCCTCACTGTTTTCAAAATAACCAATAATCCATCAAGTCATAATTTTTATGATGGGTGAGTAAAAATCCTGTACAATACATCCTCCAAAATTTTATTAAATTTTATTTAAATTGAGATAAATTAAATTAAATATGAATTTAAAAAATTGAAATTTTACTCTTGTACCAAATCAAATATTAAAATGAATAGGAAAAATAGAAATTTTGAGGTTTAATAATCATATATTAGATTAATACTATTTTATCAATAAATTTCATTGAACACCACCTCCCAATGAAAGTTACTTCTAAGGTTTTGAATCTAAAAAATTCAAAACATCACTATATGAAAAACAGATTAATCAGAAGGAAAAAAGGAAGAACCGTACAGGATATCAAATTAGAGAAGATAATTCCAATTTTCAAGTCATGAATCATATTTATTAATAGAAGAATAATATAAAAGAGAGAATATAAAAGATATAAGGAAAATTATAAGTGGTTTTAAATGATAAATCTAGTAGATAAAAATATTTAAAAAACTAGAATACAAATTTCAATAAGAATAAGGAATGGAGTCTAATATAAAAATAAAAATTGTTACATTTTTTTTGATGAAAATATAAAGAAACATTATGTAATATAAAAATTTATAAATAAAAGTCCATAATCCAAATATGGAATAAGGAGAAAGAATTCAACAGAAAAATAAAATATGAAAATTAGTGAAAAAAATAAATAGTGGAATCTAAAATAAATGAATAAAAATAATTAAAAAACGAATAACTATATGTAAAGGGGAACTTTTTAGTAGATCAATAATCTTGGAGAATAATTCCTAAGAAATAAAATAAATAAGTGAATAGAGAAAAAATATTATAATAAAAAATATGATTAATAAAAGAAAATGAATTTTAATCTTAAAAGAATTAAAAATAAGTAAATTTTTTGTAAAATTTATAGATTCATGATTTCATAATCATGAAATACAACTAGATTCATATGTACGAGAAAAAATTATTGAAGGAGAATAAGTGGAATAAAAGACGTAATATGAATCATGAGTAATTGTTGAAATAATTATAAATGAAATTACATGAAAATTATAAGAATACAATATCATGAAGAGGAGAAGAAGTGATTTGTAGTTATTGAATCTAATGTATATGTATAAGCTACAAACTAGAGTAATAAAAAATGTGGAATTCATTGGCAGGGAATAAGTAAAGGTATATATGGTTGAATATATATAAGATGAATACAAAATAAAAAACATAAGCATTAAAAATGATAAAATTAAAAGACAATATAAGTTGATGAAAATGGAGTAAAATTAAAATTCTTGAGAAATACCTCTAACTAGAAGAAAATTATAAAGGGTTGAATAACAAACATGTGATATCATATTATCATAAAAACATTGGATTGAGATTATTGAATAATTTTTGACTTATATTACCTATTGAACCATCAATATTACATGCATTGTATTGTGACCTATAGTTTTCTTACATTACTATTACATAATTTTAAATATAAACCACATAATATTGTTACACCACGAGGATCCCGAGGATTAGTGTCTTGGGCCAACTAGGACCAAAAATTACATTTTATACATCAAGCATATACATTTATTTAATTCCTTAGTCTCTAGATTCTTATTGGATGTTGACCTATCCTTAGTACGTGTAGTCACCTGAGAATATACATCAAAATGGGGTGAGCTAAAATCCCTTTAAGAGGATAGATAAGACCAATATAGCATGGGGCGAGCATAATCATAACATCTTCATCAAAATAATGAGAGGAAACGTTATTAAATGATTTGATATGTGGAAATTCATAAAAAAAATTTAAACGTTATGTATTAGTGGATAACTACCACACATAGTTTTGAAAATAGATAGCATCATGTTCACACATCATTTCACTTTAACGTGTGAGGTTCATCACTTTACCCAATGTATTGAAGTGTTGTATAATTCTGGGAGCACCCATCACATTCATAAATTTTAATTAAGCATTTTTCCATATAGAACATATATGAATAATAACAATGTAAAGGAATGGGTTTCAACTCATAAGAATAGATTCATGAGCATTTTGTTCCCAAAATAATGAGAGAATAACATACATGTTACATGAACTGTTAACCATGAGTGAGAAGTAAATTGTGTGTTCTTGAAAGAAAATCTCATTTGGAAAACATTGTGTTTATCATAAAATCTAGTGGAGAGAATTTATATCCCATAATAGGTATGATAATGATTAAAAAAATATTTTTAAGGATTAACCATACCAAAAATGTAGTGAAAGAGGGTGAACCTGATGAACGAAAGTTGGGTTTGAGAATTTCTCCTTACCTTGTATCAGGATGCTTTATTCAGTTTAAAGTCTTGTATAACCACATTAGATTAATCAATTAACAATTCCATAAGCTTTAGTAAAAAATATTTGGTTTCCTATGGTTTTATTAAGTTATTTTTTGGGCTGTTGGATGTGTTATAGTCTTTAAATCCATTGTTTGGGGAATGTAGGTTTTTATTGTTTTCATGAATAGTTCACTTGTATTCATGAATGGAAGTTCGTGTAGAACATGGATAAAAATACATAACTAATAATTAATATTTTTAATGGTATTAAAATATTTTATATTATCTTACAATTTATTATATTATATACAACGTGGATGAATCATTATATTGGAGTTTAATGATGATCGTTCAGGTTAATTCATGCATTTTTTCTTCCACAACGAACTTGTTTTATTTAATCATTTAGTAATATGTACAGAAGTTAGTTCTCAAACATTAAATATGATATAATACATATAATATAATATGTTTTAACCCAAAAAATGGTTACAATACCAGAATTGATGGTGTAAAATAAAATTGAAAAGATATCATTTTTGAAGGTGACACATTAACACCACACGAACAACGTTTCCCATTCAAAAATAAAAAGAGGAGAAGTGTGATGGATAATATAATATCACCGTAGTATCATATCATTCTATTATATGTATAATTCTAGAGTTACCATACCGTTTGGATAATTATATATGGGTATCTAATAAGATAATTACACGAATCTGAAAGAAAGTTTACGAAAAAGAGAGGGGAATTACCTCTTGAGTTATCCTCTTGAGATCCTCCTCAAGGAACCTTTGATTGGTCGATTCATGAGACCAAAAGCTATTGGAAGTGTGGGAGGGTCTAGGAATGATTATTTTGTAGAGTTTATACAAGTATTGAAGCTTGAGATGTGTGAGGAAATGACAGTATGAATGATGTCATTTATAGTGGAGTGGAGAAGGGTTTTCTCAATATAATATTCATTAATTTATTATTTCTCCATAAGACAATTAATTGTGAGTCTCCCATTAATAAAAAAGTAATTTTATCATGTGAATCCGAACCAATAGGGATTACATCAGCCGTACATCATACATGACTTTATAATTACTGTATTTAGCTTATTTTGTAAATTATGATATTTCACTATTCATAAAAAATCTAGTATTTCAGAAAATTCCCAAAAATTCACCCGAAACATATTTCAATGTATTGAATCCAAAAATGAAGTAAAATTTTCAAAAAAAAATTTAAATATGAATAATTTAATAATTAATTTAAATCGTAATATACCTGAAAAATACATCTTTTAAAACATTTGTTTACTTATTCTAAAACATAGGTACATCATTCATTCACTTAAATCATACATATATACTACCATAGGAGAGGTTACTATTTATAAGGGTTTATCAATATTCATAAGGGTACCAATACTATTCATAAGTTTATTTTAGAATTCACAAACAAATTATGTTTTTTATTAAACTCCGACGATCACTCTTAACAGAACTGTGTATAGGAAATTGTTGAAATTCAAACCATAGAAGTGGAAAAATTATATTTAATGATCAGATAGTATTTAGTATCATAATATTTCATTGTTATTCCTAATGTGATTTTACTATATGTCAAAATTATAAGAATGAAATTCCATTGATAAAAATTTGGATCATTACATTCTTCCCCCCTTATGAAATTTCGCCCTCAAAATTTCGTTTTACATAAACAGGTGATGGCACTTCTGCTTCATCGCCTCTTTCGGTTCCCAAGTAGTTTCTTCAAGCTGATGGTTCCACCACAACACTTTGACTAGGTGGGTTATCTTGTTGCGTAGAACCTTATCTCTCTTGTCTAGAGTCTTTACAAGCTGCTCCTCATAGGAGAGATCATCTTCCAGCTAAACCACCACTAAGTTCAGTACATGTGAGGGATCAGGTATGTAATTCCTCAAGAGTGATACGTGAAACACACCATGATCATGAGACCTATTTGGTGGAAGTTCTAGATGATATGCCACAACTCTTATGCGGTCAAGGATCTCAAGGGGGCCAATGTACCTTGGGATTGGCTTCCCTTTCATTACAAACCGCTTGAATCTATTCCATGGTTATATTAGAAGGAATACATTATATGAAATGAATTACTCCAAGTCACTTTGACTATTATCATCATAGTTCTTTTTTTATTCTGAGCAGCTTGGACTTTTTTGGATGACTTGATCATTCTATGTCATTTTCTTTCCCTAGCTTCATCAAAATAGGTGGGAGGTCTACATCTCTTTCCATAAAAATCATCAGACGGACCCATCTGATTAATCGAGTGGAAGATATTATAGTATGTTAAATCTACCAATGGGGGATGCTGATCCCAACAACCTTTAAATTCTAGAGAAGAGGATCTTAGCATGTCTTCAAGAGTCTGAATAGTCCTTTCATATTGTCCATCAGTTTGGAGGTGATAGGCCGTGATGAAATTTATTTCAGCAATCAAATCATGTTAAAGGCTCCTCCAGAATTTTGAATTGAACCTTGGATCATGATCATATACAATCATTAGTGGAAAACCATGCAGTCTCACCATATTCCTCACTAATATAATTTCATGTTTTTTAATTGAGAAATCATCCCTAATAACAAGAAAATGGGCAGACATGGTGAGTCATTCAACCATAACCTGTATCCCGTTATTTCCCTTAGATGAATTTGGGTGACCCGTGATAAAGTCTATAGTGACATTCTACCATTTCCAAATGGGAATAGGCAATGGATGCATCATCCCTTTGGACTTTTATTGATTGAATTTGACTTGTTGACATAGAAACCACCTTGATATATATTCTAAATTCTCCTTCTTCATGTTATCCCACTAGATGTTTTCTCGGAGATCACAGTACATCTTGGTACTCCTAGGATGGATAGATAATATTGAGCTATGTGAATTTTCCAACAGCTCCGTCATTATCCTGGGTGACAAAGGCACACAAAACCGTTCTCCAAACCGAATCACACTAGCATCGTCGATATGGAACTCTTGTTGCTTCCCTTTTATATGGAATTCACCTTCTTTTGTAACTCCAGATCATCATGCTGTGCCTCCTTAATCATCTCTTGGATTAATGGTTGCGCAATAATTTTTGAATGGTAGGATGTATCCCTTGCCGTTATGACTTCCAAATCCATCCTTTGCATATCCAAGAAGAGAGGGACTTTCATAGTGCATAACATAGAGATAGTAGCATGTTATTTTCTTCTTAGTGCTTCAGCTACCTCATTCACCTTTACAGGATGATAGTGAATATAGAAATAATAATCCTTTATTAGATATAACCATCTCTTTTGAGGCTTGTTGAGATCCTTTTGTGTGACTATATACTTTAGGCTTTTGTAGTTGGTTTATATGTCACAATTCTCACCATAAAGGTAGTGCTACTAGATTTTCAGGGGAAAATTCATAGCTATTAGCTCAAAATCATGCTTTGGGTAGTTCTGGTCATGGATCTTAAAATTTTGTTAGGTGTAGGCAATCACGTTATTATTTTTCATGAGTATACAACCCATGACTTCCTTTGAAGTATCACTAATATCACAAAAATTTCTCCACTTTTCAGTAGTGTGATTACAGGAGCAACAATCATTATTCTCTTTATCTCCTTGAAGCTTACATAACAGTCTTCCATCGAGACTTACTTTCCCCCTTTTCTTGTTAACATAGTCAGTGGGATTGACAGTCATGAGGAATTTATCACAAAACTTCAGTAGTACCCACCTAATCCATGAAAACTGCAGATTGTTATGACACTAGAGGGCCTGGGAAATTCCTCAATAGCCTTTGTGTTTGAAGGGTCCACAGAAATTCCCTCAATTATGATCACATGTCCCATGTGTGTGACTTCTTTCATCCAAACATCACACTTTTTGAAGATAGCGTACAACTTATCCATTCTCAATGATTCCAACACAAGACTTATATGTTCTTCTTGTTCCGCCTTTCTCTAGGAGTAGATTAGAATATCATCGATAAAAACTACCAAAATTTTTGCAAGTAAATATCTAAAGAAACTATTCATAAAATCTATGATGATTGCTGTAACACCCCAAGATTTCATAGTGTGTTATTTCTTCAAAATAATTCAATAACTTGCACTACACGCAACACTGAGTTCAATTGCACCATGACTTGCCAAAAAAAAAAGCCATTAAAAGAGGTCATGAATAGTATTAACTAAATTTTAAACTTTATATAATCCTTATAATTTTAGAATCCATATTATGAGTTTCTTAGTCATAATGGAAGAACAGATTCATTTTCAGTATTGCACTTTTATCAACTTTTGATAGTGAAACCTTTTTAAATACAATATTTTAAACTTTTTGACTAAATGGAGACATCAAAAAAATTTAAAATGAAACATCCCAAGCTTCCACGGTACGCTTTCCTTTGAATAAAACAGTAGCGTGTGTTGTACGCAACTTCGAGTTCTAACACACCGTAACCAATCAAACTAGCTGTTATGAATAGTAATACCTACTTTTTGAAATTATATATATTTTATATTTTAAAATGGACTTAATTTTTGGATTCGGAATATCAAATTTAGCCTAAGGTGAAATTTTGGTACTTTTCTGATAACTTTCATATTTTGATGAATAGTGAAAATTACTAAATTTTAATTAAAAACAACTTTTTTAATCAAAATAATTAATAGTGATAAATTATGAATTTGAGTGGTTTTAAAGTATATTTAGAATATAGTTTTACTATTTAATATAATGTTGGTCATTGGACATAATTTTACAATTAAACCGAACATAAACAAGTGTCAATCTTTTGGTAGTTATTATCTCTTAAAAACACGCTTTTTGTTTTGACAGCGGGAATTAATTTTAAATTAATTTCTGCCACTTCTGTGTTTTGAATTTAGAAAAATGGATTCCATATTTGGAATCAGGATGTTCAAATTGTGTAAATAGGTAACTTTTATTTTTAGACATTTTGAATAATTACTGCGGTAAATATTTTATTTACCATGGTTAAGGGTAAATCCGATAAATAAGGGTTAAAAAATAATATTATAATAATACTAAATTACCCTAAAACGTGTCTTAACCCTATTAATTGATACATGGTCGACCATGGGCATCTTTGGGTCTATTTTGGGACCCCATGGATCCACTTGTAAGTGATAATGACACATTATTTTAATAAAGCTAAAATAAAAATAAAAATGGCATAAGCTTACATCTTTTAGAAGAACAATTTTTACATAGGGTTATACCTGTTGGATTTTCGATTATAAATATTCATTAGAAAGATAAAAATATTTCCTACATAATGATATTTTATTTATAATTTTTAGACATTAAATAATTTATTTTATTTATGACACAATGATGATGCAGTAATTACTAAAATAGTGAAAAATAAAAATAATTGATCTTATAAATACCCAAATAATTATAATATGAAACTTTTAATGAATTAAACTAATTTTCTAGGCTAATATGATATATTAGGATTGATTTAATGGACTTTGTTCGAAGTAATCAATCTGTTATGAGTTTCACAAAAATCAACTATTGAATAGTGTCAAAATTGACATAAAAGAGTTCTTAAAACAAATATTATATTATTAATTGATATTAAATTCCTAAAAATCTAAGGTTCGGCCAAGAGACTTATATTATGATAGGTTAATCATTAATGGACCACTTGGGGGTCGCTTGGATTTATATAGTAAGTTTATTAACCATATTATATAAAAATACAAAGAGACATTGTAAAAGTGAAACTAATTAACTTAGAGTTAATACTTAAAGATAAGGTTAATATAAGTACCCAAACCTGTCTAAATTCTATTGGATGAGTTGTTTTCGACCTATCCCCACCTCATCCTTTGAATAGTCAACTTTGGAGCCTTTAAAAACCGAATATGAATTTATTATAAATTAATATTTCTAGCTTTTCCAAAGGTGCCCCTCACCCCTCTTATAAAAGGGCACTCCTCCTTCTCATTTCTTCACACCTCTAAAGCCTTTTGGTTCGGCCAAACTCTGCCCAAATACTCTTCCAACATCCCTCAATACAACCTAGAGGCCTTAGTTTGATCAGAAAGCCAACCTAAGGAGCCATTTTGATCAAATCAAAAGGAAGAACCCGAAGAAGAGGTAATGATTTCACCACCCTTTTCTAAGTTCATTTCTTCTTCCACTTCTTCTTCCTTTGTTCTTACCATTCTAAAATAATAACTCCAGTATCTCACATATAATGTGATGTTATTATATGTATGGTACAACCATATTCAGTATTCTATCCACCCTTTGAATAACATGTCACCATACGTGCGTACGTACGGCTTACCGTCTCCACGTCGTGGTGTAATTGTTATTCAATATAATATTATTTGGATGGGTATAATAATGATGTGTAACTCATGTAAATAATAAATATAACATATTAATGATTCTGTATATATGATATACCATCCATTTATATATTATTTTAATATCAAAAGAATGATATTGTCGCTCGTGCGTACGTACGGACTACCGTCTCCACGAACGCGATGAGATTCATTCTCCATCGTAACCATTAAAGTATAATTATCATTTTATGATTTAAAAATGATGTTTAAGGACTTGATATCATTCTGGATATGAATAATATACAACCTATCCTTTACATACATGTCTTACGTAACAAAACATACAAAAGAAAACAAGTAAGTTAACACCCGAAACAACGATAATACTAAGATATTATTATCAAATCAATATTAAAAGATCATATATGATATCATATTAATGTATATGACTCTTGTATAATTTAATAATAATTATTTCACCATTATACAGGAGGTTAACCTACCACAACCAAGGAAAAGTACAAGGTAAGGGTTATTTCACAATCTCTTCATTATCCGAGGTTGTTTATACGTAATAATCTACTGGGATTTCATTATCATCCACATCCATGTTTCTTCGAAATGTATTTCAAAACATTTTTACTATTTACAAGAATATGGGTTAAAGTCATTTATACCCTTGTTTGACTTTTTATAAGAGGTTTATAAAGGAATCTTTCCGTCGTTTTCAAAACAAGGTCCTTTTTAACCTTTTCGACAGAATTGAGGTAAGAATGTTTTTTTAACTTATACGGCGGGTGCGGTTACTTTCCGCTGTTATAAAATCGTCGAAGCTTTCCTTACAAGCTTATAAGAATATTTTCAAAGAAAATGTTTTATTTTATATGGATCTTAAATGTTTTCAAAATAAAAGGAGATACTTCTTTTAAAAGAATTTTGATTTCATCTATGTCAACATCCTTTGATGGATTTTAAGATTATTTGAAGTTGATTTATTATAATACAAAACTTCTATATTGTATTGAAGGTTTTGTGATATGTTTGAATGTGGATGTGCTATTTTATACCATTCATAGTTTATGGTTAAACTCTTGACATTTCGTATGCTAGTTTTAACCCGAATGTTTATGTTATATTTCAAACTTTTCTTCAGATGAATGTGCTAAACAAGTATGTTCCGGGTTGGGGACCGGTAAAAGTAAGCCCTCCAGGTTGGGGACTGGTTAAAGTAATCCCTCCAGGTTAGGGACTGGTAAAAGCAAGCCCTCCGGTTTGGTCTCCGGTTATTAGAGGTACTCCGGGTTGGTGTCCGGTTATTAGAGGCACTCCGGGTTGGTGTCAGGTTATTAGAGGCACTCCGGGTTGGTGTCCGGTTATTAGAGGCACTCCGGGTTGGGTTCCGGTTAGAAGTAACCCCTAGGTCTTGGGATGAGGCCTAGACAATGAAATTAACGTTTGACATTATGCATTCCAACATTATGAAAGTGGTTAATGATTTTTGCATGTGATTATTCGATTAGTAGAATATCCATGTGAATAAGTAAATGGCATTATTTCATTTTATTTATGCCATACCATGTTGAAAGTTCATGTTTTAAAGGCTTTTGTTTTAGTTATACATTGCCTTAAAATTTTATTCTTATTTATGAAAGTTTCCTCTATATTGTTATCCTTACTGGGCATTTGAGCTCACCCCTTTTCTATGTTTTATTTTTCCCAGGATGTGAAGAAGTAAGTTATGAATGACCTGCAGGGATTTTATGAGGGGTTAATAGTGTGGATTGTGGAAACATTATGTTGTTGTATTAGTTTTTCATTTTATGATGTAATGTAAAACTTATGAATATATCTAGTGTTTCCAAGGCTACTAAACCAATCGGTCTTTCGAGATTTGATCTTTCTTGTGATCATGCCAATGTTACGAAGTAATGCACCGACTCTGGGTAACTGGGGTCGGGGCGTTACAGTTGGTATCAGAGGAAGTTTAGTACAAACCTTGGAAGCTAGATTTAGTTAAACTCTGATTAGAGCACGTAGACCTAAGATGAACGTTGAGGATTAGTATAGAAGAACTTCCTAGAATTTTGGTATTGTAGAGATTTTGTGAGTTTTCCGAGCAATACATCCCTGTCTGGATACGAGAAGGTAGAGGCGGCTCTGGCACAGATGTACCTAGGGGTAAAACCCGAAAACACCGCTTTGAGCTAGACTCGAACGGGAACTGGTGCACGACAACGGGCCTTGCTGCACTCTTGGTTACGACACTCCCGGGGGATATGCTTAGGATAACTCTCATTTTCTTTACAAATCATTATGAAGGGTTTATGAGTATATACTTCCTCAAAGAAAACATTTTTATGATTATGGATTATATCCATAAATAGTTCAATTTATGTTAAGTGTTTTATAAGTATGGGATTATGTATTTTGATTCATAAACTGTTCTAGTTTATGCCATTGTTTAGAAATGGCGCCCAGTAGAAGGAATGAGAACTCCAGAAATACACATGATTCAAAGAGAAGGAAGGATCATATCTTTCATGGTCTTAAGCTAGAATTTATAAGAGAAATAGTCTCCCATGTATTATCATCATATGAAGAAATAATATCATGTGTTGATAAGATAAGTAAAGAGTTTACTGAGTCCTATGGCTTTGAAGGGAATCAAGAGAAGAAAAGGATGGAAGAGAGAAAGATGGATAAAGGGAAAAGGGAAAAGAAGAATTTTCCCATATGTGGTAACTGTGGAAAGAAACACCCTGGAACTTGCCTGAAAGGAATGGGAGTTTGTTATAAGTGTGGAGGAAAAGGGCACAAGGTACGTGACTGCAAGGGTAAGAAAATGGTTTTAAATGTACAATGCTTCATTTGCAAGGAGTTTGGACACTACGCGAACCTATGTCCCAGTCATCAGACTATGCCGAAAATGATGTTATTGGATAATAATCAAGTTATGATACTACCACAGATGAAGAGGAATGATTAGAGTTCTTATGTTGATTATGCCAATTGAGTGTTGTATCAACAATGTACTTGTTATAATAATTATGGAGTATATAAGGATTGTACTGCAGTACTATTTCATTAAGGACTTGAGATTGTGTGGAAAAAAGAAAAGTGACTCAATATCAGGTTAAATTTTTGGAAAATATATGGTTGAGAGAAAGATAAACCATAATATGGTTCAGATACCGAGGTGGTGATTTTAGAATAATACATGATTGATTTGGATAAATTATATTGGATATTATTGACTACCTTGAAGCTGATTAATGATTTGTATATTCCATTATTGTTGGGGTTTAAAACATTTTTGGATTGATGAAGTATATCCAGCATTCAATATGGAATAAGGGAGCATGAATGTAATCAATAAAAAATATGGTAATTCAGGATGTTTCAGTGTATTAAAAGAATACACGATGAAGGTATTCATATGCTATTACGGGTTAAAAAGGTTCTACATTATGTTTACCTTACTTATAAATGTTGGACTGTGAGTTTGGACAGAAGTATTTTGGATAGTTCTAGTTTGGATTATTTTGGATTACCATAAAAGGACAACCCGGAGGTCGGGCGGAAACCCGTCGCGTCCGGCAAGGCTGCGAGACTTGAACCCGCAACCGAAGGGCGACAAGGGTGTATCACCTACCACTAGCCCACGAGATGTCCTGGATTAAATATTGTTGTTTTCTTTAAAGATCTGGTAGATGAATTAAAAATTCATTTATTTTGGAACCTTGTACGAATAACATTCTATTATCTTTTAGAGTGAAAGATGAGTTTGTGGTAGAAATTTATTAATGGATAAAACTCTAATTATAAAGTAAGTATATCTCCTTATGATCTTAGCCAATCTCATAAATATATTCCTCAACATTAATAAAAGGAACTTAGAACAAAAATGTTGTCCTAGATGGTACCTTAAATCATCACTAATTCATGGCTTTGGGATTGTTGGCCTTTTCATAGCCATGTTCTCTACCACTCTCCATCAGATAATTGATGGTTAGATTTCTCTTCCATATCCATATTTTCCTACATGGAACCCTAGTATGTGTTATGTTCGGTAATCTTCATACTTTCCACCCTTTTTTTTAAAATAGAGGCCTCATTAATTCATTTTTCGATGTGGGATTTAAACTAAGATATTTTGAAACGTCAAAAATGTGTTATCCTAATATCCTATGTTTTGTTGAACCGATGGTATTTCAAATCATCATAGATTGATGAATTTAAGGACCTCAATTTTACACTTGTTTGTGATTGATGACCTCAATCACTACCTATAAATATTTACGTTTTTCCTCCAATTATATGTCTCTAATTGCCACCAATGTTCTCCTAATCGAGATCATAATTTGGTGGTGACCCTTTCATTTATCTTTTCCTCATATTAAGACTAAATTTTAGTAACCCAATTTCCGATGTGGGTTTTCCCACAAATATATTTTCTACTTTCAACCTTTTATTTTTGATGAACAATTTCAAATTGCGAGGACGCAATTTATTGAAGGAGGGGAGAATGTAACACCCCAAGATTTCATAGTGTGTTATTTCTTCAAAATAATTCAATAACTTGCACTACACGCAACACTGAGTTCAATTGCACCATGACTTGCCAAAAAAAAAAAGCCATTAAAAGAGGTCATGAATAGTATTAACTAAATTTTAAACATTATATAATCCTTATAATTTTAGAATCCATATTATGAGTTTCTTAGTCATAATGGAAGAACAGATTCATTTTCAGTATTGCACTTTTATCAACTTTTGATAGTGAAACCTTTTTAAATACAATATTTTAAACTTTTTGACTAAATGGAGACATCAAAAAAAATTTAAAATGAAACATCCCAAGCTTCCACGGTACGCTTTCCTTTGAATAAAACAGTAGCGTGTGTTGTACGCAACTTCGAGTTCTAACACACCGTAACCAATCAAACTAGCTGTTATGAATAGTAATACCTACTTTTTGAAATTATATATATTTTATATTTTAAAATGGACTTAATTTTTGGATTCGGAATATCAAATTTAGCCTAAGGTGAAATTTTGGTACTTTTCTGATAACTTTCATATTTTGATGAATAGTGAAAATTACTAAATTTTAATTAAAAACAACTTTTTTAATCAAAATAATTAATAGTGATAAATTATGAATTTGAGTGGTTTTAAAGTATATTTAGAATATAGTTTTACTATTTAATATAATGTTGGTCATTGGACATAATTTTACAATTAAACCGAACATAAACAAGTGTCAATCTTTTGGTAGTTATTATCTCTTAAAAACACGCTTTTTGTTTTGACAGCGGGAATTAATTTTAAATTAATTTCTGCCACTTCTGTGTTTTGAATTTAGAAAAATGGATTCCATATTTGGAATCAGGATGTTCAAATTGTGTAAATAGGTAACTTTTATTTTTAGACATTTTGAATAATTACTGCGGTAAATATTTTATTTACCATGGTTAAGGGTAAATCCGGTAAATAAGGGTTAAAAAATAATATTATAATAATACTAAATTACCCTAAAACGTGTCTTAACCCTATTGGTTGATACATGGTCGACCATGGGCATCTTTGGGTCTATTTTGGGACCCCATGGATCCACTTGTAAGTGATAATGACACATTATTTTAATAAAGCTAAAATAAAAATAAAAATGGCATAAGTTTACATCGTTTAGAAGAACAATTTTTACATAGGGTTATACCTGTTGGATTTTCGATTATAAATATTCATTAGAAAGATAAAAAGATTTCCTACATAATGATATTTTATTTATAATTTTTAGACATTAAAGAATTTACTTTATTTATGACACAATGATGATGAAGTAATTACTAAAATAGTGAAAAATAAATATAATTGATCTTATAAATACCCAAATAATTATAATATGAAACTTTTAATGAATTAAACTAATTTTCTAGGCTAATATGATATATTAGGATTGATTTAATGGACTTTGTTCGAAGTAATCAATCTGTTATGAGTTTCACAAAAATCAACTATTGAATAGTGTCAAAATTGACATAAAAGAGTTCTTAAAACAAATATTATATTATTAATTGATATTAAATTCCTAAAAATCTAAGGTTCGGCCAAGAGACTTATATTATGATAGGTTAATCATTAATGGACCACTTGGGGGTCGCTTGGATTTATATAGTAAGTTTATTAACCATATTATATAAAAATACAAAGAGACATTGTAAAAGTGAAACTAATTAACTTAGAGTTAATACTTAAAGATAAGGTTAATATAAGTACCCAAACCTGTCTAAATTCTATTGGATGAGTTGTTTTCGACCTATCCCCACCTCATCCTTTGAATAGTCAACTTTGGAGCCTTTAAAAACCGAATATGAATTTATTATAAATTAATATTTCTAGCTTTTCCAAAGGTGCCCCTCACCCCTCTTATAAAAGGGCACTCCTCCTTCTCATTTCTTCACACCTCTAAAGCCTTTTGGTTCGGCCAAACTCTGCCCAAATACTCTCCCAACATCCCTCAATACAACCTAGAGGCCTTAGTTTGATCAGAAAGCCAACCTAAGGAGCCATTTTGATCAAATCAAAAGGAAGAACCCGAAGAAGAGGTAATGATTTCACCACCCTTTTCTAAGTTCATTTCTTCTTCCACTTCTTCTTCCTTTGTTCTTACCATTCTAAAATAATAACTCCAGTATCTCACATATACTGTGATGTTATTATAAGTATGGTACAACCATATTCAGTATTCTATCCACCCTTTGAATAACATGTCACCATACGTGCGTACGTACGGCTTACCGTCTCCACGTCGTGGTGTAATTGTTATTCAATATAATATTATTTGGATGGGTATAATAATGATGTGTAACTCATGTAAATAATAAATATAACATATTAATGATTCTGTATATATGATATACCATCCATTTATATATTATTTTAATATCAAAAGAATGATATTGTCGCTCGTGCGTACGTACGGACTACCGTCTCCACGAACGCGATGAGATTCATTCTCCATCGTAACCATTAAAGTATAATTATCATTTTATGATTTAAAAATGATGTTTAAGGACTTGATATCATTCTGGATATGAATAATATACAACCTATCCTTTACATACATGTCTTACGTAACAAAACATACAAAAGAAAACAAGTAAGTTAACACCCGAAACAACGATAATACTAAGATATTATTATCAAATCAATATTAAAAGATCATATATGATATCATATTAATGTATATGACTCTTGTATAATTTAATAACAATTATTTCACCATTATACTGGAGGTTAACCTACCACAACCAAGGAAAAGTACAAGGTAAGGGTTATTTCACAATCTCTTCATTATCCGAGGTTGTTTATACGTAATAATCTACTGGGATTTCATTATCATCCACATCCATGTTTCTTCGAAATGTATTTCAAAACATTTTTACTATTTACAAGAATATGGGTTAAAGTCATTTATACCCTTGTTTGACTTTTTATAAGAGGTTTATAAAGGAATCTTTCCGTCGTTTTCAAAACAAGGTCCTTTTTAACCTTTTCGACAGAATTGAGGTAAGAATGTTTTTTTAACTTATACGGCGGGTGCGGTTACTTTCCGCTGTTATAAAATCGTCGAAGCTTTCCTTACAAGCTTATAAGAATATTTTCAAAGAAAATGTTTTATTTTATATGGATCTTAAATGTTTTCAAAATAAAAGGAGATACTTCTTTTAAAAGAATTTTGATTTCATCTATGTCAACATCCTTTGATGGATTTTAAGATTATTTGAAGTTGATTTATTATAATACAAAACTTCTATATTGTATTGAAGGTTTTGTGATATGTTTGAATGTGGATGTGCTATTTTATACCATTCATAGTTTATGGTTAAACTCTTGACATTTCGTATGCTAGTTTTAACCCGAATGTTTATGTTATATTTCAAACTTTTCTTCAGATGAATGTGCTAAACAAGTATGTTCCGGGTTGGGGACCGGTAAAAGTAAGCCCTCCAGGTTGGGGACTGGTTAAAGTAAGCCCTCCAGGTTAGAGACTGGTAAAAGCAAGCCCTCCGGTTTGGTCTCCGGTTATTAGAGGTACTCCGGGTTGGTGTCCGGTTATTAGAGGCACTCCGGGTTGGTGTCTGGTTATTAGAGGCACTCCGGGTTGGTGTCCGGTTATTAGAGGCACTCCGGGTTGGGTTCCGGTTAGAAGTAACCCCTAGGTCTTGGGATGAGGCCTAGACAATGAAATTAACGTTTGACATTATGCATTCCAACATTATGAAAGTGGTTAATGATTTTTGCATGTGATTATTCGATTAGTAGAATATCCATGTGAATAAGTAAATGGCATTATTTCATTTTATTTATGCCATACCATGTTGAAAGTTCATGTTTTAAAGGCTTTTGTTTTAGTTATACATTGCCTTAAAATTTTATTCTTATTTATGAAAGTTTCCTCTATATTGTTATCCTTACTAGGCATTTGAGCTCACCCCTTTTCTATGTTTTATTTTTCCCAGGATGTGAAGAAGTAAGTTATGAATGAACTGCAGGGATTTTATGAGGGGTTAATAGTGTGGATTGTGGAAACATTATGTTGTTGTATTAGTTTTTCATTTTATGATGTAATGTAAAACTTATGAATATATCTAGTGTTTCCAAGGCTACTAAACCAATCGGTCTTTCGAGATTTGATCTTTCTTGTGATCATGCCAATGTTACGAAGTAATGCACCGACTCTGGGTAACTGGGGTCGGGGCGTTACAATTGCATGGGAATTAGTAGAAACTCACAGTGTGCATACCTTATATGAAGAGAATTATTTTGAATATCTTACTTCTTCACCATTATCTGATGATATCCCGAACGAAGATCCACCATTGAGAAGCATTGATATCCTCTTAACTGATCATACAAGACTTAAATATTTGTAAGAGGATACTTGTTATTTATGGGGATCTTGTTGAGTTCCTGATAATTGATACACAACTGCATTGTTTCATCCTTCTTCTTTCCAATGAGCATCAGTACATGCCAAGGTGATTCACTGTGGCGTATTAACCCTTTGTCTGTATGATCTTGTAGATTCTTCTTTCACTCCACCAGTTTCATAGGATCCATCCTATAGGGACACATTGAGATAGGAGTAGCTCTGGGTATGAGTTCAATTATGAACTCTACCTCACGATCTGGGGGAAGTCCTTGTAACTCTTTTGGAAATTTGTCATTGTATTCCCATACGATGGTCATTTCTGCAAGGTTGGAAGATTCCATTGACTCAACCATTTGGGTGAGGTATTCTTCTTCATAGAGAATAAACAACAACATAGTTGAAGGATTTTTCAGAGGAGATTCAAGATCATACTTGAATTTGTAGAGGTGAGTGGGAAGGTTTGGAATATGAAAAGATATTTCCTTTTACTGACAGTTGATATGTGATCTATTTAAAGAGAGCCAATCCATTACCATTATAGCATTGGATTACACCGAGGGAGGTATTATATGATTTGCTGGAATAATATTCCCACAAACACCATCAAGAGATTAGTCAAACACTTGGGCTTCAATGATTTCACCACTTGGTGTTTTTAATGATATCTACACATCAATGTTTCAGGGCTTCGGTTCTATAGTTCTAGTAAACATTCAAGATATAAATGACTGCATAGAACCAGAATAAATTTTTTTTTACACTCATGAGTGAATATGAAGTGTACCTTGTACAACTTCATTATCTTTCTGCACCTTCACAGTAGTGATGGCATAATTCTACCATTGGTCCCTTGGATTTGGTGGCTTCTGACACTGATTAACCTTTAGGATTCAAGGTTTAGTGCACTGGCTTGTCTAGTGACCTTGCTCCCAATAGTTGTAGCATTGAACCATGGGTGGTTCTCTCAATTTTTCTACAACATTCTCCTACACTCTCATGTATTTTAGACACTATTGATAATGGTGTCCTTTCCCAAAATTGAATCATTTCCCATCCCTTTGTGGCAGTTCCCATGATGCAACTTCCCACATTTTTGGAATGTGGGTCATTGAGTTTTCTTTCTAAATTGATCACATGATCCCCCAATAAGAAACTTCATATTTTATTTCATATCACCATACCCACGAGACCACTCTCCAAACTCCATCTCCACTTTGAGAGAACATCAAACAACTTCTTTTTAACTCCCAAAGTCTCAAATTTCAAGAGCCTTTCAAAGGTGTGGTTTTAATCCAATAAAAAATCAATCAATTTTTTTTATCATCATTGATAAAAATACCTGATGCATACCTTGAAAGCCTTGTGAAATTAACTTCGTAAGTTGTGATATAATTTCATTCCTTTTTCTTGAGCTCTATGAATTATCTCTCCATATTTTTATAAAGAGTTCATGGGAAATACTTGTTAAGAAACATGATCTTAATGACTTACCATTCCATCTCGTCAATTTCATCCCTTGGCGTGGTGTTCTTAATCAAATCCCAAAATTGGTAACCCTCTCCTTCTAGAAGATAAATGGATAGAGTAACATACTTTGTCATAGAACATTGGTACCCAAACAATATTTTCTCTATGTTATTGACCCATTATTCTGTAACTAGTGGATCAAAAGATCCACTAAACATTGGTGTTTTTTTCCGCACAAAATACTCAATAGCTACTTGCTCCCCCTTTGGTGAAGGATGATTTTTCCCATTATTCTAGTTATTTTTCATAACCTGACATATTTGGGTAAGCATTTCCATGATGTTTTGAACTCAACCTACCAAATCATTGGGGATGTCATTCAGGAAATCATTGCATTGGCCATCACACGAGTCGTTTCCTTGCTTTATCCTAGTTCACTAAATTTTATAAAATATAAAAGGTTAGAACAAAACATAAGTAAACAAGTCATGAATAACATATTTATTTTTACATTTTTAACTACAATCGTAACTTATGGGATCCCTATGTAAAGCTTCTTGCGTGCATATCTGTACATATTCTCATACTAGTAGTTATCTCTAGGGGTCACTAATCCTAATTCCCAAATTAACTAAACCATGACTCTAATATGAATTATAGAGACCATTCCTTTTAATAGATTACTATTACATAATTATAATGATAAACAACATAATATTATTACACAGTGATGATCTAGTGGTTTAGTGTCTTGGGAAAACTAGGACCAAACATTACATTTAAAACATCAAGAATAATCATTTATTTAATTCCATATTCTATTTATTCTTATTGAAACGTGACCTATCCTTAGTAAAATTAGTCACCTAAGGATATAAATAAAAATTGTGTGAGCTAAAATTATGGTAAGAGGACAGATAAGAAGAATATATCATTTGGTGAGCATAATCATTACATCATCATCAAAATAATGAGTGGAAACATTGTTAAAAGACATGAAATGTGGAAATTCATAAAATATGAAAACATTGTTTATTAGTGGTTTACTAGAAAACATATTTGTGAAAAAAGATATAATCATGTTCACACATCATTTCACTTTTACCCATGAATTTTATCATTGCATAGAATGAATTGGAGCGTAATAAAATTCCAGGCACACCAGTCACATTCCTACATTTTCATTATCATGCTTGCCACATAGAACATATATCAATAATAAACATGGAAATAAGTGGGTTTAAACTAATAATAACACATTCATAAACTTTTAGTTCCCTAAATAATGCGGGAATATCATACATTTTTCAAGAACAATCAGCCATGAGTGAGAATTAAAAGGTGTGTTCTTGGAGGAATATCACTTTTGGAAAACATTTTGTTTGACATAAAATATTTTTTAGAACATTTATATCCTAGAATTGGTAATATTGTGATGAAAAAATTATTTTTAAGGAGTACCCTTACCAAAGAATGGAGTGAAAGAGAGAGAACCTGAAGAATGAAAGTTGGGTTCGAGAATTTCCCCTTACCATGAATATGAATGCTTTATTCACTTTAAAGTCATGTATAACCAAATTATATTCATCAATTAATGATTATTGAACCCTTTCTAAATTAATAGGTTTCATTATGGTTTCATTAAGTTGTTTTATGGGCCATTAGATGAGTTATAGGGTTTAAATCCACTGTTTGGGGAATGTCTGTTTTTTATGTTTTTCTTGAACGGTTCACCTGTATTCAAGAAGGGATGTTCTTGTAGAACGTGGATAATCATCTAGAACTGATAATTTATGTAATTAATGATATTAAAGTAGTATAAATGATCTTATATTTGATTATATTTAATACCATTTTGATGAAGAATTAGATATGAATTTAATGATGATCATTCGAGTTAATTCTGGTGGTTTTTCATCCACAACAAACATGTTTCTTTTAATAATTTAGTAATACGTAAATAAGTTAGATCTAGAATAGAAAATAAAATATCATACATATAGCCCAATCCGTTTTAACAATAAAAATGGATACATTACCAGATCTGAAGAGATAAAAGAAAATTTAAAACATTTCGTTCTTGAAGGTGATAAATTAACACGACACGAACAACATTTTCCTTTCAAAAATAATAATGGAGAAGTGGGTTGGATGATATAATATCCCATCAGTATCATATAAATGTAGTATAATTATAATAATGGATTTACCATACCATTTGGATGAATAGAGATATGGTATAATAAGAAAATAACATGAAGTTGAAAGGAAATTAAAGGAATAGAGATATGGGAATTACCTCTTGAGTTATCCTACAGAGAACCTTCTCAAGGAACCTTGGATTGGACTTTTGATGAGACTATAAGCATTAGAATGTGGGGGAGGGTCTAGGAATGATTCTTGGGTAGTTTTTAGGCAAGGAATTAATCTTTAGAGGTGTGAGGAAATGAGGGTGTGAAGGGTGGTAAATATAGTGGAGGGGTGAAGGGTTGTCTCAATATAATATTCATTGATTTATTATTTCTCTATAATACAAGTAATGGTGAGTATTCCATTACCAATAATAGTAATTTGATATTTTTAATTCTAACCAATAGGGCTTTCATCATAATAACATCATACGTGACTCTATAATTAGTGTATTTAGCTTATTTGTATATTATGTTATTTGACTATTCATAAAAAATCAAGTATTTCAGAAAAATCCCAGAAATTAAATCTATAAATTATTCGATATGTATAATTCAAAAATGAAGTCCATTTTTAAGAAATCATTTTATAAATATTATTAATTTAATTTTTAATTAAAATCATAA
Source organism: Viscum album (assembly GCA_963277665.1). NCBI lineage: Eukaryota > Viridiplantae > Streptophyta > Magnoliopsida > Santalales > Viscaceae > Viscum > Viscum album. The sequence goes on from OY728127.1 coordinate 927,258,111, forward strand.
TTTACTTGAAAAATACACCTTTTAAAACATTTCATTACTTGTTCCAAAACATTGGTACAAAATAATTTCACTTAAATCATATATATATACTTTCATAGGTGAGGATACTATTAGTATGGTTATATCACTACTCTTAAGGGTACCATTACTATTTTAAGGGTGTTTTACAATTCACTAAAAAATAATTTTGTTGTTTAGACTCCAAAAATCACCCTAAACACAACCGTTTATGTCAAATTTTGGAAATTCAAACCATAGAAGTGGAAAAATTATTTTTATTGGTCACTCAGTATTTAGTATAATTATATATCATTGTGTTTCCTACTGGGATTATACTATAAAGAAAAATTATAAGAATGTAATTTCATTGATAAAACGTTGGGTTCTTACATTCTTCCGCCCTTATGAAATTTCACCCTCAAAATTTCATTTTACATAAACAGGTGAGGGTAATTATCATTCATCGCCTCTTTATGTTCCCAAGTAGCTTATACAATCTTATGGATACTCCAAAACACTTTGACAAGGTGGGTTCTCTTGTTTCATAAAGCCTTATCTCCCTAGTCCAGAATCTCTATTGGATGCTCCAGTTAAGAGAGGTCATCTTCTAGCCACACCACCTCTAATTTTAGTACATGTGAGGGATCAGGTATGTACTTACTCATGATTAATACATGAAGCACATCATGAACACGTGCCATATTTGGTGGAAGTTCAAGCAGATAGGCCACAGCTCTTATACGGTCAAGGATCTCGAAGGGGCCAATGTACCATGGGCTTAACTTCCCTTTCTTTCCAATCTACATGACTCTGTTTGATCGTGATATTATAAGGAAGAAATTATATCCAACATCAAACTCCAAATCCCATCAATGGTTGTCAGTACAGCTCTTTTTTCAACTCTAAGAAACATTGATGTGTTTCTGGATGAATTGAACCTTCTAAGTCATATCTTGATCAAGATCAAGTCCAAGTAGTTTTCTTTTTTCCAATTTTATCCCAAAAGGTTCGATTTCTATGTCTTCTTCCATTAAATATTCATAGGGAGCCATATGAATACTTAAGTAGAATTTATTTTTGTATGAGAACTCAACCAACGGGAGATGATGATCCCATACACCATTTAATCATTTATAGGAGGATCTTAGAATATCTTCCAGAAGATGAATAGTCATTTTAGATTGGCCATAAATTTGGGGGTGATAGTCCATGCTGAAAGTTAATTCAGTACTGAAAGCATGTTGAAGGCTCCTCCACAATCTCGATGTGAACCTTAGATCACGATCCAAGACAATTGATAGTGGAACACCATGCAGTCTCACCACATTTCTCACATATATCTCTACAAATTTTTTAACTGATAAATCTTACTGGATAATGATAAAATGGGCGGTCATGGTGATTCGGTCAACCACAACCCATATCACATCATTTCCCTTGGATTTATTTGGGAGACTTGTGAGAAAGTCCACAATGAAATTCTCCCATTTCTACATGGGTATAGAATATGGCTACATCATCCCTTTGGACTTTTTTTATTCTGCATTAACATGTTGACATACCAACCACCTTGATATAAATTCTGAAATCTCCTTATTCATGTTATCCCACTATAAATTTCCTTAGAGATCATGGTACATCATGATATGTCCAGGATGGATGGAGAATGTTGAGTTATGTGCATTGTCTAATAGATCGTTCTTTATTTTGGGTGATGAAGGAACACAATATCGTGTTCCAATCCGAATCAAACCAGCATCATCGATATGAAACACTTGCATCTTCCCATCCTTTACTGCATTCACAATATTTTGTAACTCCAGATCATCGCTTTGTGCCTCCTTAATCACCTCTTGGACTGATGTTTGTGCAATCATTGTGGCATGGTAGGATGTATCCCCAACACTTATTATTTCTAAATCCATCCTTTTTTATATCCATGATGATAGGATCTTTCTCAATCCATATCATTTAGAGAGTAGTAGGTTCTTTTCTTCTTTGAGAAACAGCTACCTTGTTCGCCTTTCCAAGATGATAGTGAATAGAGAAATCATAATCCTTGATTAGCTTTAACCATATGCTTTGAGGAATGTTGATATCCTCTTGTGTTAATATATAATTTAGGCTGTTTTGGTCACTGTATATGTCACAATTCACACAATAAAGGTTGTACTGCCATATTTTCAAGGAAAAATCATGGCTGCAAGTTCTAGATCATCAGTTGGGTTGTTCTACTCGTGAATCTTCAACTATCGTGATGTGTAGGCTATCACATTATCATTTTTCAGGAGTACACAACACTATACTTCGATTGAATCATCAAGGGATATCAAAAAACATTCTCCACTTTTCATTATTGTGAGTACTAGTGCAGTGATCAACATTATCTTTATCTGTTTGAATCTTCACTCACATTCTTCCATTTAGACACACTTTACTACATTCTTTGTTAAAATATTTAGCGGGCTTGAATGTCGTGATAAATTTCCAACAAAAATCGGTATTACCCAGCTAATACAAGAAAACTACGGATTTATGTGACACTAGAGGGCCTGGGGAATTCCTTAATTTTCTTTGTTTTTGAAGGGTCCATAGAAATTCCCTCACTTGTGATCACATGTCCCATGAACATGAATTTCTTCTTCCAAAATTCACACTTACTAAACTTGGTGTACCACTTATCCTTTTTCAATTTCACCAACAAAAGTCTTAGATTTAATTCATGTTTCTCCATTCTGTTGGAGTTTATGAGAATATCATCAATAAAAACTACCACAAATCTTTCGAGGTAATGTATAAAGACTCTATTCATCAAATCAATGAAGACAGTAGGAGAATTAGTCAGTCTATAGGGTATCACTAGAAAGTTATTGTGCCCATAATTTGTACAGATGGAATTCTTCTGATTATCATTCTTCCTTATCTTTAGCCGATGATATCTAGAATGGAGATCCTCCATTGAGAATTATTGAGCTCCTCTTAACTGATCAAACAAGTATTCAATCTTTTGAAGATGATGCGTGTTCTTTATGGTGATATTTTTGAGTTCCCAATAATCGATATACAACCGCATTGTTCCATCCTTCTTTTTCATAAAGAGCACCGGTTCACCCCAAGGTGATGCACTAGGGAGTATGAACCCTTTATTTAGATTCTCTTGTAGACACTTCTTTGACTCTTATAGTTTGTTAGGAGCCATTCTATAGGAAAAAATTGACATAGGAATAGCTCTGGGTATGAGTTCTATTAAGAACTCTACCTCACAATCTGGGGGAAGTTTGGGTAACTCAGCAAGAAATACGTCACTGAGTTCCCTCACAATGGTCATTCCTGCATGTTTGGAATTTTCCAATGACTCATCCATTTGGTTAAAGGATGATTCTTCATAGGGAATCCCCACCCACATAGTTGAATTATTTTTCAAAGGATATTCACGATCTTCCTTGAATTTGTAGAGGAGAATGGTATGGTTTAGAATATGAAAAGATATTTTCTTTTCCCGATAGTTGATTTTTTCTCTATATAACAAGAGCCAATACATTCCCCCTTTAGCATAAAAATCAACCAAGGTAAGTATTATGAGATTCGGTGGATGAATCTTCCCACATATGATAATAGGATATGCCAGGAACCAAGTCGGGTTGCCATCCACTCAATGCCCGAACCGGCCTGCGGCAAGGCCCGATGGGTGTTCACGAACCCCACGGGCAGGCACAAGTGCCCAGGTATATGTGTATAGTCTTTTGGAACGATTTACCCATACAACTACCAGAAAAAAACAACAAGTAAACTGAAATCCGAAAGCAACATTTCAACCACAGGTTTAGAAAAATATCACAAAAGAGTCTCAAAAAAAATATGACCCAAACACAACCAACTGCCAAACGGTGACCAAAAACAAAAGCAGCAACAGTCACCTGGTGTAAGAATACCCCTGTCAGGCCTCCGCCACCCACACCAAGTCAGATGAGTCAACTAACAACCCGAGCCACCGTGCTCAAAACCTTGGCATTTTCCTACATCAGAAATAATCAGATCTACTTACACCTAAAGGTGTAAGTAGGGTGTGAGCAACTCTCAATAGGTTTGCACCAAAGAAAAGATTTCACATGTAAAGGGTTAGTTGACCAAAGCAGTTCGCAGGTTCAAATTTTAAGGAATGTAAATAAATGCACTAAAATCCTGATGTAACCAGTTTTTAAAGAAAGGAAGACAGTTTCAAAATGGGAAAAATGGGTTTTTGAAATTAAAATAAAAAGAAACATTCATACCTTTTTAATCCACAAGATTTAGCAAAACCAACCAGTGATGAGTACATAATCGCACGGGAGAAAAAAAAGTGGGAGAGGCCTTAAGTACTAAAGTCGTGTGGGACCCTAGAACCTCTCGTCTCGGTGAAGCATACCATACATTTCCCATGCACGAGCCACCGGTAGGGAAACACCTCCTACCGTAGTGGTCTCCAGTCATCATCAAATGTTTAGTTAGTGTTGTAAGCGTCAATCCCGCTAAGTGAAACTGGGCCGAGGCCACTCCCGTATCACTAGCACGCTAGTCTAGTCTGCCAACCTAATACCTAGGATTCCCCTTTTGTGCTCATTATTTCAAGTTCACCCTACTCATCAAGGTCAAGAAACAACCACAACATAGAACCACACAACATGCACGAGCTACGAAATTCCGAAGATCAAATGAAAGTTTATCAAACCTTTGGAAAACTGGTTTTACAAGTTTTAAGAAAATAAAACAACACACCCAACAGTGCAGAACCCACTCTGATGCACACTAAGATAGTAACCAAGATCAATTCCAATTGCTGCATTCGTTCAAAAACCAAGGCACAATACGGTAATAACCCAGTAATCTAGACGAGCCACTAACAAAGTAAAACCCATGCTCTACCAGTCCAACTAACAACTCATAGTAGTAATTAAAAAAATAAAAGAAGTATTAAATTAATTAACGAGCAGACCAAATGATCAAACAACCTAAGCATGCGAAACCACCTACCTCAACAGGTGCGTGAAACGACACGGCGCGAAACTCCCGTTACTCAATGACCGCACTGTATTGAGCCGTCAAAAAGGTCCTAAAACAGCAGACTGTTAAATAGGTTCAATAATAATGCTAACATAACAATAATAGTAATAATAATAAAAATAATAATAATAACATAAAAAAATAATAGTAGTACCGATAACATAATAATAATAATAATAGCAGAAAAAAAATCATAGTAATATTAATAATAATATTATAACAATAATAATAACAATACAATAATATAATAATAATAATAATAGCATAATCATAATAATAACATAATAATAATAAAAATTAGTAACATAATAATATTAACATAATAAAAATAATAATAACAATATTATAATAATAATAACATAATAATAATATAATAATAGTAACAATAATAATATAATAATAATGTTATTATTATTGACATAATATAAATAATAACATAATAATTATTATAGTAATGATATAATAATTAACATATTAATAATAATAACCAAAGAAAACATTAATATCTTATTAGATAAGTTAAAATAATAAAAAAAAGAAAGGAAAAACAACCTGCCGACGGTCTGCTGGAGGAGGGGCCGAATAGGGGAGGCGGCGCGCCGGCTGGGCAGAGGAGAAAGGAGGGCTGGCAGCTGGTCCGGTGTGGGTGTGGGTGGCTGCAGTAGAGGTGCAGCAGGGGTGGCTCGAGGTGGGACAACAGGAGAGGGGAGGTGCGGCCAGCTGTTGGTTGGACAGGGGAGGCGCGATTAAGGAGGGATGCAGGAGCGGCGCAGCAGGGAGACGAGATGAAGGGAGAGACCAGTGGGTGAGAAGAGAAGAAGAAGGAGAGGAAGAAAAGAAGAAGAAAAGGAGGAGAAAGGGGGTGTGGTGGTGCGGTGAGCAGGAGAAGAGGAGCGCAGGTTAGGGAGAGGCCAGTGGAGCTGCTGGTGAAGGGGGTGCGGCGGTATGCTAGGTGGTCATGGAAAACAGGGGGTGTGGAGGGTGAGGGAGGGGGAACCGGGAAGAGAGTGTGGCGGAGAGGGTGAGGGTGTGAGGCAGGTCGGGGCACGGCCGAGCGGGGAGGACAGGGCCAAGCAGGGAGGGGTGCGCCGGCTGGGGAAGAAGAAATATGGGAGAGAGAAGAAAAACGTGGGGAGGAAGAAAAAAGGAAAAAAGCAAAAGAAATTAAAAAAATAATGGGAGTAGAGGGTGGCGGCTAGGGATTCTGGGGGGGGGGAGTTAAACAAAAGTTAATTAAAACAATTAATGATTTTAATGTTATAATAATAATAATAATAATAATAATAATAATAATATCTATAGTAATAATAATACTAATAACATAATAATTAATAAAAACAATAATATTATTAGTAATAATAATAGTAATGATATCATAACGATAATAATAAAAATAATAATAATAAGAATAACATATTCAAAATAAAAATTAATAATAATAGCAATAAAATAATAATAGTAGTAATACTTTGAAGCGGAAGTTAATCGCCCGGCAAAAGAACGTTCACGTAGCGAGCGCCGCATGCTAAAAAGGTAGGGTCACGTGGCTAAACTCATGCTTAGCCCACGCACCGAGCGTCGTAGAGCAAAACCGCATTTATCCGCGCCACAACAAAGGTCTCATTTCAGGCTCAGCCCGCACACAAAACCAGAAATCGAAAAGAAAGCGATTAAACTCATGAAATAAAAATTTAAGATTAACGTCATACCTCAAAGTGAAGTCCGGGCATGACAATTCTCCCCACCATGAAAACTTTCCACCCTCAAAAAGTCAACTCGATGCCTGATCAGAGAATAGAAAAGGGTACTCCAGCTCATCCCATGACTTCTGCTCCCAAGTCTCATGCTCATCATTCCTGTGCTGCCAAAGAACACGGACCAGAGGAATGGACTTTCCATGTAGCACCTTTTTCCAAGAATCCACTATACGTAATGGTCGTTCAACCACAGACAATTCAGAGTCTATCTCCAACTCCTCCCAATTCACCACATGTGACAGATCGGGGTTGTACTTCTTTAGTTGGGAGACATGAAATACGTCGTGAATCGACGTCAACTGTGAGGGAAAAGCTATTCTGTATGCCACCTTGCCAATCCGTTAATGAATCTTGAAAGGTCCGACATATCTCGGTGTCAGCTTCCCCTACTTCCCCAAATGACGGTGACCCATGCGAGGGGCCAATTTCAGGAACACTCTGTCCCCCACTGAAAACTCATGATCCCGCCGCCTCTGATCTGCATAAGACTTGTGGCAACTTTGAGCTGTCAACAACCACTGCCTAATCAGCTTGACCTTCTCAGACGTCTCTTGAACAAGACTCGGTGCCAAGAGTGAGGCCTCTCCTACCTCAGCCCAACACAGAGGAGACCGACAAGACCGACCATAGAGCACCTCAAAGGGTGCCATTCTGATGGAAGACTGGTAACTGTTATTGTAAGAAAACTTGACCAGTCTCAAATGGCTATCCCATGAGCCTCCAAAATCTAACACACATGCTTGGAGCATGTCTTCCAGAATCTGATTCGCCCGCTCCGTCTGGCTATCGGTCTAAGGATGGTATACCGTTCTCATCTTAATCTGTGACCCTAAAGCCTTTTGGAGGCCTCCCCAAAACTGAGATGTAAAACGGGGGTCTCTGTCAGAAAGAACTGTCGACGACACACCATGAAGCCTAACTACCTCCTAAACATACAAGCGGCCCAGCTCCTCTACCTTCGTTGTATCTCTGATCGGAATAAAGTGAGCTGACTTGGTCAAGCAGTCAATCACTACCCAGATAGCATTCCTCCCTTGATGTGTACGAGGCAAGCCAATGATGAATTCCATGGCGACCTCATCCCACATCCAGGTAGGAATGGGTAATGGCTGGAGTAGGCCACATAGTCTCTGATGCTCTGCATTCACTTGCTAGGAAGTGTAACATCTGGATATGAAGTCAGCTTTGTCTCGTCTCATACCTGGCCACCAGAACTGACCGCGAACATTGTAATACATCTTGGTGATACGGGGATGGACGACCCACTAGGATTGGTGGCTATCCTGCATCACCACCTTCCGTAGAGTCAACGTCACTACATCACGGCCTTTGAAGCATAGGACCCTCTGGGAAGACAAAGTCCAATCAGAAGGAGTCTCCCCACCATAATGAAACTACATAGATCGCTGACACAGCTCACCACCAGGCTTCTCCCACTGAATCAACTCTAGAAGAGCAGGAGTCAACTGGATGCTAGCCAAGAAAGTACCTCTACTGTGCACCCAGCTCTCCAAATGCATATGGGTGAAGAGCCCCATCATAGTCCACTCATCGCTGGACTTCCTCAATGCCTGCACTGGTACTTTTCTACTCAAAGCGTCAACTACCACATTACCCTTGCCAGGGGTATAAACAATATCAAAATTGAAACCCTGCAGGTACTCGACCCAGCGGCGCTGCCTCAAATTGAGATCCTTCTGAGAGAAAATGTAGGCTAGACTCTTATGGTCAGAATAGACCACAAACATCTCCCCAAAATGATAGTGGAGACACGTCTTCAAAGCATGCATCACCGCCGCCAACTCTAAGTCGTGAGTCGGATAGTTCTTCTCATGTGGTCAGAGTTGGCGAGAACCATAAGACACAACATGGTCATCCTACATGAGCACACATCCAAGGCCCGTACCTGAAGCATCACAGTACACCACATAGCCCTTTCCTCACTCTGGTAAGGTCAACACAGGTGCGGTGGTCAACCTCCACTTCAATTCCCTGAAAGATGTCTGGCAATTTGGGCTCCACTCAAGCTTCACCCCTTTTGGGGTGAGTGCGGTCATGGGGGAGGCTAGCCGAGAGAAGTCCCAGACAAAGTTCCTGTAATAGCCAGCCAACCCCAGAAAACTCCTGATCTCAAACACATTTCTCAGCTGCTCCCAAGACATAACCACCCTGATCTTTTCGGGATCCACTGAAACCCCTTGTTCTAAGACGAAATTCCCCAGAAACTTCACCTTCCTGATCTAGAATGTGCACTTCGAGAGTTTGGCATACAAGCGGTGATCCCACAAAGTGCCCAAAACAATGCGCAGGTGATGCTCATGCTCCTCCTCAGATTCAGAATAAACCATGATGTCATCCACGAAAACCACGACAAATGAGTCGAGATATTGGTGGAACACCCTATTCATGAGGGCCACAAAAACCACAGGAGCATTCGTTAGTCCGAAAGGCACGACCAAATACTCAAAGTGACCGTACCTGCTTCGGAAAGCCATCTTTGGGATATCTGCTTCTCTCACCCTGAGATGGTGGTATCCCAAACTCAAATCAATCTTTGAGAACCACTTTTCATCCTTCAGCTAGTCGAACAAATCGTCAATCTGAGGAAACGGGTATTTATTCTTGATGGTTACCTTCTTCAATTTCTGGTAATCAATTCACAACCGAAGTGTTCCATCGGCCTTCTTCGTGAATAAAACCGGTGCGGCCCATGGAGAGACGCTCGGGCGAATGAATCCTTTGGATTCCAAATCGTCTAACTGTATCTTTAATTCCCTCAGTTCGGTGGGGGCCATGCGATATGAGGGAAGAGATATAGGCTGTGTTCCGAGTGCCAACTCAATCGAGAACTCCACGTCCCGCTCTGGGGGTAAGCCAGAAAAATCATCTGGGAAGACCTCTGGGAACTCATCAACTACACGAGGTAACCCACCTTATGAAACACCAACATCATCCTCTAGTGCGAGCTACAACAAATGATAAGCAAGATTTCCCTTCTCAGGGAGTGGAGGTCCCGCGCATCCCGACCGAGGATCCCATTCTCCATGAAATAACTGGGGAGTCCCATCTTGTGCTGTAAAACTGACTCGGCGCCGATAGCAATCAATGTGCGCCTGGAAGCGCACCAGCCAGTCCATTCCGAGGATCACATCAAATAGGTCCATGTAAAGGACCAAGAATTTCCATACCATCTCAACTCTAGATACAGAGAGTTCGCACGATGGGCACATAAGGCCCTGCTCCCTCTTTTTCCCCAGCGGTGTTACTAACTCCATAGCAAATGATAATAGCCTGGTTGGCAGGTCCAACAAATTCACAAAACGAGCAGATATGAAAGAAACTGAAGCACCAGTATCAAATAAAACTGAATCTATAGAAGATGCAACAAAAATAGTAACTCGAACCGATGAAGGCCATGCATTAGATCCCGCTGGTGCCTGATCCATAGAATGGAGCTGCCTGGTCCCTGCCTGAGAACGACCGCTCGCCTGAGGCTCTTCCCTGATCTGGCTCGGCCCTGAAGACGATCTGATCCTACCACCACTCCCACCAAACCGAGATCCTGTCGTCCTGGTCAGCTCTGACTGAACTGATACCCCTCCAGGAGCCATAGATCCAGCCCCACTCTGGTAAGGGCATACAGTCCCGTAGAAATGCTGTAAGTGCCCCATGACTCCACACCCATAGCAAGGTCTTGGTGGATGTGGACACGCAGGTCGGATGTGGCCTTCCTTTCCGCACTGATGGCACACAGTGGGCCTTGGCTACGAAGCCTCAGATGATGTCTGCCTGGAGGGATGGCCTGAGCCACCACCACTCCTCTTCCACTGCTCAACATGCTTCCTCTTCTTCTCTGAGGAACAGCCGCTGCTAAAGCCTGACACTGATCCAGAAAACCCCGAATTTCCCTTCTGTTCAATCTCGGCCATACAAGAACGATCGACCACCTCATCATAAGTCTTCAGCTTGAATAAGAAAACCTGGTAGTGGATTCCTAGTTGAAGTCCCTTCTAAAACTTCTGAGCTTTCAAGAATTCGCTCGAAACTATCTCAGGTGCGTACCGTACTAGTTCAGCAGAAGGATTAGCGTACTCCATCATTGTATAATTACCCTGCGAAAGCTCCATGAACTCCCGAGATCTAGCATAGGCTACGAACTCTGGACAATACTGCTCGTTGAAGATACCCTTGAAATCTTTCCAGCTCATGTGCTCATGTTTGCCATCCTGGACCACTGATTCCCACCATTTACGACTAGAACCCTCCAGCAGAAACGAGGCACACTTCACCCTGACTTCCTCAGGCCTGTCAAGGAAATCGAACATGCGTTTTATCTTTTCAAGCCACTCCTCTGCCTCCTGAGGTTCTGAACCACCTCGTAAAGAAGGAGGTTTGCTCCTCAGAAACTCCTGTGCTCTATCCTTACTAGAGCCAAATTCTTCCCCTCTAGCTAGAATAGGGGCGGGGGCAGGAGTCGCCCCTTGTCCCAAATCTTGAATGGCTCAGACCATCGCCTCTACCAATCTCTGATCAAGCGGTGTGGGAGAACTCTCTCCGGCTTCCTCCCTTGGGTGCATGGGAGCTCTCCGAGGAGGCATCTTACTGAAAAAGGGCAGCAATCAAGAAAAAAGTACCATCAATAAAAAGGAAATAAATTTTTTCCAACAAGACAAATAATCACCAATAAACCAAACATGAAAAAATGACTCCATGTATAAGCTTTACTTTTCTTGCCCGGTGTCCACGTACAGTCTGCAGCCTGCACGTCCCACCCAGAAAATAAGTGAAACAACCACCTTGACATCCCATGGTGACTCAGTATCTGTCACGAGGCATACTGGCCAGGCACCCTACTCGCAACATGAATTCTGAGCCCCGACAGACCCAACTCCTGTATAATCCACTCATACCAAATAACATAAACCATGAACTAACCTGCCCCTCTGATACCATTTTGTCACGAACCAAGTCGAGTCGCCATCCACTCGACGCCCGACCTGGCCCATGGAAAGTCTTGAAGGGCGTTCCCGATCCCCAAGGGCTGGCACAAGTGCCCGGGTATAAGTGTATAGTCTTTGGGAACGATTTACCAGTACAACAACCAGAAACAACCCACAAGTAAATTGAAATCAAAAAGAAACATTTCAACAACAGGTTTAACAAAATAGCCCAAACGAGTCTCAAAAAAAACTACGACCCAAACACAACCAACTGCCAAAGGGTGACCAAAAACCAAAGCAGCAACAGTCAGCTGGTGGAAGAATACCCCTGTCAGGACTCTGCCACCCACGCCAAGTCAGATGAGTCAACTAACAACTCGGGCCACCGTGCTCAAAAACATGGAATTTTCCTGCATCAGACATAATCAGATCTACTTACACCCGAAGGTGTATGTAGGGTGTGAACAACGCTCAATACGATGGCACCAAAGAAAAGATTTGGCATGTAAAGGGTTAGATGACCAAAGCAGTTCGCAGGTTCAAATTTTAAGGAAAGTAAATAAATGCACTAAAATCCTGACGTAACTAGTTTTTAAAGAAAGGAAGACAGTTTCAAAATGGGAAAAATTGGTTTTTGAAATTAAAAGAAAAAGAAACATTCATACCTTTTTAATCCACAAGATTCACCAAAACCAACCAGTGATGAGTACATAATCGCACAGGAGCAACAAAAGTGGGAGAGGCCCTAAGTACTAAAGTCATGTGGGACCCTAGAACCTCACGTCTCAGTGAACAATACCATACATTTCCCGTGCACGATCCACCGACAGGGAAACACCTCCTACAGTAGTGGTCTACATTCATCATCAAATGTTTAGTTAGTGTTGTAAGCGTAAATCCCGCTAAGTGAAACTGGGACGAGGCCACTACTGTATCACTAGCACGCTAGTCTAGTCCGCCCACCTAATACCCAGGCTTCCCCTTTTGTGCTCATTATTCCAAGTTCACCCTACTCATCAAGGTCAAGACACAACCACAACATAGAACCACACAACATGCAAGAGCTACAGAATTCTGAAGATCAAATTAAAGTTTATCAAACCATTGGAAAACTGGTTTTAAAAGTTTTATTAAAATAAAACAACCCACCCAATAGTGCAGAACCCACTCTAATGCACACTAATATAGTAACCAGGATCAATTCCAATTGCTGCATTCGTTCAAAAAACAAGGCACAACACAGTAATAACCCAGCAATCTAGACCAGCCACTAACAAAGTAAAACCGAAGCTCTACCAGTCCAACTGACAACTCATAGCAGTAATTAAATAAATAAAAAAAGTAATAAATTAATTAACCAGTAGACCAAATGATCAAGCACCCTAAGCATATGAAACCACCTACCTCAACAGGCGCGTGAAACGACACGGCGCGAAACTCCCGTTGCGCAACGGCCGCACCGTATTGAGCCGTCAAAAAGGTCCTAAAACAGCATACCATTAAACAGGTTCAATAATAATGTTAACAAAATAATAATAGCAATAATAATAACAATAATAATAATAACGTAAAATAATAATAATAGTAGTACCTATAACATAATAATAATAATAATAGCATAACAATAATCATAGTAATCTTAATAATAATATTATAACAATAATAATAACAATACAATAATATAATAATAATAATAGCATAATCATAATAATAACATTATAATAAAAAAAATTAGTAACATAATAATATTAACATAATAATAATAATAACAATATAATAATAATAATAACATAATAATAATGTAATAATAGTAACAATAATAATATAATAAAAATGTTATTATTATTGACATAATAATAATAATAACATAATAATTATTATAGTAATGATATAATAATTAACATATTAATAATAATAACCAAAGAAAACATTAGTATCATATTAGATAAGTTAAAATAATAAAATAAAATAAAAAAATAAAAGAAAAAACAACCTATCGGCGGTCTGCTGGAGGAGGGGCCGAACAGGGGAGGCGGCGCGTCGGCTGGGCAGAGGAGGAAGGAGGGTGGGCAGCTGGACCGGCACGGGTGTGGGTGGCTACAGTAGAGGTGCAGTAGGGGTGGCCCGAGGCGGGACATCGGGAGAGGGGAGGTGCGGCCGGCTGCTGGTTGGACATGGGAGGCGCGATCTGGGAGGGATGCAGGAGCGGTGCAGTAGGGAGATGAGGTGAAGGGGGAGACCAGCGGGTGAGAAGAGAAGAAGAAGGAGAGGATGAAAAGAAGAATAAAAGGAAGAGAAAGGGGGTGCGGTGGTGCGGTGAGCAGGAGAAGTGGAGCGCGGGTTAGGGAGAGGCCGGCGGAGCTGCTTGTTAAGGGGTGCGACGGTCTGCTAGGAGAGAGTGGTGAACAAGGGGTGCGGCGGGTGAGGGAGGGGGAACCGAGAAGAGAGTGCGGCGGAGAGGGTGAGGGCGTGAGGCAGGTCAGGGCGCGGTCGAGCGGGGAGGATGGGGCCAAGCAGGGAGGGGTGCGCTGGCTGGGGAAGAATATATAGGGGAGAGAGAAGAAAAAACGTGGGGAGGAAGAAAAAAGAAAAAAATAAAATAAAATAAAAAAAGAATGGGAGTGGAGGGTGGCGGCTAGGGTTTCTAGGGGGGATTTAAACAAAAATTAATTAAAACAATTAATGATATTAATGTCATAATAATAATAATAATAACAATAATAATAATAATAATAATATCTATAGTAATAATAATACTAATAACATAATAATCAATAAAAACAATAATATTATTAGCAATAATAATAGTAATGATATAATAAAAATAATAATAATAATAATAACAACATAATCATAATAAAAATTAATAATAATAGCAATAAAATAATAATAGTAGTAACACATTGAAGATGAAGTTAATCGCCCGACAAAAGAACATTCACGTAGCGAGCGCCACACGCTAAAATGGCAGGGTCACGTGGCTACACTCGTGCTATGCCCGCGCACCGAGCGGTGCAGAGCAAAAGCACATTTATCAGCACCACCACAAAGGTCTCATTTCAGGCTCATCCTGCACACAAAACCAGAAATCGAAAAGAAAGCGATTAAACTCATGAAATAAAAATTTAAAATTAAAGTCATACCTCAAAGTGAAGTCCGGGCATGACAGGATAAGATTAAAACACTTGGGTTGCAATGATTGCACCATGGGGTGTTTTAACATATATCATTACATCAAGGTTTCAGGGATTCCAATATATTGTTCTAGAAAACATTAAGGATAAAAAGGAATGCATAGAACAAGAATTAGATAAGGCTTTTTCCTGTCATTAGAGAATTGGATGTGCACCTTGTACAACTTCATTATCTTTCTCCACTTCTATAGTGGTGATGTCATAATCCTTACCTTGTTCCTTAAAATTTGGTGGCTTCTAACACTGATTACCCTCAAGGACTCGAGGTTTAGTGCAATGGATTGCATAGTACCCTATCTCTATACAGTTGTAGCATTGAACCATGCGTGTTTTTGTCCTTTCAAAAACCACATTCCCCTTCATTCTCATGTCTTTTTGACACTCCTAAGCATGGTGTCCTTCTATCCCACAATTGAATCATTTCACCATCCCTCTGAGGTAGTTCCCATAATGAAACTTACCACATTTTTGGCATGTGGGTCATTGAGTTTTCTTCCCAGCTTTATCCTTAGATCCCCCATCTTGAAACTCTATCTTTAATTTCTTATCACCATAGCCACGTGACCACTCTCTATCCTCCATATCCACTTTGATAGAACATCAAACAACTTCTTTGTAACTCCCAAAGTCTCGAATTTCAAGATCCTTTCAATGGTTTGTTTTTAATCCACTAAAGAATCTATAATTTTTTTCTATCTTTGTTGATAACATAACCCTGAAGCATACCTTGCAAGCATTGTGAAATTTTTCTTTGTAGGTTGAGATAGATTCTCCTTCCTTTTTCTTGAGCTCTATGAATTCTCTCACCATCTTTGTACAAACTGATCTTGGGAAATACTTGTTAAGAAACATGATCTTAATGTCTTTCAATTCAGTCTCTTCAATTTTATCCCTTTGTTTGGTGTTCTTAAAAAAATCCCACCATTAATAGCCTTATTCATCTAGATGATAAATGGATAGAGTAACCTTCTATATCTGAGAACATTGGAGGACAAAAAATAACTTCTCTATGGCATTGACCCATTGTTCCGCAACTAATGGATATGAAGATGCACTAAACGTCGGTGGTTATTACTACATAAAACAATCGATATCCAGTTTCTCCTTTTTTTTGTTAAGGAGGACGTTACCTATGATTTTAGTTGTTGTTCATAACATGAGATAGTAGGGTAGGCATCTCCATGTAGTTATTTACTCCAGCTCCCAAATCATTGGGGATTTCATTCAAGAAATCATTACACTGGCCCTCGCACGAGTTATTGGCATGGTTTGTCCTGGTTCCCACTATTTTCTAAAATAGATAATGTAATAACCAAACATATTTCTACAATTTATGAATAACATATTTATTTTTACATTTTTCACTAAAATAATAACTTGTGGGATCCCTATGTATGGCTTCTTCTGTGCATATTTTTACATAGTCTCAAACTAGAAGTTTTCTCTAGGGTTAACTAATCCTAATTCCAAAAATAACTAGACCATGGCTCTGATACCAACTATATAGACTTAGCCTTTTCATGCCTTAATATTACAAAATTATAAAGACAACCAACATAATAGCATCACACCATGATTGTCCTGAGGTTTAGTGTATTGGGAAAACTAGAACAAATCATTACATTTAAAAAATAATGAATAAAAATTTATTTAATTACTGCTTATAAAGTTTCTTATTGGAACATGACCTATCCTTCAAACAATTAGTCAGATGAGGATATACAACAACAAGGTGTGAGCTAAAATCCCTGTAATAGGATTGATAAGAACAATATAGCGTGGGGTCAACATAATCATAACATCATAATCCAAATATTGAGAGGAAACATTATAAAAAAACAAGAAATTTTGAAGTGAAAAAAATGAAATCATAGTGTCTTAGTGGTTATCTATCAGAAAAATTGTGAAAAAAGTCTAGAATCATGTCCACACAACATTTCACTTTATCTCACGAGGTTTATCACTTCACCCAATGAATTGGAGCACATTATAATTTAGGTTGCACCTATCACATTCATACATTTCCATTATCATGATTCATACATAGAACATATATCAATCCTAACCATGTAATGTAATATGTTTCAACTCATATGAAGTCATTCAAAATCTTTGGGATCCCAAAAGAAAGACGTAATAGTATACAAATTACAAGAACCACCAACCATGAGTGAGAAATAAAATGTGTGTTCTTGAAATAAGAGAACATTTGGAAAACATTGTGTTTGACATAAAATCCAGTGGATAACATGTATATCCCAGAATATGTATGATAATGAAGAAATTTTTTTAAGGAGTAACCATACAAAAAATGTAGTGAATGTGGGAGAACTGAAGAAAGAAAGTTGGGTTCTAGAATTTCTTCTTACCTTGTATCTAAACGCTTTCTTCACTTCAAAGTCTTGTTTAACCATATTATATAAATAATTAACAATTCCATCAACTTCTGTACATTAATATGGTTCAGTATGGTTTCATTAAGTTATTATATTGGCCTTCGGATGATTTATATGGATTAAATCCATTGTTTGTTGAATGTCCTTTTTTATGGTTTTCTTGAAAGGTTCACTTGTATTCAAGAATGAATGTTCATGTGGAACTTGGATAGACATACATAATTGATAATTCATGTAATTAATGATATTATAGGAGTTCAAGTGATCTTATAATTGATTATAATATTTACCGTGTGAATTAATCACTATATATGAATTTAATGATGATATTTCAGTTAATTCGGGCGGCCTTTCGTCCACAACGAACTTGTTTCTTCTAATTACATAGTAATATGTTCATTAGTTAATTACATAACATTAAATAGAATATAATAAATATAACATGATCTGGTTTAACCATAAAAATTATTACATGGCCTGATATTAAGGAATGAATGAAAATTGAAAACATGTCGTTCTTTAAGGTGATAAATTAACACCACACGAACACCATTTTCCCTTCAAAAATAAAAATAGGAGAAGTGGGTAGGATGATATAATATCCCATTATTATAATAAAATTAAATTACATGTATAATTTTTCAGTTAACATACCATGTTGATGAAGATAGGTTACAATATTATTATAAAAGAATTTGAAGTTGAAATTAAATTAAAGGAAAAGTGAGAGGGGAATTACCACTTGAGTTATCCTCTTGAGATCCTCCTCAAGGCACCTTGGATTATTATTTTGATGAGACCAGAAGATCTTGGACGTGGGGGAGTGTCTAGGAATGATTATTGGTCATATTTTAGACAAGGCTAGAAGGTTTAGAGGTGTGAGTAAATGAAGATGTGAAGGGTGTTATTTATAGTAGATGAGAGTGGGGTTTTCTTAATATAATATTTATTAATTTATTATTTCTCCATAAGAAATGTAATATTAATTATTCCAGGACTAATTATAGTAATTGTATCATAACAATCCAATCCAATTGGGATTACATCATCATAACATCATACATGACTCTATAATTAGTTTATTTATCTTATTTTGTAAATTATGGTATTTTACTATTCATAAAAAATTCATGTATTTCGAAAAAATAACAAAAATTCACCCTAACCATTTTTTAATGTGTAGAATCCAAAAATTATGTAAATTTTAAAAAAAAAAATTTCAAAATATGATATATTTAATTTTTAATTAAATTAATAAGAAACATGAAAAATAAAGTTTTTAAAACATTTGTTTATATATTCCCAAATATAGGTACATCATGCTTTCACATAAATCCTAGATATATAACATCATAGGTGATGTTACTATTTATAAGGGTATATAAATATTCATAAGGGTACCATTACTATTCATAATTGTATGTTTCTATTCACCAAAAAAATAATTTTGTTTTATTAGACTTCAAAAATCACCCTGGACACAACTATGTATGTCAGATTTTTGAAATTCAAACCATAGAAGTGTAAAAATATTGTTTGAAGGTCACAATGAATTTAGTAACATTATATGTCATTTTTAATTCTAATTTGATTATACTATATGTAATAATTATAAAAATGTAATTCCATTGAAAAACCTTTGGTTCAATACACATTGACCTCAAAATATGTGCTTTTTTCTTAAGAAATGACTCTATGATAAATGTTTTAATGACTTTTTAATCTTATAAAATCTTTTTAGTAGTCATTCCACCATATAAAAAGTTTTATTGGTGTTATGTATATTAATTAATGTAAAACATTAATCAATTATCAATTCCCTATGATATAACAATGGTTAAATATATTTCCCCCTTTTCAACCAGTTGATTCTTCTTTTTGAATTTTAAATCAGTTGTAACATACATTTTAATTTTATGAAAATAATTATTATAATTGATGTGGGGTCTACTGAATCATGTCACAATTTAATTAATGACTATTTTATAATAATTTAACTAAAATATGTTGTCCTTTTCTACGATTACACACATTGACACATTTTGTTTGAGTTTAAAATAAATGAAAATGAAATTTTGTATATATTGAAAAAACCACATGTCATATTGATTTATTTCCTATTAAAACATGTTAAAAATTAAAAAATGGATGTATTATATTGATTTAATTATACTATAATGTAATTTTTTTAGGTTTTTTCTCTCATATGCATATTTTTAAAGTCTTTAATATACATTATAATAATATTTTTGATTATTAGGACCCCACAATAGATCTAAATGATAAAATACATTTTCATAAATTGAAAAATAGTTCACCTAAATAGAAAAATGTATGCCCATTTTTGAGACCCTTTAATAAGAAAGAAAAGGCCAAATGAAACTTTGGGTTATACTAAGAAATTCATGTATCATAATGATGTGTGGATGGATTGTATATTTCATAAACGACTGAAGTTTCATTTTAAAATGTTTTCATTATAATATGATTTCATTTTATTTGTTTTTATTCCTACCCTAAATTTCAATTAATATTTCCGATATAATAATAATAATGTTAAAAAAATAGAACATGCACATTTGAAATTAATGAAATGGAACTAGTGTTTTCTTAATAAATCAATGTTTGAGTGGAAAAATTTCAAAAATCATTTTTTTTGTTGCACCAATAACATGTTTTAATAATAACTTCTAACTGCTACAATAATATTCATCAATTGAAATATTAACATAATATTGATTATTTTTTGACCAATAAACTAAAGCATCAACAAATTTGTGAAAAGTTATATATATACTTTTCTTATCCAATATAAAACATAGGAAATCTATATATAAGTATATCATTAGAATAAACTCATATATAGAAAAGAGAAAATCTCAATTAATAAGATAAGAATTTTCAGAGAAATTTTTTTATCTAACATTTTTATGATCAATGGATTTTACGCCTCCCCCTAAATTCCATTGATTTGGTACTTTTGATAATATCCCCATGTATCCCAAGAATTAACGATCATCAAAATTAGCTTCATCTTTGTGGGTCCTCTTTGGATATTTGGACCCATAAACCATTCATGAAATATGAATAATTACACTGACCTAGTACTTAAACCTCTGTTCATTACATAAAATTCTATTTTCACCATTAACTAATATATTTCAAATCATCAAGTAAAAATAAAAACACTTATACCCATAATATCTAAAATATAAAGAATATTTTTTTTTCATTAAAATAAGTATACAAAACTATAAAATTAGAAAACGGATTTCAACCTCCCTCCAATGATGGTGGTCGTTGTCTCACCTCATTAACGTAACATAAAATCGATCATGTTATCATTAAAGAGAGGGGGTAGTGTAAATCTTCCACAACCCATCCCCATTCATCTTTATTATAATTAGTTTTAAATAAAATAAACTTACTGAAATTTAAATAAAAAACATAATTAATCATTATATTATAATCCTAAATAAAATATAAAATTCATGATAAAAATATAATTTATGTGGTTTGGTAAATAAATAATAGATCATTTATAACTATAGTGTTATGGGAGCCATCTCCCCATGAAAGGGTTCCCTAACTATACAAAAATAAAAATGTATAAATTAATTTTAATAGAAACACATTTGTCATATAAATACGACCGTAATTATATACCAATATGATATCTCATTTGTGAGAGATTTTCATTTTTCTCTAAAAATCCATAGTTCAACAAAATTTTAATTATTAAAATATTTTTTTACTTTAAATAAGTATGATGTAAATAAAAACCCTTGATCTGAAAAAATGTAACACCTTGAATTTTTAAAATATTAACATCATATTCTATTGTGAATATGATATAAAATAAAAATTTTAGAAGAGAATATAAAATTTAGATACATTAAAAAATATTTACTATTTTAAATATATCCATTTTATGATATATTTTGAATTTTATGCAATACTGACTTAGCTTATATTCCATGCAACCACGACATTCTTCGATAGAATGTGTTATACACAAACCTGGGTTTTGTAGAATACTATTAATATTATTATTTAAACTATCAATTTTACTCTACCCATTAAATTTGAATTTATTACTATGATTAAATATATTATGAAAGTTATATGGTTTACTTTTTTTTCAAATTAAATTTAAATTAATATGAAAAAAAACATAATTTGAAAGGAATTTTTTTATTTAAATATATTTTTATGCACCCAAAAGAATTTATACAAACAAATTAAAATAATTAAATATTACATAATGATACTAATGAATTTTATATATAGAATTTTAATTATGTGTTTGTTACATTAATATAATATATTTGATAGACATAGCATAAGAGAAAATCTAATTTTAAATCAAACCTGTATATTTCAATATACTGTTTTACCGCCATTTATTTTAGAACATATTGTTATTTTTTAATATATAGTAAATGGTATTTGAAAAAATAAACAAAATGTTTTTACAAATAATGTTAAAATTACATTAGGGTGAATTGTTGATATTTTTTTGAGAATGTTAGTTTTTTTATGAATAGTGAAAATTGTGAATTTATATTAAAAATTGACTTTTCATCTAGATAATTTATAATGGTAAATCATATTTTGAATTATTTTTAAAGTAAAATTATATCCATTATACATATATTAATCAAATTTAGTTAATTATAGTAAGTTACATATTAAAATTACAAATAAAAACATTGTATCCTTTCAAACATTTCCAAATTAAAAGCCCGCATTTTTCCCTCAGTAGGATTAATTTTAAATTATTTTTTCCCAATTAAAAGAATTTAATTTGGGAAAAAATATTCCATATTTTTATTTACATTAATTTATAATATATAATAATTTCAATTTTATTTTATTCCAGAATTATTAGTTAATGTAGTTAAAAATATTTACAATGATTAAAAGAAAAATGATTTTACAAAGGAACTAAAAATTAAACATAATGGACCATGTAACCTAGAAAACCATCCAAAAACCATTATATGGAAATATTTAGACCATAAAAAATATTTTTTCTAAAATGGTTCATTAATGGAGTCATGTTTGGTATGGAATACTCCCAAATAGTTTTTACTTATTGTTATTTATAATAATGTCACTCTTATATTATAAAATGGATCCCAATACCTTCACTTATTCACACCTCACATGCCATTTGGCTAATCCAAACTATGGGAAAATCAACTTATATATTCCATAAACTCTAATTATAGGCCTTATTTTTGGTACTAATCCAACCAATGAAGGCCATTGGGGAAACCGAAATGGATATGCTAGTTAAACTAGAAAATGTTCATCAACCAATGTTTTTGTTATGTTTCTTAGTCAAACCACATATATTTTTTGTCATATAATTATAATTATAAAATATTAATTTTCTTATATAAATTGATATATTTTTCTGTTATGGTTAAGACCAGAAACTTCAAAAACACTCATAAAATATGTTATGAAATTATCACTCATGTGTAAGACAAAATACGGCCTTTCCAACGGATGTCGTTTTTTCTCCATTACCACCATTCATGGTTGGGTATAGTGATAGAAAAAATGTTGAATTATTCTATATATGATATTTTTTTATGTATCTATTCTTCTATTATTAATACATAACACATTAATTCATTCTTTCCACTTTGTATAAATAGGATAATATAACTCACATGTACCTCGAACTACCACCTTAATTAGCTATGTGATTCATTCACGATATACATTGAAAATATTATGATTGAGTTTAATAAGAATATGTGGTTTAAATTCCATAAATTTTTTTCTATAATTATATATATATATATATCTAATTTACATATATTTCATTCAATATGATAATAAAAGGGAAGTAACATTCATGTGTACTTACGACATGCCGTCTCCATGAACGGTGTTATTGATTTCCTATAACAACATTTTATGGATTATTAAACATATATTGATAAAGAATATATATGATATTTAAATCATGTTTTACATTCCAGAGATGATGAAATCATGATTCCTCTAAGAAGAAGAATATAACAATTCAAAAAGAAACTCAAAAAACAAGCCAATTAAATCTCGTAACAGAGAAAATATTGATTGATTATTAATGAACTAGTTATAATATGTTATAAAAGTATAATATATGAAATAATCATTATTAATTTAGTTCTATAATAATTTAAAACATTATTAAAACCATTATACATGATTTTAAATGGTGTTTATTAAAAATTAATTCTATAGTAATGGTTTTTGTCTCACGTTCAATTCATTGAGGTATATTGTATGGTTACACACATAGTTCCTTTCATATAGTCTATATAATTCCAATTGAAATTTAATATCATGAATAAATTATTATAAATATTATTTTTAGATTTAATTTGTTTTATTACATATTTTGGGATTTGAATTAAATGTTACCAAGTGGAAAAGAATTTATTAACTCAATTTTCGTTTCATTGGGAAAATCATTCAATTTCATAATTATGAAATTATATGATTTTAATATAATGAAATTTAATTATTTATTTTTGTATTGTCACTAGATTTATGTTTATTTACAATTGATACACAAAATAGATTCATTTATATCTTCTCACATTTATTTTATGATCATTTTAATGGTTTATTTCACTATATCATTCTAATCGAGATTATATATTCTTGAAATTATATTAATGGTATTTATTATATGATTTTTAATAAAAAATTAAATTTACTTATCCTATGGTTTTAATCTATCTTTTCATCTAATGTTACCACTTTTTCTACTCTTTGATAATTAATATTATTGAGAAAATATTTTGATAAAATCCATCTTCATTTATCTAATTAGTAGGAAATCAGTTTTCTTATAAGACCACTATTTCTATATTTTTTTCAAAACAAAAAATCCATTATCCTTCTAAAAATAGTTTATTGAATGAAATTTTTACCCCTTTTTTCTTTTTAAATTTTTTTTTCAAAGGGATATACTTTTCTCTTTTTGAATAATACCGTTTTAACCTTATTACCATGAAAAAGGAATGTTCTTCATGTTATGTATGGAATTATCCACTAACATGACCATTATTTCATCGAAGAATAATTTTGAATTTAAAATATATATTTTTTATGAAAATGTTTTTAAAAGTTATTGGCAATAAAAATTATTTTCATAATGTTTCTTAAAATGAATATCATATTTATTTCAAAAATGTTTTTAAAGATATTTTTATGTCATCAATTTTAGTAACCCATATTATTAGTTTTATAGGAATACATTGTATTAAAACCATACTTATTATTAATAAAGATATATTATGATTATTTTTAACAAATATATTATTGACATTAACTTCATTTATTCATTTTCAATTTAATTAACATCCCATAGAGTAATTCTCATTCAAATAATAATTGAACATTATATTTATCCTAAATATAAAAATCAATTTTTGTGGATTTGATTATTTTCTAAACCACATACCATTTCCAAATGTGGTTCTTAATTTGAAATACAATTGATTAATCGATTAAATATGGATAAATATCAATCCTTTACTTGATATGAATATTTGATGTGGATATTTTTTTTTTCAATTAAAGTCATTATTTGATATATGATGAATTCATTGGGCATGCGTGATACATGTGGGGGACCATTTAAGGTCGGCCCTTCAATGCATCATTTGTCTCATGGGAAGAATCATTTGGATAGCCTCAGCTTGTGGTTTTTACCTATATATATTTTTTAAAATGTCTTTAGGATAGATCTTAATGGTAATGGTATCATGTTCCAGAGAACCATCACACAAATAATTAATAATTTCCTTTGTTCATCATTTAGTTATTACTTTCTGGTATATTCTTACCTGGAAAAAATCAGTCAATGAATTTCATTATCATTTTTCTGATAAATGTTATGACTTCTTAGTTATTTACCTTTATATATTGATAATTCCTAATCCATTTATTTAATTGATTATGTGTCCAGTTATATACTTTACCGTATAGATTATTCCATATCTTGTTATTCTAATGGAATGTAAATTCATTTATTTAATTTTACCTAATGATTATTCTCAATGATTTATTATTTAATCCAATATATTTATCCATTATTGAGTGTTTGTGGTCACCCTTATTTTATTTTATTCCCCATATATTCAATGATGTTTATGATGACTATTATATAAGGATATACTATAGAGAATAATGTTTCATTAAGTTGTGTTTTAATTTGTCTATGAAAATGTAATATGTGAATCATGTTTTTATATTATTTACTAAAACTAATAATTTGATTGTTTTTTTAGGATGTGATTCCTTATATCTTATGGAAATGTAAAGGTAGAAGGCACCGGTTCTAGGATTCTATGATCAACGTCACTATAGTTTTTATCAAAAAATGTATGTAGAAACCTTAAGAACCTGGTTTTTAAAAACCATAGATTAGGGAGGAAAACCCTAATATAAAATTTGTGTATAAGTAAATAAGAACATCCTAATATTTTGGTATGGTAGAGATTATGTGAGTCTTCATGGAAATACATCCATGTCTGAATAATACTAGTAGATACAATTCTAGTACATGTAAACAATGGGGTATTAAATCCCAAAAGGGTGTGTTGGGATTGACTCTAGCATAACCCGGTACATGAAAATGGGCCTTACTGCACATCTAGTTTGACACTCCCAGGGTATATTCATAACATAATTAACATTTTCAATAAAACCCATTATGAAATAATTAAATAGATAACGATATTGGATGATGTTGGTCAGACACTAGAGAATTTAAGGACTAATGATTTAGTAAAATTGATGAAGGACCAATGTCTGGGGATTCTAGAATTTAATTGTGAAAGTGTTTATACTAATGATATTTTTTATACTCATCAAGATAAATATATGGATTGTGTTAAATTAAAGAAGAATATGTGTCTTTAGATTTATTAATACTATCACTGATTAATGAGTTTCAAATTTAAAATAATCTCAATTACACAAATATCTTTTTATATATTATTAAATTAGATTCGACTAAGATTAGGTACATTTTAGGATAAATTTAGTGAAAGTATATATATTTTATTGTAAAAAATATTTAATGAATAAATCCATTACATTTTATAGCCATAATTTTAAATATTGTTATAGAAATTTGGGTATGATCATTAATGGAACGTTAATAATTTCTAAATAATATTATTAGACATTATGAAAAAAATAGTTTCTATTGAAAACCATTAGAAAATGTTTATTTAGTGATTAATTTCATTTAAAAGATGTACATCACCTTTATTTTTGGAATTATATATAAATAGTTTCGAAAAAAACAAATTTTATTCCTTGTGTCAACCCATCATATCCGACCGTACTGTAGGTTTTGAACCCACAACTGGCTGACAATACGGTTTTCATTCCTACAACTATGCAATTTTTTTGATAATATCTCATTATTTTTAGTAACAAAATTTAATAAAATTAGTATTAGTGGTGAACTAGTATTAATAATTTTTAATTTAATGTTTAATATATTATTCATTTTTGTTTGAGAAATATTTTTAACTAGATTGAAATACATTTCATGATTTTTGGGATCATAAGACCTGCTAAAAGTGAATTTGTTGCTTCATACATAAAAAATAATTTTTGGTATTAATTTCTTGGATTAAATGGATAAATTTTAAAATTATCATATCAAAACCAAATTATGATATATTTATTATGAAACAGTAATGTATTAGTAATGTATAATTCCATATATTTTTAGATGGTATAACAATTCCTCACCTTTTTGGGTAACACCCCATGATTTCAGAATATTTTCCTCTTAGAATAAATATAATTTTTGTACATAGACTGCATTATACATAATTAGTTGTTAATATTTTGTTACAAATGAAAGAAATTTTCAATTTGTCCACACAAAACACTGAGGTTAGATAGCTTTACAAGAATCAAAGACTTTCCATGATGGCTAACATGACAAAGATTGCCATGTTTTATTAATGAAATAATATATTATTAAGAATAATATATAATAAAATCTTGAAATTAAATTTATTCATAATAATAGTATTAAATAAATTATGAATATATATTCTTTATTTTTTGGTTAAAAATTAATTACAAATGAATATTGAAACCAATTGATTAAAAAGAGAATAATTTTATAAAAGACTCTTTTTTGTCCCAAAGGTGATTTATATTAATAATAAAAATTACTTAATAATAGAGAATGTTATTAATTAAATTTATTTGTTATATATTCCATAAAATATTTTTTATTTTCATCCGATTGTATTTAAAAACCGTAGATAGGAACAAACTCAATATTTTTCAAAAAAATCCATAATTCTTTAAATGCATGATTACCACCTTTTAAAGGTGACCCCATTATAAACCCCACTATTGGAACATAAATAAATCTTATATGTAAAAATAAATTTCATATTTTAAATATTAGCATAAGATTTTTCATACTGTTAATTTTTGGTGTTTTTTTGTGATGATTCATTTTTTTAATAAATATAGAAAAATACAGAATTGTAATTCATAACTACTTTTTGAATAATTTCTTTATAAGGATAAATTATATAATTAATTGTATTTAATGATTAATTAAATTAATTTTTTATCAATTAATCTTAATTATTTAATTTTAATAAATTTTACTTTGAAATTGAATACAAAAACATAGAAAATATTTGAAAAAGTTTTACTTTAAAACCCCACAATGTCATCCCATCAACGATATTAAAAGTATATTAATTTATGCAACATATGTTGTTTGAATTTTGTAAAATGGATTATATATTTGGAATGAAAATATTTTATGATTTATTATACTATGAACTTATTTTTTTACCAGAAATATTTGTGAATGTGATTAAAATTAATTACAACGATTAAAACAATACCTAACTTCACAACGGACTATACCTTAATCATAGGGGAATAAAAAACATAGAAACTTTTCTAAAATTACTTTTATTGACATATTTAGACCCTATAATACATTGGAACTATTTTTTGGTTCATTTAATCTACTATTTGGGTAAAAATGTAAGTTCACATAACTTCTTTTCAAAAATTCCCAGTGGGTTGTGTTCCCCCGTTCTAAAATGCCCCACCCTTCCCACATCTTCACAACTCTCAATCCACTTCTGTTCTACCAATATATACCCGATTAACATCCCAACATACCTAAATTTCTCTATATTGTCTCACTTTTTGTATAATTCCATCAAAGGAAACCTTTAGGTATAAACCAAAAGGAGTTACTAGAAGAATAGGTAACATACTCCAACAAGATAATTTTTTTCATTATCCACCCCCTATAATAAGTGTGTTATATATGATATTAATATTTAATTATACTTATGTAATTCATTTATAACACATACCTTAATGAATTACAATTTGTGTAAATACAATAAATCGCTTGTGGACGAGTGGAATGTTGCCTCCTAAAGCGATATGATTTGTTCTCATTATACATGGAAAATATAAAGGATCATTTTAATTAATAAAATTTAACAAAAATTAAATATATATGATATTAATGACATAATTACATTTTTTAAACATAATTAACCATTTTTATCACCCGTTTTAGACCCAAAAAAGTGATAACGTCGGTAGTGGCTCGGTGTACTACCACCTCCTTGACAAGATGTGATTCGCTTCAAATAACAAGAATTATATATATAAGTATGTATAATTAATTAAAATAGTATTTATGAAATAATTATCATTATTTAATGATGTAGTTTTACCTAGCTTCTTTACATAACGATCATGGGTAAATGGGAACGTCACTCCCGTGTACATACCATCTATCTTCTCTCTGATTGTAATGTGGGTCCCTTTCTCTTATTCATCATTTATTATTGGTCATTAAAAAATAATTAATATATATGTATTATCATTATTTGTACTATTTTATTATTTATGTATTTTTATAATAAACCTAATTACCATAGTCAACCTAGCGTAGTCATTTTTGAAACATGAACAGAATTTGGTTAGAAACACCCGATGTAAACATAATTGTTTATGTAGTTTTTAAAAAAAATTTATTTATTGAAATAAAATTAATGATTAATAGGAAAATTTTTATAAGTTATTTATAGAATTAACATATGAATATTATTCATGAATATAAGGACCCACATGATAGATCTGATTCCAGGTAAGGGATTTCATCCAAATTTACATTCTGTTGAGATTTATTTATAGTTTTGACCGTAGTTTCATTTATATGGTTTATATATTGATGTTTGAACTTTTATATAATTAATATCCATATTCTCCTGAAATTATATGATTCATTTAATTTTATTCCATCTTGGATAAAATGACTCAAAATTTTCAGAGTGGTATGGGACACTTGAAAATGTATCATGATTATTATCCTCATGAAATTTTTTATTGAATATCATTAAAATCTCACTTTCATTGAGCTTTTAAATATTCTATTAAAAAATAATAATATTTTATTTATTTCAAAATCAATATTCACTGTTAATGGTTATTTTTTACCTAAACCTTCTAACATATTTACATAAAATGTCCACTTTGATGAATTATTCATATGTATGTATATCATATTAAATGCGGATACATTTTCACAAGGAAATTGTTTTTGAAATAAATTGATTATTAAATATATTATGAATAATATAGACAATTAATATATTGGTTGGGATCAATTTAATTAAATCTATATGTGTTGGGGATTTATTAATACTAGTTTACAATGCATTGGTGGTCTCAGGAGAAGAATCAATCGTCTAAATAAGAATAGTTTAAACAATGTTATCTTGATGGTAAAGGAATCTTTTTCTTGGGAAACATGAAATCGAATAATTAAGACATTCCTTTATAGAGAATTAATTTATTATTTACCCCTGATATTTTTCATCGACAAATCAATGGATTGATTTCATATGCAGTACATTGATTAAATGACATGTGTTTTTAGTTTCTAACCTTTCTATACTGACATTTCCTTATTTAGTTATTTAAATGGAATGCTTTATTACTTATTTTCCATGATATTTTTATTATTATCATAAATTCATTATTTATTCCTATTTACTTACCTTTAATTAGAATATTATCTCACCCTTATTATGTTCCCTTTCCCCAGGTTATAAAGAAGAAATAATTGAATATACATTCAATGATGCTGTTCATTTCATTTTATTGTATATCATGTCTTATTTTCTATTTAAAAATGTAATATGGGTTTCATGTATGCAATATTGTTTTCCAAAACTTCTGACCTATTCATTCCCTCATAATTTGATGGTTGTCTCTATCCCAATGTAATAAAATAATATACATGCTCTCGGAATCTAGGGTCTGGTGTCATAATTGGTTTCAGAAAATCGTTAACGTCAACTAGATATTAGATTTCGGAGAAAAAAGATTATGAAACAAAACACTAAGATAGACTTTGAAGATTTCTATATAAGAAAGACCTAGAATTCTTCTAAGGTAGAGATTATGTGGGTCTTTCTAGAAATACATCCCTATATAGATACTGCATGTGTATGTAGTTATAGAATATATTGCAACTAGGAGTAACAAATCTGATAAAGAGTGTCGGGTCTAACTTCGTATAACATGGTACGTGGAAATGGGCTTTATTACTCACTTGGTTTTACAATCCATGGGGATTCTCTTAGGACAATTCAAATTTTCCTTCAAATCCATTTTGAAGTATTTAAAAGTAAATATATCCCCAATGAAACTATATTTGTTTTTATGTGATTGGTTATTGAATACATTTTCAATTTATTATTACTATTTATATAGAAATGGGATTATACATTAGGTTACCTATTTTTTTGATATAAACCATTACATTCTATTATTTATAAATGGAACATGAATGTATGAATACTATTAGTACACATGAAAAATGTATATATTTTCTTATTGGATAAAAAATACATCTTGTATTAGAACATGGATTTTTATGGAAATAATAGATCATATTAATCAGGATATGAAACAAAACCTTTAATGTATGGAGATACTTGTTCCACAAAAATATTACCTTTTGTTTGATTTCGTTATGTGATAGTGGCATCCATCATTTAGTGGGACTACAGACGCAATTGCGGTGGAACAATGGAGTTTGTGTTTGAAATGTTATTCATGGAATTGGGATGTGGTGAATTGATATTATATAACATGATTTATGTTATTGAAATGGTGATATATATC
Organism: Viscum album; assembly: GCA_963277665.1. Taxonomy (NCBI): domain Eukaryota; kingdom Viridiplantae; phylum Streptophyta; class Magnoliopsida; order Santalales; family Viscaceae; genus Viscum; species Viscum album. The sequence goes on from OY728127.1 coordinate 927,289,670, forward strand.
AGTGGTTTATTTTAATCAATAATAATATGGAGGTACAATAAATTGATCTCTTAGATTGGAAACCATTTAAGGGAACATTATTTGATAAATATTATCCACGTGATCCAAAAAATAAGATGAAGAGAATGTTCCTTGGTTTATTAAATTAGGTGGAATAAATTTTCTGATAAATGAAGATACCTTGAAAAGGTTAGAGAGGTATTATATATATCAGATACCAAACAAAGAGTTCAATATTTACAACTTCTTTTTAGGTATTAATCCAAATTTCTGAAGGGAAATAGTCTCTAAAAAATTTTCTTCATATGATGAAGTAGTTTTACGTGCCATAGAGAGGGAAAAAAATTATTGAATAAATATATTCAAGGGAGATCCAAAATATAAGAGGTCTTATGATCGAAATGAAATAGGGAATGTGTCAATGTATAATAAGGGAATAAATGATTTTCCAACAAGTGATAAATGTGGAATGAATCAACCTGGGAAGTGAAAGAAATGATTGGGAGTTCGTTATAAGAGTAGACACAATGGTCACCAGCAAAAAATAATGAAAAGGGAAGAATGAAAATACTATTATTCAGTGTTACAACTTCAAGGAGATAATGAATTATAAAAATTGAAACTCCAAGCATCAGGAGAATATACCTTAGAAAATGCTCGGGGGTTAAGGTCAAGCATGTATTGTTGAATGAACCGAATTGGATTTATTGATGCAATTATATATTTGAATACAATAAATATGTTATAAAATTATTTTATTTAGGAAGTTCTCAATATAAGATTTATGAAATTTGTAATTATTATACTAAATTACTTTTTCATTAAGGATTTAATATCATATGATGAATGGTATGAATAAAATATATTCATTTTGAAGTAAAACTTTTTGGAAAAAACATGGATGAGTTAAATATAAAACATAATATGTTTATAATGTTACTATAATGATTGTTTCATAAATAATTGATTGGTTTTTTAGAACATAAATTATATAAGTATAGGATACCTTGGATATGAGTACTGATTTATTGACAAAGTGGTTTAAGCTATCAATGATGGAGTTTATAACAATTTTGGATTTATGGAATTTATTAAATAACATATGTTTTATTTAAGGGATAAGAAACATGCATTTTATTAATATGGATTTATGGTAATTCATGTTTCTATCATATTAACTAGTTTAACTTGTGATGATTAAAAAACACTTCATGACATTTGTTAAATTAATTTTTTGAAATTCGATGACCTTCCTTCTAATGTGTTTGATTGAAATCATTTTGAAATGATAGCCATTTATGAAATTGTTTATATTTACCTTTGAACTAGGTTATAGTGATTAATATATTAATAAAATATATGTAAATATTGTTCTAAGATATGAAAAAGTAATAGTTCATGTCATAATCAACTGAAAATAATGGGTCTATATAAACAAATATTTTCTTATATTCATAAAGTGTGAAACATTTTCTCTACTCTATGGAATAATATTCTTGAAACAAATTTTTTTTCCTATTATAATATTTTATTATAATATCAATGAACTTTATTCACAGCCTTAGTTTATAGTTTTTTGGAAAATAAATTTCATATGATAATGTTCTATAACACTATACATTAGTACTTTATAGATATATTTTTCTTCATGGGTCCATGTTTCTATTTCGCACATACTTTATCCTATCAGGAAAACATGTTTTGTAATCATTTTAATTTAATATAAATATTATTATGAATATGAAATATAAATCCTATATATGATGTGGGTTTTTTCAAAAATAGTCTATTTTCAAATATCAATCCCTTGAATTTTCAAGATCAATTTTAAATTTTGAGGTCAAAATTTAATTAAGGTGGGGATAATGTAAAACCCCAATACATCAAAATATTTTACATTTAGAATGAATTAAAATTTGTTCTTATATTTCATATTCAATATATCATTTTAATCATATGTCACATAATGTTTATCTTTCTCTGCACATGACACTATGTTTATCTTCCATTAAATGGAATAATGACTTTCCACAATTTCTTACATACTATAATAGGCCGTGTTTTTCCAAAAATAATATATTACAAAATATATTATATAATAAAACATGGCTATTAAATTTATGGTTATTAATAGTATTAAATAACTTATGAAAACATATAGTTGACTTTATTTATTAAAAATTATTTACAAATTAATATAGAAACCAATCAAATATAATGGAAATAATTTCAAAAAAGAATACGTGTATGTGAAAAAGGTTATTTATCTTAATTAGTAATGTTATTTACTATTAGGGGAAGATATTAATTAAAATTTTATGTTATATATTCAATAATTTTTTTTATATTTAAATATTTTATTTTATGATCATAAGATAAGAATAAACATAATATTACTTATAACGATCAATATTTTTATAACGTTATGTTTACTACCTTTTAATGGAGAACATATTTTAATTAAATTTTTTGAATATTTTATAAGTATCATGTTTTAATAAAATCATAATAACTGAAATAGAAATATAAAAATTATCTTAATGTGAGTTTTTTGTATTTTTTTATAATGCTTTATTTTTTAATGAATAGTTAAAATACTGAAGTGTAAATAAAAACTGATTTTCGATATAATTTATTTATAAGGATAAAAAAAAATTATTTTTTTAATGTTTAACTATTTTAAATTTTTTTTCTATTGATACAAATTATGTCATTCAAATCAGTTAAACTTTTAAATTTAATATAAAAACATAGAAATATTCTGAACATTTTTATATTAATACCCTATAATGTAGTCAAGTCTGTAGGATTAAATTTAGATCAATTTCAGTCAATTATGTGATTTAAATTTAGTAAAATGGATACTATATTTGGAATCAGGTTATTTTATAATTTTTAATAATTTCAAGTGAGTTTTTTTACAAAAAAATATTAATAAAATTGAATAAAATTAATTACTATGATTAAGAGAAAAATTAGCTTCACAAAGGTTTGAATAATAATATTAGGGGCCCAAATGACCTAAAAATATAACAAGAATCCAAATTATAAAAAAATTTATACCATATACTTGCTTTTATAGATTTTGGTGTTTTTTACGGCACTATATAGGTAGAAACATGGGTTAACCATACATCATTTAAAAAATTCCAAGTGAGCCCTTTTCCCCGCTTATAAAAGGCCACCAACCCTACCACTTCCTCACACCTCTCAAAAAAATAGGTTTGGCTATATTATACCAAAATAACCTCCTAAAATCCTTCTATTCATACTTTAATCCTCTATTTGGTCAAAAATCCATTCATGGACTCCTTTAGGTACAAACCAGAAGGAGTTACCCAAAGCTGAGGTAACAACCTTCTTAAAGCTCCTTTATTTAATTTTCGTTCTCCACCCCCTCAAATATTTTTTTTCTAGGATTAAATACTAACACATATATCCTTAATTTTCTGACATTTGTTTATGGTATGTGATCTACCTAAACTTACACACACTTCCATATAAAATGTAACAAACATACCATTTATGTGTACGATGACCTATAGCTTCACGAAATGATGTCATACATTTTTTCTTTCACCACTTTCCATGGAAGGTAATTATGATAAAAATATGTTTATATTATTTATATATGATATTTATTATGCATTCATACTTGTTTAAATATTTTATTGAACCTAATTTTAATAATTCCATTTTGTGTATATATGATAACATCACTTTTGGACGAGTCACCGACCGCCTCCACAAAGCGATGTGAATCATTAAAACTATACATAGACATAAAAATGATGGTTTTAATGAAAAATATGTAACATAAATGAAATATATATGATATACATTACATTATTACCCTCCAGTAAATATAATATACCATTTTCTTTATTACCATTTTTAAACATGACAAAGTGATAACATTGGTCATGGACGGGTGGAAAACGACATCCTTGACAATATGTTATTTATTTTATAAAAAGATAAGTATACATATAAGTATTTAAAATTAAATAAAATATAATTTTTGAAATAATTATAATTTTTTGAGATATTTTTTATTACTTAGTTTCATTTTATAACAATTATTGAAAAATTCAGACTTTTCTCATGTGTACGTATGACTTACCTTCACCATGATTGTAATGTTAGTTAATTTTTCAAAATCATATTTCATGATTGGTTTTAAAATTATAAATTAGGTAAAAATGTAATTATTATTTAATTATTATTATTCAATATATGTTTATATAATGACCCCTTTTACCATGTTTTACCTACGAATTTGTTTTTCTGACGCATGAATTGAATTTGGTAAAAAACACAAGACATAATCTTAATTGTATAAGTAGGTTTTTAAAAATTGTAATATGTGAAATTAAATTAATGAAAAAAATTAAATATCTTATAAATAAAGTAAATAATTATCATAATTTCATTATTCGGGAATATAAAAACACACATGACTATTCAGACTCAAGGTAGGGGATTTCGTCTAAATTTACATTCCATTTAGTCTAATCAGTTGTTATGCATCTAGATTCTTTTATATAGTTTTCATATTCCCCTTTGACATGTTATTTCATGGATCTATTTATTTTTATTATATTATATGTTTTTGGTAATGTTATTCCTACATGGAAATTATGATTCAATTGTTTTATTGTTGTATGGGACACTTTGGAATGATTAATTATTATTCTCTTCAAGAATGTTTTTAATGATTATCTTTGCAATCTAACATTCACTGTGATTGTAAAAATTATCTTGAAATATTAACCATATTTTAATCATTTAAAAATACTAATTCATGGGATATGTATATTATTATTTCTTAAACCATATACCATATTTACATGTGGAGTTATATTTGAGGAATTAATGATAAGTTTGAATCTTTTATTCAAAATAGATACATTTTGATATGGTTTTTTTAATTAAATAATTTATTACTTGTATGAGAAATTATTTGGTCATGATATATATCAGTAAAGGAAAATTTAATGAAACACCTTTGTTTTGGGTACTGGTTAATGAAAGCCACTCGAAGCATTAGTAGTCTTGTGTGATAAATTTTTTAGAAAAATCAGTATAGTTTAAAAAATCATATTTTAATGGTAAAGGTATCAGGTGCATAAAAACATGACATACAATAATTAATAATTTAATTTATTGAATTTCTTTATTATATACATTTTATTATTCATCAACATATCAATAGAAGAATTAAATACTCCGTTCCTGGATAAGATGACATGTTTATTTAGTTTCTTACCGTACAATATTGATATTTCATTATCTAGTTATTTGAATGGAATCTGTTATCAGATATGTACCTTGACATGTTGATTATTATCATGCAATAATTATTTAATTCAATTGACATACCCTAAATAATTATTTGAGATCCCCTTAAAAATATGCACTTTCCCTAGATTAAGATTATTGAATATTTGAATATAAATTTAAGGATGTAGTTGATTTCATTTTTTAGGTATCCCCTTTTATTTTCTATTTCCCAAAATAATATCAGGTATCAATATGTATGTAGTATTCAAAAACTAATAAAATTTTAGATCGCTTGGGGTTTTATTATTTTTTATCTGGAAATCTAATAATATAATTCACTGGCTTTGAGAATCTAGGGTCGGGGCGTTACATTAAAAAATGATCATAAATTAAAATTTTATTACATTTCCATCATTTATAATGAAATAAATATAATTTAAAAAGATATTTTTATAATATTTTTGAGTATATAAACATTCCATTTATCAATAAATTTTATGTGATCAATGACCTCAACCAGTCTCTATAAATATTTATGCTTTTCCTCCATGTCTATATGCTCATATTCAATAATGTTCTCTTATGTAGAAACATAGTTATATATTATTCCATATGATCGTTGAACTTCATATTATCACTTATCAATAGGATATTTTATTAAACGCTTTATGATGTTTGTTTTTAAAGAGTGGTATTTTCTTCTATAAAAAATGTTGATTAATGAGAACACATTTAAATTGAGCAGATTTAATTTATATGAGGGGAGAATGGAACACCCTGAAATTTTATAATATAAACATCATATTTATTTTGATAAGTGACATGAAACAACATTCATATAAATGAATATGAAATCACAACACATTAAAATATATTTTCTATTTTTAAAAATTAATATCGATTATATCTATTGAAATGCATTAAAGTCCGAGTTATCTTATATTATATGGAACAACTACATTCTTCAATAGATTGTGTTGCATTGAATCTTGATTTTTACAGAATACAATCACTTTTATTATGTAAAAAAAATTCCCCCTAGCCATTAAATTGGTGTTTATTAATTTTATTAACTAAATAATGAAAATATATGGTTCAATTCATTGGTGAATAATTAATTATAAATGAATATAAAAACAAATTCATTTTAAAGGAAATATTTTTATAAAATACTATTTTTATTCAGCTAATGGAGTTTTATATTAATAATTTAAATTAACTACTTATTAGTAAATTATATTAATGTAATTTATATATAATATATTCAATAAAAAAATTACATTCATCCAATATATTTGATAGGCATAAGTTAAGAACAAATTCAATTTTACACAAAAGAAGATGTATTTTCTAATGTGTAGTTTTTCTTCCATTTAATGGGGCAATTTTTTTACAAATAAATTTTGACTCTTTTATATATTTTATATAAGAGAATAATATTAATTTTTAAATTAGGAGTGTAAATTTTTTCTTATGGATATGTTTTCGTATATTTTTTAGAAGCATCATTTCTAGATGAATAGTGAAAATTACTGAATTTTAATTAAAATATGAATATTCATCAAAATTACATTAAATGTAAAATTATATTTTTAATGGATTCCAATGTAAAAATATTTAAATTATATATATATTTATAAATTTATGTTTTTGGAAGAAATTTTATATAGTAACTATACATAAAATCATTGTATAGATTAGAATACTTTCACATTAAAAACATGATTTCTCATCTTGTTTGTATGATTAATTTTAAATTATTTTTCACATAATATTTTAATTCAATTCAAAAAAATGGATTCCTAATATTTAATAAACATAATTTATAATATTTTAAAATTTATTTTTTTCTAAAACAAATTTTTATAAGAGATAAAATTAATTATTGTGATTAAAAGAAAAATGAGTTTTGAAAGGGACAAAAATTTAAATTTAACGTGCCCAATGACATAGAAAAATTTTCATAAAACATTATATAAACTTATTTAAAATATATAAAATATTTTACATTCAATTATTTATTATTTATGTTACATATATTTTTGGAGACTTCACAATAGTCTTTACTTTTTGGCATTTACAAAAAATATCACTTCTCCTACACTATAAAAGTGCACTAGAAACCATCACTTGTAAACAAATTCCAAGACACTTTTCTTATAAAAGAACTACCCAATTCACTTCCAATAATCCACAAAATAATTCTGTAATCCATACTTTTGGTATAATGAAGACCAAGGAATTCCATTGGTGCAATCCAAAATGAGATACTTGAAGAAGAGGAAACGTTCATAAACAAAGGTTTTTGTTTTACTTCTTCCTCAAATCCCTTAAATTGTTAGAATGTCATGATTATATAATAAAATAAATGTATAAAATATAATTATTTGTTTTTATCTATATTTTATAACCTAAAACATCACATAATTACATTAATTGGGTTTTGAAAGCATCATTTGTGATTAAGGCAGACTAACACCTTGCAAAGAGATATCATTAATTTTTCATTTATCACTTTTAATAGGATGGAATAATGATGTAAATATAGTTTATATGTTATTTATATGATATTTATGATTTAAATTTTGTTCTATAATTTTTTCATAACAAATTCATTTATGATTTCCATTTTGGGAGAATACGATAATGTCGTCTATGTGTACGATGGTCTACAACCACGTGATGTGATATGATTATTTTATGCTATTCCTGGAATGTATTAAGGTGTAGTTTATCAAAAATATGTGATATTTATGTCATGAAAATGATATTATAATTATAATATATATATATATAATTTACATCTATTTCATTCAATATGACATAAAAATAGAAACAATGTTCAAGTGTGAGTCCGACTTACCATATCCATGAATGGTGTATTTAATTTCATAAAACCAAAGTTTATGGATTTATATAATTATATATATAATAATTATATGTGATATTTATATCTTCTGTTACACTATGGTGATGATGAAATTATGATTGATGTACGAAGGTAAAACATAACTTGTCAAAACATACTAAAAAACAAGATATTTAACACTGAAAATGATGAGAATAAAGAAATATTATTAACAAATGCGTAATAATATATTATAAGAGGATAATATATTGTATAATTAAAATTAATATGGTTCAATAATAAGTTATTAATATTATTAAAACTATTATAAATAAGGCTAATTGATATTCAACCAAAATGAATCATAAGGAAAGTGAGTACGTCTCACATTCATTTCATCGGGGCATATTGTAATGTTATGAACCAAGTTTATTTAATATATTGTATATAATACACTATTAAATTTATTATCATGAATAATTAATTATTCATGGTATTCTAATGGTCAATTTTAATTATTTCCTCTTAGGGGATTTATATTAAAATTTACAAAGTTGTAAAGAGTTTCATAACTCAATATATGTTCATTGGGTTAAACATCCAATTAATTTATTATGATATTATATGATTGTTTGTATATTTAATTTTGAATATTTATTTTCTTTAAAATTTATTTATTTTCATTTATTGTTGATATACGTAATCAATTATGTAATTAATTCCTACTTGAAATTTGTGATCATTTTAATGGTTTATTTCACAGTCTCATTCGAATAGAGAATTTTTAATCATGATATCACATTAAAATAAATTATACGATACGTTTTTTATAATCCTTTTAGATTTAATATCCTTTCATTATTCCTGATATTTTCAATTAATAGTATCATTTTTTCCACTCTTTGGTACTCAATATTATTCATAATTTTTTTATGAAATCCAACATCATTTATCTAATTGGTCATGAATCTGGTCTCTTACAGATGCAGGTTATCATAAAAAATGAAAATTATTATTTAGCCTAATTATCATGATTAATTAAAAGACATTTTTACCCATTTTTTCATTTTACTGAATTTTTTTCAAATGAATATTATTTTTTATTTGTAGACAAGGAATGTTTCTCTCATTTTTACTTGTCCATAGGAATGATAATTATGGAATTAATGGAATTAATAATTAATATAGTTTGTTATTAATTCAAATAATACATGAAAATTTTACAAAATTATTTTTAAAGAAAATGTTTATAAAATTTATTTTCAAAAACAGTTTTCCATAATTATTTACAAAAATAAAAGGCTATTTCTATCAATAATATTTTCAATGATATTGTTTTATTATTTCACCATTGAAAATAACCATTACTCTTACTGAAATGGTTATATGATCTACTGGTACCGTCATTTTTCTTCATATGGATGTCTTATGGTTATTTTTTATCAATGTTTGTATTAAAATTCACTTCCATGGAAAATAATGGTTGTCATTAACTTCCCCATGAGTTAGTAATTTTCCTCTGATCAATGAACATTAAATTTAATCTAAATAATCATATCATTTGTTATTGATAGGATTATTGGATAAACTCTATAGCAATTACACATATGGTGTTTACATTGAATGATATTTTATTTATTGGGGATGTGTTGATAAATCATTATCCTTTAAAAAATATTAATAATTTATGAGTCACATTGTGCATGAATTAAATCTATTATTCAATTTATGAGGAATACTTTGGACTTGAACTTCTGGGGATGAGGACTGATTAGTAAAATCCCTCTGATGCATCATCAGTATCATGAGATATATCAATTGGATAAATAGACCTAATGGTTTTTACCCAATATGTTTTAAACTATATTGACGATGGATCGTGATGGTAAATATATCATGTGTATAAAAAACATGAAGTCAGATACATAGGAATTTCCTTCAATATGTATTAATTATTACTATCAATTAGATTTCCACTATTAAAAAATATTTGGACAAATTTAATTCTCTGTTTATTAATTTAAGTACATGTATTATTAGATTTTTAACATTTTTTATTGATTAATTTTTAACAATGAATGTAAATGAAATGTGTGTTATGTGATTATCCATTCCATATTAATTATTTATTATCCTGTTATTTAAATCGAATTTGTATTCAGTTATTTATCTTGTGATGTTGATTAATCTCATTGATTTATTGTCACTTCTATTAAATTTAACTCTCAAGGAAAATTTTAGCCAACCCTTATTTTGTTTCATTTCCTTAGTAATTCCATTATCTTTACTATGATTGATATAAAATGTTAAACTAGATGGATTAAATTTATTTTCAATAAAAATTATCTTTTAATTTTTGTATTCTAGTTTTATATGTGAATCAGGTAGATATCTTGTTTAATAAGACTACTAAACTTATCGGTCCATTGGGATGTGATTATTTCTATATGATTTTAATTTAATAGTAAAAGTCAACAAACAAGGATTTTGGGATAGGGGTTGTTAAAAAAATCCACTGTTTGTTAGGGTGATAATTTAAATATATAAACATTAGTGATAATAAAGAGAAAACATACAAGTAAAAAAGTAAATGTAAAAAAATTATAAGCAATAATAAATAATGGGAATGAAAAATGATGGAAACATTATTATAGAGTTAAAACAAATATATTAGATGTGAAAAATTATAATATTTAATATATTAAAATTTTGAAAAAATAAATAAGTGTTGGAAAAAAATAAAAAATTCATATACATATGTAGATGAGTGAGATGATCTAGTTATAAATGGTGTTTTCAAATAATGGTTAGGAGAAACAACAGAAGTAGTAATCCAATATTAAAATAATAATTAGATATAGAAGGGGGTGTGGAAATTGACATCAAAACATTATCAAAAGATGACGATAGAACATAATAAAATTGAATTCCATAACTATAATAAAAAATAGGTATAAGGAAAAATATTAATACTAAAAAACGTTTGATAAAAATATAAATTCAAAATAAAGATATCATAAAAAAAATCAAAGCGCCATCTAGAGGTGATGTTATAATATGAAATCATAATGTCATAATCAAATGTGAATGTTATTAAAAAAGATGATATATATGATTATGAAGAATCTAAAATATATAAAAAAGTAGGAGGATGTATAAATAAGTATGGAGATTAATAATATAATAAAAATCAAAATGAAAATATAAAAACTATAAATAAAAGGTAGAATAAAAAATTATAATTCCAATGTATAAATAAATGCATAATTTAAAATAAATTATCAAATATAGAATAATAATTTGATGTAGAAACTATAAAAAATTATTAGAAGCAGTAGATTGAAAAATAAAAGTAATAGAAAAATCAATGTTCAAATCCAAAAAACATAATCTAGATATTGAAGTAAAATGAAAAAAACAAAACCAATTTTGAATGGAAAACAAAAAGAGGAAATATATGATGAAGAAATAATGAAACATCGAAATATAAAAAGGGTAATATCAAAATTATATGGGAAGTATAATAAAAAAATATTGTAGTTGGATGTAATAATAATAAATAATGACTTTTGTAAAATAATAAAAATATAAGTATTAAAACAACGAAAAGATAGAGACCTTTGGTATAATAATACGAGATGAAAAATGAAAAATTAAAATATATAAGTACAAGAATAATATTGAATAACAATGAATGAATAATTAAATATAAATACAAGAAGGAGTAAATGAAAAATATATAAGACACTAAACTAAAATATAAAAACAAGAAGAAAAAGTAGAAGATGAAACAAAAAACAATACTATATAGAATTTTAAATATTTTTTTTTTCAAATATGAAATAAAATATGAAATAAAATAAAATTATACAAAGTAAGCTCTAAAACTGAGAATTAGTAGAAGAATAAATAAGTGAAAAAATAGAAGGAAAAGTTAAAATAAATGGATAAAATATTTAGTGGTTGAAGATGAAAGGATCTAACGAAAAATTATCAAACAAGAAGAATAAATTTAAGTGAATACTAAACGAATGCGAATGGGAAATTTTTTTTTGATTACATCATAATGATAGAAATGAAATTAATTGTAGAAAAAATATTGAAGTTAAAAAATCGATTATTTACATAAGATTAAGTATAGATAAAACAATTGACAATTAGTTAACAAAAAATTAAAAATCTAAAAGAACAAATTCATAATCAAGAAATAGGTATATAAGTATGAGTAAGAGAACAAATAGCTGAAACAATATAATTGGAATAAAAAATAAGAAGAATCATAAATAAAAGAAGAAATAAATAAAAAATAAATAAAAATATAGGTAAAAAAGTTGAAGATATATATAATTAATAGTTATTATTAAAAAATTATTAATTGAATATAAAATTTGAAATAACAAAAAACTAGTTGTTTATTCTAATATATATGTGGCAACATGAAAGTAGATTTATAAAAAATGAAATTCAGTGATTCAGAAAGGGGGTTTTATTTGAAAAAAAATTAAGAAATTTATGTGAATAACATAAACGTATGTGATAAATATGAGAATAATAGAAAAAAGTATAATCTGTGGAAAAAGAAGATAATGTAGAATTTAAAAGTAGTGCATATAAATATAATAAAATTTTAATTTTTCAAAACCTTAAAAGGACCCTGAATTATAATTAAATCATTTGAAATATACCATTGAATAATTTTTAACATGTAGTAATAGATAAACAATCAATTTGACATGTGTTGAGAGCACCATCAGAGCTTTTTTAGTTGGTACATAACTGTTGGATTAATGTTTTTAAAGACTATAATGACTAATTTAAATGATTTATTTTTTATTGTGACCATAATTATATTAGATTAATGTGTGGTCTATTCCTTCAAGTAAAAAATTAATCAACGATCGATGTTATGTTATTTCCTAAGACATTGACATCATTTTCAATATTTTATCCATTTGACAAATGTTTTTTGACAATTAAATCAATGAATACATTATTTTGACGATTTGGGGAAAACAAAATTTTGAATTTATGAGGGATATCATAAAAAAATGTCATTTTTAAAATAATTTAATTAAAACAGAGTTCTTATTCTAGGTTTACACAAATTAATATATGTTTCTGTGCTTTTGGAACAATTAAATTATAATTTTGGTTACTACGATGAAAATACATGTCAAATTGCTATGAGTTCTATTACTGAATGAAAGAAAATAAATTATGGTCATTTTACATTTATTTAACGAAAATTAATGGTGTTTTTCTATGTTATGACCCACAAATGGGAGTTTTTAAGGAAATTTAAATATAATAATACAATATATTTGATCAATATTACAACCAATGATCTCTTATTGACATGATTTCAATTTATAAATTTAGAAAATATTTTTCAAAATCCTATCATGTTTGCTTTGTTTCGACCACATTTAAAAATAATGAGAAGGCCAAATAAAACATTGATCAAACTGATAAATTCATGTAGCATATTGACATGTTCTTTATTTATATTTATCTCAAATGACACAAATATATTTTTCATCAATTTCCCCAAAAAATACATGCTTATTTTTATACTTTTTTACCACCCTAATTTTTAATATGTTTTAAATATTAGAAGAATAATAGTATAAATGTTCCAGATTCACATTTAATGTTGAAGAAATGAAAATATTTTCATCAAAATTAATGATACTTTGAGTGGAAATTTTTCCAAAATTACTAAGTCTTTGCCACATCCAAATCATTTGAGTATAATAACTTCCAACTGCTACAATTACCTTTATTATAGAATATTTAGTTGTATGATCCTTTTTTTGTACAGTGAAACTAAAGCTTCTCCCTATATGTGATAAGTTATGGATGCAATTTTCCTACCCATTCTAAATTTTTTGAAATTTACATTTGAATTATTATTTTGAATAAACATGGATTCATATGAATAAGTGTTTTCTTTTTAGAAGATTGGAATGTTCACATATATAATTTACTTTTCATAGTTATTATCAATGGATTTAACTCTCACCCGGATATTCTTTTTGACCTATTCGTTGTGATAATTCCTCGAATCTATCCAACTTTTGCAAATAATTGACAGAGACATTAATTATATGGGTCCATTCAAGATTAGAAGTCCCACTAACCCACCCCCTAAATAGAAAAATTATGTTTCCCCCAACACTTGAACCTGAGTTCACCGAGAAGGAATCTGCAGCCCCCCAAACTTTTTTATCTACATGCTATTTAAATGTTAATATAAAATAAATGTCATGATTTCATAACTAAAATAAAATTGAATTTTTATTAATCAAAATAATGATTTGGAAGATTTTAACATGGATGATTTCAATTTGGAAAATGAATATACACCTCCCTCTATTAGTGGTAGTGGTTTTCCCACCATCATCGTCATTACCAAGAATTGATCGTGTCATTATAGGTATGAGAGGGGAGACTAAATTTAATTCAAGCCATCATTCTTAAGAATTATTAACTTAAATTTTAAATAAAATTAAATTAATACCAAAATTTATCATTAAGTCACAATATGAAATAAAATATTTTCTTGCATGAGAATAATAAAAAATAAGAATGTTAGTAATCAAGTCTAAGATATTTTCTCATTATATTTCTCTCACAAATATCTCACCATGCATGGTTCTCCAAAGGGTCTAAAACTAAAAAGTTCTAAATTTATTTAAAAAAATACACATTTTTATAAGGATAATTACACTGATGATTTTCAAATTTTTAATCTCATTTCTATAATATTTTTTTATTTTATTTCAGAATATATTGATAATTATAAATGTAATAATCAATATGAAATTATTTTATTCATTTAAATAACAAATAATTATAAAAAATCAGAATCACCTAAAACAAATATTCTCCGAGGTTGATCATTTATTTATATGTATAATATTGATAACAAGAATAAAATGAATTATTAGGAGATAAAATTAAAAAAATAAAAAAAATTGAACACATAAGGCTTAAAAAAGGAAATGTATATAGAGATATAGTTAAAAGAAAATGCAGTAAGTGAGGAAAATGATAAGAGTTATAAGGAAAACTTTATATGAAATAATGGAGGAATGATTTTTTAAATATATATATATATATATAACCCCAATATGAACAAGATTAAATTGAAATTACCAAATATGAAGTTGGATAAGGATCTGAAGTGTTGGCCATGTTTACAAGAATAATTGGAAGGGGAAGTCGAATCAGATGTAGAAACATTTTCAAAAGATGTGGAGAGAAAAAAAATTGAGAAAAGACAAAAAAATATATAGAAGTAAATGTATAAAAAACAATAACACTAGAAAATGTATAATAAATTTTGATATTGAAATCATAGATATATTAAATAAAAAATTGAATGATCCAAACATATATTAAGCATAAATATGGAATCCTAATGTGATAATAGAATGTTAATGTGAGGGAAACATTGATGCTAGAAGATTAAGTAGAATCCACAGTCTATAAACAAGAAGTAGGTTCTAGAAGGTAGTATAGAGAATAAAAATAGAAAAATCAATAATTAATTTAAAAATAAAAAAATGTAGAATATAGAATAAAAATCATATATAGGTATGAAAAAATGTTAAAATACATGATCAAAAATAGGATAATTATTTTAAGTATAAAAAAAATTTAGAAGAATTATTTCATGTAAAATTAAAAGGAAAATTGGAATTTATGTTAAAATAATAACACCATAAACTAGAATAAAAGGGATAATGAATAATTTAAAAAAACATTTTATGTAGCACACAAAGTGGAAAGAAAAGATAAAGTGTTATCCAAAATCCAAAAGTAGGAAGGATGGTCTCAATAGAGGATTGGTAGTAGAGAAAATATTTATTAGTTTTATATAAATATAATAATAGAATAGATTCTCCAATAAATGAAAATAAGAGTGTAATAAAAAGAAAAAGTTGATGACATTATGAAGAAAAATGAAAGAGAGAAATTCAAGGAATAGAGTTAAAAGTAGAAATATAATCTTGGATATATAATCCAGAATAAAAAATCCTAATCACTAGTAGGAGTAAATGAAAACTGTGGAAGACTATAATATAAAATAAAAAAAAATATATATAAGATAATATATATGAGGAACCAAAAAAATGTAATATAAATTTAAAAAAAATATAGAAAAACAATTTGAATAAAAAAGGAAAATACAATATAAAAACTATTTTATTAATAAAAATAAAAAATTAATGGTGAATAATATGATTACGAATGACATAAAAAAGATAATTTATAAGAGGAAAATAATGAAATAGAAAATGTCAAAAGCATAAAATATAAGAATCAACTAATAAAAATGGAATCAATACAAGAAGTAACATTAAATCTAATGATAAGAAGAAAAATCTAGGAGAATAATTTATAATAAATAGAAATAGAAGTAATATATGAAATAAAATATTAATGAAAAAAATTAAAAACAGAAACTCCAGTATAGACATAAGACATAACAAAATAAAAAAAATAAAAACAAAAACAAGAATCATGAAATCAGAATCGTGAAATAGATATATATGTATAATTAAGAAAATAAATAGAGGAAATAAAAAAATAATTATGTACAATTGATTCCTATATATTATAAATGATTTTAGTGTCATTACCCTATGTTTTGAAGGAAACTAAATAATCAAATTATAAAGAAATGTTTTGAATGTACTTCTCATTTATATTCTTCAACCTATGTAATCTATATCTAAATAACTCCAAAAAATAGACTCTTGTCCATAGAATATAAAAGCTCTTGTCATAAGATATAATTATTCACATAATTTTTTTTTACATTTCATAGTTAGAATCAATTGATATCAACCCTCCCCCCAAGATTTGTATGCCTCATAAGTTTCTTTAACACTCCCAGGTAACCCATAGAATATAGATGACTGAATGCGGATTCATAAATGTGGGACAAATCAAGTTTAGAAGACCCAAAATCCCTCCCTATAATATTAAGAATAACATTTTACAGATTACTCTTACACAGGTTACCTAAGAAAATATCTACAACACCCTCCCAACTTATTTATCAGATACAGTAAAGTTAAAAAAATATAATTGAAGATAACATTATGTGTTAGTAGTAAATGATGTAGACATTAATGAAGATATGAGTTTAATGGAAATAATTAAAATTAATAAATTTGAGTTGGACAAAAATGGAAAAATTATGCTCATTTAGAAGCATAGGATGAAGAAAATATAAATTTAATTTCCAAATATAGTGTTCTAGTACATATACATGTTTCTATAAATGTGTAAATGAATAAATAGAAGGGAAACAAGAATTACAATTATACATAAATATTTTTAAAATATGAAGTAGTAACATTAGAAAAAATAGTTGAAAACCTATTAAAATATTTTGGATGAATAAAAATAGTAACAATATTATAATTTTAAGAAAAAGTGGAAAATAAAAAATAAATAACATAAATTTATAGTCAAAGAACTAACCAAATATGCATTTATAATTTAAAATCCAGAAGTGATGATTGAATGTAAAATTTGGGGAAATTGGTACTAGAATATAAAATAAATAAATAATAAAGAGGTTATAAATGGAATAGAAGATGTTGAAAAAAAGAGGAAAACCCAAAAAAATGTAAAAATGAAATCATACTGCTGAATAAAATAAATAGGAAGTTTTCATAAATGAATAAGTCATATTACATGATCAATAATAAGAAACAAATTTATATTTGAAATAAAGACCTATGGAAGATGATTATTTGATGTAAAATTAAAACGGAATCTAGAATCAATAATTAAATAAGAAATTATAATAAAATATTATAAGGAGAAGGAATAATTCAGTACAGATTGTGAATGTAGTGCCAAAATAAAAACTAGCGAAGATGAATTAGAATACAAAATACAGAATTCATAAATATAAGCTCAAATATCAATTGTAAGAATAAGACAAAAAATTTATTAGTTTAATATGAAAATAAAATGTTAACATTTAAGAAGAAGTATGAAAATATAATTATAAGAAAAATTAAAAGTTGAAGAAATTATATATAAGAATACTATATGAAAAATTAATAAGTTGAAGTTAAAGTATAAGAATAATATATATGAGTTTAAAATATCATATATAAGTAGAATTAGAAGTCGGAGTAAATAAAAAATATAGAAGACCTTCAAATAAATTTAAAAATAGAAACTAGAAGAAAAAATGAATGATGAAATGGAAAAGACATTATTAAAATTAGAATAAATGTAGTAAAAATATTTGAAGAAAAATTTAAACAAAACTAGAAGTAAAATTAATGGATAAAAATAAATTTCTCAAATTGGGAAACATAATTAGAAGAATAAATTTAAAACAAAAAACAAGTGAAAAGTAATGAAAAATACAATTCCAAATGTTGATTCTCAACGAATGAAAATAGAAAATATTAATTATTAGAATAAATTAAATTTAATATATAGTAGAAAAAAGTGATGGAATCCTCCAGAATAATTTATATAAAATAGAACAATAAGTAATATGAGAATGAAAATTTAGAAAAAAACTATAATTAATTACATAAACTCATCTATATCCATAAGAAAAATCAAATAATGTAAAAAAAATATAAAAAATAAAATCTGAATATCAAAACCTAAAAAATATATTTTTATGATTATTTAAGAGAAAAAATAATTGAAACAAAATAAGTGGAATAAAAATTATAATAATAGTTGAAAACAAAATCATGAAAATGTGTAAAAAAATAAAAATCAATAAAAAACAAAAATAAAAAATATGAAAGAAGAAAAGATATAAATCCAGAAGTATTAGTTGAATACTAAGTAGTTAATAATTATTAGGTTTTAGATGAGTCTGATGTCAAAGTAGAAGATATTGACTAGATTCAAAAATGAAATGAATGTTGATGCTGGGGAAAAGTAACAGTAGATATAGAATGAAAATATTTATGATGAATATATTTGGAAAAAATATTCCATAATCACTTTCATATTTGTAAAAATTTGAATTTTAAGAAAAATAAATATATGTAGATGTGATAAAGAGTTCCCAGAATTAGAATAATCTGCCATAGGGTTATAACTAATTAAATGATATCACGTTAGCATGATATCATTGGAGATTTAAAGATATATATTTTTTGATATTTATGATTAAATCACCTATAAATCTAACATGTGTTGAACCCACAAACTATGGTTGGCTTGTAGGTCTTAACTTTTTTGTTAATTTTTTTAAAATAATATTATGTCCGAAAACTTTTTTTTCGGTCATTATAATAATAGTTCATGTTATACTGATGAGAGGTCTTTTAATTCAGGATAAAAAATAATCAATAATAATATTCCTCCAATTTCATGAATATTTAAGGTCTTT
Source organism: Viscum album (assembly GCA_963277665.1). Taxonomy (NCBI): domain Eukaryota; kingdom Viridiplantae; phylum Streptophyta; class Magnoliopsida; order Santalales; family Viscaceae; genus Viscum; species Viscum album. Next base: position 927,309,196 of record OY728127.1, read on the forward strand.
TATATGTATTAAATCATTGAATTTATTTCCTGGAATTTAAATCATTAAAAAATTGTTTATTTCATTTCAAGAAAATTCCATATCATATTTATGTGGGTTCAATTTCAATATATAAAAAATTAAATAATGGTGATTGTTTTATGATTTGACTATAATCTATGATCAATTTCTATTTTTTAACACTTTGGAACATGTTTTATATGTCTTTTAAATAAATAAAAACTCACTTTTGGTTATTTATAACGAACCATAATTGGGATTTACTAATGGTCTATTTATATAAGCAAATAATTAAATGATGGGAATTGTAGTTTGATTTAATAACAATATGAGGTGATTGGAAGGATATGACACTCAATCACACATTTTGAAAATTTTTTCAAACTAATAAAAATGTATTTTCAGTCATTGTGACTACACAAAACATTATATATCCTTGTGGAATTTTTTTACATTTCATAAATTTTCTTGGAAAATTGAACACATTTTCACAGTTTTAACCCACATTAATAAGAATTTGAAGGCCAAATGAAATTTCAATCACACTATGAAATTATTGTGTATCATTTATGTGTTTTTTGTTAATAAATTTCATAAATGAATCAAATAATATATTTCTATGTTATCACACTAAACTGAGCACATTTTCCCTAGTTTTACCACTATTTCAAATTTTTACATTTTAATAAGAATAACATTACAAAAGATAATGATAAATATTTAATGATTGGGATATATATCTGGCATTAACAAAATGAATTTATTATTCAATGAGTATAATTAAAAAACAAATGATTATGTAGATAATCTACAACAATTGTGGTTAAAAACATCTAACTAATATAAAAATAAATTTTAGTGGAAATATTTAAAAAATGATTCATCTAATTGGACTTCAAAACTAAATCATTTCCTAGTAAATGACATGTTCTAGATGTTATATTCTTGTCCATTGTAAAACCTATAAAATATTAATCAGAATAAGTTTTAATAACCATAAAATTCCAATAAAGAAGATATAATAACACACTAGGTAACATTTACATTCCATTGTAAGGATCAAAAAATATTATCACTCCCCCATAATTACCATTACTTAGTTGTTACTATAGTTATACCAGTTGGAATAGTTACTACATATCACTGAAAGAGGATCCATCAACAAACTTTCTATTAGGATTAAGAATCCCCCCAACACTACCAAAAAGAGAATAATTTTCCCCCAACACTCAAACCTGAGTTCAATGAGAATGAATCAGATACCCCCACCAGATTACCCAAATTATATTTTAATGTTAACATAAAAAACATTAAAAAAATTAATTGATTTATAATGTGTATTTTAATTCAACATTAAAAGGATATTAATGATATTATAATGTAAAATGGATAGAAAATACCCTCTAATAGAAGTAGTGGTTCACCCACCATCATAACTGTTAGCAAGAATTGATCATCTCATCATATTTGAAAGGGGGATCTTTAATGACTCGACAATCCATTATCATGAAAAATTACAAATATAATTTTATACATAAAAATTAAATTAAATTAAATATAATTACATAATAAAACATTAAATTATGATCTCATGTGATATATTATAATTCATGAGAATAATATGAATTAATATCTATATTAATTTAAACTTAGATAATTCATTTTTTTCTCACTATAGTGCTCTAGGAACGAGTGCCCTAGGAAATGTTCTCCTAAGTATCTGATACTAAAAATATTTAAATATATTTCCTTTATAACTGACTTCAGTATCCAATATTGCACTCATTATTTTATAATATGATATCCCATTTCCAAGATATTATCAATTTTCATTAAAAATATTTTTTTCATTATAATTTTATTTTTAAAAAATAAAATAATTTTGTTAATTTAAATAACTGTGATTTAAATTAAAAACCACAATATCTAAAAACAAATCCTCCCCCACTGTGATCATTTATATATTAGGAGATTAGTGAAAACATGAAGAGAATGTATAAGTTAAAAGTATATAAAATAGAAAACACAAGGCATGATATTGAAATAGCCATAGTGAAAAAGTTTGTGAAATTATATTAGATTTGGAAAACCTTGAGTGTTTGGAGTAAAATATTAGAATAAAAAATGAAGTGTTAAAATGGATTTTAAAATAAATATAAATATGCATAATCCTAATATAAACATGTCACAATGGTAATTTCTAAATATATATTTTAATAAATATTAAAATCATTTCTAAATGTTTGTAAGAAGAAGTGTATGTTGAAGTTAATGTTTAAGTAGAAAAAAAATGTAAGAATAAGATAAATTAATAAAATAAAAAAATATATAATCCAAAATCATTTCCAATATAGTGGATGATGAAAAAAAATAACACTAGTAAACATAGATGAAAAAGTGAAACTCAAAAAATATAATAAATACAATGTGAAAGAACCATATAGAGATAAAAAAATATGAAATACAAATGATTGAATGTGATTGTGGTGGAAAAGTGGATGAAGATGATGATGATGAATACAAAATCTATAAATAATAAGTATGAGATAGATTGAATGTGTGCGATTTAAAATAGAATAAAATCAAAAATAAAATGTAAATACAAAATTTAAAGGTATAATATAAATAAACAATCGTAATTATAAATGTAACATCCATGGTAAATAAAGAATATGAGATTTTCTTCATATTTATTATTATTTTTGAACTAAATATTATTTCTACTTCAATATGGATTCTTTTTCGGATAGTATACACAATTCACAACAATGGGTTTCTTTGAAATCATACGTTGCAGACAACATTGAGTTATACTGAAAAATAATAATATAATATTATTATTTTTAATAGTAGTTAATGCCTAGCCATTGTAATGGTGAGAATGAATATAACTAACTAAAATATGAATATAAATGTTTGGTAAATGTTTTTACATTTATCCAATAAAAGATAGAGGCGGAAAATAAGAAAGGAATTCGATTTTAAGCATAAATACTCAAATATTTACTAAAAAGTCGATTTACCACCTTTTGATCGTGAAACCTCATTAAATATATATTTTTAAACCTTTATATTTTCTATTTGACCAAATAAAAATATTCTTTAGAATCGGGACACCAAAATTTACTTTGGATAATTTTTTGGTATTTTTATGACAAAATACATTTTTAATGAATAGTGAAAAATACTGTATTTTAATTCAAATATTATTTTTTAATATAATTTATTTATATGGATATATTATCTTTTAATTGTTGATAAAGTGTAATTAGATTATATTTTTTACATTAAATCCAATGGTGGTTACTGGAATTAATTTTACATTTAAATTGGACATAAACAAGTGTCAATCATTTGATAAATATTTGTTTCCTAAAAACATGCTATTTGTTTTGACAACGGGAATTAATTTTAAATTAATTAATGAAATTTATATTTTTGGAGTTTTTTAAAATAGGTAAAATTTTTGAATTTGAAATATCAAATATATCTTAGGTTCAATTCTTGTTATTTTTCTTAAAAACATCAATTTTTGATGAATAGTAAAACCACAAAGTAGAAGATAAAAAAGTGACTTTTTCATTTAAATGAAAAATTACCTCTTCTGTGAATTGAATTTTCAAAATCTGACATACATGGTTGTTATTATTAAGTAAAATTTTGTTCATTAAGTTGAAAATAATTTTGTAGAATAGTAACTTATGACTTTTATTTATCTTTGTTAAAGGTAAATAGGGTAATTCAAGGTAAAACGAATATTATAATAATACTAAATTATATTAACACTTGTTCTAAACTTATTGTATGAGTCATGGCCGACCATGGGCATACATGGGACTATTTTTGGACCCAATGGAGCAACATGGGATTGATAATGACACATTAGATTAATTAATTTAAAGGAATGAGAAAAATAACACAAACAAATATCCTTTAGTAAATGAATTTTTACCTAGGGTTATATAACTTATATTTTCGACTGTATATATTTATTGGAAACCTAAATGATTTCCTACATCATGATATTTTTTTTTAATTTTTAGACATCAACTAAATAAAATTATTCATGAGACAATAATGATGTAGTACTTACCTCATTAATAAATGATACAAATAAATTAGATTATAAATATTAAAAAAATATCCAAAATCTATCCAATTATTATGGGATGACATTATTTCGACCATGTGTAACCTTATCTTCTACATTAATGTGTTTTGTTCCTTTTTAATCTGAATATATGTTTATAATATAATAATAGTTTCAATCATTCCCAAAGATCACCTCCTCTCCATTATAAAAGGACACCACTTCTAACCCATTCCTTACACCTCTAAAGCAATTTTTCTCCACCGACCTCTTCCCAATTAATATCCCTATATCCCTCTACTACTCCAAGAAGCCTTATCTTAGGAATAAGGCCCTTCAAGAAGTCCTTTTGGTTCAAACCAAAGGGGGATACCAGAATTAAGGGTAATAGTTTTTTGAAATTCTTTTCTTTTATTATTCATCTCCAACCCCTAAACTATTTTTATTCATATGTTTTACAACAAAAAAATTATACTAAATATACTATGATTTTTTTATTAGATGTATTTGAACTACACTTACACACACCTCTATCTAATGGGTTAAGAACATACTCTTTCTGTGGATGGAAAACTACTGCCTCACGAAGTGATGATTGTTCAATTATCTCTTACCGCCTATCATGATGGCCGTTATGATTGAAATTTTTTTATATATGATATATATATATTATGTTTATGTTATATTTATTCTTTTCTTTTTTTAATTTGTATCATACCATTATGGATTCCATTATGGGTAAACGAGATAATTTCATTTGAGGAAGTGTGGACTACCGCCCCCTCAAAGTGATATGACTCATTAATGCCATACATGGGATGTATGAAGGACGATGATAAGGAAATTAAATATTTTATTATACTATAATTATAATATACCTATGTATCATTATGTTTTTATTCCATTAAATATGAAATAGAAATGAAAGTAATGTTCTTACGTATGTACGGCTTACCGTCTCCATGAACGCAACAGTTCATTTCATACCTCTAAATGTTATGAAATGTTTTAAACACATATATATACTGGATATATATGATATATAAATCATGAATATCATTGTGGTGAAAATTTAATCTCGACCACATGGAAAACATGAAATTATAAGGTGTTCATTTTTGAATCAAGTACGAAATATCGACAAAACAACCGTTATTAACTTAAATGATTACATAACATTTTATTACATGGTATAAAATGAATAATAAATTTTTAAAAGGTTATTAATAAAGTTTTAATTAATTTATTTTTATTATTCAGTAATAAAGAGGAACAAACAAGTCATGTCGGACACGAGGTATGGAATTTTTTATCTCACTTTTAATTCAGTGATATTTCCATTTTTCGTCACTTATTTCTTGCATGTGGTATACTTTGTACTACCATTGGATGTATATTTTTAGGATTAAATTTATATTCATGGTATTCTATGATTAATTTGGTTGTTATTAACTTTTTTTCATATGAATCGATTGATTAAAACGTGGTAAGGGGTTTTCATCTCACTTTTTATTCTCGTGAGATTCATGCTATATTTGGGACTATTTCATTTTGTGTGAGGTATGTACTACCCATGATTGTACTATTTTTGTAATATAATTTCATTTATGAGTATTTACATGTTAATTTTAAGATCCTTATTTCAAGGAGTGTATGTTACGAAAGTTACCAAATCGGTAAAGGAACGTTTCACCATCCTCTTTTTAAAAGACTTCTTTTTCTTATGTCTTTTAATTTACATCATATTATATTGGTATATGTTATTATATATCCTTATTTATGTAAATTTTATGTCCAAGTGATGATATAACCTTTTCTATCCCATCAACTCATTTTATGAGTTTTAAAATGACGTCGCTATGCTATTGATGTTTTGGAAGGGAACTTCTCAACCCAATTTCAATTCTTTGGGTTAAACATGAACTTCTTGAACATTTCATCCTATGAATATGTGTGAATGAAAATTGATTGTTTTACACTTAGTATCCCCTTATATTGGGTTTATTCTTATTTTTCACACATAATTATGTAATTGATTTATCCTTAATTAAAGGATACCCTCTTTATAATGGATTTTGTCTCTATTTACATTCCATTGAGACTTCATTTTTGTTATGCACCAATTAACATTGATATGGTGTATATAATGTCCTTTGTAATATTATATCATGAATACCTTTATTCCCATGATATTATAATGTTTTCATTAAATGTTATTCCTCAATTATTTATATTCAAGCATCTCTTATTTGGTTAAGAACTCCTTAACTAAAATATTGTTTTAAATATTTATTCTTCTAAATCGTTCTCATTAATGTCCATGTTTTAATATGATTGTAAGGATTTATTTATATGGAAATTAATGTTTTATTGTGTTAATTCCTTTAAAATATTAAAATTGGTATGTGACACTTTGATTCAAAAATATCTTTATTTAATGGTTTTTAAAATGGTTTGATGAAGCATTTATTTTATCAATATATTGAAATGATATATTGGGATTGAAAATGAAATTTTAATAATGGTAATATTTTATGTGATATGATTATATAATGGCAAGTGGACATTTGACGGGTGGTAACATGGTAAACCAAATGACTGGTGGTGTCATGATAAATCGGGATGGGTGTTTACGTTATAACCTCCAATGCATTGGGTAAAGAAGTCAAAAGTATGGATATTCTATATAGTGATATGTGTGGAAGTCAATTGTTTGGTTTTTCCATTTAAGTATGATTATATCTGAAGTTACGTTTATATTTTATGTGTTCTTTCTATGGATTTTATGGTAATATTTTTGTTACAAAAGGGTAATCAATGATTTTTTATTCAATGTAGAGTGTTTTTACATTTCATGAAGTTGAAAAGTATTAATTAATCTTGGTTTACATGTTATTTTGATAAACTAACAGTTTTCCTTCTTTGTGTATGCCATACTAGGCCTTTTGTTCTCATCCCATGTTTTTGAAATGTTTTTTAAAGGATATAAAGTTGAATAGGGTCAAGGATGGGATCATGGAGAAGTCATGTTGTCTAAAACATGGAACTAGACATGTCTCTTTTAATCAAGAGTTGTTTTTATGAAAAAAAGGAAACTGATTAGAAGTATCTACTTTGTAATTTTTGAGATGTAATGTAATAGTAATGACCTAACACTCTAAAAACTCTTATCCTGAAATTATCCTCAATGTAATTTATTCATTTAATTCAAGATTATGTAATGTTTTAATGTCGGGTCCTTATAGTTGGTATCATAGGTCGGTTTAGATAACTTTTGAGGTTAGGGTATTCTTTAAGAATAAGTGACATTACCATTATGGTTAGGAGTTCAGAAAGTGTTATAGTTTATTAGATAAAGTGAATGAGTTTAAGAGAATATGAATAAATATATCTGACTATTTACCCTCCTCATAAGATATTATTTGATGATTTGACTGAAATACTCACACTGACCTTTTTGGTTTTAGTAAATGACTAGTTTCAACAGGAACCAAAGTAACATTGGATGTGAGGGAATCTATGATGGTTTTATGAGTGAGAAATTGAATAAAATGGGATCTATAATGAGAACACTTGTGGTTATTCTCAACCAACTATCTGAAGTCATGATTGACCACCTGAACCATGGGGATTTTTATAAGGCATCATATATGCTAGAAACAAATCTCCATGGATGTTTAGTAAATAAGTATAAAGGGAAGTATGTTCAAAAACTCGAGTGTCATGGATGTGGAAAGAAACACCAAGTAAAATGATTCAAAGGGACGGGAAGATTTTGTTGATGTGGAAATTATGGTTAAAAAGATAGAACCTTCCATTGAAAATAGAAGCATCTGGTTGACTCTAGGAAACAGAAAGAAGTTCATTCTGAGGGAACAATTGAATGTTTTAAATGTGGTGTGCATGGTCATTATACAAACAAATTTCCTATGAAGAAGCTTTGGGAATTGAATCACAATGATCATACAAATATTTTTTTCCAATACATAATTCCATTCCGATTGAGGATGAGGAAACTGAAAATGACCAATGAAAGGAGTGGATTATTTCTTAACATATGTTTTGATGTTATTGAATCATAGGATATGATGCATGATTTTTTTTAGGAAACAAGTATTTCATAATATGTTGGAAAGGAATGGTTAATGGATCCTGAAGAATGTTGAATGAGTAATAATTCAACATATAAGGGATTCCATAGTTCTGTTAGATTTTAGGATGGTGAAATGCATAAAATTATAAAGGCTCTTTTAATGATGGGATTACATTAGAAGACTTTTTATAGTATGTGTAACCTTGAAGTTTTATATATTAAAATTTTATTCACGGAATAAATATCTTTTCCTTTGTGGATATAGTTATAAAGAACTATTTGGGTTTATATGATCTTGGAATTTGAGGCTATTATAGGTTAATACATTTTGGGACGAAAAATGTATGTTATTAGATAACTTTCATGGTCAAAATATGTTATGGATATTTTTTATGAATTTAACTATTTTTTGGTAATGTTAAATTATATAGTTTTTGGAAATGGACAACACACAAACCGCATGACAACCATCGCGTCGGACAAAGCTACGAGAATCGAACCCACAACCAATGTGGGACTGGGATTTATCCCCTACCGTGGGACTATTTGATGTCCCTCGATTGTATGACTAATTATTTTTAGTTATATGATTTTATGAATCAAGAATATTATTATTTTGGGTTATCTATGGAAATGATTAAGATGTCATTGAGAATATGTGATTAGGTTAATTACTTTTCAATATGAGATGTTAAGAGTAACTGATGTTATTTGGAGATAAATGTTAAGATTTATCATGGAAGACTATGTAATTAAATCCTTATGAGATTTGTCTTTCAATCATAGTTTAGATTAAATTGATGAATTTTATGGATAAATGTTTTTTGAAAGGTCTTTGATGAACTGTACTTTTTTTTCCAAAAAATATTGGCGATTAAGAGTATTTTTTTCATTTTGTAAAAGATTATCATTTTTGGGGATTATATCATCTTAAACTAACCATTTTGGTTTTGATTAATGTGTAAATACATGTGAAATATATAGATCATCTTTTATGGATTATGTGATTCTCAAAAAGTGTATTATATTTCCTTTAATGTGAACATGTCATATTGAATACTCATCGTTTGAACACAAGATGATTTTGTGGTAGAAATATAGTAAAGGATGAATGTCTATATGACAAGTAAGTATGTTTCCTTATGTTTTTAGTTAAGATCAGAAAAAATACCTCAATGAAAAGTAACTTAAAACAAAAACGTTGTGTGTTAAATTTTCCTACTTTGGAATCAAAGACGATTTAACCAATTACAAGTATGTGATTTTATAGTGGTTAAATTTCTCCTAATCAGGTTTTCTATCACTCTCTATTAGAACATGATGGTTTGTTTTCTACTCCATATCCATACATTAATGGAATCCTAATATCTGTTGTCTCGAGTACGATTTGTACTTATATTCCTTTATTTTAATGTGGTATTTTTATTTACTCTCTTTTCGATGTGGTGCTTTCAATGAAGTTCCTGATCCCAATTTTAAAATTGTGAGGACACAATTTTCAAGAGGGGAAGGATGTAACATCCTAGGAAACTAGTGAATATGAAATTTTTTCATATTTATTAATATTTGTGAAATAAATATTAATTTTACTTTAAAGTATATTTTAGGTCTGATATAATACTCAAATCTCAACTGTGGGTTTCATTGAAATCATATGTTTAACACTACGTTGAGTTATACTGAAAAATAATAATATAATATTTTTATTTTAAATAGTAGTTAAAGCCTAGCCATTATATTGTGGAGAATGAATATAACTAACTAAAATATGAATATACATGTTTTTCAAATGTTTTTACATTTACCCAATATAAGATAGAGGTCTAAAATAAGAAAAGAATTTGATTTTAAGAATAAATAATATAATATTCACTAAACGGTCGATTTATTGTCTTTTGATGTAGAACCCTCTTTAAATCTAGTTTTGGTCACTTTTATATGATCTATTTGACTAAATAAAATTCCTCTTTAGAATCCGGACACCAAAACTTACTTTGGATATTTCTTTGGTATTATTCTAATAAAAATATTTTTTTATTAATAGTGAAAAATACTATGTTTTAATTCAAATCTTTTTTTAATCTAATCTATTTATCTGGTTATATTATCTTTTTAATTGGTTTTAATGTTTTATTCGATTATAATTTTACCATTTAATACAATGGTTTTCAATGGTAATAATTATACATAGAAATTGGACATAAACAAGTGTCAATCATTTTATAGATATTGATTCTTAAAAACGCGCTATTTGTTTTGAAAATGGTTATTAATTTGAAATTTGCAAAATATACATCATTTTTGAATTCGGAATATCAAATATTGACCAAGCGTAATTTTTTGTATTTTTTTGAAAAATTTCAATTTTTGATGAATAGTGAAACCACTAAGTAGTAGTTAAAAAAATGACTTTTTATTTTTAATGAAATTTTACAACTTTTGTGAGTTGAGTTTCAAAATCCGACATAAATGGTTTTTATTAGTAATTATAATGTGGTTTAATAAGTTGAAAATATTTTTTTGGTGAATAGTAACTGTTGACTTTTATTTACCACGGTTAAAGTGAAATAGGGTAAATCAAGGTAAAAAGAATATTTTATTAATAAACAATTAACTTAACACTTTTAAAATCCTTATCGGATGAGCCACTGCCGACCATGGACATCTTGGGCCGATTTTGGGTCCATATGGAGCCAAATGGGAGTGATAATGACACTTTAGATTAATTAATTTAAAGTAAAAACAAAAATTACAGAAAATAGTATCTTCTAGTAAATATATTTTTACATAGGGTTATATAAGTTATATTTTAGACTATAAATATTCATTTGAAAGATAAAAATATTTTAAACATCAATGTATTTTTTTATAATTTTTCCATATCAAATAAATAAAATTATTTATTACACAAAATTGATGTAGTATTTACCTCATTAATAAATGATTTAAATAAATAAGATTACAAATATTAAAAAAATATAAAAATACAATACAATTATTATTAAATGATTTTATTTCGATCATTAGTAAACTTATATTCTACTTTAATGTTTTATGGACCTTTCTAAACTGAAAATAAGTTTATAATAAAATAACATTTTCAAATATTCCTAAAAAGCCCATCCTCTCCCTTATAAAAGGACACCAATTCTAACCCATTACTCACATTTCTCAAGCTCCTTAACTCATCCAAACTCTACCAAATTAAGATCCCTACATCCCAATACTCTTTCTAGAAGCCTTACTTGAGGCAGAAGGAACTTCAAGAACTCCCTTTAGTTCTAACCAAAGGGGGATACCCGAATTAAAGGTAATAGTTTATCTTAACTTATCTTCTTTTATTATTCTTCTCCAACCCCTAAAATCTTTTTATTGAATTATTTTATAACCAAACCGGTATCCTAACTATACTATGATTTTTTATGACAATTATTTTTACTAAACATACACACACCTCCATCTAATGGGTGACGAACATATTGTTTATATGGATGGAAAACTAATGCCTCACAAAGCGATGATTGTTCAATTATCTCCTACAGCCTCTCAGTGTTGCCATTGCAATGGAACTATATTTATATTATATATATATATATATATTTTGTACATTTTATATATGTTTATGAATTTCTTTCATTTATATCATACCATTATGGTTTCCATTATGGGTAAACACGGTAATTTTATTTGAGGAGGTGCAGACTACCGCCCCTCAATGTGATATGACTCATTCATCCCTTACGTGGGGCGTATAATTGATGAAGTTAATGAAATTATATATTATATAATACTAGAATTATAAAATTCCTATGTATCATTATGTTTTCATTCCATTAAATATGAAATATAAATGAAAGTAGCATTCATGCATACGTACGGCTTACCTTCTCCATGAACGGTGCATTTCATTTCTTACCTCTAAATATAATGTAATGTTATAAATAAATATATATACTAGATATATATGATATATATGATATCTAAATCATTAATACCATTCTTGAGATAAGGGAATCTTGACCACATGGACAACTTGAAATTATAAGGTGTTCATTTTGTACTCAAGTACTAAATATCGACAAAACGACAATTATTAACATAAATGATTACATAAAATTTTAATAAGTGATATAAAAGGAATAATAAACTTCAAAAATGTTCTTAATAAAGTAGAAATTAACATAATTTTATTATTCAGGAATAACAAGGAACAAACCTGTCAAGTCGGACACGACGTAAGGGATTTCTTATCTCACTTTTAATTCTGTGAGATTTCCATTGTTTGTCAATTATTTCCTTCATGTGGTGTATTGTGTACTACCAATTCATATATATTATCATGATTCTATTTATAATTATGTTATTATGTGATTCATTTGGTTTTTATTAATTTTTGGTCATATAGATCAATTGATTACAACATGGTAAGTGGTTTTCATCTCATTTTTTATTCCCGTGAGATTCATGCTATATTTGCGACTATTTCTTTTTGTGTGGTGTATATAATGACCATGATTGTAATATTTGTATAATATACTCTCATTTCTGAGTATTTAAATCCTCATTGTATTATCCTTCTTTAATGGGGTGTACATTTTGAAGTTTACCAAATCGGTATGGGAACCTCTCACCCTCTTCTTTTTAAAAGACCTATTTTTCTTATGTATTTTAATATACATCTTATTATGTTGGGATATGTTCCTCTATATACTTATTGATGAAAATTTTATGTCCAAGTGATGAGACACCCTTTTCTCTCTCATCAACTCATTTTCTGAAATTTAATGTGACAGTGTTAGGCTATTGAATTTTTTAAGGGAACTTCTTAACCCAATTTCAATTCTTTGGGTTTAACTTGAACATTTTGAATATGTCATCCTGTGAATATGTGCGAATAACCTTTTATTTTTATACACTTAATATCAACTAATATTGGTTATATTCTTATTTTTCACAAATAATTATGTAATTGATTTATCCTTAATCAAAGGATACCATCTTTATAAAGGGATTTTGACTTAATTTACATTCCTTTGAAACTTCATTGTTTTTATGCACAAATTCACTTTGATATATAGTATATAATGTCCTTTGGAATATTATATCATGAATACCTTTATTCTCATGATATTATAATGTTTTTATTAAATTTTATTCCACAATTATTTGTATTCAAGCATCTCTCATATGGTTAAGAACACTGTAACTAGAATATTGTTTTAAATATTTATTCTTCTAAATTGTTCTCATTAATATCGATGTTTCAAAAATGGTTTTAGGGATTTAGTTTTATGGAAATTAAGGTTTTATTATATTAATTCCTTTAAAATCTTAAAAGTAGTATGGGAAACTTTGACTCAAAAATATATTTCTTAAAAGGCTTTGAAAATGGTTTGATAAAGTATTGATTTTGTCAATACCTTGAAATTATATATTGTGATTGAAAATGAAATGTTAATCATGAAATTTTTATATTGGAAATATTTTATTTTCAATAATTTTATAATTGTACTTAGACATTTGACGGGTGGGTACATTATAAACCAAATGACGGGTGGTGCCATGATAAACCAGGACGGGTGGTCACGTTATTACCTCCAATGTATTGGGTATAGAAGTCGACTGTATGGCTATTCCATTTAGTGATATGCGTGGAAGTTGACCATTTGGCTATTCCATTTACTTATGTTTATCTCCCAAGTTACCTTTATATGTTATGTGTTCATTCATTTGGTTTCATTGTAATATTTTTTCTACAATAGGGTAAGCAATGATATTTTTTTAGTGAAGAGTGTTTTGCCACTTCATAAAGGTGACAATTATTACTTATTCATGGTTTACTTGTTGTTTTCAAAAACTAACAATTTTCATTCTTTGTTAATCCCTTACTAATTTTTTTTTCTCATCCCCAGTTTTTGAAATGTTTTTCATAGGACATAATGTTGAATTGGGTCATGGATGGGATTATGGAAAATTCATGCTGTCTAAAACCTGGAACGATACATATCTCTTTTCATCAAGAGTTTTTTTTATGAAAAAACATGAAAATAATTAGAAGTGTCTACATTGTAATTTTTGAGATGAAATGTAATAGTGATTACCTAACTTTCTAAAACTATAATCCTGAAAAGATCCTTAATGTGAATGATTCATTTAATTCAAGATTTTTTAATCTTTTAAGGCCGAGTCCTTATAAAAATAAATACATATTCCCTAAGACAGGATCAATATTAGATGTGTAATTTAAAGGATATGGAAAATTGTAAAATAAGTATTTACTTTCAAAGTAAAAGGATTTCTATAATCAATGTTTAAATTAGATAACAGAAATCTAGAAGTAGATACATAAGGAATATATGAAAACTAATTATCTATTGAAGGCCAATGTATTGGATAAATGGTAATTTTGTATCCATAATAAAAAATAAAATGGATAATATCAAAAAATTATTTATATATGGATGATAAAATTTATTATTGGGATATAATAATAATCAAAAATGGCATATAAGATTAAGAGAAAATAAAATTCTACGAACAAGTAAAATCTGAAGATATTAGTTATAAAAATACTATATGTAAAAGGATGAACTTGAGTTATAAGTACAATCATAATATTTGAGAGATAATTTAGAAGATAGAATAAAAAAGAATACTGATTACATAAAAATTATAGAATAATTGAATATAAAATAAAATAAGAAAATGAAATAGTAGAAGAATAAATAATTATATAATTCAGAAAAATAATATAATGTAGAAAAATAATTTTCCGAAATAAAAATCAAATATTCAAATTCAATGAAAATACTAGGATAAAATTCCAAATATATATATATATATATATATATATATTAATATAGAATTATTTAAATGAAAAAACTACAATAGAAAATAAATCAAATAGAAAAAAATGGTAGAATCATGAATCATGAGATGGAAAAATAATAAATTGAAGCATAATATGAAGTGAATGTAAAAAAAACAAATTTATGCATACTACATTGGATGAATTCATATGTAAATGATCTATAATTAATTGAAGGAGGAAAATAATGAATAAAAATCATATGAAATAACATTAAATCAAGAATAATCAATTGAAAAAAATCAAAATAATAAAACCCAGATGCTCTTAGTAAGAATCTTGAAATTAAAGTAGATTCATGTGTACGAGAAGAAATAATTGAAAAAATATATTATCAATAGAAAACATCACAATAAAAATTAAATACAAAAAATAATGGAAAATATAGTTAAAATGAAAATTAAAACAAAAAACATAAATCAAAATGAAGATGTAGATAAAATCAAAATATTGTAATTGAATCTAAAGTATGAATGAATGAAAAAATAGAATATGAATATGAAGATGAAATAGACTTTAAAAATAGGAGTTATGAAATAAGAAATAGTCAATTATGGTGAAGAAGTAATAGTATATATGCAAAGAAATATATAATATAAATCCAAAAGCCTAATCATAAGATATAAAATGAGAAAATTATTAGAAATCATATGAAAAACAAATAAGTACAATAATAAAACCATGTTATAGTAATAAGATGATTTATATTCATTAATAATAATTATATACTTAATTCTATAAAGTTTTTAATTGATATGGGGATTATTTTATGTCAAATAAAATTGATGTTTCATGTTGATAATTGTGTAAAAGTTTGGTTTGTGATCGCACATGATATATGAATTTATTTTTTATTCATGTAAATGATTATTAGATATTGAAATATATTTTCGGAAGTTTTTTTATGTTCATTATTAATCATATTTAATTACATTATATAGATGTAAAATATTAATCTAGATGATTAACAAACAAAATATAAAGAGGAATGGTCAATTTTATAAAAATTAATTTTATAGATAACCAAATATGGGTGTCATTATTTCAAGAGTTTTTATAATGTTTTATAGCTATTATTTACTATTTTTGAGGGATTCCTTTTTGTGGAGAACAAAATTTAAATAAATTGAATAATTCAAGATAGAATTAAAACGATTTTTCAAAATATACTTAATTAGGTGTGTGTGTGCCTATTCTTAATGATTTTTAGGTATTCCTTCCCAAATGATATATCCATAGATCCTTCTTCCTAGGTCCATAATTATAAATTTAAAATGTATGTGTGATCAAGTCATTTTGAGCCTTTTTTATTTCTAAATTCTTTTCTGTTGTTGGAAATGTTTGATGGGTTATGGGATAGAGGCTAGGGGATCTTCTGATGATGATTGGATTGAGGATGGGCATGGAACCTATGGTTTATATTATTTATGGACTTATAAGTGGAAATAGCCTAGAATATAGGGAATTTTGTGATGATTGATGTTTTTAATAAAAGGAGATATGTTATTATATGTGATGGTGTGTGAAATTGAGTGGACAATAAAATTTAATATTGTGGTTTTCTTACAAAAAATATTTTCATTATTTATTATTTCATAATACCTAGAGATATGGTTAATATTTATTTTATCAGTATTAATATACTGAATAAAGATTGATTATTTGAACAATGAAAATATCATTTAATTGGTATAATAGGATAATATTTGGAGTAGTCATATGGTTGATAATGATAAATTAATGCAATAAATGAGTGGTTTTGGTTAATATTGATATCATATTATACATAATGAATTAATAATAAATTAAAGAAATAATAGTACCATCAATACATATCATGAAATATTAAATGAAAATCTTATCATTAAATGTGGAGTGATATTATTTATTAATGGAAATTGGAATAATAAATTTCAAGAATTATTCCTGGGTTCTTGTTCATACAAATACCTTGAAAGTGGATGTTGGGGTGTCTTACGTGATGATAGTGTCATATGAGACAAGTCTAGTAAGCTAGCTTTTGTGTGGATGCTTGATATATAATTTATATTTTACATTTTAATAAAATTCACAACTAGCGCTGATAGGGAAATAAAAACCCATATTTTTTAGTAAGTTTTTTCAAATATCTAAGATGGTGAGGGAATGAATGGATGAATACTCCATTTCCCCCACTTACACTTCATACATTGATGAGTAGACATATCCCACGATATATTGGCTTACAAATTTGGGTGTGTTCCTACCAAGGAATTGATGACATGTTTATTACTATATATTTATGTGTAATCTATATAGGCATGAGGTATTGCAAATAATTTTATATGGACATTGTGGCTTCGACATCACATGGGTGTGTATAATTGTATATGATTGATTAAGGTATAATACACATATATACTATGTACTGTTTTTTCAGAAAACGCATGGTACTATTTGGAATAATGATATTAATGATGATGATATGTGGACAGATGTCAACTAGAGATGTTGTGCCTTATATGGGACTGAGGTTGGAAGAGATGAGGCCCCACTCACATCCGTGATGATAAATTTATTAATGGGATAATTACATTATGTTAGTAATTAGGGTGTGAGAGTGACAAACTATAGGAGAAGTGTAAAAATATGTATATTTTTATATATATAATACTTTGATATAGTATTGAATATTTTTCCATGTAACATTGTGAGTGAGAAATAAAGAGGATTGGAAGCTATTATTACATGTATATGGGATGTGTTTTTTCTATTGGATTATTCACTAGGTTTTAGTATCCTTCATTCTAATTTTTCATGAGAGGTTTGAGGGAGGATCATACTAAGTGTACATGTTATGATCATCATACACATATATATATAATGTTTTTCTTTTCTTTGGTGATAATTTATATATTAGTACAGATTTCAATCACTATGAGTGTTATTGAGCAGCTTTCCAATGTTTCTAGAGTTTTTTATTTGTCCCAGGGTTTCTTTGGGTATACGAATTTTTATAATTGATGTTATATTCAGTTTATCTATTTCCCTTCATTTATATGGATTGGTTAATATAACTATACATTCATGGTTTTTAGGTTGATTTATCCTTATTATATATTACTACATAGGTATATAAAGGGTAATTACTAACATATTAGTGATTTATAAACCCTAAAGTATTGTTACTAACCCCTGTCATATTGGAGTTTGCATTTATGGATCATTTTATATCTTCCATTATTATCACACCAGCTGGGGTGCCTTTTTTAGGTAACGGTCATGATAGTTGATTTCTAATTTTTAGTAAAAATTGTCAATATTAAAATATCATTTCATCATACTAATCAATTTAGACAACATATTATAGTATATCTAATTTCCATTGGTTCCAAACAACTTGGGGATCATTGTTCAATTTTTCTAATTCAATTTAAGTTCCTTTTGTTGGTTTTGAACCATCGATTGGTTATATATCATTTTCATAAAAATATCAAGGTGAAAATATAGTTTGGATCATACTATGAAATTCAAGCATCTGTTTTAATTGTGGTTCATTCAAATATATCAAAATATTATTTTCTGATCTATGTTTCCAGCTCAATGTAAACATGTTTTTTGGGTTTTGAATAATTTTAATAGAGATGTCAATTGAATTTTAATATCATGTATGAAATTTATGTTCAAACATATTCTGTATTTTAGGTGACATATTAATGTGATGTTGGATACTAAATATCAGATGTAACTTCATATTTTTTTTCTTAATTTTACCTCAAATCTGAGATCATTTTCTTGATTTTGACTACTGTACATGCTAATTTTCATTTATTAATAATAGAAAACAATATGAAATTGTATTTTGATTAATATTGATAAATTACTATAATTAATTGATGCACTAATAGTTAATATATATCATTAATGGCTTGGTAACCATTTTCTATATGTTCTCATGTCAATATAATGTCTGCTGCTCAATTTTCACCCCACAGTGGGTGACATGTAATATCAATAAAAATGTCAATGTGAAAGTATATTTTGGACCATATTAATTAATCCATATATAATACTAACACATAGTTGATTCATATGGATCAAAAAATAATTTTTAGAACCTTATGTTATGTTATTCAGGAAGTCAGAACATGGTTGCTTACTTTTGACCCCTTTTAATTAACCATGACTTTAATAAGACTGTAATGGGAAGATGATAGTTTCAATCATAAAAACAAATTTGTTTGTTTCACTAATGTGAAAATTATTAATGAATATCAAAAATGACTCAAAGATAATTTTGATTTGTTTTAAAACCAATTCAATGTACTTTACTTTTTTGGACAATTAATAAGTGATTTTTATTTTATTAAAAATCATTAACAATTTGAAATCAATAATTCAATCATAAAATGAAATATAGGCCGAAAAATCATGTGTGGATGATTCCTAAAAAACAAAAAAATTTGGCGTAATTTTTCACTATTTTCCCATGTCAGTATAGTGATTTCTGCCCAGTTTTGACCCCTATTTATTGACAAATCATTGTAATAAAATATCACTGTTAGTATGTACATAGGAAAAAACTGATAAATTCATGAAATAAATTAATGAAAAATTAATTATTATATATCCTAAATAATTTTAGGACAAGTATATTATGTTCCCATGGTAATCGTAATTTCTTTTCAAGGGTTTGAGAACTTTTAAGGGGCTTTTCACTTTAATAAGAATGTAATGGTTGAACACAATATTCATTCATATGATGAAATTCAAGAGTTAGATTGAAATTTGGTCAGTTTGTACAGATCAACAATGACACAAAGGTCATTTCCCTACGTTTTAACACAATATAGAGCTCGTTTTCATGGTTTTTACCAATACATAATTGATTTGATATTCATTAATAATTTTTGACAACATGAAATCATAGTTTCCATAATATCTAGAAATTTGGGAATCTACATGATGTTCAAATAATTCATACAGAGAAAAAATGACTTGGGGATAGTTTTCCTGGATTAATTTTTCAATACTAAGTCCTCTATAAAATTTTTATCTCTTGATGAGTGATATTTTATTTTAGGGATAATATCAAGGTGAAATGATACTTTGTATTATATTGATAAATATGGGAATCATATTTTCATTTAGTTGATTCATAAAGATCTAAAAAAATTCATGATTAGTATTTCGGTATTAATGATAATTTCTATTTTATTTTCATATTTGACCCATTATATATTACTAACAACTTTAAAAGTAATGTGAAGGAAAACCATAAATTTTGACAATAATAATAAATTCAACTGTCAAATTGACGTGAGGTAGGTTGCTACAAATCAGAAACGTCATGAAGATAATTTTTTAAGTTATTGGTATAATTTGAAATTAGTTTTGGGATTTTACCCCCACATGGGTGATTTTTTATTTATTAATAAGAGCAAACAATGTGAAATCATTATTTCCATCATGCCAAGAAATTTGGCGATCTGATTGTTTTGACACAAAATCTAATATAACATAAATGAATCTTGGATTATTGTTCTATGATTCTAGGTCAAAAAGAATTTATTCTCATGGTTTTGAACTCTTGATGAGTTATTTTTCAATTTAATACAAAAAACATGATAAAATGATTTTGCAGCTAATACTAAGTAATCCCTCCATCAGATTGATGTATGATCAATTCTTATAGATTAAAAATATTTTAGCTTCATTATATTATTTATTCAAAGAAATCCTAACACATTTTTTAGTTTTGGCCACTTGCATGCTATTTTTTTAATTTATTAACAATGTTATGGCCAAATAAAATGTTATATAATTGTGGGAAATTTAATATTCAAATAGATGTGTGATTGATTTTTTTAAAAAAAAATAACTAAATGATCATTTTAAATGTTTTTAGACAAATATTAACTCATATTAATTATTTTGACTCCTATATAAGTTTAACCCCCCCCCACCCCCCTTTAGAGTATTTTTTAATGTGAGATGAAAAAAATAGAAAAGCATCATATTATAATTTAATGATGAAGAAATGGAACTAGTTTCATCATAATGAATTGAGGCTTGAGTGTAAATAATTCCACATTCCTTGAATACGTTTTTCAACCAAAAAATTTTGTAAAGTAACATCCAAATGCTAAAATATTTGGCTTCGATGGTGTAATATTATAAGGGAATATATTTCAAACCAAAACAAGACACTAATATTTCACATAGTAAGTGAGATGTTCTTGAACTAATTCTTATATCCCATCAAGAACCATAAAAATATATTTTTGAGAAAATGTTAAGTATAATGTCAAATCAATATGAATATAAATATTGAATTTTCTGTGCTTAGATATTTTTTCTCATCTTTGACCCATACACAAGTGATTTATAATTTATTAACAATATTTATATGTTCAGAATTAGAGTTTCTATTATAACTAGTAATCTAAACAAGTGATTCTAGTATTACATATTTATAAAGATAAATAAGGACTATAATAATTGTTTCTTTTCTCTCCATATCAATCCTGAGTCATCCACTTAGATTTACCATTGAAGTAAGATAGGGAATTTTAATAAAAAATAAATGATTAAATTATAATTTTGAAATCCTAGAGTTATTATTTCTTCATATTATTGAATAATTGATTCTTATATTTCAAAATTTTTGAAGGATCATTCACCTATTTATTGTGGAAACCCATACTCATTTTCTCAATTTTAAATGCTTTTAGGGGGATTTTTACATTATTAATAATTTAAAGGTTATACATTACATCATACCAAGAAATTGAGGTGTTATATTGATATATGATTGTTTTTATAGACCAAAAATGACTAAAATATCATTTTCTTAAGTTTTCCCGCTAATCTGAGCCCATTTTCTAAGATTTGACCATACACTATTGATTTATAATTTATTAATAGGAATTGATGATATGAAATTATTTCTTACATCACGTAATTATAATTGGGAATACAATTAATTTTCGATTGATCCCAATGGATAAAAAATTCATCAAGGATCATTTTTCTATTTTCTATGTCAATACATTGTCATATTCTTGGTTTTTAGCCCACTGATCAATGAACTAACATTTAAATTAAATTATCATGGTGAAATGATATATTGGATTATTAAAAATGTTCCGGCCATAAAATTGGAACATGGTTGATGCCTATATTTTAGAAATTATCTAACAATCTCTATAAAATGTTATCATTATAATCCAAACACATTTCATTGGTTTTAACAATTTTGGAAACATTTCATTATAATAAGATTAATAATTCCAAAGTATTGTTTCAATAACACATATAATTTTTTTTGTCTGATTGACTTTTGGATGGTTCGTATAAATAATAAATTACTTAGAGATTATTTTCAAATTTTTTCATGGAATTAAGAAATATTTTTCTCAATTTTTACTTATATTGTGGAAATTTTTCTTCTTTTAATAACTACATACAATATGATATCATAATTAATGTCATACTAAACAATATATGGATAATGTTGATGTGAATATTATTTCATTATATCATAAATGACTTTGAGATTTTTATCATGATTTTTATGTCATTCTGAATTTATTTTCTTGATCTCTAACCCCTGACATGTGATTGGTCATCTTAATAAAATATCAATGTGAAAACATATTTTGTATCACACTGATAATTCTGTGTATTAGATTGATTAAATATGGATTCCTATAGATAAAAAATAATTACATTGTTATTCTAATATGCTTCCATGCCAATACAAACTAATCTACTCAGCTTCCACACCATTTATGTGGCTTTTCATAATAATAGTTAATAGAATAAATAGATAAAATTTTAAATGGGAATGAATGCATGAGAAGATTCAAAAAAAACAATAATAAAGGAAAAAAGAACTAAAAAAACAAAATAAAATACATGAAATTAGATAATGTTCGAATAAAAAAGTACTATTTCGTTCATAAGAAGGAAAAAAAATAATTGATTCAATATAAAGTAAACTAATATTATATAACATTAGTTATAATAAAATATATTTTTATTTATTGTGAATAAGTGACATTCATATTCATTATTTGGACCCCTTGATGAGTGTTATTTCATTTTAATAAAAAAAATCAATGTGAAATGATACTCTAGATGAAGATCAATTTATGAATCATATTTATTCACATATAATTCTCATAGATCATAAATTATTTGAGGATTATTATCCTATGTTTTCAGTGAAATCCAAACCAATTTGCACATTTTTTACTCCTTTTATGTGACTTTTCACATTAATTATAATATGATATTTATATTACTTTCTCGACCTTCCCAAAAAATGTAATTTGTAGATTTTTTTGAGGATGTATCATATAGATTAGAAACATATTAGGGAGTGTTTTTTATGTTTTCATTCCATTATGGGTTTAATTTCACAAATTTCACTCTTATATGGATGATTTTTCTATTACAAATAATCATTAAAACAATATGAAATAGTACAACCATACACACTAAGAAAAAAAAATATTCATGTGTATGATATCGAGAAATCTATTCATATGATTGATGTGTAGTTTATTATTATATATCAAAAAAAATTTAGGAGGAAATTATTATATTCAACCTTAATCCAAACTTGTTTTCTCTATTTTGATTCCAATTAAGTAACTTGACACTCTAATAAGAACGTGAAGGTCAAACAGAACATTCGATCATAATAAAAGAAATTTCAAGTTATATAGATATGTGGTCAGTCAATAAAAATCAAAAATTACTCAATGATATTTTACCTATATTTTCATGGAAATATTAACTCATTTTCTTTGTTTTGAGCCCTATAATTGTTTTTTTAAGTGTATACAATATGAAATGATATTTTTGTTGACACTTTGAAATATGACCTTTTTATTCATGTGTAGTTGATTACTATGTAAAAAATTTAATTGGGGATCATTATCTTATACATCCATTTCAATTTCTGTCCATTGTTCAGTTTTTACCCCTTCATGGGTAATATATGATTTTAAGAAAATAATCATAGTGAAATGATACTTTAAAAAACAATGATTATACCTAGCATTAAATTTATGTATGGATGAATAATATATAACCAAAATTATTTTTTGATCATTACCTTATACATTCAAGGAAATATGAAATTGATTTATTGATTTTGACCACTATTAGGTGACTTATCACATTAATAATAATGTGATAATTAAATAACTATTTTAATAATACTAAATAATTTTAGAATCAAAATTTCCTATTATTGGAAAATATAGATTAGATATACTTGAATAATTCATTAATAATTTTTTCATTTCAATCATAAATTTGTTTCTCAACTTTTCTCTATACATAGTTCATTTCTATTTTTTAATAGGCCTTAAATATAAAAAATCATTTTTTCCTTCATACCAATAAATATGTGAATCATATTATTGCGTGGATGATTCATTCAAATAAAAAATGACACGAGGAAACTTTTTATGTGATTCCATGTCAAAATAAGGACATAGACTAGGTTTTGACATTTTCAATATAGATGGGTCATTTAATTAAAAAAGATCATGATGAATAGATACTTTGGATCAATTTGATAAATTTTAACATCATATTGACACACGAGTTATTCTAGTATAACCCAAATTACAAGGATATTTATTATAATTTTTTTATAAAAATGAAAGATCATTTTTATTTTGTTTAATCCCTCCGATACCATTGTTATGTCCAAATGTTTCTAGGGATCACAATGATATCTCATCTGTTTGATTAAGTAGTGGTTGGTCTGTGGAAATCAAAAATAACTCGATAATCAATTAGTAATGTTTTTACCCTTTTCAAACTCTTTTTATATGTTTTTAGTTTTGGCCATTTTTTATGTTATATTTTCTATGTAATAAGAATAAAATCTGAAAAAATGAATATTACATTTTAATGTTAATTGAATAGATCTTCTATTAGCAAAATGAATTGAATTTCAAGAGAAACCCTTTCCCAAATTAGTTATTTTTTGCTGCATCCAATGAAATTTGTAGTAAAACATTAAAAAATTATTGTATTTAGTATCAATAGTGGAATTTTAAATATAATGGTATTTATGGTTGGAAAACTATACTAATTATTGTCCTTGGAAGTGATACGTATCAGAAGTATTTAACAGATCCATTCGAAAACCAATAAAATCTATATATGAATAAATCATAATTACAAAAAATAATAAAAATATAAAAGTTCAAGTTGCATGAAATGATCTTTTAGAGACAAAATAACACATTAAATTGTGAGGATCAATGAATTTCACCCATACCCCCCAAGATCCCTATGAGCTGATAGTTTCAATAATACCCCATAGTGGCCCCACAAGTACACATCATCTAAAGAAGCTTCTTCCTCAAGGTTGTTATAAGGATAAACATGAACACCAACACTTCAAATATTAGGCCAAGTCGTGGTTCCCCTATCACTCAAACCTATGATAAGTGGGAATATATTTTTAATCCCAACCGGCAGACCTATATGATATAGAAATGTTACCACAAAAACAACCATCAAATTAACTTATCTAAATTATAAAGTGTTTTGTGATTCATCAAAACAATGATATATATTATATATATTTCAAAAATTAATTGGATCCTCCCTCCAATGGTGGTAATGGTTTCTCCTATCATCAACATAATAATGAATTTATCAATTCATCATAGCTGAGAGAGTTTTGGTAAATCCTTAACAATTAATACTCTATCAGAATTATTAAATTGTATTTTTATTAAGATAAAATGAATTTAAATAAAATTAAAAACATAACTAACAATTATATAATAATCATAAAACAAATATTAAAAATCAAAATAAAAATATAAATTAATAGGTTTTGTAATCCTATATTATATGAATTTTCTATTATTGGTATAGTGTTTCAGAAACCACCTCCCAACACAAGGGTATCCTAATGGTTCGAAACAAAAAAATTATAGATCTCAGGCCATGCAAATGAATTTCACCAATTAAGAATGTAAATAGTAGATTATATAAGAAATGAGGTGGTATAATATTAGAGGATAAAGGAAAAACTGTTCCTAGAAATAGAAGCATAACATTGATGTGAGAATATAAATGATAGAAGAAGAATCAGAAGTGGGTGTAAATACAAATCATGAGGACTCGAATACAAAATAAAAAAAATAGAATAAAAATAAGAAGAAGAAAATGTAAATGAATATAAAAATAAATGATTGATGAAAAAGAATTTGATGAAAAAATATAGAATTAAGAAAAATTTTTGGAAGTAAAAATCTAAAATATGGATGTTGAATAAGAAGTGTTAAGTAAAAATAAAAAGAACAATATAAAATGAATGAAAATAAAAAATTCATAGGAAGATGGTTCATGCATCAGATTAAAAAAATTAATTGGAAGGATAAATGGAAATTTATATTTAACAAATGACAACAGGTCAAAGACAATATTTTAATTAATAGGAAACAGAGATAATATTGATTAGTGTAAGGCCCCAACCATAAATATTACATAATCATGAATTAATTTAATAATTCATATTGAGGATATTTTCATGTTTAGAACACTAGAGAATTAGGTCATAAATTATACCTAACAACTTGAATACTATATATAGACACTTCTACTCACTATTAGGTTTTTTCATAAAACTGTAACTCTTAAAAAGGAAACTTGTCTAGTTATGTGTTTTAGACCACATTACTTTTCCTTGATCTAATCCTTGACACTATTCTTCATTAAGTCCTTTTAAAAAAAATCAAAATGGGGAATGATCATAAAAATCGCAGTAAGGAATATATAATTATGAAAAATTATTAGTTTTTCAAAACAACATGAAATCCGTGAATACATTATCATAATGTAATAATTTTCACCTTTAATATTTAGCAAAAAGATTTCACTAAATTTAAGCTCATTGCATACCTTTTTGTAACCAAAATATTACCTTAATCCCATAGAATGCAACAAATGAAATATAAAAGTAACTTGGTACATAAACATACTAATATAGAATATCCATACATTAAACTTACACACATATCACTAAATGGATTAGCTATACAGCCAACTTCCATACCCAATGCATTGTAGGTAATAATGTAACCACTTGTCCATGGTTTATCACGAAACCACGAGTGGTTTGGTTTATCATGTAACCACCCATCATTGGTGTTTCACGTAACCACCCATAAAATTTCCATGTACCATAACATATTCATAACACATAAAACAATAATAATGGAGAAATAAAATATCCATATTGCAATCACATGATATCATTTCAAGATATTGATATAATCAGTTCATTTCAAACATTAAAAAAGATGATTTTTGAATCAAAATTTCCAATACCACTCCAAAACATTTTAAAGGAATTTACACAATAAAAAACTCATGTCTATATAAATTAATCATTAAAACCATTTTGAAAACATGGACATTAATGAGATATATTTAAATGAATAAATCTTTATAACATTTAAAATGATGTTTTACTTAAGGAGTCCTTTGCCACTTGATAAACACTTGAATAAATAATTTTAATGAATATAATAAAAAAAAACTTCAGATATCATGGGCATATAATAATTCATAATAAGTGTCAAATGATTCTTATATAAACAACATAGGATAATAATTGCGCATGATAACAAGATATTCATCACTGAAAGGTGATTGAGACGAAGTCCCCTAAAAAGATCGTTTTGTTAATAAAATACAAATATTATTTGTATTAAATACATGTCCACATAATTAATGTTTAAATAAAAGATAGAAAATAAAAATTTAGTTATTACATAAACATATCATAACATAATCAAAAAGTAGACGATTAACCCAAATAATGGAAATTAGGTTACGAAATTCCCTTACAAAAATTCAGCAGCCTAACGGCATCACATAAATATTCTAAAAGTGAGTCGATGAGAGAAAAAAGGGTCTCACTTCGCTTAGAAATAAAATTTTAACCATTGAGTATATATAAGTACATATCCCAAAATTTTAAAATTAAAATTAATGGGTATAACATAAAATAAGTCTTTCACTAGATGATGACGGTGAAAAGTTCCCTTACCTTGCGTTCAACTCGTCATGTATGTTCCTTGTTCTTCCTGAACAATAAACATAAATTAATTTATTCTTGATTCAGAACCATTTTCAAGATTATTATTTCTTTCATATCACTTATTACAATGTTATAAATATAACGTATTTATTTAAGTTAATATTGGTTGTTTTGTAGATATTCAGTACTTGTGTCAAAAAATGAACTTGTTATAAATACAAATTGTCAATGTTGTCAAAAGTATATTTTCTCAAAAATTATATTCATGATATTAATATCATATATATCATATATAACCAGTATATATGTACTTATAATTTTCCATAACATTTTTATATAAGAAATTAAATGCCCATTCATGGAGATGGTAAGCCGTATGTACGCATGAATGCTACCATTATTTCATTTTTTCCTTTTTTATGGAATGAAAACTAAATGATAAAAAATTATATTATAATTCCAATATAATATCATATTATATATAAATTAAATATGTTAATTAATTCCATATTTTATATGTTCCATGTATGCAAAGAATGAGTCATATAACTTTGAGGGGGCGGTAGTCCACACTTCATCAAATGAAATTATCATATTTACATATCATGAAAAGCATAAAGGTATGTTTGTAAAGAAAAATTACACTATCATAGAGACAATATAAATATAATATGTATCATATATTATTATATTTCCGTAATAATGGCCACTATGAGAGGCGGTAGGTGATAATTAAACAATTATCGTTTTGTGATGCAATAGTTCACCGTCAACAAAAATAGTATATTCAAAATCCATTAGATGAAGGTGTGTGTGATTGTAGGTATAATACATCTAGTTAAAACATCCTAGTATATTGAGGATACTTTTCTGGTTATGTAATAAAATAATAAGAATACAATAGGAAGTGAAGAAGTAGAATATTGGAAAGGAACTTTAGAGAAGACACTACCCCTTAAAATTGGGAACTTCTATTGATTTGAGAAAAAAGGTTTTCTAGAATTTCCTTCTTCCTAAGGTAAGGAATATAGAATGAAAATAGGGATGTTGGGGGCTTATTGGATCAGAGTTTGGATGATCCAAGAGGCTTGAGAGGTTTGAGTATAGTGTTAAAGTTGGCGGCCTTTTATAAGAGGGTGAAGGGGTACTTTTAGAATATCATGAATGATTATTGTATTATAAACTGAATTTAGATTTTAAAAACGACCAAAACTCATTTAGTTATAAAATAATATGGGTTTATTTATAAATCCTCTAATAAATTAGGGTTTAGAAATATTTTGGTTTCAAATTTGACCGTATCATTTAGCTTTAACCATTAATTAACTAATTTAACTATTACCATGACTTCTTGTATATTCGTTCTATATGGTTAATATAGTAACCATATAAGGCCAATAGAACCTCTAGTGGTTCATTAATGACATTTAAAACATTATCTAAGTCATTTTCCTGAATAATATATTTTTAAGACTACTATATTATTTAATAAAATTGTATTTTTTTTAAAAACTCATTTATGCTAATTTTTATACTATTCATGTCACGACTTTTAAAAAAATACATAAAAAATTTATTTTTTCTAAGAAACATAATTTATTTAATAATAACAAGTTATAATCATAAATATAATTATTGAATGTAATAAAATGTTCCAAAACAAATTTATTTTAATTTTTATCATCTCATTTATTTGAATCATTCATTAATTAGGATATCATTGCATCATCATTGTGTCATAAATAAATTTATTTATATGATATCTAAAATTTATAAATAAATATCATGATGAAGGAAATTGTTTTATATTTCCATGTAAAATTTATTGTTGAGAATTTCACTTATATAACCCCATATAAACTTTCTTTTATTAAAAGATAAAAGTCTATGTTATATTTTTCATTACATTAAATTAATTTTTATAAAATGTAATTTTCACATAAAAGTGGCTCTATTGGGTCCCTAAAATGACCCATGGATGACCAGGGCTAGTCTTATAATATCCAATATGAGTAGGACACGTTTTGGGGTATGTTTCCATTATTATAATTTTATTTTTTACACTTATTTACCACATTAACCCTTTAACCGTGGTCACTAAAATAATTACTGAAGATTCTATTCATAATGTATAAAAATTAAAGTAACCTATTAACATAATTTGGATATTCTTATTCAAAATATGGAATCAATTTTACAAAATTTAAAACACAGAATTTGAGGAAATTAATTTGAAATTAATTCTGGTTGTCAAAATGTGACAGCATGTTTTTAAGAAGTAAAAACTACCAAAAGATTGACATCGGTTTATGTCCAATTTAAAAATGAAATTACATATAATTACCTAAATTGGATTAAATGGTAAAAATATAATCCAATTTAACTATAAAATCAATTAAATTTAAAATCTATCTATATAAATAAATTCTATTAAAAAGAAGTTTGGAATTAAAATGCATTCTTTTTTACTATTCATAAAAAATGAACTTTTTCATAAAAATAAAAAAATTCATCCAACGTAAATTATGATTTCCAACTTCTAAATAAGAATTTGATTTTTTCAAATAGAATATATATAAGAGAAAAAACTATATTTAAAAATTCTTCTCCATCAAAAGGTGGTAAACTGAACATTAAAAAATATTAGAGTATTTCATATTGAATATTAGATTCATTCTCATTTTAAGCTTATAATATTTATTGGATAAATGTAAAATATTTAAAAAACAGGTATAATCATATAATAATTAGTTCTGTTAATTGAAACCATTTGAAAATCTTGGAGTTAACTAAAATTTTAAAAAATAATATTATAATATTATTTTTTGGTACAACTCAATGTTGTGTGGAACATAAGATTCCATAGAAACCCATTTTTGTGTGCCGGGTATGACATCCAATATAGAATACCCATTATGCTATAACAACAATTTAATTCATAAGTATAAATAGATAAGAAAATTTATTATTCTATAATTACCTGGGAAGTTTCATCCTTCTTCTTTTTTGGAAATTGCATCCTCGCAATTTTAAATTTTTTTGGGAGACATAATTGAATGTCCCATGTTGGAAAAATGAGTTAGTAAAACTGTCACTTTAAATTATGAAATAGAAGTAAAAATGTCCCTCAAGACAACACATACTAAGATTCCATGAAAACAAGGATATGGTAGAGAAAACTAACAATCATGTTACGATGGAGAGTGATAGAAAACATGGTAAATATAATGTCAACTACCAAAAAAACATAAACATGTGATGGGTTAAATGGTCTTTGATTACCTATTTGGTAAAGTGAATGAACTACATTTTTGTTTTATGTTCCATTTCTTAAAGATGTGGAATTCTTAATGTGATTAAAAAAGAATATAAGGATATATACTTACTTTTCAATTATAGTTTCTTCATTTAATAAATTTCTACAACAAACTAATATTTTCTCCAATTGATGAGTATTCATGATGACCTGGTCACACCTAAAGTGCTAGAAACAACTTCTATGGAATCACATAATCATAAAAAGATGAACTATATAATTTCACTATCTTTAGAAATTATCCAAAACCAAAATGGATAGTACAAGATCAAATAATCACCAAAATGGATAATCCTTTATAAAAGCAAAGACAACTCTTAACCTCCAAAATTTAACAAATAGTGCATAATGTTCAACAAATAATTTTCATTAAAAAATTGTCCTAAAATTCATCAATATAATAAAAACTAATATTTAATCCCAAAAATAAAAAAAATTTGATCACATATCCTTCCAGGATAAATCATATAATTAATCTCCAAATAACATTGACTACTCTTAATGTATCATACATAAAAGTAATAATCCTAATCCCATATTCTCCATGATAAGTTCATAATTTTCATAAATAACCCAAATCACCATTTCTCCCTAATAAAAACAAAGATTATTCAAAAGTAAAATTCAACCATAACTCATCAATTGAAATACTAAAATATTCTATTTTCGATAGAAATATATTTTTTCCAAAAGATAGAACATCTTCCAAAATAACATTTACCCCTTAATCAAAAAATAATTTTCCTATACTAAGGATATCCATTTTATAAAACAAATGTCCCCAAAATTAACTTATTCTTTATCCATAAAACCATTTAACTAAATATAATTAGTCATACTAACTAGGGAATTCAAATAGTCCAATGGTAGGTGATAAATCCTAGTCGCACATTTGTTGTGGTTTTGATTCTTGAAGCATGGTCCAACAGTATGGGTTGTCACATGGTCTTCATGATATTATTTTTTAAAAACTGTATAACTTAAATAACATTAAGAAAATGAGATAAAATCATTAAAAATATCTATAACATGATTTAACCGAAAAGGTTATCTCATTCCTCAAATTTTCCATCCCAAAAAGTAATAAAAATTAATTACCTCAAATTCAAAGATCATATAAACCCAAATGGTTTATTCTAACTATATCCAAAAAAGAAAACATAATTATTCATCATTTAATATTTTTATATAAAAAATAAGGGTTAAAAATTTACAATTATTCAATTGTAATCCCATCAGTAATACGTTTAAACATATCAATGTCCATAGATCCAACATAATTATTTAATTTATAAAATATAGATATCTTCATCAGAAAACATTTTTTGGATCCTTTATCCATGTTTTTTTATCTTATTCATTTATACATCATTCCCACAGTGAAAATCCAGAATAATTTCATAAAATATCAATAATGTTAAAATATGAGCTATAAATTAATTCATGCATTTCATAGGTCATTTTCGGTTTGCTAATATGTAATTGGAACGACCTTATGAATTTGTGAACATATATTTGTATGGTCCTACTGATCCCATTCATGAACCTTCTTTGTAGGAAATCTATTTGTGTAATGACAATGAAAACTACATTTTAAACATTCAATAGATCCCTCAGAAAGAACTTCTTTCCCTTACATGGATTCAACAGAATGCTTCACTTTTGCATGGTAGGTTATTTATTTTTGACCTTATTTAACACATCTATAACATCTTATCATCCCTTTAATGCAAATTCCTAGGTGTTTTGTTTCACATCCTTGAAACATAGGTTTTTAAATATATGTATACCTTTATGATTATTACTTGAAATTCCATAGGGATTATTTTCTCACATAAATGATGACATTGAAAATCACCAAGGTTAGAGTGCTCAATCATGACCCCGTGTAGTTAGTTAACAGTAACCATAAGAGTTCTAATTGAATCTCCTTATAATTCTGTTTCTTATTCCGAAAACTGTCATAGTTTTCTTCAAGTCCATTGTTTCTTTGGTTACTACTTGATCTAGCCATTTACTAAAAACAAAATGTTCAGTGTGAGTATATTAGTAAAATGATCATATAATATCTAATTATGATGTTAAATACTAAGATATACTTATTCATGTTATATTAAACTCAATCAATTTATCTAAAATAAATATGACTCTTTCTAATATGCTAACTATTATTGTTATTTCACTTATACGTAAATAACATCCAAACATCCAAAGTTATCTAAACCAACATATGATTCCAATTTTAAGTCCCCACCTTTAAACATTAAAAAATCCTAAATTAAGTTTTTAATTCACATTGAGTATATTTTCAGGTTTATAGATTTAGAGAATTAGGTCATAACATATACAAAATGGTTTTAATATTACAAGTATAAAGGTCTACACACTTTGCATTTTTTTTCATAAAACAACAACTCTTAAAAAAGAAACTTGTCTAGTTCCATGTTTTAGACAACATTACTTTTCCATTATCCCATCATTGACCCTATTCATCTTTAGTCCTTTAAAAAACATTTCAAAACTGTGGATGAGCCTAAAAAGCTCAGTATGGGATACATAATGAAGAAAAACTATTAGTTTTTTAAAACAACATGTAAACCATTAATACATTATCATAAATTAAAACTTTTCACCATTAAGATGTATCAAAATACATCACTAAATATAGGCTCAATGCTTACCCACTTTTGTAACCGAAATATTACCACAAGCCCAAAGAAACCAACATATAACATATAAAGGTAACCTAGGACATGATCATACATAAAAAGAATAACTATACGGTCAACTTCCACACATATCAATCAATTGAATATCCATACATCTAACTTCTATACTAAATGCAATGTAGGTTATAACGTAACCACTCATCCTTGGTTTATCATGGAACCACCCGTCATTTGGTTTGTCACGTAACCACTCATCATTGGTTTATCACGTACCCACCCATAAAATGTGAAAGAACCCTAACATTTTAATAACACATAAAACAGGTATAAAGGAAAAAATTACATTTCCACATTTCAATCAGAAGATATCATTTTAGGATATTGATATAATAATTTCATTTAAAATATTAAAAAAGATGAGTTTTGATTCAATGTGTCCCATTCCACTCTTAAAATTATGAATGAAATTTACAATTTTAAACAGTCATTTACATAAAAATAAATACTTTAAACCAATTTTAAAACATGGACATTAATGAGAATGATTTAAAAGATTAAATATTTAAAACATTTAAAACAATGTTTTTGTTAAAGTGTCCTTTATCACTAGAGAAACAGTTGAATAAAAATCTTAAAGGAATAAAATAAAAAATGACTTTAGATATCATGATAATATACTAATTAATGATAAGAGTAAAAAATATTGTATATACACATTATAGGATAATAAGTGTGCATGACAACAGGATATGCCTCAATGAAAGGAGATTGAGATGAAGTCCCTTACAATGATCATTTTGTAAATAAAATATATCGATTATGTGTATTCACTATAAGAAAACATAATTAATGTATAAATAAACGAATGGAAATCAAAATTTAGTTCTTACAATATCATAGCAAGACATAAAAAATATGAAAATTAACCCAAAGAATGGAAATTATGTTATGACGTTCTCTTACAAAAATTTGGTAGCCTAACGACGTCACATAACAATTCCGAAAATGAGTTGATGAGAGAAAAAGGGCCTCTGTTACTTGGAAATAAAATTTGCATCAATAAAAATATATAATAACATATCCCAAATATTAAAACTTAAATATATTACATAAAATAAAATAAGACTTTAACTAAATGAGGATGGGGAAAGGTTCCCTTACCTTACGTTCGACTCGTCATGTATGTTCCGTGATCGTCCTTAATAATAAACTTAAGTTAATTTCCAAATGCTTCTGAAAATTTTTCAGTTTTATTTTTCAATTAATATCACTTATTACCATCTTATAAAAATTAAATAATTATTTAAGTTAATACTGGTTTTTTTAGATATTCAGTACTTTAGTCAAAATTGATCTTTTTATAATTACAAATTTTATGTGTGGTCAAATTTAAACTATCTCTAGAATGATATTAATGATTTAAATATCATATAAATAATATATATCCATTATATATGTTTTTATAATATTACATACCATTTGGAGATAATCAATGAAATTCACTATTCATAGAAATGGTATGCCATATGTATGCATGAACACTACCATCATTTCTTTTTTTTCATTTTTAATGAATTGAAAAATGAATGATAAATATGTTTATTATAATTATAGAATATTATAATATGTTACATAAGTTACATAATATCATTAATTTTATCCTTTATATGTTCCATGTATGGCATGAACGAGTCATATCAATTTGAGGGGGCAGTGGTCTGCACTTCCTCAAATGAAATTATCGTATTAACACATCATTAAATGCATAAAGGTATGTTTGTAAATTAAAATTACAATATCATAGAGAAAATATAAATATTATATATAAATATTTTTCCATCATAATGTCCACCATGAGATTCGATAGGATATAATTGAACATATATCGTTTCGTGTGGCAACAGTCTGTCGTCCACCGAAATAGTATGTTCTAAATCCATTAGACTGAGGTGTGTGTGATTGTTGGTAGAATAAATATCATAAAATAATACTATTATATTGAGGATATTGGTGTTATTATGCAATAAAATAATAATAATTAAATAGTGAGTGAAGAAGTAGAATATTGGAATGGAACTTTAGAGAAGACGATATTTCTTAAAACAGGTATCTTCATTTGATTTGAGCCAAAAAGCATTTTTATATTTCCTTATGTCTAGAGTAAGGCTTCTAGGAGGAATAGAGGGATATTTGGAGATTATTGGAGTAGAGGTTGGATGATCCAAGGGTATATATAGTAGTGAGTAAGGGGATAGAGGTGGTGGCTTTTTATAAGAGGGGGGAGGGGTTCATTAGGAATGCCTTGAACAGTTATTTTATTAAAAAATGAATTTATATTTTCAAAAGGTCCAAAACACATTTAATTAGAATATAGTATGATCATTGTTCAAAATACACTAAACCAAAAAGTTTTAGACATGTTTTGTATTCAAATTTGAGATTAACATTTTTCTTTAACCCTTAGTTAACTAAATTAACTAATATCGTCTCTTCTTGAATATTCATTCTATATGGTTAATATAGTTAGAATAAAATTCAAATAGAACCCAAAGTGGTTAATTAATGAAATCTTCAATGTTACATAAGTAATTTGGAATAATCATATATTTTTAGGAAGATTATATGATTTAATAAAATAGTATTTGTTTTACAAACTCATTTGTGTCAATTTTTTACAATTCATGACACGACTTTTAAAAAATCCATAACAACTTGATTATTTCAAAAACACAAAATTAATTCAATTATAACAAGTTAAAATCATCCATAAAATTATTTTATGGCATAAAAAGATTCAAAATAAATTTATTTTAATTTTTATTATCTCATTTATTTAAATTATTATTTAATAAGGATATGACTGCATCATCATTGTGTCGAACATAGATTCATTTATATAATGTCAGAAATTATAAATAAAAGACCATGATGAAGGAAATATTTTTATATTACAAATTATTCTTTATATTTGAAAATATCACTTATATAACCCCATATAAAAAGTGTTTTATTAAAAGATACATGTTTATGTTACATTTTTCTTTACATTAAATAAATTTTTTAAAATTCCATGTTCAAATCATGTGCCTCCAAGGGGACACCAAATATTCCCAAGGATGAACATGGTCGAAATTATAACATCCAATAAGAGTAGGACATGTTTTACGGTAATTATATGTTATAATAATATTTTTTTACCCTTATTTACCATATTTACCTTTTAACCATGGTAAATAAAATAAATACTAAAGTCAGTATTCATAATGTCTAAAAATAAAGGTAACCTATTCACATAATTTGAAAAATATTTTTCATAATATGGAATCCATTTTTAAAATTTAAATACACATAATTCGAAGAAATTAATTTAAAATTAAATCTCATTGTCAAAATGAGAAAGCGTCTTTTTATGAAGTAAAAACTATAAAAAGAATGACATGTGTTTATTTCCAATTTCAAAGTGAAATTAGATAACATGATAAAAAATTGATTAAATGGTAAAAATTTAATCGAATTAAACATAAAAACCATTTTAAAGAAAAATATAACTATATTAATATATTATATTTAATGGCAATTTTGAATTAAAATGCAGTATTTTTCACTATTCATAAAAAAATACATTATCAGAAAAATACAAAAAATCCTACTGAAGTAAATTTTGTTTTTCATATTCAAATGAAGAATTTTATTTTATCAAATATAAAATATAAATGTGATAAAACTATATTCAAATAGGCTTCTCCATCAAATGGTGGTAAACCGGCCTTTTAAAAATACTAGAGTATTTTATGCTTAAAATATGATTCATTATAACATTAAGCCACTAAAAATTATTGGAAAAATGTAAAAAAAATTCAATCATTTATAATCATATAATAGTTTCTTCTGTTCATTCCCACCATTACAACATATATACATTAACTAATTTTTAAAATAATAATAATATTATATTATTTTTCAGTATAACTCAAAGTTTTTTGCAACATAATATTCTAGAGAAACACATTGTTGTGTATTGGGTACTCCATCGAGGATAGCATCCCCATTACAGAAATCACACAACTTAATTTATATTTATTAATAGATATGAAAATGTATTATTCATAATTACTTGGAATTTTAAAATTAGAGAATAAAAAATTAGAATCAAGTAAAGTTTTCTAGTCCATATTGATCACAGAAGGGTGTGCCTGAATCAATGGTTTAATTTTCCTAAAATTATTTCACATGAATTCAACCTCTTAAAAATTCTAATTTTCTCAATCCACTCAATGATATCTCACATTATAACATCAAATTGTGAAATAAAAAATGTAGAATACCCCATAGTATATATTGTTTTTAGTACAAAGACCCAAATATTTCTATTTTGGATACTCCCCCAAATATGTATTACCGATTATTATTTTATTGTAAATTACAATAGTTTAAGAAACAAATAGATTTACACCAGAGTATTTGATCCTCTTGATGATCCTTGTTATACCCCTCATTAATCCAACTATTCTACCTTTGTTAGATATACCCCAACTCGCTTCTCTTCTCCAAGAGCCTTTTTAGAAATTCGTTATAGCCTGTTATCACGAGATGCTTTTTCTTCTTGGGTTGGGTCCTCTAACCTTAAGAATGTCATCCCCTGGATTCTTATACTCCAATGCATACAAATCCTACTCTAAAATGCTGATTTATCAACTATCCAACATGTGTACACATAAAGAGAATCTACATCCAGTAATCATGCCTGATGGTCTATTTCATGTTCTTCTAATCTCCAATAAATGATTAGGTCTTCCTAAATTAATATAAATTCCCGGCCAATAATTATTCATTTTTTTCTGATGAATACCCAACCTTAGTCACTATTTACTAATCATCAATACACTATCAACTCAAATATTAACTATTTTGATATTTTACCTTAATTCATTCTAAATTCCATACCCTACCCTATTCATGGAATGCATAATGCAATAGATTTTCAATATGTTTTCATGTATGATATAATTTATATCAATATATATTAATGTTCAGTGAATGTTTTTCATAAAAAAATAGTAAAACATTTACAATCATTATGAAGGATTTATTTAATGTTCTTGAAAACACCAACACGATAGTATATTATTTTATGTATGATTTTTCTGATACTCTTCAAGTATATACACCATTTCACTAAATATAATTAATTTATATTATCAAATAAATTTATTTCATAAATTAATATGTGATATCTCTATATTTATCCTTAAATGGAACACAATGTATTTTTATATAATCTTCTCATTGGGTAATAGAATCATTTAATGGATTTGTTTATGGGATTCACAATATCACTTCATGTGAACTTATTCTACATCTTTAAAGTGTCAAATTTCTTTTAAGCCTTATAAAATCAATGAAATACAATTATTATTTAGAACACAACTAGTACATATGGGATCACTATCTCCCTTTGAAAAATCTATCCAAGGATCATGGTGGAATCATCAATATTCACATAATAAAGGTGGTCACATGAATTCATTTATTTACATGAATAAATCATGTTACTTTATTCTTCTTTAATAGAAAAGGGTAGCTCGCGACACACTTTCAGGTGACTAGGTCACGCAAATGATCAGTTTTAGGATATCGGTCAATATACTAAACAAAATATCACATTCCCTCATTACTACCTCTATTTATATAGGCAATATTTATCCACCACTCCGCCAATATTTTTAACCTATTAAGGATCAATAAACACCCAAAGATCTTGTAATGTAATTCATTGTAAAATGATGAATCTTATCAATTCTTCAAGAAACACCATGTGGATCACGCGATCATGTGATTTCATCACTTGATCATGAAATAACATGGTGCTTCCTGTGATTTGATTATACTTTATGAAATTCCTCAGTGGAAAGTTGGTGGAAAATCATTGAATAATTCACCTGAGAGAAGTTGTAAATAAAATATGATTCATATTATGGAAGTTCTGTTATTCTTCAACTGATGAAATCCTATGATCACCAGTAATGATCTCTCATGTTCATGCAATCATGGTTATCTAGTGATAAAATGGAGATATGTAATCACCTCTCATGATAGAAAAATTTATATGAAATGCATCGATGGAAACATTAATATCTTGGATTTATAATCATTTATTATATTTTTTGACATATCAATTGTGTTCAAAACATCAATGAA
The DNA here is from genome assembly GCA_963277665.1 of Viscum album. Taxonomy (NCBI): domain Eukaryota; kingdom Viridiplantae; phylum Streptophyta; class Magnoliopsida; order Santalales; family Viscaceae; genus Viscum; species Viscum album. The sequence continues at coordinate 927,349,499 of OY728127.1, forward strand.
ATAAAATGGAAATCCAATGCTTAGTTGGATCATCTGGTATTCATCAAAATTCATCATTGCATCCACAAAAACCTCACGTGACTGTTGTTGATGGAAATATTAAATCAAAATCAGATGACCATGATTTGTTTGATCATGAATCTATTCTTATTTACATATTTTTTATATAGGTTAACTATGAAATACAAAATTATCATTTGATAAAAAATATTATTTTAGTAAGGAACTCTTAATAATTAAATAACATCCTAATTAATGATCTATATGGTAACAAGTTTTAGCACCAGTAACACTATGAACACATGACCTTATTGGGTTGTGCCACACCTCTATGGCTAATTAGGGAACCCTATAGGATCTATGAAAACTTTTCACTACCATGTACACTCATTCATTCCCATGAATGTTATTTACAACCCCATTCCCCCCTTCCGAGCTGTTGTGGGCAGGCTATCTCAAAGGGTAGAGGTTAGCTCCCATATGTGGGATTTAGCTGGTCCCATGACTTCTTGTGGTTAGACATATTTTTAAAATATTTCCAAAAAATATAATACAAATATTATATTGTAAGTATATTATATATTATCATGTCATATATCACGTTATAATTCAAATACAAAAACCTTAAAATTCACCCTTAAAATATTTTTCTTCCAAAATAAAATTTTCCAATGATATCATTTAGTTGTTATCCTTCTCCATGAATTTTAATAAACAACTATTCATTCATAATCAGAGTTGGAAAATTTCATTTTAACATAAGAACAGTTCTAGAAATCAACACCATTGAATGTAAAATTTCTTAACCATGAAAACCGATTCTATTAAATGAATCCATAACATTTTTACATGATTAAAAAACTTATCTCAACATATCAAAAACATATTGAAAATTCATTTAAAAGAAGGTGACACATATATTAAACAATCATTACCTTTTTATTTGGTTTTCAATATCTACACATATCCAAAATGTCAACCTGTATAGGAAATATTCTCCCCCTTTATTATATATCAAATTTAATGGATAACCCGAGTCTTCTCATCTCATCCTTCTCTCAAAAAAATTATATCCTCCCTTTTAATATTGTTTCTTGACCCCATTCATGATAGGGACAATGTCACATGGTTCCCTTGGTAATTTGAATTTAGTTAATTTTCTCTATGTTTATATGGGATGACACAATTTATATAATTTGTGAGATATAGACCTGGGTTTTAATGATATCCCAAAGGTACTATTAATGTGAAATCATGAATAAAAATCCTAAATTATGATTTTAGGGGATGTATTAAATGATCTTATTTATCAAAAAAAATACTATTTTTTTCACACAATTTAATTGACACAACTGAAATTTTGGGTACAAAAGATGTATCTCCACCAAAATAGTTCATTATCAACTCCCCTTTGATAGTTATTATCATTTCATTTATAGTGGGGATTTGTGAGATAGTTCCATACATCTTGATTCAATTTCATTAATATGTTTAAGAATTGCATTTTCAATTTACTGTGAGGATTAAATAACATTAATTAATCAATTATCCCCATAAAGGATGGAATAAATATCCTTAAATTTATTATATGTAAATGTGAAACCATATATATATATAATGGAATAAAGAGGGACCTTATTTTTTTTACGAGAAACATTCTGGATTAGTGCTACCTCTAAACATGGGTCATTCTATAATCCCAATAATATTATGGGATGATTTACTTGGAATCATCATTTTATTTTGAGTCTCACATTCCTATTTATCTTCTTTATTATTTAAATCTATTAATTTCTAATATAATTTGTTCAATTTTATTAATTTTAACTCACGATGCGTGAGGAGATTTAATTTTATTTTAAAAAATCCATAACTATTCAAGAATGCATTTCAAGCATATGTGGGTTTTATACTATGACATCATTCAACATTAACAAAAGACAATATATTTATTTCATTTTCCAATTATTAATAACTAATAAATGTTTTTCACTTCATATTCTAATTCTTATCTCTTTCCATTGTATTTAGAAAATATGTTTAACTTCCTTTAACAAATTTTCCAATTTAATTTTATTTTTCATTACAACTAGCCACTCTTTCAAGAAATTGTCAATATGCAATGAATCTTTACCTGACACATCATTTTTTTCCTATTGATTCCACTTCACTTTCATAACATATGCATTATATCATGGAAATATTGGCATACATTTTTTTTTCGGCTACCCTTTTTCTTTCAACTTCCACAAACTTCTTCTAATGATTCTTATATGTTCTAAATTGGCTTTAGCGACTGATTTCTAGTCACAAAATGCATTCTACGAGTACATTTTATCATATATTCCCCATAAATCTCCATTTATTTATAATTGTTTCCTATAAATGACATGTTATACAAGGAAGAGTCGGATTGGTGCCCATATCCTTCACAACAATGAAAAAACTATAGAAAATAGATTTTCCACCTTGATATGTATTCTATACCAATATTTTGTATAGTCATACTTCTTCATATTGATCTACATTATTCATAGGGTGTGGTGATTTTTCCAAAATATATATTTCCACCTTGATATAGTTATTGATATATAACATATCTTCTTATTATTAGTTTGTTTATCAATAATCTTTATTAATTTAGTGGTGGATATCTATCTTATCTTTTTGGTATTTTGTTCAAATTATCATTTGATTTGTACATGATTGGTACAGACCACCACTCATCAAATTAGTTACCAACTGAATTTTAGTAATCATATAAACCTTAAAATAATTAAAATCTATTATTTATAGGTAGATTCACTTTCTATGGGTGTTTCATATTTTATGTAGGATTTCTATTATGATTATATTTTCTCCACATCAATGTTGGTATTCTTTTATCTTTGTTAAATGTAATGTTATAACAAACATTTATTGCCTTCTACCCAGTAATATTATAACACAAAAAATATATATTATGAATTACCTTATCTTATTTTCTAGTATTATCTGTCATAATTTTACATATTACAAAACATTCCATTATTATTGGAACCACCACTCTTTTTGAAACATAATGGGGAATTTATTTTCATAATTTTTTTTCAGCCACCCATAATGTGAATGATTTATCACAAGTTTTTACTATCCATAATTTCCTATAATTTTTAATAAAACCTATATCTTTTTTTAATGTAGAACTAGTACATATTTCATTTTATTTGATATGAGAGACCTTATTCATAGAAGATGTTTCCATTTGATAAGAATATGGTCACATTTTCTCCCTAGATTCATATATCTCAATGTAATTTTTTATGGCATCATCTATTTTTTCAGCATCATTGGATGTTTTAGATTTTGGTGATTCCTGATTCTTCAATATCAAATATAGATATATACTATTTATATTGAGGTAGTTCTTCTCATCCATAACCTATCTCATCATATATTACTAATATACAGTAATCATATTTACTTTTTTTTAAACATTTTTTCCTGGTTTCCTATAAGAAATTATCAATATCGTTTACTCTATTTTCATTATCCACTAATTGAGAGGATTTAACCATCATATAATACATATTTAATTTTTCATTTTCATAGAATTATTCAACAAAAAATATCTCATTTTTTTCTTTTTTCATAAAATTGTCATTAAAATTCATCAATAACCTCATTAAACATTTAATTGAAATTAAAAATTTATTCATTGATTTCCTTCGCATTCTTTATTAGATTGTTGGATATGAATAAATATTTATCCAATACCTCTTCAACATATTTATCATTTTACTCCAGAAAAATGTTTCTATTCTTAATATCCTTGAATCCTCAAAAAAAAATATAATTTACAAAATCATTTGTTACATTCTTCATATGTTCTGTAAATTCTAAATAAAAACCATTAAGTTATACAACGTAATATCATCTTGATAAGGAATTATTATGAGAATCATAAACATGTTATTTATTAATATATATACCACATTTAATACCATCAATTAGAGTGGAATCTACCAGTACTATTTTATTCTTCTTCATTTTTATTTCTTTTCATTTTAGTCTGTTCTTTTGAGTCTTGGACAAAATATCCATATTTTTTTGCCCAAGAGTAATGTTCTTATCCTTCATCTCAGTCAGGTCACTCATTTCCTATTGTATTCATTTCATAAATGTTCACATGGATCATTAGATGGAACCTAACATCTAATACCAATTACAGAACACCAGACCATATTGACCACTATTCCGGGGGAATCATTGGATTATATTTTGAAAATAATTTCTTTTTAATTAAATACCATTAACGTGTTATGTTTTTTAATCCGCTTAATGATATATCATATCCTGACATTTTATAGATAAATAATAATAGAGTGAAGAAAACATGGTATTTAAAATGTTTGATAAAAAGTATTAATCCTTTCCATGTTCGTTATTCCCCCAACATGTTTTCTCCAAAATAATCATATAATCAGTAACAATGGATTATGTAGTAACTATAAAATATCCATGTATTTGGTCATATTTTTTATCCTGGTTTGAACCCCTAAAACGCTAACACCTTTAACTCATTTGTTTATACACCCAATAGTCTTTTCATCTTCTCATGTCTCTTCATAAACAGATTATATTCCCCAATCATAATCTCTATCTTTGTCTTGGTTTTTATCCTTCAATATAAATATCTTTTTCTACTAGAATTTTTTGCCCAATTGATTTTTATCCTCCTATAAAATCATGGTAGATCAACTAGTATACTTATCTATACACCAAGATCCACAACTTTATAAATAAGGTCTACCATTCATACTCATATTCATATTATCTTTAGTAGATGATCGTTTCTTCCCCAGTTAATCTAAATTATTGTGAGTGAATCATTCCTTCAATTTGATGAATTCACAACCTTAATCACAATCCACAATAATTAAATATAGTGAATAATCAGATATAAATTTTCTTATATTCTTCTCGTCTTCAATATCATGTATTTATTCCACATTATTCATGCAATAAATATTTCAAGGTGTTATAAATATTCTTGCATATATGATACAATGGAAGCCCTTATCACTTCTTCTTCAGTTCACTTTATAAAAATAATACAACTTCAAAACCAATACAATATTTACGCATGCATTATTTATTGTTCATTCAAAGTAGATCATGCATGCTCAATATATTATACATATTCCCTCTCATAATCTTCACCTACATAGTTTATTCTACTAAATGTTGTGAATTTATATTCTCATATTCACGTGTTGCATAATAAAATATGTGATGTCTCTATATTAATACATATCATTGAACTCAATATATATTTATATTCACTTTTCTTTATATAATTGCTTTCGGTAAGGGAACTATTAACGGGATTTTCATGAACACATTAATTAAACTCTTCTTCCAACATCGTGTGTCAAATTTCCATGGATCCAAAAACCTATTAACAACACATTGAAAGTTAGGATCATAAGAAGTGTGCGAGGGATCACTGTATCACATCATGAAATCTAAGTAAGGATCACAAGGGATTAATCTTCCTTTTAATGACCAAGGAGGAATTTGGGACAACCTTCCTTCACATGAATGAATCAGATTGATGTCTATTTCATTGAAATACAACGGAAGATCATACATCAATTTCATGTGATCGAATCATATAGATAAATTATTATTTGATATATCTCAATATACCAAAAAATAGACAAAAATTCTCTCAACCCTATGTCTATTTATATTAAAATAATCTAACCACCTCTCCTCAGATATTCAAGGCTAGTAAAGGATCAATAAAAAAATGAATTATCAAGAAGTATTGAATTTAAAATTCCAAAATGAAATGTGTTATTAATGTGATGTTTAGGTGATCATGAGATGATATAATCACTTTTAAAGATCATGGGACATCATGGGGATTTACATGATTTAATTTTTCTTCATGAAATGTATTTTTCAATAGTTTATGGACATTCATAAATGTTTTCATGAAATAGATGTTATAATTGATTGATGATTCATGTTATATAATTAATGTTCTTCTTCATGTGATAACATCTCATAATAGCTAGTTGTGATCAATAATATTCTTGTGATAAAGGGTGCCCTATGATTCCACAAATATATTCTCTCTCCTCTAATAGTTAACACTTTGTTCATGTAACAACATAGATGAATTTTGACTATCTTAAATGGTAATCCATTTTTCATGAAAAAAATGTTTCATGATGGGTTTTTTGTGCTTGAATAATCAAGGAAATATAATGGAAATAAAATTCAAGGTCGGATCATCAAACATTAAGTTGCGTACATCATCCCATATAGATAATCCATTGTCTATATGATGATAAAGATGATGTTACATGGATATTGGAAATTGAATATTGGTTTCGTTGGTTGAAAATTATTATATACATATTATTTTAAATATTTAAATGTTTTACCACACGATTCTCATCCCACATCGAACATTCATTTTTTTGGGAACCACTTATTATTTAATTCAAATTGTGGTGAATTCTTGAGTTGACAAAGGGGTTCAGAAGCAGTAACAATATCCCCACATACCCTTACCGGTTTGTTAAATAGTCTTATAGTCCACTCAACATACCAGAGGGTACAATAGAACCACTATACTCTTATGTTCACTCTTACATGACTATCTAGGTACTTGAAAACAAATTTTATATCGTGTGAGATCCTTTGGGTTGTGCCTCCCATGTGGTAGAGGTCACATACCTTCTGTGAGATTGGGCGGGTCCTATGAGGTCATGTGATTTTCCATATTTTTCATAAGTCCCATAGAATAATACATAGATTATATTCATAGTATAAAATGTATTATCATTAAATATCTCACCATAAAATTACGAAAAACTTTACATCAACTTCTAAAATCAATATTATTCATACAAGACAATATTTTTCATATCCATAATTAAAATATTATTCTCCTATAAACAATATTGTAAATAATAAATCATCTTTGATCACAATTGAAAAAAGTCTTTTACAAATATTAATTTTTCCTCAATCATGAAATTTTATAATGATAATTTCAAAATCATGACATACATTTCCATTAAAGGAATCCATAATAATTATAAAATCATAACTACTTCTACCATTCTCAAAAATCATATATTTGATGATCATTTATGATAAATGAAACACATGGGTTATATAATAACATTAATTTAAGTATAAACATAATAAAATTAAAAATAATTTAAATAAAAATGAAATATATATTTTCTTGAATTAAAAATCTTGAATTGATTATAGTTTCTAATATAATATAGAAAATAGTTGAAAGAAATATGTGGAATAAAAAATAAAAGACGAGTTATAAATAAATTAATAACTGAATTTAAAAGAAAAAAAATTAATAAGAAAAAAAAGAAATTCAAAAATAACAAAACCTCATAATACAAAAATTATTAGTTGAATACTAAGTAGAAAACAATATAAGAAGTTTTAGTTAAATATAAATTTTATGAAAAATATAAAAACTAGAGTCATAAAAAAGTGAAATTAAATGTTTTGGAATAAGTAATGGAAAATAAAGAAAATATTTTTTTTATTATAAAGAAAGAGAATATGTAATATGGGTGATAATATTGGGAAAATCATAAGTTGGAGAAAAAGAGTTAAATATAGATGTCATAAGAAATACTCAGAAATAAAATCAAATTCTAAAGGTTCAAAACCTGGAAAACTATCAATAATTGTCATAAAATCATTTAATATCAATTTTGGAATAATTTTAAACATTGATGAAGAAATGGAATATTATCCTAACATGTGTTGATATCAAAATATGAGGTTATTTATTAGAAAATTACATATTGAATAAATTTCTATATGACATTTAATTCCTATAAAATGATTTCATCTATAATTAAAATCTGAATGAATGTTGGATTTAGGTGATGTATATTCATTCTTGTGAAAAAATAATCAATAATCATTGTCCTATGGTTTCCCAATAATTTGAGATCAAATTCATTGTCTTAATCCTTTTATTATTGTTTATAAATCAACAAAATATGAATTTGTCTATTTTTGTAAAAACATATTTCTAATTTATGTGGGGTCTATTGAAACATTTCACAAATTAAAAGACCGTCATTTTTCTGTAATTTAACTAAAGTATGATGAATTTTTTATTGTTTTACACCCATTGATGCATATCTATTGATTATAAAATAAATAAAAATATAGTTTTGTCCCATTCTAAGTTAACAACAAAGTGAACTTTTATTCATTCACTACCAACATATGAAAAATTGAATGAGAAATATTCAACATTATTTTACTGAAAATAATAGGTTGTTTTCTCGGTTATTCCCCTCATGTACTTGTTTTTAAAGGATTTAAAATCTAAAAAATTTATATATTGAGTCATTATTCCTACACCATATGTCCAATTGAAATGTCATATATTTATAAATATAATAAGATTTCATGGAAATCCATATATGTCTCACTGTTTTTATATACTTTTATGAGAATGTGAAATGATAACAACAATTTCAATGATATTGAGAAATTGAAGAATTGGATTGATGTGTGGCTGAACCGCATGTATTGGAAATGAATTTAATGTTATTATATTATGTTTATACACCGTTGTAAAATAATTTTCTCTATTTTGACCCCATTTTAAATGATTTTTTCAAATGTGGAGTAATATCATTTGAAAAAAATATGGAGATTTAATGTTAAAGAAATAGATCTAGTGTTATCATAAAGATGTATATTTTAAGTGAATAAAATTAAAAACTAATGAGTATGTGTTAAATAAATTAGTAATTACAAGTTCCAAATATATGAATCATCTTTATTAGTGGAATGTCTTTTAGATTTTTTCTTCTTATTGGACCAGAAAACAAAATCTTTATCCTAGTAGGTTCCATGTTCTAGAATAACTTCTCCAATCCATGATACAACCTATTAAAGATATTTGTAAATATATTTTAATAATGAAATATGAAATAGAAGAATATAATGTTTAAGCCACAATATAGGATTATACATAGACATTAATTTATATTTTATTGTTATGATAAATGAATTTCACTACCCCCCCCCCCCATGATGCCTCTAACTTTATTGCTGCAATAATGCCCCCAGGTTCCCCAACTAGTATAGATCATTAATAGTGAACTCATATATGTGGGTCCCATAAGGATAATTAGGCCTATAAACCCTCCCCATAATTGGAGGAATTTTATTTCACATAAATACTTGAACCAAATTTCATTGGGAACAAATCTGCATCCTCAACCAACTATCCTATAGATTAATTTCCTATTAACATAAAAACACTCTTCATGTTATCATATCCTAAATATAAATTACATCATGATTCATCAAAAAAATATCTAGAAGATATAATTTTTTAAATGAATTAATATTTTCCTCCCATATAGGTGGTGGTTGTGATGCCATTTTGAAAAAACCATGAAAGGATAACGTCATCATACCCAATAGGGTGTAGTGTAAATCTTTGAAAATTTACAATCCATAAACAATATTAAAATAATACTTACATAAAATAATTTAAATTAAAATAAAATGAAAACAATAATTAAAAATTATTTGATGATCTCAAATCCTGAAAAATACTTTATAATAAAATTATAAATTAATAGGTTTGGTAATCATATATCTGATTATTACTCACTATTGTGATCTGGGAACAACCATTAAATATAAGGTCCTCCTAAGGGTCTGAAAATAAAAATGTATAAATTTCATTCCAAAAAATACATTGATTCATTAAATACAATAATATTATTTCCAAATATGATACCTATAATAGCTCATTAACATATTACATGTGTTTCCCTTCTCGTTATTCTTTTTCCTCCTAATTTGGGTACATGGGGAGACTCCCAAGGATGGAAAGTGTTTTCTAGGAAAATTGAACTAACATTTGAGGAATTATGTTTTTTTTTGAATTGATGGAGTATGGGTATAACCGTTTTATTTTATTTGTAGAGTTCATCCTGAGTTAAAATAATTTTTGGGGGGATTTGACTTCTCATGTAAGAATATACTGTTTTTAGTCTGCTAGTAAATTAAACACCATGTAATAGGATTACAAATAGTGTATTTGATCTCTAAGATGATATCATGAGTTGATTACTATGTGTGAATGTTTACACATAGTTAAAATTATTTATATGATTTATAATGGTTAAATAAAGGATTTTCAAGAAAACGGTGAGGGGATTTTAAGTGTACTTGGGTTCTACTCGTTACAAGAATTGTAATAGGATTACATGCTATGTAAGTATCACGTGATGGAATTTTATGGTGTAGTATGTTTGATATTTTTCAATAAATCACCTATAGTCTCCATGATCTTGACCTTGAAGTTTGTTCCATAAAATTCAATGACATCCAACCCTTTAGAATCATTTATTTATGTTATTAATCATCATTGTGATTACTATTCATTTAACTATGTGAATAAAACAATAGTCTTCTTTGTAGAATTTGATCAAGGTAGTTCCAGTGAAACATGTAATCAGATCCTTGGATTTTTGATTATCAATATCATTATCTCTATTCAATTCATTTCATGTGGTCTTTTTTAGAGGGATGAACCTTTTTGGTTGAAGTATAGTGGATGATCATGTATTAATGTATTGGTTATTTATTCTTCTTCACCAATAGATATTATAGTTTAATAAATTATGATATTTATGGATTTATTATTTGGCCTCCACTTTCAATTTTTTGTTCTTCATTGTTGGTAGATTCTTTTCCAGGAATGTGAGACCCGAGATTTAGTTAGGTTTTTCTATCTCTATCCTATGTTGGAGGATATTAATTTTTATTCTTTTGATAAGTTGTTTTATAAATTAGAGGTATTCATTGATTTATTTATTTGTGTGTTTGGAATTAGATTTTTGATAAATGATTGTTTTCCCAATTTATGGAAAAATTAAATTGTATTTTAAAATAATTTTCATACGGTTTTCTAAAATGTTTTTCAAATAATTTTTTGATAAAATGGTTTTGAAAATATAGATCATGGGATGTCTTGGGTATATATGCAGAAGTTATAGTAATATAAATCATCCATTTTTACTATTATATGGTTCAAAAATGGGGTTTAACTTTACTCCTTAGCCCTATTATTCTAGTGACATGATATACACTATTTAATTGATCACTTTCTGGGGTGTTCCTCTACTACCTAGATTTGATATATTTGTCTAGTGTATTGATACATGTGATTATCTATATTCGGGGTACGATTATCCCTATTATATCATACTAGAGTGATCCTTAGTGTGAATTTTCTATGTTTTTCTTGTATTGTTTTTGTTTTCACAACCAAAAAATTTATATGACATGTGATACCCGATTTGTATTGATTTGATTTGACATCTTGTTATGTATGAAATGTTTTTAAACTATTTTACCTGGATTATGTTGGAAAATTTGGAAAAGTGTGAAATTAAATGTTTTTACATTAATTAAATATAAAAACTACTAAATAGGTTTTCAATCATAATTTTATTTTATGTCAAGCATTTTCAATAATATTTTATGGAGACCTGTTATGGAACACCTAGTACTGATCCAACTGAGCCTATAATCACAAAAAAAATTCCCCTATGGTGGTCTATAGACTATTGAATGAATTTAGTTGTAGGGAAATTCAAGGAACTATAGTGATTCAATATGATTTTCTATCAACTGTTTTTGGGTAGTTGTTGTTGAGATGATGTGAGACCTCCCTCACTATCACACGGAGTAGTAGTTTTTTTATGTAGTCATTCGTTGTTGTACTTGTTCCTTTGAGATTGTTTTTACTTTTTGATTTATATAGTTTTGAAAATTTTATTTTAGTTATGGAATATAAGTTTTCTTTTTGATGTTTTCTATATATTGTGTATAGCTATATTTTATATGTTGTTGCTATAGGTTTGTATAAATGTGTTCCCTATGGTTTTGGTTGAAGCTCGGGTGCGTGTTACTAACCCATGGGGATTAATATTTCATATAGGGTAAGTGGACGATTCAGTTGGGTAATAGTTTCAGAGGATATCGGATTTTCCTTCACCATATTTTTGTATCAAATAGGGACATTCCTATGAATCCCTTATCATTAGATGTTTGGTATACTGGAGATGGGTTTTTTGAGACATGATAGGTTTTTTGAGGTGATTATTCTCTAGAAATTTTCATGAAAAAATAATTTTACCATGGGATGTTTTGATTTATTTCTCATGTTTTGAGTTCATGATCATAATCAACTTTATTTATTATTGTTTTATGTTTTGAAATGAGATTATTCTATTATTTTATAATATCATTAATATCTTTTTCCAATAGCATTCCTCCAAGATGTTTTCCACAAGTTTATGAGCAGGTCATAATGGATTCTCCTATATGGAACAAAGCTATATGTCTAAAACATATCAAGTTAATAGTGTGGGTATTTCGTGTTGTGGATAAAAATATACCACATGTGTACAATGATACTGTTGAGGTATAACCATAATTATTATGGGAAAGAAATCAATAATGAGAATCCTTTAATAACATGACACCATCCTTCAAGGGTTCAAATGAACCTATAGAGGTGGAGTACATCCAGGACAAGACCAACCATATCTTTAACTACCCGGATACACATGAAATCATTATGACAAAGTCTATGGTGTTCAGTCTTGGGGGTCCTATAATGGTGTTGGGGGATTTTATAGTACAAGTATAATGGATTATTGGATTAGAAGAGAAGGGTTTCAAGACACTGTTCTTCTTGAATATTTTTCCAAGGTTGCTAATGAAGGTTCATTATCCATTTATATTAGGGATAAATTTCAGCAGCGGTGTATATAAACATGTTTTCTATGTAATTTTTTTCAATAGTGGTTTTGATGAATAACAAGATGATAACCCATGTGTACCTACAAAGTTTTTTACTAGATTTCTATTAATAGGTATCTATAATGAACCATTTTATCTATGAAAAGATGGTAGAAATTGTGATAAGGGAAGTGATAAATATAACTTTAATGGTCGGTTATTTTTTCCTTTCTATTCCACGTATTTTCTAAATCAACGGTTTGAAAGGAAAAAAATGAAAAAATTTCAATGATTTTCATAAGAGTGTTGGGGTTAGTTATCTATAGTATGAATTCTATGAACCTCCATTTATATCTAGTGGTGTTTCCATGACTACCTTTTAGTGTGGTAAGGTCAGCCAAACCCATATTTATTTTCCTTCACCAGTGAAGATGTGTAACATCTTTTGATGTAATCATCATCCCCAACATTTCTCTCATGCTATGTCTACGCCACGATATGGCTAGGTGTTATCATCTCCAAATGATTATTTGGAGAAATTATATTCTTCATAGACTATATGGCTCCATAAACATGCCTAAATAGTGAAGCAATTTTATATAATAGATGTTCTTGTGATGGTCGTAGACACAGGTCCATCGACAGTGAGAGGTGTAGTCCTTATTTCTTCTGTAGTAGTGATTTATTTATTCGACAATGGTGTTTCCCACAAATAAATATCTAGTAATTTTGATGATATTTCTTATCATCCGATGAATATCATGTCCTTTGTTATGAAGTTATCAACACCTCATGGAACAAATAAAGAATTTCGGTTTGTATGTTTTTCTTTTTTTCTATCACTAACTACAGTAGAGTTAGTCATGGATTTATTTTTTCGTTATCTCGATTTATATTATTTCATCACTAAGATATATTATATAGTTTTCTCATATGGTTGAGATTTATTTTTACCATTTTCATGTTTCTTATACTATTTCTAAACGATGTTCATGGTTGTTTTAGGTATAGTGGAATCCGAGGATTGTTTTGAAGGACCATCCTACCTAGAGATTAGGTGATTCTTGTCAAAAATATTATTTGATCCAAATTACATGTCATTGATTTTTCATCTTCATATATTTCTTTACACTTTCCTCATGGTTTCCCCTAAGATTGGTCGGGTCTTCCTCCAGAGAGGTAAGTAGAGTATATTATTTCTTTGTTTCAAGGTACATAGAAACTTTATATACCATCGAATCATATGGAACCAGAAGAGCTATAAGATCTCAAAATTTTGTTTGATAATTAGATGGATAAGGGTTCTGTACTATCTAGTTTCTTCTCTTGGGAAATACATGTCCTCTTTCCTGAAAAGAAATATCATTCACTCTAATTTTATATGGACTATCGGAAGTTGAACATGGTTATGGTTTACAAAAAAGTATCCATGCCCTTATTTGGATGAAATTTTCTATCATTTAAAAGGGGAAATAATGTTTTTAATGATCTTTCATCAGCTGGATTTTTATTATCTCATAGTTTGGGAGTCTTCCATAATGAAGATAGTTTTCAGGAGTAGGTATGCCCATTTCAAAAATATTGTGTTGTGGTTCTGTATGATTAATTATCCAAAAATTTAAGGGTCTTTGATGAATGAGATATTCCATCAGTATAATTATAATTTTTTGGTAGTGTCCATGGATGATATTTTCGTTTGATAAAGAAACCCATTATTATGGGGATATAATTTCATTTTTCTCTCTCCCTTTAGATGGTAATCCATTTTTTGGATTTAGTTGATATCCCAACTTCAGTAATGAGATAAATTTAATATAATTATCATAGTTATTCATTGGATGTTTATTTTTGAACTAGGAAGATGTATAATGATATTATACGGTGATTCTAGTGGAAGAGTATGAAGCGAGATGTTGTAGATTTGTTTCCCACTATTAAAACTTCCCACAAAAAAGGAAGAGAATATGAAACCATATGGTATTGTATAGCCTATTTTGATGATGGTTTAGAAATGGTATGATTTATACATGGATATTATTATATATTTTCCATAGTCTCCCTAATGTAGGAATGTTATTTTTGGGGTAATTGATTAGTTGAAATAGTTGGTGCACTTTATTCTGATTAGATAAACAACTAAAATTGATGATCTAGGTAAGTAGTATGTGTATGTTTTTATGATATTATATGGGGTTTCTTCAACCACTATTTTAGATAGGGATCTATGGATTACAATGAGGTTCCAGAGGAGTTCAAAGGATGATATGGGGAATCATGCCTGGGCGAGTAAAACATATTATCCATAGATAGGTGGTTAAACATAGCATGTAATTTAGATCCATGAGGATATACTCTATGCCTGGGTCATAGATTTTAGAATATCTTGGGATATCTGTTTGGGGTTGTCTGAGTTTTCATATCAAAATAGTGATCAATCATCGATCAGAATGTCTCCCTTCAAGTCTATATATCGTCTCTTGTGAGGGTAACCTCAATGTTGGGTGTAGTTGGATAATCCTACTTTTGTGGGACCAAGTCTTATTTAGGATAATTCTACAAGGATTCAAGATATATTTCATTGCCTATTTAAAACATGGACTTGACAGAATTTTTATAATGATTAGAGGAAGCTTTTATCTATGTTTCCAATTTTTTACCATGTTTTATTGAATGTGGTATCTTGGATAGGGTTGTTATTGTCTTGTAAAATAGGGGTAGTTAGTTACAAGATATATTATACTGGTTGAGTCCTCTAAAATTATAGCTAATATGAATAAAAATTAATTTTTTTATTATCAAAACACTTTTATGGGAAAAGTGAGAAACCAAAAAGTCCAACATTACAACAAAAAATAACTATAATAGAATAAAATCCAATTAAAAATATAGAATCTGCCTCTCCCCAATAACTACCTCAAGTATGTAGCATATTGGTTGGAATTTTTTTCATTTCACAATCATTTATGAAATTTTCAATATATCATTTCTTAGGAAATACCATCCTAATCCATCTAACATTTTGACTTTTTAAGAGAATTAGTTAGATCATAATTTTTTTATTATAGAGATTAAAGTGAAAATTATTAACTCTCATCTAAAATTCTTAGATGGTAAGTGGGCTATATTTTTAAAAGTGTTATAGTGAAATGAATAATAGACTCACAAGACATGGGAGTGCGAGTCATTAATGAGGGAGAAATGGACTCTTCTCCTTTCCAAACATCATTCATCTACATAATATCCCATTGATGGAGTGTCTTATGGTGTTGAGTTTTTAACATCCAATTATAATCATTTATGTATTAATATTCACATTATTCTCTTTTATCCTGGTTTGGGCGCTTTTAGGGACTCCCAATGATAGAGATCATTTTCAAGGGAAATGAACTATATTTGGGGGTGTAGGTTTATTTGAAATAATGGATTATATGTATAAAATTATTTTTTGATTTTCAAAGTTCTATATTAGATTAAAATTTTTATGGGGTGGTTTGGAGTTTTCCTTAAGGAACCGATTTTTTTAGTATGTTGGGTGATTAAACATTATGTAAACGGTTTAAATGTCCGGTATTTGGTTTCCTAGATAATTTTGTGAGCTGAATAAAAAATGAATGATTACATGCAATGTAATAGATTCACATGATGTGTAATGGTTAAAATCCTATTTTGAATAATAATTGATGATTATATTTGTGTACATAAGTGTCATGTATTACATATTGTGTAAGTTTCATTAATTTGGATTTCAGGGTATAGGAAAGCTGATATTTCTCCTTCATTATAATACATCCTCCATTACGTTGAACTATAAGAAATCTCTGACCATTATGGAGACCTCTAACCCTTTCAAATCGTTTCATTTAGTGGTTCCAAGTCATTGTGATGATGGTGTGTTTCTAAGGGTGATTAAATATTTTATCCTTTTTATTTCCACTGATCATGGTAGATCTTTTGTGTTGTGTTATCTTATCCATCTATTTTTTTATGGTAATTGTATTGATCTATTTCTAGAACCTTCTAATGATCTTGTTCTAGGGGCCACACATCTGATGGTAGAGGTGTGTTATGTGATTAATCTTTGTGGTATGTGTCATTTTCCTTCTTTATAAACCATTATTCTAGTTCAATCCATTATTAGATGTGTGGATTGATTATTGTCAAATCCATTTCAATCATTTTGTCCTTCCTTGATTTTGTATCCTATTGCGGGCATGTGCGACCCGATATTGGGTAGGTGGTTCTGCCCCAAGACTATGTTGGATGAACATTGATTTGTGTGTATGGAAATGTTTTTTTGGTTAAATATTCTCTTCCCAAATTTTGGTAATATAAAATGAATTTTAAAATGATTGTGACTTGGTTTTCTAAAATGGTCTTGAAGGAACAATTTGAATAAATGGATTTAAAAATATGGCACATGAGAATACCAGTGTACTTAGGTGAAAGGTGTTGTAATAGGGGTCGTCCATTTGTATTGTAAAGGGGTTCACTCCTAGGATGTTCTTATACTCCCTTGGAATTTGTTTCAATATAATTGATATAAACTATTTTAGGGTTCACATTCTAGGGTTTTCCTCCACATCCTAGATTTGATTAATATGTATAGGGGATTCATTCACGTTATTTTCTATATTGGGAGCACGATTTTCCCAAGTATCATTTCCTAGTGTGATCCATTTCAGGGTGTCACCTATGATTTTGGATGTACTATTTTTTATTACACTTCCACAAATATTATCTGATATGTGATACATGCTTAGGTTTCAACTGATATATCTTCTTGTTATATATGAAATGAATTGAAATTTAATCACAATTTTTATTCTAGAAATGTGGGAAATGGGGGAAATTAAATGTGATTGCATTATTTTGATATAAAAAATACTAAAATGTTTATCATTCCTAGTTTTCTTTAATTTTGATCATTTCCAAATATATTTTATATAGACCGTTTATGGAACACCTTGGTACGATCCTTCTAGGCCAATTTAATCACACCCTACAATGTCCTTTAATAGTGTATAGACCTTTGTATGTTATTTTATGCAGGGAAATGAAAGGAAACTTAGTGAGGCGAAATAGTTTTCTTTCAACTGTGTTTGGATAGATGGTGGTGAGAAGGTGGGAGTCATCCCACACTATCATATGGATTAATAGTTTTCTTTATGTAGTTATTTTCTATTGGATATACTGCTTTGATATTGTTGCTACTTTTGATAGGGTTAGTTTCCACTATTTTATTTTTTGTTATGGAATATAACATTTCCTTCCATTTTATCTCTCTATTGTGAATATATATATTATAGGTTGTTTCTTCATTTTCTGAGAATCTTTTCCCTTTAGTTGTATTTTATTTACATGTTCTAGTCACCAACCCATCGAGAATAGGAACACCCTTCAGGTATGTGGTAATTTTAGGTCGGGTACTAGTTTGGGAGGGAATTTGGGCTATGTTCATCACAATATCTCATATATATATATATTATATTTTAATATTATGTTCATAATTTTGTTTCCATGATTATGTAAATTATTAAAATACACTAATAATATTAATTAAAATAAATATGATTTTAATAAAAACCCACAGTCACCAAAAACCATTATTCTCTCAAGGATATAATTTATATATCTAGAAATTAGTGCTTACAATAATAATTATTAAAGCAAAAAAGGGAAAAATTAAAGAAATATAACAATGTTATGCATGAAATAGAAATGGAAATAAATATAGAGTAAGAAAAAAAATTAGTGGATGAAAAAAATGATAAGAGTTAGGAGGAAAAATTATAAAAAATAATAAAGAGTTTAAAATAAAATTTCATAAATAATATACATATGAAGAATCAAAAAATTATCTAGATGACAATGTTTTTTTCCAATGATAGAGTTGGAAAAAGAGGATAATTAGTATGAAATATTTTGAAGAAGAAATAGAATTGGAAGGGGTTGTTGAAGTAGACACAAAATCATTAGAAAATGATGATGTAAGAACATAAGAAAGAAACAACATCACAAAACATAATAAAAAGTAGTGGTAGAAGAAAAAAACAATAAACTATAGAAAATATTGAATAATATGTGAAATTATTAAAAAAGATATCCAAAATAAAACATCAAAGAACCAAATTGAAATGGAGAAAAAATGTGGAATGAATAGTTAATTATAGAATGTTGAAGTGGGGGAAATAGTGGAATAAGAAGATAAATCAACATAAAAAATATTCAAATAATATTTAGTTTTATGAGGGAGGTAGATATATTTTAGATAAAGGAAGAAAATATATAATGTATGAAAATAAAAGAGTTTAATATAAATTATAAACTAAAAATTTGGAATAAATTTATACATCATAATACATTATCAAAAATAGAAGAGGAATTTTATGTATATACAAAAAATTAGAATAAAAACTTGATATAAAAGTAAAATCAAAACTATAGAAAATTATCAAATAAAAATCCATAATCATGATTTAGAGGGAGAAAAAATAAGTCAAACGTAATTTCGAATTTAGGAATAAATGCGGAAATATAAGGTGAAGAAAAATAAAAGATCCAAAATTCTATATTAGAATCTTATAAGAGTATTGGATGTAGAAGAAAAACCATTATTATTTGTATATAATAATAAATACTGAAGAATTATGAAAAATAATTAAAATAAAAGTACAAGAACAAGGAAAAGTTGAAGACATTAGGTATAAGAATTATAGATGAAAAAATGAACTATAGTTAAAAGAATAAGAAATATCTAGAAGATATATCATGGAAGAAAGAATGAGAATTTGAATATTTAGTAATGAAACATTGTGGAAGAATCAAAAGTAAATGAATATAAATAATGTGACTGAAAATTAAGAAGACGAAATGAAAAAAAAATTATACTCTTCAAATCAAAACAAAATTAAAACATTTATCTGAATATTGAATAAAAAAAGATATAAAATAAATTTCTTGATGTAAAAAAGGAAAAATTTGAAATTTAAAAAACAATAAATAATTCAAAAAATAGGAAATGTATAAAAAAGGAAAACTCAAAGCTAAAATCTCAAATAATTATTTGAAAAATAAAAAATAAATGCATAACTATAAGTGAAAGGAGAACTGATGAGTATATATTAAATCTATGAGTTGAATTCCTAATAAATATGAATTGAATTAATATGGGAAAAATTTAGAAGCAAACCCATTATTAATAACATAAACTAATTTTTAGAAATGAGAAAAATAAAAAGTAGTTTAATCCAAAATAAATCCAAAATATTGATGTCAAAATCTTGAAATGTATATAGATGCATGTATTAGAGATGAAATAGATGGAAAAAAATTAATTTAATAAAAATAAGAATAAATATATAAATTTAAATAAAAACTAAGTGAAAATAAATAAAATGAAAAATGTAAACAAACATCCAAAATCCATAAGATGAATTGAAAATAATGTAGGCCAGAATCTTGATTATTTAGTAAAATTGGAAGTAGAACTCGAATATAAAATCTAGACTCATCAAAGAAGAGAGATTAGAATCTAGGGAAAAGTATAGATATATATATATAATAAAATATAAAAGATTAATCCAAAATAAAGAACATAATCTAGAAACATGGGAATATTATAAGAAAGAATAACCTAATAAAACTTAAGTATATGTATATTTCTTTAGTAGTACCCTAAAATAGAAGAAAATGAGAATGGTTAAAACCCTGTCAAATGAAGTTAGATTATCGCAAAACCATTTGAGAGAATTTACTGGTTGATTTTTGTCATGTTGTTATAAATAGACCATTAATCTGTCAGGTTTATATCTCATAATTAGAGGCTGTTTTTGGTGATTGATGATTGTAATTATATAATTTTAATTCTAATAAACTATTTTTCTAATCATCTAAAGAGCACTTCATATTATTTTGACATGAGGTCAATTCATTCAGTTTAAAATTTATTTTAGGATAAATGTCCAACAACTACATGATAATTCATGAATAGTTTCATGTTTTTAACACTTTGAATTGTATTTTTTGACTTTTAAATAAATAAATACATAAATTTATTCATTTAAATAAAATATCATATCGAATTAATGATTGGACTATTAAAACATGTAAAAAATTTAATGAAATGCATTTATCTATAATTTAACTATAATCTAATATCTTTTTCAAGGATCACACCCATTGATTCATGTTTATAGACATTTAAATCTATAAAAACTATCATTTGGTCATTTTTAACAATCCAAAATTTTGAATGATAATGGATAAATTCATACATGACATGAATTTATATATAAATACAAACAAGTTTTCTTGATTTAAAGAAATTGTAATGGAATGTGAACCCAAACTGACACATTCAAGTATACTAAGTAATATGGGTTTCGAGTTAACTGTGGTTAGTTCATAATGATCATAATGGGATTCAATACAGTTTTACTATGTTTTCACCATAATCCATGTTGTTTTTCCTAGTTTTATACTCCCCCAATAATAATTTTACACTATAAGAAGAATAACATTAGAACTGTAGAATATTCATATTTAATGTCAATGAAATTTTACCAGTATAGTCACAATTATGTAGAGTTTGAGTGAAATGATTTCTAAAATAAATGAGTTTGTGTTGCATCTATAAGAACATGGTTCCATAAAATACAACTTCAATAATTATCTTTAGTAGTTGATAATTTTAAAAAATCATTCTTCTAGTTAGACAATGAAGCGAAATCTTTATCTGGTGAGTGACAATTAATGGAAGTAAAATTCAATTATATACAACGATTTCTGAAATTTAGATAAGAATAACTCTTAAAAATAAACTTGAATGAAGAAGAATAAAAAATCCCATGTTAGAATAAAATATTCTACAAACAAATAAATCTATATTCCGTAGTAATGATCAATGCATTTTAACCCTACCACTCCTGCATAGAAATTCCACAACCCAGTAGTTGAGATAACACCCTCAGGTGGTCGTGTAATAATAGGTCACCTAATAAAAACATCTTTAGGGACCTATCATGATTAACTTCCCCGCTGAACCTCACAAAATATGGTGGAATTGTGTTTCCCCAAGCAACTTAATCTCAATCCAGATGGAATAGATCTGTAATCCCCATTAAGAATCCTACAATATATTGTTATGTTAACTTAAAAAAAATTATGATAACCAAACTAAGAAAATGTGTGTTGTGATTCATCAAAAAAATGATCTTGAAGATACAATTTTGGAAAACATAATGAAGCATCCATCTAATGGTAGTAGTAGTTGTCCATCCAACATCAATGTAACCATAGAACAATCATGTCATCATAGTCGATTGGGGGATGTTTAAATATTCAACAATCCAACAATCTTAAATGTTATTAAATTAAAATAAAATTTAGATAAATTAAATAAAAATTAAAATAATAACATAATTAAACATTATGTAGTGATCTCCAATAAAAAATAAAATTTCATGATTAATTATAAATTGATAGTATTAGTCATTATATCTCAATATTTGTCCCACTATAGTTCATTGGGTATCGTTTATCAACGAAATGTTCTATGAAGGGTGGGAAACTAAATTTTACTGAAATTTTTTCAACGAAAAATCTTTACTATACGAAATACTACATTAATTATTTTCAAATATGGTATCTTATGTTTTAGAAATCTAATTTTTTTCATTCAAAATTAGTTCTTAATTATAATGTTAATAATTAAAATGAAATAATTTAATTCATTTAAATGAAAATAATTTATATTAAAAACCCACAATAAAATAGAACTATTCATCTCATAGGTTGATCATTTATATATTCGTTCATTTGTTCAAGAATGAAGTAAAGAGAGAAGAAACAAATCAAAGAAAATAAGTATCTTCAATAGAATGCATAGTTAACGAAAATGGAAATGGATATAAAAAGAAAAAAAAATTAAATTAGGTAAATGATAAGATTAATAAGGAAAAAGGTAGAATAAATAAAAATAATTTGAAAAATAATTGTAAATCCTATGCATGTGAATAAAAATAAGATGAAACTTATGAATATGCAGTCTCAAAAGATAGATTACTAGAAATATTTGTAATGATAGGAAAATTTTTATTGAATAATTGTTAGTGGATGGGGTAGAAAAGAAGGTGTAAAACATTTGAAAATTTTGTATAAATAACATAAAAAAAACAAATATACAAACATATTCAATGGTAGAGGTAGAATAAATAACTAACAGTTGAAGATATTGATAACAGAGTGAATATAAAAATATGGAAATCATAAATCTAATTTCAAATCATCAAACTTATATGAAGCTAAAATGTGAAATCCTAAATTGATGATTAAATGGGAAAGTGAGAGAAAATATGAATGATGAATATGAATATGAATCCAAAAACTAAAATAAAGAAGTATATGGAATAAGGCTACAAAGAGAATGAAAATAGAAGAAATAAATATAAAACCAAATAAAATTGTATAATATAAATTAAAAAATAAATATTGGAATAAATTAATAGTTCATAATACGTGATAATAAAAGATGATGAATTTGAAGAAGAAACAAGAAATAAAATAAGAATAAGTATTTGATATAAATGTTAAAGTATAATTAAAATCAATCTTCAAATAAAAAACAATAATCCAGAAGTATGGGTGTGGGAATAAGTCAAGTATAATTTTAAATGATGCAAAAATGGTGGAAATAGAAGTTATGGAATAATATAAAATACAAAATAAATTAGTAGAGGACCTAAAGATGACATGAAGTACAATAATATATGTGTTAGTTTGATGCAAAAATAAAAATCATAGACTCCGGGAAAAAGAAGAAAATAGATGTATAATAATAAGAAAAACATAAAAATATTATTTAGATGAATACATGAGTCAAAAGGATGAATAAAATACAAAAATGGAAGCACAATATATAAGAGAGAAAAAATAATAATGAAGAAGAATATAATATAAGAGTAAATAAAAAACATTAAAACTACAATGTAAAAGAAAAAACATATATCATTAAAAATATTATAATAAACAGAAAATGGAACCTAAATTAAATATAATCAATAAAGTAGAAAATGAATTTTGAGAAAAAAAATAGAATTGATATCCAATAATAGAATTCGAAAGACAAAATCAAGAAGTATATGAATAAGAAATAATTAAAAATTTAAATAGTAGAAGAGAAAATAAATGATAAAATAAAATTTTATGGTGGAAGCTGGAATAATCAGATGAAAAAAATAACCAGAACTATATCTTGAGTAAAAGCTATTCCAAAGAGTGTAGGCACAATCACTGATAATAATTCATAAGAAATATAAGTCGAATAATTGAATAGAAAAATGTTAAAATAAAAAAACCTATGTAATAACATAAACATTAGATTAAAAACAAAACAAAACCATGGAAGTAAAATTAAAATAAAAAATCACATTACACTGTGTCAAAATATTGAAATGGATGTTTATGTATAATTATTATAATAATTAACTAACACAAAATAATTTTGATGCACAGTTTATTCATATAGATTATAAATAGTTTAAGGTTAATTATCCTATATTTACAGAGAAATGGGAACTCATTTTATTTGTTTTGACACATTTTATATGACTTGTCAAATTAATAATAATCTGACTATAAAATAACACTTTCAATCAAACCATGAAATTATATAGTCAGAATGAAGTGCAGTTGGATTGAAATGATTATAACTGACATAAAGATAATTTTTTTATTTTTTTCGCACTAATGTTACTTTTATTAAATTAATTTTAAACATGGAAATATGGTTTTTAACTTGTTGGTAGGTGTTAAAGAAATATGAAATCACATTTTCAATTATACCGAGTAACACATGAATCAGATTCATGTAATGATGGTTCCTACAGATCCAAAATGACTCATCGATAATTTTTTTGTTCCCATATCAATATGAAGAAATACACTCCATATTCATCAGTTGATGGGTGATGTTTAAGTTATAACAATTAAAAAAATGAAATGATACATTTTATAATACAGAGAAATATAGATTTCATATTAATTTATGTAGATTCCTATAGGTAAAAATTTACTTGAGGAACATTTTAGTATTTTTTTCATAGTAATCCAAACACATTTTCTCAATATTTATTACCTTTTTGTAAATTTTCACTTGCATAATAATGTAAATTTCAAAAAAAATAATTTTTCATATTGATCATTTTACCAATAATTAAAATATTTATTTGGTTTTTACTAATCATAAATTACTTGAAGATAATTTTACATCATTTTTTACCAATCAGAGCTTGTTTTCTATGATTTCACCCATCTTAGGTGACTGATCACATTAATAATGTAATCATTGTCTGAAGACACTTGCAATAATAATATGAAAAATAAGTATCTTGTTGATGGTGGTAGTTCATATAGATGAGAAATGACACAATTATCTCTTATTTATGTTTTCTTCCAATATGTTTTCATTTTATTATATTTTATCAATACATAGATGATTAATCATTTATTAATAAGTGTGAAAATGTTGATATCCTAGATTCAAACATATCATGAAATTCAATAATCATATTATTTTATAGATGATTCTTATAGAACATAAATGACCCATTGATCATTTCAATATTTTTCCACAGGAATTTAATGTCATCCCCATAGTTTGGGCCTCAAAACATTTAATATGTCATTTTAATAAAAATATCTATGTAAACAAGATATATTAGATCTTGCCATAAAATTATAGTGTCAAATTGGTGTGAGAATAATTCTTATAGATCATAAATAATATTTGAATTATTCTACAATGTTCTTATTGTAATTATAAATCATTTTCTTAGTTTTTACCCCTTAACAATAAATTTGATCTCCAAATTCTATTTTTGATCACACTGAAAAATATTGGTGTCAAATTGATGTGTGGATGGTTTATACATATCCGAACTGAATCATAGATCATTTTCCTAATTTTCTTCACCAATCAAATATCATTTTCTCAATTTTATCCCATTTTTTTCAAAAGATTTTAATTGTATGAAGAATAATGTTATGAGAGAGGAACATGCTCATTTAATTTTGAGGAAATGGAACTATTTTTAATACATTTATTCAGTGTTTTAGTGAAAATGATTCCTAAATTAGTTACTGTGTGTGGTGTACAAAACAATTGGGCTTAATAACTCAAAAATATATATTATTTTTCTTCAGTTATATAATTTTCTATAGAATGATAACTCATATTGGATGAAGAACTAAATCTTCACCTATGAAGTGACATATTCTAGAAGTAGTTTTCCCAGACTATTGAAAACCTATGAAATGTAAAACTGAATAACTCTTATGAATAAACATGATTTAAAAAGAATTTAAAATTACTAGAGAGAATATAGGTTTGTGAATAGACTTATTTTTACATTACTTAGAATAGATCATTTGATTTTACCCCTCACTATAAGATGTCTCTAAATAAAAAGTTTCAACAATTCCACATGGTATCCTACTAACTACAGATAAAAAAAATTAACTTCAACTATGTGTTTCATATCAAGATCATCATGGTCACCATCAATCCCCGTATCAGGATCATGTTTCTACTCGATCATAAACCAATGTTCACTAATAACGCATCTGTAACACATGCCCGTTGAATATCAAGCTATTGGAAAGTAATCCTAGAAAACATCATCTAAAATTTGATAAAAACATAAATTGTATTGTTATCTATTAAAACACGGATCAACCAGTGATTATTATGGAAAATTTAAAATAAAGCACCCATTAGTGATAATGTTTATTGTCTTTCCATCATTAGAATAACCAATAATAGATCATAAAATCATAGTTGTGATAGTTTAGTATAAATATTCAACAATCAATCCTCAAAAAGTATTATCTAATAAAATGTCAATTAAGATAAATTTTATTAAAATTAAGTTAAAAATAGAAATAAAAAATATATAATAATCAAAAAATAAAATATTAAAATGAATTTGTAAATGAAAATAAATATTTTTTATATCAATATCCCTTATCACTCATCTTTGACTGATAAAGTGATTTGGAAATCACATTCCCAGGAATGAGTCTCTAATGTTTTTGGAATAATAAATTACTAATTTTTTCTATAAAAATGAATCACCCAATTTAATACTACATGTGAGCATAATTCATAAATATCACAAATGACTCAATGATCATTGTCTCATGTTTCATGTCAATATAAAATCATCTACACATATTTGACCCCTTGATTGGTGATAATTAATTTTACTATGAATATCTATGTGAAATTATATTTTTGATAATATTTATCCATCTTATTATTGTATTGAAATGCTCTTGATTCTTACAAAATAAAAATGATTTAAAGACTATTTTCCTATGTATTCTAGGAAAACTAAACATGTTTTATTTGTTTTGACCCCCCTTTAATTTAATTATGAATACCAATAGACAAATTCAATCATTTAAAAAAACTACCCAGATAAATTGATGCATGGTTATTTCATATAGAACCAAAATAACTATAAAATCATTTTAATAAGTTTTCATGTAAATTTGAGATCTTGTTCATTTTTTGTGACCCCATTTTCTAAGGAGTTTCATAATTTAGGTTGAATAAACTTTGCATGTGGAATGGGTTTTATCTTTATGGAACCTATCATACATAAATTCTATAATAAAGGCATCGGTCTTATGTTTCCATTCTTTGTGTTCTATCTTCATCCTTGAGAAACTTAGTTTGATCATTCTCGCCTGATTAATTATATATTCCTTAAATATTGTTGATTTCTATTGATATATTTATTCCACTAAAAATCAATAAATGAATTCCATTTTTAGATCTATTTTTCCATTATATAGGCCTCCATCACTATCCATTTCATTAAATATAGGTAATATTATGCGCTATACAACTGGGATAAATATATCACTCATATTTATACTATTTTTTAGATAAAATACTATCACAACAAACTTTTAATTGTTTGAATTCATATTTTCTGCTTCTTATTCAAATTGATAGACCCATTTATTTTTCAATTCTCCTTCAACTAAATGGTAAATTGTTTCCTCTTATTTTTTGTTGACATACAAGGATTCCATATCCTCATTAATTTCTAACTACCACAGTTCCAAATTTCTAATAATTTCATCATATTCTATACTCTTGATTTACCCACCGTTAATAACAACTAATAAAATAACATCACTTTTGAGCCATTTCATTGGTATTATAGTTTTGGTAGACTACTTAAAACTACCCTAAGGCCCCTCACCATATGATACTGCATCTTTTGAAACACTCCCCTTATATTACATAGACCTAAAGTTTTTTGGTATATTTATATCTTTAAATACCTTGAAAAAATAACATTTATATTTTGGGCTCTCTTGAAATTATAGAACATGAGTGTATCTTGAAATAACCATAATTTAAACAGATCTATTACAATAATCAATTTTACGCACTATTAATTATTCTTTTTTAGTTAAATATTATTTAATGTTATAATACATCCACAAGATATTCTCATTGAGATGAATATTTTTGATTCTAATAACCTTCCATAAGTCATGCATAAAGACTCAGAAAAGAAAATTTTAAATTCCAAAATGAAAAAAGAAGAAATCCCAATAATTAGACTCTAGGTTGTACATTATAATCTATATTGTTATTAAAAATTATTCAGAATAGATTAAGTTAACATATATTGACAAATTTTCCATTCCATAGTTCCTATGGAATCTTTTTCCCCAACAGTACAGAATTACTCAGATTCACTTGTTATAACCCATGGTAACATGCTTCCAACTTGAATTACTTTCTAAAACAATAATTATGTGTGAAGATAATGGTCCATTATTCAGAATCTAATTCATCTTCTATGTCATACTATTTTGTTCTATTAATCCACAAACCATATTCTCAAATGAATTACTCTAATCAAATAAAATCATCCTTACCACTTAGTCTTATACTAACACACATTATCATAACATAAGATTTTTGTCTTTATCCCACTCTCTATTCCCACCATGGATCTCTATCTAAAAACTATTCAGAAAGAATTTAAATTTTGATTAAGAAATAACACCCACACATTCTTTATAACATTGTTAACAATTTAAAAATATTACAATGACCCACCATTAGAATGACCAAATATTGACATCAAGATATATATATGAACTAGATAATCATCTGATTCATTGACATTGTAACTTATGTAATAAATGACATATTGTTTTGATTCCAAAGGAAAATTTTCACATGTTTTTTCACACAGTGAGATTTATTTTAATCAGTACATTTTTAACTAGAAATAGCATCTCTATCTCACCCATGTGACCATGATATCACACCATAACATAATAGTTTTTTATATTATGTTTTTGACACGTATTGTTCCCTATAATATTTAGATAATGTAAATTGTTCCATATTTCATTCTTTTGACCATCAACATGGATCTCCATGTGATCTTACACACACCTACTGAGAAAAATGTACATAATCATACGACATCCTAATACACTACCAAAATTATATTCTTCCAATATCAGGGAGTGTTTCACACCCCTTGGAGTCATTAAAATAATCTAAATGATGTTCAGAAATTCACATCAACCTTTTATGAGAATTTAATGTTCTTCATTTTCTGAGATATGAACTCTTCCAAACCATATAGAAATATTGTTTGTCATGATTCCTATATGAGATTTTGAGAGAAATGATTCCTTATAATCAATGACCATTGATTCCAATAGACCATTGATTTATAGTAACAAAGTGCACTGATTCGTTGATAGGGTATTTAATTAAAAAAAGAATGGAATTTACATGGTTTGAACATAGTATTATTTTAAGAGGTTTCACAAATATTTTACTATTAATAAGATAAGCATACAAAAAATTTATAATTAAGAGAGTTGTATTCAAAACTAACGATCAAGTGACCCATTCCCATTAAATTGAAAATGAATTATTCTAGTCCATCAATTTTCACCATCTTGTTACCATTGTGAACCCTTAAAAACATCATGTAAGTGAAATCCAATATGAAAATCCCATAAAAATGAAAATTTATTGCCTCAAAATAACCTAATATTATATTTTATACCCTTATCCTTATGAATGATGGATATGTTACTTTTTTATTAACCAATTATCACAATTTTTGTGAATAACTTGTTCCATAGTAGCTTTTGAGACCTTTCCTTCCTAAATTAAATGTTATGGAAGACAAAAGGGTCAATTAATGCATTCGTAACTAAACATTTTACATGATGTATTGTATACTCCATAGAATTCCTAAATAAATCAATTTCAAATATTTTAAAAATGAAATTAATTTTATACATCATTTAAAATTATCTTATTAATAGAAAATATAATGACTTTCTAAGAAGAAAAATGGATTTTTCTGGAATTGGGGATATTACAAAGAAGAACAATATCCTAAAATAAAAAAAGTATATTTAGATCCACTCTATGATTGACCCACTCATGAGGGATAAATTTATCAATCTCATATGTATTTATAGTGGGTAGAAAATAAACGTCCAATCCCAAGCATCATTTTTTTCACTTGGGTTGGGAGGGAGAATAAATCACAACTCCTTCTCTAATATGGGAAGTATAAAAATATCATATTCCTATGAAATGGTTATTTTTAATGTGATAAACTCAGTAACAATAATAATAATAATAATAATAATAATAAAATGATAGAACACAATCATAGGAACCACTCAAATAAGTACCTAATACTGGGTCTTACATTAGTCTAATTTAATAATAGAAATAACAGATTGATGGAAATATGGGTTACAAATCAAAACCAAAAAACCCACACCCACAATCCCCTGAGAATTATTGATATAGAACTCACCCATTCCTAGTTTCAAACAAATATCTTCATTATTTTAATGACCAATTTTGATGGACCATTTTTTCTATAAATTCAAAAGGTGAAATATTTCACACATTTATTTTTGATCCATCAACACAAATAGTATAAGCCTCTCTTAACATTAACATCCACCTAGATCTGTAGTCTAATATCACATTTTTCACTCATTAAACAATCACATATACCCATAAAAATGATTGCAATTTCATTCGAGAGGTCCCACATCAAACTTATCAAGAATCAAGCGATCATTTATAAGCCCCGAATCCTCCATGATTCCCTAAATTGATCATAAATATTTGAAATTATCATTGAACTAAATGAAAGTACTATTTTCCACAGCAACCAAACATGGAATAAATATTTCACAAGAAATATCTAAAAGAGTCTATCATGGGGTTTGAACCCCTGGCCTAATATGGTGTATTGATGACCTAGAAACTACAATATGGTCTTAATAACCCAATGATAGTAAAAAAATTACAATAATGGTAAATTAAATTTTTGTTCATTCATCTATAGTTACACTTTTACTCATGTACCTTTAAAATTAAATATCCTAATGTCTTAATAATCATTTATATATATTTAATTTAATCAATCTACCAAAATCATGATGAATTTTTGATAAATTTATGAATTTTTTGTCACTTTTATGAATCAAAAAATTAATTAACAACCAAATTTTATAATCATGAATATCTACTTATCATTGAGGTTGGATAAAAACATTATATTTTTTGATTTATCTTAATAATATTAGTAAACGTTATTCAATAATTTGATTTGAAATAAGTAAAATTATATCATTACTCGTTCATTTTATTATAAATAATATTGATGATGAAGATATTTCTTCACATATATAGTATATATCACTCTTAATGTTCTTTTCTGGGAGTACTGTTTATATTTTATTTTTTGTCATTGTAAACTAATAAAATAAAATGTATAACCTCAATGGTTTCTAAAATTTATTCATAGGTACACCTGTCACAATTACTATGTGTGATAAAAATTGAAAATGAAATATTAGATAAATATAAATATAATTTATTATTTAATTATGGCCACAAATGAAAAATGAAAAAAACACATTTTTATGTAATTATAAATCATTAATGTTTTATTATAAAAAAAATATACTAAAACCCTTAAATAAAAATTTAATATAAAATTAGAAATTAATATGTCAACTTGTGGGTGATATATATATATTAATTAATGAAAAAAAATTAATGTTTTAATGAGGAGAATCCTCCTCCCACCTATCCATGACAGTTTCAAATACTCCACTCATATGTCATCCAATGATGGAACAGTTCTACACATCATTGTTTTTCCCCAAATTTCTCTATATTTATCTATCTAGTGTCAGAAATGATTTTGCTGTCGTTTGGTCCTCTTATCAACCAATTATTACATCATTACACATTGGTTCTTCCTCATAGAGTGAATCAATTTGTTATTCTATTATACTTTAACTCACTTAGACTAAAAAATCCTAGTGGAATCATTATTATATTGATCCCCTTGGAGGCATGGTTATCTATCCCAATAAACTCCTTAATTAATTATCATTTATTGGTGTTACCCTTGTCTTTCATTGGTATTTATTATCCATTCACTTAATTAGTAAAGATTACAATTTAGTGTTTTTAAAAAAATTTATGATGATCCATATTTAGGAAATATGCTGATTTTAAATAAGTACCACTATTCATAAAACCCAAGAAATCAATTTGCCTTCCTGTCATTAATGTATCATCCATATTTTTTCTCGTGAGTCATTATTTATCAGTCACTCTCTCCTAACACCCTAACTCTACTTCACACATTTAAAAGAACACACTCTCTATATCCATCTATATCATTCACCAAGGCCACCCCTAGATTGGTACCATCACATTATGTACTATACATAATTCCAATGTCACCATGAAACCCATTGAAGAAAATAAATATAACAAGCCTATTCTCAATAACATCAATCATTATCCTGAAACTGACAATATCTCTAACAAGAAGTATAAAAACCCCTCTTTGTTTATGAAAAGTTTAAAATATTCAATATGACCATAACTTATTTCCCAATCCTATATAGTATATTTAATTATATTATAATGAAATCTACCAATATCAAGTATAGTGATCCTTATATAGACCCACATAAGGATACTATTCATCCCAAACTAAACTATCTCATTATCTACATCAATGACATATGGGATGAAAAATAGAGAAATACATAGGTACGGTATAGAGAACACTAATATTTCACCAATTTATTTTTCAATTAAGATGGAGGATGGGAACTAGTAAGTGTTTTGTAAATATATATGTATTTTTTCAACTTTTATGTTATAAATCATAATTAAAATTATTTTAATTTGTAAAAAATATCTTGTTCCAATATATATATTTCAATATCCTTAATTATTTGGTTTCTATGTATTTAATTTAGTATTTTGACTACATATCCAGTTAGAAAAATTTGATTACATTTTATTTAAGTTGAGGTTATATAAACTATAGAGATATAAACTATTTTCAATGTTCCTTTGATAATTATTCTACAACCTAATCTATCATGAGCTAGATCAATACTCATTAGTGTATTTGATATGGGTGTTCTTTGTCGATCTATTAAAAAAATTATAATAAAGCATCCTTTTATCATTTAATTATAAAAAATATTGCCACTTATATTTTGAATGAATTATATTCGTTTATCTAAGAATCATGTTCTATGTGGTTATATAAAAAACATATGGTTAATGATAAAAACAGTTTTATTTTTTATAGATCCTCCATCAAATTTAAGTCTATTTTTCAGTATTCTAGTTGGTTGTATCTTCAAATCCATTCATGTAATTTTGCGAGGAACTTTTCAATTCCATAGGATGAAAATATTTGTAGGACTATTTTGAATCAGAATTTAAGATTGAAGTCCATTGAACCTATCCCACCACTTTATAACTAATTTACTTAAATTTGGGTGATTACACAAACTAATCCAAAACGATTTTTTTCATATTTTTTAGTATAACACATTTCATGGAATCATGGTTGGCTATTTACTAGTTTATTTATGTCTGATTTGGTAGAAACTTTTATTTAAAAAAGTATGAAATGATAAGTGAGTTTTTTAACAATTAAAAAAACCTTTTAGCATAATTTCTTGAACAAAACCAATAAAATGGGGGATGGAAAATTATATTTTCTAGATTAATAAATTATAGATAAAAAGGATTATTTTATTCATGGGGTATTAAATTTTTTGATGGTTCTATTTAAAATTTTCATTTTCTTCTAGATCTATTAAATCAATTTTCAAATATTATCCATTTTCTAATATTTCAAATTTTCAGAGAAAGATAAAAATGGATGTGTCCATGGATATTTTAGGTGATATTAAATCTTTTTAATCCATGTAATGAAAATAACCAAACATAGGCAATAAAAAACCAGATGAAAAATGTATTTTTAATTCTTTTACATGTCTCATAAAACAAAAATCTAATTACTAATCTATATAAATGGACACTTTTCCTTTGTGAGTATAAATTTTTTCCATCAATGTAGGGACATATTCTAATATTTTTTTCATTTAAAATTATTATTTTTCAGGATAAATAATTATGTATTTTCTTTCAAAAAATTTATTCCCCCACTTTAAATTGAAATGATAATTTTAAATTATGATATTAAAAACTTTTATAGAGAGAATGTGTTTATCAAAAACACACTTTGTTCTCCAAATTCTCCATAGACCACGATTCTATATACATAATTATTATTAAAATGAATGATCGTATCTTTCATGATAACTAACTAAATATGAATAGTGTTTGATAATTTTTTCATGTCATAAACCTTTATTGGGAGCATGATCAGTTTATTACATGTGTGAGTTATAGGGGTTAGTGGGAAGTGGGAATAGTCAGGTAATATGAAATTATTGGGAGGGGAGAGGGGTATAGATAGGGGAATGAGGTGATGATTAGGGAGAGGGAGGGATAGATATGGGATATGGTAGAGGAAAAGAGGGGGAGTGGATCAGAAGTATGATGAGTGTGGGGATGATGGAAATACGAGGTGGAGAGTTATAGGTAAAGTGATAGGGGAGGGAGACGTTGATGGAGTGGGATATAGAGAGAGAGGGTGATATATATATATAGATGTAGAGAAAGATATAGAGATAGGTTGGGTAGAAAAGAGTATGATTGATAAAGAGAGAGGTGTATGGGTAAAGAGAGAGTTACTGTAGAAGAGGGGGAGTTATATATGTGAAGTTGTTGAAGGAGGGTTCTAGTGAGAATTGTGGGTAGAAAGAATGGTGTCGAGGGTAACATATAGTGTAAGATGAGTGGTGGAGGATGGGAGGATAGAGAGAGGAGGGAGATGGGGTGAGAGATGGAGGAAAAAATAGGGGAGGGGAGGATATTGATTGGGGTACTAGGGTGTTTTGAAGATAGAAATATAGGTAGGGGTTGAGGGGGAAATGGGAGGTATATATAGTGTGAGATGTAGTAGGGTCAAGAGAGATAGATATAGAGGGATTTATTTAATGAAAATAAATGGGGTGTGGGGATTGTGATAGATAGAGTGAGTGTGGTGTGAGGTACTTAATGGGAGGATGGGTCATGTGTGTTAAATAGAGGGGGAGTGGGAAATGGAAAAATAGTGGGGGTGTAGTGATAGAGAGTAGGGGAGATATAGTGTAGGTGGAGAGAGAGGGGGATAAATGGGATGAGAGGATGTAGTGATGTTGTATGGTGTAGAATGAGAATTGTGGAAATGTATAGAGAGATAGGTGGAGTGGTTGATGTGAATAGAGAGGTGGAGGAGGTAATGGTTGTAGGATGAGGGATATTGTGTGATAGAGGGAGATAGGTGGATGCAGTGATGGGGAGAGGAAGAGTGTTAGAGAGAGGAAGATGAGGAAGGTGATGGAGTGTTTGTGGAGGGGATGGGAAGAGTGATAAAGAGTTGTAGGGGATATTTAGGTAGTCTAGGGTGTGTGGATGGGTGAGGTAGGGAGAAATTTTGGGAGAGTGGGTAGAGGTGGGAGGGGATAGTGGGATTGAGGGTGAGAACGATAGGTGGAGGGGTTGATGGGGATAGGTTGGTGTAATTTATGAGGGAGGGAGGAAGATTGGGAGGGGTGGTATGGAGATAGATATATATGGAGGGAGATGTATTGGATGAGGGTTAGAGGAAGAGGAGTAGAGAGTGGCGGAGGGGAGCGAAATAGAATGAAGATAGAGGGGGATCAATAGCTTGTGGTGGGGGAGAGTGGGAGGGGTAAGGAAAGGGAGAGAGTGGGGGCTATTGTGGGGAAATAGGTGGATGGGGTTAGTGTATGAGAAATATGAAGCGGGATAGAGGTGGGATAGAAATTTGGTTGTGAATGAGGGAAGGAGGAAGAGGGAGAGAGTGACATAGTGAGTTAGGTGGTGTGGTGATAAAGATAGTATTAGGGGATGTTGATGGTAAGGGGGAGGGGGAATTTAGTATAGTTAGGGAAATAGGGTGAGATATAGGGTTTATTGGTTAGAGGGAGTTGGTTAGGGTGTTGAAAAGGGATAGAGTGAGGGAACATTGGTTTGGAGTCGAGTGAGGGACTTGGAGGGGACGATTGGGGTAGTGTAAGATTGGGAGGTTTGATGATGAATGAGTTACAGAGTTTTTGGAGAGAGTGACGTAGTAGAAATTAAGGGGTATAGATAGAGGTATAGGTGAATATGGATAGAGGAGTGATAAAGAGATCGGTGTATATGTTAGGGCGGAGATGAATAGTTGAGGGAAATTGTGCATGGTCATAATGGAATATTTATAGGGTTAGATAAAGGGAGTATCACTGAGAAGGGGAGAGTGGGTGGGGAAGATGGAGTGGGATATAAAGAGATGGGGGTGAGGCAGAGATTGAGGAATTTCTGGGTGATATGGGGAGATAAATAGTTGGATGGGTGGGGGATAATATAATAGGGATAGGGGATGAAAATGTGATATTTTATGGGGTTAGGGGATGGAAATAGGAGGAGGGTGAGGGAGTGAGGGAAGAGAAGTAGATAAATATGGAACACATAACAAGATTGGTGGAGTGGTTGAAGGAGACAGTTAGGATGTGAGGGAGTATGTCCTATTAGCAGTGGATGTGATTTATAATGGTGGAGGGGTGATGGAGAAAGGAATTGGAATAGATGGGGTATAATTATTAGTATAGGGGTGAAAGGGAAGATGGGGTAGGGTGAGGGAGAAATGGTAGAGGGGGTGGTGGTGAGCGATAGAGGTGGAGGGGGTGAGGGAGAGAGGAAGATGGAGATATTGGGGGAATTTAGAGTGGTGGAGGGGGTGAAAGGGTGGGGAGTTGGGGGAGGGTGAAGAAGCTAAGGGGGAGTGGTAGAGCATGTGTGTGAGGGAGTACGGTTTTAAGGGTATATGGGTATTATGAGGGGATATGAAAAGTATCAATTGAGGCTTATGGGGATAGGGCAGGAGTGAGCAAGTTGTAGAGGGTGAGGGGGATATGGGGAGGGGTTTGAGGGAGAGGGATTGAGATGGGGGAGAATGAAAGTGGTGGATGGGGTGAGTTTGAGAGGAATAGGGAGGGGGATTGCAATAGAGGTGTAGGGATAGAGTGGGAGAGGGATAATATGGTAGAATAAGAGGGAGAGGGTATGGGGATGATAAGGGAAGGAGAGATGAAATGAAAGACGGAAATGGATATTTGGGTGATAGGGGTGAGAGAGGTTGAGAGAAGTGAAGGGAGAGATATTGGTAGCAGAAGTGAGAGGGTGTGGGTTGAATGGGAGATGTAGCGGGAGAGAGGGGTATATGTATATTGGAAGATGGAGTGATGGGGAAAATAATTTTGGGAAATCAAGGGAGTGGGGTGAGTAAGAGAGGATAGGGGAGATGAGGGGGAGATGAGGAGGAAGAGTGCAAGGGATTGTAGGTAGTACGGGTGGGGGTCGAGGTGGAGTAGTTGATGATGCATAGAGGAAGAGGGAGTTGTGAAAGAGATAGAGGTTGAGAAGATTAGGGGGAGAAAAATAGTGTCAGGTATTGGGAGTGAGAGGGGTGGGGGAGAGGAAAAGTGGGAGAGATGAACTAGTTCGGGGAGTGAGAGAGGCAATGTGGGTTAGTGGTAGGTGAACATGGAGAATTTTGGGGAGTGTGGGATAGTGGGTAGAGAAATAGGGGTAGGTTATGTGAGTGTGGGTTAAGGTGGAGTGATTGAGGGAGATGAGATGAGAGGATGGGGAAGGGGATAGTGTAAGGGAGAAATGATGATATGGGGGAGTGATAGAGATAGATAAGGTGATGGGTAGAGGAAGAAAGAGAGGACGTGGGAGTAGGGGTCAGAGGGAGAGTTGGAGGGGGTGGGTGGAATGTCATAGATTTGGGGGGTTGTGAGAGAGGTGGATGGGATAATGGTGAGAGGTAGAGATGGATTTTGAGGGAAGGAGGGTGGAGGGTGAGAGGAATATGGTGAGAGAGTGAAAGTGAGAGGGGGATTGGGTGAGGAGAAGGGAGAGAATGGGGGAGGGGCGGACGGAGGTGTAGTGGGAGATGGGTTGAGAGAGACAGGTCAAGAGATATGAGGGGTAGAGGAAGTGGGAGAGAATAATAGAATATGGTGAGAGGTGGTGTGGGATAGTGAGAATGGAATAGGGGATTAGAGAGAAAGTAATATGTGGAGAGGTGGATAACGAGAGAGGTATAGGGGGTTGTGAGAGAAGAAGAGGGAGAGGTTGAGG
This sequence comes from Viscum album, assembly GCA_963277665.1. NCBI lineage: Eukaryota > Viridiplantae > Streptophyta > Magnoliopsida > Santalales > Viscaceae > Viscum > Viscum album. The sequence goes on from OY728127.1 coordinate 927,388,002, forward strand.
GATCATAGATGGGGAGAGAGGGGAGGGGGAGGGGAGAGGATAAGGGGGTGCATGATAGGTGAATGGATGATGGAGTCTTGGTCAGTGAATGATGGGGAGGGGGAGGGAGTAGGGGATGATATTAAAAGGAATAGGTTGTGGTGGAAGCAAAAATATAATAAGGGGGAGTGGAATAGAGGATCAGTGAGGGATCAATAGTCAAGGAAGGGGAGAGGAAGGGATACAGTAAGGTAGTGGGGGGAGGAGGGGATTGAAAAGGGAGAGGGAGTATGAGAGATAGTGGAGTGTTGAGGAAGGGGTGATGGTGAGTGAGTGGGGTGTGGTTGATGGGTGACCAAAAAGTCAGTGGTTGGTGTAAAATATATTAATTTATTTTTCCTATATCATAATAGTGGTTATCTTGGGGCACCTAACATGTGGAGATATTGACTTCAAGCACCCACAATTCCAATTTCATGTCATAATATACTAACTAAAATAATTATATTTTGGTAATTATATTTACTAAAAACATGAATTAATAATGTATAGGTGTTTCATGAAAAATGAGTGAATATAAAATAATGTTAGACAGAAAGGAGATCCTCATTGGATAACATCCAGAGTGAACCATCATTTTCTATCTATTAGTTTCAAATTTTCTTATTTTACATACACCATCATATGGGTGAAAATACCCTTCATCCTATAATTGTAATATATGGTGAACTCATCTATCACCATGTATACCAAACATCAACCACCTCAATCAGGGGAAAATTATGCAATGGAACGATCTGATCCTATAGTGGAAAATGGGACACAAATGAGCCTTTCGTAGTATGTTCCTAAATAAAATACATTAAATAAAATAAGAAACATTTATAATGAATTTCCAATGACATTGGTTCATAGAAGATTCATCTCCATGGATATTCCATGGGTAAATTACACATGATAATTTGTATTAGATATCACAGTTCAAAATAATACCGTACAATCACAAAAGATAAAAATGATAAAATGCAAGGAATAAGAACACTAATATATATTACAAATTTAAAATAAAACTAAAAACAATGAAAAAAGAAAAATAATAAAATGACCTCCTTGAATGAAACCCCCTTGAAATAAGGAGGAGGATACCTTTTTATTGGCCAATGTGGGGTTCATTTTCACTCTATATTTCTCTTCAGAATGTTTTCACATTGTAGTTATAAGAAACATCTGAATATGTTAATGTTGTACTAAGAAAATTTCATCTCCATTATCGTTTTTTAGTGTTTAAAAAATGTAATATTAGTTTCATAGGTTAATTTTAATTTATAATATATTTACAAAAATAATTTTTTTTCCTAACTGACTATACATGTTCTATAACTCTAGTTTTCCGTGGACTTATGACCTTGATATCAATAGAATCACATGGGGAATCCATTTTAAAAAAAAATTCATTCAGATGTTCTCTTTTCTCACATGGAATATATTTTTAATTATTATTGTACTTTTTGATACATATTCCTATATTCCAAATTCTCTAGATTTGGGCAGAGAATCCATGATTCAAACTGTGAGGTTATTTTGGGCCTCAAAATTTTGGATTTTGATTTTGGTATTATGTAATAAAATGAATCCAAAAGACCATAAAATACTAATAAAATTATTTATTCAAAATTTATCCTTTTATTTAATGTCATGAATGAATTAAAAATTGGACATGAAGTATATAAAATCCCATAATAAATCAATTTTCACAGCAATGTTAAAAATATTTCTAAAACGTAAATATGTAATAATTTCTATTAAAAGAAAACAATAGTGGGTTAGTAATAATTTATTTATAGATTCAAATTATATAAAATATTATATCTAGTAAATATCCCACACATTAACATTTCACATATATGTAATCATTTAATACCAATGTCAAAAGAAACATCCAAAATAATAATAGACAATACTACTCAATTTTTATATCTAAGGAAATATCATGCCCCACATGTGTAAAATATTAAAATTTCCCCAAAAAATTAAAAAAATACATCATGTTCATTAAAATCCTCATATTAATGTCATTCCTAACACCTAGTAAATTTATCCTTCTTCTCTCAATGATTTTGATGGTACATAGTTTTTCTAAATCTCAAGAACATGGGTGATCTATGTAGACTTGATATACCCTTAGTATCTCCACTTCACATAGTCAAAATTATGTCTATAATGAGGTATTTTTCATGGGAAATTCTATTGTTGTGGTTTGGTATTTTTTACACTTAAAAACATCATAGGAATATTGTGGAGGATTAAACCATAAATTTATGTAAATGCATGAAAATAGTTCTTCTAATGAATGGTTTTATCCTCAATATTCATGAATATAAATAACCTCTAAATCCTCATGTAATTTTTGGGTCGTTAACACATTTAATTTTAGCATAAAAATTAAGTTATATCCCTTTTCCCCAATTTTAATCATTGTTTCAACTTGAATTTGAATATAGAAATTCACATTAAACATTTTTAAGAAAAAATGAGGATTCATTTTATTTCCAATATTTGATGAACTCATAAATCATCATTCTTATGATATTTTATTCATATACACATATCTATCATGAATTTTCTTCCCACAAGGAAAAAATAAATATGGAAAAACATTGTTTTAATTTCATCTCAAAAATATTATCTAGGAAAGAAAAACATTGTTCATATTTTCCCTCCTCCATAAATGAGTTCAACAATAACAATTCATTTAAATTATATAGAAGGATGTGAAGGAATAAATAACTTGTAAATAGGTTGACTAAAAATTAATTTATTGGATGCAATGGGATCAATAAATTTTATATTGAAATATTTGACAAAATGATATTTTAATATAGAAAAGGAATTCAATGATTTTTTCAATAATACATAAAATATTCTGTGAACTCTAACTTCTTTGAAAAGGAAATTAATGGAATGTTATACTTTGGAAAAATGTATCAATGTTCTACTAAAAATGGAAATTTAATGAAGAGTTAAAGAGGATTGAAAACCTCTCATACTGAGAGTGAATTTAATTTTGGATAGTATTAGTGTACATGAGTTACAGAATCAGTCAGAATTCATCAAATGTATTGATTATTAACCCATAAAAGTTATATTGAAAATATAATTTAAATCCTAAAATAATAAAATCATTAAATTTAGAAAAAACACTATGATTTTTTTAATTTTCCAAAAATTATTGATTTATTTTATGAATCCTAAAAACATCTGAAGAATTAATAATTTAAAAAATGATGAAAAAATTGTTTCGATGGAATAAAATTATTAATATTTTTTGAAATTCTACCCCCACATATATTCTAATTACGACACTATTTTTTCTTTATATCAGATAAAGATTGTTTTTCATGCTGAATTTTAGTTGTGGAAAAAAATCAATATAGAGGCAAGATCGAGATTATTTTTCATTTATAGCCATGAGATATTCTCCTAGCTGCTACCACTTCGAAATTCAATGAATGAAGGAATAAAATTAAAATATAATAAAAATAATGAAAAATAAAGTTGAAGGGGGAGGAAAAGAGGTAAATCTTGGTTTAAACCCACCAAGAATGAGCTATGTTTTTTATACCCTTAGTTATGTAGTCGTAAAAGTTTATCCCAAATAATAAGTTTGATGTGGTTTCATTGAGATGATCCACAACATGTGGAGTTTCATAATGTCCACGGATCAACACCATGAATGGAGTTCTCCAAAGAAGATAAAGAAATCAAAAACCCAAAGAAAGAATAAATTGATAATTTGAGGCCCATAGTGGGAATGTGAAGAAGATATGGGTTATCATTTTTGGTATATATGGTGTCCTATTCCATATGATATGAATGTTTCTATAGAGGAAATAGTCCTAAAAACACATATTTATCCATCTATTATTCATCCACCAGTAACTATATAATCTCATCGTTAACATATAGGTCTAGCTTAGTTGTGGATGTTATATAAACAAAATTGACAATGATTTCAATGATAAAAATAATTTAAATATAATTATGAAAATGTATAATGAAAATATTTTTCATCCCTTTCAAGTATAAAATCATGATAATTGTGATGCTATGGAATGACAATTGGAAACTCAATCTCAATACATGAATATTTATAATATTCATTCATATATATGTACTGGTAGAGAGGTGATGATTTTTTATTATCATGAATGAAAATATTATGAAATAAGTTTTCTATACCAACGTGGTTCCAGTATTCTTGTAAAAAAATTTGATCTCCCATTATTGAGTCGAAAAACTTGTGTTCATCAAATACATCCTCAATAATGGTTTACTATGAGATAATATTAATAATTACCTTATTATTTATAACTCATAATGTTTATTATTTTTAACATAAAAATGATCGATGAAATTTCTTCCTCCACTCATTGTGGTTCTGATTTTGGTTTGTATATGCATGAATAGACATATTCAATTATCCACTCTATTTTTCATTCAAAATTTTCAATTTCTCTCTAATTCCTTGAAATTATACCTCATTACCGTTGTGAACTTCTTCTTAAACCTTGGAGTTGTTATTAAATTTGAAACAACCATAATTTAAATAAAAAATATAGAGTTAAATTTATTTAATTTTTAAATAAAAATCTATTTATAAATTTTTGAATAAATTTTTTGAGTAAAGACCACCATGCTCCCAAGAAACAATCCCATTTTAGTACACATATATCTTAGGGAATAGAAAAAAACAATTAATTTATCTTTCCTAGTTTAACACAATTACATAATGGGTTCGTCTCACAAGGTGAATTTTTCACAATCATGAGCCCACTATTCATAATTGAAATAAAAAAATTACTTATGAAAAACAATTATTATTTTTTATATAGAATGTAAAATTAAAATTTAATAATCTAAATGAGATGAAAACATAATGAATGTTGACCAAAAAATGTTATATAAAAAGGTGATCCCTACAGTAGAATAGGCATAGTGAACATTAATCATCTTATAATTCGATTCATATCTACTTATTGATAAAAAACCAAAATTTGTTCAAAAATCCTCTTCTAACCATGTTTTAAATATAAGATGATATCAATGATAACCAAGAATACCACAAATCAACTTTCTCAATTGAAGGTAAATAAAATACAATAAAAAGTTATGCCTCCGCAAGAATGTTGAGTCACAACGGGGACTTTACCACTATGGTATATATCATCCTAAATCAAAGAAAATATGAATCATTAATTATAAATGTACATATATTTCTTTAAAACAAATTTATCCCTTGAGTATATTCCTCATTTCAGTTACTCATGATCATGAGTATTAGAGATCACATAAGAAAACTACACGAAGTAAAAACAAAAGAAAAAATGGAAGAATAGACGAACAAAAATAAGAAAATATATTAAAATTCACAATAAAATTAAATCATTATAGAAATTTCAAAACAACAAAAAATTCCCTACTTTAATTCTAAAACATTAAAATAAATACTAGGATAACTTTTTATAAGAAAGAGAGTGTCTTATTTTCACTCCATATATAAACTTTGAATGTTTTCACATGGACATAATAATAATTTTCAAAATAATAAAAAAAAATTCTTCTGTATTTTTGTCCATAATATCTTCTCTAGGATACTATCAAATTTTAAATTATTTTTGCACATTGATCATATTTTATAATGTATTAACACGAAAAATTAAATATGATGACTCTTTATATTCATCATATATTATTTCCCTTGTATTTATGGAATTTATATTTATTGTATCACATTGTTCCAAAACAATTAAATATGAATCTTCAGAAATTTTATTTCCTTATGTTACTATTTAATACAATAGTGCATATACATTTTCATAATTGTGAACATCTTAAAAATTCTCCAAATTATGGTACATGTTCCAATGAATGGGTTGTGAGAATCATTTTGGATTGAAAATGTTGGATTTATATATTTTTCTATTTTAATGATATAATTCCAAATAAAATAGAATCATTAAAATTTTAATTTATCAATTTGGACCACAGTAAAGAATATTGTAGCGAATTTACTAAATGAACAAGAAATAATTAAAAATAAAAAATTAATACATTTGTACAACTATGATGATTTTTTTTTAAACATTATAATGTAATAGTTTCCTATAAAATTAGTATGCAGTGATATAAGTAATTGAATTTCAGTGTAATATTATCGAAAATATCGGCACTTATAAGGGGGTTAGGGGGAGTGGAATATTGAGAGAGGGAGGGATAATGATAGATATAGAGAGGGTGAGTGTTTGAGGGATAGGGAGAAGGGCTGGGGAATATAGGGATAGGGTGATGGAGATGGAGTAGGGAAATAGGGGGAGGAGGTGTTGAAAAGGGAGAGACTGAGTGAGTGTGGGACATTGAGAGAGGTGAGGTGGAGATGAAGAAGGGGGAGAAAGGGAGAGGGGCCATTGGGGGGGTTGATATGTGGAGGGTGTGAGGGGGGATGACAGGATGGTGAGGGATTTTTAGTGTAGGGGAGAGGATGAGGAATATTGGGAAAGTGATAGTGGTTATAAGGGTGAGGAAAATGGGGAGAGTTATAGAAAAGGGCATAGAGGGGGGAGGGGGACATAGATATTGAGGGTGATATGTGGAGAGGAAGAGGGAGGAATAGAGGAAGTGGTGGTTAGGGATGAAAAGAGAGTTTTTGGAGGTGAGAGAGAGAGATATAGGAATATGGAGAGGGATGGAGAGCGATTGGATGCAAGAGGTGAAGGGGAGAGGAATAGTTAGATTCTGAGGGGTCTAGGTAGGAAGGGGAGGCAATGATTTTGTGGGAGAGGGGTGAGAAAGGGAGCTAAATAGTTATATGGCTAGTGGGATGTAGTGTTGGGGTGAGGAAGAGGGATAGAGGTAGAGGGGTGAGGGTTGGGAATTTAGAGGTGTAGGTTGTGGGAGGTGGGGTTGGGGATAGGAATATTATGAGGGAGTGGGGGTAATATGGGAGTGTAAGGGGAGATTAAGTGGTTAAGGTAGTTTGGGTATAATGGGAGAGAGGGGGTTATAAGGGTGATGGGGTGAAAATGAGAGAATAATGGTGAAGAGAGGAGTGGGATAATAGATGGTGGGATAATATTACACCTCTAGTTTGAATGAATTAAAACTTTATTTTATATCTTGTACTTCACTAAATCAAACATTCCATTCATATAGAACCTACTTGTTGTTCATTACACACAGCACCAACATGGCGTACAATACAAACAATAGAGAGCATCCACGAAACATCTCTTATTGTTATTGTTATTATTATTATTATCTAAATGAGATAATTATAACCTATCTATTAAATATAGTTTTATGAATATTAATAACTAATTTTCAGACATTGATAATTAAATATATGATTCTTGGTAAATTTCTCCTATGTATAAAAATATGGTTTTCTCGAATAGGCCACTTTTAATGTACCTATAATAATGATAATTTTAGAAACTCATGGAAATTGATCTAGGTAAATTAAACCTCATTTTATTCTATAATATTGAAATTATCTTATGGTAAGGATTTTGTATTTTCCTAAAAAGCTTCAATTTTTGATAAATAGTGAAAATAGTACATATTAGTTAAAACCCAACTTTTTCATTTAAATAATTATATTTAAAAATTAATTTACTTTAATGTCACAATAGATAAATAATACATATATTAATCCAATTATGTTCATTGGAATCATTTTTATAATAGAATTATCTATAAAAAATTATTAAATTTTTGAACGTCTATTTTACCCGCCTTTTTACCACGTTTTTAGGATAAGTAGTAAATGTAATTTTTCAGATTTTGTGAATTGAATTTACAAAAATGGAAATTCATGGTTGTAATCGGGATGAAAAATGTTAAATAATGGGATCAAAATAATTTTTGGTGAATAGTAAATTTTAAATTTAATTTTCCACATGTTAATGGTAAATAAGATAATTAAAGTTAAAAATAATATTATAATAATATAAAATTACTATAAAACATGTCCTAATTTCATATAATATGTTTTTTGACCCAAATAAACCATAGTTAATAAAATATGGTCATATATAAGCAACATTTTTAATATTACGACATTTATTGTATTTTATTTAAAGAAGAGTAAAAAAGATCCATATTCAATATATAAAAAAATCATTTTTTTTATATTTGGTTATACATAAGATAAATTCTACTATAATTATTCACATTTAGAATAATAAATTTATATTCATCATGATAAATTATTTTTAATTTTTACATAATAAATAACCTATTTAAAGTCTGGTATAATAATGATGTAGTAATGGTTCAATCAATTTAGATATCAAATAAAAGATATTAAACATATTAAAATAAATATAATTTTAATTAATCAATAACATGAATGAATTTTAAATATAACTTATAGATGTTAGTTTAATGTTTTATGTATTGGTATGTTGATATCATTTTTTTTGGATATTGATAAAAATGAAAATATTTAATAGCATCAAAATAGACCTAATGATAATTTAAAATAAACAATAATTTATTAAATGTTATAAAAATAATAGAAATATAAATATTGGCGAACAAACATATATATTGTTAAATATGTCATAAATTATCTAATTGGGGTTCTTTTGGATTTTTATTGTAAATATATAAACCTTATAGTGTAAAAATACAAGTTGTCACCATAAAAGTTAAATTGATTACCTATAGGTTAAAGACAAAAGATAAGGTTAATTATATGACCTAAAAATGTATAAAAGACATTATTTTAGAGGATTTAAACCTATAATAATAATATATATAAATTAACTCACTTTTGTGCTATTTTAAATTGAAAACCAATTTATTATAAATTAATAGGTTTGGAGATTCTTAAAGTGCCACTCCCCCCCCTTACAAAATGCTACTTCCGACTATCATTTATTCATACTTATAAAGCCTTTTGGCTCGGTCAACCACTGAAAATTTATCCTCAAAACATACCTCTATTATAGATAAATTCTTTCCCTTGGGCAGAAGTAAAATCAATGAAGCATTTTAAAACAGTCCAAGATGAATTACCCTATTAACAGGTAATGTCTTTTCTCAAGCTCCTTTCCATAAATTTACTTCTCCACCCCCTCCACTATCTTTATTACATCTTTGTATGAAAACACCAGTATACTCAATATAATTGGATTGTTTTATTCTCATTTTTCAACCTAAACATACACCCACCTCTATCTATTTCAAATAGACCATATTGTTTCTGTGTACAGAAAACTACAGCGTCATGAAACGATAATTGTTAATTTTTCTTTTACCAACAATCATGTTTGAATTTGTGAGGGAAAACCTATTTATATGAATCATATGTTATATTTATTATTTATTTAGGCTTCCTCATTCATTTTTACAATTTAAACCATTATACATTCCATTTGGTGTTAATACGATAATCTTGTTTGAGGATGTGTGGACTACCACCACCTCAATGTGATGTGACACATGCACACACCACATGGAATTTCATAATCATGTTTTATGATATAAAAATGATACTAGAATAAAATTATAAATACATACATACATGTATATATATATATATATATATATTTTACATTTTCACACCTTCTTTCAACATCACAATTATAAATGGAAGCATCGTTCATGTGTACGAACGACTTACCATCTTCATAAATAGTGTACTACATTTCAAACTTATTTATGATATAAATTATTAAAATATAAATATGATGGATATAAATGATAATTATATCATTATATACATTCTTTAATAATTATATAATTATAAAGACCAATTATCCAACAAATTAATACACATGCGATGAATATAGCGAATATTACCCGAAGTAAAACTTTATCATAGGATCATTAACAAGAGGCTAATATATGGTCATAATCAAAACATATATTGTATCATGTATAAGAATTTTATTCTATAAAATGTGAATAATAACCTTATATTTATTATACTATAATCTTGTTCATTTACAAATAGATTCAAGACACAATGTAAGGCGTAATTTCACAATCACATTATTATTAGAGATTTTTTATACATTAGAATTTACTCTGGTTTATTTATCATCCATGTCCAGTTTTCTAAAAAATTATTTCATAAAATGTTTAAATTCTCTATTATGGATGTTTAAATTAATTTATAATTTTTTTCCCTTTTACTACATGGTTTTGATGGAATATTTGTTTCGTTTTTCATACGAGGTAATTTTTTACTTTTTGGGTGAAAGTACGAGAATATTGACATGATAAATTATATAGAATTAATGGATTTTTATTCTTTCATAACACACTATTTAAAAAAATCATATATAAAATGATTTCAAGGTTATTTTCAAGGAAATTCATTTCTTTTAATATTGTGTTGTGTTGTAGGAAAAGAACTTTTTTTGAAGAATAAATTATACTCTCCTCAAGAGTTAATTTCATGTGCTTTATCGAAATTATTTTCATTCTAAGATTAATGATTTGTATAAATTATACTATCCCTATTATTTTAATGGTTTATTATGTTTATTAGGGAATTATATTTATGAAATCCATATATTTTTCTTTGATTATGTTATGTTAGAATGATTTTTAGGAAACATATTTTATTCTTTTGGTTATGTTTATAATAAATGTTTTATGATTTTCTAGCACATGTAATAATGATTTCATTATGAGATGGGTGAGATGTATATCTCCATCCAATGCATTGGGTAAATATTTATATCTAATGAGATAATATAAGATGTTTTTGGGAGTGAACCTTGACTACTAGGATGGATATGGGAGTGAACCATGACTATTAAGATGGCTTGAGGAGTGAACTCATGCTACTAAGATGGTCTTGGGAGTGAACCATTACTACTATGATGGTATGGGTAGTGAACCCACCCAACTAATATGGTTTTTCCAAAGATTCATTGGATACTATTGAAATCAATATATTCTTATGTGCTTTCCACGTATACATGTCTTACTATTTTATTATGTTTTTCGGGATTCTGATCTTCATTTAATTATTAATTATTTCCTATAAACATCCAATATTTATTCCATTATTTATGTTATGATAATCGATATGAAAGGTATGATCTCCTTTTTTATGACAACATTATAATACTCTTATAATCTTGTTTATGCTTATTTGCCTCCATTTATTACCCTCACTGAGCTTCTACGCTAACCCTATTTATGTTTCATTACCCCTAGTAATGATGAAATGTACTATTTTTGATGTATCTAAGAAGGGTTCTAGTCAAGAAAAAAAATGTGTGAGATTATGGATTTCATTTATGTAGCAGTGTTATTTTTCAATGTTTCTAAAGGCAATATACCAATTAAGGTGTTTCAGAGTCTGTTTATATAATGTTTATTTATTCAAAAAAAGTTATATAATGTCAATGTCTTGAAAAGTGAGTGTTGATGCAGTTGGTTTCCGATTAAAGGTATATTTTAACATTGGAATTTTTGATTATACATCCTAAGTTAGAGACATATGGGAATGTTTTAGGATAAGTCTAAGGTAATGCAAAAGTATATGAAAATACCATATAATTTTATTGAAGGATAGAATTATTGGTTTCTTATAAAAACATTAATGTCTATATATTAAAAGTGGATGTGGCTCTAGAAAAAATTTAACTATGGGTAAAAACTCTAACAAGATGATCTGATCCTGACTAGGGGTAATCTGGTACATTGAAATAGGCATTACTACACACCTGGTTTGAAACTCTTTGGGGATATGCTTTTGGAATTCAAAAACTCTTCATGAACTTTTATAAAGGATTTAAATATAAGGTAGCTATTAATAACTTATGATAAAACTATGGCATATTATATTTAAAAATGTTTCATAAGTTATGTTGTACTTCTCATGTTTTAATGGTCACAAATGATGTTTGGATATTGTTGGAATCCTCATGTTTTAATGTTCACAAATCATGTTTTACACTCTTATAACTGATGTTTTTAAACTCTCACAAGGTCATGTTTAGAATCTAATAGATTATATTTTAATATTGTAAACTATGTTTATTCTTTGTCTATTATGTTTTAGTGTGATTATTCTTAATCATAATACCTTCTGTGAAGATTGTTTCTTAATCCATATTACAGATATCTGAATATGTTTGAAAACCCGTATGCTTACTACCAGTTCTGGTTGTCACAATGTCTATGACACCATAAGCCTTACAGCAGTACCACATTTTCGCAAAGGTGCTGACACCATTTTCATGATATAGTTTCTAATACATTGTAATAATACATTTTCCAGAATGTTAAAAAAGTACTAGGCACCATTACCTGAGACACTATTTCCCTGTCACCATAACCATGCTACCATTTCTAGAGATCTCAAAGGACCAGACACCATAACTTTTCTATAGGTTCCAGATCTCACCATAACTTTGGAACCATGACTGTCTCCACATGATTATCTCACCATGAATGAGGAACCCTGACTCTCTCACTCAAACAATGACTCCATTCCATACATACCCATTATTTTATATTTTTTAATTAAACATTAATATTGTATCTAATGGTCAAATTTGAGTCATTTCATGACCTTGATATAATTAATGATCTTTTTTAATCATATTAGTAGAAAATAGAACGTACGAGGTGTGGAAATCATGATCCTTATTGGGTCCAACACATGTGCCTGAAATAAAATAAAACTTAGAAGTGGAAGGGAGGAAAAAGAGAGAAGAACACCATCAAATGGAAGAACACATAGAAAAAAGATCTGTCAATTCCTAATGGAAGTAAAAAAAGAATAACCTACTATGAACCATGTCAAAAACATATTTGTACCAACTCAAAGAAGAAGAATAAAATCTCACGGTTCTGAAAACCAAAACACTCAACCTCAACACTCCGTTTTCAGAAGAGTACTGAAACATTGAATATGCTGCTTCCAAAGAGTCTAGAGCTTCATTTCATGACACAGAGAGCCTTCTAAACTCTATCTCATTAAATTTTTCTCTATTTTGTACTGTTTTAATTCTCTTTGAGAAGTGTGTGTATCTATATTAAAAACACACAGTGTCTCCTACATTGAAATATAGAATACAAGATATCCTCACTCAAATTTAATTTTACACCTTGTTTCACCCACGTATAACAATAGAAGAGGTCACATGTGACATGGTTGTTAGTTTTCCCATGTAGAATAGTGGTACAGTTATTGTGACCTTGACGGTATTTTGTTCTATTGTTATCCCTAATCAAGGGTGTGGACCAAAGATTTTTATATTTAGTTCTTAGTGGAATACAATCATCATGTGCAATGGATGAGGTCTAGACTTGAGACTGATCCACTTGATTTATCTATTATTTCATTCAATTTAGGCATTGTCTGTATTAACACATATTTCATAAAACTAAATTTTTCTTTGATTTTTATTCTTGTATAATATTTATAATTGTTATTCCATATTAGAGTTGTGTCAAATGTTATATCAATATCCCATATTTATATAAAGGAACACATACTAGAGATTCTTTAATTAATTAAGTTTAAAATCAAGCTTTAGTTTCACATCTTGATCCTAAGAACATCAATGAGGAAATAAATGATTAATCTTTGGTGATGGATATACAAGAAGTATGAAATCAGTTAAAAAGAAACAATGTTTGTAAACATGTGGATAGACCTAAATACATCATGACCATAGGCACTAAATTGTTGTTTAGAAATAAAATATATGAATCTAGTGTCGTAGTATGAAATAAAAATATATTGGTTGATCAAGGTTATAGTGAAGAAGATGGTATCGACTATGAGGAAAATTTCACAACAGTTTCTAGAGATGAATCCATTAGAATATTGATTTCTTATAAAGAACCTATAAATTTCAATCTATATAAAATGGATGTATAGAGTTCATTACTGAAGGGGTATATAGTTGGGGATGTTTTTATTTTACAACTTTCCGGTTTTAAAAACCATCATTTTCTAAATAATATTTTTTCTAATAACAAAATCATTATTGTTTTAAAGAAAGATCCAAGAGCATGGTATGATAGACAAAGTAGTTTTCATATTTAAAACGGTTTTAAAAAAGGTATAGGTGATCTTAATATCTTTTTGAAAATAATTTATAATAATTTTATATTTGTTCAAATATTTTTTGATGATATTATTTTTTGATCTTCAAAATTCCTCTACGTGTTGATTTTTGAAATATGTTTCAAAATTAATTTGAAATGAGTATGATGGTTGAACTAAAATTAATTCATGGATTTCAAATCAGTCAAAATATGGAAGGTATTATTTTAAATCGAATTAATTATATAAATGATCTTCTAAAAAGTATTGGTATAGATAATACTAGAAGTAGTGATTCTTAAATGAGTACCACCTGTTAGTTGGATCTTGATGAGAATGGTAATGATATTGATTAAAAAACATACAGGGGAATGATTATGATTTTAGTCTACATGACTGCTATTAGGCCACATATTTTGTTTTATGGGTGCATATGTTCTATTTTTCAAGAAACTCCAAATCAATCACATATTTTTACTGTTAAAATGATTTTCAAATACATAAAACACAGAAACAACTTAGGGATTTTCTATCCATTTGGAAAATTATTGGGCTTAGTTATCAATTCAGATGCTAAATTTGTTTTATGTATTTCTGAGAGAAAAATTACCACTTAAACATGACACTTTTTGGGTAAGTCACTAGTTTCACGGTGTAGTGAAATAAATTTTTTTATCATTATCTACTACTAAAGCTGAATACATATCTGGTGGTGGTTGTTGTGGTATGATTTTATGAATGAAACACACTTTTCTAGACTATGGATATCAATTTAATAATGTCCTAATAAACTGTGATAACACAAGTTACATAAACATATCAAATAACCCATTTTCGTTATCTAGAAAATCACATATTTATGTAAGACAATACATTTTGAAAGATCATTATAAAAAAGGTGATATTATATTAGAATTTATTGTAAGATAACATCAGATTGTTGAAATTTTAATTGAGCCATTAAATTTTAAAAGAATGAATTAAATCATACATGATTTTGGAATGATTAACCATGAGTGAAAAATTTGTTGTCTCAGTTTACTATGTTGGGATTACTACATGATTGGTTGTTGCCTTATGTTCAATGTCTCATTCGTTATGGTCTCACCATTTTGGGTCACATCGTAATCCGGAAATTGTGATTGATTTTACCAGTCTCACTATATTATTTATAATTTTTTTTTAAATATTTCTTTCTACATTGCATTCATTATTTATTGTTATCATGTTTTTATTTTTTCACTTTTTAAACATCCTAAATGACTAAAACCATTCAATTAACTTCTCTTGAGATCATTTCTCTCGAAAAAAAGTCCATTTTCTCTATAAAACCACATTCCCTACTTCTCATCCTTCTTGAGACCATGATGAATTCCTAGGATGAAGCATCTATCATCATTAACTCCTTAGAATCATAGGTCTCAGAAGAAACAAAAGAATCCCCATGTTGTAAGGCCTGAGAATCAACTAAACCCTAGTCTTGATGATCGCAATGTCATGCCTGACAATGAAATCTTTGTGAAGTTTCTCTTTTCAAGAATGTCTCTTATTCTGAGATTTATGATATAAATAGGGTGGTCTAATTGGATTACCAATTGCAAGTGACCGGTTATCCAAGGCTTTTTTTGAGTTTTATGAGTATACCCTTTTTACCTTCAACCCCACGGGTGATTTTGTGGTAAAGATCTTTGTAAATGGTCAAAGATGCACTTTATCTTCAAAGTTTTGGGATGCCTACATAGGAATACCTCAGGAAGAGATTTTTGAGGACTACCAAAGAGTTCCTCCACCACCAAGTGAAGTTTTTATCCTAGAAATAGGTTATATTAAGTTTAACTAGAAGTAAAATAAAAGAATTCATATTGTTGGGGATCATGATGGTGATTTATGGTTGTTGTTCATGTTCATTCAACATCTCATTTACCCAGTGAAAGATAATTTTTCTAGTCTTAATTATTAGGATGTATTTTTTATTCATCCTCTGATGAATGGAAACATAATCAACTTCTGTATTTATATTATACATCACATGTGTTATATACTAAAAACTACATCAAAGTCCACCTCCCATTTCAATTAAAGGTTTATTACTTCTATTCCTCTAGTCAAAGGTGTGGTTGGCCAGAATGAAGTAGGGTTTTAGATATATGATTTATGTATCTATAAGGTTACTTGTAGGAGAATGAAAATAAGTTGGAATCCATGGAAGAGATTATGGGTTGAGGATAATGATAGGTTTTATAAGGATTTTAATCATGTTAAAAATCCCTCAAGACCAATAAATATTGCTGATCCAGGTTTAGAATCTGATGAGTTTGTGAACTATTCATATTAATAAATAGATGGTGATGTAAGTTAAGGTTTTGTGGGTGTATCTCTTGAGCTATCACATGTATCGAATTTTGATGCTGATGCAAGTGGAAAGGATGAAGCTACTGTTAAATGATATGTTGTTGTAGAGGACTAGACTTCTATTGTAGAAGATAATACTACTGCTGTGGAACATTCTGTAGAACTTGTTGAAACTGATGTAATGATATGTTCTAGGGAAATGATGGAATAGTCCTTTCAGGTGGCTAGAGATATGGGTGAGCATGGTAGAGCAGAACATAGTGTAATTGGTCATGATATTGAGTCTCTCATCCCTAGAAGAGATGTAACAGTTGATGGGGATCGACACCCCATCTAAAAATGGTTACAACATCAATACCATGTTGACCTAAGTTCTTTGGATACCTAGTATAGGTTTATAAGTTATATGGATGTGGATGATCCCCAAGATTCCCCAGTAAAAAGGATATATCTTTCAACAGTTTTAGTTGAAACCAATATCTAAAAAATGTAATCCCAACTAAGTAATCGAAACCTGTTTTAATTCCTGTTCCTGAACCTGTACAAGAATCTTCTTTTTTTTAGTCATGGTGATAGGAAAGTTTTTGGAGAAACTCTTTTGTCCGGTTTTTTGAACCTAATGACGTCTTAACCTACACCTATGAGAAATCCGAGTGAATGAGATGACACAATACTAATAAAATAGATTATATTTCACATCCAACTGATGATGATTCACGAAATTTAGGAATTTTATGTTGCGAAATGATATTTGAGTGATGAGGTGAAATATCTAATGTCTATAGATGATGATATTCAAAACACCTTGAAAACTGTTCAAGTACTTTTTCCTCATCTTCCTGCAGATGATGCTAATAAGATTTCATATAAGGCTGTATCTCTAATTCAACCTAACATGATTTCTTTGTTTGAAAATGTGGTTGATAAGAGCACCAAGATATCCAATGTTATATATGGGTTGTATCTGGACTCAATAAGATGACGGATGATTATAGATGATGTTAAAAAACAAATCTAAATAATCATAAGACTCTCACATCGGCTGTTTCAGCTCTATCCTTTTATGGACAACCATCTAAGCCTATGGATAGTGACTTGATCATGTCATTTTTCTGAGAAGGGCATCAGCCAAAATTGGGTGTTTTCAATATGAAAAGTCTCTCTACTATCATCAAGAATAGTGACCATGGGATTTATTTGTCAAGGGTACATTAAATGATTTCTACTGATTCTCAACACTTAATCTCTATGATAGTGGACTACTAATTTAAGAGAATACATTCAATGCATGAGTTGACTAATCACATAAAGTATCTGGTGGAGAATCTTATGATACCTCCAATCACCCAAGCCTTCAATGATAAAGGGTAGAAGATCAAGGAATTCACAGCCACTATAGAGAAGTTTCTGTAAAATATGGATGACATTGAGTAGGCAATGTAGTATGGTGGAGAGATTTTCACAAACTTTATCAACCAATTGAAACCTTATCTCCATGTTTAGAGTACAAAAATTGTGGCTCCTACAACTGCTTTTTTGGGGCATGTATCCCTTCTACTACCTATCCTTATTACTCCAGCTCATTTTCTTCAGTGACTATGTCTACTGATTAGGATCTAATCCATATCAGACCTATCATTATTAATAAACATTTACCTTTGTCTTTGACTAGACTAAACCATTCAGCTTCTATTATTTAAGGAGTTCCACTGTATTCCTCAGCCACTGGTTTTACCACCTCCACTATAACTCCTCTTGATTCTCTATATGATTTATCTCACCAAGGAAAATTCAAGTCCAATACCTATACTGATATGTGAATGATGATTTTGATATATATCAATGGTATTTTCTTAACTTATTATAATGTATTTTATTATTTTATTCAACAGAATGTGGCATGTTGTTGTTTGTTCACTTGTTATTTTAATTTATTCTTTTTTTCACCATTCTCTCTCTATTTTTGATAATAACAAAAGGGGGATAAATAATAAGAATTCATATAAAGGGGATAAAATATAAGTACTATCATTTCAAGGGGGAGGAATAATTAGGAGGAGACATAAGGGAAGGAACTACCCTTTATGCTATTTATTACATATGTGATTTAATATGATAATATGATAAGTATTTTATTTATTTATTTCTAAAATATTTGACCTTGTAAATTCCATGATTTGTGATCATCAAAAAGAGAGATATTGATAGACTCCTCATGTTTTAATGGTCACAAATAATGTTTGGAGATTGTTGGACTCTTCATATTTTAATCCTCACAAGTCATGTTTTACACTCTAATAACTCATGTTTTTAATATCTCAGAATATCATGATAAAAATATCACAAATTATATTTTAATCGTCTGAACTATGATTAATCATGTTTTATTATGTTTTAGTATGATTATGATTAATCTTAACCTCTTCAAGGATGATTTTTTCATAACACAACAAGTAGATATTTTACTAAGTCTACGAAACCATAAGTTTTCTATCGAGTCCATATTTTCACAAAGTATGTGACACTGTAAGATTTCTACCAATTCTAGTTTTTCATAGTGGACATAACCCTATTTCTATTCTACCATTTCAAGACACTGTAACTAGGCACCATTCATAATTTTGACGAAGGACTAGACACTGTTACCTGAGACATTGTTTCCCTAACACAAGAATTGTGATACTAGTTCCAAAATTTGAAAAGGACCATGCACAATATCTTAACCATAGGTTCTTGATCTCACCAAAATTATTACACAATGATAGTTTGACAATGACTATCATATCGTGACTGTGGCACCAAGACTGTCTAACCACAACTGTTACATAGTTCCATACTTAACCATTTTCTATCTTTTTAATTAAATATAAAAGTTGTTTCTAAAAGTCATATTTGATTCCTTTCATGAAAATAAGATATGTAATGATCTTTGTAATCCTATCAGCAAAAGTAAAAGGTATGAGGTTTACTGATCATGCACCATATCGGCACTAACACAACTTCTAAAAATAAAATAAAGCATATCAGTAGAATGCAAGGAAAAGTAGAAATAACACCCATACATTGAACAACACACTAAAGGAACAAAATTCAATTCTTGCTAGATGTAAACAATGAAGAACGTACTATGAACCATCTTGAAATAATCCACATAGTAAATCAAAGAATAATTAGAAGTAGAATATCTCATTACACTGAAATACCAAACACTCAACTCATGACACACTATTTTTAGAAGAGGACTGAATCATTAGGTCTATTGCATCTAATGTGTCCAGAGCTGCATTTCATGACACAGAGAGCCTTCTAAACTCCATTTAATTACATTTTTCTCTATTGTGTACTGTCTTGTTTCTCTTTGAGTAGTGTGTGTATATATATTAATAAACACACACTTTCACCTACACTAAGCAAGGGGATACATGATATCCCAACTAAAATATCTTTTTACACCATATTTCACTAACGTATCACTATAGAAGAGGTCCTCTGTGACCTGGAGGTTATTTTTCCCATTTCGAAAAGTGGAAGACATCTTATGACGTGGATAGTCTTGTGTAATCTTGTTAACCCTAATCTAGGGTTTGGATAAATGAATTTTATATGTATTACATGTTGGCATGTGATAACCAAAAGGAGTGGATTAGGTCTTCGATTGAGACTGAACCATTATTATTATCCGCTTTGTCATCCAATTTAGCGTTTCTCTAGTTTAACTGATATTTTAGAAAACTAAATTTTAATTTGATAGTTAGTCATGGATAGTAGTTATAAAAACTTTTCCCTTATTAGGGTTGTTTAAAAAAGTTGTATTAATATATTATATTGTTATAACTTGGAATTAATCAATATTATGAGAAACTATTAGAATAGTCAAGTTGTTATTCTTTTACTACCTTGGATAACTGTCCAGTTATATTATTAATTGGGGGATTCTTTTAAATAAAAAATTTTAACATATATTTTGAAATGAA
Organism: Viscum album; assembly: GCA_963277665.1. Lineage (NCBI taxonomy): Eukaryota > Viridiplantae > Streptophyta > Magnoliopsida > Santalales > Viscaceae > Viscum > Viscum album. The sequence goes on from OY728127.1 coordinate 927,408,390, forward strand.
CTCAATTCACGCCCTCTTCAGTGTCCTGCTCCAACCAAAAAGTTATAAATATTATACATGATTTTTCATTGTTTTGTTTTTTCTCATTAGGATTACAATTTCATGCTTTATTCTTTTTTGATTTAGTTAGTGGTTAGAACCCGATGGAACCACATTAATTGTTATTGAGATGAAAAATTCAACAAATGTCCCCATGTGTAACGAAATTATATGGGAGATGAAATGAAAAAACTCATTGTCATTATCATATATAATTTTAAGGCTATGAATCTTGGTGGAATTTTAAATGAGAAAAGGAGGGAACAAAATTTTATTAAGTCAATCATGAAGAAATTTCCAACTTCATTTAGAGGGTCTTCTAATACAGTTTTTTCAGAAAAATGGATTAGTAATACTGCAATGATATTATCTATTCTTTAGTTATTAGAGTATCAGAAAGCCATTCAAGCTATTTATTGGTTAGAAGTTGAAGAATATCAATGGTGGAAAGTAATCAAGAAAATGAGGCATAAAAATGAGATTGAATCCACTTATTGGGATGAGTTGAAGAACTTATTTTTCACTAAGTACATTCCTCAAATTCTTCATTCCAAGATGGATAAAGTGTTCCTTGAGTTGAAGAAAAGGGATGATTCTTTTAAAACCTACGAGGATGATTTCATAATACATAAAAGGTACACTTTAGGAATTATCATCCATCCTGAATGTAAAGTTGATAGGTTCTTCAGTGGCATTAAGTCAATCCTATGAAGGGATTCGACCGTAACATACTTTTGTATCTATGAAGTGATTGTGAATTGTTCAATAATGGTTTAAATGGTTGTGTTAGTCACATATAAATCTCATAAATTTGACAAGAAGTGGAATATGGAGTTTAATGGAAAATCTAAAATCATGGGTGAAAAGAGGATGAATTGTTTTTCTCTATGTGTGGGAAGAAACACAGAGGAAATTGCATCAGGGGGTCCAATAAATTTTTTATGTGTGGAAAGGAATGTCATTGAGAAATTTATTAATGATGTTACGGGAATAATATATCGAATTTTTTGAATGCAGATAAAGACTCATAGAATTCACCCCCTAAGGTTTAGTGATACATGTGTACGGAGATGGTGTATTATTTTAGCCACATCATAATCCCAAGGGCTGGTGATGATCAACATCATCAAATTCTATAGCTGAGGGGAAAAGTAAAATCTCATGTGGTCACTATTTCTAATGAGTTGTGCGATAATGACACGATGAATAGTGAATATACTATTCACTCTAGAACAACTAATGTCATATTTGATTCTGGATCTACCCACTCTTTCATATCTAACGAATTTTATAAGGTTTTTAAGATTACACAAATATAGTGAGATATGGAATTATCAGTGAAAACCACTAATGATATGACGATTCAATCTCAGGTCAAGAATTCCTCACCTATTGATATTTATGGGAATGTACTTCCTTCAAATTTTTTCATTCTTCTTTTGGTCAAATATGATGTCATCTTTTGCATGGATTTTCTTTCTATACATAAATCCCACATTAATTCTCAAGTAAGGGATGTTATGTTTTGTATTTAAAACCCTCCTATGATCGTCCACCATTGTGATGATAATTATGAACTTCCAATAGAGACAACATCCAATGTATGTTTCTTAATTCCAATTCAAATGTGTTTTTTACCTCAAATGGATGGGGAGATGATTGAAATAAATGATATGCCTATTGTTTGAGATTTTATGGATGTGTTTTCTGACTATTTTGATAATATTACACGAAAATTTGAAGTTTAATTCTCAATAGAACTCAAACTAGTTCTACAATAGTTTCAAATACTCATTACAGAATGGACTTGTTTGAGTTGCAGGAATTGAAGTACCAACTCCAAGAAAACCTTGATAAGGGATTCATTCAGCCAATTGTGTCACCTTGGGGAGCACAAGTTAATTTTTTGAAAAAGAAATATGGATCAATTGGAATATACCTTGGTTATCGATAATTGAACAAAATCACAGTAATGAACAAAAATCATCTTCCCCATATTGATGACTTGTTTGATCTTTTGTGTCGATCTATATAATTTTCTAGGATTGCACTTCATTTTAGTATCATCAATCAAGGGTCAAGACGTAGAATATACCAAATATGGAATTATATACAAGGTATAAACATTATGAATATATAGTGATGCATTTTTGTCTTACTAATTCCCATACAATCCTCAAAAAGTTAATGAATAGAGTCTTTATAGATTACCTTGGTAGGTTTGTGGTAATCTTTTTTGATGATATTCATATCTATTAAACGTCAAATTAAGATCATGAAGATCACTTTACAATTGTACTACAGATCTAATGGAAGGTAAAGTTATTTTAAAAATTTACAATGTGTGTGTTTTGGCTACAAACAGTTTCATTTTTGGGTCACATGATATTAATATATGATCTAAAAATTGATCCATTAAATATAAAAGTTATTGAATGTTGGAATAGTCCAACCATTGTGACTAAGATCCATATAATTCATGTCTTTTATAGATACTATAAATGATTTTGGTTGATTTCTCATGACTATCTAATCATCTGACCATGTTAACTTGAAATGGTGTCATGTTCCTTTAGATGGATGAATGTGAGGAAAATTTCATGGAACTGACGAAAAGGTTGGTCAATGCATCTCTGCATACATTACCTTGTAGTAGAGAAGGTTTTTCAGTCTATAGTGATGCATCCAAGAAGGGATTAGGCTGTGTTCTTATGATAAATATAATGGGTATAGCCTATGCCTCATGATAGATCTAGATTCATGAGCTAAATTACCCAACTCATGATTTTGAGTTAGCAATGGTAATTTTTTCACTAAAGATATGGAGTCGTTATCATTATGTTTAAAAGTGTGTTATATATATTGATCAAAAAAGTCTGAAATATATATTCATAAAAAATTATTTGAACCTGCAAGAGATAATGTGGTTAAAGGTGATAATGGATTATGAAAGCTCAAAACATTACCACCTTGGTATAGTGAACACGGTGGATAATGCTTTGATTCAAAAAGATACTTCTAGTTTATCCATTATGAGGGTCGAACAAATAAAAATTTCATGGATTTGAAAATGATGGATCTAGAAATTTTAAAGGAAGGGTAAATATCATATCGTTCTGAAGTGAACATTCAACCCTCTTCCCATATGAAGATTAAGGAGGCATAGATGGAAGATGAAGTGCTGCAATAGATGGTCAGAATAGTTACAAATTTTAACCTTGATCAGAATGGAAGGATTGGGTTTAGGAACTCGGTATGTATTCCTTACATACCATATTTGAAGAATCCCATGTTATATTAATCTCATAGTTATTCATTCTATATTCATTCACGAAGTACAATGATGTATAGGGATATGAAATAATATATCTGGTGGGATGACATCAAGAGTGATATCACATAATTTGTATCTCTGTGTTTGGTATTCTAGCAAGGTAAGGGTAGAAAACAAAATAAAAAATGAGTGTTTCAACCATTACCTATACCATAATGTAAATAGTATAACATATCTATGGATTTTGTCGTTGTAATATCTAAAACATCTAAAGGGTTTAATGATATACGTGTTGTAGTTGACTGTCGTACTATGTCAGCACAATTTATTGATATCAAAGATGAATCCTCTTTGGATCAACATGCCAGCATATACTTAAATAAAGTTGTATGTTTTCATGGAGTACCACATTCAATTGTATTATATGGCTATCTAAGCTTCACCTCAATGTTTTGGTGATGTTCTCAGAAAGTACATGACACATAAATGAGTTTCAGCACTGATTATCATCCTCAGATTGATGGTCAATATGAAAGAAGAATTAAAACACTAGAGGATATGTTATTATCATGTTCTCTAGATTAATAAGTCGATTTGGATCAACACCATTATCTAGTCTACTTTCCATACAACAATATATTTCACTCAAGAATTCATACAGATCCGTATGAAACCCTCTATGGGAAGAAATGTTGATCTTGAACATGTTGGGATGAGGTTGGAGAAAGAAATCTATTAGGAACCCATATTTACAAATAAATGTTTGAGAAATTTATAACCATAAAACATCATATCATGATAGCTAAAAATAATAAAAACAAGTTAATATGGAAACCATCGATGTAATCTAGAATTTGAAGTTGGTGAACAAGTGTTTTTATAATTCTAACTCTTGAAGAAATTAATGAGATTCAGGAAGAAATGGAAGAAAAGACCTATGTATATTGGTCCGTTTGAGATTCATGATCATTTCAGGATAGTATCACATCGCATGGAACTTCCTCAAAATATTTTTTCGGTTTAGGATATGCTCCATGTATCTCTCCTAAAGAAGTAAATACTAGACCCTTTACATATACTAACCATAGAGGTCACCCTACTGGAACATTATCATTCTTCTGAGGAGAAACCTGTTGAAAGTCTAGACCGATTAGAGAAAATTCTTTGAAAAAAAACACCTCACACAAGTTAGAGGAAGATATATGGAAAATTGAAAATCTAATGAAGCATATGTATCCTCATTTGATTTCACCCGAGTGATGAATTTGGAGGATGAAATTCATTTTAAGGGGGGTAAAATTTAACACCCTGAGTATCTATGGAACTTTATCTTGAATAAATTAAAACATTCATTTATATATTTCATTTTACTTCATCATATATTCCATTCACAAGGAACCAACTAGGCGTACTTTGTACGCAACACTGACATATAATATGATCCATGCGACACAATGTTTCTACGAAAAACCTCTTATTATTGTTTTATAAATGATATAATTATAACATAGTAATTAAAAATAGTTATATGAATAATAATATGTACTTTTCAAATATTGATAATAAAATAAATGATTCTTGGTATATTCATTCTATATTTCAAAATAACATTTTCTCGAATGGACTGCTTTTAATGTCCTTCTAACAAATATAATTTTAGAAAATCATGGAAATTAATTTTGGTAAAATATAATTCATATTTGAATTCATAAATTAAAATTACCTTTGGTTGATTTTTTAGTATTTTTTTGAAAAGTTTTAATATTTGATGAATAGTGTAAAATACGGCATATTAGTAAAAATAAGACTTTTTTCATTTAAATATTTTTTTCTATTAAATTGATTTCAATGTAACAATATATAAATAATATATATATTATTCCAATTTAGTTCATTTGAATAATTTTTACAATAGAATTACATATACAAAATTATTGAACTTTTGAACGTCTCTTTTACCCGCATTCAAGCCACATTTTCAGTATTAGCAGTAAATGTAATTTCTCCTCTTCTATGAATTTAATTTAAAAAAATACATAAATGGTTTTATTAAGGATGAAAAATTTGATCATAATAGGTTTAGTATAATTTTTGGTTAATAGTAACATTTACATTTTATTTGTCACAGTTAAAGATAAATGAAGTAATAAAAGGTGAAAATAATATTATAATAATATAAAATTACCCTAAAACATTCCCTAATTTCATTTTATATGTTATTTTAGACCCAAAAAAACCTTAATTTAAAGAATTTATCCATTTTAAGATGCTTGGTTAATATTAAGACATTTTTTATATTTTATTTAAAGAACTGTTTAAAGTGGCTTATTCTAAATTTAATAGATAAATAAATTTTTATATAGGGTCATACATATGTTTAATTAGGCTAAAATTAGTAATTTTAATGATAATAAATTTATCATATTTATGATTTATGATTTTTTATTTTTTATTAAAGCTATTACTTAATTAACGTCATGTACAATAATGATGCAACAATTGTTTAATTAATTTTGATATCAATTAAATGATATAAAAATAATAAAATAAATATAATTTGAAATAATTAATGACAAAAATGTATTTTATGGATAATTTAGACTTATTATTGGAAAATTGTATTTATATTTTATAAGTTATCATGTTTTTTTGGATATTTTAAAAAATGAAAATATTGAATTATATCATAATTGAAAAATATGATACTTTAAAATAAATATTCTCTTATTAAATGTTATTAATTTCATTAAATTATATGGTTAGTAAAAAAACTTTTTATAGTTTTAAATATATCAAATTATTTTAAATTGGGGTTATTTTATTTTTTATAGTATCTATATTAAACCTATAGTGTAAAAAATACAAGTCATCGTAGTAAGAGTTAAACTATTTAAATAAAGGTTAAATACAATAGATAAGGTCATAGGTATGACATAAACATTTATAAAATTCATTTAATGAGAGGAATTATAGCAATCCTAATTTAAAATTCTATATAACTCACTATGTAGGTATTTTAAATCTAAAATAAATTTATAATAAATGAATAGTTTTAGAGTTTCTTAAAGTGCCCCTCCTCCCCCTTATAAAACCTTACCTCTCCTTATCTTTAATTCAAACCTCTAAATCCTCTTTTCTGGGACAAAACCTGACCATTTATCCTCCAAAAATACTTCCCTTCCTTATAAATGACTTATTTTGGGAAGAAGGAAACTTACTAAATCCTTTTGGAAAAAACCAAAATGAATTACCTAATTAATTGTTAATGTCTTCTCTCAAACGGTTTTAATTTATTTTCCTTATTCACTTCCTCCAATATCATTATTCCATTATCGAATGAAAAAACTAGTATACTACATATAATATGATTTTATTATTCTCTTGTTTTAACCTACACATACACACACCTTCATCGAATAGATATTGAGCATACTCATTCTGTGTACGGTGAACTACTTCCTCACAAAATGATGATTATTCATTTTTCCTTTTCCACCAATAACGGTGTCCATTATGATGGAAGAAATTAATGTATATATTTATATATATCATATATTATACTTATTATGTATTTTATCCTCTTTATTACTTTTTATAACTCATACCATTTTAATTTTCATTTGGTGTTAATATGAATGTCTCGTTTGAGGAAGTGTGGACTACCCCCCCCCCCCCACCCAAGTGATGTGAATCATTCACACACCACATGATTTTTTTAAGGATTTTATATGATATAAAAATGATAATTTAATACTGATAAATTTATATACACACAAACATATATATACATAATAAATTTACACACCTTATTTCAATATGACAATTAAAAACGGAATCACCGTTCAGCCGTACTATGGAAAACATTCTCAATGAACGATGTATTCCATTTCATACAACATTACGATAGAAATTATTTCAATACAGAAATATAAGATAAAATTATATTTATATCATGATATACAATCTATATTCAGGATATTTGTATTTGTACCAACAATATAAAAAATTTAGACACAAGCAATGAACAAAGCGAATATTACCTGAAGTAAAACCTTAACATTGGATTGTTAACCATTGGGAAATATAAGGAAATAATCAAACCCTATATGGTATTCTGTATAGGAATAATATTATATAAAATATTTATAATAAAAATATATTTAATATACAGAAATCATGTGTTTTTGTGAAGATATTCAAGAAAAAAGGTATGGGATAATTTCGCAGTGTCATGATTTTTTGAGATTGTTTATACATAAGAATTTACTAGGGTTTATTTATCATCTATATCTATTTTATATTAAAAATAATTTCACAAAATGTTTCACTACTCTCTTCTGGATGTTTAATTTTATTTTTAAAAATTTTTACTTTTCACTCCATGAATTAGAATGAATATTTCATTCATTTTCTATACAAGGTACGGTTTAAATTTTCTAAGAACAGTATGAGAATATTTTTTTCATATACATAATGAATGAGTTTTTATTCTTTTATAACACCATATTTATATTAATATTCTCTTAAAATATTAATTTTTATTATCAAAGAAATTTTTTTATTTAAAAATGAAAATATCTTATTTTAAAATTGCACAATGTTTTAGGAAAAGAAAACATTTTTGATGAAGAAAGGATATTTTTCTCAAGATTTAATTTCAAGTGTTTTATATAAATTATTTTCCATCAATGATTAATTATTTGTTTAAATTATACAATCCCTTTTATTGTTATGTTTTTTATGTTTATTATGGTATTATATTTTTGAAATCCATTTTTTTACAAGGATTATTTTATAATGGAATGATGTTTAAGAAAACTATTTTATTCCATGGGTTATGATTATGATAAATTTTTTATATTTTTTTTAAATGTAAGAATAATTTTTTATGATATATTTGGGACCTATATCTCCCTCCAATGAATTTGGTAATGTTTTATATCTCATGATATAAACTATGATGGACTTTTAAACGATGTCGGACTTCTAAGATGGTCGTGGGAGTAAACCATGACTACTAATATGGTATGAGGAGTGAAGACATGCTACAAAGATAGCCACGTGAGTGATCCATGACAACTATTAAAGTATGAGGAGTTACCCCATAAAACTAACTTGGCCATTTATGGGATACCTTGGCTACTATAGAAATTGTTATATTTTTATGTGTTTTCCATACTTCTCTATCTCAATCTTATGTTATGTTTTCATGGATAATGAAATTTATGTAATTGAGGCTTATGTCCTATGATCCACCAAAATTTAGGACATGATATATATTATGATATTTTATATGTAGGGTTTGATCATCTATTTTGATGATCACATTCTCTTACCCTTATACTCATTTTTATGCATATATGTCTCCATTGTTTACCCTTATTGAGCATATGGGCTCACCCATTTTATGATTCTTCCCCCCATGTTAGTAGGATATGTACTAGTTTGATTTATCGATGAAGAGTGCTAGTCTAGAAGATCCTAGTTAGAGAATATGATGTTTATTTATGTACCAGTTTCGAGTTTCCATGTTTCCAAAGGCACCATACCAATTGCGACCTTTGGTAGTCTATTTGTATAATGTTTATGTATTCTGAAAAATTATTGTAATGTTAGTTTTTTTGAAAATTTAGGATTGCTACAGGAAATAATATATGTTGATGATGGTGGGGTGAGAGGGAAAAGGTAGAGGTGGAGAGGAATAGTGTGATGTAGTGGTGGTGAGTGGGGGAGATGAAAATGGATATATTGAGGGAGAAGAGGGATATAGGGGGTTGAAGTAGGCTGTTAAATTTATTGGGATAGTAAAATGGAGTGATCTTGGGATATTAGTGAGAGGGGGAATCAAGGGCGATATATGGGTGTTAGAGGGAGGAATAGGGTGATTGGGTAGTGAGAGGTTGACGGTGTGAGGGGAGAATAGGAGGGGATAGGAGAGTGAGAAAGGGTGGAGAGGGAGAGGAAGAGGGTGAGGGAGTGGGGTTGGTGTAGGTGGATATGGGGTGGGCTTAGAGGGTGATAGAGAGAGTTTTAGGGAAACTGTTACCATGTAGAGGGGTATAGAAAGAGGGAGACTGAGCGGGGAGATATGTTGGAGGGAGGTAGAGTGGGAATGTAAAATGGAGTGGGTGATGTAGGGAGGGGTGAGTTGGGGATTGTAATAGGGGATATTGAGGGTGAGGGAGTTGTTGGGGAGGGGGAGAAGAATAGGTAGAGGGAGTGTGTGAGAGAGGGAGAGAGGGAAAGAGGTATATGGTGATACAGTAGGGGTAGATGGGAAAATAAATAGGAGGATGGTGAGGGAGGAGGAGTGAGTGGAAGTTCAAGAGGGTGTGGGAGTACAGGTTAGAGGTGGAATAGTGGAAAAAGTGAGAGAGTGAGGGAGTGGTTGAGAGGGGTTTTATAGGGTGTGAGGTGGATGGGTGACTGGGATATAAAGAAAGGGGTGATGGATCTAGGGAGGAGGGGGAGCAGAAGTCAGTGAAAGAGTGTATCTTAGATGGTAGAGAGTGTGTTAAGGGGTAAAGGGGGATAGAATAGGTTGGGGGAGAGGTATTAGGGGTGAATCATGATTAATAAATACATGAGGTGGGTAGAGAGTGGGTGAAAGAGGGAGATAAGCTGGGATAGTAAGGGATGGGGAGGGGCGAGGAAGATAGGAGGATGGGGCGGGTGAGGGATATTTGGTAGTGGGTGAGAGTAAGAGGGTAAGGTAATTGGGGCCAGAGGGAGAGGGGATAAGAAAAGAAAGTGATAGATGGAGTGGGTTGAGATTTAGTATATGTGATATTGGTGGAGTAGTTGGGGAGAGGATGATGGAGAGAGTAAGGGAGTAGGGGGGAGTGGGGAGTGTGAGATGTAGAGTGGTGAGGTATAGATGAAAAAGGGGTTGGGGATGGATTTGTGAGAGATATGGTGGAATTTCGGGTAGGAGGAATATGGAGAGGATGATGGAGTGGGTTGGAGTATAGGGATACCAATACAGGTTAGTGATCGTGGATGGTTGGGAATATGGTTATTGGGAAATTAAAATGGAGAGAGTGAGGGAGTGTTGGGGAGAGAGGTGTGGGTAGTAAGAGAGGCCATATATGAGGGGGATAGAAATAGGGATATAGTAATGGGTGAGGTGAAATATTTAGTAATGAGTGTGATAAAGGTTAAGGGGTTAGTGGTAGAAGAATAGGGATATAGTGGGGGTAATAGGGGGAGTGATATATGTGGAGGAGTAAGGGAGGGAAGAAAAGTGAGGTTGATAGTGAAAGAGTTTGTGGGGTGAGGGTAATATGGGGAGGAGGAGGAGGGAGAGGGTGTTGGGGAATAGGGGGATAAGATGAGGATGATGGATTGGGGGTGAGAGATAGTATGTAGTGGGATAGGGAGAGAAAAAGAGAGTGATCAGTGGAGAGTTGGGATAAGAGTGAGAGAGTTGGATGGGGTGAGGGGGAGAGGAATAGGGAGAGAGTGAGGGAGGTGAGGAGGGAGGATTGGGGAGTTAAATAGATGTATAGGATAGGTAGGATGACATGGTTAGGGTTTTAGGGAGAGAGGATGATATTGTGGGATAATGAGAATGGTGGAGGGGGTAAGAGGTGAGAAGAGGGGGTGGGGAAGTAGGGGATGGAGGTTGAGTGTAAGAGGGTGAGGAAGTGGGGGAGAGTTTGGTTGGTATATGAGGGATAGAGATAATGTTGGAGGGATATAGGGGGATATATGGATAGGTTTATTGGGTTAAGGGGAGAGTATTAGGTTTAGGTAAAGGGAATTGGGTAAGAGGGGTTAGGGAGAAAATGGATAGATTTTTGGAGCGGGTGAGAGAGGGTGGTGAGGAAGAGGGAGTGGGAGAGGGAGTGGGATGAGATGAGGTCAAAAAGGTAAAGCATGAGAAACTGAGGGTCATAAGTTGGTGTAAATGGAGTGACATAAAGGGATACTATGGAAGGTTGGAGAAAGAGGTATAAAGTGAGGGAGAAAGGTGAGTGGGGGGAGTTAGAGAAATAGAGGTGAAGGTAGTGTGGGAAAGAGAAAATATTGAGGGACCAATATTGGAAGGTAATCAGGGGGTGATGAAAATGTAGAGAATGGTGGAGTGGGAGTGAGAGGGGGTGGAGAGAGGAAATGGGATAATTTGAGGGATTTGGGTGATATGAGGAGAGATAATGTAAGATATTTAAAGGGAGTGGGGGTGATTGGTGGGTGGGTGGAAGAGGTAGAGAGAAAGTGAGCGGGGGTTGGGTGAAATGAAGAGGGAGAGAGTGAGGGAGTGGGGATTTATTAGGGGAAATATATGGGATATAAATAGGTGGATTGTTTGAGGTTTTGAGGAGAAAGAAGGAGAGTAGGAGATTAAGTGAACAACGAGAATAGGGGGAGATGGAATGGGTGATGAGGGGGTTTGAGGGAGAATCATAAAAGTGGGAGAGTAGGTAGACTGGGAATAAGAGGAAAATATATGGGTTGTGGGAAGAGCGAGAGAGAGGGTGAGAGATATACAAGGAAGGGGAATAAATGTTAGTGGGAGTAGGTGTAATTGTGGGGGTGGAGATATAGGTTTTCATGGGGAGAGGAAGAGGGTGGGAAAAAAGAGAGGAATAGTGTGTTTGTGGGGGGAGGGGGCTTAGAGAGGAGGAGGGGGAATAATATACATCAAGAGATAGTGTGGGAGAAGAAATGTAGAGGCTGAGGTATATGTAAGAGAAGGGAATAAGGGGGAGATAAGGGGAGGAAATGTAGAAAAGACAATGTCGTGGAGTGGGAGAGTACATCGGAGTGTGGGAGAATAAGAGGAAGGGAATGTGGGAAGAGGGGAATAATGGTATAGAGGGGGAGAAGAGGGGGTGATGGAGTAGATGAATATGATGGAAGTGAGGAAGGATATGTTAATGAGAGGTATATAGAGTAGGAGGTGTGGGAGAAGGTGAGGGAAATAATAAAAGTGAGGGATATAGTATGGTATGGGAAAATATGGGGAGATGTAAGGAAGGATTGGCAGAGTTGGTGATGGGTAGTGGAAGAGGGGGATAGAATGTAACAGGGGAAAGAATATGTATAGAGAGAGATATATAGATGGGTAGAGAAATATATATATAGAAATAGAGTAGGATAGGAAGATAGGCAGCAGGAGAGTATGAAAATAAGTTAGTGTAGAGGTGGTGGGAGAGGTAATGGATGGGAATATGAAGTGTGATGTGGGGTAACAGATGGATCTATGGGATCTAGTGAAACAGGGAGAGAGGTAAATATTAGGTGGGGATTTGGGGTTGGATTGGGTGGTAGAAATAAATGTAGAGGGGTGTGGTGATATGGAGAGAGAGAATGTGTGGTAGTGTTGGTGATTAGAGGGTGGAGCGAGAGAGGTGTAGTGGGAGATGAGGAGGGAGAGAAAAAAGGATAAAAAGAGTGGTGGAGGGAGTGGTGGTTCTATAGAGAAAGATGAAGGGATGAGAGAGTTAGAGTTAATGGATAGGGGATGAGGGGGGAGTTGGGTGATGGAGTGGTAGGGGAAGTGACAGAGATGGGGTGTTGAAGAGGAAGTGAAGAAGGGTGATGTGAATGAGGGAGAGGAGGGGTGAGGGAGATGGAGTATAGTGGGTGAGTTGGGAAATTTCGGTTGGGTGGATAGGGTAACTTGAAGGAAATAGATGGAGTATTAGAGGGAGATAGAGTAAGGGTGATAGGTATGGAGATGGAGAGAGAGAGAGAGTAGGGGTTAGAATGAGAAGAGGTGTGGATGGAGCAACAGAGATGGAGTGGAAGGGGGGAATAATGATGGAGAGGGGGTGTGGTTTGCAGGAGAGGTGTGGAGGGTGTGGTGTGGATAAGAGGGAGTGAAATAATAGTGGGTGATGTGAATGGAGGGGGGATGTGAGTCAGTTTGGGGGAGGAGTAGGAGAGGGAGTGCAGTGGGAGATAGTGAATATAAGAGAGAAAGCTAGAGGAGGAGATAAAGGGGCAGGGGAGGGGGTTGAGAGAGGTGGATTGGTGGGGGAATAGAAAACGGGATAGGGTGAGTGAGAAGGGGAGGTTGTGTGGGTGGGTGATGTGGGGTTGTGATGGGTATAATATAGAGAAGGAGAATAGTGGTAAGGATAAGTGAGAGGGGATATGGATGGAAATGTTGGTGGGGTAGGAGAGGGTGAGAGGGGTTGGAATATGGTAGGGGAGTGGGAATGAGAAGGGGAAGAAAAAGGTGGATGGTTTTAGGGCATGGGAATAGGTCGATAGTGAGGGAGTGGGGGTGAGAGATTGTGGGGGTAATAGAAAGAGGTGGAGGTGGATAAAAGGCGGGTGGGACAGAGGGGGTGGGATATAAAGGGGATATATAGATATAAGGAGAGGAATGTGACATGGGGTTATGGGGGAGAGTTAATGCGTGGAAGATGGTGGATTAGTGGTGGATAATGGGAGGGATAGGAATAGTGAGCATGAAGGAACATGAGAATAAGGGAATAAGGTAAATAGGAAAATGGGTGAAAGAGAGGGAGAATAGGTTCATATAGAGAGAGATATTAGTGGTGGAGAATGAAAATAAGGGGGATAAGGAGAGAGGGAATGTGAGGGAAGAAGAGTGTGGTGAGATATAGGTTGAAATAGTGAGAGGGATAGGGTGAGGGAGAGAGATAAATAGTTAGTGTAGGTGAGGTAGTGGGGGTGGGAGTTGGTGGTGAGGGTGGAAGATAGAGGGGTGAGGGGGAGAGGAAGAAGGAGAGTGCGAGAGGGAGAGAGAGTTATGAAAAAGAGAGAGTTAGACGGGGTGAGGGGGAGTGTATAGGAGGAGATATATGGTGTTGGGTTGATAGAGGTTAATTGGTTGTAAGGGTTGTGAGAGAGATGTGGAGGGTCGAGGGGGAGGGGTGACTGGAGGGGTGAGAGGGGAAGATGAATAGGGATAGGGGAGAAAGGTGGAGGTGATGTGGGGTGTGGGGTGATTGTAAGAGAGAGAGGGGGTCAGGGGAGAGAGGGAGGATAATGGGATGGGGAAGTGAGGGAGGTGGATGGGTTAGAGGATGATTTTTTGAGGGGGGGATGTGTAGGAGGATAGATGGATGCGGGATGGATCATAACAAGAATAGTAAAGCGAGTGATGGGGAGAGGAGAGGGAGGGAGGGAGAAAGCATAGGGGTGAGGTGTAGGGGAAGTGGATGAGGTGGATAAGGAAATGGGGTGTGTGTGGGATGATAGAGGGAGATAGTGTCTGAGAGAGAGTGAGGATGAGGGGAATGGGAGTGTGGTTGGTTAAGGGGAGATTAAGAGGGAAAGGGAATTTGATCTTGAGAGGAGGGGAAATATAAGGATAATAGGGAGAGGGGAGTGGAGGTAAGGGGGAGGAGAGTGTATGGGGTATGGGTAGGGGGTATGGTAGAGTGGGGGTGTATTGGATAGAGGAATATGGAGAGAGTGAGAGGGAGTGGGCGCAGAAGGGAAATACAGAAATTATAGATGAAATAGGAGTCTTTTAGAAGGTGAGAGAGATAGAGGGTGTGGTAGTTTCTGTGATTTTGAGGGGGTAAGAAAGTGTGTGGGTAAGATAAAGAGAGTATGAGAGAGAGAGAGAGAGAAAGCATGTAGTAGAGGAAGGGAAATATGGAGAGAAGCAAGATATGGGTGAGGGAGGTATATTGTGGGTCAATGGGTGGGAGATGATGGAAAGTGGGGTAAAAGAGAAATGGAGGAGAAGTGAAATATTTTGTGAGTGAGGGATAGAGAGTGGGGGATGAACTAGAGTGATATGGGGGAAATAGGGGTGAGAGGGAGTGAGAGGGGGAAGAGATGTCGAGAAGAAGGAATAACTGATGGAGAGTAAGGGATAGTGATTGTGTTGAGGGTGAAAATAAGAGTGGGGTTGTGGGAGAGTGGAAGAGGGATAGTGGGGGAGAAAAGGGAGGGTATGAGAGTGTGTAGGATAGGGAGAGAGTGGGGAATGTGATGGTCAATGAGGTGGTGGGGATGATAGAAAGATGTGGTATAGAGAGTGTGTGAATGAGAATGTGGGGGATAGGGGGCATGTGATAGGTAGTGGGAGATGAATGGAATGATGGGGGATGAGGTAGTGGAGTGTTTGTGACAGAGATTGAGAGGGTATGGGAAAGTGAGTAAGTTTGAGGGTGAAAGGTAGAGTGGGGAGAGATTGTGAGTGGATGTGTAGGAGAATGGGGGAGTATGAGATGAAGGGTTAGAGGGGGGAAGGGGGTGAGTGGTTATGGAGAGTGAATGTGGGAATGAAGGAGGGATATGAGGGAATGA
The DNA here is from genome assembly GCA_963277665.1 of Viscum album. Taxonomy (NCBI): domain Eukaryota; kingdom Viridiplantae; phylum Streptophyta; class Magnoliopsida; order Santalales; family Viscaceae; genus Viscum; species Viscum album. The sequence goes on from OY728127.1 coordinate 927,423,943, forward strand.
GTAGGGAGAATATGGGAAAAGTTGTGAGAATAGTGAGAGGGGGGAGATAGAGAGGATGAGATTATGTGATATAAGGGAATGTGGTGAGAGAGTGTGAGATTGGGATGGAAACTGTATTGTGGGAGAAGAGGGGAGAGTGATAGTGAAAGATGATGTAGGATAGAGAGTGTGGTTGATATGGGAAGGGAGAGTGGGGTGAGGGAGAGAGAAATAGAGGGAGGGGAGATAAGGGATAGGTGGGTATTGTGTTCGGGTGAGACAGTAGTGGTCCAAAAAACTGTTATAGTCGATCGTCAAATGATCGACCATACATAGGGGATAAGTCATGACAATAGGACATGTGTTTCATTCAATGGTAATGCATTTGAAAACATGATAGGATAATATCTGATATAGAAAAATAGTAGAGGTTAGAGGATCTTTACAGAAATATCATAATTATAGGATATTTTTCTATGTTTTGGGTGATTTTTTCAATTATTAAAATCCACAGAGATTCACTTAAAAAGTGTACATTGTATCATGGGGACTAAAATATGGAAAATGATTCCTTATTTTACCAACAATAAATATTTTTATCTAGATTTCAAGTCGTCAATGATGATGATGAAAATGTTGAAGAGTCGCTATCTCTTCAATATGGATGAGTTGTCTAGAGAATATCATCTAGAGGAAGTGTTACACCCATTGGTCAAGAACAAATTCACCCCTTTTTTGCTTCCTACATTTTTTGTGGTGTAGAAGAAATAATTGTTTATAAAGTGAATACATTCCTTTTATGGTAACCATAAGTGGAGTGGCTAGAATATAATCTTTAGGGGATAGAATTTAGATACTATATAACTGATTTATAGATAGTCATATTTCAGATTGGTAGTGAACAGATCATGATAGACCATTTCACTCATGTATGTGGACTGTTGATCCTGATAATCTACCATGATATTGTTGTTTTATTGATATATCATTTGATTGTGCGGTTACTCTCAGGATTAGTTACTAAAATCTCCTATAGGAAAATACCAGATGGTTAGTTAGGCCCCTTTCTAGCGGAATATGTTGTGGACAGAAATGGTACAACAACCATAGGGTTTGATGGATTTTTTCTTGTAGCTAAGAGATTATGGAGTTGAAAAAAATGCATTACTACGGTCCAAATCATTAGGGACCTGTCCTAGAGAGTATAATAAATTGAGCTAGGCATGGTTAGTAACATTCTTTTCAGGGAAATTTTACCAATGTTATAGGTTATCTAAGGTATGATCATTTTATCATCTACCATTGTTTTTTCATTCTTTTATTAATGATACAAAAACTATGTTTTGGATCATACGTTTCTTTATGAATTGGGACTGAATGTATTGGGACTTCCTATGCCCCTTTTTTGGTCAAATCAAATTGAATTTCACACTACTTTGTTCGATGTGTTTCAATCACATAAATTTAATATTGGGAAACACCAGCCATTTCGGGGTTCCTCTTATTTAAGACACAACCATATTATTTTACCCATGATATAGAGGTTTTTTTATTTATCTTCATTAATTTATTACTTATATATGCTATTTTAATTTACTTATTTTTGTGGTTCAACAAATGGAAATCACTGGTGTGGGGAGTTAAGGGATTGTGGCAGTTAGGTGGAGACAATTTTACCCCAGTTGGTAGATATTTTAGTATAAGATCATAATTTTGGTGATTCTAGGTTTATGGTGGAGTTCCCTAATTTTTTTTGTATAAGGATATGACATTACACACTCAATGTGGTGTCAAATATTGAATAGAGATGCAATCAAGTGAATCTCCAATTTTGAAGGAACCTTTTGAAATTTCCAATATGGATTTAGGGGAGTTGAGGCTATATATTGATGATATGTTTCAAAGTGGTTTCATCCAACCTAATGGGTTTTCCTCGGTTGCTTAAGTGTTTTTATCTAAAAATATGGATGATAGTATGATATTGTTCATAGAATAAAATAGGTTGAACCAGTTGACAACTAAGGACAGTTACCCCATCCCTAAGATTGATTATTTTTTCAAATAGTTGATGGTATCCATTTAGTTATTAAAGATATAATTTTGGTCTGGATATCATCAATTGATTGTAAAAAATAAGGATATCCCAAATAATTCCTTTGGGTGTAGTTATGATCAATTTGAGTTTGTGTTCATTCCATTCAATGTCACAAATGAACTATATATGTTAATGTTGATCATGAAATCCATTTTCCATGATTTCCTCTACCATTTCATAGTCAGGATAATCGATGAAATATTGATCTTCATGAATTCAGAAGAGTAGTATGTTGATCGTATCAATAATATAATGATGGTCTTTTGATATCATCATCTTGACATATATAAGTCCAATTGTATTTATTATACATGCAAGATTTATTTCAATGGGCATAAGGTGTCTATATTTTGTGTGGATATAGACCCATTAATGATCGAGTTAAATTTTTCTTGGGTATCACCCAAAAATGAGGAAGAGGATTATACTTTCCTTTGTATGGAAGGATAGTATCGATGGAATGTGTTCGATTTCTCTTGGATTACATCTCCACTAACAACATTAACTAATAAGGACTATGATTTTGTTTATATTGATCAGTTTCAAATATTTTTCCCATACCATATTTATAATATTATCAATTCCCTGATGATTTTATTTCCGGATGATGTTGTGAGGTTTGAGATAATCATTGAAAAAACCCTTTCAGGGTTGGGATGTGTCATTATGTAGTGGATAGTGGTGATATCTTAGGGGTCTAGGAATATATTTCCCCATGAGTGTACTAATTATATATATGAATTCAATTTGGAAGTGGTTGTGTTGTCTTTGAATTTCTATGGGTGTTACCTCATTGGAAAGAGATTTTTAGTTTTAATAGACATTAAGAGCCAAAAATATTCCTTCATTAGCCATATTTGAATCTATACCTTTATAGGGGGATGTTTTTTATAGGATTTTGATTTTGAGACTTCTTACTCCCCATTAAAGTGGACCATATTTTGTAGTGTGTTTATTTGGAATTCAATGTGAGATGTGTCATGGGAGTCCATAAATATTTGGAAAGGGATAGATGGGATCATATTGATGCATCATATTGTTGTTGAAAGAAGTTATTGTGATCTTAATTATGTGTTGAAAGTTGAATTAAATCTGCTGTAGTGGGTGGAGGAGTCACAGTGGTGATACTCGAAGGTAAATGAGATTGAAGATAATGTTAGTCATAGATATGTGTTGGATGGGTGGAAAAATGATGGATATAATCAGTTGTTGTTTTAGGGAAGGATGATAATTTTGATGTTTAATCATGAGGGTGTTATCGTATTTATTCATGGCTCACCCCTACCAGCACATACAAGGGTATATAATATGTATCTTGGATTTAGGAGGAACCTATGTGTCCTGGGACGAATCAGTGTGTGGAATTTTATATGGAACTATGCATGGGGTTTTTGAATTTCAATACTGATTACTGAATTTATGGGGGGTTGTTGTAGAACGTGGATATTCTCGAGTTAAAGTGGGTAGAAAATTTTGATGGATATCATCATCTTGTTAACTAAGGCTACATGATTTTGTGATGTTGTTCAGTGATTTTGGTCTAACTAACAATGTAATCAATTTTTTGGCAGTCTGGGAATTGAGATCCATCGATGTTTTGGAAAGGATGTATAAAGACGATGTGGTTCTCATTTATGGGGTACCATGAACCATATTCTATTATCAAGATCCTTGTATTTCCTCATGGTTTTGGAAGGTATTAGTGTATGATTTTCGCTCCAAGATTCTCCCGATAAATATTTTCCACCCTCAGATAAATGGGAATATAGAGGAGACCTTCTAATCATTGGAGGATATATTAAAACCCATTTCATAGATGTTGTAGGATCCCAGTTAAGAATCATAGATTTTATTGAGATCAACTATAATGAAATCTATCACTAATCTATTATAATGGATCTAAATGAGTTATTTTATGGGTGTAAATATTGTTCTTAATTATACATGATAAAGTATAGAGATTCATCGGTTATCTAACCTTAAAGTGGAAGACATATTGATACAAAATATTGGTTTCCCTAGTTTTTCTGCTAGTGGTATTTTTTCTGTAATTTTTTGTGTTTGATTGTTTATGGGTACTAAAGAGGATGAAATGGTAGTCCGGATGGATTCATGGAAGGGAATTGAATAGTGTCTAGTATGATATGGTGATGTGTTATTCTTAGAGGGGTTGTTCTGGAGGATGAGTGGGATGTATTGGAGATGCTTTTCTTATCTTGGTGTGCTTCACCATTTGTAATGTTTGGGGTGTAATGAGATCCCTAATAGGTATTTCATAAGGTAGTTTTTTAGACCATTCCGATCCCTTTTAGTTATTGTTATTTTCATAAGGATGATATTTTTTTTGAGGTGTATCTAATATAATTATCTATTTCCTTAAAATAATTACAATGTATTTTCTATATGAAAGGATATTCCAAGGGGTTTTATGAGGTCCTATTTTCAGTAAATTTTAATGTTTTCCCCATTTTGGTGGTATCATGTATTTTAGATGAAAAAAGTTATTTTTAAAGTAAAAAAGTTTTTATGGACATAGAATTTCGGTCTTGTATAATTAAGTTGTTCTGGTGGTAGGATTTTGTTCTTATAGTAGCATGTTATTATAGTGGTAGAATTTTTTTTCTTGTGGTAGTATGTTTTCCTAGATGTGGGATGTTTTTGTAGCGGAAGAAATAGAATCTAGTTTTCTTCAAAAAAATAGTTTTTCCTATAATGTTAAAAAATTAAATTATAATGCAATATTGATTAATTACCTTAAATAATTGGAATTATGGGCAGTTTCATATAGGATTTTTATAATATCTTTTTCTAAAAGTCCAAAAAATATTATTAGGGGCGTTTGAGGTGTAAACTAAATTGAAATTAAATAGTGTTAATTGTCTAAATGCCCTATCTCATGTCATAAAAGTATGAATATTTTTTTCTTCAATTCAACCATATTCTCAGAAACTCTAGATAAACTAGAATCATATTAGTAAACATTGAAGAGTCTTCAAAATATACCATAACCACCATGTATATGATTAGTTTGTGCTTCAACTGTTAGGTTCAAACCATATTTTATATAGAAGTGAGTTGAGTTTGGGGTAGGAGTTTTTTTAAATTTATTTTTACCTTCTTTGTATTAGTATAATGATTCATTAATACATTAACTTCATGATATATAGGTCTTCACACCATATATTCCTCATTAATTTCTAGCAAACCATGTTTTGAAAGATTCTTTAAGGTAAGGGATTCTCATTCTCTCTTTATTTTTGTGCATATATGGTGATTTAATGTTTTATACTTCCTCTAGGAGGATTGTAATGGTCAATATAATGAAATGAGGATTTACAGAAATATGAAAGTGTTGGGAATAAAGTGAATTCATATCTTTTTACAAATTTTATGATACATATTTTGTGATTATGTATATGTTTCCATTGTTAAAAACCACCATTGTTTTTAAAATTTCTTTTACTGAAGATTTTTTTTGAAGACCCTTATCACGTTGGTTATTTTAACTCACCCAAAATGAAATGGATTATCACATATATTTGTTCAATGAAATTGTTTCCCAAGGAATGCCATATTTTTTTTGATAATACTCATTCTATGTTAATAGATATGTGATGAAATACCTTAAATTTTTTCCTGATAAGGGTTTTTAATAAACTAGATTGTGTTATTGTGTGTTGACATTTCATTTTTATAAACTATGTTGGGGATTGAGTGGTTATGGTGGGGAATTTCATGTGTGGAATATGATGGTATGAAATGGAATGTATGTTTAGCTATGGAAGTGTTGTGATGATGAGATATTGAAAGTTGTGGTCATGATATTTTCTTAGATAGCAATGAAATGAACATGAAATGCTAATAATGAAAAAATTGGGTTTTAAAATAAGAATCATGTGTTTAATTAAAATAATATAATTTGATATAATCAAAATATTCTTCTTGGGGTAAATAATTTTCATGATAAGTGAATGAGTTGTGTTAATGTGAAATGAAATGCCTTAATAAATGAATGTTTGATGTAACTCATTAATTCCAACAAATGGTTGGAGATTTTGTTTAAATATGATTTTTTGTTATTTTTAGTGCTTGTATGGTGGGATTCATATAGAGTTGGTAGTGGTGACGATAAAAAACATTTGGGGAATTCATGGCGATGTACAGTGAGCAAAATAAGTTGATTTCAACACATAGTTTGGGTATTTCGTGATTTCAATATATCTTGTATATTATATTATTTCATTACACATGACATTTGAGTTGGATAATCCTAACCACACCCAAATGTTTTGGGTTGAATGAGCCTTCCCTAACTACATGTTTAGAGAAGATTTGGATGAATGACCACCCATTTTTCTAAAGTCATCCTTCAATTGTAGTGTTGATGGGATTGTATTGGAGATTACCCGGTGGAAATATAGATTGGTCTTATAGATTACCTAGTGTTTATAATGATTCTATATGTGGTTGGGGTAATTCATGGTAAGTGGAGGACATGGTTTTGATGTGCTTCATGTTCATTATACCCAACTTTTACAAACAAGTACTTTTATTTATAAATATTACATCTGTTTAGAAGAATATTCAATAAATTTTACTAATTCACACCCAATGATCACAAAGGTTTACTATATTTTTATAATAGTTATACAATCTCCTTATTTACAAAAATATATTCAACATCTCCAATAAATATATCCTCCTTAGACATAACCTACTTAATTCCTGTAACACCCAGAGATTTTATAAGATATATTATTTTTAATTCCTCTCATATCTTCTGTTGTACACAACACCAAGATTAGCTTGTACTATATACAACACTGTATTAGTTTTCAGTATACGCTACACTATTCTTGGATAGTGTTACACACAATTTCAAGTTCGCAACATTGAGTGAATAAATACATGTATATATATATATATATTCAATGTATAAATGAAATATGGTTGGATTCTGTTATACAAAACAATAAAGAAGTCTTGCACTACATGCAACCCTGACTTGGCTTGCATTACACTCAATCGCAACCTTCTTCGATAGCGTGTGTTGTACGCAATACCGGGTTTCACTAAACAATGATATATGGTTATAATATTATCACAAAGTAGCCTTTATGAATAGTATTAACTACATTTTGAATTTTATAACATTATTATTCATCTTACTCATTTTCTAGAACATAGTATGAGAATAAAATAAAATTTTCAGGTAAAATAAGTATTTTTAAAAAAATGCAGTTTTTCCGCCTTTTGATGGAGCACCCACATTAAATCTAGTTTTTGACATGTTTGTAAGTTCAATTTTACAAAATAAAATTATTCTTTGGAATCAGTATATAAAATTTTACCTTGGATAGATTTTTCATATTATTCTAATAACTTTCATATTTTATGAAATAGTAAAAAACACGCCATATTTTAATAAAAAACAACTTTTTTCATTGAAATATTTAATATTGTTAAATTATAATATTTAATGGTTTTAAATTATAAATAGAATATATTTTTACCATTTAATATAATCCATGTCATTAACATTAATTTTACATTGAATTCATAGGTAAAAACATTTCAATATTTTGCAATGTTTTAACTTTTAAAACACGTTTTCTTAACAACGGGATTAATATTATATTAATTTCTGAAAATTTTTTGTACTGAATTTAGAAAAATTTATTCCATATTTGGAATCAGTGGGTCCAAATTATGTTAAAAAGCTACTTTTTATTTTTGGGTAGTAACTACGGTAAATTTTATTTACCCTAGTAAAAGGTAAATCAGTTAATTAAGGGTAAATATAAGATTATAAAATTACCCTAACACTAGTATTAATATAATTTGATTCTTATATTTCGTCCTAAGTAATATTTGGGTCTAAATGTAATCCATTTGAACCCACTAGAAGGTGATTAAGACCATTAGTTTATTTTTTATAAAGGAATGTGAAATATGTCTCAGTCAATATTAATAATTAATTTATTTTTAATATAAATTTATACGAAATATAAATTAAGTTATAAATAATCATTTTATATATAAAATGTTTTTATTTATCATGGTAATTTTTTTGTAATTTTTAATGTTATTTAATTACCTTTTAATCTTATACATTAATGATGCAGAAATTACTTATTTAGTGAAAAATCAATAATATAGTTTTTATTGAAATAGTAATACATATCCAGAGGCCCTAAAATCATCAGAAAACTTATTATTAGTGTATATATAAACACTAATCATCCACTGGCAGAATTGTGGACCATTTGGATCCTTATTTAGGCGATTATGACAGTTATAATATTTTATTTTAAATTCTTCCTAAATTGTCACCTTCATAATTTAATAAAGATAACAATTTACATGATGTTATTTTAATATGATAAATTATATTAAAATTATTATTATAAAATATTTGATATTTAACTTCATCAAATTATTTTTTTTTAAAATTTTATGCAACAAATATGTATATTAAATAATTATACAAAAATATTGTACTAATTATTTTATTAAGAGATATACCAAATAAACGGTTTCAAAAATATTAAAATATATTTTATATGAACTATTTAATGTGCTCCACGAATTTCCTAGACATATTTGACATGTTAGTAATCTATTAAATATTTTAGTTCGAATATATCCTCTGTTTAGAATTTATTCAAATTCAAATAAATGAATAGTATCAAAATTGACACTATTGTTATTTTATAAAAATAACCTATTATTAAATCATTTAAAAATCACAAAAATATTTAAAAATTATAAATTGAAATTTATATAGTCAAAAATTTCATAAAGTATCCAATTTTGGAAAATTAACAACACATAAGTGATTATTTATAACCATTTAAAATTTAGAATTTTATTACCCCAAATAAACTTAAATATATTGAATAAGGATAAATCAAAATGATAAGGTTTAAAATAATATCAAAACATGTCTAAATTTTATTGGTTGATGTTATTACAACCCTGTATCATCTAATATTAGAATTGAGTCATTTTTGGAGGTTTTTATATGGGGTTTGAATTTATATTAAACTAATATTATTGAGGATTCCAAACGTGCCCCTCTCCTCCCTTATAAAAGGGCACCTCCTCAATCTCCTCCACACACCACTTTGATACATCAATATTGGACAAACCATACCAATTTATCTTCTCCACATCCCTAGAAACATCCTAGAGGTCCTGGTCTACTTTAAAGTCCAATCATAGTGCCCTAAGAAGAGGTTTCAAAGAGGTGTATCGAAAAAGAGGTAATATCCGTTACTGATTCTTTCAAATTTATTTCTTATTATACCTCTGCTTCTTTAGTTGTATCATTATATTGTAATAACATCAGTATCACTAATATACTTATATGGTATTATAAATATAAAACAACCCCATTTCACCTTATATCCATCCTATGGAAAATGAAATCACTGCGCGTGCGTACGTACAGAATATCGTCTCCACGCCGTGGTGTAATCTGCTTTTTCCACCACCAACTTACTTGGATGGGTATAATGGAGTAATGAATAAATAAATATGATTATTATAAAATCATACTGATTCTAAGATATTATATCATTCACTCCAATTCGATTCAATAAATATGGGAACGATATCATCGCTCGTGCGTACGTACGGTTTACCATCTCCACGACGCGATGAGATTCATTTTCCATGTTAACAATTCAAGAATGATTATAAAGTATATATAATAAGTAATCATGAAATATATGACATAATAATTCTATAGGATTTATTTATATATATATATGTATGTCATATACTTAATTCCATTCAATTCAATAAGGAAATGAAAACAGCGTTCATGCGAACATACGACCTACCGTCTCAATGAATGGTGTATTTCATTCCATTTATAGATCTATTATATATATGTATATTATGAATATATATTATATATAAATCATTTATTATATTCTCGATTTAATTAATCATGATCTAAGTAAGAATATGAATAATTAAAAGTCAAAACACAGACGACATATGAAACGATTTTACCCAAAACGCTCTTTAACATGGAATTTTAAAAATAACGGGTAATATAAAGTCATAAGTGAACCATATATGATATCATAACAATGAATATTATTATGTAATAATTCAATTAAATTATTTAAATCATTATATAGGAGGATCGAAAAAATACGAAGCTTATCGGACATAAGGTAAGGGATAACTTTTCCAATCTCGTTCTTATCCTAGATTGTTTATTTGTAAGTATTTACAAGGGTTATTGTTCTCATCCATGTCCATGTTTCCTAAAAATAGTTTCATGTATGTTTAATTTCCTTTTTACCCATTTTTGACTTTTACTACATGCTATGTATGGAATCTTTCTTTTAAGAGGTACTTTTTGTCTTTTCTGGAAAAAGTACAAGAAGAATGTTTTTTTAAATTATACAACACGAACAGATTTTTACGGTTTTATAAATCCTTATTTTCATGAAGCTTCCTACAAAATATTTCATAACTATTTTGAAAAAAAATAATTTTCTTTTAAAATTGAATTACATTTTGTGAAAAGAAAATGATATTTAAGAAGAAAGGATATTTTCCTCAAGAATTCATTTCAAGTGATTTATCAAAACCAATTTTTATCTAAGATGACATTAATTCATATGTGTATTTTTCAAGTATCATGTCTCTATGATTTACATGGTTTCAATTTTCTTATTATGAAATGATATCTATTTCTTTTATATGGATTATGTTATGATGGGATGATGTTTATGAAACCCATTTTATTTTTTGGGTTATTATGAATAATGTATGATTATTTTGTGGCACAAGTAAGAATGATTTCATTATGAGATGGGTGAGACCTATATCTCCCTCCAATGCATTGGGTAAAGATTTATATCTCATGAGATAGACATGGATGGAATGGTAAGTAAATCTTGTTCAGTGTTACATGACTGAAACGAGGAGTGAACCCGATTCAGAAAGGGACTTTGTCCACTAAGATGGTCTTGGCGGCAATTCCTTGGCTACTATAGAAATCATAACATGTGCTGAATGGTTTCAACATTTACGTGTTTTATTCCCATTATATATTTTCATGATTGATGTTCCATTATGATATATGCCTTGCATACTTCCATGATTTATGCCTTTGATGAATATTTTTTATGTTTAGAGATTATGTTCATGTATTTAAGTTCAAATGTATATGGTTTGTTTTATTTTCTCTATATATACCCTTAATGAGCATTTGAGCTCACCATTTATATTTTTTCTTTTCCCCAGGATTTAATGAAAGGTTTTAGGTTAGAAAACAAAAGGGGAATCTCTTTATCAGAGATATTGAAGATCTTTCACCATGATTAGAATATTATGTTCCTAATTTCAAAAGACACTAAACTATTACGGTCCTTGAGTGTTGGTTCTTATTATGAATTAAGTATTCCAAAAAAGTAATGTAATGTTCATGTACGTCAAGTTTCGGGTCTCTATAGTTGGTATCAAAGGAAAGGTTTAGTTAACATTTGGAAACTAGGATGCTAAAACATTAGTGATATCCCTAGAGATATTTCTAAGGTATGTCTAAGGATGTTACTAAGGTTTAGTATAACTATATGTTTCAGTCCTAGAGTTATGTCGACGATCATGAATAACCTATGGTAAACCTAAGGTATCATGGATTAAATAATGTCTGATAAGTTAGACTTTCCATAAGTGACATTTAATGATTTTGTGGTTCCTCATTATTTTAAATGTTTCTTACACCATGGATTCTGGTTTTATTCAATGGAGGAAATGAGAAGGAATTCATTTAACGTTGATTCCAATGGACAAATTGAGATTTCTAAAGAAGGGAAGAAGAACCTTGAGGAATACCTCAAGTGGAGGGGAAGATGTTATCTGTGTGGAGAAAAGGGTCATAGAGTGAAAGATTGTTATGGAGTTCAATTTCTTATTTGTGGAGAACATGGGAATTACCCAACTCAATACCCTGACCTAAAAGGTTATTTCTAAATCAAGGAAGTACTTATTCCATCACAATAATTGAAGAGGATGGATTGAAGTGTTTATGTATTGGTATTTAAGAATAATGTTTTTGAGGTAATTTTATGGTATAATGGAATATTTTTGTATTAGTGTATTGTGGTTTTCAATAATTTTATGGTACCGGTAACCATGAAAAGTGATTGAAATATTTTTGGAAAGCAGATGATATGCGCATAACGAAGAGATAAATACAAAATAATATGTTTGATAGTATTCATGAGCTCATTACTGATATGTGGACAAAGTGATACAATGGTTTGAGTATATTGAAATTTTTGGATTTTTGTATGTGGAAAGAGTTAACTTTTGACAGCATTCATGTTTTCACTAAGATTCAATGGGTATTCATTTTTCAAGAGAGTACGCGATTAAGGTATTCACATGTTTAAAATGTGACCAACAAGATATATGTTATATGTGGGATAAATGATGGTATTCACGTACTTGTAATGTGACCTCTCAAGAAATCATGTTCTTTAAACTATGATATTGGACAAAACTATTTTCAATAAGCTTAAAGGTTGGAATGGATTAAGTTTGAAATCAGATAGAATTGTTTAAGGCTAGAATTTTTTTCGATATTATTTATGGATTGTTATATAATGTTGTTTTACAAAAAGGAAAACCTGTAGGACGGGCAACAACCCGTCGCGTCGAACAAGGCTGTGGGAATCGAACCCACAACTGAAGTGCGACAGGCCTTTATCGCCTTCCACTGGCCTACAGGAAGTCCCTATTTAGTATAAACCAGTTTTATTATATTATATAGTATGAAATATGAAGTATAAGTCCATTTTAGGAACCATATCTGATTAATCTCACCATAGATGGACTTATGTATTTAAATTTTTCTAACATAGGTTTGAGGTAGATGGAATGACCTATCATCCTATCGCATGATCTGCTAAAACATCGCGAAAGACAAATTCAACTTCATTTATAAAAGAGATGAAGTGTAAATTGTTCAAGGCATGAATAATGATAAAGTTAGTATTTCTTCTAATTAAAATTCGTCAATTTTAGGGAATTGATATTGAAAACCAAAAATGTTGTTTTAGTGCCCTTATATGTTATTAATCAGATGGTACCTTAGATCATCACAAATCTTTGTCTTTGTGATTGTTGGCTTTTTCATAGCCATGTTCTCTACCACTCTCCATCAGAACATGATGGATAGTTTTTTCTTCCATATCCATATTTTCACCAATGTTATCCTATATGGAAACCCAGTGATTAGTTAATTTGGGTAAACGTATCATTTCATACTTTATTTTTTAAAGATATGTTTTGGTATTCCCTCTTACGATGTGGGTTTCTATGAAAGAAACTCTCATGTAATAAACCATTTATAACGCCGACGAATTTCTAGGGCAAAATTAATTTTAAGGGGGGTAGAATGTAACAACCAGAGATTTTATAAGATATATTATTTTTAATTCCTCTCATATCTTCTGTTGAACACAACACCAAGATTAGCTTGTACTATATACAACACCGTATTAGTTTTCAGTATACACTACACTATTCTTGGATCGTGTTACACACAATTTCAAGATCGCAACATTGAGTGAATATATAAATGTATATATATATATATATTCAATATATAAATGAAATATAGTTGTATTATGTTATACAAAACAACAGAGAAGTCTTGCACTACACGCAACCCTAACTTGGCTTGCATTACACGCAATCGCGACCTTCGTCGATATTGTGTGTTGTACGCAATACCGGGTTTCACTAAACAACGATATATGGTTATAATATTATCACAAACTAGCCTTTATGAATAGTATTAACTACATTTTGAATTTTATAACATTATTATTCATCTTACACATTTTCTAGAACATGGTACGAGAATAAAATAAATTTTTCAGGTAAAATAAGTATTTTTCAAAAAATACAGTTTTGCCGCCTTTTGATGGCACACCCACATTTAATCTATTTTTTTACAAGTTTATAAGTTCAATTTTACAAAATAAAATTATTCTTTGGAATCAGGATATAAAATTTTATCTTGGATATATTTTTCATATTATTATGATAACTTTCATATTTTAATGAATAGTAAAAAACACGTTATATTTTAATTAAAAACAACTTTTATCGTTGCAATAATTTATATGGTTAAATTATAATATTTAATGGTTTTAATGTATAAATAGAATATATTTTTACAATTTAATATAATTTATGTCATTAAAATAAATTTTACATTGAATTCATAGGTAAAAACATTTCAATATTTTGCAATGTTTTAACTTTTAAAACACGTTTTCTGAACAACAGGATTAATTTTAAATAAATTTATGAAACTTTTATATATTGAATTTAGAAAAATTGATTCCATATTTGGAATCATTGGGTCCAAATTATGTTGATAAGATATTTTTTATTTTTGGGCAGCAACTACGGTAAATTTTATTTACCATAGTAAAATGTAAATCGGGTTATTATGGGTAAATATAAGATTATAAAATTATCCTAACACTTGTCTTAATATAATTGGATGCTTATATTTCGTCCTAAGACATATTTAGGTCTAAATGGAATCCATTGGAACCCACTTGGAGGTGATTAAGACCATTAGGTTATTTTATTTAAGGGAAAGTGAAATATGTCTCACTCAACTTTAATAATTAAAGTATTTTTTTAATATAAATTTATATAGAATATAAATTAGTTTATAATTACTCATTTTAAAGATAAAATGATTTTATTTATCATGGTTATTTATTTGTAATTTTTAAGAGTTATTTAATTACCTTATTATATTATACATTAATGATGCAGAAATTACTTATTTACTGAAAAATAAATAATATAGTTTTTATTGAAATAGTAATAGATATAAAAAGGCCCAAAAATCAGCATAAAACTTATTATTAGTGTATATATAAACCCTAATCATCCACTTTCAGAATTTTTAACCATTTGGATCTTTATTAAGGCGATTATGACACTTATAATATTTTATTTTAAATGCTTCCAAAGTTTTTACCTTCATAATTTAATAATGATAACAATTTACATGATGTTAATTTAAGATGATAAATTCGAGTAAAATTATTATTAAATACGATTTGATATTTATCTTCATCAAATGATTTTATTTTTAATTTTTATGCAAAAAATAATTATATTAAATAATTATACAAAAATGTTGTACTAATTATTTTATTAAGAGATATACCAAATAAATGGTTTTAAAAATATTTTAAAAAATATTATATGAACTGTTTAATGTACTCCAACAATTTTCTAGACATATTTCTCATGTTAGGAATCTATTAAATATTTTAGTTCGAATATATCCTCTGTGTAGAGTTCATTTAAATTCAAATAAATGAATAGTGTCAAAATTTACATTATTGCTATTTTATAAAAATAACATATTATTAAATTGTTTAAAAATAAAAAAATATTTAAAAATTATAAATTGAAATTTATATAGTATAAAATTTTATAAAGTATCTAATTATGGAAAATTAACAACACATAAGTGATTATTTATAACCATTTAAAATTTAGAGTTTTATTACCCCAAATAAACTTAAATAGATTAAATAGGGATAAATCAAAATGATAAGGTTTGAAATAAGATCAAAACATGTATAAATTTGATTGGTTGATGTGATTACAACCCTATAGAATCTAATATTATAATTTAGTCATTTTTGGAGGTTTTTATGTGGGGTTTGAATTTATATTAAACTAATATTTTTGAGGATTCCAAAGGTGCCCCTCTCCTCCTTTATAAAAGGGAACCTCCTCCTTCTCCTCCACACACCACATTGAGCATTCAATCTCCAAAATCCCCTACCATTTTATCTTCTCCACTTCTCTAGAAACATCATAGAGGTCTTGGTCTACTTCAATGACCAATCTTAATTCCCTAAGAGGAGGTTTCAAAGAGGGGTAACGAAGAAGAGGTAATATCCGTTACCGATACTTTAAAATTTATTTCTTCATCTACCTCTTCTTCTTTAGTTGTATCATTATATTGTAATAAAATAAGTATCACTAATATACTGATATGTTATTATAAATATGAAACAACCACATTTCACCTTCTATCCAACCTAAGGAAAACCAACTCACCATGCGTGCGTACGTACGGAATACCATCTTCACGCCGTGGTGTAATCTGTTTTTTCACCACCACCTTACTTGGATGGGAATAATGGTGTAAAGAATAAAAACATAAGATTATTATAAAATCATACTGATTCTAAGATATTAGATCATTCACTCCAATTCGATTCAATAAATATGGGAACGATATCATCGCTCGTGCGTACGTACGGATTACCGTCTACACAACGTGATGAGATTCATTTTCCATGTTAAAAATTAAAGAATAATTATAAAGTATATATAATAAGTAATCATGAAATATATGACATAATAATTCTACTGGATTTACTTATATATATATTTATTTCATATACTTAATTCCATTCAATTTAGTAAGGAAACGAAAATAGCGTTCATGCGTACGTACGGCCTACCGTCTCCATGAACGGTGTATTTCTTTCCATTTATCGATCTATTATATATATGTATATTCTAAATATATATTATATATAAATCATGTTTTATATTCTAGAATTACATAATCATGATCAAATAAATCATATGAATAATGACAAGTCAAAACACGGACGACGTATGAAACGATTTTACCCAAAACGCTCTTTAACATGGAATTTACAAAAGAATGGGTAATATAATGTCATAAGTGAACCATATATGATATCATAACAATGAATATGATTCTTTAATAATTAAATGACATTATTTAAATCATTATACAGGAGGTTCGGATACATATGAAGCATATCATACATAAGGTAAGGGATAACATTTCCAAACTCGTTCTTATCCGAAATTGTTTATTCATAAGTATTTACTGGGGTTATTGTACTCATCCATGCCCATGTTTCCAAAAAATGGTTTCATGTATGTCTAATGTCATTTTTACCCATTTTGACTTTTACTACATGGTATGTATGGAATCTGTCTTTTACGAGGTACTTTTAGACTCTTCCGGAAAAAGTACGAGAAGAATTTTTTTAACTTATATGGCACGAACAGATTTTTACGGTTTTATAAAGCCTTATTTTCATGAAGATTCCTCCAAAAGATTTCATGACTATTTTCAACAAAATAATTTTCTTTTAAAATTGCATGACATTTTGTTAATAGAAAATGATTTTAAAGAAGAAATGATATTTTCTTCAAGAATTCATTTCAAGTGTTTTATCAAAACCATTTTTCATCTAAGATGACATTATTTCATATGTGTATGTTTCAAGTATCATGTATCTATGTTTACATGGTTTCAATTTTCTTATTATGAAATGATATCCATTTCTTTTATATGGATTATGTGATGATGGGATGATGTTTATGAAACCCATTTTATTTGTTGTTTTATTATGAATAATGTATGTTTATTTTGTGGCACAAGTAAGAATGATTTCATTATGAGATGGGTGGGACCTATATCTCCCTCCAATGAATTGGGTAATGATTTATATCTAATTAGATAGACATGGATGGAATGGTAAGTTAATCTGGTTCAGTGTTATAGGACTGAAATGAGGAGTTAACTCGATTCAGAAAGGGACTTTGTCCACTAAGATGGTCTTGGCGGCAATGACTTGGCTACTATGGAAATCATAACATGTGTTGAATAGTTGCCACAATTACATGTTTTATTCCCATTATATTTTATCATGATTGATGTTCCATTATGATATATACCTTACGTTCTTCCAAGATTTATGTCTTTGCTCAAGATTTTTTATGTTTAAACATTATGTTCATGTTTTTATGTTGAAATGAATATGGTATGTATTATATCTCCATGCTTACCCTTATTGAGCATTTCAGCTCACCCTTGATATGTTTTCTTTTCCCCAGGATTTAAAGAAAGGATCTATGTAAGAAAGCAAAAGGAGAAGATATTTATCGGATATGTTGAAGATCATTCACCACGATTAGAAGATTATGTTCCGAATTTCCAAAGACAATAAAATATTACGGTCCTTGATTATTGGTTCTTATTATGTATTAAGGATTCCGCAAAAGTAATGTAATGTTCATGTACGTCAAGCTTTGGGTCTCTACAATTCCTTTCTTCATATCTGGAGGAAAGGAAATAAAAGAAAGGGTGAGCACAGATGCTCATGAAGGGTATGTTAGGGACATATCATTATTCACATAAATGTAACATGAGTATAGTGTATTGATAATATGAACTAAATATTTGAAAACCATACCCTTCATTACATTGATCACAAACATGAGTCATGGAATAATGCTCGGTTTCCCATAATACATGATTTATAAGGGAAATCACTGAATATCAGTCAATAGAGCATAAGATAAACATAATAATTTTCTAAAAATTAAATATTTTAAAATTTTGGACATTTATAAACAGAAATATGCTCAATTAGTAAGTTATGGATATAAAATCAGTCCCATGAATAAACTTAGGATAATGGAACCCTTTTCTCACATAACCTTATGGACGTGAAACTAAGTCCACACATAACCTAATTGATATTAATCAAGCTCCACACATAACCTAATGGATATGAAACTATGTGTGTGCATAACCTTATGAAAATGAATCCATGTAATTAAATAACCATATTTATGTGATACCAGTTACACACATAACCTTCTATGCATGAAACCAAATCCACACATAATATTTTAGACATGAATTTAGGTTCAGGAATAACAGAATTAACACACGATTTATCCATCATTACACAATGAATTTGATGGATATATTAGTCTGATCCGACCCTTCACATAATTGAAAAATAAACATATTTTTACCATAAGATACAAAAATATTAATCATACCACAACTCTTGAAAATCAAGAAAATTTCACGATCATTTCATTGAATCATAACCCATGGAAAATAAAAAAATTTCATAAACATTTCACCATTTCATAATAGGATATCCCAAGGAAAAGAGGATAATAATGAACTAGTGGAAAAAAGAATTACCAATAATCACCAAATAAGATCAATTAACCAAACTCATCCTCAACATAAAAAACCAAGAAATAACACATACAATATAATAAAATTGTTTCAAGATTATATAAATGATTTTTACTCACAACCACATCCCCACTGGGTTTCCTCTCTCACTCCACAATTTCAAATATCCTATTCTCCCATACCTTCAGTGGAAAAATCACCACATCTATATTTATCATTGATATGGATCAGGAAAAACCCCTAACCAAACCATCCATCACTAGGTTCTATCATTTGGTGCAAGTATTATTCACATCACTAATCAAAACCTCAACAACACTACCATCCCTTATGACATGGGATGTATTATAACACCCAAATATTTATTTAAATATTTTATTCAATTAATTTTGATTTTATGATAGATTTATTTACCTGGAATATTCAGATAAAATGAAATTTGAAATTCTATTAAAATATTATTATTTAATGTGATGGTTCCAACCTATAAATTAAACAAGTGTGTATGAATAAGATTAAATTAATCTTGAAATGAATATATTTTTAACATGAATAAAATAATGTCATTGGATATCAATTAAATATAAATGAACATAAAAAATATTTGAATGTAAAAGAAAAGTATTTGAGAAATACTAGTTTTATGGTTGCAATGTGTTTTTAAGGTAATAAATTAAATTAATCACTATTGGTGAAATGGAATCCATTCGAAATGGAATCCATTTGAACCCACTTGAAGGTGATTAAGACCTTTAGTTTATTTTTTATAAAGGAAAGTGAAATATGTCTCAGTCAATATTAATAATTAATTTATTTTTAATATAAATTTATATAGAATATAAATTAGGTTATAAATACTCATTTTATATATAAAATGTTTTTATTTATCATGGTAATTTTTTTGTAATTTTTTATGTTATTTAATTACCTTTTAATCTTATACATTAATGATGCAGAAATTACTTATTTAGTGAAAAATGAATAATATAGTTTTTATTGAAATAGTAATACATATCCAGAGGCCCTAAAATCATCAGAAAACTTATTATTAGTGTATATATAAACACTAATCATCCACTAGCCGAATTTTGGACCATTTGGAACCTTATTTAGGCGATTATGACAGTTATAATATTTTATTTTAAATTCTTCCTAAATTGTCACCTTCATAATTTAATAATGATAACAATTTACATGATGTTATTTTAATATGATAAATTCTATTAAAATTATTATTATAAACTATTTGATATTTACCTTCATCAAATGATATTTTTTAAAATTTTATGCAACAAATATGTATATTAAATAATTATACAAAAATATTGTACTAATTATTTTATTAAGAGATATACCAAACAAACGGTTTTAAAAATATTAAAATATATTTTATATGAACTATTTAATGTGCTCCACGAATTTCCTAGACATATTTAACATGTTAGTAATCTATTAAATATTTTAGTTCGAATATATGCTCTGTTTAGAATTTATTCAAATTCAAATAAATGAATAGTATCAAAATTGACAGTATTGTTATTTTATAAAAAGAACCTATTATTAAATTGTTTAAAAATCACAAAAATATTTAAAAATTATAAATTGAAATTTATATAGTCGAAAATTTCATAAAGTATCCAATTTTGGAAAATTAACAACACATAAGTGATTATTTATAACCATTTAAAATTTAGAATTTTATTACCCCAAATAAACTTAAATAGATTGAATAAGGACAAATCAAAATGATAAGGTTTAAAATAAGATCAAAACATGTCTAAATTTTATTGGTTGATGTTATTACAACCCTGTATCATCTAATATTAGAATTGAGTCATTTTTGGAGGTTTTTATATGGGGTTTGAATTTATATTAAACTAATATTGTGGAGGATTCCAAACGTG
Organism: Viscum album; assembly: GCA_963277665.1. NCBI lineage: Eukaryota > Viridiplantae > Streptophyta > Magnoliopsida > Santalales > Viscaceae > Viscum > Viscum album. The sequence continues at coordinate 927,444,992 of OY728127.1, forward strand.
CCCCTCTCCTCCCTTATAAAAGGGCACCTCCTCAATCTCCTCCACACACCACATTGAGACTTCAATATCGGAAAACACATACCAATTTATCTTCTCCACATCCATAGAAACATCATAGAGGTCCTGGTCTACTTCAAAGTCCAATCATAGTGCCCTAAGAAGAGGTTTCAAAGAGGTGTATCGAAGAAGAGGTAATATCCGTTACTGATTCTTTCAAATTTATTTCTTCTTATACCTCTGCTTCTTTAGTTCTATCAATATATTGTAATAACATCAGTATCACTAATATACTTATATGTTATTATAAATATAAAACAACCCCATTTCACCTTATATCCATCCTATGGAAAATGAAATCACTGCGCGTGCGTACGTACAGAATATCGTCTCCACGCCGTGGTGTTATCTTCTTTTTCCACCAGCAACATACTTGGATGGGTATAATGGAGTAATGAATAAATAAATATGATTATTAAAGAATAATACTGATTCTAAGATATTATATCATTCACTCTAATTCGATTCAATAAATATGGGAACGATATCATCGCTCGTGCGTACGTACGGTTTACCATCTCCACGACGCGATGAGATTCATTTTCCATGTTAACAATTCAAGAATGATTATAAAGTATATATAATAAGTAATCATGAAATATATGACATAATAATGCTATAGGATTTATTTATATATATATATATGTATGTCATATACTTAATTCCATTCAATTCAATAAGGAAACGAAAACAGCATTCATTCGAACATACGACCTACCGTCTCAATGAATGGTGTATTTCATTCCATTTATAGATCTATTATATATATGTATATTATGAATATATATTATATATAAATCATTTATTATATTCTCGATTTAATTAATCATGATCTAAGTAAGCATATGAATAATTAAAAGTCAAAACACAGACGACATATGAAACGATTTTACCCAAAATGCTCGTTAACATAGAATTTAAAACATAATGGGTAATATAATGTCATAAGTGAACCATATATGATATCATAACAATGAATATTATTATGTAATAATTCAATGAAATTATTTAAATCATTATATAGGAGGATCGAAAAAATACTAAGCTTATCGGACATAAGGTAAGGGATAACTTTTCCAATCTCGTTCTTATCCAAGATTGTTTATTGGTAAGTATTTACTAGGGTTATTGTTCTCATCCATGTCCATGTTTCCTAAAAATAGTTTCATGTATGTTTAATTTCCTTTTTACCCATTTTTTACTTTTACTACATGCTATGTATGGAATCTTTCTTTTAGGAGGTACTTTTTGTCTTTTCTGGAAAAAGTACAAGAAGAATGTTTTTTTAAATTATACAACACGAACAGATTTTTACGGTTTTATAAATCCTTATTTTCATGAAGCTTCCTACAAAATATTTCATAGCTATTTTGAAAAAAAATACTTTTCTTTTAAAATTGAATTACATTTTGTGAAAAGAAAATTATTTTTAAGAAGAAAGGATATTTTCCTCAAGAATTTATTTCAAGTTATTTATCAAAACCAATTTTCATCTAAGATGACATTAATTCATATGTGTATTTTTCATGTATCATGTCTCTATGATTTACATGGTTTCACTTTTCTTATTATGAAATGATATCCATTTCTTTTATATGGATTATGTGATGATGGATGATGTTTATGAAACCCATTTTATTTTTTGGGTTATTATGAATAATGTATGATTATTTTGTGGCACGAGTAAGAATGATTTCATTATGAGATGGGTGGGACCTATATCTCCCTAAAATGCATTGGGTAAAGATTTATATCTCATGAGATAGACATGTATGGAATGGTAAGTAAATCTTGTTCAGTGTTACAGGACTGAAACGAGGAGTGAACTCGATTCAGAAAGGGACTTTGTCCACTAAGATGGTCTTGGCGGCAATTCCTTGGCTACTATGGAAATCATAACATGTGATGAATGGTTTCAACATTTACGTGTTTTATTCCCATTATATATTTTCATGATTGATGTTCCATTATGATATATGCCTTGCATACTTCCATGATTTATGCCTTTGATGAATATTTTTTATGTTTAAAAATTATGTTCATGTTTTTAAGTTCAAATGTATATGGTTTGTTTTATTTTCTCCATATATACCCTTAATGAGCATTTGAGCTCACCATTTATATGTTTTCTTTTCCCCAGGATTTAATGAAAGGTTTTAGGTTAGAAAACAAAAGGGGAAGATCTTTATCGGAGATGTTGAAGATCTTTCACCATGATTAGAAGATTATGTTCCTAATTTCAAAAGACACTAAACTATTATGGTCCTTGAGTTTTGGTTGTTATTATGAATTAAGTATTCCAAAAAAGTAATGTAATGTTCATTTACGTCAAGTTTCGGGTCTCTATAGTTGGTATCAGAGGAAAGGTTTAGTTAACATTTGGAAACTAGGATGCTAAAACTTTAGTGATATCCCTAGAGATATTTCTAAGGTTTGTCTAAGGATGTTCCTAAGGTTTAGTATAACTATATGTTTCAGTCCTAGAGTTATGTCGACGATCATGAATAACCTATGGTAAACCTAATGTATCATGGATTAAATAATGTGTGATAAGTTAGACTTTCCATAAGTGACATTTAATGATTTTGTGGTTCCTCATTATTTTAAATGTTTCTTACACCATGGATTTTGGTTTTATTCAATGGAGGAAATGAGAAGGAATTCATTTAACGTTGATTCCAATGGACAAATTGAGATTTCTAAAGAAGGGAAGAAGAACCTTGAGGAATACCTCAAGTGGAGGGGAAGATGTTATCTGTGTGGAGAAAAGGGTCATAGAGTGAAAGATTGTTATGGAGTTCAATTTCTTATTTGTGGAGAACATGGGAATTACCCAACTCAATACCCTGACCTAAAAGGTTATTTCTAAATCAAGGAAGTACTTATTCCATAACAATAATTGAAGAGGATGGATTGAAGTGTTTATGTATTGGTATTTAAGAATAATGTTTTTGAGGTAATTTTATGGTATAATGGAATATTCTTATATTAGTGTATTGTGGTTTTCAATAATTTTATGGTACCGGTAACCATGAAAAGAGATTGAAATATTTTTGGAAAGCAGATGATATGCGCATAACGAAGAGATAAATAGAAAATAATATGTTTGATAGTATTCATGAGCTCATTACTGATATGTGGAAAAAGTGATACCATGGTTTGAGTATATTGAAATTTTTGGATTTTTGTATGTGGAAAGAAATAACTTTTGACAGCATTCATGTTTTCACTAAGATTCAATGGGTATTCATTTTTCAAGAGAGTACGCGATTAAGGTATTCACATGTTTAAAATGTGACCAACAAGATATATCTTATATGGGGGATAAATGATGGTATTCACGTACTTGTAATGTGACCTCTCAAGTAATCATTTTCATTACACTATGATATTGGACAAAAGTATTTTCAATAAGCTTAAAGGTTGGAATGGATTAAGTTTGAAATCAGATAGAATTGTTTAAGGATAGAATTTTTTTCGATATTATTTATGGATTGTTATAATAATGTAGTTTTACAAAAAGGAAAACCTGTAGGACGGGCGACAACCCGTCGCGTCGAACAAGGCTGTGGGAATCGAACCCACAACTGAATTGCGACAGGCCTTTATCGCCTACCACTGGCCTACAGGAAGTCCCTATTTAGTATAAACCAGTTTTATTATATTATATAGTATGAAATATGAAGTATAAGTCCATTTTAGGAACCATATCTGATTAATCTCACCATAGATGGACTTATGTATATAAATTTTTCTAACTTATGTTTGAGGTAGATGGAATGACCTATCATCCTATCACATGATCTGCTAAAACATCGCGAAAGACAAATTCAACTTTATTTATAAAAGAGATGAAGTGTAAATTGTTCAAGGCATGAATAATGATAAAGTTAGTATTTCTTCTAATTAAAATTCCTCAATTTTAGGGACTTGATCTTGAAAACCAAAAATGTTGTTTTAGTGCCCTTATATCTTATTAATCAGATGGTACCTTAGATCATCACAAATCTTTGGCTTTGTGATTTTTGGCTTTTTCATAGCCATGTTCTCTACCACTCTCCATCAGAACATGATGGATAGTTTTTTCTTCCATATCCATATTTTAACCAATGTTATCCTATATGGAAACCCAGTGATTAGTTAATTTGGGTAAACGTATCATTTCATACTTTAGTTTTTAAAGATATGTTTTGGTATTCCCTCTTACGATGTGGGTTTCTATGAAAGAAACTCTCATGTAATAAACCATTGATAACGCCGATGAATTTCGAGGGTGAAATTAATTTTAAGGGGGGTAGAATGTAACAACCAGAGATTTTATAAGATATATTATTTTTAATTCCTCTCATATCTTCTGTTGAACACAACACCAAGATTAGCTTGTACTATATGCAACACCGTATTAGTTTTCAGTATACACTACACTATTCTTGGATCGTGTTACAAACAATTTCAAGTTCGCAACATTGAGTGAATATATAAATGTATATATATATATATATATATATTCAATATATAAATGAAATATAGTTTTATTCGGTTATACAAAACAACAGAGAAGTCTTGCACTACACGCAACCCTGACTTTACTTGCATTACACGCAATCGCGACCTTCGTCGATATTGTGTGTTGTACGCAATACCGGGTCTCACTAAACAACGATATATGGTTATAATATTATCACGAACTATCCTTTATGAATAGTATTAACTACATATTGAATTTTATAACATTATTATTCGTCTTACTCATTTTCTAGAACATGGTATGAGAATAAAATAAATTTTTCAGGTAAAATAAGTATTTTTCAAAAAAAAGTAGTTTTGCCGCCTTTTGATGGCACACCCACATTAAATCTATTTTTTTACAAGTTTATAAGTTAAATTTTACAAAATAAAATTATTCTTTTAAATCAGGATATAAAATTTTATCTTGGATATATTTTTCATATTATTATGATAACTTTTATATTTTAATGAATAGTAAAACACACGTTATATTTTAATTAAAAACAACTTTTATCGTTGCAATAATTTATATGGTTAAATTATAATATATAATGGTTTTAAAGTATAAATAGAATATATTTTTACAATTTAATATAATTTATGTCATTAAAATTAATTTTACATTGAATTCATAGGTAAAAACATTTCAATATTTTGCAATGTTTTAACGTTTAAAACACGTTTTCTTAACAACGGGATTAATTTTAAATTAATTTATGAAACTTTTATATATTGAATTTAGAAAAATTGATTCCATATTTGGAATCAGTGGGTCCAAATTATGTTGATAAGCTACTTTTTATTTTTGGGCAGAAACTACAGTAAATTTTATTTACCATAGTAAAATGTAAATCGGGTTATTAAGGGTAAATATAAGATTATAAAATTATCCTAACACTTGTCTTAATATAATTGGATGCTTATATTTCGTCCTGAGACATATTTAGGTCTAAATGGAATCCATTGGAACCCACTTGGAGGTGATTAAGACCATTAGGTTATTTTATTTAATGGAAAGTGAAATATGTCTCACTCAACTTTAATAATTAAATTATTTTTTTAATATAAATTTATATATAATATAAATTAGTTTATAATTACTCATTTTAAAGATAAAATGATTTTATTTATCATGGTTATTTATTTGTAATTTTTAAGAGTTATTTAATTACCTTATTATATTATACATTAATGATGCAGAAATTACTTATTTACTGAAAAATCAATAATATTGTTTTTATTGAAATAGTAATAGATATAAAAAGGCCCAAAAATCAGCAAAAAACTTATTATTAGTGTATATATAAACCCTAATCATCCACTTTCAGAATTTTTAACCATTTGGATCTTTATTAAGGCGATTATGACACTTATAATATTTTATTTTAAATGCTTCCAAAGTTTTCACCTTCATAATTTAATAATGATAACAATTTACATGATGTTAATTTAAGATGATAAATTCGTGTAAAATTATTATTAAATAAGATTTGATATTTATCTTCATCAAATGATTTTATTTTTAATTTTTATGAAACAAATAATTATATTAAATAATTATACAAAAATGTTGTACTAATTATTTTGTTAAGAGATATACCAAATAAATGGTTTTAAAAATATTTAAAAAAAATATTATATGAACTGTTTAATGTACTCCAATAATTTTCTAGACATATTTCTCATGTTAGGAATCTATTAAATATTTTAGTTCGAATATATCCTCTGTGTAGAGTTCATTTAAATTCAAATAAATGAATAGTGTCAAAATTTATATTATTGCTATTTTATAAAAATAACATATTATTAAATTTTTTAAAAATAAAAAAAATATTTAAAAATTATAAATTGAAATTTATATAGTATAAAATTTTATAAAGTATATAATTATGGAAAATTAACAACACATAAGTGATTATTTATAACCATTTAAAATTTAGAGTTTTATTACCCCAAATAAACTTAAATAGATTAAATAAGGATAAATCAAAATGATAAGGTTTGAAATAAGATAAAAACATGTATAAATTTGATTTGTTGATGTGATTACAACCCTATAGAATCTAATATTCTAATTTAGTCATTTTTGGAGGTTTTTATGTGGGGTTTGAATTTATATTAAACTAATATTTTTGAGGATTCCAAAGGTGCCCCTCTCCTCCTTTATAAAAGGGCACCTCCTCCTTCTCCTCCACACACCACATTGAGCGTTCAATCCCCACCATACCCTACCATTTTATCTTCTCCACTTCTATAGAAACATCCTAGAGGTCTTGGTATACTTAAAAGTCCAATATTAATTCCCTAAGAGGAGGTTTCAAAGAGGGGTAACGAAGAAGATGTAATATCCGTTACCGATACATTCAAATTTATTTCTTCATCTACCTCTTCTTCTTTAGTTGTATCATTATATTGTAATAAAATTAGTATCAATAATATACTGATATGTTATTATAAATATGAAACTACCACATTTCACCTTCTATCCAACCTAAGGAAAACCAAATCACCATGCGTGCGTACGTACGGAATACCGTCTCCACGCCGGGGTGTAATCTGTTTTTTCACCACCACCTTACTTGGATGGGAATAATGGTGTAAAGAATAAAAACATAAGATTATTATAAAATCATACTGAATCTAAGATATTAGATCATTCACTCCAATTCGATTCAACAAATATGGGAACGATATCATCGCTCGTGCGTACGTACGGATTATCGTCTACACAACGTGATGAGATTCATTTTCCATGTTAAAAATTCAATAATAATTATAAAGTATATATAATAAGTAATCATGAAATATATGACATAATAATTCTACTAGATTTAAGTATATATATATATATATGTATTTCATATACTTAATTCCATTCAATTTAGTAAGGAAACGAAAATAGCGTTCATGCGTACGTATGGCCTACCGTCTCCATGAACGGTGTATTTATTTCCATATATCGATCTATTATATATATGTATATTCTAAATATATATTATATAAAAATCATGTTTTATATTCTAGAATTATATAATCATGATCGAATTAATCATATGAATAATGACAAGTCAAAACACGGACGACATATGAAACGATTTTACCCAAAACGCTCTTTAACATGGAATTTACAAAAGAATGGGTAATATAATGTCATAAGTGAACCATATATGATATCATAACAATGAATATGATTCTTTAATAATTAAATGACATTATTTAAATCATTATACAGGAGGTTCGGATACATATGAAGCATATCAGACATAAGGTAAGGGATAACTTGTCCAATCTCGTTCTTATCCGAAATTGTTTATTCGTAAGTATTTACTGGGGTTATTGTACTCATCCATGCCCATGTTTCCTAAAAATGGTTTCATGTATGCCTAATGTCATTTTTACCCATTTTGACTTTTACTACATGGTATGTATGGAATCTATCTTTTACGAGGTACTTTTAGACTCTTCCAGAAAAAGTACGAGAAGAATTTTTTTAACTTATATGGCACGAACAGATTTTTACGGTTTTATAAAGAGTTATTTTCATGAAGATTCCTCCAAAAGATTTCATGACTATTTTCAACAAAATAATTTTCTTTTAAAATTGCATGACATTTTGTTAAGAGAAAATGATTTTAAAGAAGAAATGATATTTTCTTCAAGAATTCATTTCAAGTGTTTTATCAAAACAATTTTTCATCTAAGATGACATTATTTCATATGTGTATGTTTCAAGTATCATGTATATATGATTTAAATGGTTTCAATTTTCTTATTATGAAATGATATCCATTTCTTTTATATGGATTATGTGATGATGGGATGATGTTTATGAAACCCATTTTATGTGTTGTTTTATTATGAATAATGTATGTTTATTTTGTGGCACAAGTAAGAATGATTTCATTATGAGATGGGTGGGACCTATATCTCCCTCCAATGAATTGGGTAATGATTTATATCTAATTTGATAGACATGTATGGAACGGTAAGTTAATCTGGTTCAGTGTTACAGGACTGAAATGAGGAGTTAACTCGATTCAGAAAGGGACTTTGTCCACTAAGATAGTCTTGGCGGCAATGCCTTGGCTACTATGGAAATCACAACATGTGTTGAATAGTTGCCACAATTACATGTTTTATTCCCATTATATTTTATCTTGATTGATGTTCCATTATGATATATACCTTACGTGCTTCCAAGATTTATGTCTTTGCTCAAGATTTTTGATGTTTAAACATTATGTTCATGTTTTTATGTTCAAATGTATATGGTTTGTATTATATCTCCATGCTTACCCTTATTGAGCATTTGATCTCACCCTTTATATGTTTTCTTTTCCCCTAGATTTAAAGAAAGGATTTATGTAAGAAAGCAAAAGGAGAAGTTATTTATCGGATATGTTGAAGATCATTCACCACGATTAGAAGATTATGTTCCGAATTTCCAAAGACACTAAAATATTACGGTCCTTGGGTATTGGTTCTTATTATGTATTAAGGATTCCGCAAAATTAATTTAATGTTCATGTACGTCAAGATTTGGGTCTCTACAATTCCTTTCTTCATATCTGGAGGAAAGGAAATAAAAGAAAGGGTGAGCACAGATGCTCATGAAGGGTATGTTAGGGACACATCATTATTCACATAAATGTAACATGAGTATAGTGGATTGATAATATGAACTAAATATTTGAAAACCATACCCTTCATTACATTGATCACAAACATGATTCATGGAATAATGCTCGGTTTCCCATAATACATGATTTATAAGGGAAATCACTGAATATCAGTCAATAGAGCATAAGATAAACATAATAATTTTCTAAAAATGAAATATTTTAAAATTTTGGACATTTATAAACAGAAATATGATCAATTAGTATGTTATGGATATAAAATCAGTCCCATGAATAAACATAGGATAATGAAACCCTTTTCTCACATAACCTTATGGACGTGAAACTAAGTCCACACATAACCTAATTGACATTAATGAAGCTCCACACATAACCTAATGGATACGAAACTATGTGTGTGCATAACCTTATAAAAATGAATCCATGTAATCAAATAACCATATTTATGTGATACCAGTTACACACATAACCTTCTATGCATGAAACCAAATCCACACATAATATTTTAGACATGAATTTAGGTTCAGGAATAACAGAATTAACACACGATTTATCCATCATTACATAATGAATTTGATGGATATAATAGTCTGATCCGACCCTTCGCATAATTGAAAAATAAACATATTTTTACCATAAGATACAAAAATATTAATCATACCACAACTCTTGAAAATCAAGAAAATTTCACAATCATTTCATTGAATCATAACCCATGGAAAATAAAAAAATTTCATAAACATTTCACCATTTCATAATAGGATATCCCAAGGAAAAGAGGATAATAATGAACTAGTGGAAAAAAGAATTACCAATAATCACCAAATAAGATCAATTAACCAAACTCATCCTCAACATAAAAATCCACGAAATAACACATACAATATAATAAAATTGTTCCAAGATTATATAAATGATTTTTTCTCACAACCACTTCCCCACTGGTTTTCCTCTCTCACTCCACAATTTCAAATATCCTATTCTCCCATACCTTCAGTGAAAAAATCACCACATCTATATTTATCATTGATATGGATCAGGAAAAAACCCTAACCAAACCATCCATCACTAGGTTCTATCATTTGGTGCAAGTATTATTCACATCACTAATCAAAACCTCAACAACACTACCATCCCTTATGACATGGGATGTATTATAACACCCAAATATTTTATTCAATTAATTTTGATTTTATGATTGAATTATTTACCTGGAATATTCAGATAAAATGAAATGTGAAATTCTATTAAAATATTATTATTTAATGTGATGGTTCCAACCTATAAATTAAACAAGTGTGTATGAATAAGATTAAATTAATCTTGAAATGAATATATTTTTAAAATGAATAAAATAATGTCATTGGATATCAATTAAATAGAAATGAACATAAAAAATATTTGAATGTAAAAGAAAAGTATTTGAGAAATACTGGTTTTATGGTTGCAATGTGTTTTTAAGGTAATAAATTAAATTAATCACTATTGGTGAATGATTTTAATAAAATTTATATATTATATATTCAATGGTTTTTTTGACATTCATCCAATAGGTTTTTTTTGGAATTAGATAATTATAAATACAAATTTGTGCTTCAAAATAGTATTTTTATAAAAATAAAAATTCTCAGCATTTTCTCACTTATTTTAAAAATATATTTTTCCCAATTTTAGGAAACATATTTGGTTAAAATAATTCATTTTTAAATAAAAATGTAATAATTATCTTAGACAGAATTTTTAAAAATTTTATGAAACAATAATTAATCAATGAATAGTGAAGAAACTACTTTTTATTATAAAACATTTGTTCATTTATAGTATTTAAAAAGTGATAAATTATTTTAAATGTTTTAATAATACAATTATTCATGTTATGTCATTATTCATACAATTTATGTCACTATAAAAAATTTCATGTTGAATTTTATATAAAATCTACTATAATTTTGGAATATTTTCAATGGAAAACAGTTTTCTCATGTCATCTACGGGTTTAATTTTATATTATATTGGGAAAATTTAAGAATTAGATTTTGGAAAATGATTATATATTTTTACTAAAAATAATTAATATTACATAATTTTATCAACACTGTTTTTGTACATAATGAATACTAAAAAAGTAAAAATTAAGGAATCTTGTTATGGTTAAAATAGGTTTAACATATGTTAATCTAAAATGAAAAGTATTAAATAATAAAATAGAATCTCGAATTCATAATATATTAACATATATCAACCTTATCACATATTAGGTTCCTCAATGATTCATTTTTTTCACATTATTATGGTGTACATTTTTGGTGTACATTTTTCTTTTAAAAAAATATTAATGTATCACCTTCTCCAATTATTGAAGGGAAACCCCTATCCTTTTATCTCCAGTATTCCAAACACTTTTTTGGGAAAATACATTCAAAAAAATATTACTTACTTTCCTCATTATTTACTTTAGTCATTATCTTCATTATAAAACCCTCAAAATACGTCTTTTTGTGCTAACACAAATAGGTTTTCCAAAGAAGAGGTATCATTCTTAATAGTGTGTGTTTATTTTATTTCATTTTCCACCTCATTAAAATTTTATACCAATATGAATAATGTTAACTAAAGTATCTTTATGCTACTAATATTTTATTGTTTTAATTTCATAATAAATAACCATATCCTCTTATATCAATTGGGAATCAAAACCTTCAATCATGTGTAAGGAGGACTATCGCCTCACGAACAAATGTATCTCGTTTTCCATTACAACCCCTAGAATATTTGTAATATGAAATTTTTAATGTATATATATACATATATTATATATGAAATATTTAGAATTATTTTATTTTAATACCACATCAACATTTTTATATTTTGAATGCTTTGAAAAATAAAAACAACCCTTAGGCAGACTTGTAGACTACAACTTCTATAAAGTGATATGGCTCAATTCTAATTTAAATATGAAAATGATGGTAGTAAGTGTATATTTAGAAAAATATATCTTAAATATATGAAATAAATGTTATTTTATATGTTTAAATAGCCGTTAACATTTCTTTCATTCCATAAATCAAAAAATTAATACAACTTCAAGTGTATGTATGGCTTACATCTCTATGAACAGTGTAATTCATTTTTCTATGAATATCTATAATGGATGAATAAAAAAATAAATATATATATATAGTATAACATTTATATCATGATTTAAATTATCGATATGTTTTATCCATGAAAAATTTTTAAGGACATAAAAAATTATTGAAAGAAACGATAACTGAAAAATAATGTAGTTATCACCATAAATAGGGATTTCAATAAAGAATTGATAATAAATTAGAGATAAAAATTTATTAGAAAATAATATATTAGATTATATATATTATTATGGTCATGTAAAATTTATATATTTAATATATATTTATTATCTGGGATTTTAGATTGTGTGTGATGAATGTAGATTCTAGGGGTATGGGATTTCCACCTCACTTTTATCTCTACGAGGAACATGCCATATTCAAAAATTGATTCTTCTATATGATATATATAAAAACTGTGCATGTATTTAATGATTCATAATATTATTTTTTTATTAGGATATATAATTATTCTAATTTCTTTCATGGTACCGATGATTCAAATGGTACCAATGAGGTAAGGGTCCCATGACAATATATCATTATTTATCACGATTTTTTATGATTATGCATTTGATAATAAAATATGATGAACCATATCTCAAGAAAAATTTGAATTTTATTATATTATTATTCTTTATATATAATAAATATTTTCTTTTAATTTTAATCAATTTTAAAAATAAATACACCAATCAATTTTTTTATGGAAAACTGTTTTCATCATTATCGTTGTTGGAAAATCTGTTCTCTCCTATATCAATGATTGTAATTTTTTTAAATATGGTTTTTACTATTCTAAAAATATATTATAAAGTTATTTCAACCATTATTTTATGTTAATAAGATTACAAGTAATATTCTGATTTTATTCGTAATCAAAGTAAATTAATCATTGTAATGAATATGTGAAACGAATCTTTGTTATAACATGTATGACATGAATTATATTTTCCAATATCATCACCACCACATGATTTAAATGTTTCCATAGAAGTTTCCATGTTTATTTTCATTTAAATGGTTTAAATTAATATATGCGACGTTTTTTGATTTTACCAATGTTATTTAAAAACTAAATGGTCATTTTCCTCAATAATGTTTTATTGATTTTTTTGGAATTTATATTCATAAAAAATATAACATTTATAATTGTCTTTCTCTTATAGGTGATTTGATCCAATGATACCAAGATTACTCTTTATATGGAAGGATTATGATTACTATATCATGATATGTATGAATACATTTTATTTTGAAAATGTTATTATATGATGAAACAATGAATTTTTTATGACAATCATTTATTTTCAAAATTTTATGTTACGATGAAATGTTTAAAAAGCCTAATTCCTCTTTATGGGTTGTGATATGATCATTGTTTTCTTGTCTTACAGAACACATATGTAAGATTTTAAATTTTGGGTTTGGTGGGAATAAAATTTTATATATTTCCAATTCATTGGTTATATATGGATAAATCATGAGGTAATTATGTTTTGAATGACCATAAAGTTATGTTCAAAATATTAAATGTGTATATGGTTTCAGGTCCATGTGGTTATGTGTGGTCATGGTTTTATTTCCAAAAGGTTCCACATGGTCCTGGTTTCATTTCCATATGGTAACTTGTGGACCTACTTCATGTCCATAAGGTTAAATGTGGAGTTTGTTCCATGTATATAAGGTTTTGTGTGCAAATGGTTTCATGTCCATAATGTTATCTGTAAACCAAGTTTCTAGTCTATAAGGTCATGTGTAGACCCAGTTTCATGTCCAAATGATAATGCGAGGGTTTGATTTCATGTCCATAAAATGTGGGCGAAATTTTTTATATTTATACATGTTCAAAACATTTTATGATTAAATTTTTATCACATTCCTATGTCTATGTTAATATATCATGGATTATATTCAATGATATCCTTTATAATTCATGTCATCTAAACTGCCAATATTTATACCATGATTGTGGTTTATAATAATTGTTGTGTAGGGATGGCCTTCAAACATTAATATAGTGTTCTCATAACCTTATTTTCTTGTAATATTTATATAATTAATGATATATTTAATAAATGAAATTATTGAGCAAAAGACATCAACCATTATTTTGTATCATTTTCCCAATACATGAAAAAAATTAGTATGGTATGTACGAGGAAATTATCATTATGAGAGATGTTTAACAGATGTCATCATATAAGAATATTTTTTGTCTAGACGATAAATACACCAATCTCTGATTGTCCTTAGGTATTTAATTGTGAATGTAATTTAATATTCCTCTAAAATGGGGTAATATTTTTGTATGAAAATATTTTTCCACTATATTTGGTTTAAGAGTTGGTTGTAGACAATATTTCGAGATTAGGGTTAGAAATTATTACGGAGAACCCTAGGGAAATTCAAATAATTGAATAATGTACATTAATTTATGTGACGTATAGAAGAAATGGTTTCCATTAAATTACATCTATGTATCAATACAATAGTGGAGGTGGATTTGGCACAGTTCTACCTTGGTGTAATAACTCAGAAAAGTGTGTGTTGTGATTTGAATTGATCATCAGTTATTGAGTGAAAATTGTTCATGTTGTACACCTATATTGACAATAATGTGGGAAATGTTGTTTAAATTTTATCGTTTGTTAGAAATTTCATTATTTAATTGTATAGACTATGGTCATGAATGGCCTATGATAGACTTAATGTTTCATATATTTAAATGATGGTATCATGATTTAGACATCATATAAATTATTTCACATAATAATCTTGTTTCCTACTATGATTATTGTTTCTGACACTATGATTTTTTGTTTTAGTTAATCATTTTAACAATAAGGAATTGTGTCAACAATGAATGTCCTGGACAATGCAATGAACAACCAAATTTCATAGAAGCAGGGATGAAATATTTTGTAATTAAGATCATTATACTCTCAATAGATATATGCGGTAACACGAGTAATGTTGAATATCTGAATCTCCCCAAGAGGGATGAACATGCGTTGAATCTTATATATGAAAACATCTTCCCTCCTTACATGGGACTTCTAACCAAATTTTTACTAATAAATGGATTAATCTAGTGGAAATTATATTTTCCAATCTTACATACTTGGGCTATGAAAAAGTTGTCTTAATCATTTACCATTCGGGATGAAAATAAGATAAATTGTGTAATCTTATTATGAATACATGAAAATATGATTACATTAGCTCCATGTAATAGGATTAGTTTATGAGGATATTTTTTATTAAGAACATCCCAATTATTTTATGTAGAATGATGGAGAATGAATTTCAACATCATAAAAATAAGGCTAATGTATCCATTTCTACCAAAGAGGAAAATTTTACAAGAAATTCATGGTGTTCTTCTATATTAATCACCTTCCTTGAATGAAATATTGATGTATTCATTCGTGATTTGAAACCAAGTATTAAAGATGAATTATCCATAATGTATTTTGGAATCCAAGAAGTAATCATTTCATGTGTTCTCAATGTGGAAATGGAAGGTATAAACCCTCATGGTTCTTGATATATGAAAAGGAATATGATATTACATTGAAGAAACAATGTAATATTACAAGGATGGGAGAAAATAATTCAACTATCTACTTACCAAAAATGTTTTGAGTTGAAGTTAAGAGAGTGAATTAAAGTAAAATGAATATCTTTCTTGTTTTTGAAACCTAGAAAGCAAGAAAAACACTGCTGAAATAATGTGAAGAATTAAATCAATGTATATAATGAGGAGGGGGTTCAATATAATGCCTACCAAACTATAGTTCTATATGTGAAATGAGTTTTAGAATTATGTGAATCAATTACCTAATCCAATGGATAAGGAATATTATAATCCACAATATCCACTGAAGACAAAGGACAAAGGGAATGTCTATGTACTCACAATAAATGATGTGAATATTGATAATTACATCACACATATGATCCAATCTATTATTTTGAATTTAATGATTGATTTAGTATGAAGGATCCCCCTGAAAATAATATATTTATTTTTTTTAAATTCTATGTGACTACAGAAATTTATTATCTCCATCGACATAGATTCTAGAATAATGAAATCACATTTAATATTTTCAATCAACCTACGATCATATATAGGTGGAAGGATGAACCAAAAATTCAAATAGATCTTTTTTTTCTATTATAGGATCATATTAAATGAATACAAGGTTAATTATATTTTGTAGGCAAATATGATTATATTATGAGTTTATTTTTGAAATTATCAGGGTATATAAATCATGATATAATACTTTATGGGAAATTAATATCATTTCAAAATAATATATATTTTGATTATAGAAGTATGTGAGGAAAAATAATTTCAAAATTTTAGATTCAATTTTCATTAGACAGATTCTTGAGGATCCTTAAGGATAACTATTTATGGATTGGGCTATGTTGAATATTGGGTGTTATTTATGATGTTTTAAACGTTAATTATTATTTTTTATCCATATTGGATAACATACGATAATTAGTTTTAATTTTATAAATACATAGAGATATTAATAAAAAATTTCCATCATTATATGGATATTATGATCCATTAAAATTTAATTTTACTACTTTATTAATGAAGAAAATTCATCTAGAAAATTCATTTATTATAGTAAGAGATATAATGGAATACGATCAAATAATATCCATAAGATGAGACTTTTCTTCAGAAATGGAATGAAATCATGAAATTATATTTTATCAATAAATTTCCTTAACATTAGAAAAAGATAAGTGGAAACAAATGATTTCATATTACCTTTATTTATGATGAATTGATTTAATTTTCCCCACCTCAATGATTTACAGTTTTGTGGCCTTTAACTTTCAAATGATCATTTACATTTTTATGATCATTGAACTATGGAAATTATTTTTTCACATATACATATTTTTTACTTCCCACTATTTTTATCTTATTTTGAATCCAAATTTTTTGTTATCACATCAAAAATTCATATTTTTATTTTCCTTGTTTAAGAGAATGTTTTGTAAAATCATTGTTAGGATCTGAGTTTTCTAAAAATAACAATCTAATGTCAAACCATTGATTACTGAGCACAAGTTAAAAATGTGAGGAAATTTTTTATTAAAGTGGGTGAATGTAATAGAATATTATTTTAATGAAATGTATTATTTTTCAAAATGTATTTATTTTCTTTGATATCATGAATTGCAAAAAATGCCAAGTTAAAACAAACCATCTTGTAACCTTAAAATATTATTATTTTTTGTTAATGTCATAACCTATACATTAATAAGGTGGTTATGAATTTTAAAAACTAAATTATTAAAAATATATGATTTTAACATGAATAAAATAGTTTCATTATTTTTTATATGATCAAAATTGAAAATAAAAAACGATTGAAAGAAAAAAATTATTTTTCTAAAAAACTATTTTTATTCTTGCAATGTGTGTTTATGTTAATAAATTATATTAATCACTTTTGTGAAATATTTTAAAAAAATTGTATTTAGTATATTCAGTAAATTTTCTTATCATTCATATCATATATTTTTTCAATGAATTGAATAAGAATACATCTGGTTTTATGACTAAAAAATTGCAATTTTTTTTTCAAAAAACAGACTTACTCTTATTTTGGTAACTTATTTTTATTTTTTTTCCAATCTTAGAAATTTATTTTGTAAAAATAAACCTAATTTTTGAAATAAAAATTTCAGAATTTTCTTGGGCTGATTTTTTTATATTTTTCTAAAAATATTATTTTTTTATATATACTGAAAGTTCATATTTTTATTAATAATCATATTTTTATTTAATGTAATTCGAATGATATATATTATTTAATGATTTTTTAAATATATAATTAGTCAATTATATTATTACTAATGTAATATAGTTCATTAAATGAAATTTCATGATGAATTATGATATGAAATATTTTTATTCTTTAGGAATCTTTTCATTAGAAAACTATATTTTCATTGCTTCATTGTGCATAATTTTAAATTATATTATAAAACATCTATGAATTGAATTTGGAAAAATAGATTAAATATTTTTAATCAGAATATTTAATATTATATAATAATTTAAGCTTAATTTTTAGACATAATAATTAGTGAAAAAACCAAAATTAATTACTACAGTTAAGGATAGAACGTGTTTACTAAGGGGTGAAGCTAAAAATATAAGTGTTAAAATAACACAAAAAATTTCCAATTCATACTCTATAAGAATATTTCTTCATTATATAAAGTATATCTCAATAATTATCAATTTTAGACCCATGTGGGACTTTTAATATGTTGGAATATCTTTTGATAAAAAAACATATATGAGTATGTCCTCTCCCCCACTTATAAAAGGGATCCCCCTATCATATCCTCTTGACAGATGTAAAACCTTTTATTTTTGGAAGATAAAAAACTTAACATCATATATACTTCCTTAATAAAATACAATATAATTAATTTTTATTAATATATATCCCTATTATTGATTTTGGTGATAATTTGGTGTGTTTTTCCACAAAATATATTTCTTTATTAACAGGTTCTTTTAATTTATTTTTTTATCAGAATACATATAATACTATCCAATATTCTGAAATAATAACACAAATATATTCCATTATAATTAAATTTTATTATGTTAATGTTATAACATATGCCCATCTACAATTCCAACAATGGAAAAATTAACCATTGATCATGTGTATGGAAGACTACAGCCTCGCGAACGGATGTAATTCAATTTCCATCATAGCCTCTCATGGAAAGAAATAATTATGGATTTAATATATATATATATATATAAGATACCAATAACATTATTAAATTTTTTAAATTATAATATCACATCTACCATATTTAATTCCAATCCATTAAGAAATCATAACATCGCTTGGGCGTATGTATGGACTACCATCTCCCTGAAGAAATGTGACCCATTGTTTATTTTAATTTTAAGCTGAAGGTAATAAGATTATATTTTATGAATATATATTTTATATTTCATGTAAAAATGATTATGTAAAGGTGAATTTATAATTACCTTTATTTTATTCAATTCATTGAAAAATTTAAAAAAATTATTTTTGTATGACTTACTGTCTCCATGAATGGTGTAATTCCTTTTTCTATCACTATCATTTATGGATTAATATAAATATACATAAAGAAACTTTATTATATTAATATAATTATTAAAAATA
Source organism: Viscum album (assembly GCA_963277665.1). NCBI lineage: Eukaryota > Viridiplantae > Streptophyta > Magnoliopsida > Santalales > Viscaceae > Viscum > Viscum album. The sequence continues at coordinate 927,464,558 of OY728127.1, forward strand.
ATTAGTTAATATAACCATGATCAATGTATGAGGTAAAAAATTACTAAACCAAAACATATAAGAAAAATTGAGCAATTATGACTCCAAATAGTGATTTTAACAAAGAATGGCTAATAAAATGGTGATTAAAAGTTATTAGTAAATAATATATTCTATGATATATATGATTATTTTTAAATAATATTTATATAATAAATATATATTTTTTATACTTGAGGTTGTAATGTGTATGACGAAAGTCGATACTTGGGGTAAGATATTTCTATCTAACATTTATCTCTATAAGGCACATGCCATATTCACAACATGTTTCTTTTTTGTGGTGTATATGCATCCCATTAATTTCATTTGTGATGAATAATATGAATATTATGTGGGTTTACATATCCATATAATTTTATTTATTTAATTGGAATTATGATTCAATAGTTATCAATGTAGTAATGGTTTTATGATACAGACTCGTTTATTTATCATAAATGTTTGTGATTATTATTATGATGGGGAAATATTATGATATCTATCCCAAGAAACCCAATAATATTATTCTAATAATTTATTTTCTATTTAATATATTTTTACTTCAATTTCCTTCTATGTATGAGCTATTTATTTCAAATTACATTTTTTAGAATATCGACTTTATCTATCTCTTTGGTCAAAATCCTTTATCTCTTAAGTCCATGTTTCTAAAAAAATATTTTTTTTAATATTATACAATGATTTTTCTAAATAACTTATATCCTTTTTTTAATTTTTCAAAATTTCTTTTAAATGTAATATTCTTATCATTTTATAAAACAAAGTACTTTTAAAATTTTACCAAAACATTTATATGAATATTTTTTTAAATATTACACCATGTATGGTATTTTATAACATCCTGACCACTAAATGATTTAAATATTCCTTTAAAATATTCTATATTTATTAATAAAAATTCCTTAATATTTAGTAATTTTTTATATATTAAGGATTTGATTTAAAAATAAAATGGTTAATTTTTCAATAAAGTTATATTGATCATTTTGTAGAATTTATACTCATCGATGACAACAACCTTTGTTATTTATTATGTTTTTCTGGGGATAAAGTACAATGAAAAAATCATTATTATACTTCTATATGTTTTATTATTTTGATGAAAACATCATTCTAAAACACATTTATTTTCCTTGGGATATCCAATGATGAAATAGTGAAATGTTTACGAGACAAATTTATTTTCCACGGGTTATGATACAATGAAATGTTCATAAAAATCTATTGATTTTAAAGAGTTTTGGTATGATTAATATTTTTGTATCTTAGGGTAAAAATAAGTGTATTTTTCAATGATGTGAAGGGTTGGATCATACTAATATATCCATCCAATGCATTTTGTAATGATGGATAACTCATGTGTTAATTCTGTTATTCGTGAACCTAAATTCATGTCCAAAATATTATGTATGGACTTGGTTTCATGCATAGAAGGTTATGTGCGTAACTGTTATAATATTAATAAGGTTATGTGTTTACATTGATTAATTTTCATAGTGTTATGAACACACCTAGTTTCATATCAATTAGGTCATGTGTGGAGTTGGATTCAAGTCAATAAGGTTATGTGTGGACATAATTTCATGTCTAAAAGGTTATGTGTGAACAAGGTTTCATTAGCATAAGTTTATTCATTGGACTAATTTTATATCTATAACATACTAATTGAGGATATATCAATTTACAAATGTCCACAATTTTAAAATATTTCATTTTTAGAAAATTATTATGTTTATCTTATTCTCTATTGAATTATATTCATTGATGTCCTTTCTAAATCATTTATTATTGACAACCAAGAATTATTCCATGACTCATGTTTGTGATCTATGTTATGAAGGTTATGGTTTTCAAATATTTAGTTCATATTATCAATACACTATGATCATTTTACATTTAGGTGACTAATGATATGTCTCTTACATACCCTTCCTGAGCATCTGTGCTCACCCTTTCATTTATTTCCTTTCCTCAGGTAATGAATAAAGGAATTAAGTAGGGTTTGTCTAAGGAGAATATATTTATTGGAGATGTGTAATATATTTACATAAAAAATTATATTGTATAACTATTATAGAAATACAGAAAATATTTGTGGTCATTGAATTTTTCACATTAATTCACCAGTCTTTTTCTTGATGTCCAGGCTTCCAAAACATGAAACATATTCCTATTCATTTAATTCACTCACTTGAGTTCACCTCCAATTTTTTTTGGCAAGTAGGTAGTTGAAATATTTTCTTCCATCCTTGTAATATTCCATTGGTTCTTCAATGTAATATCATATTCCTTTTCTTATCTCAAGAACTATGTGGGTTTCTAGCTTCAATTTCCACATTGAGCACACATCAAACGATTACTTCTTAGATTCCAAAATAAATTATGGATAACTCATCTTGAATAATTGGTTTCAAAACACTAAGGAATACATCAATATTTCATTAAAATGAGGTTATTATTGTAAAATAATACCATTAATGTCTTATCAAAGTTTCCTCATATTTGGAAGTGGATTCATTAGCCTTATTTTTATGATGAAGTAATTCATTCCCCATTTTTCTACATAAAATACATGGGATGTTCTTATTAAAAAATAACCTGATAAACAAATCCTTTTGCATGGAGATAAATTCATCCAATTTTCATGTATTCATAATAAGATTACACAATTTATCTCCATTTCATTCCAAATGTAAAATGTCTAAGACAACTTTTACATAGTCCAATCATACAAGATAGAAAAATATAATTTCGACTAGATTATTCCATTTTTTAGTAAAAATTTGTTTTGAAGTCCCATGGAAAGAGGGTAGATGTTTTTATATATATTATTCAATTCATTTTTATCCCTCTTGGGAAAATTCAGATGTTCAACATTACTCATGTTAGATGATATAGATTTTGATAGTATAGTGATCTTAGTCACAAAATATTTCATCCCAACTTCAATGAAATTTTGTTTTTCATTGCATTGTCCATGACATTCATTATTGACACAAATATTTATGGTTAAAATGATTAACTAAAATAACTCATAGTGTGAGAAACAATAATCATAGTAGGAGACCACATTATTATGTGAAACAATTTATATGATTTCAAAATCAGGATACCATTAATTAAATATATGAAACATTAAGTCTATCATATGACATTCATGGTCATCGTATATTAAATTAAATAATTATAGTTCTAAAAAATTTAAAATATAAACAACATTTCCCACATTAGTGTCAATATAAGTGTAAAACACGACCTATTTTCACTCATTAAGTAATGATCAATTCAAATCACAACACACACTTTTCTGAGTTATTACCCCAAGGTACAACTATGCCAAAGCCACATCCACTTGTAGTATTGATACACAGATGTAATTTTTTGGGAACCATTTCTTATATGCTTAACCTAAATTAATGTATATTATTCAATTATTTTAATTTTTCCTAGTGTTCTCAATAAAAATTTCTAACCCTAATCTCGAAATATTGTCTACAAACTACTCTTATACCATATATATTTACCAATGATTTTCATACATAACCATTTTAGAGGAATATTAAATTAAATTCACAATTAAATTCTTGAGGACAATCAGTGTTTGGGGTATTTAGAGTCTAGACAAACAATATTCTTATATCATGAAATCTGTTAAACATCTCTTATAATGATCTTTTCCAAATACATACCCTACTAATTTTTTTCATGTATTGGGAAAAGGATAAAAAATAAAGGGTAATCTCATATTCTAAATAATGGTATTTTTTAAATATATCATTAATTACATAAATATTACAAGAATATAAGGTCATATGAACATGATATTAATGTTTGAAGGCCATACCCAACATAACATAGATCATAACCCACAATCATGATATAAATATTGGCTATTCGTATGACATGATTTATAAAGGTCATCATTGAATATAATCCATGAGAGAATAACATAGACATTGGAATGTGATAAAAAAATAATCATATAAATATTTGAACATGTATAAATATAAAAACGTTCACACAATTTTTATGGACATGAAATTGAACCCCCAAGTTAACATATGGACATGAAACCAGGCCTACACATGAACTTATAGATAAGAAACTAGGTTTACACATAACCATATGGACATGAAACCACATACACAAAAAACCTTATAGATATGAAACCAAATCAACATTTAACCTTATGAACATGAAAGTAGGACCAAAAGTTATCCTATGGAAACAAAACATGGACAAAGTAGAACCTTTTGAAAATGAAACCATGACCACACATAACCACATGTACATGAAAGAATGTGCACATATAATCTTGTGAACATAATTTTTTGTTCATTCAAAACATAATTACCCCATGAGTTATCCATATTTACCCAATTAATTTTAAGTATATTTACTTTTATTCCCACCAAACCAAAAATTTAAAATCATACATATGTGTTCTTCAAGATGAGAAAAATTTGATCATATCACAACCCATAAAGATAAAGTAGGTTGTAATAACATTTCATCGTAACATAATCTTTGTAAAATAAATAGTTTTTATAAATAGTTCATTGTTTCATTATATAATTACCTTTTCAAAATAAATTTATTCATAAAAATCATGATATAGTAATCATAAACCATCAACATAAAGAGTAAGCATGGTACCATTGGATCAAATCCTCTATAAAACAAATACAATTCTAATTTTTTTTTCATTGATGAATATTATTTCCACAAAAGTCAATAAAACATTCTTGAGGAAAATGACCATTTAGTTTTTAAATAACATTGGTAAAATCCAAAAAGACCCCATATATTAATTTAATACATATAAATGAAAATAAATATGGAAACTTATATGGGAATATTTAAATCCTAATGTGGTGATGATATTGTAAAATATAATTCATGTCGTACATGTTATAACAATGATTCATTTCACATTTTCATTACAATGTTTAAGGTACTTCGATTAGGAAAACAACAAGAATATTCCTTTTAATTTTTTTAATATATTATAATGGTCGAAATAACTTTATAATGACTTTTTATAATAGCAAAAATTATATTTTAAGAAAATTACAAACATGGATATAGGAGAGAACAAATTTTACACCAAAGATAAACATAAAATTCATTTTCATTAAAAAATGATTATTTGGTATATTTATTTTTTAAATTGAGTAAAATTAATGGAAAACGTTTATTATATATAAATAAGAATATTAGAATATAATTCAAGTGTTTCTTGAGATATGGCTCGACATATTTCATTATCAGATGTATAATCAAAAAAAATCTTGAGAAATAAAGAGATTTTTTAATGGAACCCTTACCTCATTGGTAAAATTTGAATCATTCGTACCATGAATGAAATATAAATAATTAGATAACATAATAAAAAATAATATGATGGATCATTAAATACATGCACAATCTATATATATATCATACAGAAGAATTTAGTGTTTAATATGGCATGTGCCTCATAGAGATAAAAGTGAGGTGGAAATCCCATACCCCAAGAAACAACATTCATCACACACATTCAAAAATCCCAGATAATAAATATATATTATTTATAAATATTTTACATGACCATAATAATATATATAATCTAATATATTATTTTATTATAAATTTTTATGACTAATTTATTGACACTTGATGATTGAAATCACTATTTATGTTGATAAATACATTATTTTCCAGTTATCTTTTCTTTCATTAATTTTTTGCATCATTGAAAATTGGTCATGGATACAATATATCCTTAATTTTAATCATGATATAAATATTATACTATATATTTATTTTTTTATTTATTAATTCTTTATTGATATTCACAGAAAAATGAATGACACTGTTCATAGAGATGTAATCCATACATATGCTTGAAGTTGTATTAATCTTTTGATTGAGGGAATGATAGAAAAGTTAACAATTATTTTAACTTATATAATAACATTTATTTCTTATATTTAATATATATTCATTAAATACACAAAAACTACCATCATTTTCATATTTAAATGAAAAATGAGCCACATCACTTCATGGAGGTGTTAGTCCACACGTATGCCTAAGGGGTGTTTTTATTTTTCAAAGGATTCAATGAAAAAATGTTGATGTGGTTTTATTAAAATAATTCTAAATATTTTATATATTATATATATATATACACTAAATATATCATTATACCAATCTTCTAGTGGTTGTGATGGAAAACGATATACATTTGTTCATGAGGTGATAGTCTGTCATACACATGATTGAAAGTTTTGAATCCTATTTGATGTAAGAAGATATGAACATTTATTATGAAATTATAAAAATAAAATATTAGTAGCATTAAGATTCACTGGGTAATTTTTTTTGGAATTTAGATAAAATTATAATGAGGTGGAAGATGAAATTAAATAAAAACATGCTGTTAAGAATGATACCTCTTCATTGGAAAATAGATTTAGGTTAGCACAAGAAGACTTATTTTGAGGGTTTTATAAAAAAATAATCACTAATTTGAAAAATGATGAATGTAAGTAAGATTTTTTGGAATGTATTTTCCCAAAAAAATACTTTGTAATTGTGAAGATGAGAGGATAGGGGGTTTCCCTCCATAACTGGGGAAGAGGACACAATAACAATTTTTGAAATGAAAAATGTATAACTAAATTGTATACAAGAATCAGGTGTAAAAAATGAATCATTGTTGAACCTAATTTGTGATAAGGATAATATATGGTCATATAATATGAATTTGAGACTCTCTTTTTTTATTTAATACTTATCATTTTAGATTAACATCTGGTAAAACTGTTTTAACTGTAACGACATACATTAATTTTTTATTTTTTAGTATTGATTATGTATAAAAACTATGTTTATCCTATTATGTAATATTAATTATTATAATTAGAAATATATAATCTTTTTCCAAAATTGAATTCCTAAAATTTTCCAAATTTATTATAAAATTAAACCCATAGATGACACGAGATAACTATTATCCAATGAAAAGATTCCGAAAGTATAGTAGTTTTTATATGAAATTTCAACATGAAATTTTTTATAGTGACATAAATTGTATGAATAATGATATATCTTAAATAATTTTTTAAAAACATTTAAAATAATATATCACTTTTTAAATATTATAAATGAACAAATGGTTTATAATAAAAACTAGTATCTTCACTATTCATTGATTAATTAATTTTTTATAAAAATTTAAAAATTTCAGTCTAAGATAATTATTATATGTTTATTTAAAAATGAATTATTTTTAACAAATAAATTTCAAAAAATTGGGAAAAATATATCTAAAATAAGTGAGAAATTGCTGAGAATAATAATTTTTATAAAAATACTTTTAAAAAAAATGGTATTTATTCTTATCTAATTCCAAAAAACCTATTAGATGAATGTAAAAAAACAATTGAATATATAATATATAAATTTTATTTATATCATTCACCAATGTGATTAATTCATTTTATTACCATGAAAACAAATTACAAGAATAAAACCAGTATTTCCCAAATACATTTCTTTTAAATTCAATTGTTTTTTATGTTAATGAATATTTAATTGATATTTAATGACTTTATTTTATTCATGCTAAAAAATATGAATTTCAAAATTAAGTTAATCATATTCATACACACTAGTTGAAGTTCTTGGTTGGAACTGTCTCGTCAAATAACAATATTTTAATAGATTTTCACATTTCATTTTAACTGAATATTACATGCAAATAAATCTAAAAAAAAATAAAAAATAATTGAAGAAAATATTTAAAAAAATATTTGGGTGTTATAATATATCCCATGTTATGAGGCATGGTAGTGATGTTGTGGCTATTATTAGTGATGTGACTAATATTGGAACCAAATGATAGACTTTAGTTAAGGATGGTATTGTTAGGGATTTTTCCGGATCCATACCAATGATAAATGGACAGGTTATGATTTAACCATTGAAGATATGGGAGAATAGGATATTTGACATTGTGGAGTGAGAGAGTAAAACTAGTGGGATAGTGTTTTTGAGTAAAAATTTTTATATAATATTGACACAATGTTATTATATTGTATGTGTTATTTTGTGTTGTTTCATTGTGAGGATGAGTTTGGTGGATTGATCTTATTTGGTGATTATTGGTTATTCTATTTTCCACTAGTTCATTAGAATTCTCTTTTCACATGTGTACGAGGTTTCATGAATATGATCTTATTTATTATACATTTTATTCTCACCATACTTATATATGAAATATTTTTCAGGTTTCCTAGAATACCTTAGGGGCATGCTCCATAATACTATCTTGGGAATTGGTGTTGTATCTGAGTTCATACTTTATGAATTCTTTGATGATATTGTTTTGGAGACATTTATTTGTATCACATGAAATTTTCCATGAATCATTGTATTTTTTATAATATATTTATCTTATGTTATTGATTTTATTTTCTATTGATTTTTATGGTCTTTCAATCCATTATTATACAGAGGTTAATACATCCCATATGAGATATTTTTAAATGCATCATTCTTGCTGCCAAGCCAGATCCAATTACTGCTAATACTTGGTGGTAATTATCAATATTCCTTTATTTATAATCAAGGAGGGATTCCTTTGGTGGTAGGGGATGTGAAAGGAATTAGTAAGGGGGGTTAGTGGGGGAGGTGAATGGGGATTAGGGGAGAGATGGAGAGAGAGGTAGTGGGGATGGAGTGAGGGAGATAAAGTGCAGATAAAGGGGGAGGGAGATGAGGGAAAAAGTATGTGGAAGGAATTTGGGGTAGAGGGAGGGGGATAAATGGGGGAGGGGAGTGTATAAGGGTGAGGGACATTGTGTTTGGGAGATTGAGAAAGGTGGAGGGGAAATTGAAAGTGGGGGGGGGGGTAAGGGAGTGAGGAATAGGAAAATATTTTGGATGTATGTGAGGAAGGGAATAAGGAGGATAAGATATACAACATAATGGAAGGAAGGTAGTAGAGATATTAATATTTAGAGATATAGAGACACTGAGGGTGTGTAAGAGTTGTTTATGAGGGAGGAAGTGAAGGATCATTGGAGCAATGGAAAGTGGGTGTGGAGGGGTAGAGTGGGAGACTATTTGGGGTGAAAGAGAGTGGGTGTGGGAGAGATAGATTGAGGATAAGAGGGAATGTGAAATTGGGGGGGGGGGGGAAATCCTGGTGGATTCAGAGAGCGGAAGAGTTATAGAGGAAGGAAAATAGAGGGATATGGGTGATGGAGAGAAATTTGTAGTGAGTGTGAGGGATATAAGGGGAAGAGGGGTGAGGCGAATATGGAGAGTGTAAGTGAGGCCAGTGGGATCCCAGGGTGATGACGCAAGTGGGATAGAGGTTTTTGGGAGAGTTAGAGGGGTTCAAGGGTAATGGGAGAGTGTGGGAGTGGGATGGAAAGGGATCATAAGTGGAGGGGAAATAGGGATACACGATGGATATGGGTATTGTGAGAAGTTTGAGGGTAGTCTATAGTAGTTAGTTAGAGAAAGGTGGTGTTGGTGTGAGAGTGAGGTTCATGGGTTAAGGGAGAGTAGGAGAATGGGAGGTAGGATGTGGTTGAAAGTGAGGGAGTGGGAGAGGAATGGAAAGATAATGTTTATGTAAATTAGGATAGCGTGTGAGGAGAGATATGGGGAGGTAGAAGTTGTGGGAGTGAGAGTAAGGCTGAGGGGTAAATGTGGAGTGGGGGTTAAAAGATAGGGGATGATGGAGAGATGAAGGGAAATATGGCATGGTGGAAGAGGGAGATGGGTGAGGGAGAGATATATATTAAGGTAGTGTGAGGGGAAGTAAAATAGGTGGAGAATATCGATTGGGGGACATAAAGAGTGGTGGTAAGTGGGTGTGAGATATGGGAAATAGTGGGGTAGAGAAATAGAGTGAGAGGTGAGGGGGAGGGAATAAATACGGGGGAGATATGTAAAGGGTGATGTAGAGAGATATAGTGAGTGAGGTTAAGGGGGAAAGGGTTAGTGGCTATTATATATAGAGTAAGAAGAATGAATTTTGGCATTGGTAAAGGAATAGATAATTCTGGGTTGAGGAGGGATAGGGGATAGAGAGAGAGAGTGGGGCAAGAAGGATTAAGAAGAGGAAAACGGTTGTGGGGTGAGTTAGTGGATGGGGGAGTGGTAGGGAGAGAGAGAGAGAGTGATAAAGAGAGATATATATTTTGAGGGGGAAAGATATTGTATCATTAGGGAGAGAGGAATAGGGATAGAGTGATAGAGTAGTTGAATATTAAAAATAAGGGACAAAAGATATAAGTTGTGATGGATAGAGAGGGGTTGAGTTAGAGGGTGATGATAGAAATATGGGGGATGGTATGTATGAAGGTAATAATGTGTAGTGACTCGGTTTTTATCCTAATAAGATTTTGAAATATTTCTAAATATTATTCCAGAGCTGGGAACTGAGACGTCATGCAATTATGAGGTCCGGTGTGCCTAGATTTAATTTTATAAAAATATTAAATATATTTTATATTACACACGTGTAAATAATTAAATAAAACATGATAACTCTTAATGGTTGATCAGATAATAAATCTGAGACCATGGATGGGTTCGGAATGTAGTGTTACCCCTAGGTACGACATAAAATAAGTCGATGTGGGAAGTTCGGACCCCTCACTCATTGGTAATGTGTTTAGAGAATAAATTAAATTAAGAATTTGATCGTTTAATTGATTAAACATGAATAAATCATGTACGGGGACTCATCTGACTAATCTGAGTTGACCATGTTGTTCAGAACGTGGAATTTAACCAAGGCAATGTATAACCTTTTCTGGTAATGGGATATCGGATTATGTGCCATTGTGGTTGGCTAATTAAATAATTAAATAATTAGATATTTTATTATTTGATTTTTATTGTGACCTAATTTATGAGTACAAATTCTGATTTTATATGAATATCCTCGTAATTATGTTTTTTCAATGATGAAAAGCCCTCCATTCCTCACCTCCCCCACTCGTTTGTGAATGGAAAATATCGAAGATAAATGAAGAAACCCTTAGATATAGGTATATCAAAACATAGAGGATCCTTATCCTACATCGAAGAAAACTATTAGTGCCAACACCGAGTGATAAAATATATTTAGGACCCTACATTGGTGTTTTAATACTTTTATTAAACAATTTAACTTATTTTTAATTTTTTATTCAATCTGCACCCCCTACACATATATGTTTACTAAAAATATATTATTTCTCATTTTGATTAATACATGTTCTAACCACAGTGCAACATCCTAGTTTTCTATCCAATAATTCTTGGCTGGTGATGTTAAAATCATTGGTTATTGGTGCCTTTATCTCATATTCATTCATGTTTTTCAGTACAAAATCCCCGAGGATCTCAATTGAACAGTTTCTAGGAAACCCGATCTCGTTTAGGTGCCTAGATTCAGAACGAATCAAGAAAAATATGGTGGTTCTTGGATCCGAGCATAGATCTAGAAATCTCATGAGACTTGGATGATCTATATAGAATTTTTTACACGAATACCATGATGAATAAAGATGTCGTATCTCGCTAAAGTTATAAGGACATCATGCAGTCCGACGAAGTCAGGTCGGCGTGAGCATGGTGGTCAGGGTGGCTGTTTGGCGCAGTTCGAGCTAGTCTGATGAATCTGAGGTAGTAGGATACAGTTGTGGTGCATGGGTCAGGAGAAGCCAGTGGTGGTGTGTGGATCAGGTGAATTAAGCCATAATGACAACAGATTTTATCTTATATCGAGTAGGCCGAGGTGACATGGGCGACTTCCGAGAAGACATCTGAGGTTGATGACGACCACCAGTGGGTGGGATTTCCATGAATCAATGTGGGATGAAGTGTAATACTGTGTTTTTATCAATGTATTATTATGGTTGTAGTGTGAGGAAATTTGGAGAATAATATGTGTTTAGGAGAGAGAAAATTAAATAAATTAAAATAATATTAAATGATAATAAAAATCAAAGGAAATTGATTGATTAGAAATTATGGAAATAGAGCTCAAGGAGGGGCGACACACATGCTGCACAAGGAGAGGTGTGTGTGTATAGATACAAGGGTTATAAAGTAATCAATTATAAATATTAATAATATTAGTTTGATAATCATAAACAAGGATTCAATCATGGGGGCTTATATAATGCACATGTAAAACCATAAAGGAGGTTGAGCATGTGATTTTATTTGAGTGAAAAAAATAAACGTTAAAAAATTAATTAATAATAATTTTTATTTATTTTTGATCCAAAAAAAGTGTTTTGATCGCAACGCCTCCGTGTGACATTGGTTTAATGAACCATCAGTGGGATTATGACATTCGATTAATGTCCAATGTCGAAAATTAAATTCTGGTTCCTTGTATGGGTCTAAAAAATGCCTAATAATAATAATAATGTTGTGGAATTTTTTATTTGTCGTAACTCTCCCATATGATATCTGATTTGAGATCTCACATCAGCAATGTGATATTGAAATTGAGGTGGTTCTTTTGAAAAAAATTGGGTATTTAATTTGAGATCAAGGTATAACCCCCATGGGGGATGGTTTTTATGTGATGTGGTGAGCTGTAGACTTTTCACTGGATATCCATTTTGGATGAAAGTGTAGTCCATCCCATCAATTTTTATATGAGGATCACAATGTAGTGGTATATATAATTCTTTCATGATAATGGAACGGTCCCGATGGAAACTCTATCGACTGCAACATGGTTTCTTACAACTTTTCTATAGGATTCTCAATTGGGGTGAATGAATAGAAGATCTTGTGCATTTTTCATCATGGATCGTAATTGAGTGATCAATATGGATATGCAGATACTTTCTAATGATATCATTATTTGTGGAACATGAATTGAATAATAGTTTAAGACCCTTTCGATGTGTTCCATGCTGGAGAATCTTTAGGTGGTGTTCGACAATAGTAGTGATCAGGGGACGTCATTAGTGAATTTAGAATGGAAAACTCCAGCTAGGATAGGAATTTCACCTCAATGGTGCTATTGTGGAACCCTCTAGCCTGGATGGAAAGAAGTCCTTAATAACACTAGATTGGAACCCTCCAGTCAGTCAGGTCAAGGGTCCTCAATCCATTGTCGACTAGAACCCTACAGTATAACTAGGCATGGGTCCTCGATTACAATAGAGTAGAACCCTCCAATTTGGATGGGTATGGGTCCTCGATGACACTATAGCGTAACTCTCGACCCATGCTGGGTATGGGTCCTCGATGGTACTAGAGTGGATCCATCCTACTAGGATGGGCATGAGTCCCCAACTTTGAGATGAACTGCTTACTACAAATCATAACAAGATGTGTTTCAACATACCTATAGGCCCAGAAGAAAGAGGGAGAACTTTCCCCACCAAGATGCATCCTTGTGATGTGACCTAAAACTATGTCGGTGAGTCAGTGCTGCATAATGCAGATAGTATTGAGGTGTGGTGATATGATCCCCTTTGAATTGGGTTCTTGGGAGGATGTGACAGGGTGTTGGGCCTTGTAGATGGATTTAAACGAAACTATTGTTGACTGAAATTCTTAGGATGAGATGTGATATGAAGATCCCCTTACACTCTCATTAATGTATCATTGACTGAGCATATAAATAAACTTATATACATTATATTTTTAGTTCCCACACCTTAGGTTTTAGCTACTCTCCTTAGAGGATAGGTGAAGATGCGTGAGGGTATTCCACGTGATTTCTATGTCTAGCTTCTCATGGTTGGATTAGTGTACTCTCCTACGATAGGTAGCGAAGACTTCATGGGGAGTTCATCTCCTCACTATTTTGAGCTCCTTGTTTTTGGATGAGTCCACATCCACTCTGTTTTTGGGTTGAGTTGTACTCTTTTCATTCACATTTAACCTACATTGTTCTCTCTACTTCTTCTCTTAATGGTATCTCATATAGCTCCCATGTTACCTTCTATAGGAATTTTACTAGGGTTTTATATACTACCCTTTTTAAGGTCTCTACCCAACACACATTGTGTCTATTGAATATAAAAGATAGGTCAATTGTGATTTCAGAGGAGCTTAGGGATACAGGATGCATGGGCTGTGTACAGTGTGTAGAGTTGGTATAATGTAGTATAGATCTCTCAACTGTAACTCTTTTTCAGTTTACTTCTGTTTGGGATAGGTTTTTAGTCTGGGGGTGTGTTTTTTCCTTTTCTTTTCAGTATACAGTAAAATTCAATTCTATTTTATAGTGTTTCATGCATGTTCATATTATTTTATAACAAGTCCAATTTTTATACGTTCTCTCTTAATATTTTCATCGTTTTAGATTTGTGTGTGTGTGTGGGTTCTTAGGAAATGGCCTCCCCGAGTTAGTTGTTCCATCAGTGCTTATGGCCAACCCCTGGCCCATGGAGTTGTAGTTGGGGTAGTTATGTCTTGATCCCCAACTTGGATCGGGTCATGACAAATTGTATCAGATGTGGTTCATTCATTAGGATGTTGTCCAGACGTTCCCAAAAATGGAATTTGATGGGATTTAGGTTAAAAGTGTCGAAGTGTCTCAAGAGTGGATCTCTGGCCAGGGAGTCCAGTGATGGTGTGGGAGACCAATTTTTCCATTCACCTAAAGCCTGATAACCTGTATGTCAACTCAACACCCTGATACCTTTGTTGCAGGGAACAATGGTACATGCATCATATATGATCGAGTTTTTAACTATCCTTCTTGAGTAATCTTCCCACTAATTTATTGATATATATATATATATATATATATATATATATTCCCATCTGACCATGGTAATACTTTAATTTTTTCATGGTGACTCCATGATGACATCCATCAAGGATACCCACTTCGACTTGTTATGTCGACCATATGAGCGATGAGGTCTCATTACAAGGACTATCATTTGATCCCCTTCCTCTAGGTGGGATAGTGGTGGAACCTCTTCCAATGGAGTAGTAGTTACTTTTTGTAGCACATTCTGGGGAATATTTAAGGCTAAGTACACTTCATGAGATCCAAGAATGGAGGCCAAAAAGGTTTTTTGGTGAGCCAAGCACTCAGGCAGCAGAGGACTTGTTGGAGTTAGTGGTCCTTGATTTTATTCTGATGTAGACACCGGTAGATAAATATTGGATTGGGAATTCAACCTTTTTCACATACCAATTGTGTGGTGGTGGGTTTTAGTTACCCATAAGCATGATAGGTGACTCCCCATCATGCATAAGATCCATCAGGATTCATGAGCATCTAGAGATGATGCATGGATCCATAATAGTGGTTGCATATGTGGCTTGGTTTACTAACCTTACACACTGCTCCCTGGATATGATCGGTGATAGTTACTTACGAGCACATAATTTTGAGGATGGTATCCTCTAAGAGATCCTTCTGAGATTAGATCCCCTATTAATCTCTACCTTTGCTGGGGTACCAAATCAAGAATTCACGATAGAGAGTTCCCTAGTTTAGGGAGACAAGTCAGCTGGGACTAGAAGTGATCTCTTCAGATGAGAGATGTCAAAAATATGTGGCCAACGTCTGGGAGTAGGGCCTTAGTGCATGAAATATTTCTATTGTCAAACTCAAAAACATGTTCATGTAGGAACATGACCATACAAGGCTCTGGGTTATCCAAGAGAGGGGAAGTGTTGTAAAGTTGACGTGTGAGGTCACTTGGCATGAGACTGCCCACCCTAAAGAGATGAGCCTCTTGGCAGGTTGTAGGTGATCCCCCACGATATATGCATCACGATGGTCTGGGTGGTCCCATGGGAGGTGGTGCTGTAAGAGGAGAAGGTGTTTCTAGTGGACTAGGTGGTGGGGTATGATACTATGATATCCTCCCACCACCACCACCGGGAAGCCCACATGAGGAATAGGGATCTTGTAGCTAGTGTCTCAGATAGTTTTGGGCATTGGATGTCTACTATCCTTTAGATCACTAGATGATAACATACACACCTTTAATAAATTATTCATTTTTTAGTAGAAATTGTTTATAACATTGTGGAGTTCTCTTTCCTCCCTTCTCTTTGATAGATGTTTTATCAGGGTGATTCGAGTCATCAATGTAACCCAGTGTCAGTGTTCTTCGATGTAACTATGAATGCAGGTGGAAGTGGGGTAATTACCCCACCGATATGAATTTTTCTGACATAAGAAAAACCATGAGTGTGAGTTTGTTATTACCAAAGAGGATAATATCGAGGTATGGTGGAAGAGTCCCTATGACTTGGGAATTCAGGGTGAGGACGTGAGATTGAGTGTCAGAATAGGTCATGGCATTACCAATAATTTTTTTCTAGACCCCTTTATGCATGGAGTTCTACTTTTGGGTGTGGAAGAGTTCTTAGTTTTATGTTACTCTCCTTCCAAGTGGGGTAAAGATGCACATGGTATTCTACATGCTTTCAATGTCTATCCTCATGTTGAAGGAAGAGTTCACTCACCTTCCAAGTTCATTGGTACATTTGTGTGCTCAAAATCAACCTTGATATAGTAGTTATCATGTATAGGTCTAGGTGATGGAGACCTCATGAACAAAATGACGCAACTCACTATCTAGTGCTAGGAGTAGTAGTCTTTTGACCTAGGAATTTGGATACACAGTCTTCTGGAAGAGTGTTCAGTGGGTTTCATAGACCACTAGAGTCTAAGGTACGTATTCTCCTAGGTAGACCTAAACCTGAGGCGGCGATGTTGGTTTAACATATTGCAGGATTATGACTTCGAGATAGTCTATACTCTAGGAAATGGGAACGTAGCAGAGTAGTTAGTCACCCAGTAGTTGTCCCTAGTGGAGTAGGAGGGTATAGTTTTTTTGGTTAGTGGTGATTACTCTGTCACTTCCCCAGTCTGTAATAGAGTCTTGGTTTCAGTGCATCAACTACAAAATCCAATGTGACTTGATATCCTTGGAAATTTCACTAGACTGATATTATGATGGAGGGTATCATGAGACCCCACTATAGGAACAAACTGTTATTCCAGTTTTGATGTTGGATTTATTGGTTTTTCATGAGAGGAAAATTATCCCTTGAGTTTAATTGGGTCATTCGATAATGTTCATTGGTATGGAGAGGATGGCTACCACCTTGAACTAACCCAAATATCTTGAGCAGGCACACAACATCTCGTACGTGTTGTAGCTGGAAAGAGATATTCATGTTCCTAAAAATTTAATTAATAGGAGTAATGCTTATAAGTACGACCCATCCTTTTGGTTCACGTGCTTTGGTATCATGGAAATATGTAGGGTTTTTAGGAGTGGGAGAGCCAAATATAGACTCAATATCATAATTTTCTATTTAGTTTTTCTTTTGTGTGACATAAATTTTTATGGAGGGAATGATGTTGAGACCTGGTTTTTTTCCTATTAAGACTTAGAAATTTTCCTAAATATAATTACAGATCTTGGAACAGAGATGAAATTCAATTATGAGTCCTGGTGTGTCGGAATAAATTTTATAAATATATTAAATATGTTTTATATTACACAGATGTAATTAGTTAATGAAAATTGGATAACTATTAAATGGTTGATCGGATCGAAAATCACAGATAAAGGTTGGGTCTGAAATGTGGTGTTTCACCTAAGAATGACATAAAATGAGTCATTGTAGGACGTTCGGACCCCTCTCTCATTGGCAGTGTGTTAAATGGATGAATTAAATTATGAATTTATTCATTTAATGGATCAAAATGAAATAAATCTAAAATGGCGACTCATATTAGAAATCCGGGGAAGCTCTTGAGATCTGAATGTGTGTTTTACAATAGGTATGGTATAACCACTGTCAGTGTCCGGAGATCAACTTATCTTCCATCTTTGTTGACTAATTTAATAATTTAATAATTAAATATTTGATTATTTTATTTATATATTGACCTAATTTATTAGAAAAAATGATTTTTTAGATGAATCTCCTCATAATTCAGTATTTTCAATGATGAAAAGCCCTCCCTTCTTCTCCTCCACCTCTTATTGGAGAAATATGAACAACAAAGATCGACAGCAAAACCCTGGATCTAGGCAGATCAAAGCACAGTGGATTCTTCTCCTTTGTGAATGAGCACTATCAGCACCAAAAACAAGATATCCAATCTAGGTGGGACTCATATTTAGAGTTTTAAAAATTTGAATAAATGACGGAGTGTGTTTATAATTATTTCTTCAATCTCCGCCCCTTTCACCTACATGTTTACTGAATATAAATTTTTTCTCTATTGTTTAATCTATGTTATAACTATGGTGCCCCATCCTAGTTTTCCAGCCATGAAATCTCAGCTACTAATGTTCATGATTTTGATATTTTGATTCAATTATCCCATATTTATTTGTGTTCATCATTGTGGATTCAATGAGGATCCTGGTTTAATAGTTATTGGGAAACCCAATCACGTTCGGGTGCCCTAATTTGTAGTGAATTGAGAAAACATGCAGAGTTGGTTGATCCGAGAACATATCTAGAAATATTGTGAGATAAGGATCACAGATACTGTGTTTTTACAGCAATATCATTAATGATGAAGACACAGTGGATCTCCGATGGTGTGGACACATCATGTGGTCTGCTGAACTGGGGTCAGCATGAGTAGGGTGGTTGGGGTGGCTATCCATCATGACTCGAGGTGGTTTGGTAAATATGTGGTAGTGGGCTATGATAGGGATGCGTGGCACATGTTACGACTATGGTGTTTCATGGATTAGGAAAAGAAGACTGTGTCATTGGTGGTGTATATCCTAGGTGGAGTAGTTCGAGGAAGTATGTGCGGCTTCCGAGAGGATGGCTGAGGATAATGGCGACTAGCGGCGGGCATGATTTACAAAAAGAAGTGGGAGGTGAGGAGTTGTTGTTCATTTTTCTCAGTGGTCCATTAGGTTTTTATCTTGAAGAAATTTTGGGAGGTATATGATTTTAGGACAGATAATAATGATTAAATGATAATAATATTAAAATATAATAAAAATCAATGTAAATTTGTTGAATAAAAATAAAGTGAGGTCAAGGAGGGGCGCCCCACATTCTTCACAAGGAGAGATGTGTTGGTACCGATATAATGTTTATAAAGAAATAAATTACAAATAATAATAATAGTCTGATAATAGAGGGGCTTCTGTGGTGCACTTTTAAACCCTGAAAGAGGTTGAGTGTGGGTTTTTTAAGGAAAAATAAAAGTTAAATAAAAATAAAAATAAAATAATAATGTTATTATTATTTTTATTTAAAAAACTATGTTTCAGTTGTAACTCATCAGTGAGACCTTGTTTTCACTAACAATCAATGGCAGGGTGACCCTAGGATTAAGACAATCAATTGAAGTCCAATATTTAATATTAATTTCTTTTTTGTGGCATGGGTCCACAAAACACCCAATATTATTTTTATTATTATGGTTGAGAAATCCTTCATCGGTTGTAACTCTCCCATACGACATTAAATTGGAGAAATGGTAGTGGAGTTTTGATCCTGACATTGAGGTGGATCTTTTGCCACCAATTTCGAGTATTTATGTCGAAATTGAGGTTTGGGCCCCCGGAGGCCCGGTTCGCATGTGTTGCAGTGAAATGGAAGTTTTTCACCAGGTATCCATTTTGGACGAATGTGTAGTCCATCCCATTTATTCTTCCATGATGATAACTATGGTGTTGTCCATATATTATTTAGAGATTGGCGTGTGGGCCCCACATAAAATTTTTTGACAGTAACAAGGTGTCTTACAACATTTCTCTCAGAAGCCTGATTATGAGAAAATGAGTAGTTGATCTAGTGCATATATTTACAAGGATCACAATGGTGTGATCCATTTGGATATGAAGAGCCTTCTCATGATCTCTTTAGTTTAATAACATGAATGGAATATCAGGGGAAGTCTCATTAGATGTATTCTAAGCTGACCCATATTATGGAGGTGTTCGATGATAGTAGTGATCAGGGTACGGCATTAGGTACTTTTGAGTGGAACCCTCATGTCGGGTCGGGCTTGTGTCCTCAACAACACTAGAGTGGTATCCTCCAGTCGCGTTGGTCATGGGTACTCAACCCTTTTTCTTGTGGAACCATCTAGCTGAGTGGGCATGGGTCCCCAATGATAATAGAGTGGAACCCTCCTGCCGAGTTGGGTATGGGTCATTGATGACATTAGTGTAGAACCCTCGAGTTTTGAATGGGGTGGGATATTGATGGTACTAGAGTGGAAACCTCCATCTGGGCTAGGCACAGGTCCTCATATTTGATATGACATCCTTTCTACGAATCTAAATGAAACGTGGTTCAACTTACCATAGGACCCTTGAGAATGAGTGTTGCATTCCCTACAAATAAATGTTCTTGTGATGTGACCAAATATCATGTGAGTGGGTCAGTGACGCCCAATGAAAATTGTATTTATGTTTGGTGATTTGATCCCCTTTGACTTGGGATCTTAGGATAATGTGACAAGGTGTTTCACATTCCAAAAGGGTTTACATGGAACTGTTGGCCACTCACATTCTTAGGCAGAGTTTTGATATAGAGATCCCCTTACTCTCTCATTTGGTTTTCCTTGAATGAGAATATAAATAAATATATATTATATTTCTACTTCCCCTCCATGGGTTTTGGCTACTCTCCATCTAGGTGAGGAAAAGATGTGCGGGGTATTCCATGTGCTTTTTGTGTCTAGGTCTAAGGACTCGGCCTTAAAAATTACATAATCTTGAATTAAATGAACAATTCAGATTGAGGATATTTTCAGGTTTAGAGATTTAGAGATTTTGTTCATAACTATTAAATCTCAAAATAATTACAAAGTAGACACTTCTACTCAATTTCCATTTTTTCATAAAATAAAAACTCTAGAAAAAAAAGAGTCATATCCAGATCCATTTTTTAGACAACATGACTTTACCTTGATCCCATCCTTGACCCTATTCTTTTTAATTCCAGTGAAAAACACTTCAAAACATGGGACGAGCATAGATATCTCAGTAGGGGTTATAAAACAATGTAATAAAACAATAGTTCATCGATACATATATAACATAAGCTCAATAACATAACCCATGAATAACATAGAGAAATCATAAATCATAAAGGTAACTTGTGGAATCCATATCATACTTAATTTTAGCTATATAAGCTTTATAGAGTGTTACGTTGGAATACCCATCATAGTATATTCCCTAAATATTTTAGGAGAAACATTCACGTTTACTTCCGTCACATTACCCAGTGCATTGGAGAGCTATATCGGGCTCACCCACATTAGGTCTATCATGGAACCACCCATATAAGTAAAAAATGGCCAACAACCATAACATAATCATTACACATAAAACAATCATAAATTAAATATAACATTTCCACATTGCAATACTAATATATCATTTCCAGATATTGACATAATCAATGATTTATTAAACAATTTTCAAAACCATTTAATATAGAGATGTTTGAATCAAAGCGGCCCATACCACTTTGAAGCTTTTAAAGGAATTTACATAATAAAATTTTAATGTCCATATAAATAAATCCTTAAAATGAGTTTTAAAACATGTAAATTAATGGGAACGATTTAGAAGAATAAATATTTAAAACAATATTCTAGTTAAGGAGTTCTTAACCAAATGAGAGAATCTTGAATAAACTTAATTGTGGAATGAGAATTAATAAAAACATTATAATACAATGAGAATAATGGTATTCAGGATATAATACACTAAATGGTAGTATATACACCATATCAATGTTAATTTGTGAATAACGACAATGAAGTCTCAGTGTAATGTAAATTGAGATGAAATTCCTTATAAAGATGGTATCCTTTGATTAAGGATAAAACAGTTATATAATTATGTGTGACAAATAGGAATACCCCCAATATAAGTTCATATTAAGTGTCAAATAATCAGAGTTCATTCAAAACTATTCATAGGATGACATATCCAATAAGTACAATTTTAACCCAAAGAATCGAAATTGGGTTAAGAAGTTCCCTTACAAAAATTTGACATCCTAACAACGACACTTTAAAATTAAGAAACTAAGTTGATGAGAATGAAAAAGGAAAAATCATCACTTGGAAATAATATTTACCTCAATATGGAAATATATTAACATATCCCAACATAATAAGATGTAAATTAAAGGACATAACAAAAATAAGTTTTTTAAAAAAAGGAGGGCAAAAGGTTCCCTTACTGATTTGGTATCTTATAAAACATACACCTCATGAAGGAAGGATCATACAATGAAAATTTAAGTACCCATAAATTTATGTATATTATAAAAAGAATACAATCATGTTCATTATATATTCCACCCAAAAAGAAAATATTGGAAAATATATTATGAATGTCACGGGAATAAAAGTGAGATGAAAACCCCTTACCACATTGTAATCAATCATGTCGTAAGACCAAAAGTTAATTACCCCAAAATTATTCATAGAATACCTTAAAGATAAATAGAATCATGATAATATATACATAATTTTTTTACACAATACACCACATGAAATAAATATGTGGCGAACAATGGAAATCTCATGGACATTAAAGTGAGATAAGAAATCCCTTACTTCGTGTCCGACTTGACCCGTTACTTGTTTAATCTCTTAAATAATAAACTAATATTATTTTATTAATTATTAGGATAATTTTTAGTGTTTTTACCCCTTTTATTTAAATTATTACCATGTTCTAAACATTATGTCATCATTTAAGTTAATAATGGTCATTTTGTAGATATTTGGTACTTGAGTCAAAAATGGACTTCTTATAATTACAAGTAGTTCATGTGGTCAAATTTTCATTATATCCAGAAAGATATTCCTGATTTAGATATCATATATATCATATATATCTAGTATATATATGTATTTATTATAGTATATAACATTTGGAGATAAGAATTGAAATGCACTGTTCAAGGAGATGGTAATCCGTACATACGGATGAACACTACTTTCACTTCTATTTTGTATTTAGAGGAATGAAATCATAATTATACTTATGTATATAATAATTACAATATAATATCTTATATCATATCACTAAATCCATCCTTTATACATTACACGTAAGGCATGATCATGTCATATCACTTTTAGGGGGAGGTAGTCCACACTTCCTCAAATGAAATTATCGGGTTTACCCATAATGGAATCCATAAAGGTATTCTGTAAATGGAAAATACAAAATAATAAAGAAAAAATAAACATAATATCTATATATATCATATATAAATACAGTGCCATCAGAATGGAAACCATGAGAGGTGGTAGGATATATTTTAACAATAATTGTTTTGTGAGGCAGTAGTTCACCGTCCACAGAAATAGTATGTTCATTACCCATTAGATAGAGGTTTATGTAAGTGTAGTTATAATCCTTATCATAAAAACATACTTGTATATTTAAAATATAGTGCTGTTACAAAATAAATGAATAAAAATATTATAGGGGTTGAAGAAGTAAAATAAAAGAAAAGAATTTAACAGAAGTCGTTACCTTTAATTCAGGTAACTCCCTTTGATATGAACCAAAAAGAATTTTTGAAGTTCCTTCTGCCTAAGGAAAGGCTTCTAAAAGTAAGAGAGGAATATTTAGAGCTTATGTTTGAAGGGTTTGGACAATCCAAGAGGCTTGAGAGGTGTGATAATGGGTTAGAAGTGAGGGATTTTTATAAGTGGGGGGAGGCTCTTTTGGAAAGTGTGAAAATATTATTTTATTATATAATCATTTTCGGTTTCTAAAGATGCAAAACTAATTAAGGTCGAAGATAAGATGACTCATGGTCGAAATAAAATCATCCAATAATAATTGGACAGCTTTTGGATGTTATTTTAGTCTTTATAATCTTATTTATTTAAATCATTTATTAATGAGGTAAACACTGCATCATTATTGTTTCATAAATAATTTAATTTATTTGAGGAATAAAAATTATATAAAAAATTAACATGATGTTGGAAATATTTTTATATTTCTAATAAATATTTATAGTAAAATATATCAATTATCTAACCCCACAAAATATTTGTTTAAGCAAAACAATATATGTTTATGATATTTTTAATTTTACTTTTAAAAAGTTATTAATATCAATTTCTTACCCAGGTGGCTTTTAAAGGCCATAAGTTTCACCCATGGATTTCCCTTCTCAGTAATTACTCACCCAATAAGTTTAGGAGAAGTGTTAAGTTAATTTTATATTAATTTAATATTATTCTTACCTTTAATTACCCTATTTACCTTTAATTTCATTAAATAAATGTCAAAAGTTAATATTCATCAAAAATTATTTTCATCTTATCAAACCACATTTTACTTATTCATAAAAACCATGTGTATCATATTATCAAAATTAAATTCACAGAAGTGGTAAAATTTCATTTAAATGAAAGTCAGTTTTTTATCTACTACATAGTGGTTTCACTATTCATAAAAAATTTATGTTTTTCAGAAAAATACCTAAAATTACGCTTAATCTATATTTGATATTCCAATTTCAAAAATTATTTCAATTTTACCAAATTCAAAACAATGAAGTTGTATTAATTAATTTAAAATCAATTTCCTCTGTCAAAACAAAAAGCGTGTTTTTAAAAAATATTAACTATCAAAAGATTAAGATTTGCTTATGTCTAATTTCAATGTCAAACTGCATCCAATGACCAACATTGGATTAAATGGTAAAAATATAATCTAATTACACTTTTAATCATGTGAAATAGATAATCTAACCATATAAATAAATTATATTAAAAGGAATATTTTAATTAAAATACAATATTTTTCACTATTCATTAAAAAATAAGTTTTATCATAAAAATCCAAAAATTTCATCCAAAGTAAATATTGATTTCATGATTCTAAAGAATGATTTTATTCTTCCAAATATAACATATAAAAGTGAAAAAAACTAGATTTAAAAAGCGGTCTCCATCAAAAGGCTGTAAAATGAACTTTTAAATAATATTAGAGTGTTTCATACTTAATATTGCATTCATTCTCATTTTAAGCCACTAAAAGTTATTGGGTAGACGAAAAAATATTTAAAAAACATATTTAATCAAAATATGGTTATTTTCTTTCATTCCCGCCAATACAATGGCTATGTGTTGACTACCATTTAAAATAATAATATTATATTAATATTTATCAGTATAACTCAATGTTGTGTGCAATGTTAGTTTTCAATGAAACCTGTTGTGGTGTATCGGGTATGCCATCAAACATAGAATCCCATTTAATGTAAAATTAATAATTAATTTAAAAATATTAATAAATATAAAAATTCATATTCTTTATTTACCTAGGATGTTACATCCATCCCCTATTTTAGGAATTGTGTCATCGCTGTTTTAAAATTGGCCTCGGAAACATCATTGAAAGTCCCACATCAGAAAAGTGTCACTAAAACTATCACTTTAAAATAAAGTAAAATAGGTAAAATGGTTACCGGAGACAACAGATAGTAGGATTCCATGAAAACACGGATATTTAAGATAAAACAATCCATCAAGTTCTGATAGAGAGTGATAGAAAACTTGGTTAAGAGAAAGTTAACCCCTAGAAAATCAGAAACTTGTGACGGGTTAAACAGTCTATGATTACCCAGTAGGAAAAACTAACAGACAAAATTTGTGTTTCATGTTACTTTTAATTGAGGAATTTATTTATGAGCGCAATTGAAACATTTGGAAACATAATTACTCTTCATGTAGACTTTCATACTTTAATAAATTTCTTCCACAAACTCACCTTTTCTCCAAATGATGTGTATTCAAACTGACTAGGTCACATTAAATGTGCTAGAATCAACATCTAGAGTATCAAATAATCCACAAAAGATGAAATATATATTTCCTCTGTATTTAGATCTTAACCAAAACCAGAATTGTTAGTACATGATCAGATAATCCTAAAAAAGGATAATCTTTTACAAAAAGAAAAACAACTCTTAATCTCCAAAAAATTTCATACCAAACCCTAAAGTTCATTAAAGAAAATTCAATAAATAGATGTACAAAAAATTATTAAAAGTAATCCAAACTAATATTGAAACCAATATCTCCGAAGGATTTAATCACATAGTGTTCCATGAAAAATATTAACATTTATCTCCAAATAAAATCTGTTACTCTTAAATTCTCATACTGAAAATTAATTAACCTAATTACATATTCTAAATGATAGGTTAATCATCTCCATAAATAACCCAAATCACCTCATTTCCACAATAAAAACATTGATTCTTCCAAAATAATATTTCAAACATTACTCCACAAAAGAAAAGATAATTATTCCTTGAATACAATTTTCATATATCAAACTTCTGGGTTACACATACTATAAAAAGCATTCTAATGTAATCCCATCATCAAAAGATCATTAATACATTTAATAATTTAACCATCCTAAATCTAACATAACTCTTAAATCACTTAAATGTTGACTTCTTACTCATTCAACTTTCTTCAAGATCCATTAACCATTCCTTTCCAACTTATTCTCAAATAGTTCTTTACTACAATCAAAATCATGAATCATATCCTATGATTTAATAACATTAAAACATATGTTAAGAAATATTCCATACCATTCATTGGTCGTTGTCAATTTTTTCATACTCATCGAAATAACATTAGGTAATGGTAACAAAATATTTCTATGATCCTGTTGATCCCATTGCCAAAACATCTTCGTAGGACATCTGTTTTTATAATGACCATACACACCACATTTAAAACATTCAATTGATCCCTCAAAAAGAAAATATTTACATTTCCTAGAGTCAACTCGATGCCTCAATTTTCCTTGGTAGGGTCTTTCTTTATGAACATCATTTCCACATCTATATCATCTTATCGTCCCTTTGAAACATTTTCCTATGTGTTTCTTTCCACATCCGTGGAAAATAGGTTTCTTAATATACTTACCTTTATGATTATTACTCGATCATTCATGGGGATTTGTTTCTCACATATACTATGCCTTATAAAAATCACCAAGGTTCAGGTGGTCAATCATTACTCCAGATTGTTAGTTGATAATAACCACAAGAGTTCTCATTACAGCTCCCATTTCATTCAGTTTCTCATTCAGAAAACCATCACAGTTTTCTTCACATCCAATATAACATATCTTCCTACTTTATCTAGGCATTTACTAAAACCAAAAAGTCAGTCTGAATATATTTGTAAAATCATATAATATCTTATGAAGAGGGTAAATACTAAGATATAATTATCCTTGTTAGCTTAAACACATTCATTTTATATTAAAAAAACAACGACTCTTTGTAAAATCCTATCCATTATGGTAATTTCACTTATGCTTAAAGAATACCCTAACCTCTAAAGTTTTCTAAACCGACCTCTGATACCAACTATAAGGACCCGGCCTTAAACATTAAATAATCTTGAATTAAATTAATAATTCACATTGAGGGTATTTTTAGGTTTAGAGTTTTAGATAATTAGGTCATAACTATTATTTCTCAAAAAAATTACAAAGTAGAAACTTCTACAAAATTTCCATTTTTTTCATAAAATAAAAACTCCTGAAAAAAAATTGTCAGGTACAGTTCCATGTTTTGACAGCATGATTTTCCCTTGATCCCATAATTGACCCTATTCACATTAAGTCCTATGAAAAACATTTCAAAACATGGGATGAGCATAAAAACCTCAGTGAGGTTTTTAAAACTATGTAATATAACATTAGTTAATCAATATATAAATAAAATAAGTGCATTAAAATACCACAAGAATAACACAGAGAAATCATAAATCATAAAGGTAATTTGTGGCATCCATATCATACTTACATTTTAGCTATCAGAGCTACATAAAGAGTTATGTTGTAATAACCATCATAGTATATTCCCTAAATATCATAGGATAAACATTCACGTTTACCTCTGTCACGTTACCCAATGCATTGGACAGATATCTCGGGCTCACCCATCTTTGGTCTATCACAGAACCACCCATGTACCTAAACAATTCTATACAACCATAAAAAATCCTAACAAATAAATCAATCATAAATTAAAGATACAATTTCCACATTGCATTCACAATATATAATTTCAAGATATTGAAATAATCAAAGATTTATCAAACAATTTTCAAAACCATTTAATAAAGAGATTTATGAATCAATGTGTCCCATACCAATTTGAAGATTTTAAAGGAATGTACAAAATAAAACATTAATATACATATAAATAAATCCCTAAAACCATTTTTAAAACATGGACATTAATGAGAATGATTTAGAAGAATAAATTTTTGAAACAATATTCTAGTTAAAGAGTTCTTAACCAAATGAGTGAATCTTGAATACAAATAATTAAGTAATAACATTTAATCATAACATTATAACACCATGAGAATAATGGTATTCATGATATAATATTCCAAAGGAAATTATATTCACCAAGTCAAAGTTAATTGGTTCATAACAACAATAAAGTCTCGTTGGAATGTAAATTGAGAAAAATACCTTATAAAGATGGTATCCTTTAATTAAGGATAAATCAATTATATAATTATGTTTGAAAACAAATAATAAACCTAATATATGTTCTTATTATGTGTAAAACAATAAGATTTCATTCACACATATTCATTGGACAACAAATTCAAGAAGTACAATTTTAACCCAAAGAATAGAAATTGGGTTAAGAAGTTCCCTTGCAAAAATTCGACAGCCTAACGACATCACTTCAAATTTCCAAAATTGTGTTTATGAGAGAGAAAAGAGTATCTCATCACTTAGAATTAAAATTTACATCAATATGTATATAGAAGATCATATCCCAAAAAAAAGATGTAAATTAAAAAACAAAACAAATATACGTATTTTAAAAAAAGGTGGGTTACAGGTTCCCTTACTGATTTGGTAACTTACGAAACATACGCCCCATGAAAGAAGGATCATTAAATGAAGATGTAAATAGCCATAAATTAAATTATATTAAAAAATTAATTCAATCATGGGTAATACATATTCGACAAAAAAATGAAAATAGTGGAAAATATAGTATGAATCACACCGGAATAAAAGTGAGATAAAAACCTCTTACCACATTGTAATCAATCAAGTCATAATACCAAAAGTTAATAACCATGAATTGAGTCATAGAATATGATGAAGATAAATAGAATCATGATAATATACATCAATTGGATGTACACAATAAACCAAATGTAATAAATAATTGGTTAACAATGGAAATATCACAGGAATTAATCTGAGATAAGAAATCCCTTACCTTGTGTCCGACATGACCCGTTCATTATTTAATCTCCTAAATAATAAACTAATGTTAATTTATAATTTATTAATAAGCTTTTTCATTTTTATTATTACGTTTATATCAACTGTTACAATGTTATAAACATTATGTAATCATTAATGTTAATAATGGTCATTTTGTCGATATTTGGTACATGAGTCCAAAATGGACTTCTTATAATTACAAGTAGTTCATGTGGTCAAAAGATCATTATATCGAGAATGATATTAATTATTTAGATATAATATATATAATATATATCTAGTATATATATGTATTTATAATAGAACATAACATTTGGAGATTAGAAAAGAAATGCATCGTTCATGGAGACGGTAATCCGTACGTACGCATGAACGCTACATTAATTTATATTTTTTATTTACTAGAATTAAAACATTTTTATACACATGTTTATTATAATTCAAGTATAATATCATATATAATATCATTATCTTCATATTTATACATTCCAGGTAAGGCAGGAATGAGTCATATCACTTTGAGGGGGAAGTAGTCTGCGCTTCCTCAAATGAAATTATAGTGTGTACTGATAATGGGAACCATAAAGGTATTATAAAAATGGAAAATAAAGAATCATAAATAAAAAATATAAATAATATATATATATATATATATATATACAGTGCCCTCATAATGGAAACCATGATAGACGGTAGGATATATTTGAACTATCATCGTTTCGTGAGGCAGTAGTTCGTTGTCCATAGAAACAGTATGTTCATTACCCATTAGATGGAGGTGTGTGTAAGTTTAGTAAGAAACATTATCATATAAAAATACTAGTATATTTTGGACACTGTTTTTTTTTACAAAGGAAGGTAATAAAAAGAGTTTTGAGGTTCAAGAAGTAAAAAATAAAAGAAAAGAATTTAAGAGAAATCAGTACCATTAATTCAGGTAACTCCCTTTGATATGAACCATAAGGACTTCTTGAAGATCCTTCAACCTATGGTAATAACTATAAATGAAATATAGGGATCTTTATAGCTTATTTTTTCTGGTTTTGGATGAGCCATGGGTCTTGATAGGTGTGAGGAATGGTTTAGAATTTAGGTATTTTAATAGGGGAGGGGTTCTTTAGGAATGTTGGAAAATAGTATTTTATTATCTATTGATTTTCGATTTATAAAAATCCAAAACTAATTAAAGTCAAAGATAAGATGAATCATGGTCTATATAAAATTATAAAATTGGAATTTAACAGCTTTTGGATGTTATTTTAGTATTTATAATCTTATTTATTTAAATTATTTATTAATGTGGTAAACACTTCATCATTATTGTGTAAAAAATAATTTAATTTATTTGATGTCTAAAAATTATAAAACAAATTACCATGATTTAGGAAATATTATTATCTTTCTAATGAATATTTATAGTAAAATATATCAATCATATAACTCCATATTAAAATTGTTTTAGCAAAACAATACATGATTATGATATTTTTATTTTTACTTTAAAATAAATTATTAATATCATTATTTTACACAAGTGGCTTTAAAAATCCAAAAGTATCTACCAAGGATTTTATTTGTTGGAAATTACTCATCCAATAAGGTTAAAACATTTATTAATGTAGTTTAATATTAATTTAATATTATTCTTACCTTGAATTACCCTATTTACCTTTAACCGCGGTAAATAAAAGTCAATAGTTACTATTCATCAAAAATTATTTTCATCTTATCGAACCACATTTTACTTATTAATAAGAACTATGTTTTTCAGATTTTTATAATTTAATTCATATATGTGGTAAAATATCATTTAAATGAAAAAGTCATTTTATTAACTACTACTTAGTGGTGTCACTATTCATCAAAAATTGATGTTTATCAAAAAAATACCAAATATTAAGCCTAATATATATTTGATATTCAGAATTAAAAAATTATGTATATTTTACCAAATTTAAAACATAGAAATTCGATTAATTAATTTAAAATTAATTCCCATTGTCAAAACAAAAAGCGTGTTTTTAAGAAATAATAACTACCAATAGATTGCCCCTTGTTTATGTCCAATTTAAATGTGAAATTAATTCCAATGACACACTTTGGATTAAATGTTGAAAATATAATCTTATTAAAATTTGAAACCAATTAAATAGATAATCTATCCTTATAAATAAATTATATTAAAAGACATATTTTAATTAACGTATAGTATTTTTCACTATTCATTAAAAAATAAATTTTATCAGAAAAATGCGAAAATTTCATCCAAAGTGAATATTGATTTCCAGAATCTAAATAATGAATTTATTTTTTTCAAATAGAACTTATAAATGTGACAAAACTATATTTAAAAAGGGTTCTCCACCAAAAGGTGGTAAAACAACCTTTTAAAAATATTATAGTGTTTTATACTTAATATTGGATTCATTCTCATTTTTAGCCTCTAAAAGCAATTGGGTAAATGAAAAAACAATTAAGAAACTTATTTAATAATAATATGGTTCGTTTTTTTCATTCTCACCAATACAATGGCTATGCGTTTTCAGCCATTTAAAATAATAATATTATGTTAATATTTTTCAGTATAACTCATCGTTGTGTGCAACATATGTTTTCAATGAACCCTATTGTTGTGTATTGGGTATTCCATCAAACATAGAATCCCCTTTAATGTAAAAATAGTAATTAATTTACAAATTTTAATAAATATAAAATTTTCATATTCATTATTTAACTAGGTTGTTACAATAGGGTTTTGTGATTGGATGAGTCTACTCTCCGATTAGTGGTAGGGAAGACGCGATAAAGAGTTCATCTCCTCACCATTTCGAGATTCTTTCGGTTTGTATAATTAAACTTCCACTATCATTTTTGGATTAGTTGTACTGATTCCATTCACTTTTAACATACATTGTTCTTTGTACTTCTTCTCTTCAGTGTATCTCTTATGACCCACCCTTCATATTTTCGTGGCATTTTATTGGTTGTGTATATACTCATACCTGCATGGGTTGTTCCCATAATATGTAATGTCTTTTGTAGATGATTTATAGGTTGATTGTGATCTCAACAGAGCATAGGGATATGGGCTCTATGGACCGCAAACGGTGGTCAATACAGGGATAGAGGAGCAGAGCTCTCTCAACTGTGGCTCTTTTTTAGTTTCCTTATGGTTGGGACAGTTCTCTGGTTTGGGCATGTGTTTTCACCCTTTCATTTTCATTATAAAATATTGTACATTTTTATTTCCTAGAGGTTCATTCATGTACATTTTAGTTTACATCAATTTAACCTTTTCAACTTTCTCTCTACACTTTGGCATCAAGTAGGTTGTCTGTGTATGGTTATAGGTTCTTATGAAAAGGAATCCTCGATATAGTTGTTCATTCAGTGATTGTGACCAACCCCTATCTAATGGGGGTGGGATTAGGGTTGTTGTGGCCTGAGCCTCGACATGGATCGAGTCGTGACACAATGGGGAGGTATTGAGATGAAGTGGGGAATTTAAGGGAAGGGGAAGGAGTAAGAGTGGGTTGAGAGGGAGAGGGTGAAATAGAGAGGAAGAGAGTGATGGTGGGAAAAATAATGAGATATAGAGTAGATAAATAGGGAATGAATGGGATAGGTAAATTAAAATGGGGAAAGGGAGTGAGAGAGGTGTAGGAGGTAAATATGTAGGATGTGAGGGAGGTGGATGGTTTGAGGGGGGTGGGGGAGGGAGAAGGGGACGAAGGGAAGTCAGAGAGGAAGGTGGAGTGTTTGAGGGGAGTGGCAGAGAGGGTGATAGTGTGAGAGGGGTGGGCTGAGAATAAAAGTGGGTTTTGGAAGGAGAGGTAAGTTGAGATATTATAGAGAGTACATGAAATGGATACACTATGTGAACAAGGGTAAAGGGTGGGGGGAAGGGATAGAGTGAGGGGGACAAATAAGGAAATATAAGAATAATGGGGGATAGGAGGGTGGTGGGGTGAGGGAGATTGGGTGGTTAATAGGTGGGAGGTGAGGTTGATAGAGTACATGATGGAGATATGTCGTATAAGAGAATGATAGGGAGGTATGGGTAGGGGGATGGAGATAAGCTGGTAAGGGTGTGGAGGATGGTGGGGGATTGTTGACGGTGGGGTTTGGGAGAGAGAAATGGAGGTGGGATACGGGGAGTGAGAGAGAGGGTGTAGGTGGAGCAGAATGGGACCATAGGTTGAGGTGGGGAGGAAATAATGTGGAAAGTGAAGGAAAGGGGTATGGGGTTGGGTGGGGGAGGGAGGGAATGATTTATGAGGAGAGCGGAGGGGGTCATGTGGAAGGGGTTAGGGATATTTGGGGTTAGAGAGGTGGAGAGGTAGTTGGTATAGTATATAGGGAGGTATATTTGTGGAGAGAGAGGAGAGTCAGGTAGAGAGGGTGTTGGAGAGTGGTTCTGAGTGAATGAGTGAGTGATGTACGAGTAGAGGGAGGATGAGGAGGGTGGGAGAGATATTTATAGATAGGGAGGGAAAGAGGGGGATATCAGTGGTGGAGTTGGTGAGGGAGATACGAGTATATGGGGAAAGGGTCAGAAGGGGGTGAGGGGAGTAAGAAATTTTTTTGGGATCTGATAAGACTGGATCACTAAGGGGGATTGAGTGAGTCAGTGATCATATTTATCTTTTACAAGTTTCTCCCTTATGAACTAAAACTCTTTAACTGGTAATTGAAATTGATATACTAAATGTAGGCTCTTAAACATTACTCATATTCATAAATATAACATAAAGAACAAAAATTATATTTACTAGGTGAGTAACTGATGCCTACTATTTTTCATGTCGATAAGTCCCCCCAAAACGGACACATCAACTACATAGAAAACAAATTACAACACCAAGTCATTACAATTTCTACATAAAATATATAGAATCTCCTAGAAGATAAAAATTATATAAAAAGATTATACAATAATGATATAAAACATTTTGTGCTCACTTCACCTCTTGATTGTCCTCCTCCACGAGCACTAGAAGCAATAGATTTGAATTCGTACGTTTTCTTCAAGAACCATGGTACCTGATGTCGATGCTCATTCAATTATTCTTAAAACAACAACTAGAATATAAGAGATATTATTTTACTTAATTTATGATATTTTACTACATCAGGAGCTCTACATCATGGTTGATCCTCTTCCAAAACTCCGCTTCATGGAATTGTCTCTCTCCATAAATACAAAACATCTTCTTAAATGTTTGTCTTATCAATCCCTTTGTAGGTGTTGGTCCACCATCCTCAAATATAGATTCCACGTTACTAGAATTATGTCACTTAGAATAAAATTTTCTAGACACATAATCCATACATTTAGACTTTAATAACAACCCATTATTTTCAACATAACTATTGTAATGAAAAATTCGTGTGGGTCTTCTCTCTCTCTCTTTGTAGCGTGGAATAATTCCATATTTATTCCACCAAATTTAGTTCATCATTATCTACTGATTTATGATATAATCATGAAATAAAACTAAATCTAATTATTTTTATATTAATTCAAAATATTTATATGAATCACAATAAATAATATGATATTCATTCTTTCATCACGGCCTAACATTCCCATCACCATGACATGGTGAATAATTCCTGGTTTTTTCCATCAACATGACGACTACCACAATTATGGTATAATTATCTTGAATATTTTTTCATGTAAAAAACCTGATGAAACTGACTTCCTTTAGTACTCAATTCTCATTTTCAGAAACACCATTTCTTAGATAGAGACATCACATGCACCACCACATTCATAGTGGGCATGGTCAAGACCATTTTGACCTTCTCAAAATATAGGTAGTCTAACTCCATGAAAATAGCTCCCATTATTTGCATAGTGGGGTCATATATGTTTCATAAATTATCCAAATTTTCCCCATGGGAACAACTATTACATGCTCTCTCTCCATTTTCCTAGTTTACGAATCTTATTTGAAATAAAAACTCTGTTAAGTGTGTTTCTTTATCATACCCACCCTCCTCCAACATCACCATGGACACCTATAAGGGATTGATATTCCAATGTTATGAAATATTCATTATATAATCCCTTATCCTAAGGCATGTTCCTATTTATTATTTTTAAAAATGAATTCAAACGTTATAATCATAAAAATATTAACAAATCGAACACATTTAGAACAAAACATTATCAAAATCCATTGGAAAACATAAATATATATCTCTTTAGATTTTATTTAAAATACTCATTTTCAACATCATAATCATACAAAATTCTAGCTCCCCCTCATTGATAAAAAAATTAAAAGGTCAATTAAAGAGGTATTTTTTTCATTTGTTTATACTATATTTTCATTGTCCATTTTTGTTATTTAAAAAAAGAAATAAAATAACATGGTTCGTTGTAAAAGGGACATTAATCAAACCACTATAAGTCTATGTGGGAATTGAAAGTTTATGAAATAGGTGAAATGTAACCAAGATGTTCTAATATGACCACACAAACTGAAAATTTTATAATAATCTTTGAAAAAAAGTATTTCTCATCGAGGAGAAACAAAGTTATCGGGAATATCCTACACATATCTTGTCACATTGTTAAAAATGTTTATTTTAATGAAATATCATTCCACTTCATTAACTAAAATATCCATAAATACCCCCCCTAGACAAATATGTCAAACATATTAATAATAATGGAGTGTGTGTGATCCTCATACCTTATTTACATGTCGCAAAAATATTCTAGATTACTAAACATTATTCTAAATAAAGATCCCCCTCAAGGGAATAACTCTTATACTCTTTCTAATAGAGAATTACACCATGTTTAGCTCATCATATATTCCATAAAAAAAATTAAATCCTCAATCATCCCCATCAATTCCATTTATGTTGTCATATGATTTGAAAAATATTAATGAAATAACGAGGGATCTTGTTATACCTCAAGGGAAACCCTAAGGGTGGGATAATCCTCTAATACAATTCCATTACTTCCTTTCAATCTCAAAATAATACTTTTTTGAATAAATTATTCACCTCATGAATTCATACATAATCTCATTCATTTGATTTAGGTTTCATTAAAGCATTCTACTTTCCCACATCTTTAAGACATCATCATCATATAACTTTTGGATGTATTCAAAAAGGAAATCCCTTATTTTTTCAATAAAACATTTTTTATTTGATTTATAATCCTCATATTATTATATAATATCCCCATATAATATTTACACTTTCAAATTAAATATATATTGAATAAAAAATTTAGGCTTTATGTCCATGCATTCTAAAATATAAATAGTATACCTTGAATTTATATTTCCTCGACTAACTTCATATACGTTAAGAATGGTGTTGAACATATCATCTTTGAGACTTAATTCAATATGGGGTTAGATATTTTCAGGGAACATTCCATTCAGTCTCCAATGTGGAGGTTTTCATCTCAATCTTCAAATATTCTTTGTGAGAACCTACTATGTTATTAACAAAGGTTCTATATTTATGCAAAATTAGTGTTGGCTTAATATTTTTTGATCCTCTATTATCACCATATTGATAAGATTATCATCTATTATATATATATATATAAATAACATATTTATATATTTATATATTTTAAAAAAATTAAATAAAATCAATTTGAAATATGAATTATATTTATTTTGTCTATGATATTTCATCTTGTGTTGTAGTTAATTTATCTTTAAGTACACATATCATATTCAGTTTCTCAATAATATTTGACATTACTTCCTTGATTTCTTTAGAATATGATGGATTCCTTTTGATCATGTCCAATTTTTATTACATAAAAATACCTTTTTACTTTTTAACAACCCCACTCCTTTGAGAAACCATTATAATATTTTCTTTCTCCAACTTTTTATTGTTTTCTTGTGTTTTCAAATATTTTCAAGAAAAAATTATGTCATACCTTTATGTTACCACCCATGTTCTATTATTTATTTTACATTATCTTAAATTATTTAATAATTAAACTATTTCTCTACATAATCAATGAGTGTGAAATGACTTTTTTAATTGTTGGATAAATCGTTATCCTTTCATAAGAAGATTCTTATTTTAGTGTTGTATTTATACTATTTCATAAAAATTTTATTCAATTGAAGGACTTCATCTTCCTCATATGATTCATATTCCTTAATGAATTTATTATAATAAAACATTATATAGAATAAGTATTGATTTTTACATCAAATATATGACCTCATTTATTTATAAACCGAATAAACATTTATATGTGGAAATTATTTGGCAATAGTTTATCATTAATAACTGCCAAAAATTTATTTTTACTTTTGGCCTCAGTTTTTATACAAAAAGATAGAAAAACCTCCGTGAAATATGGTTTATGTTGTTCATTTTTACAAAAAACGACGCTGAAAAAAAATATTTTCATCATCAGTTTTTCTGATTAACAATTCCATAATTCAAAAAAATAATCTCAGAATTGGTTTTTCTATGAAATTATGCAATAATTCAAAAAAATAGTTTCATTGTCAGTTTTGAGGAAAACTAACATTGAGGTGTTTACATTAACCAACAGGTGATCGTGAAACCTTTTATTTTTTAAAACTCTCAAACACTCTTTTCCACCCACGTCCTCCTTAATGGAATCCTAATGATACAAAAATTGATTATTATTTATTTAAGTAAATATGTTTCATCATTTTATAATATGGGTATTGATTCGTCACCCTCTGTCTTTATTTCATCATATTTGGGAGTATTTATCATCAATGATTGATTTATGGCCGACAATCATATGTGGTTTTGTTTTATTTGATTTTTCTTACATATTAATCATTTTAGATACATTTTTGTTAGATCATGGTGTTTTTTTCTGCCAAAAAATTTGGGGGGGCATGTTCCAATTATTGATCCATTTTCTTTGGTGAAATCTGAATATTGTATGTTTTCTCAGTTTTGATGTGAAATTATTTATCATTTAGTTATATTTCTGTGTTATTGTTTCTATTATTTGTATACAGTTGATTCAAATTTATAAACGGTGTTCATAATATTTATTTACTTTGATAATTTTTTATTTGATAAATTTATCAAATAGTCAGGATTATATATATTAATTAACGATTTTTTGAATCAATGATATGTAAAATACATATCTTTTATATTTTCATATTTTAATTTTTATTTTTGATAAATATGTATTAATGTTGTGATGAATATTCTATGATAATGAGGATAAATATGATCAATTATGATTAGATTCTGGGAGAGGTTATGGAAAAATGTACTATTAAATTATTTTAGATAATGAATGATAAGTGGATATTAGTCAGCCAATGATAATGAATGTAGACTAATTTATAATAGGAAAAATGAAAAATAGAAGGAATATAAACACTCCAACTTCACCTATCTTGCATTTATGACTTAACATAATGTCACAGATTGGTGCTCCCCCTCTCGATTAGAGGTGGAGCTTCATGACATAATAATAATGAGATGGGAAGGTCCTTCTCCCCATTATCAAACCCTATTTTATTCCACCTTTCCCTAAGATCTTGATTTCTCTGAAAGTCCCAGATCTATTCCTAGAGGCACCATAACTCCCTCCTTCCATAGACGAGCTGAATAATGCCCCAGATCATTGAAAACTCAACTTGGTGGCTCGGTTTCATCTTCATCGCCCCTTGTTATATATGTTTTATCAGTTCTTCTTTGATTATTAGTATTTGTAGGAGCATGTTGTTGTCGAATTACTTGATCAGAGACATGTCATGATTCTGTTTGGGTTGGAGGAGGACTTGATCACTGCCGGGTCTAGGGATCCTCAATGCGGTAGTGGATATCACTTTTACATGTTTCAATGGACCCTCAAGATTCATTTTCAGTGTGTTCCATCAAAAAATGGCGACAGGGGTATACTTTCTTGGTCTACAACATTCATTTTTCAATCCCTCCATGCTGTGTAATATTTGGAATATGGTTGGATGGTATTTATGTTCCGATCATTAAATGGATGTTGTGTGTCACCTGATTTTTCCATGACTTTGTGTTGAGATAGATGTTGTAAAGCCACCTATGAACTGGGTTTGGATCACATATGGGAATGAATTACAGTGAAAAAATGAGGTCATTCTTGAGTCTTGAATGTTCTTTTACGTTGCTTGCAGTTGGTTTGGTCACCTGGAGTTGGAATGTCATAAAAGAAGATTTAATGTCATCTCACTGGTGGTGGGGAAGACAAGTACTGGTGGTTGTGTTGTTGCTGGTTTGGTTTAGCCGATGTTGAGGTATCATCCTTTGAATATTCAGATAAGGTATGATTCTGTGAGATTGGGAGACAAATTAAGATCTTCTTTATGAGTCTCGTTTGAGCAGGGAGTACCAGTAGGGGCATTTTCATTCGGCCATGAAGTGTTTAAGGTGCAAAGACAACCATATGTGGAGTGGGATTCAAGGAAACCTGATCATGCAGAGGCCACTGTGCAAGCTGGTGTACTGAATGAGGTGCAGATTTCATTGAATATGACAGTGAGTTAGGTTGTTTATCTAATGAGTTCTGGCCTTGGTGTTGAGAATGTTTTTCCAATGGAAGATGTTGTGGGAACTTGTCATCCATAGTCAGAATCTGTTACTGTAGAGCCTTTAGATATTGTGGTTTGTGAAGATGGTGTGATGGTCATGGATACAACAGTCTCAGACGGAGAGGTAGTTCTATCTATCTTCTGGGATCTTGTTGATAATGTTAGAAAGCATCAGGTTAATACACCTACTTGTAATGGTTTTGAAGGACTGAAGCATAAGGGGATACCCCATGTTCATGAAGGCCCTCAAGTGAATAATGGGATCCACATGTAGCTTCATTCCACAAACCAGCCTATAGTGGTTGTTATGGATGAAATATGGGAGTCCCAATATGTTCATGACAATATGGTGCAACCACAATGTTTATCCCCAATTGATTATAACAGAAACTTTGAGATGATGAAAGGATGGCATATGTATGTCTCAGAGTATTATTTTTTCAGATAGAATCAGGGATGCAAATTTTTTTGCTCTGTGTATATTATTGAAAAATAGGGAAATGTGTCTGATAGGGATAATGAAAATGTTATTGTAAATTTTATACCATCCTATAGAGATATTTTTCGAGGTGGAAAGAAGAATATGTTTGAATGTGATGGAGTTTTGACAGCTCCACCAAGGAGAAGGATGAGAAAATACTATTCTTACATGTCGAAACCGGTGTCTACCAGGACTTCTTCCAAGAAGGAAATTTGGGTTTTCCATGATCCTAAAAAGGTTAAAAAAATCCAATAAGGATTAGATGTCTTTG
Source organism: Viscum album (assembly GCA_963277665.1). Taxonomy (NCBI): domain Eukaryota; kingdom Viridiplantae; phylum Streptophyta; class Magnoliopsida; order Santalales; family Viscaceae; genus Viscum; species Viscum album. The sequence continues at coordinate 927,505,214 of OY728127.1, forward strand.
GATCAACTTAAACAGATAAGGAACTGTGTCATTATTTTGAATCCATATGAAACAAATTCAGAGTGTGAATCAGCTACTACGAAGGAAGCACCCTATTATGGACGTGGTGATGTGTATGATTTTTATGATTCATAGTTGTCTCTTTCTAGTTGGTATTGTTTTTATTTCTTGTTGTACATTTTAATTCCCTTTAATAAATGATAAGACCCTCACCTCTGACTGAAATTTATTGGGTATAATTGGAAAAGTAGAAAAATATTGGGAGTTGAATAAATTCACCTAAATAATTTGGATTGAAGTATATTTTTCTCATGATATTTTCTTAATAATGACGATATAAATATTTGGAATGAAACCTTGAGATGATCTTTTGACTTGAAAAATAATATTATGATTATTGTTTATGGGTGGTCAATGTGATTTTTTATTACAATATGGTAAAAAAATTGAAAATGTTATTCAATCATTTATATGAAATTGTGATTTGGATATAATTTAACAATGTGATCTGATAAATATCTGTACAATATACATATTTTATGTAATTATTATGGTTTATCATATTGATGTTATATTTAGATATTTATATGGTATCATGTCATGTCGTATTCCCTGGGGGATGTTTTATTCCCTATTGATGATGCTGTGAGAACAATGAGTTTATAATTTTTTAATATTTAATATTCATGATTAAATTATTGCCCTAATATTTCTATATATGAACCAAAATATTTTCATGAATTAAACAGACATACTAAAATGTGTGTTATGGAAAACATTCAAATAGTTTTAAAATCATGATTTTCCACTAATATATTAGTTTTTATTCTTTTCCTAATCATCATTGTTTTTTCATATCTTATTACCAATATTTTTTATTGAATGTGTTCTTTTAATTTAACTATTTATATATATATATTAAATTTTTTATATGTTTTCATATATTCTTTGATAATATTGAAATTTTATGAATTGAATGGATCCTAATTGGATATATTTAAGAAGAACCACTAGATAATATGAAAATGTATTTGATAAATTCTTGGAATGTTATAAATGAAATATTTAAAAAATAGATTTCATTTTATATATATATGTGAAGTGTTTCAAAATGTAAAAGTTAAACTCTAGTGAAATGAAGGATCATATCATTTTCTATATTTTTACCCTTAATTACACTCGTTGAATTTAGAATGGGGAAAAACAGAAAATTCAAAACCTAATGTTGATTCCAATATTTATAATGAGGCGAAGGATTGTATTGAAGAATGAATTAATCATTTATTTTTTAGAACCATGGAAAAAATAGAAACTTTTGAACAATTGTATAGTGATTTTGAGAAACTAATATTCCAATGTGGAAGTAAATATATAGTGGTACCCAAAGTTTTGAGATCAGTTAACTTGAAAGAATGAAATGTGAGGAGTGATTAATGATTCCCCAACCTAAAATATATTTTAAAAGTGTTAGTTTAATAAGGCAATGGGATTCAAAATTCCAATTATGAGGTGAATAAAAAATATATACCTGGGTTTGGATATAAAAAGATATATGATTTCCCCAAGGATTGTGTGTTTTATAGGAAAGAATATGTATATTTATCAAGTTATCCTAATTGTGGGCCAACACACTATAATATGGATGAAAAATTTAACTCATATTAATTCTCAGGAATTGACATATAACCTCATGAAAAATCAATTTTTTAATTTATAATTATATCATCCATTAAATCCTCCATATAATTCTAATAATTCAATTATGATTCATTCATAGGTACGAAAATTAATACCACTGCTATAGTAATTCGGTACCTTCCAAAAATTCCTCATTTAAAGCATCTATTTTCAAATTCAATTGAATTAAAAAGGATAAGATTGAATTAAGATTAGTTCATCTATGATAGTACTTACATCACCCTGCTAATTCACTAGAGTTTAAGAGATTTGATAAACAATTCTGTGATTTTGTAATTGATGTTTGAACTCTCAAAATGAGATTTTGTACTAATTCAATGAATCTATATCAAATATTAAGTAGCCCACATAGTTCATGGAATGTTTTTATGGTAGTTTATAAATATTCCCCAAATATATTTATGAAGAAAACATATTTTATGATGATATTGATTATTTCTTGGCCAAACTGTTGGGAAATGATATTAACGTGTATCTTTTACCATTTATTGATGATTTGAAACTACAATGGGAGACATGTGTTGATGTTTTCAATGCATAATAAAATGATATTTTGTTCTATTATAATGTTCACTACAAAAAAATTTCACGCATATGGGATGTTATCTAGATATAGTGTTAAGGGACATAAATAATTTCCAATTTGCGATGAAGAGACATCATATTATCAATTAAAGAATGGAATAAAGGAAGTGTTCTTGAGACATATAATATTTCTGAAAATTGATAATCATTAGCATATATTGAAAATAAAATTTAATAGTTTATGGGAATACAATCATCCCCCAAGACTATTTTTTGTTCATTAGTATTACAACATGGTGAAAATGTTGATTCGACATTTAGAATGAAATGAAGTATTGGTCTTCAAAAAAATATGTAGAAAAAATAGTATATTTTTTTCATACTACCTTACTAGATATTTTTATAGATAATACATAAAGTCTATTTTATGCATGTTGATAAAATGGTATGTGACAGTTTGATTGGAACTATGTTACACATAAAAGGAAATAAAAAATATAGATTGCATGCTATATTGGACTTGATATCTATGGGAATGTATCTAGAGATTACTAACACTATGAAAGGAAAAAAGAATATATTTACCTATAGCTTGTCACACATTAAAAAAGATTGAGATGGTGAATTTTTTTTCATTACATTCCTGGCAGTAAAGTACCTTGTGGTAATTCTTCAAATGTGATGATTTTAGTTTCATTGAATGATTTTATATTAATAGGTAAGAAATGTCATTATTTTTTATGTATTGATGCAACAACTTATACCAATCTCACTATGTGGTATATTGCTAACAGTTGTTAGGAAGACTATCATCAGGTTAATTAATTTTTTCAAAAACATTTATAGAAAATTTGTTTATCAAAATTTGATATAAGTGTAGGATATTAAGGTTTCTTTGATTCATTTTCAACTATAAATATTACTCCCTCTTATATTTTTTAAAATAAGGGTTCATTTAGTAATACATTTTTTACATGAGATAGATATATTTAGTCCTACATATTTATGAGGAATGTAACCTTTTGAAATATATTTGAAAATTATAAAGGGATATATTAAATATATGTATCGACTAGAGACCACTATTGTTCAAAAAATGCACCGGAAGAGGTGATTGAGTTCTATATGGATTATTTGTATGATGTGGAGCATATTGGTCTCCCTATATCTCAACAAATGACAGTGTAATATGAAGATAGAGGGATTCAAGGCTTAAAGGTAATGTCCATTCCACGAGATGAAGTGATGTAGGGACATTTTAAATTCTGAACCACACAAATGATGTTCAATCATATATATCACCAGTTATTGTAGAATTAAAGCTACTATGTCCAAAAAAATGAAATGTGGATGATTATTGAGCATAAAAATATATTTGATTCATGGTTTAAAGAGATGTTCAACAGAGAAATATATGCATCACAAACAGAAACAATGATATTTTATTCTTCTAATATATATATTTTTCCATGTAAAATAATTTTTATTACTTTTGTGATGAAATAATAATTTATTTTTGGAATTTTTTTAATATCTATTTTATAAAATTGATTTTTTAATTATCATATCAATATTAACATATAGATATATTTTTTTTATAAAATAATGATCTTTAAATGGATGGTGAAGAGTTCCTATTTTTGGTAATATTCTTATTTATTAAAAATCAATTAATTAATTTATAAGTATCAATATTTTTTAACTTTATTTTATTTTAATATAAATATTACTTATTTATATTTAATTTAATTTATTAAATTAAAATCATCTTCAAACTATATTTTAATATAATTTTAATTTTTTGGCTTTAGAACAGATTTTTCATAAAACTATTTTAATGTGAGTATGTTTATCCCCATATTATTATTAAAATAAACACAAATAAATATTTGTTTAAATTAAATTTATATTATATATATATATATTAATTTATTTATTATTAATTCTAAAAAAATTAATATGATATCATCTTTTCATTAGAAAATGCATTTTTTGAAAAACAACTTTTTTGACATATTTGCAGGTTTAATTTAAAATTAAATAATTCCAATTACCTGAATTTTATTTTAAAATTTATATTCCAAATATTGAATAAATATTATTTATATTTTATAATATTTTCAACATATTTTTTGACCAAAATTAATTTTGAATATTGTAAAAATGATATGGCACAATTATGGTAACAAGGGGTTTCATGGTTCTAAAAAATATTAGAGTTAAAAATGACACAAAAATTTCTTAATTAACATTATATAGAATAAATTTCACATTATATCTTATATTACTTTAAATGGATCCATTTCTTATCCTTTATCTAGGATAAAAAATTGGTGGACATTATCTCTTTTCAAATATTACAAATTTGTCTTCTCTCTAACTTATAAATGGCCACCACCTCTTCCCTCCATTACAAAAAATAAAACCTATTTGATCATATATTACCTTCCCAAATAACAACATTTAATCCATAACCTCATCTTATAAGACTTATATTGATCATAAGGCCAACCTATGATGGATTTTGGTGCAAACCTAGTTAAGTTATCTAGAGAAAGGGTATTTTCCTTAACCATGTATTTTATTTGATTTTTTCATCCATCTCTATAAAATATAATTAATTTTTTTTATATAATAAACACGGTATATTCAATTTAATTAAATGTTACTACTTTATGTTAATTACCTACAGCTATCCCATCCCCTCTAAAATTTGAGATAAGACCCCTGATCGAGTGTATGTCAGACTACCAGCTTGCGAAATAATGTAATTTGATTTTCACCACTGCTTACCGTGGATGGATATAATTATGTATGAAATGTTTTTATATTATATTTATGATATAATTATCATTCAAAAATTATAATATCACATAAACCTTCCTATTTTCCATTCTTTATGGAATATGATAACGTCACCCCGTTGTATGGCATACTACCACCTCACAAAAATATGAAATTCGTTTTCCACCTATTTATACAAGGATGGTAATTAGTATTAAATAAAATTTTATATACAATAATAATTAAACAATAAAAAATATATTGAACTAATATATTTCATAAAAATTATAACTTTATAATCCATTGAAAATGATAACTTCGTTCGTGGGTACAACGAACTACCACCTCACGAATTGATGTGATTCAGTTTTTTTAATTTTATTATTACGACATCCCATGGATGGGATATGTTAGAGTATATAGATATATAATATTATATTTATGATATAATAAGAATACTATAATTATAAAATAATAATTACCTTCACTTAATCATAATCATTGAAAAATTGAATCATTTCTCAATTGTACGTATAACTTATCCTCTCTATGATTGTAATGTAGTTCATTTTTCATAACCATATAAAATTATTGGTTTTTAATTTATAATTAATCTATAAAAATTATAATTATTATATTATATCCATTCTTTATATGATTAAATAGTAATCATCTCACCCATAGTCAACTTGCTCATGCGATTTTGGACAGATGGGCTATTTATCATTAAAACATCCAACATGAAATTAATTTGTAATGTAAATGAATATGACATGAATATGATAGGGTAACAAATAATTTTAAAGTAATAATAATCTTGAAATATGATCGAAATCAAGTAAATAATCAATATATGTTTACTATTCAGTGTGGTAATAAGAATAAGTGACTAATCAGGCTCGAGGATAGGGATTTGTCTAACACACAATTTTCACCGGGTTATGACCATTCTCTCTCTTACTCCCTTTATCTCTATTTAATGTTATGGAATTATTCTAAATCAGGTATATATGTTTTTTAAATGTATACCTATCTCATTCTCCCTTCCCTTAATAGGTAAATAAAAGTCTTATGACCATCTCTCAAATTCAATCTTCAAGGAATCTATTCTAATTATATTATGAGAAGGGATTATACAACCCAGCAATTTCCATGGGTAATAATTGTGTTTATTCATTATTATTGATATAAAAATGTGGAACACATATACATGTACATGAAATGAATGTGATGGGTGGGACTAGAGTAATATATCCTCTAATTCATTGCGAATTTTTTTAGTCTCACAAGGAATCAGGTTTGGGATTTTGGAGAAAAACATAATTTATTATGGAACATTTTCCACCATGTGATGTTGTCTTAGTAGTTATACATGACATAATTTTATTCAATTTTTTTTAATTTTTCCTAATTTATATGTTTTCTTTACCCCATGATAAAATTATCTTTATTTAATTCATATATTTGTTATTCATGTTACTTCAATATTTTTATATCATATTATTCATATGACGCTCATGTTGTATTTACATTTCATGTTTATTCCGATAAACGGATTTATAGAAGATCCCCTTCGTTCTTGTATTCCCCTTTTTATCCCATGATTTTTATCTATTTTGATTTGATTTAGGATATTAATATGGATAATAAAATAATAGTTACATATTTTAGTTTATTTTGATGTATTGTGAACCAACTCATATAAATACACTAGTCCATTATGATACATTTTCTATATTAATGGATATTTATTTTTAAGGATCATGTAAAAAATGTGAAAAATTATGTGGTCATTATAGTTAATATCATAGCTAATTTTAGTTAAGCGTTGTAAATACGATGAGAAAAAAATATTGATGAACCTAGAGAATGTTTTGGAGGATAAGGCTAAGGAAAATATTTTTTTTCAACAAAAACATGAAATTATGGTGATGTTTAAAGAGATTGGTTTCTATGATATTACATCCTTATATGGATATTAAAGGTGGACATGGTTTTGAAACATATGTACCAAGGGGTAATAACTCCAAAAACATCACATTGGTCCTGGATCAAGTGTTTCCTAGTATAAAAAAACTGACCATACTATACAATTGATTTTACACAACTTGGGGATATGTTTTGGAAAATAAAAATATAATTTTGAACCATTTCCAAGGACATGAATAATTTGTAGGTTATGATACATAATATTAATACTTTCCATGGAAAATAAATGTCAAATTCTAACGGTATATAATTTAGGATATAAATATCACATAGATGTTATTCCTTATATTTTAATAATTTTTCTATATTGTATTTTAATGTACTCTCATTTTTTAATTGAGATAAATAGTATATACCATTATTACAACCTTTTTTATAGGAAATTATATAATTTCCCTAACAAGATGCCTAACCTAATGGGAATATAATTTGGTTATCTTTTGAACACTCCAAATAAGATTTCATGAATTATGATTAAAAACTATAACATAATTAAATACACAATCCCCCAATGAAGAGAAAAATGTATGTTCATTCATGTTCAAGTCATAATGATTAAAATTAAACGATGGTTCAATTTATTATATGTAAAAAATTCTTGAAGAGTCACCATGGAAAAATTATTAAAGGAATTAGAAGGTGAATTATTTATATATAATTAGGGAACAAAATGGATAATGTCTGATGAATAATGAATATTAATGTTAATAAAATTTAGGTAAATAATGTTCAATCTATGTGACCACTACCTATTTTTTGTCATAAGTATAGGGAACTTGTTAATTATCATATTAAGTGACCTAATATAATGATTAATTCCCAATTGATTATTTTTATTGTAATCTTTTTATTTTAATGATTGATGATTTTTGATATTTGAGCTCAATAATATTGTTTTTAATGTATTCTGATCAATTTTATTATGGTTATATAAATCTTGAAAAATCTATTGATTATTCTATTTGGGTTTTTTTACTATTTTCAATAATGTGATTAATTGTATGAATGGAATATAACTATGATTTAAGGTTATGACTATATTTTATGGAAAAATGATGTAGGAGGATAAAATATTTCATATTTACTTGTTAATGTAATTATTGTCAGTTAGGATTATATGATTTTTTATAGGAGATTATGTTGTATAGAATAAATTTTCAGTTTCAATTTTATTTTTTGGATAATTTTATTTTGAGGATCTTATTGATATTTTTGGAAGTATATAGGAATTATATTAATTTTGTTTTGTAAAATTAAAATTAACATTTCTAGTTAAAAGTCATTGTATCTAATAAGGTGACTGGGCTTGAAATAACAAATGAAGGAGGGTATGGTTACAACGACTACCAAATTCCAATGTTATTTACTTGATAATATAATTTTTTTTGTCATAAATGTTTCATAGGATACATCTTCATTTCTTTTTGGGAAATATATAATAGGATATATACATTTTGAATATTCAGTCTTTTGTTGTGATTATGGATATTTTGGAAAATGATTAATTGGTTTGAAATATATATAAGCATGAGTTTTAACATAAATTATTGTTTGGGAAGAATAAAATTATGTTTTGGTAGATATAACTTGAAGGGATTGAGATAACCATTTAGGATAAAAGCATCATTCAATTTCAGATTATGGAGGTTATTTGGGATATATGATTGTTTGTATAAACAATTATCTATGTAACACCACTAGTTTTATAGTTAAATTTTATAGATTAATATATTCATATTCATTTTGGGTAATACCCTAATTTTTATAAAAATTTTGGTTTTAAAAATGATAGGAGGAATATCTTGGTACTCTTTTATGGATCCAATTATTTTTTAACAGATTATTTTATTACATTAGATGTTACGAACTGAATCTGGTCTCCACCAATACTGACACCAATCCCGGCCTGTTTCAAGTCCTGAAGAGCATTCCCTATCCTTGCGAGATGGAACAAGTTCTCTGGTATCATTTATCATGGGCTGGGAATGATTTACCTGAATATGTATACATAAAACATCAAAAACAATTGATAAACTGAATTTGAAAAATTCATACCAAACAAGGTTTATACAAAATTCCAGAACTGAAAAAATAAGATCAAATAAACTACAAAAGGTCCAATTACACAAATAAACAACAGAAAAATATACCCAAGGACTCCACATGACACTGGTTCATCACCCACAAGCTGTCTCCACAATTCCACACTAAGGATGAGAACTAACACCTGGAACTATCATCATCGATTGCCTTTCCTTTACCTGAGTCGATCCAAATAGTGCCTACATACACAAAAGGGGTGTAAGTAGGGTGTGAGCCAAATCAAAATATGATACCACCCACTGATTCCAAATATCATTCAATACAATGTGAAGAATCAAGCGTTTTAATACGCGAAGAAAAGTAGTGATAACTTCCATGAAATTCAACTTTCAATTGAAAATAGATTTCATGATAAAAAACTTCATAATGTTAAAGAATATAAATATAAATGTTATATAATATATATTACTTCCAAAAACACCCTAATACAAGGGAAAATACCACAAATACAATGAGAAACAAAATTGGGAACACCCCTAGGCACTAGAGAGTATCGGGTCCCATGTATCTCATACCTCGTTGTAAAGTAACCATAGTAAAATCCATTCTCAGGAACGAGCCACTAGTAGGGAACATACCAATAACCTATTAGTCCCCAATCATCATCCACATAGTTTATTTATGGTTGTCGTTATCCAAATTCAAGGTGAAACATGGAAAAAACCCATCCATCCCACTAGTTGTACTAGTACACATCCGACCCCCTAGGTACAAAGGTTTTTCCCTTTGTACATAAACAATTTAAGCCATAAACACATATCTATATTCATGTAGAATACCACTACAGTTCACATACACCCATTAGAGTAGCTATCACATTTAATTCCACTTAAAAAACACAACAATAACTTTGAAATTTAATGAAACAATTGCTCAAAATCCCGCAATATTTTACATACAAAACCCTTTAAGAACCCCACTTTTACACTATAAATACACTTTTAAGTTACCAAAAAAAAAATTCATCCCAATACATTTCAATTAAAACAAAAAATCAATTTTAGGGAAGACCCATGTTAAAAAATAAGTGATAACTTTGTAAGACCTCCATTTTCACACAAAAGTGTCCACAAAACGTCACTTTCTTTACAAACACAATTAAAACCCATTTTTGCAGCAACAACAAAATGGGATAAACATTATAAACAATATTTTCATCCTTATTTCAGTTCAATAAAAACAACTAAGTATTTATAGAGAAGTCTCAAATACACCAATAAAACATTTCTTTGGAAAACCCCCAATTTCATACAAAATTGGAATATAAAATTCAATTGCATTAAAAACACCACTAAAACTAATTTCTTTAGAAATAATCAAATGATATAAACCTAAAAATTTGATAAATACATCATGAAAATACCAAATTATTTCATAAATGTTGGAATCACCTACCAAATCAATGGAAACCCATGAATAGCAGACAAAAATTCAAGTCGCACCACCGTCGCAGCAAGAGGGACTTATATCGAATCTAAAACCACAATAACTAACAAATAAAACCCATGATTAAACCCTGTGTTCAAAACCCTACCCCTTGGTTATTTGGTACATCAATTAATTTGAATGAAACTTCCTGGAAAGGGGAGAAACTACGGGAGAGAGACACTAACTTGATATTCTTTGAAGTTCCTCCACCAAATCCCCCTTCAAATGGTGTTCCAAAATGATTTTGAGAAACTTGGAGGGATTCAAGGGATTTTAGGTCAGAATAGGATGATGAAGGATTGAATTCAAAACTAGAATGGAGGGAAACTAGTACGAATTGAGGTAGTTAAGAAGGAAAGAAGTTACCTCTTCAAATCATGTCGATTTGAGAAACCCTGTGATATTCTGTACAAAATCGAGATGGACACGAGATCCAAAAAGGGGCGAAAGAGGAGGGCCATGTGGCTGGGTTCAATGGTATTGGGTGACACTTGGGATCACAAAAAAATCTTTAATAACGAATAACTTATTAATTAAACCATTTGTTTTAAACAGGAAATGGGATTTCGGGATGGCCAAATTTTTTAAATAAAAACCCAAATCCACCATTATTATGGATTCCTAAAGGGTCCAAATTTAAATTTTTGTGTTAATAGGTCAAAGGGAAGAAATTTAGGTATTGTAATGGGTGAAAAATATTAATAAATGAAAATGTTATAATAGAAACAGAATTGGAATTAAAATCTGGAAATGGGCTCACGGTTTGGCGCAAATCATGAAAACTCACCCATTCCCCTAAAAAAGATTGGGAAACCCCCAAATCAAATAAGGAATGGAAATTAAATGAAAAATAAATTTAAATGAATTCATGGATGTGACAAGTCTCCCCACCATGAAAACTATCCATCCCTGTAAATCCACATCACGGCCAGATACAAAAACCAAACCCAACCGATAAACCAAGATGTACTTCATTTCCAGGCTTCGACCCCAACAGCCAAAACACCTATAGTGATCAACTAATAAAGGGTTACTCTCATAACCAAAACATACACCACTTTAATAAAATGATCAATCAAATTCACACATTATCGAAAAAGAAAATTCCCTAAACACTATCCCAACAAGACATAAGCAATTCACCAAAATGAACAACAACTACGAAAAAGGATAAACTTACATTACTTTAACTAAACCATTGGGAACTATCCAATCCCAATGTTTACCCAAGGATGATGTTGGTAGCTAGATAGATCCAAACAAGACTACCTCCCTCCAAGCCTAGACCATGGATAAATTCATGTTGTTTGTATGGGGGACACAAATAGGCTACACACCATAAGAGACAAGCTATATTTTTTTCCGAGACAGAATCTGGACACTAATAGGGGGAGGCCTGAATGGAATCCTTGGTACAATGGGTAGAAATCCATTCAAGATTTATGAAGGAACATGCATGATAATAATAGTGGGTATCCCCACTATAAGAACTAGCCATCTTAACCGACCATCATGGGCCAGGATAGAAAGACCCAAAAATTTAAATATTTGGGAATGTTTTACGATTAGTCCACACAGTTTGGGAAACCATGCACAAACAATGAATATCATTATATCTGCATGGATTCCTCGAACATCATCACTACTAATTGTGCACAAACCATGTGCTCAGCCTATCTAGCCAAATTTCCAACCATTCTCGAAATACTCAATGAAAACCAAATTGGGAGGGAATAACATTGGGCGATGAAATGGGTACAAGGCCATGCACGTATTTCCACCGAACAGGAACAAGAGAAGAAATATGATGACACTAGAGGTTTAAACTCTTCCTATATTTCATATTGAGGATAAGACTTTGTTCATGGTTTTTAATGACCATAGGATTTCCCCTGAATATGAGTCAGCTTCTCTCTGAGACCTATGATGGAGCTCAAATGATTGAAGCATCTTCAACCTTGCAGTTAGGATTTGGAAACCCCCTGAATGATAATACTTCATTCAGTGCCACTAAAAACTACACCACAATCCCCGATAAGTATTACAAGACATAACGCATTCCAAACTCACTTTACCCTAACCTAATATTTCACTGAAATGAGGGCTTAGAAGATGCACATACATCACACCTTATTTCTTCAGGTGAGAATCAATAGAAGTAAAGAACAATTATACTCATCATCCTCTAAAATGGATGATTTTGATGTTTTCCCAAGGGAGGAATTCTCCCAACATAATAGAGACTCTAAGAGGACTGCACGACTCTCACCTTTACGGTTAATCGAGCACATGAAATCACACGGCATCATTGAACATGACCATTTCAAATAATATAAACAATGAATGGAAAGGGCCTTATACTACATCCCCAAACTACACACAAATCTAGAAATTGGCTACAATATCCTCACGTGACCGGATTTCCCACACTAGTAGTTTAACATGAAATCCTTCTTTGAAGAGACTACAAAGGACTAATATGACCTCTTAGACACCATCCAGGTACTCATCCATGCTAACAACCCCAGACCACTTCCACCATAGGAAAATCAGGAAACTCATGATGCAATGGTCTCTTTCAACCTTCCACAATCACTCTCCCACTACAAGAGGATTCACCAAACCATGAAACTAAAGGGAGTAGACTCAATCTAAAAATATTGAGATAAATATTCCTTATATTGATAAATGGGAGGGAATTCAAATAGAGAAACAATCTGTGTTGCACTTCAGTTCTGCACTAACCCTTAATGGGGCGTACCTTATCAAACGATTGAACCCAAGGACCCAACCATGATGGTAAATTGTTAAAGATATACCAATAACCTGATCCAAACACTTGACGTGAACCACTATAAAGGCGTATTAGAACATTTCTCAAAAGAGACCACTAACCGGCCCTTCAACACAGCTAACCAACCAAATAAAAACCCAAAACACAGTTCAGACAGGAGGGGTTCTTGGACTCAAATCATCCCACCACATCAACATTTTCAAAAACAGATAATACAAACAATCCCAAACTATTCATAAAGGCATCACATTTTTCCTTTAAAATCATAGTTTTGATAATAAATGGTTCTTTGGTTAGCATATCCACCAATGATACCTCATGGGTGTCACACATGCATGTTTCTGAGCAACACCGAGCACCCTCCTCATATCCATCACATAACTCATCCAGTCATTCCATCGACCATCCAGCATCTCATATAATCTCATGCATGTAGTCTCTCATAGAAATAACAAAGGATAAATTAAAAAATCTTTTCACTTTTCAAAACCAAAACAGTCAACGAATACCTCCTTTTTCTCAAAACCACTAACCAAAAAATCAATCCCAAATTACAATTTACCAAAATTTATAGAAAGGAAAAATCATTTAAATGAAAAATCACCTCCACTTAATATACATTAATTTAAAAACATCTCATCCCATTAAATCACCACTCAATAGTTTATAAAACTATATTGGAAACCCATTTTTCAAAACCAACATTAACATAATTTTTTGCCTTTAAAAGACGGGTAAAAACACCAATTTCCATTTCAATAAAATTCTGAAAAATCATTTCCAACATTTCACAACTCAAACCCTTCAATATTTATTAGGAAAAAATTTAAAAAAAGCTTTTCCTTCTTAAAACAGTGTCATTATTTTAAAAACCTAACATCCAAGATTACAAAACTAATGGAGATAAGACAATGAAAGGGGGAACTAGATTTGGTGTTTGGCTGGGACATATTGTAACACACTAAGATTCCATGGTACGTTTACCTTTTAATAATGCTATAGATTGCATTATATGCAACTTTGAGATTCTAACACACCACGACCAATCAAACTTTCCATTAGGAATAGTAATACCCACTTTTTGAATTTTTTTAAATTTTATCTTTAAAAATGGACTTCATTTTTTGGATTCAAAATATCTAAATCATATTAGGATAAATTTTTGGTATTTTTCTACAAAATTTCATATTTTGATGAATAGTGAAAAATATGAAATTTTAATTAAATATAATTTTTTGAATTGAAATAATTTAAAGTGTTAATTTATATATTTGAGTGGTATTAATATTCCATTATATTATATTTTTATCATATAATATAATTTATGTCATTAGATATAATTTCACATTTAAACGGGACATAAACAAGTGTAATTCTTTTGATAGTTATTATTTCTTAAAACACACTTTTTGTTTTGACAGTGGGAAATATTTATAAATTAATTTCTGCCACTTATATGTTTTTAATTTGAAAAAATGGATTATATACAAGGAATTAGGAAGTCCAAATTGTGGAAATAGGAAAAAAATTAAACATTATGAATAATTACTTCGGTAAATATTTTATTTACCATAGTTAAAGGGGTAAATCCGTTAAATAAGTGTTGCAAAATAATATTATAATAATAATAAATTAAACTAACATGTAACCTATTCCGATTATTTGATACATTTCCGACCATGGGAATCCCTGGGTCAATTTTGGGACCCCATGGGGGCACTTTTAAGTGATAATGACACTTTATATTAAAAAATTTATAGTAAACAAAAAAATGTCAAAAGAAAATATCTTTTAGTGAAACAATTTTTACATAGGGTTATATAAGTTATCCCTTATACTATAAATATTCATTATAAAGATAAAAATATTTCATACATCATGATATTTTATTTAAAATTTTTAGAAATAATATATATATTTTTATATATGACACAATAATGATGCAATATTTTCTTTATTAATGAATGAATCAAATAAATGATATTATAAATGTAAAAATAAATATAATTTTAAGTTTTGATGCCATCAACTAATTTTATAGGTGAACATGACATGTTATTATTGACTAAATTAATTTTTTTCTAAGTAATAATGCTATTATGTTTTAAACAATAACAAAATACCAAATAGTGTCAAAAATGGAATAAAAGAGTTTTTAAAACAAGTATTATATCATAAATTGATATTCTATTGACAAATATATAATTTTCAGCCAGAGGACTCAGATAAGGACATATATCAATAATGAACCACTTGGGGTTTGCTTGTAAGTTTATAGTATTTTATTTACTATATAATATAAAAAATACAAAGAGTCATGGTAAATGTCAAATTAATTAACTAAGAGTTAAATCTAAAAGATAAGGTTAATATAGTGACCTAAACATCTCTAAAACCTATTGGTTGACAGGATTTCGACCCATTCCCACCTTAATATTGAAATAAATAATTTTGGGGAAATTATAAATTGAATATGAATTTATTATAAAATAATATTTCAATCATTTTCTAAGGTTCCCATCACCCCTCTTATAAAAGGGCACTCCCCCTTCTCTCAAATTCCCACCAACAAGGCCATTTTACTCAACCAAACCCTGCCCAAATATCCTCTCAACTATCTTATCTTTATCCTAGATGCCTTCCTTTCATATGAAGGCAAACCTATGGAGCCCTTTTGATCAAATCAAAAGTAATAACTCAAAGAAGAGGTAAATATTTCATCACCTCTTTTATGTTATTTTCTTCTTCCATTTCCTATTTATTTGTTGTTTCCAATTTAAAATAATAACTCCAATATCTTCTATATAATATGATGTTATTATAAAAATGGTATGACCATATTCATTATTCTATCGATCATAGGAATGACAAAGTCACCTTACGTTCGTACGTATGACTTACTGTCTTCATGTCTTGGTGTAGTTGTTATTCCATACATTATTTTTGGATGGGTACAATAATGATGTATAATTGATGTAAATAATAAATATAACATGTTAATTATTCAGTATATATGATATGCCATATTTTTACATACTATTTTAATATCAAGATAATGATATTGTCGCTCGAGCGTACGTACGGATTACCGTCTCCACAAATGCAATGAGATTCATTACCCATTGTAATCATTAAAGAATAATTTACATTTTATGATTAAAAATAATGTTTAGGAACATAATATCATTCTAAATATGAATCAAATACATCATATCCATAAAAATAATGGCTTGCATAATCTAGCATAGAAAGGAAAATGAACCAGTTTACACCCGAAACAATGATGCTACTAAAATATTATTAACAATTCAATAATTGAAGATCATATATGATATAATATTTATGTATATTATTCTTTTATAATTTAATAACAATGATTTAACTATCATACAAGAGGTTAACGTACCCTCAACCAAGGAAAAGTACAACGTAATAGTTAATTCTATAATATCTTCATTCTCTGAGGTTGTTTATACGTAATTATCTACTAGTACCTCTTTATCATCCACATCCATGTTTCATAAATATGTATTTCAAAACATTTTTACAATAAAAATGGGTTAAATTCATTTAAACCATTATGTGAAATTATATATTTTTGAAACGAATATTTCCGTCGATTTCCAAATAAGGCACTTTATGACATTTTCAAAAAAAAATTAAGGTAAGAATGTCTTTTTTTAACTTATACAGAGGGTGAGGCTATGTTCCACCATTATAACATCGCCAAAGATTCCCTACAAGCTTATATGAATACTTCCAAAATAAATGTTTTCCATTAAATGGTTTCAAAATTGAAGGAGGTATTTCTTTCAAATAGTATTGATTTCTTCTATGTCAATATCCTTTGATGGAATTTATACTTGATTGAAATTGATTCATTATGATAAAAGTCTTCCATATTGTATTTGAAGGTTTTGCAATATGTATGATTGTGGATGTGTTATTTTTATACCATTTATGGTTGATGGTTAAGTATTGGCATTTCGTATGCTAGTTTTAATACAAATGTTTAAGTTATGTTTAAACCTTTTCATATGAGGAATGCATTGGACTCAGTAAGTGACGGGTGGATCCTGCTATAGCTCCTCAATGCATCGGTAGGTCTCATTAGACAAACTATTGTCTTGGCATAATTCCTGGACAAAATATTATTTGTAGTCTTGGAAAAAGGCCTTGACTAAGTAGTTATGAAAGTCTGGCATTATGCATTCCATCATTATGAAAGTGGCTATTGATATTTTATGTGATTATTTGACTAGAAGAATATCTATATGAATAAGTAAGTGGTATTATTTCATTTTATCATTTCCATATTATGATGAAGTTCAAGTTTAAAAGGATTTTGTTTCAGTCTTATATATTTCTTTAAATGTTTATGTTTATTTATAAAAGTTTCCACTATATTGTTATCCGAACTGAGCATCTGATATCACCCCTTTCTATGTTTTATTCTTCAAAGGATGCGATGTACTATATTATGACTGACCCGTAGGGATTGTCTATGGGATATGAATGTGGTTAATGAAGACAATGTTTTTGTTGTTTTTATTTCATGATGTAATTCGAAAATTATGAATGTATTTAGTGTTTACAAGGCTACTAAACTGATCAGTCTTTCGAGATTTGATCCCCTGTGATCCTGCCCATGTTATGTAATAAGGCACCGAATCTGGGTAACTGTTGTCGGGGCGTTAAATTTCGTATCAGAGGAAGTTTAGTAGAATCCTTGGAAACTAGATTTAGATAAACGTTGATTAGAGCACATTACCCTATGATAGGCATTGAGTATTAGTATAGAACAACATCCTTGAATTTTGGTAATGCAGAGATTTTGTGAGTTTTCCAAGAAATACATCCATGTTTGGATACGAGCAGGTAGAGGCAGCTCTAGAACATATGTACCTTGGATTAAAACCTGAAAACACCGGTTTGAGCTAGGCTCGAATATAAACTACTGCATGGAAATGGGTCTTGCTGCACTCTTGGTTACGACACTCCCGGGGGATATGTTTGGGATAATTATCATTTTCTTTAAAAAACCTTATTAAGGGTTTATTAGTATATACTCCCTCAAAGAAAACATTTTTATTATTATGGATTATATCCATAAATAGTTCAATTTATGTTAAGTGTTTTACATGTTTGGAATTATTTATTGATATTGATAAATTAATATATTGTATTCCATTGTATAGAAATAGAGCCTTGTGGAAGTAAATGTAAACTGTATCAATGCACATAATCCATGTAATTATTTCCATCCTAGTCAAGATAAATATAGTGGAGCTGGTGATGCAACTGGTACTGATCAGCTTATCACCATACTGGGACAACTCACTCAGTTTATAAATAATATCCTTACCTGAATGGAGCACCCAGATCCACAAAGTGGAGGATCAATGTTAGACCGCTTCATGAGGAAACAACCACCAACATTAAATGTGTCATAAAAATTCCATTTGTAGCTGAGCAATGGATAAGTTCCTTAGAGAAAATATTTCTTGCTTTGGGGATTAGTGAAAGGGAAAACGTTGTCTTGGAAGTTTATTGCCTCACGAGAGATGCAGATCAATGGTGGTTATTGATTCAAAACATAAAGTAATTTGAATAAGTATCAAGTATGGAATGGGGGGACTTTAAAGATGTTTTCATAGAAAAATTCTATCCTCGTGACCATTGAGTGGATATGGAAAGAAAATATTTGAGTATGAGGAAAATGGAGGATAAGAATGTCTCAATGAATGAGGCTAACTTTACAGGGATAGCTAGGCATGCATTATATTGTATACATAACCAAAGGAGTAAGATTGATCATTTATTTTATGGGTTAAAATGATTTATCGATCGAGAATTAGTCTCACAATCCTTCTCATCGTATGATGTTATTGCCTCAGGTTCTATCCAGACATAAAAGGAATTCCCTATTTCATATGACTTTAAATAAAGGAAAGAGAAGAATAGGTCTACTTAACACTATGGAAATGGAAATAAGGGGAAGAAGGGAAAAGTTAAATATCCATCCTGTAGTAAATGTGGTAAAAAACACCCCAGTACTTTCCTGATGGGAATAAGAGTCTGTTACAAGTGTGGTGAAAAAGGCCACCAAACTCATGATTGTAAGGGGAAGAATGGGATTTTCAATAATGAATGATACAATTTTAGGGAAATGGGTCATTATGCAAATTAATTTCCTATGATCCAAGGAAACATACCTCAGAAAAGGCCAAGGGATCTAGTAAAAGCTTATGTGATCACTACTACTGAGGTCGAAGATCCAAAAGACATGGTGGAAGGTTATTTAATGGTTTCCTCTTGTTTATCCAATGATTTAATTGATTCTAGATAATCTCATTGTTTTATATCTTCCCTTGTTACTATGAAAATTAGTTATTTACAATTTTATTTTACAAGGGGGTTGTCATTCAACATTCTTATGGGAAGTATCATTGCAACAAAATTTTCTGAATCAGTCCCCATTTGAGCATATAAATGTTCCTTATCTTTTGATCTCATCGTTATACCAATGATTGAATATGATATAATCCTGGGTATAGATTGGATTTCGGACCATGATATCAAAATTTATTGTAAGAAGAAGGAGGTTACAATTTTTGACGATGATAAGGGGTACCTTATCTTTATACCAGAAACGTCACCAACTGATTCTTTTCTATATCCACCCCCAATAGTTCAACTAAATTCAATTATTGGGGAGGAAGAGAATGAAATAAATGTGGGTGACGAAAGGAATGTTAAAATAGAGGATGTACCTATTGTTCAAGAATAAGTGAATGTGTTTCCAGAGGATTTACCTGGACATCCTCAAGAACGAGAAATTGATTTTTCTATGGATTTAATTTCTGGTTCAAGGCCCATATCAAAGTCCCCTTATAGAATGGACATTGTGGTATTAGTGGAGCTAAAGAAAACATCATAGAGGAGTCATGAAACATCTTACCATACCTGAGTGGAAATGGGATGATATTATGATGGACATCGTATTGGGGCTACCAAAGACTCCAAGAATGATCGATACAATATGGGTCATTGTTGATCGTCTTACCAAGTCAACACATTGTCTTGATATAAGGGTAGATTTACCACTTAAACGTCTAGCAAGACAATATATTAATGAAGTTGTAAGACTTCATGAAGTACCCTTATTGATTGTTTCAGATCATGATCCCCATTTTACATCATGATTCTAGAAAAGTCTTTAGAAATCCATGGATTCTGATATTCGTTTGAGCACTACCTATCACCCTCAAACTAATGTAAAATCAGAACGAACTATTTAAACCTTATAATATATATTGAGATCTTTCTCACTTGACTTTCTAGGTATGAGGGATAAATATTTACCTATGGTAGAATTTTCCAATAACAACAGCTTCCATTCAAGTATTTAGATGGCACCATATGAAGAGTTATATGGGAAGAGAGGTTGTACACAAACATTTTGGGATGATATTGGTGAAAGGAAACTCATAGGCCCAGAAATTTTTGAGGAAACTATGGAAAAGGTTAATCTTATCCAAACCCATCATCAAAGCAGCTCAAAGTAGGTTCAAGAGCTATGCCGATAACTGAAGAAATGATTTGGAATTTCTGGTTGACGATCATGTTATCTTAAAGGTATCTCCATGGAAGGGAGTTATATGATTCGGTAAGAAGGGTAAATTGAGTCCTAGGTACATCGAACCTTACTAAATTCAAGAATGAATTGGGATTGTAGCTTAGTGTTTGGTAATTCAACCAAGTCTCTCCAAAGTTCAAGATGTGTTCCACATATCAATTTTGAGAAAATAAATATTTGTCCTAATGCATGTACACACCTATGAGGAAATTGAACTGGAACCTAATTTTCCTTTTTGTGAGGAGCCTGTCAAGATTATTGATACTAGAAAACAAGTGTTGAGAAATCGGACGACTCATCTGGTAAAATTTCTATGGAGAAACCATAAGATGGAAGAGGCAACATGGGATCCCGAGGAACATATGATGGAGAACCACCCAAATCATTTTTTGAGGTAGTA
The DNA here is from genome assembly GCA_963277665.1 of Viscum album. Lineage (NCBI taxonomy): Eukaryota > Viridiplantae > Streptophyta > Magnoliopsida > Santalales > Viscaceae > Viscum > Viscum album. The sequence goes on from OY728127.1 coordinate 927,526,574, forward strand.
TTCAATACATTTCAAGGAAGAAATTATTTGTAGGGGAGAATGTAACACCCCAATCTTCAATGGTATGTTTCCCTTCGAATAATTCAATATCTTGAATTGTACGCAACTTCGTGATTCTAACACACCACGATAAATCAAACTATCCATTATGAATAGTAATACCCACTTTTTGAAATTTTATAAATTTTATCATTCAAAATAGACTTCATTATTGGTTTCAGAATATCAAAATTATCTTAGGATAAATTTTTGGTATTTTTCTGATAACATTCATATTTTGATAAATAGTGAAAATAAGAAATATTAATTAAAAACAACTCTTTTAATAGAAATAATTCATAGTGTTAAGTTATACATTTGAGTGGTTTTAATGATTCATTAGATTATATTTTTATCATTTAATATAATACAGGATGTTAGATATAATTTCACATTTAAACTAGACATAAAAAAGTTTCAATCATTTGATAGTTATTATTTTTTTAAAATGCACTTTCTGTTTTGACAGGAGGAATTACTTTTAAATTAATTTATTCCACTTCTATGTTTCAAATTTGTAAAAATGGATTCCATACACGGAATTAGTAGGTCCAAATTTTGTATAAATACAATTTTTATTTTCAGACATTATTAATAATTATTTCAGTAAATATTATATTTACCACGGTTAAAGGGGTAAATCCGGTAAATATGGGTAAAAAAATAATATTATAATAATACTGAATTACAATAACATGTGTTCTATTCCTATTTTTTGATACATTTATGACCATGGGAATCATTTTGTCGATTTTAGGACCCCATGGAGCAACTTGTAAGTGATAATGACACTTTATATTAATTAATTTTAAAGTAAATACAAAAATGACATAATCATATATCTTTTTTGTAAAACAATTTTGACGTATGGATATAGAAGTTATCTTTTCGACTATAATAATTTATTAGAAAGATAAAATATTTCCTACATCATCATATTTTATATTGAATTTTTATATGTAAAATAAATATATTTATATACGACACAATAATGATGCAGTATTTTCCAAATTAATAAAAGAGTCATATAAATGACATTATAAATGTTAAAATAAAAATAATTTTGAAGTTTTGATTCCATCATAAAAATTTATATGTGAACATGTCATATTATTAATTATTAGATGATTTTTTTCTATGTAATAATGTTTTTATGAATTTAACAAAAAGCAGATACCAAATAGTGTCAAAAATGGCATAAAAGAGTTTTTAAAACAAATATTATATTATTAATTTATATTCTATTCCTAGAAATATATGGTTCAGCCAAAGGTATTATATAAGATTATTTATATAAATGTATAACCACTTGGGGTTATCTTGGATGTTCGTAGTATGTTTATTAAAAATATAATATAAAAATAAAAAGATACTTCGTAAATGTCAAACTAATTTACTAAGAGTTAAATCTAAAATATAAGATTAATATGGTGAACTAAATCTATCTAAAAACTATTGGATGAGATTATTTCAACCCATTCCCACATTATCCTTTAAATAAATTATTTTGGAGCCATTATAAACAGAATATGGATTTATTATAAAATAATATTTCAATCATTATCTATGGTTCCCCTCACATCCCTTATAAAAGGGAACTCCCCCTTCTTTCAAATTCACACCTACAAATACTTTTGGCTCATCCAAACCCTGCCCAAATATATTATTAACTATCGAACATTAATGTTAGAGACATTACTTTGTTCATAAAGAAAACCTAAGGAACCATTTTTGTCAAATCAAAAGGAAGAAGACGGAGAAGAGGAAAATATTTCATCACCTCTTTCAAGTTATTTTCTTCTTCCACTTCCTATTTCTTAGTTGTTTCCATTCTAAAATGTTATCTCTATTATATTTTATATACATTGATGTTATTAAGAAAATGGTACAACCATATTCATTATTCTATTCATCAATGGAATGACAAATTCACCATACGTGCGTACGTATGACCTACCGTCTCCAAATCGTGGTGTAGTTGTTATTCGATACATTATTTTTGGAAGGGTATAATAATGAAGTATATTTGAAGTAAATAATAAACATAACAAGTTAATGATTTTGTATATATGATATACCACATATTTACATACTATTTTAATAATAAAAAAAGTTATTGTCATTCGTGCGTACTTACGGATTACCTTCTCCACGACCGCGATGAGATTCATTCCCCATCTTAATCATTCAAGAATACATTACATTTTATGAATATCAATAATATTTAATAACAAAATATCATTATTAATATGAATCAAATACATCCTATCCATAACAAAACTGGATTACGTAATCATGCATATAAAGGAAAATGAATCAAGTTACACCCGAAACAATGATGCTACTAAAATATTATTAACAAAGAAATAATTGAAGATCATATATGATATCATATTTTTTTATATGATTCTTGTATTTTTTAATAACAAATATTTAACTATAATAAAGGAGGCTAACATACCCTCATCCAAGGAAAAGTACAAGGTAAGTGTTAATTGTACAATCTCTTCTTTATACGAGGTTGTTTATGCGTAATTATACACTAGGACCTCTTTATCATCCACATCCACGTTTCTTAAAAATTTATTTCAAAAATTGTTTACGATGAAAATGGTTTAATGTAATATATACCATTATTTGACCTTATATGTTTTTGAAATGAATCATTCTGTCGATTTAGAAACAAGGTACATTATGGCCATTTTGAAAAAATTAAGGTAAGAGTGTATTTTTTAACTTATACGGCGGGTGCAGCTTCGTTCCACCGTTATATCATCGTCGACGACTCCCGTACAATCTTATATGAATATTTCCAAAAAAAATTCTTTTAAATGGTTTCAAAATTAAAGGATGTATTTCTTTCAAATAGATTTGATTTCATCTATGTCAACACCCTTTGACGGATTTTATACTTGTTTGAAATTGATCCTTTATTATACAAATCTTCCATATTGTATTTGAAGGTTTTGAGATATGTTTGACTGTGGTTTTGTTATTTAAACCATTCATGGTTTATAGACAATGTATTGAAATTTTGTATGCTAGTTTTAATATGAATGTTTATTTTATGTTTAAACCTTTTCATATAAGGAACGAATTGGACTTAGTAAGTGACGGGTGGAGCCCTCTATAGCTCCTCGATGCATCAGTACGTCTCTTAAGACAAACTAGTGTCTTGGCACAAGGCCTTGACAAAATATTATTTGTGGTCTTGGCATAAGGACTTGACTATGTGGTTACAAAATTATGATATTATGCATTCAATCGTTATGAAAGTGGCTATATATATTTCATGTTATTATTCGACTAGTAGAATATCCATGTGAATAAGTAAATGGAATTATTTGATATTATCTTTGCTATATTATTCTGAAGTTCATGTTTAAAAAGGCTTATGTTTTAGTCTTATACATTTCATTAAATTTTTATGTTTATATATGAATGTTTCCACTATATTGTTATCCTAACTTAGCATTTGAGCTCAACACTTTCTATGTATTATTCTTCCAAGGATTCGAAGAAGTATATTATGACTGACCTACAAGGATAGTATATGGGATATAAATGTGATTAATGAAGAAAATGTTTTAGGTTTTTTTATTTCGTGATGGAATGTAAAACTTATGAATGTATTCAGTGTTTCCAAGGCTACTAAACTGATCGGTATTTTGAGACTTGATCCCTTGTGATCACTCCAATATTATGTAGTAATGCACCGACTATAGGTAACTAGGGTTGGGACTTTACACAAATGGTTAGAAGCCCTAATCCAATCCATTCAACAACATATAGAGTGATCTAGGGAAATTCCCCTGGCTCTACATGGCTTGCCTGACCCGGTGAGCTCACTAAGACCGTTAAGCCAACTCTCTTTTCATTTCCCCTAATTATCATCAATCCAAGAAAACCAAAGGACTCAAAAAATTCCCGACATCATCTGGTGACTTTAATCCCATCATGTGGTGTGGTGATCAGACACACTACTAATAACTATAATTCAATGTCCCATCTATCCTAAATCCATATTATCCCGACTGTTCCCCAAATTACATGACCCAGAGAGAGCCAACCTCCTCTGATACCATTTTGTAACGAACCGAATCTGGTTGCCATCAATTCCGGCACAAAACCAGGCCCATGACAAGGCCCAAAGGGCGTTCCCTATTCCCACGAGCTGAAATAAGTGCTTGGGAATGATTTATCTGGGTTTGGAAACAATTTTACCTGAATATCTATACATAAAACATCAAAAACATTTGATAAACTGAATCTGAAAAATTCATACCAAACTACGTTTATAAAAAAATCCAGAACTAAATTCATAATATAAAATTCACTAAAAAGGTCCAAATACACAATGAAACAATAGAAAAACCGACCCTAGGACTCCCCACGACATGTGGTCATCACCCACAAGTCGTCTCAACAACTCTGCACCAAGGATGAAAATTAACACTCTGAAGCGCCATCACCAATAGCCTTTCATTTACCTGAGTCAAGAATAATAAATTATAATTACACCCAAGGCATGTAATTAGGTTTTGAGCCTAATCTCAATAGTATACCACATAATGATTTTAAATAGAATGCAATACATTGTGAAAAATAAATTAGTTTTAATATGAAAAGAAAAGAAGTGATAACTTCCATGAAATGCAACTTTTAATTGAAAACAGTTTTCTAGTTAAATTTTTCATAATGTTTAGAAAATTGAATGTACATGTTATCTATGGTAATGTATATCCAGAAACACCCCAATAAAAGGGAAAATATGACAAATACAATGAGAAAAAAATAGGGAACACCCATAGGCACTAGATAGTCTCAGCCCCATGTACCTCATATCTCAGTGTAATGTAACCACAGTATGTCCTGATATTGCATATGTTTCCCATCTCCATTATTGGAAACATTTTTAAGGTACCTTCCCCTTAAATGAATCCCTAGTCACAAATTTTCAATTCACACCAAGAATATCATAAATAGTGTGAGTATAAACCCAATAGAACACCACCAATGTGTCCATAAAATAAGTTCACATTTATATAGTTGATTATGATGTGATGTATAAGTAAAGGTGTATACAAGTATATAATCAATTATACATCGAGTGAACAAGAACTGACCAAGTCACCACAAACCCTGAACATGGTTTCATTACCACTATACCAAGATAATGTCATATGTATTATTTTGTGACATAGACATTTTAACAACCCCAAAATTTTCAATAATATTTTATTCTCGAGAAAATGTGTGTTATATTATATTATAAACCCAAAATCATTTCTTATTACTGATAAGATAAATATAAAGGGAAATGTGGGCATATAGATTGAACCAGTATAATAATTTTGTTCAATTAGGACACAGTGTTCAATATTAACATTCTGAACAATACTCTAGATAATAATTTTAATTTTATAATTAGTGTTTATAAGTAAAATTTTGAAAATAGATAATAAATGTAATAAGAAGGGTCAACATACACAACCAGTAGAGTCAGTCCATTTGAAGCCCATTTTTTAAATCAAGGGAGGGAGGTATCATTTTGTGGTTCTACCCAAACCAAGCCCAATATGATCTTCAAAATTTTAAGCTTCAATAGAAATTCCAATGGTTGAAGTTCAAGTTAGTGGAGATTACCACTCGATAGATGTTAAATAAGGAACCCCAAGAAAATACTACCACTGCACACCATACTCTTAGGGTGGATGTGGGGTGTTATAATTTGTTGTGTTTCACATCCATTTTGTGTAATTCCACTGTTTAAATAAACATTTTTTCCATAAATTCTGTTTTAATAATAGTTTTGCTGAATAAAATTGAGATATAATTTGAGAAATTGATTTTTTGGATTGAAATTCTACATTCTCGTAGATATATATATATATATATAATATAATATTAATAATAACTAATATAATTAAATATAATGGAAGAAAATCATATATAAATTTAAATGATAATATAATTTTATGTGTTCATATGTCAGAAATGTTTCTGTGAATTTTAAATCAGCAATTATTTTTATAAATAATGATTTTTATATTTAAATATAGAATTTTCATATGTAGATCATTATTATGATAATATAAAAAATTTTTAAATCAGATTTTTGGAATTAGTATAGGGTGAATTTATTTGAATTTTCTAAAATACATTATTTTTTGAAGAAAAGTAAAAATACAGTTTCAGTTTTTTCGTATGTTTAATGACATCATAATTATTTCATAAGGATGGAATAACTAATTAACCACAATCCATAACTTAATATATTATATTTCATTATTATAAATTATTTTTTATATTTAAATCTATTTCAAAATCTATAATTTACATTCCAAATTCTAAAATAGAAACATTAACTTTAAAAATGTTATTTTTAGTAAACATTACTTTTACATTCAAAATAAGTATTATTAAATGATGGTAGACTCATGTGGTATAAAGTAATATTAAATGTGTCCCATGTTTCCAATTACATGGTAAAATACCATGGTCATTTCCAGTATTAAGCATTTTCTGCAACCTAGGTTTCTAAGGCCTATATTTGTTAATTAACAAACAAATCCTCCAATTTTTCCATAAATACCCACATTTTCCCCATTTCCATTTATACACTATCCATCCTACAAAAATATATTGTAGTTATACCTCCCAATTATTCATCCAAATGTTTCTTCATGCCCCCAAGGTGCCAGTCCTCATGTTTTAGATGCAAATCTTTAAGGTAAGGGAAATATCCTTCTTTTCTCTTCAATTCAAGAACTTATTTTTGTATATGTATACTAAATGTTATAGTAACTATTGATTATTTAAATTTTATTAAATAAATTATTTTGAAATAATTTTTTATGAATGGGAGACCCATGTACCCTCTTGTTATACAAATTAGTAAAACGACATTTTATACATGTTATATTACCAAATTTACTTCCCAAAATTTCACTCTTCTCCTCAAGAAATCATCTTTTATTTTCATTTTTTGAATATATATGTCTCTTTTTTTACATATTTATTCACCTAGATGTAAAAATTATTTACTATATTCTTTTATTAACATATATAATACCCACATTTCGTTACCAGTGGCTAAAAATTACTTAATGATTAAGTTTCTATGCAATTTTTAATCTCCATAATTGTGATTTAAAACCTATTTCTTTTGTTCTCGATGAGTTATTTAGTAAATTCATTATTATGATATATGCGGATCACCAGAATATAATTATATATTATTGGTTTGTCCTAATATCACACAAATTCATTGGGTAATTAATTTAATCTTTAGAGATGATGTGTTTTATGTTTCCATGGTGCACAACCTTGGTAAAATTTTTATAACACCTCATTGAAAAACCATGGTGATATGACTTTGAATGTATGATGTTAACTTTTTAGCCACATTTACATGTTATTATTCTTGTTTTTTTATTATTACATTCCCATTTTTCCTTTTTCATTCCATTATGATATTCTTCACGTTATTAATGATATTTCTCATAGTCACATGAAAACAGTTTACCTTTATTTCCCCTACTAGGCCATTTGATCTCCCTTTCCATCGATTTTTCTTTAGGTCATGGGATAGATATAATGTACGTAGGATGACCTATAAATAATTCCTTCCTGTGGATTATAATAATATTTCAATATTTAATTTATTATATACCCTTTTTCATGAAATTAAACATTTAATGATTCTTTGTTTTGTATAATGTAATGAAGCTTTTATGTGATAAAAGGCGGGATTCTAGAGTCTTATCAATGGGAGGTTTAGTTATTTATTGAAAGTGGGATTTGAATAAAAAGATTATTCTTTGGGCTAAATTAAAATAACGAAAAACATCTTGGTATTTTTGTAATGTTATAAGAAAGTGGTTTTATGAAATGAAATCCTAGTATTGTTATGAGTAAGTGTATGCAGATCTAGTATAGATGTATCAGGGGATAAAACCCAAAAACACCACTTTGTACAGGACAATAATTGGATGTGGTTCATGAAAACTAGCCTTACTACACTCCTGGTATGATACTCGTAGGGGATATGTTGGGTTAATAACAAGTTGTTTATAAACCATTGTGAAGGATTTAATGAAAATGTAATTGTTTTCAATGAAAGAAATATTTATTCATTATTTATTGAGATATAAAATTTATTTATAAATTTAATGATTATTAAAAGATACATGTTTCTCACAATGGTTTTATTTATTTATAATATGTATGGATTTTGGAGGAATTTTTTAAATGGTGAGTGCAATTGTCCATGTGTTGATGAACCTCTAATAGATGAAGGAAGGGAAAACATCATGAATATGATGAATCCACTTATTTGAGTTATGAATAATAACATGAATCAAGCCATATATTAGATTCATCTCTAAGGGAATAAATTTCTATTGAGTCCATTATGAATCAATAACCAATTTAATTTATTGAATCTACTGACCAATTGATTTATAAATAATGGGAAATCTCTATAAAAACGTTCGTTTATGTACTACATCATTAACAATAAGAGAAAGTCACCTTAGAAATGTACCTCTTAGTGGAATAAGTTGTTTCGTGGTGTTCACTAATTAAGATCCTCAAAATGTTCCATCTGAATTGAATCCCATAAAGTATTGTTGTAAATGAAATCCAACATGGATTGGATCCCATTCCATTCTCAGCAACACCTTGGAGGCATTCCGGATATTTATCATCAATGTTATAAATCATCCTGTTATTATATCCATTACTATGTAGATGGTTTGTTGTACTCACCATCAAATAAGACCACAAAGACTTTCCAAAATTATGATGAAAAAAAGATCCATGTCCTATATAGTACTAGAAGGAACTCATTTTAGATATACAATCTCCAATAAATATTGTTTTCCCAACTTATCTTCATAGTGAGTCTATAGGATCCAAAATAAATTGGTAACTTTCATCAGTCACTCAACGATCACTCATGTCGAATCATGACTCCTTAGGGTCCTAGGTAGCCCCATCATGGATTATATCCTAAAATCCTCCAACTTCAACATTGGCACCAAATGTGGGTGAATAAAAATTCATTTATATTGATTCTCGTTAATTACCCTATTGATGTTAAGGCAATACAAAACAAAACTAACAATGACTCTCTTCATACCGGGCTATTAGAATTGATTTCATATGTCATGGTACTTTTTCATCAACTATAGATACACTACCAATTTAATAGCATGAGGTTTTATCATCAGATCTTCTATCTTGGAGGATGAAATAAAAACTTCCCTTGTATGATTTTGTTATAATAATCATCTATGGACCACCCAAGAACAAAACCATCCCCCACTAAGAGTCCTCTCATCACTACACACTCGAGGTCCAAATCCAACCTAGCCTTTACAAGATCCATTACTGAAAACATGATAACCAAATGTTTATATTTCATAAACCTATGATCCTTAAATTCATCCAATGCCTGCTCAGCCATCAAATTCATCAATATCTACTCTTCTAGTGAAGGATTCATTCCATGATCATGTATCTTGGGAATTTTTGTACTAAGACTATCTTTCACTAAATTTCCTTTTATGGTATCGTAGGCCATATCTATGTTGAATTTCAATAAATAATCCTCCCAAAAACTCTTCCTAAAATTTATATATCATTGAGGGAAGATAGAGTTTAGGATATTATAATTAATTTAAAATAAAGACTCTGTGAAGGGATAATGTTTCTAAAACATTTGGACATGAACCCTCATTTCTAACTCATTCTCATGTGTAGGGTAGTTCTGCTATTTGGGTTGTAGCCAAAATGACCCATAAGCTACTAACTAGTCTATCTCCATCAGTTCAAATCCTACGCCAATGTTTGATGCTTCACAATACATTGTGTATTGGATCCTTGGTTATAGAGGAACATAAACTATAGGTGTCATAAATCTCCTCTTTAACTTAATAAAAACATCCTCATAATTATAATTCCTTTAAAAAATCACCCTTTCCTAATTAATCCCTGCCATTGTTTTTGTTATGTTCAGGAGCTCTTGGATGATGGTTTAGTATTCTGTAAATAACCTAAGGAAAATCCTAATACCAAAAACATTCCAAGGGTGATTCCAAGACATTAATGCTTCTACCTTCTATGATTCCACTGATAATACAACCTGATAGATCACATGCGTAAGATGATTCACATCATAGGTTTATAAATTACTCTTTGAAATATTTTTATAAAACATGTTCATGTAGAGTGAACTTATCATCATCTCATGGTTTCTGGAGTGTAACACATATGCTTGTGAATATATAAGGATAACGTAAACTATGTCCATGAAAAAGGAGTTATGATATGGATGAAAGATCATATTCATAAGATCTATGGAAATTACTAGGGAATTCATCAAACCATACTACACAATAAGGTTCTCATACTAGCCATGTCCACACCAGAATTCCATCTTATAAATATCATCCTCTAACCTGAAGATGGAGGTATCTCCGATGAAGATAAATATTCGAGAGCCAACTAGATCCCCAAAACTGATAAAATAAGAAGAAAATCGTTGGTAAAGTATACCATTTATTCACCACAACCAGATTCAACATCCGATAGACCGCAAAAATCTTTTTACGACCATTTTATTTGTTGGAAAAAAATTATTGTGCACCCCACAAATACATGCACTATCTGAAAAAACCCTTCATCTCTAGGTCCTCTAACTGAATATTAAGCACTCTTTACTCTTTCAGTGTTATACGATGATGATGAACTGAAAAAGGATGTTTTCCCAAATAATTTAAAACATCAAATATATTTATTAGTCACATTTAACACCATAGAAGTAATATAAAAATACACTCTCATGGTGTTCGAATGTAGGATTAATAGAATTGGACATTATAAATGGTTCTGATATAAGGGATAAGCCTACTACCATAGTCGTGATGGCTTGAATCTAGATGAAATATTTTCCCTCTCAGCTAGAAATGAAATACCACTCTCTAGTCTACATAAACATATGTACCATAGGTAAAATAAATTACATTTACCCTCATTAACAGTCAATGGGATCATGAATGCTAGTATTCTAGTCCATTCAGAAGTTCATTACATAGGCATCAATTTCAAGGATCATGAAATATTGTAGACAGATGGAACATACTATTTAATACATTAGAAATCTCTAGAAAAGATCAACATTCTTCCTCATAAATTTACTAAGAGTAATCAACTTAGATGAAACATAATCAATAAGTCGGGATGAGAAACAACTTGAGATGATATAAACAAATGGAAATGCATTTATCAAAAATAACGGCCAAAATTAATAGGTGATCAAGACCATCCCCTGAATTGTTGATGGTCCCTCTCTATATTTAGTCAAAACCTTGTCTATAACATACACTCAACCATCCATTTCTCTATGACTCTAACCCTGAGGTGTTTGACTTGCCAGAGTCAACTATTTCAAAGGGGTTTGAACATTCAAATAATGACCAAACTAGATCCATGGGTTATGGTTAACTCTTTTCCTACACACTTGTGGAATCCTAACATCATAGATATTAAGTATAACTATAGTACATGCTCCATATAACCACACCATAGACACTTTATTTTAGTTTTTTTGGAGGAACTTGTTGTAATATCTGAAAATTCCATGGTTGAAGTACTAAGGAGGACCTCCACTTGTAGATAAAGAAGTTATACTATGTTCAACCTTTTTACTTCCACCCTTCTTCCCATCCACGATCCTCAGAATTAGGCTACCAAAAAATACACTCACAACAATATTAGGGTTTCCACCAACCATAGTACTGAAGGACATACAAATTAGTTGGTTGATCCTCCACTAGGATCATCTTATTATCCAAGGAGTTTCTAAAAACATCATGGTATGTCATTTTCTTGAAACTCCTAAAATGCCATATAATAACTCGAAGAAGACAAATCTGGAACCTTCTGTAATTTTATACCTCATTTCTAGCCAATCGAAGAAAATAGATGAGTATCATCATGAAATGTTCTCAGTGATCGAACACAACCATGAAGCCCTACTGGATCTCAATTAACACTTATGTGAGGTCCAAATATAGAATACATAGAAAGAAAACCTTGAAGAAATATTATTTAACATTTTGTAGATAGACCTCCAAAACTCCTAGTCTGGCTAATTACAAACCCAACCTTCTAGAGGGTCCTTGAAGAACAATGGGAGAAAAAATTACACAATTGTACTAAAGTGTATCTTCTATAAAAAAAGACTCAATAATTAACTCAATGCAATACATAACATCAGTATGGCCACTAGTTCCATGGGAGGATTCAGGGTGTTGGAGTCAAATGTTCTGATCATAATGGACAAAAGTCATTGAAACCCCTCCACCATGAACAAGAACTATTATGATGTCTCCTAGTAAAATTTTTCCTTCTGACAGAACAAATGGAGTTGAAATAACATATCAGTTGAAGTTCCACAAGAACTCATACATGCCACACTAGTTTAGAGTTGAAGTGATACATTACCCCGTTCATGCATCCCCATATGCAAGATCTGGATGACCATAGAAGATGGTATAATGTTTCATGGGGAGAATATACCCATGGTACCCATAACCATAAAATTATAGTGCAACATTACTACAATCCAAACCATATCACAATTGTAGGTAACATGAAATAATTTCAGAAAATATGTCATTCCAAATCATAATAAAGCAATCAATACACCACCAAAATAGCCTGTCAACCATAAAAATTATACAAATGAAAATCAAAATTAAATAAACAATAGTACTATGGAAACTATTATAATTATTTCATGATAATATGTCAATATCCCAAATCTATATTACTTGCTAACTTTTCATTGGTCCCTTTTCCTTCATCGGGTTCATAGTCATGATTTTTCTACCCATGCCAAGATTCCTATGCATGGTATTAGTATAAACCTAGTAGAAACCACCAATTAATCCTTAACATAATTTCAATTGAATATATATATTTATGTAAGTATGGCGAATAAAATTTTCTTGTAATAATATAATTTGTGATACACCAAGAGAACATGCATTCTCCAAGAAACCAAAAACCCTTACTATACCTGTTTCGACACTATACTTGAAGAATGTCGTGAGTTGTGTGAGATGACATAGATCAAAAATTATAACATGGTACAACTTTAAGTAATATTAATTATCCACTATCAATAAAACACAACATTCCATCATTTAGTGGAATGTATACCGCATTACTCATGGTTAACTACTCACCACTGATGGTACATATGCCTATCACAACTATCTAATTGACACTCTCTCATATACAAGGATGATCCCCATCCATAAATAATAGTGATATATAAGGACACTCCTCTAAAAGAAAAATGTTATTCACCTATGTATTCAATTATTGGATGATAGCCACAAGACATACCCAAATGGAATCATTAATTACATTTGGCTCAAATCAAATTAAAAAATTAATAAAAACTCAATATACGAAGCTTGGTTAATTACAATGTAGTAAAGAAGATGGTAAAGGATGAACCCACAGAGATTTTTAGGTTGTTTATTTTGGTTTCCATATATTTTCTTTTAATTAATTTCGATGAAAGGGGTGAATAATCAGATTGGTTTGATTAATTTGAAGAAATAAGAATGTAGACGAAGAATATTGATTGTTTTGTCTGATATAATGTTTCAATGAATTCCTGGCTTTTGTATATTCATCATCATGGGGAAATTATATTTTAAAAGAAAAATTCATTATTCCATGTATGGTGTTATATTTTATAATAGGAATTTAAAATGGTCATGGTACACCCTATGTGACATGGATGTCACATACATCCTTTACATCAGTACATTTGGGTTTTGAAAATCGAGCTTGTCTTGATGACATTTTCTAAAATTGGTCACCCATAATGTGAAATTGCTAATTCCTGGATTTAGTGTTTTAAATTTCACAATTTATAATGAATATTTAAGAATAAAATATCAATTTTCATGATAAATTAAAAATAATGTTATTGTAAATTGATTCAATAAACGGCAACAATCCAAAATACATTTATAAAGAAAAGGGGATAAATCCAGCAGAACCTTCCCCCTTCAGCTATATAAACCTAGAACAAATAGATTTTAGAACCTCATCCTAATGATATTGGAATAAGAGGTAAGGTAATATAAAAATAAATAATAATGAAAATGGATATGAAACAATGGAGGATCCTTCACCGCACAACTACTCACTCCAATCATCAGTCTACGAGATATCTCTAATAGTAGGAGAATGGATCACTATTTATAGACTCTTGATGGGATGGTGCAGTGTTAAAATGAATTTAACATGGGTCACAATTTTTTCATAGGTGGCACAATTTCATAAAACAATTAAAAAACTGAAGATATGTCAAATTTGATTATTTTGGTCTTGACCTGAACTTTGATAAGTCATGTACTAATTACACCACATATATGCCTTGAACAAAATTTATCAAATTCAATACTATTGTATTTTTTTACATACATCAAAAGTGAAAAATAATTACACATATGTCTCACTCCAGGACACAATTCAACTTCATTCCATCTTTGTTTCTTCCACTTATCAGCCTGCAATTCTTTCACAACAGGCTCCAGTACATGATGTGTAATGAGTACACGGTGTGTAATGTTAGTTTTCTAATCAAAACACCCATTTTTTATTAGTTCATTAGTACTGTTCCCTATAAAATCTCCATGTTCATCCATATTTGAAGAAAAACTTCTTCTAAAATAAATCATTTGAATTTATGCTCTTTTACTCAATCCCCATAGCATGTGGTATCATAAAAAATATGACAAAATAATCAAGATAATTGGCATGAATTAAGAATAAAATCATCAAAAAAACTCCATTTTAATATTAAAAAATTTATTAAATTAATTCAATTATTGAACCCCCCAGACATTTAATCATATTTTTCCTCATGGATGCAATAAAAACATACTATAACATAACCTTACTCTAGCATGCATTATATAGTGATCGTTCCTTTTCATACATAACTATTACCTCATTATAAAGATAAATAACATAAAATTATTTCACCATGAGGAGATATAGCATAGTTTCTTGGGAAAACTAGTAAAAAACATATCATTTATTACATAAAATAGAAATATTTATTTAATTCATTCATCTCCAGTTTCTTATTGTCCCTTGAAAACTCTTTAGTAACCAAAATCACCTGAGGATATAGATCAAAAAAACTGGTGAGCTAGAATATTAGTAAGAGGATAGATAAGAATAATATAGCATGGGGTGGTCACAATAATAACATAAGTAAAGGATCATGAACATGATAGGAAGCATTAATAAAACACTTGAAATGTGGAAATGCAGAAAAACGAAACATCGTGTATTAGTTGTCATCTACGATACATAGTTATCAACAATTATAGATTCATTTTCAAGAATCATTTCACTTTTACTAATGAGATTATCCACTTTACGCAATTCATTAGAGCGATATATATTTCTTGGCGCACCTGTCACATTCAATCATTCATATTTCACTATATAATTCTAGGGGCACCCGTCACATCTTAATATTTATATTATCATGCATGCCACGTTAAAAATATATAAAACAAGAACATACCATAACTCATGGAAAGAAATGGGTTTCACACAATAAAGCATTACTTAATAAACATTTTTTCCCCAAAATATAGAGGGAATAACATTCTTGACATAGAACTATTAACCATGAGTTAGGAGTGAAACTATAATGAAGAAGTAAAAAGGGTGTGTTTATTTGAAAGAAGTGTTCTTTCAGAAAAAATTGGGATTTTCATAAAATAAATTAGAGAACATGTATATCATAGAAAATTTAAAATAATTATGAATAATTTTTTTAAGTATAACCCATACCATACATGGAGTGAAGGAGAGGGAACCAAAAGAACGAAAGTTGTGTTCGAGAATTTCCCCTTATCTTGTATCTGAATGCTTTCATCATATTAGTGTCATGTATAACGATATTGTATTCATTAATTAACAATTAAAGAAAATTGTTAGAATTAATATGGATTATTATGGTTTAAATAACTTATTTTATGGGAATTTTTATGAGTTAAATCATTTAAATCCATTGTTCGGGAATTTTCATTTTTATGGTTTTCATGAGCGGTTCACTTGTATTCATAAATGGAAGTTCATGTAGAACATGGATAAATATATAGAAATGATATTACATGTTATTAATTATATTATATAAGTTTAATTGACATTATAATAATTATTATTATATACCTTGTGGATTAATCCTTAGATAAGAATTTAATGATGATCGGTTGGGTTAATTCCGGTAGTTTTTCGACCAAAATTAACATGTTTTGTTTAATCATTTAGTAATATTTACATAAGCTAGATCCAAAAAATTAAATAGGAAATAAAAAATAAAAAATAATATGTTTCAACAAAAAAAATGGTTTCATGACCTGATCTGAAGGCTATAATGGAAAAATAAAACATGTCGTTCTTTAAGGTGATAAATTAACACCTCACAAACAACGTTTTCTTTTCTAAAATAAAAAAATAAGTGTAGAAGGGGGTTGGATGATATATTATCCCATTAGTATCATAAAATTAAATTATATGTGTGATAATGGAGTTACCATACTATGTGGATGAGGATAGGTGGGGATAGATTAAGAAATGAACCTGAAATTGAAAGGAAGTTAAAGGAAAAGAGAGAGAGAGGAATTACCTCTTGAATCCTCCTTAAGTCACCTTGGATTAGACTTTTGATGAGACCAGAAGCTCTTTATACATGGGGGGGGGATAGGTAATATTTTTGGACCGATTTTAGTTATGTATTTAAAATTTATAAGTGTGGTTTGGCAAGGGGAGGGAGATGTGTTATTTATACATGAGGAGGGGGTGTTTTTAGAATAAAATACTAAATAAAATAATATATGAAATGATAGACTTCAAATAATAGTTTTTTGACAAAATAAATCACATATTAATTAAATATAATTCTTTTTATACTTTAAATAAAAATTTTAATTCCAATTCTTTAATTTATTAAAATAAATGTGAAATGAAAGAGAATGTGATATTTTAAGGAATCACTTTTTGACTTTTTGTTTTGGAATGTTCTTTTTAGGATTGGAAATTGAGTTTATTACATTTTAAGGGAATATTTATGAAATTAAATATAAATTTCTGAATTTAATGTTCTAGAATGTTTATGTCCTAATTATATCATGAATGACACAATTTAAGATATATCGGTTACGTGAAAAATAGTATTTTTACTATTCACTTGAAAATTGAAGTATTTCAGAAAAATAAAAAAAATTAAACCTGAATATTTTTAGATGTGTAGAATCCAAAAATGAAATTGATTTTTCAAATATAATTTTCTAAATACGAATAATTTATTTTTAAATTATAATAATAATTTACTTGAAATATACATATTTCAAAATTAAAACGGATTTCATAATGCTTTCAAAAAATAAATAATATCTTATAAAATTATAATAAAAACCAAAATTCATAGAATTTATTATTTAATAAAACTTTTTTTGAAAATAAATTTTCATTAAATTATTTAAATAATTATTTATAATAATTTTTGACTTACAAAAATAAAAATATTTTCACTATGGTCAAATTGTAACTTATATGATTCTTAATTTTTATTCAATCATTAAAGAGTAAGTTTACTATTATTTTGGATGATTTAATATTCATAAGGGTCATATTACTATTCATAAGTGTATGTTACTATTCAAAATGGTATGTTACTATTCACCAGAAAATATGTTTGTTATATTAGACTCCCTATATCACCCTGAATGCAACCGTGGATGTCAAATTTTTAAAATTCAAAACATTGAAGTGGAAAAATTATGTTTAACAATCACAAACAATTTAGTATCACGATATTTCATTGTGCTTCATAATGTGATTATACTCAAATGACTAATTATAAGATGGTAATTTTATTTAGAAAACACTGGTCATTACATTCTCCACCCCCTTATGAAATTTCACCCTCTGAATTTCATTTTACACAAATAGGTGAGCGTACTTCTCCTTCATTTCCTCTTCTATAATCCCATATAGCTTCGTCAAACATATGGTTCATGAAAAACACTTTAAAAATATGGGTTGACTTGTTTCATATAATTGTATCTCTCTAGTCTAGAATCTTTACCAGCTGCTCCTCATATGTGATATCATCTTCTAGCTATACCACCTCCATTTTCACTACATATGAGGGATCCAGTATGTAATTGTTTAGAAGTGATACATGAAACACATCATGAACTTAAGCCATATTTAGGGGAAGTGAAATCTGATAGGCCAGAGCTCCTATGTGGTTAAGGATCTCAAAGGGGAAAATGTAACTTTGGTTATATTCAATTTATTTTCATACTGCATGACTCTCTTCCATGGTGATATTAGAAGGAAGACATTATCTCCAACATCAAACTCCAAGTCCCTTCTATGGTTGTTAGCACATCTCTTTTATGGACACTAAGTAGCTTTGATTTGTTTTTGAATTACTTTAACCTTATCTATCATCTCTTGCACAATATAGGATCCAAGAAGATTTATTTCTCCAACTTCATCCCCGCAGGTTGGAGTTCTACATCGCTTTCCATACAAATCTTTATATAGAGACATCGGTACACTTGAGTGGAAGTTATTGTTGTATGAGAAGTCAACCAATGGGATATGATGATCCCATCCACCTTTTAATTCTAAATATCAGTCTGTTAGCATGTCTTCAAGAGTCGGAATAGTCAATTCCTATGGGCCATCAGTTTGGGGGTGATAGGTCATGTGGAAATTTTATACAGTTCACAAAGCATGTTGAACGCTCCTCCCGAATTTAAATGTCAACCATGGATCATGATCAATGACAATCGATATTGGAACACCATGAAGCCTCACCAATGCCTTCACATATATCATTGCAAGTTTTTCAAGTGATATATCTTCCCGAATAACGATAAAATGGGTAGTCTTGCTGAGCCGGTCAACCACAACCCATATTGTATTATTCCCCTTGGACATCTTCGGGAGACTTGTGACAATGTCCATAGTGAAATTATCTCATTTCAACATGGGTATCGGTGATGGTTTCATCATCCCTTTGGACTTTTGTCGCTCTACTTTAACTTGCTAACATACCAAGCACATTAAAATGTATTCCAAAATATCCTTCTTCATGTCATCCCACCAGAAGTGTTCGTAGAGATCACGATACATCATGGTAATACCGGGATGGATATAGAATGTTGATCTACGTGCATTATCCAGTAGCTCATTATTTTTCCCAGGTGATGAAGGCACACAATGTCATGTTCCAAACCAAATCACACCATAATATTCAATATGGAACTCATGCAGCTTCCCTTCCTTTGATGCTTTCACCTTCTTTTGTAACTACAAATCATCCCTTTGTGACTTTTTAATCATCTCTTGAAATAATGGTTGTGAAATCATTGGGAAAGGTACAATGTATTCCATGCCCTTATGATTTCCAAATCCATCCTTTGTATATCCAATAACACAGTGTATTTCTCAATTCACAGCAAGGATAGGGTAGAAAGTTCTTTTCTACTTAGAGGATCAGCTACCTTGTTCACCTTTCTAGGATGGCAGTGAATTGAGAAATCAAAATACTTGGTTATCTCTAACCATCATCTTTGATGCATGTTGATATCTCTCTTTTTCTGAATATATACATTAAGCTGTTCTAGTCGGTGTTTATGTCACACTTCTCATCATAATGTTAGTGGAACCATATTTTTGAGGTATAAATCATGGCTTCTATCACTATATCATGCATTGGGTACTTATTCTCATGGATATTCAACTACTTTGAGGCATAGGCTATCACATTTACATTTTTCATGAGTGCGCACCCCAAGCCTTTCTTTGAAGCATAATTGTATATCACAAAACATTCTCTACTTTTTGGTGATTTTAGTACAGGTTTAGTGATCAGCCTTCACTTTAGCTCATTGATGCTTCCCTCACATTCTTTCATCCAGACATACTTTACCCCTTTCGTTGTTAACTTAATTAGAGGGCCTGACATTTATGAAAAAGTTCACAGAAAACTCAGGTAGTACCTAGATAATATACGAAAACTATGGATTTTGGTGACCCTAGAGGGCTTGGGCCATTCCTCAATCTCCTTTTTTAAGGGACCACAAAAATTCCCTCACATGTCATCACATGTCCCAAGAACGTGACTCGCTTCATCCAAAATTCACTCTTGCTTACCATGGCATAAAAATTCTCGTTTCTCAATGTCACCAATAGTAGTCTTAGATTCTCTTCATGTTCCTCATTTCAAAAAAATTATATGAGAATATCAACAATAAAAATTACCACAAAATTGTCAAGATAAAGTATAAAGACTCTATTCAACAAAAAATGACAATTTCAAGGGCGTTAGTATGTCTGAAGGGCATCACCACAAACTCATAGTTCCTATACGTAGTTTAAAAGGGAGTCTTCTAAAAATATTCCATCTTCACATTTATCTGATTATATCCAGAATGAAGATACACCATTGAGAATTATATAGCTCCTCTTAACTGATCAAACAAGTCATCAATCCTTGGAAGAGGATACTTGTTCTTTATGGTTATCTTATTTAGTTCCTGATAATCGATACACAACTACATTGATACATCCATCTTCTTCACATAGAGCACTGACACACCCTAATGTGTTACCCTAGGGCGTATGAACCCTCTTCCAAAATGATCTTAAATCTACTTCTTTAACTCATCCAGTTCGATCAAATCCATCCAATAGGGACACATTTACATAGGAGTAGCTCCAGGTATGATTTCTACTGAGAAATCTACCTCACGATCTGGGGTAAGTCTGAGTAAATCTTAAGGAAATACATCATCGTATTACGTCACAATGGGAATTTCTACAAGGTTGGAACTTTCCATTGACTCAATCATTTGAGAGAGGTATTATTCTTTATTGGGTATCAAAACCAACACCATTGAAGGATTTTTCAATTTATATTCATGATCTTATTTTCATTATTAGAAAATCATAGGGTAGTTAGAAATATGTAAATAAATTTCCTTTTTCAATAGTTGATATGCGATCTATATAACGAGAGACAATACATTCAAATTATAGCATAAAATTACACTATGGGAATTATTATGAGATTCTCAGGAAGAATATTCCCACCTACACCAACTGGAGAGGAGTAAAAAACTTGGGTTGAAATTATTGAACCACTTAGTGTTTTTACTAATATCTATACTTCATGGTTTTAGGTAGTTGATTAAATAGTTCTATCAAACTTGCACAAAATAAATGAATGCGTAGAATTAGAATCAAATAAGAATTTTTCCATTATTGAGTATATTTTATGTGTACCTTATATGAGTACATTATCTTTCTCCACTTACACAGTAGTTTTAACGTCTCGGTTTCAGAAGCCACCCAAAGGCTCCCCATACCCAATTGGTCACATGGCCTCAAGCAGATTTCCACTAATGACAGAGTCTTCCAACTAGAAGCAAGGGCCCTAGGTGTGATAGTGGGGGAATGATGCCCTCATTGGCAGAGTAACACAGTGGAAGTAAAGAGACATACAATAGCGGAAGCAGTAAGAATACATACAACAATAAATAGTGGAAGAGTAGAAGAAATAACAACTGTAGAACCTATATATAAAATGATGCATGATACATATATCTAGGAAATCATCCAAAAATTTCATAGTGATGAAGTACAGTGCTAAACAAAAGTACAAAAGATAATCGATAAGCTCCTCAGAATCGTAATCCTCATCTTGGTCCCATGCTCTCCAACTCAACAACACTCATGTCCCTGATGTAGAAGGGTGAATACCCTTATCTATACCTGCAGTAATATAATCTGTTTGGGCCCAAAAGCATGGCCAAAATAGGGTGTGAGACTACATCCCAGAAGGAAACCACCACAAGATCTATGGATAACAGTTAGTGAATATATGGATGGTAAGAAGAAAATAAATCAGTAAACAATCCACAGTTTCAAAACATTCAGTTTCATGTATCATATAGAAGTTGAACAAGAAGGTATAATCAAATAGATAACCCTATGGGAACTACTCACAGCCTATCCCCTATGGTCTTACCTAGAAACATAAGCAACCAGAAAAAACAAAAGGTAACCTTCTGGGAAGTTCTCAGAGCCAATCCCCTATGGTCCTTCCTAGATCATAAAAAATCCGATGGTAAGCACACAAAGTCTAACCCCCTGTTTCAGCTTAATTATGGACTCTCTGAGGAAGCAATCACTGTCAATTCCCCCTGTAGTCTAGTATTCGTACTAAAGGGGCTCTCAGAAATCACTCAATGTCTCATTCCCCCTGTGGACCGTGTCGAGGAACTACAGACACTCTGAGGGAGTACTAACATCAATTCCCCCTATGTTCTCACATCATTATAATAATTGAAAACACTCAGGAGAACCCCTTACATCCATTCCACCTATGGTCTACTACAACAGGTTCTCAGGGCCCTGTGTAATTCAAACATGTATAGCACATGTATCAGCAAAAGTAAACCTCAAGAACTACTTGGCTAGAATTCTATGGAATATCAGTATATCATAATAAGAATAAAATTATCCTACAATACTTGGAAAGGGAATAAACAGGACAACATAACAAGCTAAGAAAAACCAAATAGCCACCACCAAAACATGCATGGGTAACACTTCTAAAGCATAGAAATTCACTGTACTCACAATAAATTTACCTCTACTCAAGCATAAAAGTAGAGCAGGTAGACAATAGGGCCAAAATAGTAAAAATGAAATACCCCATTCATGGGTATTAGATAATTTTCACATATAACTCAAATTTTCAATAGAAAGGCAAATACCACCTACCTTGGTGTTGAGAGATCGATATAAGTGATCCTCAAGCCTTTAATCACCCAATAACATTGTAGATATATAATAAAACCCAAAACATTCAATTGAAGAAAACATGGGAATGAAGTGGAAACATGAAACAATGCTCAAGGAGATAGAAGATCATACGGAGTCGATCACAACACAATTGACGGTGGTCGAATCAGAAATCGGATGGAGGATCGTGGGCTTAGAGAAGTGGTGCGGTCGTACGGGTTCTCTCAGACATACGAAACCTAGAGGAAGGAAGTTCTGACCGTCAGACACAACCCTAGTGCGTTTAATGAAAAAAATATACAGCATGTACTTGACTTTTCTGTACTCCACTTTAGGCGGTCTCCCAGTCACCCCACATGGCCGTGTGCAAGGCCGCTACATGGCCAGCACACGGCTACCCGCGGTAACCGAGTACACGTCACATACTCATAAAGTACATGGCGTGTACTTAGGAAATTCCCAGAAACTCCACTTTTTCCTCAAAAACACGAGAAAAGAAAAAAAACCCGAAAAGAAGGTTTGTGTACTTACAAACATCCCCCCTTAAAGAAATTTTTCCCCGAATATCCCTAGTAGGGAGGCGCAGAAGAAGAAACCCCAAACATCTATTGCCATTGCAAATGTACATTGGCCTCCCTCTCCCAAGTCTCATCATGTACTCACCTGTGATGCCATAACACCTGTACTAGATGAACAGACCTGCCATAGAGAACCATCGTACATCGATCAACAATCCAGATAGGATTCTCCTTGAATGAGTCATCCACCTCTAACTCAACCCCCTCTAGTCGAAAGACATGAGATAGTTCTGAGAAGTAACATTGAAGCTGAGAAACAGGGAAGACGTCGTGCATAGCCTGACACCTCTATGGTAACTGCACCCGATAGGCAACCAGTCCAACTATTTCCAAGACCTCAAATGGTCTAATGTACCTCGATGAAAGGTTACCTTGTCTCCTAATCCTTCTCTGTTACCAACTCGGTGTGACAACCAGGAAAACCTGATCCCTGACTGTAACATCCCGAGATTTTATGAAAGATATTATTTTCAATTTTATTAATGTCTTGTGTTGTACGCTACACCAAAAGGAGCTTGCACAACACACATCCTTGACTTGCCTTTCATTACACGCAATCGCAACCTTCCTCGATAGCGTGTGTAGTACGCAATACCGAGTTTCACTAAACAACGATATGCTATTAAAATATTATTATAACTAGCCGTTATGAATATTAATAACCACCTTTTAAAATTTTAGAAATTTTAGCTCTCAAAATGGACTTCATTTTTGGATTCGGAGTATCGAATTTAGCCTAAGGTGAAATTTTTGTACTTTTCGGATAACATTCATTTTCTGATGAATAGTGAGAATTACTAAATTTTAATTAAAAACAACTTTTTTAGTAGAAATAATTAATAGTGATAAATTATTAATTTGAGTGGTTTTAAAGTATATCTAGAATATATTTTTACAATTCAATACGATGTTGGTCATTGGATGTAATTTCACATTTACAGCAGACATAAACAAGTGTTAATCATTTGATAGTTATTATCTCTTAAAAACACGCTATTTGTTATGACAGCGGAAATTAATTATAAAATTAATTAATGTAACTTATATGTTGAGAATTTTGTAAAATAGAAATCATTTTCGAATTCGGAATATCAATTATATCTTAGGGTGAAATTTTGGCATTTTTCTGAAAAACTTCAATTTTTGATGAATAGTGAAACTACTAAGTGGTAGTTAAAAAACTAATTTTTTCATAAATCTTAATTTTACCGCTTCTGTGATTGGAATTTCAAAAATCCGAGAGACACGGTTGATGTTAGTAAGTAAAATGTGGTTCAATGAGATGAAAATAATTTCGTGGTGAATAGTAACTTTTTACTTTTTTACCACGGTTAAAAGTAAATAGGGTAATTAAGGGTAAAAATGATATTATTATTACCCAAAAACATGTCCTAATTCTATTGGAAAAGTGTAATTAGACCAAAAACAAACTTAGGAATAAGATATGACCATTTAGGCCCACTTGGATTAGATTAGGACATTTATTATTAATTTATTTAAAGAAGGGTTAAAATAGTTAAAATCAATGTTTAATAAGTAAATCATTTTTAATATGGGGTTATACATAAGATAAATTAGACTATGAAAATTAATTATAAATCTAAAAAGATTTCCAACATAATGGTATTTTATTTTTAATTTTTAGACTTTAAATAATTCAATTTATTTATCACACAATGGTGATGCAGTAATTACCATAATAGTGAAAAATTAGAATAATTGATATTATAAATGCCTAAATAAGTATTATTTGAGAATTTTTATGAATTCCACTAATTTTATAGGTTAATATGTCATGTTATTATTGATTTAATTAACTTTTTTAGAACTTATCATTCTGTTATGATTTTCACAAAAATCAATTACTAAATAGTGTCAAAATTGACATAAAATAGTTCTTAAAACAAATATTATATTATTAGTTGTTGTTTTATTCCTAAAAATCTATGGTTCGGCCAAATGACTTTGATAAGGATATATATATTAATAATAAACAACTTTGGGTTCTTTTGGCTTGATATAGTATGTTTATTAACCATATAGTGTAAGAAAACAAAAAGACACGACAAAAGTTAAATTATTTAACTTAGAGTTAAATCTAATTGATAAGGTTAAAATAATAACCTAAACTTGTCTAAATCCTATTGTATGAGAGGATTTTGACCCATCCCCACTTTATCTTCGAAATAAGACCATTTGGAACCATTATAAACCTAATTTGACCTTAATATAAAATAATATTTTGAGATTTTCCTAAGATGCCCCTCTCCTCCCTTATAAAAGGGCACCTCCTCCCTCTCCTCCTCACACAACATTGAGCCTTCAAGCTTGGAAAACCCCTGCCAAATTCTCTTCTACACTTCCCTAGAAACATCATAGAGGTTCTTGTCTTCTTCAGAGACCCATTTTTAGTGCCCTAAAAGGAGGTCTCAAAGAAGCACTTCAAAGAAGAGGTAATGTTCGTTACTGATTCTTTCATCTTTATTTCTTCTTCCACTTATTCTTCTTAGGTTGTTTCATTATGAATTAATAACATCAGTATCACTCATATACTGATATGTTATTATAAGTATGAATAAACCCTATTTCACCATCTATCCATCCTACGGAAAAAGAAATCACCGCGCGTGCGTACGTACGGAGTACCGTCTCCACGCCATGGTGTAATCTATTTTCCACCACCACCTTAATAGGATGGGTATAATGGTGTAATGAGTAACTATATATGATTATTATAAAGTGATATTGATACTGAAATAGTGTACATACACTTTAACACAATTCCACGACCATGGGAACGATATCATCGCTCGTGCGTACGTACGGACTGCCGTCTCCACGACGTGATGAGATTCATTCTCCACATTAACCATCCATGAATGATTATAATGTATATATAATAAGTACTAATGAAATATATGAAATAATAATGATACTGGATTTATGTATATTTATATGTATGTCAACTACTTAATTCCATTCAATTCAATAAGGAAACGAAAACAGCGTTCATGCGTACGTACGGACTACCGTCTCCATGAACGGTGTATTTCATTCCATTTATCAATATATTATATATATGTATATTCTGAATATATATTATATATAAATAATGTTTTAAATTCTGGATATAAGTAATCATGATCCAAGTAATCATATTAATAATTACAAGTTAAAAACATGAACGACAAATAAGACGATTTTACCCAAAACGCTACTTTAACATGAATTTACAAAAGAACGGGTAATATAAAGTCATAAGTGGACCATATATGATATAATAAAAATGAATATGATTCTGGAATAAGTCAATAATATGATTTAAATCATTATACAGGAGGTTCGGACACATACAAAGCAAGTGGGACCTAATGTAAGGGAAATATCACAATCTCATTTTTATCTGAGATTGTTTATACTTTAGTATTTACTAGGGTGTATTTTATCATCCACATCCATGTTTCCTCAATATGTAATATTATTTCCATCCACCTACAATTTTTTAAATCCAATTTTACCCTTCAGTGAGTTTTTAGTAAAAGATATTAAAGGAATATTTTGACATTTTTCGTACGAGGTACTTTTTTGACTTTTCCGACAAAAGTACGAGAAGAATGTTTTTTTAACTTATAAGACATGAATGGATTTTTAAAACATTATTTCCAAGAAGCATCCTTTACAAGTTTTCAAGTTTATTTTTAATCAGCTTCTTTTAGTTTAAAGTTGTATGACATGTTAAGAAAAGAAAAATGTTTTTGAAGAAGAAAGGATATTTTTTCCTCAAGAATGGAGTTCAAGTGTTTTATCAAAATTATTTTCCATCTAAGATAATAAAGGGTTCTGTTTTTATCCCTATTATTACATTGATTTGATCATGTTGTGATGGAAATATTTTTTTGAATTCCTTTATCTTATATGAATTGATTTATGATGCCGTGATGTTTAAGATTCCCATTTGTATTACATGGGTTATGCAATGATGTATGATTTATGATTTTGTGGCACACATAAGAATTGTATAATTATGAGATGGGTGGGACCTATATCTCCCTCCAATTCATTGGGTAATGATTTTATATCTCATGACATAGACATGGCTGGAACGGTAGGTTATACCGGTTCAGGGAAACAGGACTGGAACGAGGGTGACTCGGTTCAGAAAGGGACTTTGTCCACTAAGATAGTCTTGGAAATGAGTCTTGAATAACAAGAAATGATTCTCTATGATTATGTGTGTATGCCACAAAGTTTCATGTTTTATGTTATGATTATTGTGATTGCATTTCACTGCAATGATTTATCCCATGTTATGAAATTATGATCTCTTTTACAGGTTATGATTTCCAAAATATATGTTCTTATGAATATGTTGTGATTGATATTTCTATTATTTACCTTTATTGAGAATTTGAGCTCACCCTTTTATGTTTTCTTTCCCCAGGATATAAAGAAAGGTTTTAGGTAAAAAAGGAAGATCTTTATGGGAGATGTTTAAGATCTTTCACCACGATTAGAAGATTACGTTCCGAGTTTCCAAAGACACTAAACTATTACGATCCTTGTGTGTGTATTTTTTTTGTTATGTACTAAGTATTCCACAAAAGTAATGTAAAGTCCATGTACGTCAGGCTTCGGGCCTCTACAGTTGGTATCAGAGGAAATGTTTAGTCAACCTTTGGAAACTAGGATGCGAAAACGTTAGTGAGATCCCTAGAGATATTTCTATGATATGTCTAGGTATGTCCCTAAGGATAAGTATACATATAGGTTATAGTACTAGAATTACGCTAACGATCATAAAATTAAACCTAAGATGTTAGATATTGAAGGTACTCCCCCTTTATAATGTTGTTTTCCCTAGCATGATTTTTGCCTCTCACACTATTCTTTTTGGGTTTTAGACGATGGCTGGAACCCGAAGGAACCGTGTTGATCAATGCAATGGACAATGTAATGATTGTCCTCCTGAGCAAACAAATGTTATGGGATATGGAGTGAAAAATATCATTGTTATACTTACACAAGCTATGAATCATTCTGGACTTCCAAATGAGCAGAGAAGGGAACAATATTCTATTGAGTCCTTCATGAGGCAACGCCCACCTTCTTTCAGTGGGACTTCCGATCCACTTGTGGCTGAACAATGGATCAGTACCACTGAAAATATATTTTCAGTTCTTCAATGTTCTGAACATGATAAAGTCATCTTAGCAGTATATCGTTTGGAAGATGAAGCTGATCAATGGTGGAATCTTATCAAGAATACGAGGCCAAGAGATGAAATTGATTCCATGGAATGGGACAAGTTCAAGAACTTGTTTTTCAGTAAGTACTTCCCTCGTATTCTTCCAACAAAGATAGAGAAGGACCTTCTTGAACTAAAGAAAAAGGATGATGAATCTGTTGGTATATACGAAGCAAATTTTACAAGACTTGCAATGTATGCATCTGGAATTATCATCCAACCTGAAAGTAAAGTTTATCGATTTTTCAGTGGCTTAAAACCAAGTCTTCAAAGGGCATTAGCTATAAGAGACTTCAGTAGCTATGAAGAAATTGTGCGTTGTGCTATCAAGGTAGAAATGGAAGTTGGTGTTACATATCCATCTCATGGTTTTGACAAGAAACGAAAGATGGAGCTCAAGGAGAAATCTCAGAATAATGGTGAAAAGAAGATGAATGTTTCCTTATGCACTAAGTGTGGAAAGAAGCATGGTGGAGATTGTCTTAAAGGGAATAGAGAATGTTTTAAGTGTGGAAAAGAAGGTCATCGAGCAGCTGAGTGTCGAAGTAATGGAAAAAGGGTTTCTAATGATGTGAATTAAGCAAACACTATAGAGAAGGCACCACCAACACTTCAATGCTTCAAGTGCAAGGAAATGGGGCATTATGCTAATAAATGCCCTAATCCAAGGGTTAGTGATGATCGACATGAGCAACCGCTTAAGGAAAAGGACAAAGGGATGTCACATGCGATCACTATTGGCAATGTTGAATATGAAAACGATGTGGGGGAATGATTAAGTGTTTATGTAATGGGATTGCAAAATAATGTTGTATCATGGAGAATTGGGATATTTATGTATTGGTCTAATGTCGTATTCAAAGTGATTGAGATATTATGCGCATAATGAGGGGAAAACGAGAAAATGAAATGTTTAACAGTATTCATGAGCTCATGATTGATATAAGGACTAAGTGATATCATGGTTTGAGTATATAGAATTTTGAGGATTTTGGTATGTGGAAAGTGGTAACTTTTAACTACATTCATGTTTTCACTAAGGTTCAATGGGTTTTCATTCGTCAAGAGAATACATGATTAAGGCCTTTGAATGTTTGGAATGTGACCAACAAGACATATCTTATGATATATGGGGATCAACGATGGTATTAAATCTCTGGTAATCGTTTTCACTATGTTATGAGATTGGACTGCAGTATTATGGATAAGCCTAAAGATTTGAATGGATTATGTTGGACATAAGTTAGTATTATTTAAGGATAGAAGTTTTTTCGATATTATTGATGGTATGTTATAGTAATATAGTTTTAGAAAAAGGAAAACCTGCAGGACGGGCGAAAACCCATCGCGTCGGACAAGGCTGTGGGAATCGAACCCACAACCGAAGTGCGAATGGCCTTTATCGCCTACCACTGGCCTACAGGAAGCCCCTATTTAGTAGAAACTAGTTTTATTATATTAAGAAGTATGATATATGAAGTATAAGTCCATTTTAGGAACCATATATGATTAATCTCACTATAGAATGACATATGTATATTTAATAACTTTTGATAACCTTTTTGTTTGAGACATATGGAATGACCCGTCATTCTATCACATGATCTGCTAACACTTCACGAATAACAAAATCAACATCATTTATTTAAGAGATGAAGTGGAAATTGTTCAAGGCATGAAAAACAGTGAGATTATACCAAAATAAAGTAAGTATTTATTCTAATTCAAATTCTTCAACTTTAGGGAAACGATCTTGAAAACCAAAAATGTTGTCCTAGTTCTCTTATATCTGATTAATCAGATGGTACCTTAGATTGTCACAAATTTATGGCTTTGTGATTTCTAGCTTTTCCATAGCGATGTTCTCTACCACTCTCCATCAGAACATGATGGTTATATTTCTCTTCCATATCCATATTTTCACCTATGTGGAAACCCAGTGATTAGTTTATTTGGGAAACCGTTACGTTTCATACATTCGTTTTTAAAGATTGGTTTTGGTATTCCTTTTTATGATGTGGGTTTCTATTAAAGAAACTTTCGAATAGTAAACCATTTATAACCCAGACGAATTTCGAGGGCGAAATTCATTTTAAAGGGGGTAGAATGTAACAGGCCGAGATTTTATGAAAAATATTCTTTTTAATTTTATTAATGTCTTGTGTTGTACGCTACACAAAAATTAGGTTGAACAACACACATCCTTGACTTGCCTTGCATTACATGCAATCGCGACCTTCCTCGATAGCGTGTGTACTACGCAATACCGAGTTTCACTAAACAATGATATGCTATTAAAATATTATTATAACTAGCCGTTATGAATAGTAATAACCACCTTTTAAAATTTTAGAAATTTTAGATCTCAAAATGGACTTCATTTTTGGATTCGTAGTATCAAATTTAGCCTAAGGTGAAATTTTGGTACTTTTCGGATAACTTTCATTTTCTGATGAATAGTGAGAATTAATAAGTTTTAATTAAAAACAACTTTTTTAATCGAAATATTTAATAGTAATAAATTATTAATTTCAGTGGTTTTAAAGTATATCTAGAATATATTTTTACAATTCAATACAATTTTTGTCATTGGATGTAATTTCACATTTACACCAGACATAAACAAGTGTTAATCTTTTGATAGTTATTATCTCTTAAAAACACGCTATTTGTTGTGACAGCGGAAATTAATTATAAAATTAATTAATGAAACATATATGTTGAGAATTTGGTAAAATAGAAATCATTTTTGAATTCTGAATATCAATTATATCTTAGGGTGAAATTTTGTCATTTTTCTGAAAAACATCAAATTTGATGAATAGTGAAACTACTAAGTGGTAGTTAAAAAACTAATTTTTTCATAAATATTAATTTTACCACTTCTGTGATTGGAATTTCAAAAATACGAGACACACGGTTGTTGTCATTAAGTAAAATTTGGTTCAATGAGATGAAAATAATTTTTTGGTGAATAGTAACTTTTTACTTTTTTATCACGGTTAAAAGTAAATAGGGTAATTAAGGGTAAAAATGATATTATTATTACTCTAACACATGTCCTAATTCTATCGGACAAGTGTAATTCGACCAAAAACAAACTTAGGAATAAGATATGACCATTTAGGCCCACTTGGATTAGATTAGGACATTTATTATTAATTTATTTAAAGAAGGGTTAAAATAGTTAAAATCAAAGTTTAATAAGTAAATCATTTTTAATATGGGGGTATACATAAGATAAATTCCACTATAAATATTCATTATAAAGATATAGAGAATTCCTACATAATGGTATTTTATTTATAATTTTTAGACTTTAAATAATTCAATTTATTTATGACACAATTATGATGCAGTAATTACCATAATAGTGAAAAATTAGAATAATTGATATTATAAATGCCTAAATAAGTATAATTTGAGACTTTTTATGAATTACACTAATTTTATAGGTTAATATGGAATGTTATTATTGATTTAATTAACTTTTTTCGAACATATCATTTTGTTATGATTTTTACAAAAATCAATTACTAAATAGTGTCAAAATTAACATAAAATAGTTTTTAAAACAAATATTATATTATTAATTATTATTTTATTCTTAAAAATCTATGGTTCGGCCAAATGACTTAGATAAGGATAGATATATTACTAATGAACAACTTTGGGTTCGTTTGTCTTGATATTGTATGTTTTTTAACCATATAGTGTAAGAAAACAAAAAGACACGGTAAAAGTTATATTATTTAACTTAGAGTTAAATCTAATTGATAAGGTAAAAATAATAACCTAAACTTGTCTAAATCCAATTGGATGAGAGGCTTTGGACCCATCCCCACTTTATCTTCGAAATAAGACCATTTGGAACCATTATAAACCGAATTTGACCTTAATATAAAATAATATTTTGAGATTTTCCTAAGATGCCCCTCTCCTCCCTTATAAAAGGGCACCTCCTCCCACTCCTCCTCACACAACTTTGAGCCTTCAAACTTGGAAAAACCCTGCCAAATTCTCTTCTCCACTTCCCTAGAAACATACTAGAGGTTCGGGTCTTCTTCAAAGACCCATTTTTGTGCCTTAAAAGTAGGTCTCGAAGAAGCACTTCAAAGAAGAGGTAATGTCCGTTACCGATTCATTCATATTTATTTCTACTTCCACTTATTCTTCTTAGTTTGTTTCATTATGAAGTAATAACATCAGTATCACTCATATACTGATATGTTATTATAAGTATGAAACAACCCTATTTCACCATCTATCCATCCTACGGAAAAAGAAATCACCGCGCGTGCGTACGTACGGAATACCGTCTCAATGCCATGGTGTAATCTATTTTCCACCACCACCTTAATAGGATGGGTATAATGGTGTAATGAGTAACTATATATTATTATTATAAATAGACATTGATATTG
Organism: Viscum album; assembly: GCA_963277665.1. NCBI lineage: Eukaryota > Viridiplantae > Streptophyta > Magnoliopsida > Santalales > Viscaceae > Viscum > Viscum album. Next base: position 927,559,804 of record OY728127.1, read on the forward strand.
AAATATTATACATACACTTTAACACAATTCCACGACCATGGGAATGATATCATCGCTCGTGCGTACGTACGGACTACCGTCTCCACGACGTGATGAGATTCATTCTCCACATTAACCATTCATGAATGATTATAAAGTATATATAATAAGTACTAATTAAATATATGAAATAATAATGATACTGGATTTATGTATATTTATATGTATGTCATCTACTTAATTCCATTCAATTAAATAAGGAAAAGAAAACAGCGTTCATGTATACGTACGGACTACAGTCTCCATGAACGGTGTATTTCATTCCATTTATCAATATATTATATATATGTATATTCTGAATATATATTATATATAAATCATGTTTCAAAATTAGGGATATAAGTAATCATGATCCAAGTAATCATATTCATAATTACAAGTTAAAAACACGAACGACAAATAAGACGATTTTACCCAAAACACTACTTTAACATGAATATACAAAATAACGGGTAATATAAAGTCATAATTGGACCATATATGATATAATAACAATGAATATGATTCTGGAATAAGTCAATAACATGATTTAAATCATTATACAGGAGTTTCAGACACGTACAAAGCAAGTCGGACCTAAGGTAAGGGAAATATCACAATCTCATTTTTATCCGAGATTGTTTATACTTTAGTATTTACTGGGGTGTATTTTATCATCCACATCCATGTTTCCTCAATATGAAATATTATTTCCATCCACCTAAAATTGTTTAAATCCTATTTTACCCTTCGGTGAGTTTTTAGTAAAAGATATGAAATGAATCTTTTGACATTTTTCGTACGAGGTACTTTTTTGACTTTTCCGACAAAAGTACGAGAAGAATATATTTTTAACTTATACGACATGAATGGATTTTTAAAACATTATTTCCAAGAATCATCCATTACAAGTTTTCAAGTTTATTTTTAATCAACTTATTTTAGTTTAATTTTGTATGACATGTTAAGAAAGGAAAAATGTTTTTGAAGAAGAAAGGATATTTCTTCCTCAAGAATGGAGTTCAAGTGTTTTATCAAAATTATTTTCCATATAAGATAATAAAGGGTTCTGTTTTTATCCCTATTATTACATTGATTTGATCATGTTGTGATGTAATTATTTTTATGAATTTCTTTATCTTATATGAATTGATTTATGATGTCATGATGTTTAAGATTCCCATTTGTATTACATGGGTTATGCAATGATGTATGATTTATGATTTTGTGGCACACATAAGAATGGTATAATTATGAGATGGGTGGGGGATATATCTCCCTCCAATGCATTGGGTAAAGATTTTATATCTCATGAGATAGACATGGCTGGAATGGTAGGTTATACCGGTTCAGTGAAACAGGACTGGAACGAGGGTGACTCGGTTCAGAAAGGGACTTTGTTCACTAAGATAGTCATGGCAATGAGTTTTGGCTAACAAGAAATGATTCTCTATGATTATGTGTGTATGCCACAAAGTTTTATGTTTTATGTTATGATTATTGTGATTACATCTCACTGCCATGATTTATCCCATGTTATGAAATTATGATCTCTTTTACAGGTTAAGATTTACAAAAGTTATGTTCTTATGAATATGATGTGATTGATATTTCTTTTGTTTACACTTACTGAGCATTTGAGCTCACCCTTTTATGTTTTCTTTCCCCATGATATAAAGAGAGGTTTTAGGTAAAAAAAGGATGATCTTTATGGGAGATGTTGAAGATCTTTCACCATGATTAGAAGATTACGTTCCGAGTTTCCAAAGACACTAAACTATTACGATCCTTGTGTGTGTGTTTTTTGTTATGTACTAAGTATTCCGCAAATGAAATGTAAAGTCCATGTACATCAGGCTTCGGGCCTCTACATTGACCTCGAACTCCAGAGGTCATCTCCATTGATCAGCATAATACTAATGTCGAGACTGTGATGTAGCCATCCTCTTATGAATCAAATTTATTTGCTCCGTGGTCTCTTGGACAAGATGAGATCCCTGCATTACTACCTCTCCTGCCTCTAGCATACATAAGGGTGATCAGCATGGCCTACAATACAAAGTCTCGTAAGGTACCATCTGACAAGTTTCTTGAAAATTATTATTTTAGGAAAACTCCATAAGAGGTATGTGCTTCTCCCAAGAACATTAGAAATCCAGAATGCATGCTCAGAACATGTCCTCATGCATCTGAATCGTACACTAGGACTAACCATCTGTCTGGGGGAGATAAGTTATACTCAAAATCACTAGTGTACCCAAAGCCTTCTGAAGCCCCTGCCAAACCTGCGATGTAAAACGCGCATCCCGGTCTGAAATGATGGAGTGTGGAACTCCATCGTTTTTTAAAATCACTCGGATATAAAACCATCATAGCTCATCAACACTAAAGGTCTCTTTGATCGAAAGGAAGTGGGAAACCTTCGTGAGTCTGTCAATGACAACCCAAACTGCATCATTCTTACAAGGAGATATCAGTAAGCCTGTCACAAAATCCACTGCGACATCACTCCACTTCAACTCGAAAATGGGTTACTTCTATAAATTATCTGTCAGTCGCTGATGCTCAGCCTTCACTTGCTGAAAGGTGGAACACCTCATGAAAAAACTAGCAACATCTCTCTTCAAACATGGACACAAATACTGGTAGTGAAGATCATAATACATCTTGGTGACACCAGGATGAAGTTCCCAAATTGATGAATGAATGTCCCACATCATCTCCTCACGTATGTCTGCTGACACACATAGACGCCCCTAGAAACACAATATCTCATACTTTCCAGTGGTCCATACATGAATAGTGTCATCTCCTGACACACCTTCCTGTAGGACTAGGCCCCCATAATATGATAATTGCCTCATCCGTACTCGATCAAGATGGGTAGAGGTAACATCTATAGAAGTTATAAATGTCTGCCCCTATCTATTTTGATCCTCCAAATGCATCTCAAAGAACAGAGTCATAAGCTTCCCTCACTACTAGCCAATTGAACTACCTCTAACTGAGTCCTCTTGCTCAGTACATCTTCGACAGCATTGCCTTTCCTCTGTGTATAAGAAAGCTCAATGTCAAAGGACTAAAGGTACTCAACCCACCTTCACTATCTAAAATTCAGATCATGCTAATTGAAGATGTTCTTGAGACTTTTGTGGTCGGTGAAAACCAAAAAATGCTCTCCTAGAAGGTAATGTCTCCAATAGAATAAGGCATGAACAACTGCTGCCAACTCGAGAACGTGCATCTGGTAGTTCCTCCCATGTGGCCTAAACTGCCAAGACCCGTATGCAACGACTCATTATGCCTGCATAAGCACAGATCCCATCCTGATACCTGAAGCATCACAGAAAACTGTATAGATCTTGCCCGACACCTACAATACTAGTATCGGTGCTGAAGTAAACCTCACGTTCAAAACCTGAAAGGCTGACTCACATGAAACTGACCACAAGAACATTGCACACTTTTTGATTAGGGCCACCATTGGTTCTCATAAGCGTGAAAAGTCATGTATGAAGTGTTTGTAGTATCTAGCCATCCCTAGAGAACTCCTCGCCTAAAAAAGTTCATCGGCTGCTCCGAGGAAACTACCACTCTAACTTTATCTAGGTCTACTGATACTCTAGTCTCTAAGATACCATGACCCAAGAAGTGAATATTATCCATCCAAAAGTGTAATTTTGAGAGCCTATCATATAAATGATGCTCTCTCAGTGTACTCATAATGATCTCATGATGGGTAGCATGGTCTTGTCGAGTGCGAGAGTACACCAAGATATCATCCACAAAGACTACCAAAAAAGAATCTAGGTATGGATGGAACCATTAGATCATCAGTGCCTTGAAAACTGCAGGAGTATTTGTGAGACAAAACGGCATAACCACATACTTGTATAGACCATACCAACTTCAGAATGATATAATAGGTATATCATATGGTTTTACGTGCAATTGATGGTAACCAGATCTCATATCAATCTTCAAGAACACTCGATCTCCTCAATGATTATCAAAGAGATCATCAATCCTCAGCAAGGGGTATCAGTTCTTAGCCATCAACTGGTTCAACTTCTAATAATCTACACTAAGACTGAGAGTATTGTCTGCCTTCTTTGCAAACAGGACAAGAGAACCATAAGGAGAAGTATTGGTTCGGATGAAACCCTTGGCCTGTAACTCCTCAAACTACTTCTTGAGCTCCTGAAACTTAGGTGTAGCCATCCTATATGGAGGAATATGCACCGGTTCTACTCCTAGAAGTTTCTCAATAGAAAATTATACCTCTCTCTTAGGAGGCAAAGCGGAAAAAATCCTCTTGAAAGACATCCTTGAAATGATCCACCACTGGAGGACAGTTCATATGTGATGTTCCCAAGTCATATAGATATATACTAGCAATCTAGGTTGTGACTCCTCGTAACTCATGATGCTCTGGTACTGCTATGATCACCTGGGCATACCATTAAATCTTATGAAGAAACAATCCAACCTCGAATGATTTGAAACTGACCCTGCGATGATAGAAATTGACAACAGCATGAAGGATAACTAACCAGTCCATTCTGAGAATGAAATCTTAGGCTACCATCTTTAGGACATTGGGATCCCAAAGGAGGTGACACCTACCAACCTCAAGAGGTCACCCCTTGCACTAAAGTACTCTAGATGTTCTCTTCCCCAACAGAGTGTTAAGTGTCATGTTATCAGATAAAGAAACAATACAGAGCCCATGTCCCTCCATAATAGAAACAGATATGAAGCTATGGGAATCCCCTCTGTCAAAAAGAGAATAAGATAAAACTGAGGCAACTAGGATCATACCTTGAACTGTAGAATGTCTGGGATCCTTCTCCAACTGGATCTGCTCCACTGCAAAAGTTTGGCCTGCTCCACATCCCTATGACCCCTCCTGACCACTCTAAGATGATCCACCCTATTGTCGTTGGTAGTTTGGCAACTGACCACCAGGGCCGCGACCTCCACCTCGGCCTGAATAGTCGAAAGAACTCCAGTTACCAGAATGGTGAGGAATTGGTGGAGCATCTCTTGTACGAGGAGTCATAGATGAACCCCGGTCACCAGCTGCTGGTATGAAGACCTGACAAAAACGCAGATGGTGTCCCATATTCCCTCAAGATCGGAACTCCACAAGGTCTCTCTGGCACTACGGCCTCTTATGCCCACTCCTCCTGCACTGGTAGCCTACCACCTGGCTACCTGAAGTTTTATCTCTCCACTTTGGATCCCCACACGTAGACTCCCTACATCGCTTTCTCCTATCAGAAGGAGGGAAACAAGCTCCAGATGTCAAGACACCCTAGTTTGCAACTCCAGAATCCTTTAGATTCCGCTCCGTGATCAGTGCCTAGTTCATAATGGAAGTGATGAAAGTCAACCTAAAAATATTCACATGCGAGTAGATGTCATATCTAAGACCATACTCAATCTTCCTTGCCAGTAATAACCCATATCCTACTAGGAAGGGTTTGAAATGCTGAAGCTCGGTTAAACGAGAGAAATAATCCATAACCGAAAGGGTACCCTACTCTATTCTCATGAACACCCAGGCTCGATCATCCCTCAATCTCTCCAGATAGAAGTAATCATTTAAGATGCGCAGGAAATCCTCCCAATCCATAATATACTCATGACCTTCCTTTGAGATCACATCCCACCATCTCTTAGTAGAATCTCATAGCATGTAGGTAGCGAGCTTAACCCGCATTTATGGAGGTGTCTCCAGATGCTTGAAGATCGTCAGCATGGCTTACATCCATGATTTTGCAACCTGAGGTCCTCGTTCCCCTGAGAAGGGGGGAGGATGCTGCTGCTGGAAAACCCATGCCAAATATTCCATAGATGAGGCAGGAGGCAGTGCTCCCTGGAAGTTCTGAATCATCCGCATGAAGCCTTCCCTGAACTGTACATCATCACCTACATCTTGTATAACTACTGGTTCCAAGACTAGAACAACAGGAGGATCTGTAGGAAGTCCCTGATTAGCTATATCTGGTGTCTGATCGTCACCATGTAACTGGCGTACAACTGGAGGACATCTCAGTGGCATTACTCTACAAGGTCAAACGCACACCTTAGATCAATATTATCAAGGACTGAAAATAGGAAGTACAAGAAGAGATCATAAGAAAGAAATAATTCATGTTTTTCAAAACATGACTACACAGTGTGTATGTCACCTAAAAGGAGTGTTCCCTTAAGCCATTCACATGGGTGTGTACTCCTACCACAACTGATCGTGTAACCCCCAAATCACACGGCGTGTTATCCCATCACATGTTGTGTACTTGAATCATTTTCCCCTGCCCGATTCCCCTAACATGGCTAACCCACACGGTTCTCCTAAAACAAGACTACACAACATGTTTGTTCCAGAAATGAAATGAACAAGACGAGCACCACTGACCCATGTTGTTAGTGAAACTACTGGATACACATATCACACTACACAATGTGTATATGAAGAGTCTCCACCGACCTTTGTTTTAAGCTACACGGCCGGCTACACAGGTTACACTACACTGCGTGTACAAGAGTGACCTGACGTGTACAAGAGTGACACGATGTGCACGTCAAGTACACAGTGTGTTCTACCAAGATTTTCCTAGCCCCGTGTCTCATTCCACACAGCCTATGGCATGGTTAGAGACTACACAACGTGTACATATAGTACACGATGTGTACATTAGAAAAAATATTCCTTCCCAAACATAAGGACACATGACCTGTGTTTATAACTACACACCATGTATTCTGAGTCTTCTCAGACAGTAAGCCTCCAAAACTACTCCGGATGCCCAGAAAATAATGAAAACGAACATTAAAGTTCCAAATTCTGATCCATGAGGGCCCAAACTCCCCATGAATAAAATCATGGAATATTATACATGTCATAAACAATGAAGACAAGTCAAGGATCCACCAAATTCTAGTTCATGAGGGACCATAACACCTCAGGAACCAATGTTTGGTGTTCATCCAAATAACACCTTACACAAACAATACCTTATCAGATAGTATGTATTCTATCATGTCAACTATCACAATAGTATTCATATCTAGTACAACACCTATTACAACAACATGAAATAGCTAATGCACCCTAAATGGCATGACAAGAATGCATGACATGCTATTTCTAGAAAGTTCCTATATGATGCATGATATGGCATTCCCTCATATCATCTCGTTGAAACAGAAATCAAACCTCAATAAGATCAACAATAATAGCACAAGGAATGTGAATCACCTAACGGTTAAAATCAAATCAACTGTAAATTCATAAACTAGAAAAATTTAAATAAGCATGGTAGATTGGCTTTTACCTGTACAGGGGTTAGCTACTCTCCGACATAACATATTACCAAGTACCACTGCTATCCTATCCCTTGATATAGGCTCCAAAAAGTAAATCAAGAAGAAAAAAATATCTCTGATACCACTTTGTAAGGTTCCAATTCTAGAAGCCACCCTGAGGTGCCCCGTACCCGGTTGATCACATGGCCTCAAGAACATTTCCCCTAACGCTAGAGGTTGCCGACTAGAAACAAGGGCCTTGGGTGTGATAGTTTGGAAACAATTCCCCCATTGGCAGTGTAACACAGCGGAATTAATCAAATATACAATAGTGGATGTAGTAAGCATACATACAATAATAAACATTGGAATACTTGAAGAAATAACAACAGGAGCACATATATATAAAATGATGCATGATACATATGTCTACGAAAGAATCTAAGAATGTCACAATGGTAAAGTATAGTACTAAACCAAATTACAAAATATAATAGATAAAATCCTCAGCATCGTAAGCCACAACTTGGTCCAATGTACTCTAGCTCTACAACACTCATGTACCTGAAGTAGAAGGGCGCTTGCCCGTATCTAAACCTGCAACAATATAATCTATTTTGTCCTAAAAGAATGGCCCAAAATGGGTGTGAGACTAAATCTTATAAGAAAACCACCACAAGATCTGTGCCTAACATTAAATTAATATATGGTAGTTAAGAAGAAAAGATAGCAGTAAACAATCCAAAGTTTCAAAGAATTCAGTTTCATATATCAAGCAGCTATTGTACAAGAATGTAAAATCAAATAGGTAACCCTCTGGGAAGTACTCACATCCTATCCCCTATGGTCCTACCTAGAAACACAATAATGAACCTAAACCCAATAGGTAACCCTCTGTAATGTACTCATAGTCTATAGGCTCTGGTCCTACCTAGAATACCAGCAACCCTCTGGGCTATACACACAGTTTAACCCACTGGTTTAGCTTAATTATACACCCTTTGAGGAAGAACTCACTATCAAGGACACCTGTAGTCTCATATTAGTACTAAACACACTCTGGGGAAGCACTCAATGTCACATTCCCCCTATAGCCCGCGTCGAGGAACAACAGACACTCTGTGGAAGCACTAAATGTAAATTCCCCATGTGGTATCACATCATGATAATAATTACAGACACTCTAGAGGATTCCTTACATCCATTCCCCCTATGGTCTACTACACCAGGTTCTCACGGCCCTGTGTAAGCCAATCATGTATAGCATGAGTATTGACCAAAGTATACCTCAAGAACTACTTGGCTAGCATTCTATGGAATATCAGTATATCATAACAACAATCACACCATCCTATAATACTAGGAATTAAAATAAACAAGACATCCTAACATGATAAACAAAACCAAATAGCCACAGCCAACACATGCATGGGTAACACCTCCAAAGCCTTGAAATTCACCCTAGTCACAATCAATTTACCTCTACTCAGGCATAAAAGCATAGCTGGAAGACAACATGGATAAAAGAGTAAACATGTAATACCCCATTCATGAGTATTGGTGGTTTTGAACATATAACTCAAAGACATTCAACATAAAGGCACAAACCACCAACCGAGGTGTTATGAGATCTATATAAGTGAACCTGAAGCCTTGAATTACCAAAGAACACCATAGATCTACAAAACACCTAAAATTTTCTGCCGAGGATAATGCGGAAAATAAAATGAAATAGGAAATGATTCCCACGAAGAAGGATGAGATTACTGAGGCGATCCCAACACAATCAGCGTTGGTCAAATCAGAGATCGGATGGAGGCTCGGGGGATAGGAGAAGAAGAGCGGCCGTACAGGTTCTCTCAGACGAACGAAACCTAGAAGAAGGACATTCAGCCCATCAGACACGACCCTAATGTGTTTAATGAAAAAAAAAACAAAATACACAGTGTGTACTTTTTAAGTACACGGTGTGTACTTGCCTTTTCCTTAGTCCACTTTAGGCGATCTCCAAGTCACCCCATATGGCCACGTGCCAGGCCGCTCCACGGCCAGCACACGGCTACCCGGGGTAACCGAGTACATGGCATGTACTTAAGAAATGTCTAGAAACTCAACTTTTTCCTCAAAAACACCAGAAAAGAAAAACATACATGAAAAAGAAGGTCTGGATTGTTATAGTAGTGATGGAATAATCCATCCCTTGTTCCTTTGGGTTTGTGGCTACTGATGCTAATTACCCTCGATGACTCGTGGTTTAGTGCACTGGCTTTCATACTTCCATTTCTCCATACAGTTATAGCATTGAACCATGGGCGGTTCAGTCTTTTCATCCACCACATTCTCCTTCCATCTCATTTCTTTTCGACACTCTTGATCATGATGTCCTTCTTTACCACACTTTAAGAATTTTACCATCCCTTTGAGGAAATTCCCATGTTGAATCTTCCCACATTTTTGGCATGTGGTTTTTTGTGTTTTCTTCCAACCTTTATCATTAGATCCCTCGGCTTGAAAATCCATCTTTAGTTTCTTGTCAGCATTGACATTGGACCATCCTACAAAATCCATCTCCACTTTGAGATGAAATCGAAAAACTTCTTCCTAACTCTCAAAGTCATGAATTTAAAGAGTCTTTTGAAGGTGTGGTTTTAACCCACTAAAGAATATATCAATTGTTCTATAATTTTTTATTAAAAAAATCTTGAAGTGTAACTTGAAAGCCTTGTGAAAAAATCTTGTTAGGCCATGATATATTCTCATTCATTATTCCCGAGCTCCCTGAATTATCTCTCCATATTCTTATAAAGTGTTCATGGGAAATACTTAATATTAAACATGATATTAATGTTTTCCCATTCCATCTCTTCAATTTCATCTCTTGGCTTGGGGTTCTTAATCAAAGACCAACATTGATCAGCCTCTCCATCGAGATGTAAACAAATAATTTCACCTACTCCATCTCAGAATAGTGAAGAAAATGACACCTTGACCTTGGAGTTAACCCACTTCTCCCCAACTAGTGGATCAAAAGATCCACTAAACATCAGTTGTTGGTTCCGCATAAAACACTTGATAGCCAGTTTCTCCCTCTTAGGTGTAGGAAGTCGTTCCCCATTATTCTGGTTATTTTTCATAACTTGTGATACACGAGTAAGAATCCCCATGATGTTTTTAACTCGACTCGCAATGCATTGGAGATTTCATTTGGGCAATTTTTTCATTAGACCCCACACGAGTTGTTGGCCTGGTTCCTCCTGGGTCCCACCATTTTCCAAAATAGAAAAGTATAGATTAAAAAAATTCAATAAATCATGAATAAATAACTTATTAATATGTACAATTTTCACTATAATCATAATTTATGGGTTCCCTATGTAAATCTTCTTGTGTGCGTATTTTTACTTAGTCTCATAATAGAGGTTTTCTCTAGGTTTCATTAATCATTATTCCAAAATTAACTAAAATTTTCCTCTGATACAAACTATACTGACTTGGACATTTCTTACATTACTATTACATCATTATAAAGATAAATAACATAATAGTATTACATGATGAGGATCCAGAGCTTTATTCTCTTGGGAAAATTAGGACCAAACGTAAAATTTATAACATTAAACAGAAATATTTATTTAAATCATTATTCTCAAGTTTCTTAGTATCCCTTGAAAACTCCTTAGTACACCTAATCACCTGAGGATAAACATTAAAAAGGGGTGAGCTAAAATCCCAGTAAGATGATATATAAGAAAAATATAGTATGGTGTGAGAAAAATCAAAACATGTGAAAAGGACCATGAATATGAGAGGAAGAATTAAAAAAAGGTTTGAAATGTGGAAATTCATAAAAATGAAACATCATGTCTTAGAGGTCGTATACCTCACAGAGTTGTGAACAATACTATAATTATGTTCACATTTAATTTCAATTGTACTCATGAGATTCATCACTTTACCAAATGCATTGTAAAACTGTATAATTCCATGTGTACCTGCCACATTCAATCATTTATATTGCAGTATATATTTCCGGGTGCACCCATCACAACATAATATTTACATTATCATGCATTCCAAATTTAAAATATGTAAAACACGAAGATAAAATAACACATGGAAGGTCATGTGTTTCAAAAAAATAAATCATTCAATCATAAACATTTGGCCCCATAAATACAGAGGGAATATCATTATGGATATAGAACCATTAACCATGAGTGAAGAGTGAAACCATAATCATGAAGTAAAAAAGGGTGCGTTTATTTGAAATAATAGTTCATTTGGAAAATAATGGTTTATTCATATAATTAATAAAAGAAAATTTATATCCAATAAAATTTTAGATAATGATTAATAAATGATTTTTATAGGGAACCCATACCATTCATGGTGTGAAAAAGGGAGATCCCGAAGAATGAATGTTGGGTTCGAGAATTTCCCCTTACCTTGTACCTGAATGATTTTTTCACATTAATGCCTTATATAATGAAATTATATTCATTACTAAACAATTATGGAACCTTGTTTGAATTAATATGATTTATTATGTTTTCATTAAGTTTTTATGGGACTTTGGATGAGTTAAAGAGTTTAAATCCACTGTTCGGGAATGTTTGTTTTTATGGTTTTCTTGAGCGGTTCACTTGTATTAATAAATGGAAGTTCGTGTAGAACATGGATAAACATCCAGAACTGATATTTCATGTTATTAATGATATTAAATGAGTTTAAATGATATTATAATTAAATATGTTATATACCATGTGGATGAATCAATATATATGAATTTAATGATGACTGTTTGGGTTAATTTGGGCGGTTTTTCGACAACAATGAACTTGTTTTGTTTAATCATTTAGTAATATGTACACAAGATAGTTCCAGAACATTAAATAGGATATAATAATTTTAATATAATCTGGTTCAACCAAAAATGGTTTAATGACTATATCTGTAGGTGGAAATCGAAAAATAAAACATGTCGTTCTTGAAGGTGATAAATAAACACCTCATGAACAATGTTTTTTTTCTAAGATAAAAAAAATGATAAGGGGGTTGGATTATAAATTAACCCATTAGTATCATAACATTACATTACATTTGAATAAATATAGTTTCCATACCGTGTAGATGAGGATAGTTTGGGAGATATTATGAAAATAACTTGAAATTTAAAGGAAGTTAAAGGAAAAGATAGAGAGAGGAAATACCTCTTGAATCCTCCTTAAGGCACATTGGATTTGTCTTTTGATGACACCAGAAGCACATTCGATATGGGTTTGGGGATAGGGAATATATTTTTATAGAGTTTAAACAAGTATTTCAGCTTGAGAGTAGTGGTTGGGAAAGGGGAGTGAGAGGGGTTATTTATACATGAGGAGGTGGTGTTTTTAGAATTAAATGTTAAATAAAATAATATATCAAATGTTAGACTTGTAATAGTAGTTTTTTGGAAACATAATTCACATTTTAATATAATATAATTCTTTTTAGACTATAAATCTTCTTTATAATTCTAATTCATTAATTTATTTAAAGGAATGTGAAAATAATGAGAAAATGATATTTTAAGGAATCCATTTTTGACATTAGGTTTTGGAATGTTCTTTTTAGGTTTGGAAGTTGAGATTATTTTATATTAAAGAAACATTTATGAAATTATATAGAAAATTAAAGAATAAAATAATATATATAGTTAAGGTCATCATTACATCATGAATTATGCAGTTTATAATATATCAGTTATGTGAAAAACTGTATTTTTACAATTCACCCAAAAATTGATGTATTTTAGAAAATTACAAAAATATCGCTCTATCCATTTTTTGATTTTCAGAATCCAAAAATGAAAACCATTTTTCAAAAATAATTTTCTATATAAGATTAATTTAAATTTTAATTATAATCATAATTTAATTGAAAAATACCTATTTCAAAATTAAAAATGTTTTCATAATGCTTTCAAAAATTACATAAGTTTTTATAAAATTATCTTAAAAACCATAATACATATAATTTTATATTTATGAAAACAGTTTAGGGAAATAAATTTTCTTATAAATTGATTAAATAATCATAAATACTAATTTATTCCATACAAAAATACCGATATTTTTACTATGGTGAAATTGCGACTAAAAAGATGCCAAAATTTTATTTAATCTTTCAAGAGTAATGTTATAATTATTTAGGATGATTTACTTTTCATAATGGTAATATTACAATTCATAAGGGTAGGATACTATTCATAAGGATAGGTTACTAATCACAAACAATTGCGTTTGTTCTATTAGACTGCAAAAACTACCCTAAACGCAACTGTGGATGTCAAATATTCAAAATCCAAAACATTGAAGTGGAAAAATTATGTTTGACAATCACAAAGTATTTATTATCATGATATGTCATTGTGATCCCTAATGTGATTATAATATATTGTGTTATTATAAGAAGGTGATTCTATGGATAAAACATCGGGTCGTTACACTTTAGATTCAATATCAATAATAAATTGATCAAATGGAATGTTAAATGTTCAAGCATCACATGTATAACATTTATCAGTGGATAATTATTTAAATTGTATAATAAACCAAGTATTTTACACTTCCTATTTCAAAATATCAAAAACTTTTCATTCATCCATTTTCATTTTTCAACTCATTATTAGTATTCAAACAATTTTTAATTAACCTCACATGAATTTATATTCTTATAATTATGGTATCAATTAATATAGTGATGGTCATACATTAAGAACATGTCACTTACCATAATCTTTCAAGGCATCAAACATCTCCACTGTATAAATAAAAAATCACAGAGAATCATGAGGGATTCACCATTTTGGATGAAATGACTCTATGTCTTAGGAAATGTAGGTAAATGATGAAAATCATGTAATCCAAAAAATGGTGGTTTGTCTCTAAATTACATTTAATAGAAATCAAGAACATCTTAATAAAGTCCCATTGACCAAGTATCTTAGAGAAGGATAATAAAGAAATTAAATGAAATAAATAATCCACCAACTTTTATTATTATTTTTTCATTTCCTTTTGGACATTTTAAGGGAAAACTATCCTAGCTACCATCCAACCTCAAATGATCTCTCAACAACAAAATTTTTAATAATTATAAAAATCTCACCAGTCAAGAAATAGTGATTTTTCAATTTCCCTATACACAAACCATTTTCTATTTTTCATCTTTTTTTCTTAATTTTATGAGTTTGTGCAATAAATATAATGATTTATCCTTCTATAAATATCATTAAATCTCCCCCAAATGTATTCATTACAAAAAATGAATCCCTTCCACTAATTCCCATTTACCTAAAACTTATTTTTTATAATCTTGTTAAAAATTTAGAGTAAGGAAATAAAGTAAATTATGGTCTTGAAACACAGAACTTCCCATGGAAGGATGTTTATGGTTTTAATTGGCATTAACATGGACAAACGCAAGGCGGGTCTCTAGATATGGGCTCATACAATACGCATCAATCTTATTAATAGTGATTTTTTGTCGTAGTCTTGAAATTATAAAAAATAATTCATAGATAAATTCATGTCCAAGAATCACAGGAAATATATTATAGAATGAATGGAAAATATTTCCTTATAATATGTTTTGGGAATGAAATGAATTTCTTGGAAAAATAATCATGCTAATGCATATGAATAATTGAATCAGTTAGTGAAAATATTAGGAATTCAATGAATTGAAAAATCACAGAAATATTTCTTTACAATGATTTACATGCACCCATAAATCATGATTTTTCAAATACACAACCACATGACTATCTCTACTAATTATTGTCCAATTTTTTCATTTAAATTCACTAAAATTTAAATTTAAATTTATTACATGATGATTATTCTAGGTATTTTATGTATACTACTTCATTTCATTAAATAACAAATAAATTTTGGGCATGCAATTGGAAGTTAAATCTCTAAGACAGTTAAATAATGGGAATATAGTATAAATTATTAAAACACTTACTCCCATTAAATGTTTTATTGAATATTAGTTGTGAAAATTATTCCATAAATGTTCAAACATGATCTTATGTCATGACGTGGAATTTTATGAAAACAAGATCTTCTGTTTCTTATTCCATTATATTAACATGATTCTTCATGGGCCTGAAATTTAAAAATAAACAGGGGAAGGAATAGGACATTATCAATGATTTTTGAAATATTTGAAGTTAGAGAATTAATTCTTAAAAAACAAATAAATGAAAATACAATAAGAAACTCATGTTTCATTCTAAATGTGCTTCAATTTTCAATCCATGGATGAACCTTTCCTCCTCTATTTTAACTCTTGTGATAGATGACCGAAAATTTTATACTAGGGATGGTTCTATAAATGGTCTTAGTTATGTCATTCCCATATAGGATGGACCCTATTCTTCCCCTCTAAAGAGAATAATTCATCCTGATTTTAGAAACTACATTATCAACATTGGACAAATACATCATTTCCACTTCAATCATGATAAACTAAATAGATATTCATGCACTGTCCATAACTATTTTCCTTTTTAAAACATGGTTGAGTTGATTAATCCCTTGATCTTAGTGATTTTGGTCCCATATTCACATTCCTCTTTAGTTGAGAGTCCTATAGTATACTATAAACTCACTCATGTACCACATTACTATCTATGAAACCCTTATATTCTACGAAATTCCCTTCTCCAATATCATTTTCAACTCGCACATTTCACTTCATCATTTACTAGTGGTTTTTGAAACCTAATAGATCATAGCCAACTCCTAGACAAGTTTATTTACATTAGATGTCAATCAGTGAATGACTAGTAGACAAATATGGTATCCCTATAATGAGTGGATTTTTCTCCTCTTCCATATCCTACAATAAGAAGAAGATTGGGAATATAAACATGTCTACATTTATCAAGAAATCTTCTATAACACCTTAGGTGTATTTCACTATTATGTATTCTTATTTTAGTGAAATTACATTGGTCATGAGTCCTTCTTTTCCCAAATTCATTAATTTTTTATATGAAATGATATTGATGCTCTACCCTCAATCAAAGAAATCATTTCCACTTTTTTATCTTCTAAAGATATTGGAATTGAAAAGATACATTGATTACATAGCTTTCTGGGAAGGTCACATGATACCACCATTGAAAACCTCCATGTGAGTGGAATGGTTCCAATATATTATCGATTAATCCTATGGGTTATAATATATTTCATGAATTCCACAAAATGTCTACATGTTCAAGAGAGTGTATGTAAAAGGTATATTAATATGAAATTTTTTAAAGTGTTCTAAAATTTTCCCTTTCTACTCATTTTTCTATATATGAACCATTCTCTTTATAAAAGGAAGTCTTGTAATATACTATGGTGGTTATTCAACAACTTATATAGAAACATGTTCCTTTCTACATTAGATATATTTTTCACTTTCTATCACATATTTTTTAACTATATATTATATACCACTTTCATGTGGTTTATTCCAACTTTTATGTAGTACACTCTTAATCCTTCACATGGGCACACATTAAGGAATCTTGAAAGTAATCCTCTTTGTCTATCTATAATATTGTTAGCAATTTGTCCAACCAGATTATCCGTATTCCTTAATTCAGCATTGTGATTAGTTGGTTCTTCTTTTATACTCATTAGTGCATCCCTAGTTGTGGTCATGAAGGTAACTGATATCTCTTCCTGCGTAAGGTCCTATATTCTCAGTGTGGGATCATAGGGTTCTTGTTGTTTGTATCCTTGTGTCAATTAATCATATACTTGTCATGTTTTTGTTAGGCCACCATCCCTAAAATTAATTACCATTATTGTAATCAACATAATAATCATATTTTTTATACATACCTTGTGGGTTTTCATGTGGTCCCATCATCATATCCATAATATTGTTTAATGATTACATATGTGACATCATTTAGTTATTATTGTTGAATGTGTTAACAACCTTTTTTGGGTCCCTACGCCTCTCTATAGAAATATTTTTCTGAGTATTTCATCCATCAATTTGTAGCTCACTTCTTCCAACATCCTCATTAATGATCATCCAGGTGCATCATCAAAAATTAATCTATTTCCCTATGAAAACCGACCATAGAAAATTTGGATTAGAAGACATACCTTTATACCAATATGGTGGAATTTTTAATTCATATCATTATATCACTCCATGTTATAATACATAGATTCATATTCAAATTGAAAAAAATTTCAAATATTTTCCCAAATCTCCGTTGATTAGAAAGGATGGAAGAATCAGGGGAAAATTATCATGACAGATCATCACATTGAATGATGGAATGCGTTGGAATGATTTGAATCTACTCTTAATCTCACTCTCATAATATAAATCTAAATAGAAAAATTATTACCATATAACATAAAAAATTATGAAATTTTAATGTGTGAAATATCTATAGAAAGCTTCTGAGATGTGTGTATGGATATTAATGTAATATTTCAATGAATTACACATTATTTGATATCAAATTTATGATCAATAGTTTGATATCAATGTGAATTTTATCCATATATGGTTTATGGAAGATAAATTTAAATCACGTGTATGATGGTTTCACGTAGTCTGTGAGCATCCACAGCCATGGATCACCTTGAGGAACTCCACCAGTTGCTATGTATTGTTATACACTGACCAACATTGTAATGAAGTATGTTGATGTCAAACCCACTTATATGGTATATTTTTTTGTTTAGGATTTAATATGATTTAATTTTAATTATTATTAAAGAATGTGGTTAACAATTATATTGGTTTGATTTATTTCAAGAATGCAGAATGATGATTAAGCAGATTGATTGCTTACATTGAAAATTGATTTGAAAGTGTGCTTTGGTTTTATACTTTTAGGTTTCAGGTGCAATTATATTTTAGAAATAAAATTGTATAATCCATTTTTGTTTTTGGGATTGATATGTGGAAGGTACATTTGTCATGGTATCCGATGATTTAACAAGAATTTCCATATTTCCCTTCATGCCAATACATTAAAATATTGATGATTTGAGTTTTGTTGGATAATATTTTTAAACCTAGTCACTCTAAATGAAATAATTGTCATGACGTGATATAGTTTAAAAATGTTCGGAATTTATAATGTTTTTTTATTCAAATACCAATGATCAAGAAAATAGTAATATAAAATATTTTAAATCGATTGAATAATCTTTAGAAATCCAAAAGTACAAGAATACAGAAAAAGTAATAAATTCAATAACATCATCCCCCATTAATTTCATAACCCTACCAAGAGGCAGGATACCCCCTCATCCTAGTGATGGGGGAATAATATGGAAGTGAAAAAAGAAACATAAATCTTAATTAAAATAGATATTATACTATGGAGAACCCCACACAACCTAACTTCTCACTCCAAGAATTGTGCTCCAAGATCTCACTGATATAAATAACCTATATCTCTATTTGTAGACTCTATATGTGCTCCTTTTTTATTCAAAATCACTTATTTTAAGTCAATAACTGGGTCTCAAGTCATAAAATAGGGAAAAAATTGATGACAAATCGAATCAAGAATTTTTTTCTTCCATCTTGACCTTTTACACAACAAGTAGTGATTACACCATGTGTAAATATTTCAAAACACGTACTAAATTCATGACATGTGGTTTGTTGGGAATAAATCACAACATTCATGAAATGACACCTATTTTTTCCACTATGAAACTTGAAACTTCATTTCATCTTAGTATACTCTACTTCATGACTTTTACTTCATTCATGAATTGCATCAGTACATCACATATAATGATTACAAGAGATGTAATTTCAATTTTTTAATTTGGAAGATTAATTTTACTTTAGTTATTTAGTTATGTGCCCTAGAAATTCTCTATCATGATCCTTCAATGTATAAAATCTTCTTTTAATAGAATTTATATTTTATTAATCCCCCTTTACTCATTTTCTATAACCTTCAGTATCATGAAAAATACAAGAAAATTATCTGCAAAATATTCATGAATTAACTATTAAATTATCAAAATCACTATATTTTAATAGAAAAAAATATATAAAATAATTGAACTAATCACCAACCAAAGTAAATTCATCCCTAATGAGTCGTATCATCTTTTTTCCCCCACTAGGGAGTTGACTGAGTCGGTCAAATTCACCCCTTAACCTAAAACCTAAAATTGAGACTCTATTTACTATACAAAAACCAAATATAATGCAAACCATATAATGGAAAAATATATAAAAAAAGTATTCAATATGTTATTAGATGTTATGTTTTTAATAAATTATATAGAAAGGCGTAACATATCCCAACATGTATTCCACATGCTATGAAAATATCACACAAGTAATAAAAAAATTCTATGAACTACATCGAATGTCCCAAAAAAGTTCTCATAGGATACCAACATGCACCAAAAAATATCATGCAAGGGTCTCAATACTAGGTTCATAACAAAAACCATGTATTGAAAATAACTACCTACAAAGGCCTACGATAGTAATGAATTCCTTCCAAAATTATTTGATTTCAATATCATTGAAAGTCGAGTGTCATCACCAGAACTATGTTCACACTCGAACTGACATGATATTAAATGTTAGGAATTACTAGAACCAAATCCATCATGGTCCCAAAAAAGCCACTACAATGCGCCCTAATAAGAAATCAATCCAAGGGGTAGAACTAACACATTCCCAATGTCGAAAACAGACAACTATTGAAATAGTTAGTTCCCTAGACCAAACTAAAAAGTTCTTTTGATTGAAATATCCTGTATACATTTAGATATACATGATTTACACTTTCCATTATAGTGTATATATTACTGTGTTAACTATTTAAATTGTAATTTACATTGATTAATTTTCATATCAAATGGTTATAGAATATTGTATGCTATAATGAGAACCTCGAGATACTATGAAATTAATCTAAAATAAAGGACCTATGGTCTATTTAAATCAATATTACTAGATAAAATTGATGTCTAACTGTTAGGTTCTAAGGGATTATAATCATTGAGAATTATTCTCTTGAAGTTGACACTTAAGGGTCTCTATTAGTTAGATCATGATGAAAAACCCTCCAATAGAAACACCACATGTTTCAGGTGTCATTATTTAATCCAATCTATGGATATTCATATTGGTTTCCAAATTTTAGACCATCATTAGTGTGTGATATTATATCATGTTATTTTATGCAATAAAAACCAATGATATTGAAATCATTGAAAGGTATATTGTGTTGGGTGTGCCACTAGTGGTATGGATTTGGATGAATAGGAAATAAAGGATTTGTCACTTCTGGGTTGGGGAAGTAATATATCTCAGGAATTATTGATCAGGATTTTAGTGCCTTCATAAGACCTTGTCCCATCCAGTAAAGGGTAAATCCTTTTTGTTATATCAACAAATAATAAATCAAGAAAATGGAGATTACAAAAAGTGGATGTCATGCTTTTTGATATATTTAAATATGAAAAAATTATATTACAAAATGTGTGTTCTTAGGTTGGTTGACATTCCTATGAATACCTTATCTCGTTAGGGGGATTGATGGGGTTCTAGAATCTACTATTGGTCTGTGGATACTATTAAGTTTCATCGAGATAGGGGACTAGATGGTCGCGAACAATAATGTAATCAAGAATCTGTCTAATTCTATTAAATAGGTATAATAGAGATAGTGGGCCCCACCATGGGGTCTATGTTTTTTCCTAGTCATCGATCAACAAAGAATATATAAATTCAGTATTATTCAAGTAAATGATAATTGGTTTTAATTTATTTATTAAAAGTATTAACATGTTACGTAAAGAGGAGGAATAATATTAATTAAATAAATATTAATTTAATATTCTATGTTCTTTCAATATTATGTGGATATTACGAGTAGAGTTACATGACTCAGTTTAATCATTTAATATATTTAATATATATTATTATAATATGAAGTAATATAAATATTTTTATGTGGAATTTTCGTTCTTAAAAATGATTTATTTAGTGGACATTAAATATATGGGGGATGGGGAACCCAAATTGGTATTTTGAGTATCCACTAAAAATAGAGGAGAGATTATCTTATAAAAAAACTAGTAATTTTAGATATCTAAAGTTACTCTCTCATATAATTATTTCTAGAAATATAATCTCTCAATCTAGGCAATTGGTTCAAGTTCATCTACACTCATCAAAAGTACATCGATGAGGAGATCATTGGGGCATCAAATGCATCGTCAGATCTCTCTGCTAGCACAATGAATTCGATGATTGATGCTCCAATGAATTTTTAAAGTGTTTTTGGATGATGTGGAGGGATTATAACTTGGATCCATTAGTTAGTGATCATCTGTGACATATAGATGCCATGTGTGCCTTTAGATTGGAAATAATATGTTTTGGGTTTCTGTTCTTGTTCAATGATTAATTAATGTGAGATCCTCAGACCATAATGGGGATTGAATCATCATATAAGTCAAGTACCATCATCCTAAAGATGAAAAAAAAATTAAATTATTTGGCCCACCATATTAAACTGTAGACCCATCACCTTCAAAAATGAATGTATTAAAATTAGGTTTAAGGAAAATATGGTACTCAAGGAACAAAAAACAAATAATTGTGCTGAGACTCTAATGAGCTTGAATTAGTGAGAATATCTTCAATAATCAATGGTTTTTTCCTATAAATTCTGATCAATGAGATTAATGGAGAATGAATTTACCATGGATATAGATTTATTGATGATTTTTTTCCAAAGGCTTTCCCTAAAATTGATCACATAGTCATTTTGAATTTGTCTCATTCAAAAGAATCATTAAGAGAGAAGGAAGAATTGAATAATATTAGATTTATAAACCCTAATTAATGCCACATGTGTTTCCCATTTAAAATGGTCATTTTATTTGAATAACTATTATAGTTTCATCTATTTTAAAAACTATAGCACTTCCACCATGGACTCTACTACGGTCATGTTGTCTTGATACATGTGATCCTGACACGATCATCCACCACATTATTTTTCCAAAACCCAGGGTCTTTTCCATCACCCTGACCATCACCATAGTCCTTGTGAGGTTTATATAGAGGTGGCCCATATACACTATAAATGTACTCCTAGGTTTTGACCTCCTCTTGGTGAGACTTGTGAATGTGAAGGCCGAACATAAATTTTGATCATAGAAACTACTTCAGGTTCCAAATTTACATATGGTTGGTTTTTAATAACATAAAATGAATTGAATATCATTCTCCTATGTTTTTATGAAAATATAAGATTGTTTTCTTTTTTATAACCTATAAATGAGTTATTTATTATTAATTAATTAGTGTTATCAATATGAAATCATAGTTTACATCATTCCTAATAATTCATCCAATAGAATGATGCACATATGATTTTTATAGATACAAAAATTATCAGCGATCACTATGATACTTTTCTATTTACAACCAAAGGCGTATTCTAGATACTGATACCTTGGTGGGGGATATTTCATTTTAATAAAAAATACAATGAAAGAAATATATTTTGGAACATAACAAGAAATACTAACATTAGATTGATTCATGGGGTGTTTTCTATAGATCAAAAATAATTTGTGTAAGATTCTCCTAGATTTTTATAGATATTTGAACTTTTTTTCTCTCTTGTTACTACATTTTGGTGACTTGCTACATTTATAAAAATATGAAGGTAAAAAAAGAAATTTAAATCATACTAAGTAATGTGATATTCCAGTAGATGTTTAGTTACTTTTTATATATCATAAATTACTCGAAGACTATTTTCTTATGTTTTTACATCAGTTCAAACTCATATCCTTGGTTTTGGAGCATACACAAGTGATTTTTCATTTATTAACAAGTATTAACAATATAAAATCACAGTTTTCATCATATCATAAAATTTTTCAATAAAATTGATGTGTGGATATTTATTATAGATCAGTAATTAATCAAGGATCACTGTACATTATTCTAATTTTAATCTAAAATTGTTTTCATTGTTTTATACCCTTGATGTGTGACATGTAATTTTAAGAAAAATATCAAGGTGAAATGATATTATGGGTAACAGAAAATAATATAGTCATTATATTGATGTTAGATTAAAAAATATTCAGTATTATCAAGAGAATATATATTAAGAATTTTTTTTAATCAAATTTAAATAGGGAAGGGGAAGTCAAGGAAAAATAAAAAAAATAAGAATATATAATGAAAGAATATATAAAAAAATAAAATCCAAAAAAATTATATTCAAAAGTACAGGTTGAAGAAAAAAACATTCAAAAATGTTAAAAAAAGTGTAACTCAAAAAGTAGATACAATATATAGAAATTTATATAAAAAATATTAATAAATAATTTGAAATTGTAATGTTTTCAGAGAATGTGAATGTGGGGGAAATGTTTTAAAACAATATCAAGAATATATATCTACATACATAAAATTAGGGTGTTTTAGAAGGTAGTGGTTTGATTGAAAATAGATAAAAAAAAAAGAGAATCAAAATATATTGTTTAAAGGAAAAATCAGATGCATGAAAAAATCTATATGTGATAATACCTGATTAAAAATAAAAAAATTATGTTGAAACAAAAATAAATGTACAAGAATAAATATTTGTAATTGCTATTTTAGAATCTTTTTTAAAATAAGAAACAAATAATATAGAATAATAATATTAATCAATTAGTCAAAAAATATGAATATTGTACCAAATGATGAAATAAAAGGTGAAGAAAAATCCAAAATCCATAATGCAAAAATTGTACGGAGATGATAAATAGAGTTTTGGATGCCTGAGAACAAATGTATTAGTTGGATATAATAATTAAATGAAAATAATTATGAAAAATTAACAAAATACAGATATAATAACATTGAAAATGTTGAAGATATTATGTAAATGAATTAAAGAGGGACAATGAAGAACAACAGTTAGATGTTAATATAGGGACAATCTTAAACATAATTTATCCAAGTGGCTTCTTCCTAGAATTTATTTTCATTCATTCCCAATGGTCTTTTAGGTCTATATTTTTAGAAAATTAGGAAAACATATTACATAAACATTCAATATTACAGAGTTGATAAGTCTACACGCCATTAATTCTTACAAAAAATAAAAACATTTAAAATGTAATGTTGTTTCTTTTCAAGACAAATCCTCAAATAATTTCATCATAGCATCTTCTTTGTCCTTACCAATCTTAATACCTATGAAAAAAATTTAAAAACAAGGGATGATCACAAAAACTTCAATACGAGAAAACAAGCAAATCAATTCAGATGTGATCTTGAGATTTATTAATAAGAACATGAGGACTTTCATAAAGGCATGAGAAAGAGGAATATCGTAACAATAATAACTTGTATCATAACTTGAAAACATGGCTACAACATTTAATATAGACATTCATAATCTTAACACAAATGCCCTTCCCAAAGGTGTCACATCACCAAGGTCCATCCCCATGGTGCCATAAAAATTAAAAAGGTTATTCACCATTGTTTCAGAAAAATTAACAAGGATATTTATTATGGTATCGTAAAATTTTCTAAGGTTATACGCCAAGGTATCATAAAAATTACCAAAGTTATTTTACAAGGTATCATAAAACATGTCATCTCAAGAGATTAATTTCATTACCCAATGCATTGAAGCACTATCTAGGGGAACCCATAATATGTATTTATTTTGATGTTATCTACATAGATAATAATAAAAAATTTCATAAATAACAAAAATATAAAAAAAGGAACGGGTTTCATATCAAAATCGTGGTGTTTTAAATAGACCTAAAAAATATGGTCATTATTTTATTTATAGACAATGAAAAGGGAATTAGGGTTCAATGTATTTCAATTCCAAAATAAAATAAATAATTTTTATGTCTTGATGAATATAATTCTATAATAAATAGTTTTTTTTATTCACCTAAATAAAATAAACTAATTTTTTGAGAAAAAGAGAGAGATTTTTAAATGAAAATTCTAGAGCATAACATCTACGCAACATGGATTTTGAAATCATAAAAAAGATATAGTAAGAGGTTATAAAATCCATAAATGAATCATAATACAATATAGGTACATAATAAAATGTAAATATGAACAGGTTATGGAATATTTTAATGACATGCCACAAAAAGGAGAACTTGAAAGGAAAAATGAAGTGGATAATTCCCTTACCATTAAGAATAACTCCTAAACTATATGATCAGGACCTTAGGGGATTGAAGACAACATGGGTAGACTCAATGGATTTTATAACTAACATTTAATCATGGATAATAATTTTTTAATGAATTTAAACGAAGTAATGGGTGGGTATTTATAGCAAAAAATAATAAATATTTAATCAATTTCAAAGGACACCTCATTAGTGGTATTTGCAAAACCATGGGCTTGACCTTGGTATTGGATAATTTGGACAAATCTTATTATATATTAATCCATAAGAGTCTTAAATCATCTTACATTACTCATAACTTCATTATGACATAGTTATGATGTCATTAAACATACCGAAAACTCACAACTGTAGTTTTACTATTCATTGAAAATTCAAATGATTCAGAAAAATCCAAAAAAATAAACCACACCAATTTTAGAAGAGTAAAATTCAAAAGATAAATCCATTTTATAAAAATTAATTTCATTTTAAATTATATTTAATAAATAAAATACTAATACACAACTATTAATTTCTAAAACATTTATTTACATATACTATGATATAATTGTATCACATTACCATATAAAATGACTTAAACATATTTATACATCCATAGGTGAAGTTACTATTCAATTGGTAAAATTACCATTCAAAAGGGTAAAATTACTATTCCAAAGGGTAAAGATACTATTCACAAAATAATTATTTTGATCTTATTAAAACACAATTTTCACCTATATTACAACATGTTTGTCCGATTTACGAAAATCATTTAAATGAAAAATTTATTTATTTATAAAATTATTTTATATAATTCATCCCAAAACACTATTCATCAACTAATATTCATCATGAAAATAATTCATAAAATAATATTCAACACATAAAAAAAATTGAAGCTTCTTTCAAAACATATGAAAATTTATCCTAGGATAATTTTGACACTATTTAGTAATTTATTTTTTTAAAGTCATAAAAAAATTATACATAAAAAAACTACTTTAACTCAAAGATATATTTAATAACCATCATTAAAATTCTTGGATGACCTGAAAATTTTCAAATTTAATTTATTTTTATATTTATAATATCATTTATTTGGATCTTTCATTAATAAGGTAATCATATCATCATTGTGTCATAAATAAATTTATTTCTGTAATGTTTAATAATTATAAATAAAATCCCATATTGTAGGAAATATTTTTATATTTATAATGACCGTTTATAGTCAAATATTTAACATATACAAACCCATATAATAAATGTAATACTTATTATAAAATGTGTGTGAGAGAAGCTTTAAACAATCTTCCATGGGAAGCTTTGTCCCTTTATTTAATGAAGCTTCCATGAGATTCATTAAACTGGATACTATAAGAATATTTTTACATTTAATTAAATAATATTCTATGATAATATTTAAAATGAACTCCATGGGATGTATTTTTCATTCAAATTAAGAAGATTCTATGAGAAGCTTTATAATAGCTTCCATAAGAAGCTTTATACTTTTAAATAAACAAGCTTCTATGAGAAGCATTATACCAGATTCCATGGGAACCTTTATCCATTTCATTAAATAATATTCTATGAGAATCTTTAAATAGGTTCATCAAATAAAATTATGACATTTTTTACATTAATTTTATAATTTTATTTTTACCCTTAATTACGTAATTTACCTTTTACCATGATATTTAAAAAACATTACTGACGACACTATTCATAATGTCCAGAAATGAAAGAAACTAATTTACACAATTTCTACCTTATTATTCCAAATATGAAATCCATTATTCCAAATTCAAAACATAGAATTATCATTAATTAATTTAAAATTAATTCCCTTTCTCAAAATGATAAAATGGGTTTTTTAAAAGTAATAACCATCAAAAGATTAACATGCATTTATATATTATTTCATTGTGAAATTACTTAAAATAAAGAAAATTTTATTAAATGATAAAACTAAAAATAGTATTTATACTTTAAAACCAGTCATGAATATAATTTAACCATATATATTATCTTGATGGAAATAGATGTTTTCAATTAAAATTTAGCATATTTTTACAATTCATCAACACATGATAGTTACCAGAAAAATATCAAAAATTTATACAATGTAACTTTTTTATGTAATAATTATTATGAAGATGTTTATTTTGTCAATTATTACATATAAAAGTTAAAAAAAATTAATTAAAAAATTGTTCTCTATCAAAAGGCAGTAAAACTACTTTTTACGAAAACAACTTCTTTTATCCGAAAATTGGAATTTGTTCTTATATAATATCTAGAAAACATATAAGATAAACTTAAAACATTAAATTGAATATATAACCTGAATTTTTTATTAAATAAAAATCAATAAAGAGTGATATGATTTTATAAACACAATTATTCTCTTTTTAAATAGTTTTTTCATAAAAACACATCCTTCATATTCCATTGGTTATTATTTCCATTTCTAATAAATTTGTTAACCAATGATTCATTATTTAAAAAATGTAAATAATTTTCAAAAGTTATTGGATACTGTTCATTTCCGATATTCCAGCGGCTACGTTATAATGGTTACATTTAAATTATAATATTTACTTGTTTTTTTAAGATCTAAGTAGTGTATCATATATGTTATTGAACATAATGTTTCCTTCTTAAATCAAGGGATGTTACATCTTTCTCCACTTTTAGAAATTTCATTTCTACAATATTAAAATTGGCCTCAGAAAGTTCATTGAAAATTCCACATCTGTAAAAGATTCAGTAGAACTATCACAATAAAAGAAAGAAAGATAAGTATAAAGGTCACTCAAGTTAACACATGCTGGGATTCCACATACGAAAACATGCATATTAAAAAAAATAACTCTTATAGACTAGTAAAGAGTGATAGGTAACATGATCATGGAAATTTATCCATCACAATACCAAAATTTGTGGTTGGGTAAAACATTGTTGACAAAAGAAAAAATATTAAATTTTTCATCAATATCCTCTTCATAGAGTTGAAGAATTTCATTATTACCTAGAGTAAGATCATAAACAAAAATTCATACATAAAATGTAGTGTTTCATCCTTTAATGAATTTCCCCACACACTCATCTTTTTCTCCAAATTATGATTATTACATGTAAGTTAAATTCTATAGAATCACATAATCCACAAAAGATTAAATATATTTTTCTCAGGTCCTTAGACATTAAACATAATAATACAATTTAGTTTATGATATTATTATTCCCCAAAATATAAACATTATATAATGAAAAACTACCTCAATCTCCACAATTCAATAAAAAATACAAAAAGTTCAACAAAGACCATTCAACTAAAACTTTTCCTTAAAATTCCTTAAAATAGTAAAAACTATGATAGTAACCCAATATTCATTAGGATTTGATCACATAATATTCCAATATAAATTTTAGAATTTATCTCTAAATAACATCAACCACTCATAATGTTTCATACCAAAATGTAATTAACAAAATAAGATGATCTCCAAAAAGGGAAAATAATTTTATAATTCCCATAATTCCAAAAATAAATAATTCAACCATTAATCCTAAAATAAAATTCCATATTATTTTATTTACTTTTATCATATATAATCTACAATATAATGAACATCTTCCAAAATAATATTTATCACATAATCCCCAAATCATTTTCCAATCCCACACTTATCTATTTGATAAAAGTTAGGTCTCAAAAATCAACTTATTCTTATTTCATAAACACTTTTAAGAAAAAATAATGAAGTCATACTAACTAGGGACTTAACGTAGGTTAATGGTAGGCAATAAAAGCTTCTTGTACTTCGGTTGTGGGTTTGATTCCTACAGCCTTGTTCAACGTGATGGGTTTTCAAATAGTCTATGTGTAGTCGTTTTTACTAAAACAATATAATTTTTATAACATTCCCAAAATATTATAACAATATTCAAAATAACCATATGACGTTTCATCCATAATATTTTCCTCATACCTTTCATTTGACATTCAAAAAATAAAAAATCTAAACTACATGGATGAAATGTCTCTAAAAATAATATTAATCACCTTGAAGTTTAATAAAATGAGACTCCAAATGGTTTCTAAGAATATAAAATTAGGATCAACCATAAACTTATAAACCCATAAGAAGACATCATAATCTCCAAAGATTTCTAAAAATGTCCTGTATACCATCTATAAGGACCCTAACTTAAAAGTAACTTATTACAGTTACTTTTGACTAGAATTTATTTTCATTCATTCTGAAAAATCTTTTAGATCAGAGATTTAGACAATTAAGAAAAAATCATATATGAACTATCAATTTTACAGAGTAGATAATTCTACACACCATCAATTTTTTCAGAAAATATGAACTATTAAATTTAAACATGGTTTATTTACAATAAAAATCATCAAATACATTCATCATAGCATATTCTTTGTTTTTATTAATAATAAAAGCTGTGAAAAACATTTAAAAACATGGGAAGAGCACAAAATAGCATTAAGGGAAAGTAAGGGAAACCTTTTACTTGTGATCTTGAGAGATATAAATAATAACATGAGGACTTTAATAAATTCATGAGAAAATGTAATATCAAAAAAATAATAACATGGATCAAAAAATGAAAATATATTTACAAATTTAAATTTTTACATTCATAATCCTATCACCAAGGTCCATCCCCATGATCTCATATCACCATGGTCCATCCCAAAGGTGTCGTAAAAATTACCAAGGTTATTCACCAATGTATCATAAATATTAACAAAGCAATTCACCAAGGTATCCTAAAAATTACCAAGGCTATTCGACAAGGTATCATAAAAAATACTATAGTTATTCAACAATGTATTTTTAAAATTTTCATCTCAAGAGATTAATTTCATTACCCAATGCTTTGTAGCACTATCAGGGTGCACCCTTAATGTTTAATTATTTTCATCTGATCCACATAGAATATAATCAAACATTTAATAAATAACCCATATAGAATAAAAGGATTGTGCTTCATATCGAAATCATGGTGTTTTAAAAAATGATTAAAATATATTCATTATGTCATTTATAACCCACGAAAAGGGAATGAGGGTTTTATGTATGCCAATTACAGAATAAAATAAATCATTTTTACATATTTATGAATACCCTTGTAATTGAAATAGTTTTGGGTATTCTCATAAATAAAATACAAAAATTATTCAGAAGATGAGAGAGATTTTGAGATGAAAATTATGCAGCATAACAACTATACATAATTTTTTTGGCAAACATTAAAAAGGGCTGAGATAAAGTAATACCATCTATAAATGAATCATTAAACTGTATAGGGAAAAAATAATATTTAAATTAGAAAATGGTATGTAAACATTGAAATTCATACCACATAAAAGAGAACATGAAAGGAAGAGAGAAGGGTAGAATTCCATTAAGTTGAAGAGAAACATAAAAAAATCTATGATCAGGTCCTTTGGGGATTGATGAAACCTTGGGAGAACTCCATGGGATGTATAAATAGAATAGATTAATGGAGAATGTTTTTTCAAATGAAATTAAATGAATTAATGTGTGGGTATTTATACCAAAAGTGAGGGATTATTTTATCAATTTTAGGGGCACCTAATTAGGGTTATTTTCAAAAACCATGGGTTTTCCCAGGGTATTGGCCCACGGTATTGGCCACTTGGGACACCATATATTATTTTTTAATCCATAAGAGTCTACCAGAATCTTATCTTACTCATTAAATAATTATTAAATAGTTATGATGTCATTAAATGTACCGAAAACTGAAAACTATATTTTAGCTATTCACCGAAAATTCAATTGTTTCAGATAAATACAAAAACATAACCCCACCTAGTTTTTGAAGTGTAGAATTAAAAAGTAAAAACCATTTGAAAATAATTATTTTTATTTTATATTAAATTAAACAAATAAAATACTAATACCTAACAAAAAATATATAAAACATTTATTTACTTATACTATTATATAATTATATCACATTACCAGTTCAGATGCCTAAAATATATTTATACGTCCATAGGTGAGGTTACAATTCCATTGGTGAAATTACCTTTCCTAAGGGTAAAATTATTATTCTAAAGGGTAAAGTTACAATTCACTAAATAATTATTTTTACCTTATTGAAACAAATGTTTTACCATGATTATAACCATGTATGTGCGATTTTCGAAAATCATATCACAAATATGGTTATTTAATAATAAGATAATTTTTTCTTATTCCTCAAAAATAATATTAATCAAATACTATTACTGAAATATACAATTCATAAAATACTAGTAATAAGATATTAAAAAACTAAAACTTCATATAATACCTCTAAAAATTCAAGTTAGGATAATTTTGACACTTTTTATTAATTAATTTTTGTTAAAGTCATAACATATTTATTCATTCCCAAAAACTACATTAACTCAAAGATAACATGTCATAATACTCTAGAATGTTCATGGATGACATCAAATTTTTCAAATTGCATTTATTTTAATATTTATTATATAATTTATTTGAATATTTAATTAATATGGTAATCATTGCATCATCATTGTGCCATAAATAAATTTATTTATGTAATATATGAAAATTATAAATAAAAAACAATGATATGGGAAATAGTTTTAGATTATTAATGAATATTTATTGTTTAATAGATCACTTATATAAACCCATATTAAAAATGTAATACTTAATATAAACATGAGTGTTAGAGAAGCTTTAAACTAGCTTCCATGAGAAGGTATGTACTATTAATTATAGAATCTTCCATTAGAATCATTAAACTATATTTTATAGTAAACATTTTACATATAATTAGATAATATTTTATGATAATCCTTAAAATGGATTCCACGAGAATATAAGTTATTTTAATTTAACAGGATTCTATTTAATCATTGAAATAACTTCCATGTGAAGCTTAATACTTTAAATTAAAAAAGATTCAATGAGAAGATTTATACCAACATCCATGAAATATGTATCCATTCAATTAATGAATCTTCTAGGATATGATTTAAACTATCTAATCAAATGATATTATGACATGTGTTAGGGTAATTTTATATTTTTATTTTTACTCTTAATTACCCGATTTACCCTTTACCACGTTAAATAAAAATAATTAATAAATTTAATATTTATAATGTCAAAAAATAAAAGATTCCAATTAAGAAATTTGGCACTTATGATTCAAAATATGGAATCCATTTTCTCAAATAAAAAACACATAAATTTTATTAATAATATTAACATTAATTCTCGTTGTCAAAATGACAAAATGAGTTTTTCAAAAAGTAATAATCATAAAAATATTGACGTGCGTTTATATCTAATTCCATTTTTATAATTAAATCCCACGACAAAAATGGATTAAATTATAGAAAAATATTCTATTTATACTTTAATTCCATTCAATAATATAATATAACCATATAAATTATCACAATGTAAAAATATGTTTTCAATTAAAATTTAGGGTATTTTTAAAATTCAAAAAAACATGATAGTTATCAAAACAATTTCAAAAATACATCTAGAGTAAATATTGTTGTCCCTATTACAAATACAAATTTTATTTTTCAAATAGAACATATTATTGTGAAAGAAACTAAATTTAATACAGGTTATCCCTCAAAAGGTGGTAAAATTGTATTTAATGAAAAATACATATTTTATCCGAAAAATTGATTTTGTTATTCTATAATATCTAGAAAACATATATGATTAATTTAAAAAATTAAATTGAATATATAAAAAATATTTTTCATTGAATAAAAATCCATAATTTGTGATATGATTTTATAAACAAAATTATTCACTTTTTAAATAGGTTTTAATAAAAACCAATCCTTTATATTCAATTGGATTATTATATACATTTATAATAAATTTAGTAAACAATTAATCACTATTTAAATTTTTGTAAACAATATTTACTGAATTTAGTTGATATTATTCATTCTCTTCATTCCAATGGATATGTTATAATAGTATCATTTTAAAAATTAAAATTGAGTACTTCATTTAAGCTCAATATAGCATATCTTTTATGATATTGAACATAGTGCTTCTTTCTTAAAACTCAGGATTTTACATTTAAAATATAATATTAAAGAGAGATGTTATAATAATGATTTGGAATCAAAATTTGGTGTAATTTAATGTTCTTGAAGACTCAAAAGTAAAATAAAAAAACTAATCGAAAATTTTAAATAAGAAACAACAAAATCAATAAAAAGTTAAAAAGTAGAAAAATAATTTGAATAAAAATTTACACAAAAATAGAATTAAATGAAAAACTTTTTTGTTAAATTCTTAAATAAGAAAAGATATGAAAAATTAACAAGTTAAAATAAAAATGTAAATGGGAAAATAAATGAAAATGTAAATGGCAAATGTTGAAGATGATTTCATTGGATAAAATAATGAATCAAAAGAATACATAAAAGTGAATGTGAAACCAATGAGCATAGAAAATCCCTAAAGATCATATGCTTGGCTTCCATAAAGAGATTTTTCTTTTTCTTGTATAATGAAATCTTCTTAAGAAAAATTTCCCCTTAGATATACTCCCCCTTACTTAGGGTATTCTCTTCATTACTAAGCATTATTTTTGTCATTCCGTACTCCAACTTTGTGATTTTAAAAATGTAATAGAGATATTGGGAAAAAACATGGTACCTGAAAAACATTAATTACTATTTTTTTATTTGTTAAGGGTCTTAAACACAACCTCATTAGCATAATTCAATTATGTGATGAAGGTTACCTTGTGAATTTTATGAATGAACAATGCTTAGTACACAATTCGAAGGAAGAGTTTATTCATTTTTCCCATAGTCAAGAGAATGTATACACAGTAAATATAAAAGACCATAAGAGACAAGATATTCCTTATCTTAGTGGAATAGAAGATAAATCCTGGTTATGACATATAAGGTTAAAACACTAAAACAATAGGAACCTATGTGAACTCTCAGATAAAAGACTTGTTAAGGATCTACCAGAGCTTAAACTTGATTATTAAAAAGATTGCGATCCTTTTAAATTTGGAAAGAAACAAAAATCATATTTTACATCAATTGATGAAGTCCTTATTTCTGATGCATTACAGTTATTTCATATGGATCTTTTCGGTTGAACACAAATAGGAAGCATTAGAGGAAAACATTATGTAATTTTTTTAGGTGACGATTACACTAGATATATGTGGGTCTATTTTCTAGCAAAGAAGTCTGAATCTTATTATTATTTCAAAATTTTTAGTGATAAAGTTAAAAATGAGAAAAAACTTCTATTTAGAACTACTCGTATTTATCATTGAGGAGAATTTGAAAATTCATATTTTGATAATTTTTTTTAAAAAAGGAATTACTCATAACTTCTCTGTTCCATAAAATCCTCAACAAAATGTTGTTGTTGAAATAAGAAATCAGATTCCTCAAGAGATAATTAGAAACATGTTGAGTAGATATTTTATTACTATGATATTTTGGGATGAAGTTGTTAATACTGATTTTTATACTATAAATAGATTTTTAGTTAGACCTTTTATTAACAAAACCCCTTAGGAATTGTGGAATGGTATAAAACTTAGACATTCCTACTTCAAGGTATTTGGTTGAAAAGTATTCATTCTGAATACTATATATGATTCATATATATTCGCACAAATATTTGAAGAAGGAAATTTCCTAGGATACTCCACAACTTCTAAGGCTTATATGTTTTTAATAAAAATACTTGTACTGTTGAGGAAATAGTGCATTATAAATTTGATGAAACTAATCCTTTTGTTTTTAGAAAACCACAACCTATATCTTCTGATGTGTTTTCAAAGACTGGTTTTCAACCCATGGTATAAGATATTTTTGTTAAGGAAAATGATCAAGAAAATAATTATGAAGCATTTACCCACGAATATTTCTTACCATATGTTGATGAACAATTTTTACTAAATCCAAATCAGTTGGTTCATAATAACCATCCCAGTGACAGTATCATTAGTGATGTAGACCAACCTATAAGGACAAGAAGTTCCTTAAAAAATGATGCAGAACATCTAGCATTCCATTCTTAATGAAAACCAAAATGCATCGATGAATATTTAGGTGATGATGATTGGATTAAAGCCCTGAAAGATGAGATAAATGAATTTTAAAGGAACAAATATTGGACCTCAGTAAAAATACCTTAGGAAACTTCTATTATTGGAGCATAATGGTTCTTCAAAAACATGTGTGATGAAAATAGAATCATTGTAAGAAATAAAGCAAGATTAGTTTCTAAAGGATATAATCAACAAGAAGTAACTGACTAAAAAACTTGTTCTCCATTACATAGACTAGAATATATCCACATTTTACTTGACTTTTCAGAATTCTTTAATTTTTTTTCAAATGTATGTAAAATGTCCTTTCCTTAATAGATATGATCAACATGAAGCTCATATTGAACAAACAACTGGTTTTGAAGACAAAAAACATCCTGAACATGTCTTCAAAATTACTAAAGCATTATACGGACTTAAACAAGCCCCTAGAGGAAGTTATGATAGACTTACATGATTTTTCTTACATAAAATTATGTAATGCCAACTACTGATACAGAAATTTTTATAAAGAATGATAAGAAATTATTTTTCATTGTTCAATTTAATGTTGATGAAAATATATTTGGTTTGACATAGAAATATTTAACTGATTCGTATACGAACCTAATTAATTCTGAGTTTAAAATGAGCATGAAGGGTGAGTTAACATTTTTCCTAGGATTTCAAATTTTTCCAAAACTATAAGGAACTTATATATCTTAACAAAGTATATTAAATTTCTTCTTAAAAAGTATGAATATGAAAATAGTAAAAGTATAAAAACTCCAATTGGTATCTCAAATTCTCTTGATCTTGATGAAGCTGGGAAACCAGTACATCAAACATTATTTAGAGGTATCATAGAAAGTTTACAATAATTTATAGCTAGTCTTACAGAATTAATGTTTTAAACATTCTCATATTCACTATATAAATCCAATACTAAGTAATCTCATTTAAAATATGTGAAAATAATTTTTCACTATTTAAAGGGAACCATGGATTTAGAACTATTTTATACATCTAGTAATGATTTTGTTTTAAAAAGTTTTTCAAATGCTGAATTTAGTGGTTGTATAACTGATAGGAGAATTACTTCCAGAACTTTTCATTTTTTAAGATACCCATTCGTTTCTTGTTCATAAAAAAAATAAACACTTAATAGAACTTTCCACTATTGAAACTGAATATACAGTAGCTGCATGTTATTGTTCTCAAGTGTTGTGGATGAAACACACACTCATAGAAAATGGGATGAGCTTTACCTAAACACAGATATTGTTTGAAAAAACTAGTTCCATTTCCCTAAGAAAAAACTATTCCCATCACTCTCGTGAAAAACACATAGACATTAGACATCACATTGTTAGGGATCACACACTAAAAGGATATATCATTCTTCATCATATCGGAATGCATGTTCAACTTGCTGATATTTTTACAAAATCATTACCATCTGATAGATTTGAATACCTTAAACAAAAGTTACTAATAATAACCGTAGGGTAATCTTCCATATTAACTTTTTTTAAAGCTATCTCTTTACATTAAGAAACTCATTTTTATAGGGTGAGTACATTTTCTTGTCTATTGAAATGTTTTTCGTAATCAAATTTTTTCATAATCAAATTTATTTTTCTAATCAAAATTTTCATAAATTTTTTTAGTTAAATTTTATTTGCTAACTGAATTTTTCTATTTTATCCAAATTTTAACTAGAACTCAAATTCTTGAACACAAATTTTTTTTTTGTTTCCAAATTTTTTTTTCTATAGAAAAATTTTGGAATCCAAAAATTTTCCATCCCTAAGAATTTTTTCTCAAAATATAAAGGTTTTCAAGAAGAATATTCCTCATTACTGATAATTTTCCTAGCAACTAGGATGGTATGATTCCTTTCTTAAATTTCTATAATCATCTTTTTATATGTTGGAATTTTCATCTTATTTTAAGAATATTTTTCGTATTCACATTCCTTAAATCAGAATATTAATCTTAAAACCCTCAAAATATAGGAACCTACCAAAATCATTATTCGACTTTCATCTCGACTATCAGATCAAATTGTATTTTCTTCAACCGTTGGATTATTCTACAAAAATGAATCTTTGCTTCAATGCCTATATAATTTCCCACCTAATGGTTGTACCACATCGTTTTTCATTCTCTTTCATGCCGAAGCTATGCCGCACTACATAAGGGTCAGTTCAAATTTCTTATTTTCTGAAATATGAATGTAATTGGG
Source organism: Viscum album (assembly GCA_963277665.1). Classification (NCBI taxonomy): domain Eukaryota; kingdom Viridiplantae; phylum Streptophyta; class Magnoliopsida; order Santalales; family Viscaceae; genus Viscum; species Viscum album. Next base: position 927,597,744 of record OY728127.1, read on the forward strand.
GAATCTCTATAGAACCAAATGTTGTCATTTAAGGAAATTTTATGAATGGATGATCTATAGAGAGTGGTTAAAAGATCCAAAGCTATTCTATAAGTATGATTATGTTATTTAAAAGAATATCAATTTGAATCGCTATGGGAGTCTGTGTGCATCCAAACCAAAGGCACACGATCCTATCTATCCGGAGTTATTAGTAGAATTTTATGAGTATGTAAGTTTTTTAATGATGGAGGGAAAAATAAAATTTCTATTAAGAGTTATGGGAAAACTTATTCCCTTTCATGTAGTTTGGATACATGTATTAAAGTAATTCCATATGAGGGGGAAGCTGAGTTCAGCACCTAAAAGCTACAAGATATATCTGGAACTTTTGATAAAGAAAATGCTCTAGAGTTACTTGGTTTGACAGAAGTGTGGAATCCAAATATTAATCATCTCTATATAGATTTCTGGATTCTAGAGTTATGGGTTCTAGGATTTCTCATTTCGATAAAAGATGATAAGGATACCTTGAAAAAGAGTGACATTTATGTTCTGGATATTATGGTGAATATAAGAATAATTAATCTGGTAAAGTATTTCTTGCTTAAAATTATGAATATTAAAAATGGGACAATAAAAACATTGACCATTATGTATCCGAATATTATTTCAAGGATCATTCTCCTTTGTCTATATTCCTTCAAAAACCCATGTTGTTCAAAGCCAAGAAATTTCAAGGTTTTTTGCTGAGTGATGATAAAATAATAAGGATGAAGGGTCACTTTAACATCATGTCCAACGAGTTTTAGGACCTATATTAATGTGAAATCCAAGCCTTATCCATGAATCCAAAAGTGGATAATACTTAAAAGAAGGGTCAGAGGAAGAGAAAGTAGAAATAACTAAAAGATAAGGGAAAAACTCTTGTAGTCCTAGAAACCAAATATATACCAATAAAATCTAAGAAGAAAAAGTCCTATCCAGATGAAGTTGTTTCTAAGAGGATAGTATATAAAAATAATAATAATAAATGAGTGCCTAGATTTCACATGGACCCTACTAAATAAAAATCATTGAAGATTAATGCTGCTGAGGTGTTTGAAAAACAAGAAAAAGAGAAGCGGAAAATAATGATGTTTTCTAAGGCTGAAATAGTTCTTTCTCTTCTCCAAGACTTGAAAATACACTCTAAAACATTAAAGTTACCAAAATCGGTTTTACAATAATACCTTATAGTGATTCTCAATTAGAAAATTGTCATTCCGGAACCAAATGAAAAGGAAGAGATTGTGCAGGAAGAGGAAGTGGAAGGATAAGAAGAGAAATGAAGTAATGATTCTGATGATATGATACAGAAAGTTGAAGAATATCATGAAAAGGAGAGTACTTCTAAGAAATTATTGATTCATAATTCCCATGATGAATATTATAAACTTTATAACCTAGGATAAGAAGGAGAGGGGAAGGAAGTAGTAAAAAACCATCAGAAGAAGAGAGACGCAACCATGAATTGTTTCAACCAGAGGATCTGGTGGCAGATGCTGAAATGGAAAAGGATGAAGAAAATAAGATTTTCCAACCATCAGAAAGGGAACATGAATCACCAAAGGCCGATTATATCATAATAAGAGATTATAAAGGAAAAAATATTTTAGCTATTACACTTAAGAAGGTCATGGTGGATAATAATGATGTTGGTGGATCTTATAAAATAAATATTCATGAAGTTGATAAACTATCCTCACCAATAAGGGAATCTGATTTAGAATCATCCTCTATAGGTCATGATTTTGTGGTCCTATCCATGAAGAAATTGGTTGATACAATTCCTTTGTTTCCAGGTATTAACTCAAGATGTCAGATGCTTCTGCATTCATTTAATCAGAAATCATATTCTACCCATAATATGTTGGCAATGTCACCATACACGGGTATGTACGGCTTACCGTATCCACATCGTGGTGATGTTTATTATTCAAACACTTCATTATTTGGATGGGTATAATAATGAGTATAACTGATGTAAATAATGAATATAACATGCTAATTAATATTTATATATTTTATACCATCCAATTACATACTATCTCACCATAAATTTAATGATATTATCGCTCGTGCGTACGTACGGATTACCATCTCCAGGAATGCGATAAGATTCACTTCCCCATCATAACTATTCAAGAATAATTTTCATTTTATGATTAAAAATAATATTTTAGAACAAAATATCATTATGGATATGAATCATATACATCCTATTCATAACAGACACGGCTTATGTAACAAATCGTATAATGGAAAATGAATAAGTTAACTCACAAAACAATGATAATACTAAAATATTATTAACAAATCAATATTAGAGGATCATATATGATATCATATTTATGTAAATGGTTCTCCAATAATTTCGTTACAAGGATTTACCTATTATATAAGAGGTGAACATACCCTTGACCAAGGAAAATTACAAGGTAAGGGTTAATTTCAAATCTCCTTATATATTCAATGTTGTTTATTTTTATGTAATCTACTAGGACTTCTTTATCATCCACACCAATGTTTCTTAAAAATTTAATTCAAAATATTTTTACTATTTCATATACAATGGGTTAAAGTTATTTATACCCTTACTTTACCATATATGTTTTTAAAGGAATCTTAACATCGTTTTCGAAATAAGGTACTTTATGACCTTTTCGACAAAATTATGGTAATAATGTCATTATTTTAACTAATAAGATGGGTGAATCTATATTCTACCGTTATAACATCATCTAAGATCCCCTTACATGCTTATAATAAATTTTTCAAAATAATTTTTTTATTTTATAATTATGTGACTTTAAATGATTTCAAAAAAATAAATATATATTCCTCTCAAATAGTTTTGATTTCATCAATGTCAACATCCTATCATGGATTTTATACTTGTTTGATGATAATTAATTATAAAACAAATCTTTAATATTGTGTGGACAATTTTGTGATATGTTTGACTGTGGTTTTATTATTTCATACCATTCATGGTTTATGGATAAATTATTGACACTTTTTATACTAGTTTTAATATGAATATTTATGTTATGTTTAAACCTTTTCATATGAGGAATGAATTAGACTTAGTAAGTGATGGGTGGAGCCTGCTATAGCTACTCGATGCATCAGTAGGTCTCATGAGACAAAATAGTTTCATGGCACAAGGCCTTATCAAAATCTAATTTGTAGTCTTGCACAATGCCCTGACTAAGTGGTTATGAAGTCTGACATTATACATTCTATCATTATGAATGTGTCTATTTGATATTTCATGTGATTATTTGACTAGAAGAATATCCATGTGAATAAGTAAATGTAATTATTTTGAATTATATTTTCAATATTATGATGAAGTTTAAGTATAAAAGGATTTTTTATTCTTATACATTTCCTTAAATATTTATTTATGAAAGTTTCTGCTATATGATATCCTTACTGAGCATCTGAGCTCACCCCTTTCTATGTTTTATTTTTTCCAGAATGTGAAGAAGTATATTGTGACTGAACTACAGTTATAGTATTAGGGATATGAATATGGTTAATGAAGACAATGTTGTTGTTGTTTTCATTTTATAATTTTATGTAAAATTTATGAATGTATCTAGTACTTCAAAGGCTACTAAAATGATTGTTATTTTGGGACAAGATGCCTTGTATCATGACAATGTTATGTGAACTGAATCTGGGTAACTGGCATCAGGGAATTATAGTTAGTATCATAGGGAGGTTTAATAAAAACCTTGGAAACTAGATTTAGAAAAACTCTGATTAGAGAACGTTACCCTATGAAAGACATTGAGGATTAGTATAGAATAAAGTCATAGAATTTTGTTAATGTAGAGATTTTGTGAGTTTTTTATGAAATACATCCATGTCTAGATATGAATAGGTTCATGTGGCTCTTGAACAGATGTACCTAGGGGTAAAACCCAATAACACAGATTTGAGCTAGACTTTAACGGGAACTAGTGAATGACAACAGGCCTTACTTCACTTTTTGTTACGACACTCCCAGGGGATATGCTTAGGATAATTTTCAATTTATTTAAAAATCATTATGAAGGATTTATTATTTTATACTTCCTCAAAGAAAACATTTTAATGATTATGGATTATATCCATAAACTGTTCAATTTATGTTATGGGTTTTACAAATTTGGGATTACGTATTGTGATTCATAAATTAATCTTGTGTATGCCATTGTTTAAAAATGGTTCCTAGAGGAAGGAATGGAAATTGTATCAATGCACGTAATCCATGTAGGGATTTTCCTCATATTCAAGATAATTACAGTGGAGCTAGTGATGCAACTGGTGTTGATCAGCTTATCCCCATACTGGGATAACTCTCTCAGGTTATAAATAATAACATTACCTATATAGAGCACCCTGATCCACAGTGAGGGGGATCAATGTTATACCTCTTCATGTGGAATCAAACACCGAAATTCAATTGGTCTAGAAATCCATTTTTATTTGAGAAATGCATAAGTTCCATAGAGAATATATTTTATGATTTCGGGATTAGTAAAAGGGAAAATGTTCTCATGGCAGTTTATCACCTCATATGAGATACAGATCAATGGTGGTCATTGATTCAAAACACAAAGGTGGATTAATAAGTACCAAGTAAGGAATGGAGGGAGTTTAAAAATATTTTCATAGAATAGTACATTCCTTTTGACCATAAGGTGGATATGGAAAAGAAAATTTCTGACTATGAGGAAAAAGGAGGATGATAATGTCGCAAAGTATGAGGATAACTTTATAAGGTTAGGAAGACATGCATAAAATTATATATATAACCCATGGAGTAAGATTTATCAATTCTTTGATGTGTTAAATCCATTTCTTCATTGAGAATTAGTCTCACAATCCTTCTTATCATACAAAGATATTGTCTTATGTGCTATCAAGATAGAAAAAGAATTCTCTAAGTCTTATAACTTTAAAGAAAAGTAAGAGAACAAGAGATCTATTGATCACTCATGAAACGGAAATAATGGGATGAAGGGAAACGCTGAATATCTATCCTTTAGTAAATGTGGGAAGAAACATTCTTCCACATTCCTGAAGGGAATGGGAGTCTATTACAAGTGTAGTGAAAAAGGCCACCAAGCTCGTGATTGCAAATGAAATAAAAAGGTCGTCAATTTTGAATGCTACAATTGTAGTGAAAAGGGGAATTATGAAAATGAATGTCTTATGTTTCAGGGAAACATCCCTTAGTAAATGAAAAGGGATCAAGGCTAAGATTATGTGATCACTAATTCTATGGTTGAAGCTCCAAATGAGATGGTGGATGGTAATTTAATGGTTTCCTCAAGTTTAGCCAATGCTTTTTTTGATTCGGGATCATCGTATTGTTTCATATATTCCTAGTTTGCTATGAAAATTAGATATTACCAATTGGATTTAACAAGGGAGTTTTCAGTCAAAACTCCTTTGGGAAGTATCATTGTAGTAAAGTTTTGTGAATCAGTTCCCATTAAGGCATATAAACGTTATTTATCTTCTTATATGATCATCATACCAATGATTGAATTTGATATAACCCTTGGTATGGATTGGATTTTGGACCATGATGTGAAAATTTATTGTAAGAATAAGGAGGTTACAGTTTTTGATGATGATGATATAGAATACCTTATCTTTAGAGCAGAAATTTCACCACCGGATTCTTATCTAGATCCACCCCCGATAGCAGAACTAAATTGAATTTTTGGGGAGTAAGTGAATGAAATATCTGTGGGTGAGGAATGGAGTATTTGAATATAGGACGTACCTATTTTGAAATAATATGCTGATGTGTTTCCAAAGGATTTACTTGTACAGCCTCTAGAATGAGAAATTGAGTTTTCCATGGATTTAATTCCTAGTTCATGGCCCATATCGAATACCCCTTATAGAATGACCACTGTGGAATTAGTGGAACTAAAGAAACAACTATAGGAATTGAGTAACAAGGTATTTATTCATCCCAGTGTTTCTCCATGGGGAGAACATATTATTTTTGTTAAAAATAAATATAGATCTATGAGGTTGTGCGTTGATTATAGGGAGAACAATTCTATAACAATAATGAACAAGTATCCCCTACCTCGCATAGATTATTTATTCGACCAGCTTCATGGAGCTAAATATTTTTTAATGAATGAACTTCGATCTGGATATCATTAGTTGTGTGTGAATAAGGAAGACATTAAAAGATAGCATTTCAAACCAGGTACGAGCATTATGAGTTTACAGTAATTCCTTTTGGGATGACTAATGCACCCTCTGTTTTCATGGATCTAATGAACATATTTTTCATGGAATATCATGATGAATTTATAGTGGCATTTATTGATGATATAATGGTATAATCCAATATCTATAAAGATAATGAAAATCACTTGTGCATTATCTTGCATACTCTTAGACGAAATGAATTATTTGGGATGTTTAGGAAGTTTGAATTCTGGCATCATGTGATTTATTTTCTTGGCCATATTGTCTCTAAGGATGGAATATTTCTAGACCCTTCTAAGACAAATGCAATCCATGAATGGACAGCACTGAAAAATATAACATAGGTATGCAGTTTTATTGGTTTAGTAGGTTGTTATCAACGTTTCATCTAGAATTTTTCTTTATTGGCTAACCCATTAACCAAGCTCACACGTAAAGGGGTTCAATTTGTTTCGGAAAAGGTGTGTGAAATTTTTTTGAAGAAATGAAGAGAATATTAGTCAATTATCCTATCTTGAGACTACCATAGGGGAATGATGGGTTTGTTATTTATTGTGATGCTAAAAAGAAAGGGATTGGTTGTTTCCTTATGGAGAATGATAGGGTTATTGCCTATACATCATGACAACTAAAAATTCATGAGAAAAAATATCCCACTCATGATCTTGAGTTAACAGCTGTAATATTTTCATTGAAGTTTTTTAAACACTATCGCTATGGTGAAAAATGTGAGATTTATAATGATCACAAGATTTTGAAGTACAATTTCTCACATAAAGAACACAACATGAGGAAAAAAAATGGATTGAACTACACAAAGACTATGATTTCACTATACAGTACAACCTGGGGAAGGAAAATAATTTGGCAGATGATTTGAGTAGAAAGGATCATGGTCTTTTGAACAAGATGAGAGTTGAAAGTGATCTTATTTTTATTAATTTATTGAAGATGGATATGGAAATAACCAAGGAAGTGAAACATCAATACTTTTTCAAATGGTTTCCAAACCAACATTACTAGGAAGGAAAAAGAGTTCTCAGACTGATGATGTGGAGTTTCAAAAGAAGATTAAACCTGTGAATGATGGGAGAATGAGTGACTACATATATGAAGATAGAATTTTGAAATATGGGAAGGGACATTGTGTACCTAATATACTTGATCTAAAAATATAATTTCTGGATGATGCTCGAAGATCTAATTTCTCTGTACACCCTGGTAGCACAAAGATGTTTAGAGATTTGAAGAAACATTTTTGGTGGGAAAGCATGAAGAGGGGGATTGCTGAATATGTGTCAAGATTTATGGTTTGTCAACAAGTAAATGATGGAAGACAAAATCCTAGAGGATTCATGCAACCCCTTCCCATACATGAGTGGAAATGGGAAGATATTATGATGGAAATTTTCATGGGGCTACCAAAGAATCCTAGAATAAACGATGCAATATGGGTCATTGTTGATCATCTTACCAACTCAGCACATTTTCTTGCAATAAGTGATGATTTACCACTTGAACATCTGCCAGGATAATACATTAATGATGTTTTAAGACTTCATGGTGTACCCCTATCAATTGTTTCTAATCATGAAAACCTTTTTACATCCCGATTCTGGAAAAGTCTTCAGAAAGCCCTGGATACTGAACTTTGTTTGAGAACTGCCTACCACCATCAAACTGATGGAAAATCAGAATAGACTATTCAAACATTAGAATACATGTTGATATCTTTCTCACTTGACTTTAAAGTTATATGGGATCAATATTTACCATTGATAGAATTTTTCTATAATAATAGCTTTCATTCAAGTATTCAGATGGCACCATATGAAGCGTTATACGGAAATAGTGTCACACACCAACATGTTGGGATGATGTTGGTGAAGGAAAACTCGTAGGACTAGAACTTATTAAGGAATCGATGGAAAGGTGAACGTTATCCAAACCAACATCAAAGCAACTCAAAGTAGGCAGAAGTGCTATTCCAATAACAAAAAAAAGAATTGGTAATTTCGGGTTGGAGATTATGTTTTTCTAAAGGTATCTCCATGGAAGAGAGTAATATGATTCAGTAATAAGGGTAAATTGAGTCCCATGTACATTTGACCTTTATAAATTCTAGAACAAATTGGGTTTTTATCTTACCATTTGAAAATGCCGCCAAGTCTCTCCAAAGTTCATGATGTGTTCCACATATCAATGTTGAGAAAATACATGTCTGGCCCAATGCATGTACTCACCTATGAAGAAATAGAATAAGAACATGACCAATCATATTGTGAAGTGCCTATCATAATTTTTTATACTAGAGAACAAGTGTTGAGAAACTGGATGACTCATCAGGTGAAAGATCTATGGAGAAACCATAATATGGAAGTGGCAAAGTGGGGACCTGAGTAATTTTTGATGAAGAACAAGCCGAATCTTTTTATGCAGTAATATTCAGGAAAATTTGAGGAAGAAATTATTTAAAAGAGGGGAGAATGTAACATCCCAAGCTTCCATGGTACGTTTCCCATTGAATAATGCAATAGCTTGTGTTGTACGCAACTTCGAGTTCCTACACACCACAACCAATCAAACTAGATGTTATGAATAGTAATTCCCACTTATAGAAATTTTATAAATTATATTTTTCAAAATGGACTCCATTTTTGAATTTGAAATATCAAAATTAGCTTAGGGTGAATTTTTGATATTTTATGAAAACATTTTATTTTTTATGAATAGTGAAAAACTCTATGTTATTGTTTAATACCGACTTTTTTATTTAAAAAATTATTTATTTTATTTAAATTTATTTTATGTCAAAATAGATAAATATTACCTATATAATTTCAATTTAATCCATTTGAGTCATTTTATAATATATTTATATATGTAAAAATTTTATTGATCTTTTTACCGTCTTTTACCCACCTCCTAGGAGCATTTGAAAATTTCCATAAAACATAATTTTACTACTTCTGTAAATGAATTTCGAAAATCCAAAAGACACAGTTGATATCGGTAAGTAAAATTTGGTTCAATAATATAAAAATATGTTTTGGGTAATAGTAACTTTTTATTATTATTTACCACAGTTAAAAGTAAATAGGGTAATTAAAGGTAAAAATTATATTATTTTTAGCCTAAAAAAGTCCTAATTCTATTGTATAGGTTTATTTCGACCAAAAACGACATTATAAATAAAATATGATCCTTTAGTTCCACTTGGATTAGATTATGACATTTGTTATTATTTTATTTAAAGAAGAGTTAAAAGTGTTGAATTCAATGTTTAATAACTAAAAAAATTTAATATTGGGTTAAAAATAAGATAAATTCGACTATAAATATTAATTATAAATATAAAAAGATATCATACCAAATGGAATTTTATTTATAATTTTTAAACAATATATAATTTAATTTATTTGTGAAACCATGATGGTGCAGTAATTGCCTTATTAATAAAATATTCAAATAAATAATATTATCAACACCCAATTAAATGTAAATTGAGATATTTGATGAATTAAAACACTTATATAGGTTAATATGACATTTTAGGGTTGATTATATTAATTTATTTTGGAGTAATAAAGTTTCTATGACTAACAAAAATCAATTACTTAATAGTGTCAAAATTGACATAAATGAGGTTTTAAAACCAATATCCTATTATAAATTGATATATTATTCCTAAAAATATAAGGATCTTAAAAAATACTTATATAATTTTATATATGAAAATAATTAACCCCTTGTTGTTCTTTTAGATGTTTATAGTATGTTTATTAACTATATAATAAAAAATACAAAGGGACAGGGTAAAGGTCAAACTATTTAACTAAGAGTTAAATCTAAAATATAAGGTTAATATGGTGACATAAACCTATCTAAAACCTATTGGATGAGTGTTTTTAGACCCATACACACCTTATCCTCGAAATAAATCATTTTGGAGCCATTAAAAACCAAAAATTATTTTATTATAAAATAATATTTCAATCTTTACTTAAGGTGCCCCCACCCCTCTTATAAAAGGGAACTTCCCCTTCTGTCAAATTCACACCTTCAATTCCATTTTTCTAAGCCAAACCCTGCCCAAATATCTTCTCAACTATAATCCCTTCATCATAGAGTCAGTACATTGGTCATAAAGCCAACAGAAAGATCTCTTTTGATGAAATCAAAAGGAAGAACCCGAAGAAGAGGTAAATATTTCATCACCTCTTTCACGTTATTTTATTCTTCTACTTCCTCTTTATTTGTTATTTAAATTCTAAAAAAATAACTCAGGTATCTTCTACATAATTTGACATTATTATAAAAATGGTACAACCATATTCATTATTCTACCTATCATATGATGACAAAGTCATCATACGTGTGTACGTACGGTTCACTGTCTCCATGTCATGGTGAAGTTTGTTATTCAAACACTTCATTATTTGGATGGGTATAATAATTATTATATATTATGTAAATAATCAATATAACATGTTAATGATTATTTATATATGATATACCATCTAATTACTTATGATTTCACCATAAATATAATGATGTTGTCACTCATGCGTATGTACGGATTATCGTCTCTACGAACGCGATGAGATTCATTTCCCCGTCATAACCATTCAAGAATAATTTTCATTTTATGATTAGAAATAATTTTTAAGAACTTTATATCATTCTGGATATGAATAAAATACATCCTATCCATAAAAAACACGGCTTATATAATAAAACATATAAATTAAAATGAATTAGTTAACACCCGAAACGACGATAATTATAAAATATTATAAAAAAATCAATATTAAAATATAATATATGATATCATATTTATGTATATGGTACATTTATAATTTAATAGAAATGATTTAACTATTATAAAGGAGTCAAATTTACCCTCAACCAAGGCGAATACAAGGTATGGGTTAATTTCATAACCTTCTTACTTATTCGAGGTTGTTTTAATGTAAGTAATCTACTAAGACTTATTTATCATCCACACCCATTTTTCTTAAAAATGTATTTCAAAACATTTTAACTATTTCATATAATATTGTTTAATATAATTTATACCATTACTTGACCTTATATGTTTTTAAAGTAATCTTTCCGTCATTTTCCACACAAGGTACTTTATGACCTTTTTGTCAAAATTAAGGTAAGAATGTATTTTTTAACTAATACGGGGGGTGCGGCTATATTCTTCTGTTATAACATCTTCTAAGCACCCTTTACAATATTATAAGAATATTTTCAAAATAAATGTTTCTTTTATAATTATGTGACTTTAAATGATTTCACAATAAGAAAGAGATATTCCTCTCAAATAGTTTTGATTTCATCTATGTCAACATCCTTTGATGGATTTTATACTTTTTTGAAGTTGATTAATTATGATACAAATCATCCATATTTTATTGAAGGCTTTTTGATATGTTTGACTATGGATGTGTTATTTCATACCATTCATGGTTTATGGATAAATTATTGACATTTCTTATACTAGTTTTAATACAAATGTTTATGTTATGTTTAAACCATTTCATATGAGGAATGAATTAGACACTGTACAAGACTGGTGGAGCCTGCTATAGCTCCTCGATGCATTGGTAGGTCTCATGAGGAAAACTAGTGTCTTGGCACAAGGATTTTAAAAATTCCTATATGTTGTCTTGGCACAAGGCCTTGACTTTGTGGTTATGAAGTCTTTCATTATGCATTCTGTCATTATTAAAGTGTCTATTTGATATTTCATGTTATTATTCGACTTGTATAATATCCATTTGAGTAATTAAATGGAATTATTTTGATTTATATTTCCCATATTATGATAACGTTTAAGTTTAAAAGGCTTTTGATATAGTATTATACATTGTATTAAATTTTTATTTATGTATGTTTATGCTATATGTTATCCTTACTAAGCATCTGAGCTCACCCCTTTCAATGTTTTATTTTTCCTAGGATGCAAAGAAGTATATTATGACTGACCTGTAGCTATAGTATAGGGGATATGACTATGGTTAATGATGATAATGTTTCTTTTTTTCTTAATTTTATAATGTAATGTAAATGTTTTGAATGTATCTAGTACTTCCAAGGCTACTAAACTGATCAGTATTTCGGGATATGATTCATTGTATCTTTCCAATGTTATTTAATAATGCACCGACTCTAGGTAACTGGGGTCGGGGCATTACAATATCATATATATTCAGTATATAATTAATATTATAAATCTATTAAATACAAAAATATTAATCAAAACACACCATTCATGGATCCAGTAGGTTGTACATACAAATAAACATTTTTTGTGTTATATTTTCATATTGAAAGAAAGAATGTAAATGATATATATATATATATATATATGTACAAATAATATCATTCAATTATAATTATAATTTCATATATATCATATACATTTACTAAACTCATCCTTAATAAATATCAGTTAAATTATGAATGAATCACATCACTTAGAGAAGGTGGTAGTCCACACTTCCCCAAATGGGGTTTTCACATTTAAAAAAATGTAATTCATAAAGGTATGATTTATATAATAACTATATATGTATAAATAAATCATATAGATCTTATATATCTTATAAAAATAGTGTTTGCATCATAAATGCCAACAATGAGAGGTGGTAATTGAAAAGAGAATAACATTATATTGTAAGGTAGTAGTTCAACTTACACAAAAATGATAATTTTATTACTCATTAGATGGAAGCAAGTGTAACTGAAAGTATAAACCCATTAATAAAAACATCTCATTAAATTGAGTATACTGAGGTTTTCACTGGCCAAATCGGGTCTCCATCAAAACAAGACCTGACCTGGCCCTTGGAAAGGCCCGAAGGGCATTCCCAATACTTGTGGGCTGGAAAAAGTGCCCAGGGATCATAAAATAAAATTTGGGAATGATTTACTCGATTTTACAAACATAAAACAACAAGTGAATCCCATAAACAAAATATGTATTTTTCAAACCAAATCATATTTTACAAAATTTGAGATTTTAATTACACAATTTAAGAAAATGTCTAAAGACTATTACAAAGGGATCAAAACCAAAAATGAAATCCCAAGAACCTCATAATGGTAAGTGGAACCTCCCTCAAGACATATCTACAACACCGCACTAAGATGGACCACTAGAAACCAATACCATTGGCAATAAAATATTTACCCAAACCTGTGACAAAATAACGAAGTCTACTAACACCGAAGGTATAAGTAGGGTTTTATCCAAATCTCAGTCATATTCCACCACAAAATATTCCATGTGATAGTTATTATAAGACAAAAGTTGTAATGGCTGAGACCCTCAAGATCCACCTCTTTGCCAAAATTCTGGATCCTAAGGGTGGCATCTCGTAGGTAGGGTGTCATTTTGTTGTGCGACCAACCGGCGGGACACGATCGGTGCGACCAAACAGTGCGACCGATTGGTGTGCCACCGATCGGTGTGTCGTCAATCGGTGTGTTGCCAATCGGTGTGACTGATCGGTGTGTCCCCGATTGGTGAGGCACGATCGGTGTCACACAGCCTTGTCGAGTTTTTCTTCTACAGTTTTTCCCATAATGCTAATTTTAAACATTTTTTTGGGAAGTGGTTCAAGGTCATTTTAATCCCTATAATCAATGTTTCAATTCCTAAGAGTGGGGAGACCCTCAACGGACCCTACAGTGTGTCCGCGTAATGTTCCCCATTTTTTATATAAAATCCTTTAAAATCACACATGTTACCCCCCATTTCTCGGTGAGTATTATTAAATAAAAATTAATTCAGTCATGTGTAACCACTCAACCGCGTGGTGAAACCACGATATAACATTAAAGTCATTCAAATTTTCATATCCCATAACAACCAGATCTCATCCTTATATCGCATGGGAATTCCTTCTTTTTCTTTATCTTGGATAGTCTCCATTTATTCCTTGTGAGTTTCGAGTTCCCCTTCCTGAGGAAAGTGGTGCACCTGTGCCGGAGCCTTTCTGCTCATCCTTGGAGTCCGTGATGTTCCTCCCCTGCAGGTCATGCATCCCCAGTTCTTGGCGTGTGTAGAAGAACTTTGATCCTTGATCAACCAACCAGGGGTTTTCCTTTGTGTCTTCTTAGTGTGTATCATGCGTGGTGGGTATGCTACTATTTCTATGGGAATCGATGAAACCAAAACGTAACAAAGTTGATAAACAGACTAATAAAGATTTATGGGGTGTGTTTGAAAATTAGATTGTACTCTTTTATAATTTCTATATGTTGTGAACTATATAGGCTTATGCTCCCTGAAAATCAAGGTTGTTGATGTTCTTTCCTTGCACACTAATCAACCCTTTTCTTCTGGGATGATTGAATGACTGTAACATGGAAATTTGTTAATCACGTAAACTCGGTGAATTTAATGGATGCTAGTAAACATCAATCATTGTGTGGTCACCCCGTTTAAACAACAAAAATAAGAACCTAATGAATGATGTGATTGAATCTGGAAGTTTTTCTACCCTGTTTGTTAGTGGGTGTGTTTTCCTGTTAGATGCATATGAGGCGATGTGGATGAAGATGGGATCCTCTATTATGGAATGTTTATAGGTTGTGAATCCGATCCTATGTGGGGATGTATCTCGAGGCTTGTATTGGTTCCAGTACATTGAGGGATCTCACAGATCCCTTTGTGGTTGTGACTTTACTAGAGAACTGGGTCTTTATGCTTAAATTGTTGTTTGGTTGTTCTCTTTCTCTCGATTGTGGTTATGCCAATTAGCTGCCCAGTAGTGCAGCATTTACTTAAATGGGATCACATTAAAATGAATTCAAGAATGGTTTAAATGGGGGTTGGTTTTGGGAATGATTTGTGACTTGGTCATGAGTGTTGTGGCTTTTTTTAATGTATAGCAACGAGAGTGTTTGTGCTAAGGTTGGTTTGGAATCCCTATTTTGGGATGAGTTCTTGTTACCTATACATATATCAGTATTTTTAATGTGTTTTATTCGTGCCCCACCCAAGTTGAGCACTTAGTGTCGAACACCCCCATTTCATGGGGGAGGGTTTTTTACCAACACTCATATGAGTGGCTGGTTATTAGCTTCTTTTCTGCTCACTTTCCCGAATAGCCCAAGACTCTTCGGGCAGGCTGTGATGGCCTGAAGTCCATTACATCCTAAGATTCTTTAGGCAGGGTAGTTGTGGGGGTAGGCCTAGGTGTGTGCTGGAAGGTTGTTTCCCAAGAGTCTTTGGGACGATACCTATGTATCTTTGGGCATGGCAATAGTTGTTCTAGCCCAGGTGTTTGAGGGTATAGTTGCGCATGGTGGTTGTGGCCCAAGTGTTTGCGGGCGGGATGCGTGGTTGTGGCCTAGGTTTGTGTGGGCGGGGTGTGGTAGTGGGACTGCAGTGAGAATGTCGGGAGAGGTTTGATGCATATGATGTCTTCAATAACTAGTGGGAATGTGGCGCGGGGTACCCAAATATCGATGTGCTATTACTATACATTACTTGACTTTTGTTATTTAGGGAGTCTTCCTTGGAGAGTCTTGGGTCGATTGTTTTTTTCCTTGCTAGTTTCTTTGGTTAACTCTTTTCTCACAGGTCATTAGAATGCCTCCCCACTTGGCCACGAGATTCTTTTGTTTTCCCTACTGATTATATTTGTATTGTCACCCTATGTATATAAAACTACTTTCAGGTTCCCATGAAGACTTCAGGGACCGTGCAGGGCCATACTAGCTCGGACGTTGGGATAATTGTTTTTGTTGTTTTCATTCATTGGTACTTTACCTTTTTAGTCTCTTTGGGATTTGTGGCATTTACCATTGTATCATGCATATGGGAATGGTTTTATTTGTCTTACTTTTACCCCTAGTTTTGGTGTTGTTGGGATTTACTATCTTATCTCCCGATCCTATTAAAGAAAAAGGGTAATACCTTCAATCTTGTGTGTGATTATATACCCTTGGTGCTAGTCGCCACTCCGAGTCCTATTGAAGGAGAGTCTCAGGGGTCATTATCTCTCCTTCAACTTGATGAAGGAAGGGTTTGGAAATCTGTTGTCCCTTCTCTCATCTGGGTGAAGGCGGGTTGTGACAGAATGGTATTAGAGGGTGAGGTTGAGAGATAAGATGGAGTCCGAAGTTAGGCACAACTAGGATTTCATGGGGTGGTAGGGAAACCGTGTTGGACAATCTTGGTGCATGAAATAGTCTAGGGAAGACTAGCTAGGACACAATATTTTAGGTCCCCCCATGGACCGATGCAAGGACTCTGGGCCTACCGAACGACCAAGTAAGGCTACACTGATTGTAGGGTACAGACTCTAGGGAAGGTATAGTCATAATAATTACTTGTGTTCATGTGTTTCATGGGTAATTGGGGATTTAAAATGAATAAAATGTCTAAGAAAATTTAAGAACAATATTCTATACATCTTGGGCTTAGGCATTCCATATTTACCTTGCAGCTATGGAACCTAGGGGACAACCACGAGTAGTGTGGGAGATCGTGGCCTAGAAGTTTGACTTGGCCGATCGGCAGAGGACTGACCAAGAAGTGGAGGATGATCAGTGGCAGAGGACACTTCGTGCCTTTCAGCGATATACCCTTGGGAAGTATGAGGCCATAAATTCATACAAGGAGACAGAAAGCTTGCTAGAGGAGCTGGTGATAGATTTTGTCTTGGTCCAGGCTTCGATGGAGTACTGGGTTCCTCAGGCTATAATAAAATGTATGGAGTAGTGTTTCAGTAGTGGAAGCTATACCTTTGGGAGAAGAGGGAGGCTGAGGTGATGTGGTCTGACTTCGAGAAGGCGTTTCGGGTGGAATTCCCCTCTTCCATGATGAAGGCTTAGAAGAGGCAGGAACTACTCTCCCTCCAGCAGAGAATTATGTCACTAAGTGAATTGGGGATCATGTTCAAGGATCTCCTTCACATTTCTCCCAACCTCTTTCAGGATGAGGAGTCTCAGACAAGAAGTTTGGAGGAGGCACTTTGACATTATCTCCAGTATGATGTTACTTCTTTCACCCTACCGACATACTTGGTGGTCTAGAAAAAGTATGAAGTGTTGGGAAGGATGCACATACTGGGAGGTGTATCACTAGAGGTAATCCAGTAGGGCTCTTCACAGGGGTAGGCCGTCAGCATCATTCCTCCACCATCATGACCATATAGGTTTTGACCAGTACAAAGCAGGCCTCAGCAGTTCCATTTGTGATCTCTCAGCCCTCTCCCTTTTCATTCAGGCCCAAGGCCAATATGCTTCATCTATAGAAGCCATGGGAACCTTCAGAATCAATTACCAAATAGAGTGCAGTACGACGAGGGTGGGTAGGTTCAACGCCCACCTCAGCAGCAGCAGTTTCCAGCTAGGCCCTTTCAGTAGTAGATGCAGGGGCATAAAGCTGCCGCTCCCCCGAGGTAAGGCGTTGAAGGTGGTGGCCGACCTCAAGGCACTCATCAGGGACCTCGACCAAGGCACGGTCCGGGAGGCAGCCGACAGTCAATGGGCAGGGGAGCTGGGCGTGGGCAGTTGCACGATGCAAAGGCAGTGGTTCCAGTAGAGCCAGAAGTCGTTCAAGGTACGATCACCTTGTTTAGTTTCCTTGTCCCTGCCTTGTTTGATACAAGAGATTCACACTCCTTTGTTGCACCCAGTCTGGCCCGTGATCTGGGTTTAGATGCAGATTGACATCTTGTGCCCCTTATGCTGAGCACACTATTCGGGGGATAGAACAACTTGTTTTATGTTTTCTGAGTGTGTAGACTGATGATTGGGCCACATCAATCTATTAGGGATCTTATACTATTGCAGATACATCCATAATATTTCATCATACGCATTGACTGGCAGTTCACTGTATGTTCCGTCATTGACTGCTTCCAAGGAAGGGTCATGATTTCAGATTTGGGCAGCCGACGTGTAACTTTCATCGGCAAGCGGGGTGTCCAGAAACGCAGTAGGTGAGAGGAGGCCCTCTTTTCCTTGTTAGATGAGCTATCCGTGGAATCGGTGGATGCATAAATGGTGGAAATTTCAGGGGGCATTAGTGAGATTATGGATGTCTTCCCAGAAGAGGTGGAAACTTTACCCCCTCGACGTGATGTTGAGTTCGGGATAGAATGGAAACCTGGTGCCCGTACGATTTCAATGGGACCTGTAGAGACCCGAAGCTTAACTTACATGGAAATTACATTACTTTTCGGAATACTTAGTACATAACAAAAACACACACACAAGGACTGTAATAGTTTAGTGTCTTTGGAAACTTGGAATATAATCTTCTAATCGTGGTGAAAGATCTTCAACATCTCCCATAAAGATCTTCCTTTTTTTCTACATAAAACCTTTCTTTATAGCCTGGGGAGAAGAAAACATAAAAGGATGAGCTCTAATTCTCAGTAAGGGTAAACAAAAAATATCAATCCCATCATATTCATAAGAACATACCATTTTGGAAATCATAACCAGAAAAAAAGATCATAATATCATAACATGGAATAAATCATAGTAGTGAAATGTAATCCCAATAATCATAACATAAAACATGAAACTTTGTTTCATACACACATAATCATAAGGAATCATTTCTTATTAGTCAAGAATCATTTCCAATACTATCTTAGTGGACAAAGTCCCATTCTGAACTGAGTTCACTCCTCGTTTCAGTCCTGTTTCCCTGAATCGGTTTAACCTGTCGTTCCATCCATGTCTATCTCATGAGATATAAAATATTTACCCAATGCATTGGAGGGAGATATTGGTCCCACCCATCTCATAATGATACCATTCTTATGTGTGCCACAAAATCAGAAAACCATACATCATAGCATAACCCATGTAATGAAAATGGGAATCGTAAACATCGTGACATCATAAAACAATTCATATAAGATAATGGAATTCATAAAAATATAATTCCATCATAACATAATCAAATCAATGTAATAATAAGGATAAAAACAGAACCCTTTATTATCTTAGATGGAAAATAATTGTGATAAAACACTTGAACTCCATTCTTGAGGAAAATATCCTTTCTGCTTCAAAAACACTTTTTCTTTCTTAACGTGTCGTAAAATTATAAACTAAAAGAAGTTGATTAAAAATAAACATGAAATCTTGTAAAAGAAGATTCTTGGAAATAATGTTTTAAAAATCCATTCTTGTTGTATAAGTTAAACAAACATTCTTCGTACTTTTGTCGAAAAAGTAAAAAAGTACCTCGTACGAAAAACGAAAAAAGATTCCTTTTATATCTTTTACTAGAAACTCACCGAAGGGTAAAATTGGATTTAAACAATTGTAGGTGGATGGAAACAATATTACATATTTAGGAATCATGGATGTGAATGATAATATACACCCCAGTAAATACCAAAGTATAAGCAATCTAGGATAAAAATGAGATTGTGATATTTCCATTACCTTAGGTCCGATTTGCTTTGAAAGTGTCCAAAACTCCTGTATAATGATTTAAATAATGTTATTGACTTATTAAAGAATCATACTTATTGTTATTATATCTCATATGGTCATAAAATTACCTTCTTATTAGTAATATTTCATTACTACTTGTTATTCAGGTGTTTATTACTTTTTGTTCTTATGTGTGTTTTGTCGAATAAATTCTTATTATTATCTTTATGTTATAGATACCTCATTTACAGAATGTTATAAGTGTAATAAATATCATATTCATTCATTCAATTCATTTATATAATCATTATGCAATTAAGATCATGTAGAATGAGTCGCATCACATCGTGGAGACGGTATTCCGTACATACGCACGAGTGGTGATTTCGTTCCTATGATCGTGGAATTGTATTGGAGTGTATGTATACTATTTCAGAATCAATATCACTTTATAATAGTAATATATAGTCATTATTTACACCATTATACCCATCCCAGTAAGGTGGTGGTGGAAAATAGATTTCACCACGGCGTGGAGACGGTATTCCGTACGTATGCACACGCGGTGATTTCGTTTTCCGTAAGATGGATATATGGTGAAATAGGGTTGTTTCACACTTATAATAACATATCAGTATATGAGTGATACTTATGTTATTACTTCATAATTAAACAACAGAATAAGAAGAAGTGGAAGAAGAAATAAAGTTGAAAGAATCAGTAACGGACATTACCTCTTCTTTGAAGCGCCTCTTTGAGATCTCCTTTTAGGTCACTAAAATTGGTCTTTGAGGAAGACCAGGACCTCTAGGATGCTTCTAGGGAAGTGGAGAAGAGTATTTTTCAGGGTTTGGCTGAGCATGAAGGCTCAATGTGGTGTGAGGATGAGAGGGAGGGGGTGCCCTTTTATAATGGAGGAGAGGGGCACCTTTGGAATAACTACAAATATTATTTTATTAAAAAGTCAAATTCGGTTTAAAATAGCTCCAAATTGATTTATTTAGAAGCTAAGGTGGTTATGGGTCGAAATAATCTCATCCAATAGAATTCAGAAAAGTTTAGGTTCCTATTTTAACCTTATTATTTAGATTTAACATTAAGTTAAATAATTTTATTTTACCGTGTCTTCTTGTGTTCTTACACTATAAGGTTAATAAACTTACTATAACAAGCCAAAAAAACCCCAAGTTGTTTATTATTAATATATATAACCTTATATAATTCATTTTTCTGAACCTTATATTTTTAGGAGTAAAATAACAATTAACAATATAATATTTGTTTTAAAAACTATTTTATGTCAATTTTGACACTATTTAGTAATTGATTTTTTTGGAACTCATAACAGAATTATTAGTTCGAAAAAAGTTAATTAAATCAATACTAACATGTCCTATTAACATATAAAATTATTGTAATTGATAAATAGTCT
Source organism: Viscum album (assembly GCA_963277665.1). NCBI lineage: Eukaryota > Viridiplantae > Streptophyta > Magnoliopsida > Santalales > Viscaceae > Viscum > Viscum album. The sequence goes on from OY728127.1 coordinate 927,618,859, forward strand.
CAAATTATATTTATTTGGGTATTTAAAACATCAATTATGTCAATATTTCATTAATAAGATAATTACTGCATCATATTTGTGTCATATATAAATTAAATTATATAACGTCTAAAAATTACAAAGAAAATATAATTATGTAGGAAATATTTTTATCTTTCTAATTAATATTTATAGTAGAATTTATCTTATGTATAACCCTATATTATAAATGATATACTTATTAAACTTTGATTTTAACTATTTTAACCCTTCTTTAAATAAATTAACAATAAATGTCCTAATCTAATCCAAGTGGGCCTAAATTGTCATATTTTTTTCCTAAGGTTGTTTTTGGTCGAATTACATTTTTCAAATATAATTAGTACATGTGTTAGGGTAATAATAATATCATTTTACCCTTAATTACCATATTTACTTTTAACCGTGGTAAATAAAAGTAAAAAGTTTCTGTTCATCAAAAATTATTTTCATCTCATTGAACCAGAATTTACTTACTGACATCAACCATGTCTCTCGTATTTTTGTAATTCCACTCACATAAGCGGTAAAATTAAGTTTTATGAAAAAATCATTTTTTTAACTACCACTTAGTGGTTTCACTATTAATCAAAAAAAATGAATGTTTCCAGAAAAATACCAGAAATTAGGCATAAGCTATATTTGATATTATAAACTCAAAAATGATGTCTATTTTACCAAATTTAAAACACATCAGTTGCATTAATTAATTTAAAAATTAATTCCCGTCGTCAAAAAAATAGCGTGTTCTTAAGAGATAATAACTATCAAAAGATTGACACTTGTTTATGTCTGGTTTAAATGTGAAATTGCATCCAATGACCAACATTGTATTAAATTGTTAAAATATATTCTAAATATACTTTAAAACCACTCAAATTAATAATTTATCACTATTAATTATTTCGATTAAAATGGTAGTTTTTAATTTAAAATTTAGTAATTTTCACTATTCATCAGAAAATGAAAGTTATCCAAAATGTACCAAAATTTCACCCTAAGCTAATTTCGATATTCCGAATCCAAAAATGAAGTCCATTTTGAAAAATATAAATTTACAAAATCTTAAAAAGTGGTTATTACTATTCATAACGGCTAGTTTTAATAATATTTTAATTGCATATCGTTGTTTAGTGAAACTCGGTATTGCATACTACACACGCTATCAAGGAAGGTCGTGATTGCGTGTAATGCAAGGCATGTCAAGGATGCATGTTGTGAAAGCTCCTTTTGGTGTAGCGTACAACACAAGACATTAATGAAATTAAAAGAATATTTTTCATAAAATCTCGGGGTGTTACATTCTACCCCCCTTAAAATGAATTTCGCCCTCGAAATTCTTCGGGGTTATAAATGGTTTAATACTCGAAAGTTTGTTTAATAGAAACCCACATCGTAAAAAGGAATACCAAAACATGGCTTTAAAAACTAAAGTATGAAATGTAATGGTTACCCAAATTAACTCATCACTGGGTTTCCACGTAGGAGAACATAGATGAAAATATGGATATGGAAGAAAAATCTAACCATCATGTTCTGATGGAGAGTGGTAGGGAACATGGCTATGGAAAAGCAAGCAATCACAAAACCATAAATTTGTGACGATCTAAGGTACCATCTGATTCATCAGATATAAGAGCACTAGGACAACATTTTTGGTTTTCAAGATCATTTCCCCTAAATTTGATGAAATTGGAATTAGAAGAAATACTTTCGTGATTTTGGTGTAGTCTCACCGTTAGTCGTTCTTTGGAAAATTCCCACATCATCTCTTAAAGAAATAAAGTTGAATTTTTCATTTGTGATGTGTTAGAAGATCATGTGATAGAATGAGGGGTCATTCCATCTGTCTCAAACAAAAGGATAGAAAAGTTATCAAAAAAAATACATAAGTCCATCTATAGTGAGATTAATCATATATGGTTACTAAAATGGACTTATACTTCATATATCATACTGAATAATATAATAAAACTATTTTCTACTAAACAGGGACTTCCTGTAGGCTAGTGGTAGGCGATAAAGGCCAGTCGCACTTCGGTTGTGGGTTTGATTCCCACAGCCTTGTCCGACGCGATGGGCTGTCCCCGGTCCTGCAGGTTGTCCTTTTTCTAAAAATACATTACTATAACATCTCATAAATAATATCAAAAAAAAATTCTATCCTTAAACAATACTAACTTATGTACAACATAATTCATTCAAATCTTTAGGCTTATCTAAAATACTTCGGTCCAAGTTCATAGTATAAAGAAAACGATTACTTGAAATGTCATCAACCAAGCATGCGAATATCATCATTTATCCCCCATATATCTTGTTGGTCACATTCAAATCATGTGAATACCTTAATAATGTATTCTCTTGAAAAATGAATACCCATTGAACCATAGTGAAAACATGAATGCAGTTAAAAGATAACACTTTCCACATACCAAAATCCTAAAAATTCTATATACTCAAACCATGATATCACTTAGTCCTTATATCAATTATGAGCTCATGAATACTATTAAACATTTCATTTTCTTGTTTTCCCTTCATTATGTGCTTATCACATTATTTCCAAAAATAACTCAATTACTTTCCATGGTTACCGATACCATAAAATTATTAAATACCACAATAGACCAAGACATAAATATTCCAATATTCCATGATACTATATACAACATTATTTTGTAATCCCATTACATAAACACTTAATCATTCCACCACATCGTTGTCATATTCAACATCACCAATAGTGATTGCATGTGACATCCCTTTGTCCTTTTCCTTAAGCGGTTGGTCATGTCGATCATCACTAACCCTTGGATTAGGGAATTTATTAACATAATGCCCCATTTCCTTGCACTTGAAGCATTGAAGTGTTGGTGGTGCATTCTCAGCAGTCTTTTCTTTATTCACATCATTAGAAACTCTTTTTCCATTACATAGACACTCAGCTGCTCGATGACCATCTTTTCCACACTTAAAATATTTTCTAGTCCCTTTAAGACAATCTCCACCATGCTTTTTTCCACACTTTGAGCATAAGGAAACATTCATCTTCATTTCACCATTATTCTCAGATTTCTCCTTGAACTCCATCTTTCGTTTCTTGTCAAAACTATGAGATGGATAAGTAACACCAACTTCCATTTCTACCTTGATATCACAACGCACAATATCTTCATAGCTACTGAAGTCTCTTATAGATAATGCCCTTTGAAGATTTGGTTTTAAGCCACTGAAGAATCTATCAACTTTACTTTCAGGTTGGATGATAAATCCAGATGCATACATTGCAAGCCTTGTAAAATTATCTTCGTATATACCAACAGATTCATCATCCGTTTTCTTTAGTTCAAGAAACTCCTTCTCCATATTTGTTCGAAGAATACGAGGGACGTACTTATTGAAAAATAATTTTTTGAACTCGTCCCATTCCATGGACTCAATTTCATCTCTTTGCCTCGTATTCTTGATAATATTCCACCATTGATCAGCTTCACCTTCCAAACGATATACTGCTAAGATGACTTTATCATTTTCAGAACATTGAAGAACTGAAAATATCCTTTCAGTGGTACTGATCCATTGTTCAGCAACAAGTCGATCAGAAGACCCACTGAAAGAAGGTGGAAGTTTCCTCATGAAGGACTCAATAGAATATTGTTCCCTTATCTGCTCATTTGGAAGTCCAGAATGATTCATATCTTGTGTAAGTATAGCAATAATATTTTGCACTCCATCTCCCATAACATTTGTTTTTTCAGGAGGACAATCATTGCATTGTCCATTGCATTGATCAACATGGTTCTTTCGGGTTCCAGACATCGTCTAAAACCCAAAAAGAATAGTGTAAGAGGCAAAAGTCATGATAGGGAAACAACATAATAGAGGGGGAGTACCTTCAATATCTAACATCTTAGGTTTAATTCTAATATCGTTACCGTAATTATAGGACTATAACCTATACTTATACTTAACCTTAGGGATATCCCTAGACATACCATAGAAATATCTCAAGGGATCTCACTAAAGTTCTTGCATCCTAGTTTCCAAAGATTGACTAAACCTTTCCTCTGATACCAACTGTAGAGACCTGAAGCTTAACGCACATGGAAATTACATTACATTTGCAGAATACTTAGTACATAACAAAAACACACACACAAGGACCGTAATAGTTTAGTGTCTTTGGAAACTCGGAATATAATCTTCTAATTGTGGTGAAAGATCTTCAACATATCCCATAAATATATTCCTTTTTTTATACCTAAAACCTTTCTTTATATCCTGGGGAAAAGAAAAAATAAAAGGGTGAGCTCAAATGCTTAGTAAGGGTAAACAAAAAAAATTATCAATCACATCATATTCATAAGAACATAACATTTTTCAAATCTTAACTTGCAAAAAAGATCATAAAATCATAACATGGAATAAATCATAGTAGTGAAATGTAATCCAAATAATCATAAAATAAAACATGAATCTTTGTGGCATACACACATAATAATAGAGAATCATTTCTTATTAGTCAAGCCTCATTTCCAAGACTATCTTAGTGGACAAAGTCTCTTTCTAAACCGAGTTCACTACTCGTTTCAGTCCTGTTTCACTGAATCGGTTTAACCTGTCATTCCAGCCATGTCTATCTCATGAGATATAGAATATTTACCCAATGCATTGGAGGGAGATATAGATCCCACCCATCTCATAATGATACCATTCTTATGTGTGCCACAAAATTAGAAAACCATACATCATAGCATAACCCATGTAATAAAAATGGGAATCTTAAACATCGTGACATCATATAACAATTCATATAAGATAAAGGAATTCATAAAAATATAATTCCATCATAACATAATAAAATCAGTGTAATAATAGGGATAAAAACAGAACCCTTTATTATCTTAGATGGAAAATAATTTTGATAAAACACTTGAACTCCATTCTTGAGGAAAATATCCCTTCTACTTCAAAAACACTTTTCCTTTCTTAACATGTCGTACAATTATAAACTAAAATAAGTTGATTAAAAATAAACTTGAAAAATTGTAAAATATGCTTTTTGGAAATAATGTTTTAAAAATCCATTCATGTCGTATAAGTTAAAAAACATTCTTCGTACTTTTGTCAGAAAAGTCAAAAAGTACCTCGTACGAAAAACAAAAAAAGATTCCTTTTATATGTTTTAATACAAACTCACCGAAGGTTAAAATTGGATTTAAACAATTTAAGGTGGATGGAAACAATATTACATATTGAGGAATCATGGATGTGGATGATAAAATACTCCCCAGTAAATACCAAAGTATAAGCAATCTCGGATAAAAATGAGATTGTGATATTTCCCTTACCTTAGGTCCGATTTACTTCGTAAGTGTCCAAACCTCTTGTATAATGATTTATATAATGTTATTGACTTATCCCAGAATCATAATTATTGTTATGATATCATATATGGTCATATTCTTAGCTTCTTATTAGTAATATTTCATTACTACTTGTTATTCGGGTGTTTATTACTTTTTGTTCTTATGCGTGTTTTGTCGAATAAATTCTTATTCTTCTCTTTAGGTTATAGATACCTCATTTCCAGAATGGTATTAGTGTAATATATATCATATTCATTCATTAAATTCATTTACATAAGCATTATGCAATTAATATCATGTCGAACAAGTCGCATCACATCGTGGAGACGCTATTCCGTACGTAGGCACGAGTGATGATATTGTTCCTATGATCGTGAAAATGTATTGGAGTGTATGTATACTATTTATGAATCAATATCAATTTATAATAGTCATATATAGTCATTATTTACACCATTATACCCATCCAAGTAAGGTGGTGGTGGAAAATAGGTTTCACCACGGCGTGGAGACGGTATTCCGTACATACGCACGCGCGGTGATTTCATTTTCCGTAGGATCGATAGATGGTAAAATAGGGTTGTTTGATACTTATAATAACATATCAGTATATTATTGATACTGATGTCATTACTTCATAATGAAACAACCTAATATGAAGAAGTGGAAGAAGAAATAAAATTGAATGAATCGGTAACGGACATTACCTCTTCTTTGAAGCGCCTCTTTGAGATCTCCTTTTAGGGCACTAAAATTGGTCTTTGAGGAAGACCAGAACCTCTAGGATGTTTCTAGGTAAGTGGAGAAGAGAATTTGGCAGGTTTTGGCCGAGCTTGAAGGCTCAAAGTGGTGTGAGAAAGAGAGGGAGGGGGTGCCCTTTTATATGGGAGGAGAGGGGCACCTTTGGAATAACTTAAAATATTATTTTATTATAAATCCAAATTCGGTTTTAAATAGCTCCAAATAGATTTATTTCTAAGCTAAGGTGGGGATGGGTCGAAATAATCTCATCCAATGGAATTTAGACAAGTTTAGGTTCCTATGGTAACCTTATCATTTAGATTTAACATTAAGTTAAATAATTTTACTTTTACCGTGTCTTCTTGTGTTCTTACACTATAAGGTTAATAAACATACTATAACAAGCCAAACGAACCCCAAGTTGTTTATTATAAATAAATATAACCTTATCTAAGTCATTTGGCCGATAATTATATTTTTAGGAATAAAATAACAATTAACAATATAATATTTGTTTTAAAAACTATTTTATGTCAATTTTGACACTATTTTATAATTGATTTTTGTGAAACTCATAACAGAATGATTAGTTCTAAAAAAGTTAATTAAATCAATACTAACATGTCATATTAACCTATAAAATTAGTGTAATTCCTAAATAGTCTCATATTATTTTTATTTGGGTATTTATAACATCAATTATGTCAATATTTCATTAATAAGATAATTACTGCATCATATTTGTGTCATATATAAATTAAATTACATAATGTCTAAAAATTATAAATAAAATATGATTATTTAGGAAATATTTTTAGCTTTCTAATTAATTTTTATAGTCGAATTTATCTTATATATAACCCTATATTAAAAATGATATACTTATTAAACTTTGATTTTAACTATTTTAACCCTTCTTTAAATAAATTAATAATAAATGTCCTAATCTAATCCAAGTGGGCATAAATTGTCATATTTTATTCCTAAGTTTGTTTTTGGTCGAATTACACTTGTCAAATAGAATTAGGACATGTGTTAGGGTAATAATAATATCATTTTTACCCTTAATTACCATATTTACTTTTAACCGTGGTAAATAAAAGTAAAAAGTTACTATTCAACAAAAATTATTTTCTTCTCATTGAACCACATTTTACATACTGACATCAACCGTGTCTCTCGGATTTTTGAAATTCCACTCACAGAAGCGGTAAAATTATGTTTTATAAAAATTAATTTTATAACTACCACTTGGTGGTTTCACTATTCATCAAAAAAATTGAATGTTTCCAAAAAAATACCAGAAATTAGGCCTAAGCTATATTTGATATTATGAACACAAAAATGATGTCTATTTTACCAAATTAAAAACACATCAGTTGCATTAATAAATTTAAAAATTAATTCCCGTCGTCAAAACAAATAACGTGTTCTTAAGAGATAATAACTATCAAAAGATTGACACTTGTTTATGTCTGGTTTAAATGTGAAATTACATCCAATGTCCAAAATTTTATTAAATTGTAAAAATATATTCTAAATATACTTTAAAACCACTCAAATTAATAATTTGTCACAATTAATTATTTCGATTAAAAAGGTTGTTTGTAATTAAAATTTAGTAATTTTCACTATTCATCAGAAAATGAAAGTTATCCGAAATGTACCAAAATTTCACCCTAAGCTAATTTCGATATTCTGAATCCAAAAATGAAGTCCATTTTGAAAAATAAAAATTTTAAAAAATTTAAAAAGTGGTTATTACTATTCATAACGGCTAGTTTTAATAATATATTAATAGCATATCTTTGTTTAGTGAAACTCGGTATTGCGTACTACGCACGCTATCGAGGAAGGTCGTGATTTCATGTAATGCAAGGCAATTCAAGGATGCGTGTTGTGCAATATTTTCTTGGTGTAGCGTACAACACAAGATATTAATGAAATTAAAAGAATATTTTTCATAAATGCTTGCGGTGTTAAAGAACCCTACCAGATGGCACCATCTGAGTTACAGGAGTTGCGGATTCAGATTGATGATCTGATAAAGAAGGGTTTTTTTCGACCATGTGTGTCACCATGGGGTGCTCTAGTCTTATTCACAAAGAAAGCAGATGGTGGTATGAGGCTTTGCATAGACTATAGGAGACTAAATCAGGTTAAGGTCAAGAATCGCTACCCTCTTCCGGGGATAGCCGATTTCTTTTACCAGCTGAGGGGAGCAAGTTGGTTCTCTAAGATCTATCTATGGTATGGATATCCCAAGCTAAGGGTGAAGAAGGGTGTCATCTCGGAGACCACCTTTTGGTGAAGATATGAGAACTTTGAGTTTTTTGTCATGTCGTTCGGTGTCACGAACGCTCCAGCTGTGTTCATGGGGCTCATGAACTCCTTCTTCTAGGAATACCTATATCGGTTCATATTCGGGTTTATTGACGACATCCTGATCTACTCAATATTAGAGGAGGATCACACTTAGCATTTGAGAATAGTTTTGGAGGTCCATTGAAGGTACCAACTCAATGGAAATTTGTCCAAGTTCAAGTTATGGACGCATGAAGTGCACTTCATTGGGAATGTGGAGTTTGAGCAGGGAATAGAAGTGGACTCATCGATGGTCGAGGCAGTAGTTTCTTGGGAAGCACCCACGAACATGGCATAGGTTCATAGTTTCCTTGGAATGGAAGGCTACTATTGGAGGTTTGTTCCCAACTTCTCCTGAGTCACAGCACCTTTTACAGCCTTTACCAAGAAGGACCAGGCTTTCATGTGGAATTTGCAGTTGGAGGCAGCCCTCAGCCATCTGAAAGAGAAGTTGGTAAGTGCCCCCGTGCTGAGGTTTCCAGAAGAAGGGGCCACGTATGACGTGTTCTGTGATGCCTCAGGACAAGGCCTTGGGTGTGTGCGGATGGAAAACCAAGGGGTAATCTCTTAAGGGTCTAGATAGTTACATCCCCATGAGTGTAATTATGCCACCCATGATCTGGATCTTGTAGTGGTCATGTTCGCACTAAATTTGTGGTGGCATTACCTCATCGGGGAGCGCATCGTAGTCTTCATGGATCAAAAAAGAATAAAGTATATCTTCTCCCAGTGGGACCTGAACTTATGGTAGTGAAGGTGGATAGAGTTCCTTCAATACTACATCATCAAGATTTCCTACACCTTAGGAAAAGGGAATACGGTGGCTGATTCCTTGAGAAGGAAGTCATATAAGGATGCGGTTCGAGAGTCGGAAGATGCTTGGAAGGAGATGGATGAGTTGGATACCCTTCACTTGGATGTGAGGATGGATAGTGGTAGAGGTTGCCTATATCTGATGATAGTACAATATTATCTGTTATGGCAGGTAGAGGAGTCTCAATGGGGATACATAGAGAGTGTAGTGATGCGTGATCGAGATAACCAAGGCAATGCTCCGGAAGGATGGATAGGGGATGGTCATAATCAGATGCTTTTCCAAGGGAAGATGTTTCTCCCAGAGGCGATGTGCGAGAGGGTTCCTGGTGAGTTCCAAAACTCACCCCTAGCGGTGCACCCATGATTTTCCTAGATGTACCAGGATTTGCGGAGACAGTTTTGGTGGCCCAAGGTAAAGCGGGCGGTGGCAGAGTTCGTGGCCGAGTTCCTATTGTGTCAGCTAGTGAAGGTAGAACACCGTGTTCTAGGAGGTCTATTAAAACCATTAGATATACCCAAATGGAAGTGGGATGACATCTCGATGGATTTTGTCACAGAACTACCCAAGGATTAAGGAGGTTGTGATGCTATCTGGGTAGTGGTTGATCGGTTGATGAAATCAGCTCACTTTATGGCAATCATGAATTCGGGTGTAGTGGATTCCATAGAACAGAGATTCGTGGATGAGGTGGTGCGGTTTTATGGAGTTCTGAGGTCCATAGTCCCAGATAGGGATGCATGGTTTACCTCACGATTCTGGAGAGGATTGCAACATGCTTTTGGCACCCAGATACATCTTAGCACTGCTTTCCACCCCTATACAGATGGACAAATAGAGCGCACCATCCAGACAACAGAGGATATGCTACAAGCATGTATCCTGGACTTTGGGGGATCGTGGGTGCGACACTTACCTCTGGTAGAGTTTTCCTACAATAATAGCTACCATTCTACAATTGGCATGGCTCTATTCGAAGCCTTGTACGAGAGGCCATGTCGCTTACCCGTGTGCTAGACCGAGGTTGGGGAAGTGGGTGTTCATGGCCCAGAGGTGGTGTAGAGCATGACAGAGAAGGTTCAACTTATATAGGAGAGGATGAAGGTGGCTCAGGATAGGTAGAAGTCATATATCAATAATAGGAGGAGACCCTTGGAGTTCGTGGTTGGGGGCCACGTATTCTTGAAGGTCTCCCCTCGAAGTGGGCAACGAAGGTTCGGTAAGGGAAGTAATCTTTCTCCTAGATTTTTCAGAACATTCGATGTACTGAGGACGATCAGTGAAGTTCATTATCTTCTAGCGCTACCACCACTAATTCTATGAATAAATGACATCTTCCATGTGTCACAACTCAGACGGTACCATCATGACGATTCACACGTCCTCGACTGCGGAAAGCTAGATATTGAGGACTATGTGACTTTTGTGGAGAGACCCATGCGGATCGAGGATCGTAAGGAGAAGGTGCTCCATGGATGGAACATCCCTCTGGTTTGTGTATTGTATAGGCATGGCGGGATCAAGGAAAGTACCTGGGAATGGGAGATGCGAATGCGTGCCCAGTACCCGGTGCTGTTTCGAGTTTTATTCTTTTTTTTTTGTACTTGTATGTGATGGAACACCTTACCTTGGTAACTATGGAATGTATGGTTTTCCTTATTCTTTATATGCTTGTTGTGAGTCCTGATTGTGGGGAGGGGAGGTCTCGGTTCCTAATCAAGAGGCATTAAGGTGGATGCGATAAAACCCATGCGGGGAAGTCAGTGCCCATAGTATCTTGACATAGAGGAATAAATTACCTAACTGATATGACTGGACAACATGAACCTATAATGTTGCATGCGTGATTAAGGGAGAGGTGTTCCTATATGTCGATGAGGTTCACTCCCGAGAGGTATATTTTGAGTTGGTTGTTTGGACCCCCCTCTTTTCTTCGAGTCTAGTTTTGATTCTTGAGGACATGAATAGTTCGAGAGGTATCGAATGTAATGGCTGAGACCCTCAAGATCCATCCCTTTGCCAAAATTCCGGATCCTAAGGGTGGCGTCTCGGGTGTAGGGCGTCATTTCTGTGTGTGACCGACCGACGAGACATGATCGGTGCGTCCCCGATCGGTGAAACCAATCAGTGTATCAGGGATCTGTGCGACCAGTCGGTGTGTCATTGATCAGAGAGAGAAAACAGTGCGACCGATCGGTGCGCCATCGACCAGTGCGATCGATCGGCATGACACAATAGGTGTGTCACCTATCGGTGTCACACTGATCGGTGTGACATGATCGGCATGCCACAATCAACGTTTCACCGATCTGTGCGCCCGATCAGCATGTCACCGATCTCTACGACCGATCGGTGTGTCACAGATCAGTGCGACTGTTCGGTGCGACACGATCATTGTCACATAGCCTTGTTGAGTTTTTCTTCTACATTTTGTCCTGTAACGCTACTTTTAACCTATTTTTGGAAAGTGGTTCAAGGTCTTTTTAAGCCCCATAATCATTTTTTAAATTCCTAAGAGTGGGGAGACCCTCAACGGACCTGGGTATGTGTCTGCATAACATTCCCCACTATTTATTTAAAATCCATTAAAATTGTAGCTATTATCACCCTTTTCCCAATGGTAATTATTAAATAACAATTAATTCAGTCATGTGTAACCACTCAACCGCATTGTGAAACCACGATCCGACTTCAAAGCTGTTCAAATTTCAATATCATGTGACAACCAGATCTCATCCTTTTATCGAACATGAATTCCTTATTCTTCTTTCTCTTGGCTAGTATCCTTTTCTTAATTGTGTGTTTGGAGTTCCCCTTCCCAAGGCAAGTTGTCCGCTAGTGCCGGATCCTTTCTTCTCATACATGGATTCCCCGATGTTCCTCCCCTGCAAGTCACGCCTCCCAAATACTTGGCGCATGGAGAAGAACTTAGATCCTTGATCAGCCAAGTAGGGGTTTTCCTTTGTATCTCCTTACTGTGTATTATACAGGGAGGGAATGCTACAATTTATGTAGGAATGGATGAAACCAAACATTAACAAATATAATAAACAGACTGTTAAAGTCTAATGGGGTGTATTTGACATTTCTATTGTACTCTTTTATAATTTCTATATGTTGTGAACTGTATGGGATTATGCTCACTGAAAATCATTGTCTTTGGAGGGCATTCCTTGCACACTAATGAACCCTTGTCTTCTGTGATGATGAATTACTATAACATGGAAATTTTTTAATCACGAAAACTCGGTCGATTAAATGGTTGCCAGTAAACATCAATCCTTGTGTGGTCACCCCGGTTAACCAACAAAAAGAACTTAATGAATGATGTGCTTGAATATGGAAGTTTACCTACCCTATTTGGTAGTGGGTGTGTTTTCTTGCTAGATGCTTATGAGGTGTTGTGGATGAGGATGGTATCCTCTGTTGTGGTACAGTTGTTGGTTGTGAATTAGAAGCTTTGTGGGGCTGTAACATGAGGCTTGGTTTGGTTCCAATACATTAAGGGTTTTCACTGATACCTTTGTTGTTGTGACTTCACAAGAGAACCCAGTGTGAATGATTAAATTTTTGTTTAGATTTTCTCATTCTCTAGCTCGTGGTTATGCCGATTAGTTACCTGGTAGTGAAAAACTTACTTAAATGGGATCAATTGAACATGAAAGCAAAAATGGGTTAAATGGGGGGGGGGGTTGGTTTTGGGAATGAGTTGTGACTTGGCTGTGAGTGTTGTGCCTTTCTTTTATGAATGAATAGTAACTAGGTTATTTATCCTTAGGTTGGTTTGGAAGCCCTAGTTTGGGATGATTTATTGTTACCTATATATATATCATTTTTATGTATCTTATTCGTGCCCCACCCATGTTGAGCACTTAGTGTCGAACACCCCCATTTCATGGGGGAGTGTTTTTCCCAACACTTATATGAGTGGTTGGTTATTATCCCCTTTTCTACACACTTTCCCGAATATCCGAAGACTCTTCGGGTAGGTTGTGACGGCCTGAGGTCCATTATAGACCAAGATTCTTCGGGCAGGGTAGTTGTGGTGGATGGCCCAGGTGTGTGTGGGCAGGTTGTTTCCCAAGAGTCTCCGAGATGTGGCCCATGTATCTTCGGTCATGGCGGTAGTTATTCTGGCCCAGGTGTTTTATTGTGTGTTTGTGCATGGTGGTTTTGGCCAAGGTGTTTGTGGGTGGGATGTGTGGTTGTGGCTGAGGTGTTTGCAGGCGGGGTGTGGCAGTGGGACTATAGTGAGAATGGTGGGAGAGGTTTGGTGTGTAGGATGTCTTCAATAACCAGTGGGAAAGGGGTGCGGGGTACCCAAATATCGATGTGCTATTACTATACCTTACATGACTTGTGTAATTTGGGGAGTTTCATTGGTGAGGTTTGGGTGGATAGTTTTCCTTGCTAGGTGCTTTGGTTATCTCGTTTCTCACATGGCATTAGAATGCCTCCCCACTTGTGCACGAGTGTCTTTTGTTTTCCCTACTCATTATACTTGTATGCTCACTCTACATATAAAAAACCGCTTTAAGGTTTCTATGAGGACATCAGGGACTGTACAGGGTCATACTATCTCAGACGATGGGACCGTTGCAGTTGTTGTTTTTCATTCATTTGTACATTACCTTTGTTGTATCCCTGTGCATTGTGGAATTTACTTTTTTAACATGAATATGGGAATGGTTTTCTTTGGCTTAATTTTACCCCCTCCCCCCAGTTTTTGTGTTGTTGGGATTTACTATCTTATTTCCCAATCCTATTAAAGAAAAAGGGTAATTCCTTCCATCTTGTGTGTGATTCTATATCCTTGGTGATAGCCGCCACTCCGGGACCTATTGAAGGCGGGTCTCGGGGTCATTAACTCTCCTTCAAATTGAAGAAGGAAGGGTCTAGCAATCTATTGTCCCTTCTCTCATCTTGGTGAAGGCGGGTCGTGAAAAAGTAGTGATTGTTTTGTAAACAAGAAATGCTTGTAACAATTTATAAATGATGCCACTTTAAATAAAAAAACTTTCAAGTGGGCTACTTAAAGTGAAATCAACAATTTTAAATGTAATGAAAATGATACTAAATTTCTCCAGCCAAAAATATCATGTGTCGATGGTAAGCATAAAATATCTTATGAGCACTAGTAATGGGAAACAACCATAGGCACTAGCTCGCTGTGGGTCCAAGGTACCTCATACTCAGTGAAAATAACCATAAAAATATATGTTCTCATGCTCCGAAGAAACTAGTATGGATAAAACCCATAACCTAGTGGTTCCTCAACATTATTATCAACATCATCATGGTTTAATTAGTGTTTTCATCATCTAAATTTCTACGTGAAACATGGGGCCAGACCCCATGGGATCACTAGCATACTAGTACATATCCACCCATCTAGATGCCCAGGTGTTCCCTCTTATGTTCAAACATGTTCAACAAGCCATGAAATAAAATTTTCACATGAAAATATCACTTCCAAGTCACACACACTAAACATCCCACACACATGGCACCGGATCCACTTTTTCATTCATATTAATTTTGGAAAACATACTCACACCAAAACAACCCGCAACATATTTCACCTATCATTCACACTTCAAAGAATCCTCTAAACAATTTTATAAAACCTTTCCAAGATAGTACACATTACATAACATCCCTTTCACATTAAAATAACCCATTCCAAAATTAATCTCCTACTAAAATAGTTTGGTAACGTAGTTTCACCTCTTAAATAAATCAAGAAACTATTTAAAACCTTCATAAAACAATTCTAATTAGTGTAACCATGTTTCACACATAAAATCCTTCTAAAAACCCTCCTTGAAGACCAATATAATAACTAATATCACATAAAACAATAATTTTGATCCATAAAATAATTTAATAAAACTATTTCATGAATCATTAAACCCCCCAAATGAACACAACATGGAATATACACAAAAATATTCATTTTTTCACAAAAAATCAACATATAAACCAACAACTTAACAAATGTTACCAAATATAATTTTCACACTAAACACAATGGATGATAATCATGCTAAAAATATAAATAAACAAAAAAAACACATCCTATAATTCATACACATGGAATAACCTACCATTAGTGCCAAAAATCTCAAATCGTTGTGCAAAACATCAACTGTGCCACCGCTGCACCACAAGTGAGTTAAATTGTTCCCTAATCCAAAATATTTCACCAAAAAGACACAAGGTTAAACCCTTTGAAATAACCCTAGATTCTATAAATTATGAACTTCATGAAAACAAGGATGAACCCCTAAGAAAATTTATGAAATCCTATGAAATGGGATGAGGATGGATGGAAACCCACTTACTTGAGTGATCTTGAATAAATCGACCCAAATCCCATAATTGATGAATCTTGAAGCAGACCAAAATGGTATGGATGATCTGATAAGTCTTATTAGGTCATGTGGGGACTAAAATGGGGGAAAAGAGTGAAAATTGAAGGAGTTATAAAAGAATCATTTTACCTCTTGAAATCTGGGTGATTTGAAAAATACTAGGAAATATTTCCCTAATCCGCAGAGGAGATGAGCTCCAAAGATGAAATATCATGAATGGGGGTGAGCCTTAGGTTTTTTGAATCTAGTGGGAGGTGGCATTATCGGAAAAAAGTCAAATATAAATGATATATTGAAAAATTAAAAACATAATTTAATGTAGGAAATAGGATCACTGGCTGGCCCGATACCTTAATAAAAAAACCAAATCCATCATTATTATGGATTCATATGGGATCCAAATTTATATGTATGTTTTAATATTTCAGGGGATTAAAATTGGGATGTTGAATGTGTGTAAAATGTTGAAAAATGATTGATCCATAAGAGAAACAAAATTTATTTCTATATCTGGAAATGGGCTTACAGTTTGGCCCAAATTTTGAAAACCCACAATTTCCACCAAAATTCATGGGAAACCCCAAAAAAAACAAAGAATAGAAATTAAATAATAAATAACTTTAAAATAATCCATGAATGTGAGAATCTTCCCCACCATAAATCTTTATGCCCTCAGAAAGCCACAACATGGCCAAAACTAAAAACCAAACCCAACTGAAAGGTCGAAATAGACTTCGTTCCCAGGTTTCGTACACCCCCAAAAGGCCTAAAACACCTCCAATTGATCAACAACGGAATTAATACTCTCAAAAACAAAAAAACACTTTATAGAACAATCAATCATATTCAAACTATATCCCAAAACAAAACACCTCAAACTTTATCCAAACAAGACTTCTGAAACATACCCAAACGAGCAACGACATTGAACAGGGTTACCACTACCTTAATTTAAACCGTTGGGGTCACTCCAATCCCAAATTTTATCCATGGAAGATGATGGTAGTTAGATATCTCTAAATGATTCTACTTATCCCTAAGCCAACACTGTAACACCCGAGACTTTTATGTGAAATATTTTGTTTTTATATTATATAAATCATCAAAGGAATCTTTCACTACACACAACACTTGCTTGGCTTGCTTTACACGCAACCGTGGCCTTCCTAGATAGCTTGTGTCGTACGCAATACCGATTTTCACTAAACAATGATAAGCTATTAAAATATTATTAAAACTAGCCATTATGAATAGTAATAACCACTTTTTGAAATTTTATAAATCTTATTTTTCAAAATGGACTTCATTTTTGGATTCAGAATATCGAAATTAGCCTAGGGTGAAATTTTGGTATTTTTCTGAAAACTTTCAATTTTGGATGAATAGTGAAACCACTAAGTGGTTGTTAAAAAAAATGAATTTGTCATAAAACATAATTTTACCACTTCTGTGAGTGGAATTTCGAAAATCTGAGAAACATGGTTGATGTCAGTAAGTAATATGCGGTTCAATCAGATGAAAATAATTTTTAGTGAATAGTAACTTTTTTCTTTTTTTACCACGATTAAAAGTAAATAGGGTAATTAAGGGTAAAATTGATATTATTATTACCCTAACACATGTCCTAATTCAATTTCAAAAGTGTAATTCGATCAAAAACAACCATAGGAATAAAATATGACTATTTAGGCCCACTTGGATTAGATTAGGACATTTATTATTAATTTATTTAAAGAAGGGTTAAAATAGTTAAAATCAAAGTTTAATAAGAAAATAATTTTTAATATAGGGTTATACATAAGATAAAATCGACTATAAAAATTCATTAAAAAGCTAAAAATATTTCCTACATAATGATATTTTATTTGTGTTTTTTAGACGTTATATAATTTAATCTATTTATGACACAAATATGATGCAGTAATTATCTTATTAATGAAATATTTACATAATTGATGTTATAAATACCCAAATAAATGTAATTTGAGACTCTTTATGAATTCAAATTGTTTTTTAGGTTAATATGACATGTTCCTATTGATTTAATTAACTTTTATCAAACTAATCATTCTATTATGAGTTTCACAAATATCAATTACTAAATAGTGTCAAAATTGACATAAAATAGTTTTTAAAACAAATATTATATTAGTAATTGTTATTTTATTCCTAAAAATCAAAGGTTCGGCCAAATGACTTAGATAAGGTTTTATATATTAATAATAAACAACTTGCGGTTCGTTTGGTAGCTTATAGTAAGTTTATTAATCTTATAGTATAAGAACACAAGAAGACACAGTAAAAGTAAAATTATTTAACATAATGTTAAATCTAAATGATAAGGTTAAAATAGGAAGCTAAACTTTTCAAAATTCTATTTGATAAGAGTATTTCGACCCATCCCCACCTTAGATTCTAAATAAATTAATTTTGAGATATTTAAAACCGAATTTGACTTTATAATAAAATAATAGTTTTAGGTACCCCTCTCCTCCCCCTCTTCCTCACACCACTTTGAGCCTTCAAGCTTGGCCAACCCCTAAAAATTTCTCCTCTCCACTTCCCTAGAAACATCCTAGAGGTTCTGGTCTTCTTCAAAGACCTATTTTAGTTCCCTAAAAGGAGGTCTCAAAGAAGCACTTCAAAGAAGAGGAGGTTCGGACACTTAAGAAGAAAATCGGTCCTAAGGTCAGGATGAAGGTTATTAAGTAGGATATGCCAAAAAGGGACTCTAGATATGATGAAATAAGTGGGAGGCAAAGTTGATGCTTTATGAACTAGTTGTTTATGTTTCCCAGTTTCTAAATACTCTATACCTATACGGTCCTTTCCTGGTTTTGTTATATGTTGTAATAAGTGTTCTTCAATTTTTAAAGTACTAACAATGTATGTAATGTATGGGTCGTTATAGTTGGTATTAGAGGAAAGGTATAGTCATCCTTTGGAAACTAGTATGTGAAAGCCTTAGTATGAACCCTATGGATAAGTCTAAGAATAGAAAACAATCTTAGTGTTGTAGAAATGGCCATGAATAACCTAGGATAAGACCTTAAGTGTGAAGTTTTGTTCATGATTATGTGGTTTTCCTATTATAATTAGTGTTTCTCACACTATTCTTCTTGGTTTTAGTCAATGGCTGGAATCTGAAGGAACCGTGTTAATGCGGAATGCAACGGGAAATGCAATGATTGTCCCCCTCAGCAACCAAATGTTATGGGAGCTGGAATGCAAAATCTTGTAGCCATGCTCACACAGCTTTCTCAAGCTATGAATCATACAGAACTTCCAAACGAGCAAAGGAAGGAGCAACATTCTGTTGAATCCTTCATGAGACAGCATCCACCTTCATTCAGCGGGTCTACTGATCCATTAGTTTCTGAACAATGGATTAGTACTACTGAAAAGATATTTTCAGTTCTTCAATGTTCTGAACATGATAAAGTCATCTTAGTAGTGTATCGTTTGGAAGGTGATGCTGATCAATGGTGGAATCTTATTAAGATTACGAGGCAATGTTATGAAATTGAGTCCATGGAATGGGACGAGTTGAAGAACCTATTTTTCAATAAGTACTTCCCTCGTATTCCCCGAACAAAGATGGAGAAAGAGTTTCTTGAATTGATGCAAAAGGATGATGAATCTGTTGGTACATATGAAGCAAATTTTACAAGACTTGCAAGGTATTCTTCTGGTATTATTATCAAACCTGAGAGTAATATCGATCGATTCTTTAGTGGCTTGAAATCAAGTCTTCTAAGGGCGTTAGACATAAGGGACTTTAATAGATACGAGGAAATCGTTCGATGTGCTCTCAAAGTCAAGATGGAGTTTGGAGTAACCCATCAGTCATATGGGTTTGATTTGAAGAGGAAAATGGAATACAAAGGATAATCTAAAGAGCACACTGAAAAGAAGATGAGATTTCCCTTATGCTTGAAGTGTGGAAAGAAACATGGAGGGAGTTGTCTTAATGGGACAAGTAAATGTTTCAAATGTGGAAAGGATGGTCATCGGGCATTTGAATGCCAGAATTATGGGAAGAAGATGTCTAATGATGCAAACAAAGGAAGGGATACACAGAATGAACCTACTACACTTCAATGTTTCAAGTGCAAGGAGATGGGGCATTATGCCAATCAATGCCCAAATCCAAGGGTTGATGATGATGGTCGACGTTAACAAACTCTTAAGGCTAAAGATAAAGTAAAGTCACATGCAATTTGTATAAGAGATGTAGAGTATGATAATGATGTGGTGAAATGTACACTTACCATCCACTCTAAAGTAGAAAATGTTTTATTTGATTCTGGACCCACCCACTCTTTTATTTCTGAAGAATTTTCTAAGGATATCACCGTATTACCTCGACAATTAGATGTTGAGTTAGCTGTGACAACCCCTAATGGCACAACAGTCACATCAAAAGTTTATAATTCTTCTCCGATCGAAGTTTGTGGGAAAGTGCTTCCTGAAAATCTTGTGATCCTTCCTATAGTGGAATTTGATGTGATTCTTGGCATGGATTGTCTTTCTTTATATGGAGCTCATATCAATTTCCAAAGATGGGAAGTCACATTTCATATTCCAGATCAATCTATGATCTTCTATCAATGCAAGGATGAACATAACCTTCCAGTGGAAATTCCTTCCATCTTATGGGTCTTGATTCCACTAAATGAAGGTTATTTATCTCAAATGGTCGGTGAGAAACTCCCGATAAAAAATATGCCCATTGTACAGGAGTTTGATGATGTCTTTCCGGAGGAATTACTTGGTCTTACACCAAATCATGAAGTTGAGTTTTCAATAGAACTCGTACCGGGTGCTTTGCCTATTTCAAAGACACCTTATAGAATGGCCCAAATTGAGTTGTAGGAATTGAAGAAGCAACTCCAAGAGAATCTTGATATGGGGTTCATATGCCCTAGTGCGTCACCTTGGGGATCACATGTTCTGTTTGTTATGAAGAAAGATGGATCAATGAGACTCTGCATTGATTATCGAGAACTTAACAAGATCAATATCAAGAACAAATATCCTCTCCCATGCAATGATGACTTATTTGACCAACTACGAGGAGCTAAATACTTTTCCAAGATTGATCTTCGTTCAGGGTATCATCAATTAAGGGTCAAAAGGGAGGATATACCAAAGACGGCTTTCCGTATAAGGTATGGACACTATGAATTTATAGTGATGCCATTTGGTCTTACTAATTCCCCTGCTATCTTCATGGATCTGATGAATAGAGTCTTTAGAGATTATCTTGATCAGTTTTTGGTAGTATTTATAGATTATATTCTGGTATATTCAAAGAGCAAGGAAGAACATGAAGATCACTTGATAATTATATTGAAGACACTAAGAAAGGATAAGATTTATGCCAAATTTACCAAGTGTGAATTTTGGCTTCAAAAAGTTTCATTTTTTGGTCACATAATCTCAAAAGAGGGGATATCTGTGGATCCAGCAAAAACAGAGGTTATCGAATGATGGTCGAGACTGACAACAGTAATTGAGATCTGAAGTTTTCTTGGTTTGGCTGGATATTATTGACGTTTTGTGAAAGTTTTTTGATGATTATCTAATCCACTCACCATGTTGACTCGGAAATGAGTTAAGTTTGTTTGGATGGTGGAATGTGAAGAGAATTTCAAGGAGTTGAAAAGAAGGCTATCCAGTGCACCTGTGCTCACACTGCCTTGTAGTGGAGAGAGGATTGTGATCTACAGTGATGCATCCAAGAAGGGATTGGGGTGTGTTCTTATGCAAAATGATATGGTGATAGCTTATGCCTCACGAAAATTGAAAATACATGAGCAAAATTACCCAATTCATGATTTGGAGTTAGCTACGGTAATCATTGCATTAAAGATTTTGAGGCATTATCTTTATGGTGAAAGGTGTGATATTTATACTGATCATAAAAGTTTAAAGTATATTTTCACACAAAAGGAGCTGAATATGCGCCAAAGAAGATGGTTGGAGCTGATTAAGGATTATGACTGCTCAATCCATTACCACCCTGGGTAAGAAAACAAGGTGGTAGATGCATTAAGTCGACAAGACCATGCCAGTTTATCCATGATGAGGATCACAAAAGATCCAATATTTATGGATTTACAAAGGTTGGATCCTAGAATTATAATGGAAGGGGAAAAATCTTATCTTTCTCAAATGAATGTTCAACCATCTATACATGTGAAGATTAAAGAGGCACAGAAAGAAGATGTTGAGTTACAAAAGAAGGTGAGAAATGTTCCTGAATTCAACCTTGATTGTGATGGGATAATAAAGTTCAGGAATCGGGTTTGTGTTCCTCCCATCTCGGAATTAATGGAGCTGTTGGATGAGGCTCATAGTTCTTCATTCTCTATTCATCTTGGAAGCATGAAGATGTATTGGGACATGAAATAGTACTTCAGGTGGGATGGCATGAAAAGAGATGTTGCTGAATATGTCTCCGGATGCTTGGTTTGTCAGCAAGTTAAAGCTGAGAGACAAAAGTCTAATGGGATGTTACAACCATTACCCATACCCGAATGGAAATGGGAAAACATCACTATAGAATTTCTCACAGGACTTCCTAAAACATCCAAAGGCAATAATGCTATCTAGGTAATAGTTTATTGTCTTAAAAAGTATGCACACTTCATTGCTGTTAGAGAGGATTTCTCTCTAAATCAGATTTCCAGGATATACGTGAAGGAAGTGGTGAGATTTCATGGAGTACCACTTTCTATTATATATGATCGGGATCTGAGGTTTACCTCAATGTTCTGGCGAAGTCTTTAGCATACTCTGGATACATAGTTGAGTTTCAGCACTGCTTATCATCCTCAAACAGACGGTCAGTCTGAGGGAACAATTCAAACTCTAGAAGATATGTTGAGAGCATGCTCTATAGATATGAAAGGTGGTTGGGATCAACACCTACCTTTGGTGGAATTTTCTTATAATAATATCATTCACTCCAGTATTCAGATGGATCCTTATGAAGCTCTCTATGGAACGAAATGCAGGACTCCAACTTACTGGGATGAAGTTGGGGAAAGAAAGCTATTAGGGCCAGAAATCATTGATGAAATGGCAGAAAAGGTCAGATCTATTCAACAACACATAAGAGCAGCTCAGAGTCGACAGCAAAGTTATGCCGACAACCAAAGAAAAGACCTAGTGTTTAAAGTGGGTGATAAAGTGTTCTTACGAATATCTCCCTGGAAGAGGGTCATGAGATTTGGAAAGAAGGGGAAGTTGATCCCTAGATATATCGGTCCTTTCGAAATACTGGATCGTATTGGGAAGGTAGCTTACCGATTGGCGCTTCCACCGAATCTCTTTCAAGTTCATGATGTGTTACATGTATATCTCTTGAGAAAGTACATACCCGATCCTTCACATGTACTTAGCACAGAAGTTGTACCACTAGAGAAAGATCTCTCTTATGAAGAACAGCCGATAGAGATTCTGGATCGTAGTGAAAAAGTCCTATGAAACAAGACCACACGATTGGTGAAAGTTTTATTGAGGAACCACCAATTAGAAGAAGCTACATGAGAGCTTGACGATATGATGAGGGAGAGGTATCCTCATCTGTTTGTTACAAAGTGGCGAATTTTGAGAGCGAAATTCATTTTAAGGGGGGTAGAATGTAACACCCCGAGACTTTTATGTGAAATATTTTGTTTTTATGTTATATAAATCATCAAATGAATCGTTCACTACACACAACACTAGCTTGGCTTGCTTTACACGCAACCGCGGCCTTCATCGATAGCTTGCGTCGTACGAAATACCAAGTTTCACTAAACAATGATATGCTATTAAAATATTATTAAAACTAGCCATTATGAATAGTAATAACCACTTTATGATATTTTATTAATTTTAATTTTCAAAATGGACTTCATATTTGGATTCCGAATATCAAAATTAGTCTAGGGTGAAATTTTTCTATTTTTCTGAAAACTTTCAATATTTGATGAATAGTGAAACCACTAAGTGGTAGTAAAAAAAACTGAATTTTTCAAAAAACATAATTTTAACGCTTCTGTGAGTGGAATTTCGAAAATCCGAGAGACACAGTTGTGGTCAATAAGTAAAATGTGGTTCAATGAGATGAAAATAATTTTTGGTGAATAGTAACTTTTTACTTTTTTTTTCCACTGTTAAAAGTAAATAGGGTAATTAAGGGTAAAAATGATATTATTATTACCCTAATACATGTCTTAATTCTATTGGACATGTGTAATTCGACCAAAAAAACCTTAGGAATAAAATATGACCATTTAGGCCCACTTGGATTAGATTAGGACATTTATTATTAATTTATTTAAAGAAGGGTTAAAATAGTTAAAATGAAATCATAATTAGAAAATAATTTTTAATATAGGGTAATACATAAGATAAAGTCGACTATAAATATTCATTAGAAATATAAAACGATTTTCTACATAATGATATTTTATTTGTAATTTTTTGACGTTATATAATTTAATTTATTTATGACACAAATATGATGCAGTAATTATCTTGTTAATGAAATATTTACATAATTGATGTTATAAATACAAAAATAAATGTAATTTGAGACTTTTTACGAATTAAAATAATTTTTTAGGTTAATATGACATGTTAGTATTGATTTAATGAACTTTGTTCAAACTAATCATTCTGTTATGAGTTTCAAAAAATTCAATTACTAAATAGTGTCAAAATTGACATAAAATAGTTTTTAAAACAAAAATTATATTAGTAATTGTTATTTTATTCCTAAAAATCTAAGGTTTTGCCAAATGACTTAGATAAGGTTATATATATTAATAATAAACAACTTGGGGTTCGTTTGGCTTCTTAGAGTAAGTTTATTAACCTTATAGTATAAGAAATCAAGAAGACACGGTAAAAGTAAAATTATTTAACTTAATGTTAAATCTAAATGATAAGGTTAAAATAGGAACCTAAACTTGTCTAAATTCTATTGGATGAGAGGATTTAGACCCATCCCCACCTTAGCTTCTAAATAAATCAATTTGGAGCTATTTGAATCCAAATTTGACTTTATAATAAAATAATAGTTTTAGGTACCTCTCTCCTCCCTTATAAAAGGGCACCTCCTCCCCCTCGTCCTCACACCACTTTGAGCCTTCAAACTCGGCCAACCCCTGACAATTTCTCCTCTCCACATCTCTAGAAACATCCTAGAGGTTCTGGTCTTCTTCAAAGACCTATTTTAGTGCCCTTAAAGGAGGTCTCAAAGAAGCACTTCAAAGAAGAGGAGGTTCGGACACTTACGAAGAAAATCGGACCTAAGGTCAGGAAGAAAGTTATTAAGTAAGATATGCCAAAAAGGGACTCTAGATATGATGAAATAAGTGGGAGGAAAAGTTGATGCTTTATGAACCAGTTGTTTATGTTTCCCAGTTTCTAAAGACTCTATACCTATATGGTCCTTTCCTGGTTTTGTTATATGTTGTAATAAGTGTGCTTCAATTTTTGAAGTACTAACAATGTATGTAAAGTATGGGTCGTTATAAACACCATGGAAAAAACCTTGTTACTAGTACTGGGAGACAAAAATGGCCCCCCCCACCACAAGTGACAACATAAATATTCCCAAGATAGAATCATGAGACTAATAGGGGTGGCCCGAATGGAATCCTCGATACAAGGGTAAAAATTCCATTTAACATATCTAAACAAACATTCACAAGACTCATAGTGGGTGTCCCCACTATAATAACAAACCATATTAACCGACCAACACATGCCAGCGCAAAAACACCCCATAATTTAAAGAGTTGGGAAAGCCACATGGTTAGTCTGAATGGTTTGGGAAACTATGTGCTTACCAAGTGGATCCTTCTATTATCATGGATTTCTAGGTTATGGTTACTACTAAGCATGTTCAAAACATGTGCTCTACCTGTCTAACTAAATTTCAATCATTTCTCTAAAAAATCAATAGAAATAAAAGGGGGGAAAAGATGACATTGGGGAATAACATAGACTTGAGGTCCTCCCACCTCTTTCCTCTGAATGGAAACAATATAAGAAAGATGAATAAAATATATTTTTAAACTATTCCCATCATTTATACTGAGAATAGGACATTGTAAAAGGGTTTGAACAACCCAGGTATTTCCCCCAACTACACACCAGCTTCACTTTGGGACCTATGGCTGGAGCTCAAATGATTGAAGCATATTTGGCCTCACAGTTAGGCTTTGGAAACCCCCCAAATGGAACTTCACCTTTTGGAGCCATGAAAACTGTACCCCGATCCCAGATTGGTTCACCCATACATAACACATTCCAATCACACTTTTCCTTGACCCAACATTTCACTAAAACACGTGCATAGAAGACGCTCACACATCACCCCTAATTTCATCAGGTGAGAAATAGAAAGGGGGAAGGATATATAGAAACATATTCCTCTAAAAAAATAATGTCCAATTTTATCTAAATGAGACACACTTCTAACAAAACAAAGGCTCACATAAGATTGTACAACTTCACCTTTATAGTCAAACGAGAACATAACATGACAAGGAGTCACCAAACATGACCATTGCGACTGATAAAAAAATTACAGGGAAAGGGACCGTATGAAACGTTCCCAAACAACACAAAATTATATCAAGTGTCCATAAAAACCTCTCATGACTAGATATCCTACGATGGTGGTTTAACATGAACCCCTGCATTGATGAGAATACAGAGGACCCAGAGGACCTCTTAGACATTGTCCACACTAATAACCCCAGATTACTTTCACCTTAGACGAATGAGGTTACATAACCAACTAAGGTCTCTTTCAACCTTCCAAAATAACTCTCCCAATACAAGAGGTTCCAAAAAAACTAGGAAATGTTTTTTTGTAGACTCGATCTCCTTAGAACAAGAAAATTATTCCCTATCTTGATCAGTTTGAGGATCTTCCAATAGTGAAACTATTTGGGCTGCATTTCATCCATGCATTAACTCTTAATGGGGGAAAAACATATCCAACGAGAGAACCTAAGGACCCTACCAAGCTGGTACATTGGTCAAAACGTGCCACAACTAGAATCAAACACATGAGGGGAACCATCATAAAGGCATCCTGATCTTTTCTATGAAGAGACCACTACCCATCCCTTCAACCCAACATTCCAATGAAACTGATACCCAAAACACCATTCAAAGAAGAGGGGTTCTTGTACTCAAAACATCCCACAACAACAAAATTACAAAAAACACATAAGATACCCAACCCTAAACCAGTTAACAAGACATCATGTTTTCCATTTAAATAAAATCCTTGAAAATAAATTGTTCTGCAGTTAGTATATCCAACAATGGTTCCCCGTGGTCCTCAAACATGCATGTTTCAATGCCACACCGGGTACCCTACTCATATCTATCTCGGCACTCATCTAGTTGTTCCATTAACCATCCATCATCCCATAAAACCTCATTCATGTGGTTTATCACATAAATAACATATCTTAAAACATAAATTCATTTAACTTGTCATAACAAAAATGTTCAACCGACAATTTATTCTTATCATACCCACTAACCACAAAATCAAACCCAATTTATAGATTACAAAACATTTTAAAAAGGAACAATCATCAAATAAAAACTAACATCCAAGATAATCACATCAATTTCAAAACATCAGAACCCATTTCAAAACACATCCAGTTTTATAACAAAATCATTTGATCAACACCAATACATTGAAACACCCATCTCTTCTTATTTAAAACAAGGTTCCAATGATTCTAATTTTTTTTCAAATTCTCACAAGTTACCAAATTGAAAATCCATTTTAAAATCCACACATTAATTCAATATCCCTTTATTCCATTAAAAATAGTTTTTCAATAATTCATAAATTTCCATTTGAAATAGATTTTCAAACTCCACTTTGACATAATTTATACTTTCAAAAGATATTAAATACACCATTTACCAACTCAAAACCATTCCAAAAAATTGAGTTCCAAAATTGGAAAAATCAAACCATTCCCTCTTTATTATAAAATCATTTCCAAAAAACATTACTCATCCTAAAACCAAGTCAATTTTACTTTAAAACCAAACGTCCATGATTCTAAAACTAAAGGGTATAGGACAATGCATGAGGAAACATATTTTGGTGGGTGTCTTCGACATATGGTTGGAAGCCATAAACCAATCACTTTAACATCATAGATAGTGTTCAAGGGAAATATCCCCGACTCTACATGGCTTGCCAAGTCCTGAAAGCTCATTGACACCATTAAACCCACTCTCAATTCATTTCCAAAAATCATCATCAAATCATGAAGACCAAAGGACTCAGATAAAAAACGACTTCCTATGGAGACTTGAATCATGTCACGAGGTGGTCAAGCCAAGCACCCTACTTGTAATCATAATGTCAATACCTGACAATCCTATCTCTAGACTATCCTGACTTTTCCCCAAATAACATAACCCACAGAGTGAACCTTACCACCCTCTAATACCATTATGTCACGAACCGAATATGGTTTCCATCAATATGTAAACTGACCTGGCCTTTGGCAGGGCCCTAAGGGTGTTCCCAATCCCCATGGGCTCACACAAGTTCCTAGGTATCATAAAATAATATTTGGGAACGATTTTCCAGAGTTTGTAAATATAAAATAAGACAAGAATCCCATTAAACAAATCTGGATTTTTCAAAACAAAATTTTTTTTACTAAATTTCAGAATTTAATTACATAATTTAAGATAATGTTTAAATACTATTACTAAAGAAAAAACCCAAAAATTTACAACCCAATAACCTCCTCACAGTAAGAGGCACCTCCCTCTAGCCATCTCCACAACCTGCACCATGAAGGACCGCTAAAAACATGTACCATTGGCGCTAAAAGCTTTACCCAAACCTATGAGAAAATAACCATGTCTACAAACACCCAATGTGTAAGTAAGGTGTGAGAAAAGGCCCAATAATATTCCACCTCACAATATTCCATCTGATAATCATTATAATATCAAAAGCATTCATGTTTTTTAAATAACATATACTATTAACAATTTCTAAAAGATGAAACTTTAAATAAAAAGAGTTTTCAAGTGGGATAATTAAAGCGAAATAAAAACATCCAAATAGAATGAAAAAGATACTTAATTTCTCCATACAAACATTCCATGTGCTGATGGTAAGAATAAAATAACTAATGAGCATTAGAAATTGGAAACAACCATAGGCACTAGCTCGTTGTGGGTCCCAGGTACCTCTTACTCGGTGAAAGTAGCCATAAATATTTATGTTCTCAGGAACCCAAGCCACTATTAAGGATTATAACCATAACATAGAAGTTCCCCAACATCATCATCAATATAATCATAGTTTAGTAAATGTTTTCATCATCAAACAATCTATGTGAAACAGACTTCAAACCCCACGGGATCACTTGCATACTAGTACACGTCCACCCACATAGATACCCAGGTGTTCCCTCTTATGATTAAACAAGTTCCACAAGCCATGAAATAAAATTTTAAAATTAAAATACCACATCCAATCACACACACCAGAAATACCACACACATTTCACATGATCCCATTTTTCATTTAAATTAATTTTAAAAAACATACTCACACTAAAACAACCCACAACACATTTCACCTCTCTTTCCCAATTCAACAAATATTTTAAAAAAAATTATAAAACCATTCCAAGATTGTACTAATCACATTACATTCTTTTCAAATAAAAATAGACCATTCAAAAAGTACACCCCTACAAAAATATTTTGGCAACATAGTTTCACCTCCTATATAAATCAAGAAACCATTTATAACGTTCAGAAAGCAATTCCAAGGACTGTAACAACGTTTTTCACATAAAGCATTTCGAAAACCCCTCATTGAATACCAAAAGCATAAAAAATATAACATAAAACAAGGTTTTTTAGCATTTATATCATTTAATAAAACTATTCTAGGAATCATAAAAAACCCTCGATGAACACAACATGGAATACACACCAAACATATTCATTTTTTTCAAATAAATGCCACCTAAAAACCAACTTCTTAACAAATGTCACCAAATATAATTTTCACACCAAAAAAAATGGTATATAATAATGCTAAAAATATAAATCAACCAAAACTTACTTAGACAATAATTATTACACATGGAATCGCCTACCATTCATGAAAAAACCCCAAACAGTTGAGTGAAACATGAACCGCATCACCACCACACCACAATAGAGTGTAATAAAACTATAATCCACATGTTTTCATGAGAAAAACAAAAGTTTAAACAATAGGTAAAAACCCTAGATACTATAAATTAGGAACATGAATAAAACATGGATGAAACTCTAAGAGAATGGAAGAAACCCTATGTAAATTGGAGGAGGAAGGAAGAAAACCCACTTACATGAGGGATCTTGATTTAATCGTCCCAAATAGACATATAGTTGAATATTTAAGTATCCAAAATTGGTAGGGAGGATATACTAAGTCTTAAAAGGTCAAATGGGGACTGAAATGGGGGACAAGAGTGAAAATTGAAGGTGTTATGAAAGAATCATTTTACCTCTTCAAATCTGGGCAATTTGAGAAAGACTAAGAAATATGTCCCTAATACATGGGGAGATAAGCTTAAAAGAGAAAAAATAGCTATTGGGGTGAGACTTTGGTTTTTTTTTTGAGTGGGAGGTGGAATCACCGAAATCATGTAAAATATGAATGACATATTGAAAAATATAACAAATAGTTTAAAGCATGAAATGGGTTTACGGGATAGCCTAATACCTTAATTAAAAACCCAAATACGTCATTATTATGGATTTCGATGGGGTAAAAATTGATATGGTGTTTTTAATTTTTCAAGGGATTTCAATTCGTATGTGTGATGTGTGTAAAATTTTTAAAATTAAAGGAGTCATGAAAGAAACAAAATTTATTTTTAAAAATGGAAATGGGCTCACGGTTTGGCCCAAATTTAGAAAACCCACCATTTCCACAAAAATGAATAGGAAACCACCAAAACAAAGAAATAATGGAAATTAAATAAAAAATAACTTTATAATATGTCATGGATGTTACAGATGTTAGTTTATAAATTTGTAATAAAAATTGTCGAGGAGATTGTGAAAGAAAATAATTGAAAGGAGCTCAGGGAATGATGTTACCTCTTCTTTGGGTAACTCTTTTTTATTTGCAAAAAATGGATTTGTTGGTTTTATTTTTGTCCAAATAGAGGATGGAAGGTTTAAGGTATGGTTTTTGATATCCTATTTGATTATATTTTTGGAAATATAAAGGGATTGAGATGTCTGAATAAGTGGGAGGGTTGAGAGTCTTTTTATAGTGGAGTCGGACTGGCATTATTGTACATTTTGGGAAATGGAATTCCACACCAATTTTCCATATTAAAATTGGCTCTAATAATAATAAATATTTGATAAAATTTAATATAGAGTCTAAATAGTTTCTGAAATATTATTTTGGAAAAGTTTATAGATCGTTTGGGACCTTACATTTCAGGCTTGGACATTTGTTTTTTTGAATTTACCCTATAATTGTTGAAATGAACTTTATTTACATTCACTAATATTTTGGTAAAAAACATAGTTGATATTTTAAGAAATTATAAAATATTATGATTCAAAATATGTAATAAAATTTATCTGAACTCCAATCACATATGTGATACAAATTAATTTAAATTTAATCCCATAGACGGGGCGACAAAGGTGGGTTTTAAAGTAAAAATGTTTTAAAGTTTGGTATGTTCTTTAATCCAATTTCAAAGTGAAATTGATTCAAATGAATTAAATTTGATTAATTGATGTATATTTTTTCGAATTATAATTTGAGATCAACTATAAATATATATTTTTTCCTTATAAATAATTTAGATGAAAAAGATGTTGTGAATATAAATTTAATATTTTTCACTATTTATCAAAAAAAGAAACATCACAGAAAATAACAAAAAATTCCCCACAATCAAATTTTTAGGTTTATATATCAAAAATGGTGTTTTAAAATACTGCTAAAATTTATATTTTAAATAGGCCCACCATTAAAAGCTGATAATAATGATTTTATAAAAATATTGGTTTTTATTTGTTATATTGGGTTATTTCATATATTATGCCAGTCAAATATATTTAATTAATGTAAAAAATATTTGAATTAATATATAAAATATATATTTCATTTATATCATTCCAAAATATTAAATAATTTAATTTATTTTGTTAATTTTTTTTTGTGATCATTAAAGTAGTTTTTATAAAAACAATCCCTTTATATTCAATGGGATCGTACATTCAATTCTAATTAATTTATAACCAATTTATTCATCAATGTATTTTCATAAGTTATTTAATAATATTCATAAACTCCAACATAATGACTATGTTATATCTTATTATATTAAATAAAATTAAATTTTTTTAATACATTATTGTTCGGTAAAACTCGTTCATTGTGTGTTACACATTCAATAAATGAAGTCAAGTCTTGCATGTAACATATGAAAACCTTAGTGTTCTGTATAGAGAAATATAAACTTTATTTTGCAAATAGTGCATGATTAAATTTTTTTTTCATATAACATGAGGCAAATATGTTTATTTAATGTTGAATTTTTTTTACTATTGTGTAAAATAAAAAATATCATGAAGATTAAATTAATTAATAAAATACATTTCACAAAATCTCATGGTGTTACATTGTATCCCCCATTATATTGATATCTCTTTCTAAATTTTCTTGGGTTATCATTGTTTTAATACTTGAATTTTTCTTTTATTCAAACCCACATCAAAAATCTGAATACTAAAACATCATTTAAAAATAGAAAGTAGGATACACAAAGGTTAACCAAAGTAACATATAACTAGGCTTATATAAACAATAAAATAAGTGGGATGTGAAATAAATAGACTTGTAAGATATATATATATATATATATATATATATATATATCATGTCCTTATATATATTGAAGGAGAAAAGGTCTGGAAAAAGTTAAAAATCTCAAAACCATTAATATAAAATGATCTAAGGGGCCAATTGATTCATCAGAAATGAAGGAACTGGGAAAATATTGTGGGTTTCAAGATCCTTTTTCCTAATGTAAAATATGTTTCTTGAGAAGATACACTTAACTGATTCATTAAACTCTCAACCTTTGATGTTCCTTGATAAATTTCCACTTCAACTCTTATTTTATGAAATAAATGTCAATCTTTCATTCCCAATCCATTATTAGATCATTAGATCCACAAATAGAATGATTTGTAATTCCATATATCAGAACAAAAAGGTAAACATAAGTTTTCCCATATGCATAAGTCCATATATGGTGAGATGATAATTCAACGTCTAAAACCACATCAAAAGTTTAAAAACCCATTACATTAATTGTTAACATTATATTTCTTCAAGAATATGAATATCCAAAATCATAAAAGATAGACACTAAATTTAATTATCCTTTATCCCCCCATATATCAAAAATTATCTTTTGGTTTTCACATTACAAACATGTGAATAACCTCATCTTATATTCCTTTAAGACATAGTGAAGCCCTGAATTACGATAAATCCACTTCAAGTACATGTACGCTTCTTTATTCCAATGATTACTGAATATATTCCTTAAATACAATAAGTTGTAAACTTTATCCATGATAACATAGACTACATTTCCCATTACTCCTTAATTAGTTATTATGAAATAAGTACCTTCTAATTTCCTTATTAATAACCATCATATATTTATCCCAACATCATTATCTTCGCATTAGGAACAAATTAAGGGTTAACATCCATTAATAAAAATATCAACATTCCATGAAATCACTATTCTTCCTTACGAAAACCATTCAATATATTATTTTAAATACTAAATGAAAAAACCTATAGTAAAAATACTTATATATATCAGGATTTTTATAATATAATCTTTGAATTCCAAAACATAAATATGCCATTCGTCCAAATTTATTTTCAATTAATTTACAGTGATTCATTTTATTATTCCTTAATACCACTTTCATAAATTATAAAATAAGAATCATGTCTTAATAATTAGTAAAATCAATTTAATCATTCTTATAAACAATTATATTATAATAACACGTACCTTTCGGATATGATTTGTTGACTGATTATCATTAGTAGATAAACCA
Organism: Viscum album; assembly: GCA_963277665.1. Classification (NCBI taxonomy): domain Eukaryota; kingdom Viridiplantae; phylum Streptophyta; class Magnoliopsida; order Santalales; family Viscaceae; genus Viscum; species Viscum album. The sequence continues at coordinate 927,652,734 of OY728127.1, forward strand.
TTTCATGTACCACCTTGTTGATTATCTTCACGATCCTTCCACATAATATATCAATTTTCATAATTATAATTCATTAAACATTTAAATATATTTTAAATTTTAATACCATAGGCGGGATAATATTTCCATGCATTTCATTAACTAAACATTTAATTTTCCCTTTTTCGTTACTCACTATGTTTCCTTGTTTTCCAAAGTCTAAAAATCTTCATGTTCCTATAAGAAATTCACTTGGGTTCTTCTTCCCACTTCATTAAGAGGTAAGAAACAAAATCTTCTTTCCACGTTGATACCAGTTACACAAACTCTCAATGAACTCCTTCTTTCTCTTTTGTGGTGGGTTTGTTAGTCATTTAAGATTGATTTTGTTAATCATGTTATGTGTAAACAGATTAGGCATGATTAAAGCACCCTACAATCTAGTGATCATCCCATTTTAGTTCTCATGATTAAATTTCCACAACATTCATCATTAACCCAGTTCCTTATGGTTCTCATCATTGAATTAAATTGAAATTCATAAAGTTGTTGTTGTCATAATGAGGAACCACATAATCATGAAAAAGCACTTGAAGATATATAAATTATGAATCCTTTTTTAATATATTACAACATAGGTTTATCCTAGGTTATTCCTAGACAATGCTATTAAATACATAATGATAGTTCATGAAGAGTTTGTGATATCCCAAATAATATCCCCTTGGAGTGTCAAACCAAATATGCAGTAAGGCCCCTTTTCATATACAGGGTTACACTTGGGTTAGGATCGGTGCACCATGTTAGAGTTGTTACTCAGATGTAAATTTATTCAATAACCACATCTACTTGTAGTATCCAAATAGATATATATCGTAAGGAAACCACTTGACCTATCCTTTATAAATATTCCAGAAATTTTTACTATACTTTTTATTATCATTGGACTTATACTTAGACACATCCTTAGATTTCACACTAAGGATTTCAAATTGTAGTCTCCATAGTTTTAATAACCATTTCAATAATACCGACTATAACAACAAAATATTTGTGTACATAGATATTAAATAATATTTATGGAATACATAAAACATTACTTGAACATACAACCAATGGTTGTATTATTTTAGCACCTTTGAAAACATGGAAACATAAAAACTGGTACATGAGTGAGATGAATTATATCCCACTATATTATCTATGAATAGAACCCCAATTTTACCAGTCATAAATTAAATATCTTTTAATTAAATGGGGAATGAAACATAAAAAGGGGTGATATAAGGAGCTTAGTAAGGGTAAAAAGGGTGATATGTAAGCATAAACATGATCATATGGTTATGAGAACATTATCATGACTTTATAAGATCATATACTATATATAGATTATTATAAAAACGAATCATGAAATAAATCATATATGTTCATAAGGAATGAAATATATTGAAATCATTAGAATAATATGTAAATTACTAATATAGGAATAAGAAATGGAATCGTGGCATACACATGTACATGTAATATCATTCCTTATAAGTAAAGATGCATTGTTAGAACCTATCAATGAACTTCATGGGGAATATTACCACTTGGAGGGACACACCACCATCACCTTTCATATTCTATTCCTTGGATGGGATCAGTTTTTCCCATCTACACATATTGGACTTGGTTTATACATCTTCTCATCTTCATGGGGACTATACCTTCTGGGTGGTAGACACCAACATCCCCTGTCAAAGTCATTTCCTTATAAGGGATCAAGGCTTTCTATCTTATCATTATGGATGAATCCCATTAACTTGATTTGCATCATTTTGTAATGATATATAAATCTTTACTTGATGTATTGGTGGGAGATATAGTTCCTACCTATCACATAATTAAAACATTTATTCATGTTAAACAAGATAATGAAACTTTAATCACATCATAACCCATAAAAAGATATGGGTTTCATAAACACCATATAAAAAACCATGAAATGAAATGTGAAACATAATGAATTTTTATATGGTTAAAAAATATAGAAAATAGATAGGTTCAATAATCATTTAGTCAAATCATAATCCCTAAAATAAAGTGAGTTACAAAATAATATAACTCGTGGAAGAGAAACGAGTAACATAAACATCATATTGTTTAGAGATAAACTATTTAAGAAATAATATGAATGTTATTATTATATAATGTCAACTATAAAACATAAACTATAATGAATTATGGAATCTTATATGGAGAAGTATTTTTAATGATCACTCGAATCATTTATTATGGAAAAATATCATTTCTTTAAAAATTCATTTCATAAAACAATGTTTAAAATACTTTTATTATAAATAAAGCTTCAGAATGTCATTTAAAACACTTATTGTGGAACATATTTTTTTTTCAGATATTAAAATTTATTTTTAAAATTAAAGTATTTTGAAAACCCCATTCTTTTAAAATAGTTTTGAAAGAAAATAAACGATGAAACAAAATATTTTTAAAACCTTTTTCCTTGAAAACACATTGAAAATAATAATGAAATATATTAAAACTTTTCAAAACTTTTTTCATTAAAAATACATTGATAATGAAAAATAAGGATTGAAATCATTTTAAAACATTTTCCCTTGAAAACTAACAAAATAAGATTGTATAAATTTTGGAAACTTTTTCCCTTGAAAACATATAAGATAATCTTGAAAACAATTAAAACATATTTTAATCCTAATTTTTTTGAAAACCCTCCTTATTTAAAAATCATCTAAAAATCAACAATATAAAATAATATTAGAAAAAAATATTTAAATTTTAAAAAATAACTGTGTAAACATACAAATGAATCACCATGTAAATGACGGTCATGGCGGTATGCATGTTCATACATTCCAAACTTTCCTTTTTCACCATAAAAGTTATAAAAAGATCATTGATCATGAAAAAACATATGATTACACTTAAATACATTTTTTAAAAAGTAAATAAATGGATGAAAAATTCTATTAAACATTATATGAAAATAGTAAAACATTTTTGAAAACATTTTTAGAAAACACAGTTATGAATGAACACAGATTTCTACCGAAATGAGATATAAATTTATATTTTCATAAAACAATTTTTTAGTTATCATAAGTACACAAGAGTGGTAAAATGGTACCATTTCATTGATATAAAATGAATAAATAGAGTTTAATAAATTTAATATGATTTAATGAGAGAAAGATCATAATATTTCATTAAGGGAATCATACTCTTTAAAAATATCAATAAATGATGATATTGTTGTAGTGAACTGTTACTGATTTAGTAAGTTTGAATCATAATAAGATAGAAATAATAAAATTACATGAAGATAAAAACAAAATAAGGATAGTTGTGATATAACTTTTCAATGTTATTAGATACACCTCATTAATAATTATAGGTTTATAACATGTCTTGTGTCTCAATGAAATAAAATTGAGACAAAACTACGTTACCGATTTGGTGATTTTCAATCATGAACCCCATGAATAAAAGATAATAAAATGGATCAGTGAATAAAAATAAATATAAGTATAATAATAATATAATATATTCATGGTATTTATAGATAACACTCAAAATAAATGAGTGGTTAATTAGATATTTATCTCACATGAATAAAAATGGAGAATAAATTCACTTTCCTTAAGTGTTAACTTTATTTGTACATGTTAAATAAAAAAGTATTATAAAAATATTTTTATTATAAATTGTTCGAATAATAATATAATTATATATAATCTCATATATTATTAAATTATGAAATTATATGAAACATTTATTAACAATTTTTTGTTAAATTAATGCTTAGAGTAATGACCATTTTGTTTATCGCTTGTGTTCTGACTAGTAATTCATTATCCTGTTACATAGATCCTAATTTACATATTTGAATAATTTAAAATGGGATTTATATATCACATATATTAATTATATCATCATTTATTTTAATCGAGAAAATATATTGATATTAAATAAATACCTTGTTCACGGAGATAGCAGGTCGTACGTATGTGTGAAAGCTGCTGTCATTTTGTTATCATATTGAAAGAAAGAAATTAGATGACATATATGTATATATATCTATATAATATCTTTAATTTTGATTTATTATGTCATATATATCATTTTAATTTACCATACCATTACTTAATTCATTCCATACAATCTTTGAGTGAATCACATCGCTTTGAGGAGGCGATTGTCCACACTTCCACAAACAAAGTTATCACATTGACAAAAGATGGAATGAATGAATGTATGATTTATATAATAAATAAATATGTATAAATACATCATATAAATCTTATATGTCTTATAAAAACAATATTTAAATCCTCATTACCTTCCATGATATGTGGTAATGTAAAAAATGAACAACATTGTTTTGTGAGGAGGTAGTTCACCATACAAAAAAATGTTAAGTTCATTACCCATGATATGGAAGTGTGTGTAAATGAAGGATGACCATTTATATAAAAAAAATATCAGTATATTTTTTATATATAGGTTATTATATAATTATGTAATAATAATATTTTAGGTTATGAAGAATGAAAATAAAAAAAAAGAGCTTGTGGAATGATGTTACCACATTTTTTGTTAATTACTTTTCCTTAATAAAAGGGCTTGTAACAACATAAAATTTATTAATGAAAATTTATCTTAAACTAATTAAATGTCTTATTATGTAAATGTATTTTATAAAAAAGATTAATTTCCTTGGTTTTATGTTTTTGAATTTCTAAATATCCTTAAGAATTGTTACTTTTGCTAATTTATTCGTTGAATAGTGATCACATGATTTATATAAATATAGGGCTTTAACAAATCCAATTTACTCAAAAAAAGGAATTGAAAGAACCATCCATTAGAAATTCTCCATACGAATCCCATTTATCAGAGCTCAGAAAGTAAGTGGCATCAATGGTCTTCACTATTGACCAATCCCAAGCCGATCTTGAACACCTTAAGCCTGAACGGAACCGCCTACCGGGAAGTAGATGTTAATAAAGATTACCACATGGGCAATGTTATCTGAGAGTCTGAAAGAGTCTGCCGCCATAGCACACCATAACATTCAAACTTATGTAGCTATTATTATTGGTTATGTAACAATACCCTAGCACTATTTTTATGTGCATTTTTTGTTTGAAGAATATAATTTCATTTCATCATTGTATCTTTGTAAGTTATTTTTAAAGAAAAAATAATATTTTTCTATTAATATTTAATTAAGAAATATATTTTGATTAATTAATTTATTTTTGATTAAAATTATATTTTAATAAAATATTATTACTTAATTACTTTTTATAAATGATGGTATAATTTTTATGAATATAGTTGTGATTTTTATTATTGGTTGAAAGATGTTTTTGTAAAATCCCATTAATCTTCGATAAATGTCAGTTTTTATGAAAAAAAGTAAAAATTCACATATTTAGAAAATAATTTAGATAAATTTAATTTTATATTTGAAATCAGGATGTCAAAATTATCCAAAAGTGATTTTTTCATAATTTTCTGGGATAGATAAATTTTTGGGGAAAAATTTAATTATGTTCAAATATATATTATGTTTTATGGCATCATAATGACCCAATAGTTGTAAAATAAATTAAAATAAAAAGGTTCATCAAAAAATATATGTATTACCTTTAAAATAATGTGAATTTAGATTTGTTTTATTAATTTTATGGTTTCTTAGTGGACCCTCTATGACTTATAAAACATTTTAACTTTTAAAATGATTTCCTTGAGAGTGTGACTCACCTCCACATAAACAAGACTAATATTTTATGATGTTTGGAAATTATACATATAAAATAATTTCTTCCAGTCCCTTTGGAAAAATATCATGGGAAAAAACCATGGGTCGGTTTGTGATTTTTATTTGATTAATGTGTGGGGTCCAAAACCTAAATAATAAAGAATTCCCTCTCTTTTCCTATATAAACCCACCCAAGCTCCCACTTATCTTCAATAAAAACCCTTGGATTGGATACCTACTCTACCCTCCGCTTTCTAAAATCATCACAAGGTTCCCCATTCTCCTAGAAAGCCCCTCTCAATCCCCTCTCGAGCCTTTGGAATCACAATCCATGTAAGGGATTTCTTCATTTCTCTTTTTTGCCCAAATTTTATTATGTTGTTATACCATTTTTTTGAATTAAAAATGTTGGGGTATGTTTTATAGCCTCCTACATACAACCCTGATAATTTTGTTTTTATTATAGACCCATTTCTCTCTCATTAATCCCTCTCATGTACACTCGTTACCTTGCCAAAATTCGGTAAGGGATTTCTGTCTCCTCATTTATATTCAAATAATTATTTTGTATTATGAAACTAAATTCCATAAAATATGTTTCTACATGTATCTAGATGACCCCCATACTTTCCATTTCATTTTTATATACTGAGACACATCATTATCTCTAATCACCAATTTTTTTGAATTCGTATGTCATGATGTTATTCTGCCGAAATTTCAATGCGATTTTCCATGCCAAAGTCATTGTGTAGTGAATACCATTAAGATTTATCTATCAAGGGAATTCACCTTCCAAAAAATATACTTATTTATTTTAGTTTTTAATATATTAATTCTGTATTCTGTTATTTTGGAATATGTTATGATGTTTATTGAATCATTGTTATATGATCCATGTGGCAAACTTATGTAGGAAATGAAATGATTGAGAATGGTGCGCCCAAATAGTGCTCCAATGCATTGGGTAAATATTAGTATCATGATACATCAAGTGAAATTTGGGTTTACTCATGCTAATTCAATTGAAATGATAATTTACTCATGCTCCATGTGAAATGAGCCTTGTCTCATGCTAATACCATGTTAAATGTTGTTTCCTGATTTCCATCTTATGATAATCATGATATATCATGCCTTTATGTTCTTTCTCTATTTTTCTCCATTGATATTCCTATTGTACAATATGTATTTTATTCTTCAAGTTATTCCTTGTTTACTCCCTTACTGGGCTTTAAATATCAAACTTTTCTCATCAATTTCCTCAGTTTATCCCGTGCAATTCTATGTATGAAAGAATGTTATGTTCCTCTAAAAGATGTTTTTAATAAAGATATGGGGTTTTATGTTTTAAGTTGTAATAGAATGTTCCTAATTTACCAAGACACTATACCTCTCTATTCTCAGAGTTGTATTAAGATCAATTTTATGTAATAAATCATGTTTATGTGCATAATAAATAGAAGGGTTGTTACAGTTGTTATCAAATGATAGGTTTAGTTATTTTTGAGATTAGGATTAGAAAATCCTAGTGAAAGCCTTAGGGAAAATACTATGTATAATAAAAACAACCCTAAATTTTGGTGAGTATTGAGTATGTGTTTTATTAAGAAAATACATCAATGTATGGATACAATAAGGCAGAGCCAGCTCTAGCATAGTTCTATCCAGGGGTAAAACCTGAAAACACTACTTTGAGCTATACTCAAACAGGAACTAGTTCACGACAATGGGAATTTTTACCCTCATGGTTATGACACTCACGAGGGATATTCTTTGGTAAATTTATGATCATAGTATGAACCATTTTTAAGGGAAAAAATCCACCCTAAGAATATATTTTGGGAAGTAGATCATTGATAACATAGATTCAAAGCTAGAAATTCATAAGTTACGGAAATAAATGTAATTTATAAGTTATCCCTTTCTGTCATTGGATAAAACTTTATGTCTTACCCCTAGCTATCCTTTTATTCTAGAAAATAGTTGGTAATAGGAGTACTCGGGCTAATAAAAGATGAAAAGATCAATTTAATGACTATGCTACTGAGATGCACAATCTGATGGGAGCGGGAATTGCAAAATTTTTCATGATATTCCCCCAGTTATCTAATGTTTTTAATAGAAACATGGGTCCGGAGTAACGTTCACCCCCCCTAGAAATAAGAATTCGCAATCAAGAGCTTCATGGAAAAAGGACACCATCTTTTACTGGATCATCTGAACCCTCAATCGTCAAACAATTGATCCATTCCATTGAGAATATCATATCCATTTTTCAATGTTCTGAATAAGAGAAGGTACTTCTGGTTGCTTATCATATGGTTGGAGAAGCTAATAAATGGTGGAAATTGATCAAAAATACGAACCCTGATGATGATATCAAAGCGTTAGAATGGAAGGATTTCTGAAAAATGTTTTTAGACAAATATTTTCCACACACACTTCGATATAAGATGGAAAGGTACTTCCTTTCCCTCAATCAAAAATATTAAGAATCCATCGAAGCGTATGGTGAAATCATCACACAACTTGCATGATATGAATTTGGCTTTGTTGTTACCCCCTAATGTAAGTTTGAACACTTATTTGGTGGGATAAAACATATCCTACAGAAAGCCCTAGAGATCCATGACTTAGAGAGCTATGATGAAATTGTCCATTGTTCCATCAAGGTCGAAATGGAAATCAATGAATCTCATGGGGATAATGGGGATAAGAAGCATAATGTGGACTTAAATTTTGGATGTCTGATGGATAAATCCAATGATGCTGAGGAAACCCAGCACCCAACTTTCCAATGGTGTATAAAAAACCACCCCATAAATTTCTTTAAGGGGATGAGGAAAGGCTTTAGGTGTGGAGGAGAAGGTAACTTATACATTAACTATAGATAAGAAAAAATCATGGTTGTGATAGAGGAGAGGAATGTTCTATTCGACCCGAAATGCATTTTTCATTACTTCAACTGCAAATAACCCGGTCACTTTACAAACCAGTGCCCTAAGATAAGGGTTTTTGGAGTCAACCAACAACCTCCAAGACATCAAGGGTGAGCATTTTCCCACACTTTTACAGAAATGAACCCTAAAAAAGAAGTGGTGATAGGTACACTAGTTATTCCTTCTATAATAGCAAACATACTTTTTGATTCTAGTTCTATGAATTATTTTATATTAGAAAAGTTTAGTAGAGCAATCCCATCACCTCCAAAAATCATGGATGTAAAGATGTCAGTGAGAATATAAAATCGGGAAATCATTACATCCATTGAATATAACTCCTCCCCAGTCGCAATTTGTGTATTTAACATCCCAGAAAACCTCAGCATACTCTCTCTGGTGGAATTTGATGCAATTCTTGACATGGGTTGGATTTCTCTATATAGAACCAACATAAATTTTCATGAGAGGGGAATCACACTCCATATGTCAATTTAACCCCTGATTCAATAAATGTTCATGGTGGAGGATGAATCTTCTTTAGCCCCATCATCTCAAGTGTGGATATTGCTGAATTATGAGCATGCGTATCATTCCCAGATGAATGAGTACAAGGAATCCACCATCCCCAAAGACATGCCAATTGTGAGGGAATTCACTGAAGTGGTTCCTGAGGAATTTCATTGTCCTCCTCCTAGAACAGATGTCAAAATATCAATTGATCCTATACATGGGGAACTGCTAATATCCAGGACACCATATAGAATAGCTACTGTGGAGCTTGGGGAGATTAATAAATAACTACATGAGAATCTGGAAGAAGGGTTTATACACCCAAGTGCTTCACCATGGGGTGTAACTTCCCTCTTCATCCAGAAGAAGGATGGGTCAATGTTCCTTTGGATTGATTATCAGGAGATCAACAAAATCACTATAAAGAAAAAGTATCCTCATCCATGAATTTATGACTTGTTCAATTAGATACATGAAGCACAATACTTCTCCATAGTGGATCAGCGGTTGGGATTATATCAAGTAAGGATTAAGAATAATTATATCCCCAAGAATACTTTCTGTACAAGATACAGGCACTATAAATTCATAGTAATGCATTTTAGACTCACTAATTCTCTACCAATGATCATGGACATGATGAATATAGTCTTTAGAGATTTCTCTACAAATTTGTGGTAGTCTTTAAAGAGGATTTTTAATATACTCCAAAACCAAGGAGGTGGATGTGGAGAATCTAAGCACTGTACTAGAGACCTTTCGAAATGAGAAGCTCTATGAAAATTACATAATGTGTGAGTTCAAGGTGAAGGAAGTCTCATTATTGGGTCACTTAATCTCAATAAATGGGATATCATTGGATCCCTCCATGATAACTGTAATTGAGGGATATCTGAGGCCAACATCGGTGAAAGATATGCATAGATTCTTGGGGTTAGATGGATATTATCGCCGATTTGTGAGAAATTTCTCACGATTTTCAAACCCTCTTACCATGAAAACTCGGAAGGGAGTCATGATTTCATGGAGTGATGAAGGAAAATATATGTAAATGGAGTTGAAAATGAGGCTTATCACTGTGATCTTAATCACATTACCCACAAGGGGAGAAAATTGTTTGGTATTTTTTGATACATCGAATAAGGTTCTGGGTTGTGTATTGATGCAATATGAAAAATTCATTACCTATACTTCAATGAAATTGAATGTACATGAGAAAAAAATATCCCACACAAGACATGGAGTTGGATACAGTGATTGTTGCTTTTAAAATTTGGATACATTATCTCTTTTGGGAGAAGTGTGAAATATATATAGATCACAAAAGAATCAAGTATATATTCACAAAAAAAGAGATGAATATGCACCAAAAAAGATGGTTAGAACATATCAACGGCTATGAATGCTCAATCCATTACCACATTGGGAAAGAAAAAAAGGAGGAGGATGCTCTAAGTATAAAGGACCCATCAATTCTATCAATTATGATAATTGAAAAGGATCCAATATTCTTATATTTGATGAAGATGGACATTGGAATCATAAAAAAGGTAAAATAATCCATCTTTTCAAAAATTATTACTCAACCATCACTTTTGGAATGGTTAAAGGATGTTTGGAAGGATGATGTGGGAATTCAGAAGAAAGTGAAAACTATCAGAAAATGGAAATACATGGATTTAAATGATAATGAAAATGGAATTTTGAGATTTTTGACAATACTATCAGTTCCATAAAATCGGGTGTTAATGAATGAACTTTTGGATGATGAACATAGTTTGAATTTCCCCATTCACCCATGAAACACATTGATGTATCGAGATCTCTAAGAGCATTGTTGGTGGGATAACATGAAGAAGGAGATCATTGAGTATGCATCAAAGTGAATGGTATGTCAGCATGTGAAGGCTGAGAGGAAGAAGTGTATGAGGATGATGAAACCATTACCCATACAATAATAGTAATGGTAGAACATCACCATGGACTTTATCACAGGACATCTGAATACATATAGAGGAAACAATTCTGTCTTGGTTGTTGTGGATCGTCATACAAATATTTCATAGTTTATTTCAATTTGATAGGATTTATTATTGAATTAATAGGCAGATATATATATCAGAAAAGTGTTAAATCTACATGGAGTAACACTATCTATTTTATATGATAGAGATACAGTATTCACCTCTACATTCTAGAAGAGTCTTCAACATGCTTCAAATACTGAGATGAACTTCAGTACGACCTCTCATCCTCAAACTGGTGGCCAATTTGAGTGGACTGTCCGAACACATGAGGACATGTTGAGAGCCCACTCAATGGACTTAAATGGAGGATGGGATCAACATCATTCTTCGTTTGAGTTCTATTATAATAAAATATTCCACTAATGAATTTAAATGGATACTTTCGAAGCCCTTTATGGGAAGAGGTGAAGAACATCATCAGGTTGGGATGAAGTTGGGAAAAAAACTCATAGGTCCAGAAATGGTTGAAGAAATGGTGGAGAATGTTAAGACCATCCAACAACACATTAAATCTACTCAAAGTCTAAAAAATATATATGATGATAATCATCAACGAGACCCAGAGTTTGATGTCAGAATCATGGTATTCCTCTACATATTACCATGGAAGAGTGTTATGATAGTTGGGAAGATGGGAAAGCTTATTCGAATGTACATCATCCCATTTAAGATTCTTGGTCGCATGGGAGCAGTGGCCTATCGACTAGCACTCCCACCGAACCTATCTCAATTATATGATGTATTCCATATATCACTCTTGAGGAAGTACATACCTGACGCATCACATGTACTCAATCCAGAGGTGGTACCATTGGATAATGACTCCTCCTATGAAGAAAAGTCGGTGAAGATCTTAGATCATAGAGAAAAAGTTCTACAAAATTAGACAATGACCCACATCATGGTGTTGTGGTGAAACCACAAGTTTGAAGAAGAAACATGGGAATCAAAGGAGGTGATGAAGCATTGTTACCCTCATTTTTTAGTGTGGGAAAAAGAAATTTCAAGTGTTAAATTTCTAATGGGGGGAAGATTGAAACGACCCATACATTTATTAATGAATATTCATCTTAATCTAATTAAATGTCTTATTATGTACAATGGTTGTATAAAACATATGATCATCCGTGATTTTATGTTTTAGGATTTCAAAATATTGTTAATAATTGTTACATTTTCTAATATAGCTGTTGAACAGTGATCACATGATTAGTATAAATACAGGTCTTTAACAAATAAAATTTACTCAGAAAAAGGAAGTGATGGCGTCATCTATATAATTTCTCCATACGATGCCCATTTTTTAGAGAGTGTAAATGAGGTGGTGTCACTTGTCTTCTCTTTTTACCAAGCCCAGGGTGAGCTTCAACATGTTAAGTGTGAACAGAACTACTTACAGGAGAAGTGGGAGTTAATAGTGATTACCACCCGAGCAATGTTATCAAAGCCTCCCCAAGAGTCTCGGACCATCGCAAATCTTACCCTTTGATCTTATACAGGTGTAATGTTACAAGACCCTAGCACTATGATTCTGTGCAATAATTTTTATAAATAATATAGTTTCATTTTATCATTGTTACTTTGTATGTGATTATTAAAGCACAAATAGTATTTTTTTAGTTAATATTAAATTAATACATTTATTTTAATGCATTAATGGATTTTTTAATTAAATATTATTTTAATAAAATATTATTACATAATTAATTTGTATAAAATATTGTATATTTTTTATGAATACGTTTGTAATTTTTATTAAGGTTTGAAAGTTGTGTTTGTCACAACACATATATTTTAGATCAATATCTGTTTTTATTTTAAAAGTAAAAATTCACATATTTATAAAATTATTTAGATAAAATGAATATTATTTTTGTTATTAGAACATTGAAATTATCCAATGGTGAATTTTTAATAATTTTGTGACTGTCAAATTTTTGGGGAAAATTCAAATATGGGTCAAATATATAATGTGTTTTATGACAACATAATGACCCAATAGTTATGATATAAAATAATATAAAAAAAAATTTCAGACATTATATGTTTTACCATTAAAATAATGTGATTTTAGATTTTTTTTAATAACTTTATGGTGCAATATTGGACCCTCCAAGATGTATAAAACATTATGACATTTAAAATGATGTATTTGAGAGTGTGACTCACCACCACATAAGAAAGAGTAATATTTTAAGCGTTTCAAACATTTTCATTAATAAATCATGTTTTCAAATCCCCTTTTGAAAATAATATGGGAATAAACCGTGGTTTGGTTTTTGGTTTTTATTAGTTTAATGTGTGGTCTCCAAAACCTAAATAATAAATAATTCCCTCTATTTTCCTATATAAATCCTCCCAATATCCCACTTCACATCACTCAAAACACATGGATCACGTCCCTACTCTTCCCACCCCACTCTAAAATCCTCCCAAGGAGCCCGATGCTCTCATGAAGCCTCTCTAAATCCCCTCCAAAGCCATTGGGATCACACTTCCATCTAAGGGATTTCTTCCTTTCTCATTTTTTTCCAAATATCATTATATTCTCATACCTTTTTGATTTAAATTAAAAATATTGTATTATGATTTATCACCGAACATACATCCATCCTTATTTTTTTAATTATGAGATACCCATTTATCTCACATTAATGCTACCCATGTACACCCATTACCATGCAGAAATTCATTAAGGGATTTTTCTCTCCTCATAAACATTCAAGAAATTATTTAGTATTATGAATCTAAATTCCTTTAAATACCATGGTAATTGTATCTATATGACCCCCTTACTTTCCATTTCATTTACAAATGATGATACACCCATTTCTATCACATAAACTATTTTTATGAATTCATACGTCACAATGTTTTTCTGCTGAAATTGCACCGTGATTTTTCTAGCCAAAGTCATTGTGTAGTGAATACCATTCCCATTTCAATATCAAGGGTATTAATATATATTAACGTTTAATTATTTATTATAGAGTTTCATGTATGAATTCCACATAAGAATATCATGGAATAAATGATGATTTTTAATGAGTCTGTGTTATATGATCCATGTAGCGCACTTATGCATGAAAACTAAAATGATTAAAAAGGGTGCCCCATGATAGCTCTCCAATGAATTGGGAAAATATTAGTATCAGGATATGTCAATTTAAATGGTAGTTTACTCATGATAATTCAATTTTAATGAGGGTTTACTCATGCTCCTTGTGCAATGAGACTTGGCTCATGCTAGTATCATGTTAAATGTTGTTGCCACATTTAAATGTTTTGATAATCATTCTATATCGTGCCATTATGATCATGTTTATATTATACTCCATTGATATTCCTATTTTATAACAGGTATTTTATTATTAATTTTATGAAATATTTACTCCCTTACTAGGCTTTATAGCTCCCTCTTTTCTTATGCATGTTCTCAGGTTATCCTAGGAAATGTTAAGTATGAAGGAATGTTGTGGTCATATAAAAGACGTTTTCAATAAAGATGTTGGGTTTTTTGTTTAAAGTTATTATGTAATGATCCTAATTTACCAAGAAAGTAGACCTATAGATCCTTATAGTTGTCTTAAGTGAACGTTTTTTGTAATAAATCATGTTTAAGTGTGTAATAAATAGTTGGGTTGTTATAGGGATTACATGGATGGATTTATTCAAAAGGGGGGATTTAAGGATGAATTCAGGGATGTCTGGAGATTATTTGAATAGATATTTGGATATAAAAATGTAATCAAAGGTGTGAATAATTAGGATGGGTGAGTTCCTTTTTATAGTGGAGAAGTAGTGGTATTCTTATAAATTTTCGAAAAGGGAATTCCAAAAACTTTTTCTCTAAGAAAAGAGGCTCCAATAATGAACAAAATTCAATAAAAGTGAGGATAATGTCTAAAACTGGCCATAAAATGTATTTTTTTTACAATTTTATAAGTGGTAGTGGGAAATAATTTTATGTTTCAGTCCTTTATTAGGCTAATTTTTCTCTTAATCATTGAACTAAATTTTCATTAAATTCAATATACTTATTTTAAAAAGTTATTAAAAATTATTAAAAATTAAAAATAATTTTTATTAAAAATATGAAATCAATGTTTCAGAAATACAATTAACTAACTGTAATATATTAATTAAAATTTAATCTTATAGATGGAATTACCATGTTCGTTTTTAAACTAAAAATTCTCAAAATTTGGGTAAGATTTTTATCTAATTTCATAGTGAAAATGATTCTAATGACCTAAATAGGTCAAATTGATGAATAATTTATCAAATTATACTTTAAAACCATTTATAGATATAATTTAACCTTATAATTAAATAATACAAAAAACCTATCTGAATTAAAAATTAGTATTTTTCACGATTCATAAAAAACAAAATATCATAGAATAAAACTCCAAAAAATCACCATAAGCTTATTTTTATGTATTAATTTCAAAAATAATGTTAATTTTGACATATAAAATTTATAAAATTAGGAAAAGTCATAATTAAAATAGGGTTTCAATTAAAAGGTGATAATAATACTTTAATAAAAAAATATAGGTCATCAAGTGTAATATTGTATTTCATCCTATCTGATGCCTATATAATATTTTCAACAAATGTAATTTTTTTGATTGAATATATAAATTATATATTTCATTAATATCATTAAAAAATATTAATAAATTTAATTTCTTAGGATAAAATCCCTTTCTGAGCATATAAGTAGTTTTTATAAAAACATTCCCATTATATTCAATATGCTCTTATATTAATTTATAATTAATTTATAACCATTTAATTAATAAATTTATTTTCATAAGTTATTTAATCCAACTAGTTATTGAATACTCAATGGAATGGTTATATCTTATTATATTAAATTATAATATTTTAAATAATATATTATTGTTTTGTAAAACTCGGCCTTTGCATGTTACACAAAACATTGAGGAATGTCAGTCTTTCTTGTAATATAAGCTAACTTCAATGTTCTTTATAGAGAAAGAAAAATATTATGTTGTGTGTAGTGAACGATTAATATGCATTCATGTAAAACACAATCCAAATTTAATCCGATAATACAAAAAAATTCTATAATTATGGTTTCATGAAAATTAAAATATCAAAAAGATTAACTTATTTTGAAAAAAATATTTCAAAACATCTTGGGTTTTTTTAGGTTCGTTGTCATAATTTCCTATGTCAATTTGATTTCTTATAACTTGTTTTGATCCCTTGATGGGAGATATGTAAATATATCAAAAACGTACCCTGGTGAAATGATACATTAGATTCTACAAAACAAAATATTTACAAATAATTTATTATTATTTTTATATATTTATATATATAATTTTTTAAGGATTATTATCCACTGTTCATAAGGATTTTTGATCTAGTTTTCTTATATTTTACCCCTTTTATGAGACTTTTCTACTCAATTTCAATCATACCAATCACATCAAATTCCGAATTGACTTGTGTTGGATTACAATGAAAAAATGACTCAATAATAATTTTCCAATTATCTTGTCCAATATGAAGTCATTTTCTGGGTTCTTACCTCTATAAATATGAATTAACATTTATTAATAAGAATTAAAAATTTGAAATCATCATTTCCATCATACCGATAAATCTATAAATCAGATTACTTTTTGCGGATTCTTCTTCCATGTCTAAAACGATTCAGGGAACACGGTCATATGTTTCCATGTCAATATAAAGTCATATTATTGGATTAATTCTCACAATTATAGATAATTAATTTTAAAAAAACATGAAGGTGAAATGATACTTTGGATCATTCCAAATGATAATATAGTTATATTTAGTCACCATGATATCTTAGAGATCACATGTAATACATGTTTAATTTTAATATGATTCTATGAAAATTAAAACATTATAGTTTTGATTCATTTTAGGTGACGTTTGATTTGAATAAGAATTGGTGGGCAACCCATGCTTTGAATCATGTAGATCAGTTCATAAGTCAGATTCACAAGGATTTTGTTCATCTAGATCATAATTAAATCAATGATCATTTATCTTTGTTCTCATACTAATATAAACATTCTCTCTTGATTATGACTATACACATGTAATTTTTCATTTAGTAATAATATTTGAAAATACAAAACCATTTTTTAATCATACTAAGAAATATGGGAATTGGATTGATGTGAAGCTGATACTATATATCACATAAGAATCTGGGATCATTATCCTAAGAGCTCATGGTAATCCAATGTATTCATCTTTATTTTGACCCCACATAAGGTGATATCTAATTTTAATAAAAATATCAATGTGAAAAGAAACATTAGATCATTATAAAAAATCCTAGAATGATATTGAAAATGACTGTTTCCTATATATAAAAAATTATTTCTATGTCATTTCCCATGGGTTTTAGGGTAATATGAACTCATTTTCATGGTATTGACTATGTTTAAATGACTTTTCACTTTAATAAAATTGAAATGTTTAGAAGAATATTTCAATAATATTTATAAATTAATTTATCATATTTATATGATGTTGGATTTTATAGATTAGTATTGACTTGAAAATCATGTTTCTATATTTTCTCACCAATTTGAGTTTATTTTTCATTTTGACCCTTATATATGTTATTTTACCTTTATTAAAAGCATTGACAATATCAAATCATATCTCCCATCATACTGAGTAATCAAACCATCAAATTCTGTTCAAAATGATTCTTACAGATCAAAAATTACTCGGGTATTATTTTCTTTTGTTTCCATATTAATAAAAAGATGTTCTCTCAGTTTTTCCCAATGATGGGTGATATGTCATTTTAATACAAATATATTGGTTAAAATACACTTTGGATCACACAAATAAATTTAGGCATTAGAGTGATGGATGATGGATTAATATAGATAACAAATAATTTTTGGATTATTATCTATATTATCATTATAATATGAACATATTTTCATTACTTTAACCCCTTTGATGTGACATGTCACATTAATTAGAATGTGATAGTCAACTGTTACATTTTGAAAAAAATATCACTTAAGGTGTCAGATGATTTTTTTGAGTTTTACATATCATAAATCACAAAAACATATTTTTCCTAGGTTTTCAATATTATACTATGACATTTTCATAGTCTTGATGCTACACAGTTGGTTTTTTTACTTATTAATAAGTACCGAAGATATGAAATTATAGTGTGAAATTAATTTGTTAGATAGAGACGTGGTTGGTTCATAAAAATTAAATATGACTCAGTGGTCATTTTACTATGATTTAATGCCAATGACAACTCATTTCCATGGTTTTGACCCTAAATGTGTTTTTGGTTCGAACAGAAAAGAAATTAATCAATTATTTTTCTTTCTATTCTATTTTAACTATTCTTTGCAGTTTGAATGTTGGATTTACATGTGGTACTTATAGACCAGAAAAGAAATGAAGAACATTTTTCTATATTTTCACAACAATTTGAGATCATTTATTTGGTTTTGAATCATACATGGGTGTTTTTTATTTTATTAATACACATTAACATTATGAAATTATAGTTTTCATCATATCAATAAATACATTAATTAGATTGATTGACATATGATTCTTATAAATTAATAATGAATTAAATTTTAATATCTTATGTTTTTATATAAATATGAATTCATATGCTCAGTTTTGATACCTTGATGGGTGATATGAAATTTTTACAAAATTATAAAGTTGAAATTATAATTTGGAACATGAAAAGAAATATTGTAATTACATTGATCTTTGATTTATTCATAAAAATCAGAATTTATTTTAGGTTCGTTTCTTTATGTGACGAGGAAAACATAATTTTTTTCTCTTTTTTTCTCTATAATCTTACCTTCAACATTACATTCATTAATAATGAGAACATTAGGTGTCATATTTATGTGGGGTTTTTTTTAATAGATAAATAATTATAATACGATAGTTTTTCAATTTTTTCACACCAATATTAACCCATTTACTCATTTTGACCTCTATACGGGTGATTTATCATTTATTAATATCTGTTCAAAAGTGAAAATCGTAGCTTCTATCAAGCAATGTTATATATTAATTACCTAAAAAAGAAAATTAATTATTATAGATCACATTTTAAATAGGTATATATCTTCAAAAAATACATTTCAATCATAATTCATCACCTAAGTTTCATAACCATGATAAATAATTTGTCATTTTTGTAAAAATATCAACGTAAAATGATAAATTGTACAATATAACAAAATCTAATCCTCAGATTTATTTTTAGATGATTATAATATACTATAAAAATTTTTAGGATCAAGCACATATGTTCTCATTGTGATATGAACTCATTTTCTCAGTTGTGACACCCCTAAATTGTTTGGTTACATTAATAAGATTGTGAAGGTAATATGGAACATTTAATCATATAATTAAATTAGGGATTCATATTCATTTTAGGTTGTTTCATATTGATAAACATAACTCTAAGAACATTTTTCTACATTTTTTGACCACTATGAGCTTATTTGAATTGTTTTACCGCTACATCACTGATTTTTAATTTATTATAAAGAATTAACAATACAAAATATCTGTTATAATATTTCTGAGAAATCTCTAAATTGGATTTATGTTTAACAAAATCATAGGGATAAAAAATAACTGATGGATTGTTTCACCATGTTTTTATTCCATTATGAAGTTGTGTATTCTGTTTTTACTACATATCGGGTGACCTGTAATTTTATTAAAAATATGAATGTGAAATGGTACTTCAGATCCTTCTATGAAATCCAGAGAGTATAATTATTCGTGGTTGATTCCTACATATCAAAAATAAATTAATGATAATTTTATTTTATTTTCATGAAATTTCATACATGTTTGATAATGTTTCACCCATTTTTTGTGAGTTCCACTTTGATAAGAATGTGATTTCCAAACATCACTTCCAGTAATAGAGAGTAATTAATGTTTTTTGTTGATTTTAGTTTGTTTCATACATGTCATGGAATACTCAAAGGCCATTTTTTCTATTTTTCATCAATTTATCATCATAGTATAGATTTAGACCTATATATGGGTGATTTATCATTAATTAATATTCATTAATAATATGAAATCATAGTTTCCATCATATTTTTCCA
The DNA here is from genome assembly GCA_963277665.1 of Viscum album. NCBI lineage: Eukaryota > Viridiplantae > Streptophyta > Magnoliopsida > Santalales > Viscaceae > Viscum > Viscum album. The sequence continues at coordinate 927,673,144 of OY728127.1, forward strand.
TCCAAAAAATGGATGGATTCATGGATGATTCCTATAGGTCCCAAATGACATTATTATTATCCTGTATATTTTTATTCAAAATGAAAAAAATGGGGCTACGAGGATATGGGAATAAAGAGTGCAAGGCCCGCAAGGATAGTCTAAAAGAAAAAATGGGGCTATGGGGTTCTAATGTAATGGAGACAGAGGTAATCCTCTATAATAATATTTAACCGTGGATTCAAGCAATCCAAATTGTGAAAAAATATAAAATCAGGGCCATGGAGTCCACCAAGGCCATGTAGTCTATGAATTTGTTTCCCTCTCATCATGTAACACCCCAGGTTTAAAAATAATATTTATGTTATGTCGTGGATTACAAGATGCAATAAAATACATAATTTTCTGTGAGCAATGATATAAGTAGTGAGCACTTTATTTATACAAAAACCATAATACATCCTTAATAAACAAAAATATGAACTAACCCATTAAAACCACTGAAATCGATAATAAAACGATTGGAAGACCACCGAGAAACACAAAAATGCCGATCGGGTAGTTATCATCTTTTGGATCTGATAGAAGCACAGAAATTATAGCAAGAAAAATAACAATGAAACTAAAAATAAGAGGAACATATAAAACCATTTTTGGAAATATTGGGGTGAGTGTCACAATATTATTTCTGTGTATTAAAATGGTCCTTAGACATTAATATATATATATTTTTATCTAAACAATATAAAAACAATCCATTAGAAATTGTAATATTTTAAGTCGACATTTGACAACTATTAATAAAATAAATAGAAAATGTTGATTTAAATATTATTATATAACTGATATACAATAAAAAACTTTGTGAATTTAATAAATATTAATAAATAATGTGAAATTATACATTAATAAATTATAATGGAAACAAAATATTAAGAATAAAATTTAAATTATGAACGAACACTATATATGGCTTCAAAACAAGCTTTATAAATATATATATATATATATATATATATTTAATTTTATTAAGAATTGTTTTTTGTATATATATATAATGTTAATTTAAGATATTAATATTAATTTTAAATTTTTTTTAAAATATAGTAATACACATAACAAAATTTATAAGATTAAGTTTATAATAAAACCAAAAGAATGAATATTCATCTTTATATATATTTATATCGAAAAAAATATATATTCAGAAAATTATTTTATTTAAATAAATAAAAAAACAAACAGATAAACGTTTGTAAAGAAAATAATTTAAAAAAATGAAATGATAAAAAATAGAAGGAAAACGGGATTTGTTTCACAGGACTTCACTTCAGATTCAAGAGAGATAGAGGCCAAGCTGTGGAATTCGTCTTTGGAGTCCACCCCAACCGATGAATCGAACTTTACTAAGCATGGTCATGCTTGGATATGCTGGTTCCCTCTAGTCGAGTCGAGTCGCAAGCTAGATATGAGATGTTCAGTTTCAGATGAATGCTTCGATGTAGGCCGAGCACATGAGGATGTTTCGATCCCCAAGTGAACCTCAAATCGATTCTGATTAAGATCTGGTCTGAGTTCAAAGGTTATCAAATGCCTAATATATATATTTTTTATTATTTGAACATGATTTGGGGAAGATCGACCCCCAATTTTTTTGAAACCATACATAGGATTTGTATAAACAAATTAGGTTTATCCGAATCACATTTCAGATTTATTTTAAGGTGTAATAATTTCAAATTTGGCTATTTCTTCATTTTTGTCTAAAAATTGACATATGCTATGAATTTATTATCTGATGTCAACATCCTCTTATTATAAATTTCTTATCTCTGCAGGTATGATTATTTTATAATCAAATATTATCTCATATTAGTGAATTAATTTCTCTGTTTGTCCTCTTGTTTGATGCTTCCTTCTTTGGTTGTCATCATAGTCATTTTCATTCAATTTTTCTATATTTCATTCACTATATCCATTTAATTTTTGTTAAAATCTGTTTATTTTATATGCCAATTCATTTTGGAGTCTTCTTCTTGTAATAGTAAGAATTTTGAAATGAGATTAATTCATTGAATTTTCTACACCAATATTTTAAGATCTCACTTTGGTGTTGTACGACTCTATAATATATATATATATATATATATATTCCAATGAAAGTTAAAATAAAATATGTGTAATTGTACATAAAGATGGGTGCTATATATTATTGTATCAGTTGGCCTCCACACTGCATTGTCTATCAAGGCATAAGGCAGGGATGCTGTTTGGTTTATTCTTTTTCATTTCGTGGGAAAGTGTGGAAAAGGCGGTAGTAGCATTTTATGCAGTGTAATAGGAATAAAAATAAGTCTTTGTCTTCAAATAACAAGTAAGAGATTTTAATTTTTATTTTACCATATTATTATCTTCCTCAATGTTTACTTACGGGTCTCTTCCAAACAAAATCGACATGTTTTTCAACACATTGATAAATATTAGTAAGCTGATTCATACTAAAATTACTCTGGTATAAGTTTTGTATGTTATTTATTCTTGATGGAGATTATTTAATTTTGTATTTGTAATGGATTATGTATCATCAAATACTTTTTATGCAATTCCATATTATTGTTCTTATATGGGATAAATATTTAGTTTCTTATTTTGAAATCTTATTTTTGTAAGGAATTTTAGAAAATTTTATTTTAAATAGTTCCACTTGGTTAGAATTTAAATTGTATTGAAATTCTTCATCCAAGTGAGTTTAATTGAAAAATACTGCATGTGATAATAAATTATAAGTGGGTAAGAGATTTCATTTATTTAAATTATATTTTATTTTTCTCATGCTAAGGGTTTATTTTTATATAATTTTAAAAACAAATTATTTTTATATGCATATTTATTACAGAAATTAGGAATATTTATATGGATAAATGGAGTCTTCAAGATGGTGTATATATATATTCATGGATGAATTGACTAATATCATGTTTATAATTTTATCTTCAAATTCAAAAAAATGCACATAACATGTCATCATGTTTATCAACACTACGGGTGTTGCAATTGCACATATACATGGCCATGAGTCATGCATACATCGACACTCATTACATTTATAATAAGTGCATGTTTTAATTTAATGTTTTTAGTCGTTATCCCATAATTAATAAATACATGGATATTATACAAATTGTTTGGAATGTTTTCCTTTAAATATTTTTATGTAGAATAAATTATTAATTAATATGGTTAAGTTATGAAAATTGAATTCCTTATATGAGTACCAAGGTTATTTGTAAAAGAAATAATAAATATATGTAATGTCTAACCGATAAAAGTTTTGGTAGTAACCAAAATTGAAAATGATAAAATGGAAACTACATATATATATATATGTATGGATGTGTATTTTAATGCATTGACATGTTTAAAGGAGAAAAATCTAGTGACTGATAATAGTATATATATATATATGTGTGTAAAGAAAACATTAATCATTTTTTAAACATATTGGTGCTTGTTAGTTGTAAAAATAGAAGGTTATTGGGGAGTGAACCCATCCTTCACCAAGTGGGTAGGCCAAAGACAACCTTCGACAAATTAAGTTTCCTCAAAAAGATGTTTTGTTTTCATGAATTTTGCTTAATATTTTCCAAAGAAAATCACTGGATTAGTTTAAAAGTGTTTTCAAAGTATAATTATTTCTCAAAGCATAATATTAGTTTTTAAAGGTTGTTTTAAAAAAGTATTTCCAATTAAATTTTTCAAATGTATAATCTAGGGAATTCTTTTAATGGGATTTATCAAAGGTTTTCAAAACACCTTACTTGGAACCTTCTGTGCTCACCCAACGTTTTCAAACTGTTTTTCACAGGTTTCCTTGGAATCTAGAGTTGATCGTCTTTATTTTAGTGTGCATGGAAGAAGAGTTGATCTCTATTTTCATTTTAATCTATTATGTAACTCTGATGTTTTTTAGCATGTATAATTTCTCCAGAACCTAGACAGGTAAAATATCCTCATTTTATTAAAGTGTTGTGTAATTGTTTATTCACTTTTATAAAAACAATTACACAGCATTTCTCAAGAACCCAGTCCGGAAGAGTGGGCTCAGGGTGTTATAATTGTTATCAGAGGCACGGTCTAGAAAACTCTAGAAATTTAGATCCCATTGATAAATTGACAGTACATTCTCAGTCAACATTGTTCTTTGTAATTTTCATATGGAGGGAAGGATAACTCAAGAAAGTATCATAGTCCTTCCGAATGAATTACATGCTATGATCATGGAAAAGTCATGCAAAGATGAATCTCAACCCTATGAAGCCTTGAAAATTTCCTGTAAAAAACATTACAATATATCAGGCTCACCTGATATACATTGTTTTTACCGCTGTTCGGGATTTGTCTTCGAAAACATCAAACAGATTCAATGTTGCATCTATTGATGCCAAGGGAAAAATTATGAAGGAATTTTTAGGTTTTTTACCCCATTTGAGTATCCGGAATAAATCTCAGACATTTATAGCATAGTACAGGAAGGAAATCTTCACGCTGCTTTTATGTGTCAACATTTAAGCGTTTTCTTCATAGGAATAATTTTTGTTGAATTTGAAACATTCGAGGAATAATCCATGATAATTTCTTATAGGAATCAAATTAAAGACTACCTTTACAAATACTATACTTATTATCCTTTCATGAGGACTTTCTTCTAATGCTTACATCTGTACAATCCTTCTTGCACAAGTTGTTTTTGGGCAAAGAAGGTGTAGAATTTTGAAACCACTTTGAACATTAATCTCATAGGAAGAAATGGTAACCACGGAGGACAACTGTACAGACCTTGGGGACATCACGTGAGGGTTAGAATAGATGGGAACTTGGAGCGATAAGTGTAAATGAATTGCGAGGGCGCAATTCAATTAAGTGGGGGAGAATGTTACACCACAAGTTTCAAAATAATTTTTATGTTTTGTCGATGATTACAAGATGCAATAAAATACATAAATTTCTTAGTGCAAAGATATATGTGTTAAGCACTTTATTTATATAAAAACTATAATACATCCTTAATAAACAAAAAAAATTAACTAACACATTAATCCCACTGCTATCGATAATAAAACAAATGGAAGACCGCCAAGAAACACAACAATGTTGATCGGGTAGTTATCATATTTTGGATTAGATAGAATAACAAATGTTATAGCATGAACAATAGCTATGAAACTAAAAATAATAGAAACAAATAAAACTGTCTCCGAAAACAGTGGTGTGAGCATCACAATATTATTTATGTGTATTAAAATGATCATTAGACATTAATATATATAGAGTTTTATCCGACCGTTATAAAAACTATCCATTAGAAATTGAAATATTTAAAACCAAAATTTGAAAACTGTTAATAAAATAAATAGACAATGTTGATTTAAATATTATTATATAAATGATATAAAATAAAAAAACATTGTGAATTTAATAAATTTTATTAAATAATGTGAAAGAATACATTAAAAAATTACAATGGAAACATAATATTAAGAATAAGATTTAAATTACGAAAGAAAAATATATATGTATTTAAACCTAGTTTTATAATTATATACTTATATATATATATATATATTTAATTTTTATTATGAACATTTTTGTATATATATATATAATGCTAATTTTTGATAATAATATTAATTTTACATTGTTTTAAAATATAGTAATGAATATAAAGAACTTTATATGTTTAAGTTGAAAATAAAACCAAAAGAATGAATATTCATCTTTATATATATATATATATATATATCGAAACAATATATATATTCATGGAATTGTTTTATTTAAATAAATTAAAAAACAAACAGATAAATTTTTGTAAATAAAATAATTTTTAATGTTTAAAAAATTGAAGAAAAATGAGATTTGGTTTCACGGGACATCACTTCGGATTCAGGAGAGATAGAGGCCAAGCTGTGGAATTCATCTTCGGATTCAACCACAAGCGATGAATCGGACTAACCGAGTAAGGTTGTGCATGGATATGATGGTTCCCTCCTGTTGAGTTGAGTCGCAAGCTAGATAAAAGATGTTCGGTTTCGGATGAATGCTTCACTGTAGGCTGAGCGCGCGAGGAAGGTTCGATCCCCAAGTGAACCTCAAATCGAGTCTGATTACGATTTGGTCTGAGTTCAAAGGTTATCACATGCCTAGTCTATTTTGTGTTGATGATTTGAACGAGATTTTGGGAAAATCAACCCCCAATTTTTCTGAAAGCGTAGGTAGGATTTGTATTATCAAATTAGGTTTATCTGAATCTCATTTCAGATTTGTTTTATGGTGTAATTAGTTCTGATTTGTCTATTTCATTGTTTTTCTCTAAAAATTGACATCTGCTATGAATTTATTTTCTAATTTCAATATCCTATTGTTATCAATTTCTTATATCTGAAAGTATGATTATTTTATAATAAAATCTTATCTCATATCTGTGAATTAATTTCTCAATTTATCCCGTTGTTTGATGATTCCTTCTTCAGATGTCATCATAGTCATTTTCATTCAATTTTTTTTATTTTTCATTCACTGTATCCATTTAATTTTTGTTCAAATCTGTTTATTTTATGTGCCAATTCAGTTTGGAGTATTCTTCTTGTAACTGTATGAAGTTTGAAATGGGATTAATTCATTGAATTTGCTACCCCAATATTTTAATATCTCACTTTGGGGATGAATGGCCCTATAATAAATATATATATATATATATATATATATATTTCAATGCAAGTTGAAATAAAATATGTATAATTGTACAGGGATTTGGGTACTATATATTAGTGTATCAGTTGGCCTCAACACTGCATTGCCTATCAATTCATAAGGCTGTGATGTTGTTCGGATTATTCTTTTTCTTTTGGTGGAAATGTGCGGAAAAGGCAGTAATATCATTTGATGCAGTGTAATAGGAATTAATATAAGTCTTAGTCTACAAATTACAAGTAAGGTATTTTAATTTTTATTTTACCAAATTATTATCTTCTTCAATGTTTACCTACAGGTCTCTACCAAATGAAATTGACATGTTTTTCAACACATTGATAAATTTAAGTAAGGTGATTCATACTAAAATTACTTTGGTATAGGTTATGTATTTTTTTTATTCTTGATGGAATTGGTTTCAATTTTTTTTATGGGATTTTGTATCCTCAAATACTTTTTATGCAATTCCATATTATTGTTCTTGTGTGTGAAAAAATATTTTGTTGCTTATTTTGGAATCTTATTTTTGTAAGGCATTTTATAAAAAAATTCAAAAAATTCCACTTGTTTAGAATTTCAATTGTATTAAAATTTTTCTTCCAAGTGAGTTTAATTGAAAAATTCTGCATGTGATCATAAATTATAAGTGGGTAAATGATTTCATTTATTTAAATTATATTTTACTTTTCTCATGCTAAGGGTTTATTTTTATTTATTTTTTTAAAAATAAATTATAAAGATTTTTATATGCATTTTTATTACAAAAATTATGATATATATATTTATGTATAAATGGAGACTTCAAATGGTTGTGTATATATATATTCATGGACGAATTGATTAATACCATTTTTATAATTTCATCATCAACTCATCTTCAGAATCAAAAAAATGCACATAACATGTCATCATGTTTTATCAACACTATGGGCATTGAAATTTCACATATACATGGCCATGACTCATGCATACATCGACACTCATTACATTTATAATAAGTACATGTTTTAATTTTATGTATTTCGGATTTATCCTGAAATTAATAAATACATGGATTTCATAAAAATTGTTTCAAATGTTTTTCTTTAAATATTTTTATGTAGAAAAATTTATTAATTAATATGGTTAACTTAAGAAAATTGAATTTCTTATATGAGTATCACAGGTTATTCGTAAAAGAAATAATAATTATATGTAAGGTCTACCCGATAAAAGTTTGGTAGTAACCAAAATTGAAAATGACTAAATAGAAATTATAAATATATATATATATATGTATGGATGTGTATTTTAATGCATTGAAAATTTTAAAGGTAAAAACTCCAGTGACCAATACTAGTGTGTGTATATATATATATGTAAAGAAAACATTAAATGTTTTTGAAAAATATCAGTGCTTGTTCGTTGTAAAAATAGGAGGTCATTAGGGCGTGAACCCGTCCTTTGCAAAGTGGGTAGGCCCAGGAAAGCCTTCGATGAGTTAGGTTGCCTCAAAATGATGTTTTGTTTTCATGAAGTTTGCTTAATATTATCCAAATAAAATCACTGGATTTCTTTAAAAGTGTTTTCAAAGTATAATTATTAATCAAAGAATAATAGTATTTTGTTCATGTTGTTTTAAAAATGTATTCCCAATTGAATTTTCCAAATTTATAATCAAGGGAATACTTTTAATGGGATTTATCAATGGTTTTCAAAACACAGTTATGGGAACCTTTTGTTCTCACCCTACATTTGCAAACTATTTTTCACAGATTTCCTTGGAATCTAGAGTTAATCTTCTTTATTGTAGAGCGCGAGGAAGCATAGTTGGTCTTTCTTTTCATTTTAATTTATTCTGTAACTCTGATGTTTTTTAGCATGTATCTTTTCTCCAGAACCTAGACCAGTAAAAGATCCTCATTTCGTTAAAGTGTGGTGTAATTCTTTATTCACTTTTATAAACAAAATTACACTACATTTTTCAACCACCATGTTCAGAAGAGAGGGATCAGGGCGTTATACTCCATGTATGGGTAACTATAATTTTATCTCTAAGGATTACATAATAGTTTTTGATGGAAAAATAAATCGACCAAGGAATCATCCCAAGTCGATGAAGATCTTTGTGAAAAAATAATTGAGTCTGTTTTTGCCTCTGTAATATGAAAACCCCTCTGTCTAAATGTATTAAGGCTAGTTTTCATGGCCAAAACTTCTTCTTTGAGAGTTGTTACCAGACCCATCTATATGGCGAAATCCATGTACACCAAATATTTTCGTCACAAACAACCCCCTCCACCCTGAATCACACTCAAAACGCATGACCTGTTAGAGGTCACAAATGACATGATGATCATTTTCTAAAGTTTCCTTATCCATCCAAAATTGAATTATTTATTTTTACCTCTTCATGTTGATTCTAATTTTTAATAAAAAACATCCATGTGTAATGATAATGTGGATAATAACAAGAAATCAATTAATCAAATCTTTGTGTGGTTGATTCCTAAAGATCATAAAAAATTAGTATTACTGTCCTATGTTTTTGTGGTAATTTGAACAAGTATTCATTATATTTACACCTTTTTTGTGATTTTTTACTTCAATAAGAGTGTCAAGGATAAATTGATTTTTCTACCACAGTGAGCAATTGATGTGTCATATTAATGATTGGATGGTTTATATAGATAAAATATTAAAAGAACACAGTCTTCATAAGTTTAAGTATAAATATATTATTTTTAAAATGGATATGATCCCTACATGGTTAATGATTCATTTATTAACAAGATTTAATGATATGAAATCATATTTTCAATCATAAAGAGCATTCTCGCAATCAAATTCATGTGTGGGTGATTCTTGTAGATAAAAAATGACTTAAGGATCATTATACTACATTTCCACACCAATAAAAACTCATCTGATAAATGTTGACCCCTTGATGGCTGATAATTAATTTTATTGGCTATATCATGGTGAAATTATACTTTTAGATCATACCCATAAATCTAATAATCAAATGGATGCACCATTAAATCCTATTGATAAAAAATAAATTTATGATCATTCCCCCATGATTTCAGGACATCAAAATCTTTGATTCTTAGTTTTAACCACATCTTGATGGCTTATCGGATTAATAATAATCTGAATGCTAACTTTTGATCATAGCATGCAATTCAGGTATCCAATTAATCTGTGGTTTGTTCATATAGGTTAAAAATAACTTCAAGAGAAATTTACTATTTTTTTCACCAATGTGATAACTTTTTCTTGGTTTTGAACCCTATAAAAGTGATTTTTCATTTATTAATAAATTTTATTAATATGAAATAATATTTTCCCACATACTAGGAAATATGGGAATAATATCACACCACAAATTAATCATACAAATAGAAAATATAATTTGGATCATTGTATGGATTTTCCAAGTTGATTTGAAATCATCTTCTTAGTTATTGGCTCATAACAAATGTTTTTTATTTTTTATAAAAATATTTTAGTGATGTTGTATTATGGATAAAATTAGAAAGATAGTAATTATATTGACATATATTATATTCGCATATATTATAAATTATTTGAGGGTAATTCTCTTTAATTTTAATAACAATATAAACTCATTTACTCAAGTTTTACTACTTTGTACTGACTTGTGGCATTAATAAGAGTGTGAAGTGTCAATGAATCATTTGATTATAACAAGAAACTACAGGTAATAATAAATTATATCTAAAATAATGAACTTCTATATTGGAATGTTTTGAAGAATGATGTTACTTATTAGACTAAGAATCTAATTCTTCAAAAATGTATTGATAAGTTCTCAAATTACTTTTCAAATCAATTAAACCCCAATAAGATCTAAATTAAAAAAAATAATATGAATAAACAAGGATCCTAATGAATATAATATTAAATGTTAAAAAAATAGGATTCTTCACATGCATAATTTTAAATTGCATAGTGGGGATCAAATGATTCCACCCATCCCCCCCCCCCAAGATTCCTCTAACTCAATAGTTACAATAACTCCACCAAGTGTAATCATCATTACATATCAGAAAAAGAAGCCATATTGGTGAGGGTCTTATCATAATTAGTAGGCCCACTCATTTCATTAATTTATGTCATTTATAAATACATATTGTGTGAATACGACATCCAATGAGGTCAGAATGACTAAAAAATATGTTCTATTTTATTTAAATGTCTCTTAAAACAAGTGTAAAATTGTTAGATCCAGGAAAATGATAAATAGTTTTAATTAAATCATATGACAACGACCATAGATTAATTTACAACATGTATGGATATGTATTATGTAAATCTATCAAGAGGTATAGTCATAATAACCAAACTAATCCCTTATAGAGTAATGAAATCATATGAAAATTGTCGTTAATCGATCTGGAACATATGTTAATAGAATACACATTAAGTTTTCATATGGTGCAGTAAGAATGAAAAAAAATTATTATGTTTAACCATATTTAATTTTTATTTCTAATAGTAAAAATCATGCTAATAGATTTAGATAGTTGTAAAATCACATTAAAATAGCCTCTGTTTAATTTGTGAGTTATAGAAATAGATAACACATGAACCCGATGTGGTTTCCTTGAAATGACCAAAAAAAGAATTTAAATGAAAATTAAGGATTTCAAGATCAATAATTGAGAACTAGTATAAGAATGACAAATTTAATATAAAAAGAATATTAAAACTGCATGAGAAATAAAAAATTAATTGTAAAATTTTGATGCATGTGATAAAAAACATTAAAAAAATTAATAACATGAATTGAAGGCTAAACCTATATGTAAAGGCACAATATATCAGAGGAATCCTTATGAAATCGAAAATTAATTAATATGATAAATATAAGTTATACGAAAAAACATATTTAATAACATACAATCATGTATAAACATAAGACAAATCAAAATAAATAATATTAAAATTACCATTATATAAGATCATATTTAAGATCTTGAAATGGATCTAGATGAATGTGAAAGATATGAAATATTTGAAAAAATTAAGTGGAACAAAAATAAAAGAAATATTCATAAATAAAAGTAGAAATAAAATAAAGAACATAAAAAAATATAAATAAAAAAACCAAAATACAAATGATGGAAACATAAGATGGTTATAGTATATGTTGCATATGATGTAGTAAGTAATAAAAAAGTAGTAGTTTAGTCATAAATATAATTAGAATATAAACTAGAGTCATAAATAAAGTGAATGTTGATGTTTTGGAATATGTAATAGAATATGCACAAGCAAATATATAAGTTAAATTCGAAATTGGTAATATATGCCACAAACATGATCATTTTAGGAGATGGTATATTCAGATGAAAAATAAGTAAAATATAATTCATATGTAATAAATAGAAATATAAACAAACAAAAAAGGGTCAAAACCTAGAAAATGATGTTTCATTATCATGAAATCATTGGACAATGGGTGGTGAGTAATTTTTTTAATGTAGAAATAGGCATTCCATCAATATGACTTGTGGTGAGCTCGTGATCTGAGGATTTTTTTTAAGTATATTCTCTTTCATGCATGTTTTTATTAATTTTAAGTATAATAAAAATATTTTCAGGTTATTCAAAACCAAATCATGATTAATTTTTTACTTTTTTGGATAGACTGTACATCAATCCATCATGTGGTGTGGTCATAAGAACCAATAAAATGACTTTGAATAGTCATGAAATCATAAAAAAAAAATTACCATTGTTTTGTTTATGACATATATGAATTGATAAAACATTATTCTTTCATGAATTATAGTTTTAAAAAATGAAAAAATTGTATTTTTTATATTTACAAATCATTCAAAACATGCATAAATTTTTTAAAATTTAAAAAATGGCACTGAATTTTAGTCAAATAACTCTAAAATGAAATGTTTTTAATATATAAAATATTCTAATATATAGAAAATATGTTTTAAATGTGGTTCTATTAGAATGATTAAAAATTTACATTTTTTATTTAACAATAGTGGGTTAAAAACTAGAAAATCAGTTTAAATAGTCATGAGAAAATAGAAAAATGATCATTGATTAGTTTATGACATGAATTAAAAGATCACATGTCAATAAAACTTTCATTATAGTTTTACTGATTGAAAAATAAATTTTATTTGATTTTAAAAGTTATTAAAAATGTGCATCAATGGGTCAAAACCAAACAAACATCCTTGAATTATGATGCTAGCACTTGGAAAATCCCTTTGTTTAATGTTTGATGTTTTGTAATAGAAAACCACTAATTTCGACTTGCTTCATGGTCAAAATGACTAAATGTGTTTTTTTATGGTTTTAGAAGTCATAAAATTTGCATGAAATAGCCAAAATATTGTAAAGGGCCTCAAAATTTCTTGGTATCATAGACCTTTCTCAAATAATTTGTGACCTATAGAAATAGAAATCTCCTCAACCTAATGAGAAGTGATCTCATAATAATGAAAATTTGGTTTTTAATTATTTTAAATGTAAATAAAAAACATTTATCTAATATCCTCATACACTATCTTTTGACCACTAGAGGGGTGATATTCGAATTTAGTAAAAATATAAACATGAAATAATAATATGAAGTCCAAAGATCAAATTAATGTGTGGTTGATTCTTACGAATCCATAATTATTTGCGTATCCTTATCCTAAATTTTTGGATAAATATGTACTTTTTTTCTTCAATTTGAAATCTTTTATGTGACATGTCACTTTAGAATCACTTTGAATGGCTGATGAAAATTTTGTTATATCAAAAAATTCATGTTTCATATTGTTGTTTGGTTGGTTCATATAAATCAAAAATGAAATGAATATAATTTTACTAATTTTTCATGCCAATCCAATATTGTTATCTTAGTTTTCACCCCTATATGAGTGATTTTTCATTTTTTAATAAGAGTTAACACTGTGAAATCATAGTTCTCGTCGTATCGAGAAATTCTGCTATCTGTTTGATACCCAATTACGTTATAGTGATCTAAAATTATTCTAGCATCATTATACAAAGATTCTATTTCAATTAAAAAGTAGCCCTTAATTTTTTACCCCTTAATGAGTTATATGTCATTTTAATGAAAAATATAAGGGGGAAGCCATATTATTTTCATACCATCAAATCTATGCCTTACATTGACTCACAGTTTACTCCAACAATTTAGAAAAACACATAAGTATCATTCTCCTATGTTTTAATGAAAATATAAAACTTTTTCTTGGTTTTACACATCCTATATAAAACTTGTGTATGTGAAGGCTAAACATAACTTTCTAATAAAATGATAAATTCATGTATCATATTGGTGTTTGGTTTATTTGTAAAAATTATAAATAACTCAATTATCACTATTCTATATTTTCTCACCAATTAGAACATTTTTCAATGTTTATACCTATACATAAGTGATTTTCCATTTTTTCTAAGAATCATGAATTTAAAGTAAATTTTACTAAAAAACAAATAAATATTGTTATGCAATTGATATAAAGGCAATTCATATAGATCCTAAATGTCTTGTTGATCATTTTCTTATGTTTCCTTATAAAATAAAATATTTATGCAAAATTTTCACACATTGATGGATGATAAGACATTTTAATAAAAATAGCAAGGAGAAAAAATAATCTCGATCATACCTAGTGATCCTAACATAAAATTGATCCCTAAATATTCGAAATAATTTTCAAATCACTCTCCTATGTTTTCAAGGTAATACGGAGTCACTTTTTATATTTTGACACCACTAAGGCAACTTTTCACATAAATAACAATCCGAAAGATAAAATGATATTTTGATCATATAAAGAAATATTGGATTTTCATTAATGTGTTGTTAGTTTTTACATATCAGCAAATTAATTCAATGTCATTTTCTAATATTTTCAAATCAATTTGATATGTTTTAATCACTTTTAACAGACACATTATTGATTTTTCCTTTATTAACAACAATTTCAACACAAAGTCATGGTTTTCATAATATATAGTACTATGTGATTCAAATTTAGTCTTGTATTAATCCTACATATCAAAAAAGTATTGGGATTTTAATTCATAGTTTCCATGTAAATATAAATCTTCTAGCTCAGTTTTCAATCCTTTATGGGAGATCAGTCATTGTAATATAAATATCATATTTCAATGATACTGTGGATAACAACGTTAAATGTGGCCATCTGTTGGACACATGGTTTCATAAGATTGAGAATGATTATGCCTAGAAGTAATCATAAAATTTCAAAAGAAGAAGAGTAAGGGGAAGGGGAAGGAAATTTTGACACAGAAACACTAGCTAAGGATGAAGTAATAACATAAGAAAAATTTAAATCTAAAGAAAAATTAAAAATTAGAGGTAGAGAAAAACCAAAATAGTAGAAAATGTTGAAGAAAAAGTTAAACACAAAACCTAAATATCATAAATCAAAAGTAATATAAATAAACTGATATAATGTAAAAAATTAAAATCTATTAGTAATTTTGAAGCATAATTTGGGGGGGACATAAAGAAAAATATCATGAGTAATGTGAAAACAATAAATAAGAAGGAAGTGATAGAATTAAGTATAGTGATTAAAAATATAATAAAAATAAACATGTAAAAACAAATTCACAAGGAAGAATATAAATGAAAATTCAGAAGCATGCATAAAATCAAAATTCATAATACTTGATCAATGGTAGAAGATGAATTTGATGTAAAAAACGAAACTAAAATAATTATTTTATTGAAATATTATAGGATAACAAGAATAAAATTTCTAATCAAAATTCAACATAATACAATAGTAGAAAGAGAAATAATAATTAAAAACCAATTTTGAATTTAGTATGAATAGAGGAATTATATGGTAGATTAGAGTCTAAATTCAAAGACTTGTTCAGATCATCTAAAAAAATTTCAAATTATAATAAATAATATATTAGTTGGATATAACTATACAAAGAAAATATGTATGAAAAATCAAGAAAATAGATTTCAAAAAAAGACATATTCGAAGATATTAGGTAGAATATTTCTATAGGAAAAAAGATGAACCAATTTTCGAAGTAAAAGTATAATATTGATGAGAGAGGATTCAATAAAGAGGCTTATTCACAATTAGTTGTAAATGAAAACACTAAAATAATCGATAGTAAAATAAAAAATTAGAAGGGAAAGTATAATTTGAAACTAAAAAATACAATAAAAAAATATTACTCTAAAACTAATTTGATGAAAAAATAAAATAAAACTATATGTATAACAAAACAATAGTAGTCAAAATTAAATATTGGGAAACTAAGGATGAATCATGAATTTAAACGAAAATATCGAAGGGAAAATAAATAAAAGGGAATGTTTCAAAGGGAGAATCTAGAAGAATTAAATGGAAAATCATTAACTAGAATCTTAAGAAGAAGTGTAATATGAACTAATTAGTGGAGGAACAAGTTATGATAATAATTAATAATAATTATAAATTGAAGAAATATTATAAATAAATTTTAAAATAAATAAACCATATAACATAAAAAACTCTATTATAAATATTATAAAAATCAAAATAAAAAATATATTGAAGCTCAATGTCACAATCATGAAATGGATTTAGATTCATATATAAGATAATAAATCATATATGTGAAATATGTGAAATAATAAAAATAAGAATATTCAGAAATTATTGGAGTGATAACTGGAAAAATATGAAAATGATGATAAAAATAAAAAAAAAATCAAAAAGGTGAAAATTTAGGATTCCAAATTAATAGTGAATAAGATGTAGGAAATAAGGAAGAATTAATTGTTTCATATGAACTAGAAGTAGAATATAGAAACTAGAGCCATAAGTGATGTTAAATTGGAAAGTAGTAAAGCATTTTTTTTTGGATAATAATGAAAAAAAATAATATAAATGAAAGAGTAGAAATATAAGCAATATACATGATAATATTATCAAAAATAATAAAACTAAGAAAAATAAATAGAATTATAATTCATAAGTAGTACCTTGTAATAAATGAAAAGGATAATGGGTTAAAAACCAAAAAAACAATATCATATTATCATAATGTCATCGGAAACTATTTTGAAAATATTTTTTTACATTTATGAATATAAGGTAAGTCAATCTAACATGAGAAGAGTATATTTACCCATACATTCAATTAATTTATATTACATATTAATAGATAAATGTTCATTAAATAACACTTATATACAATCCATTCATGATTATCTAATGATATATAAATCGTTATACAATGCATTATAGGGGGATATAGGTCCCAACCAACACATAACGAAAATCATACCAATTTTTTCCACAAAACCCTAAATAATTGATCATATCATATCCTATCAAAAGAAATGGGTTTCATGAAACATTCATCATAAAATCACTCATGGAAATGAAATGGGGTTCATAAACATTTAATCTCCCCATCACAAACAATAACTATCTAATGAAATAATACATATGGTATAATTAATCCATATCCCCAAAAATTCATAATTATGATAAAAAAACTCATCTTAGATTGAGAAATATTTTTAAAAATCACTTAGAATAATTGTTTACTAGAATAATCTAACCATTTTGAAATCATTTCTTTTCAAAATCATTCAAATTATAAAGGAATAATGTTTCTTTGAAAAATAAAACATTTTTAAAATTTTATGTAATATTCAATGAAAAATTTAGCCATGACTAAAGGAAATTTCATTCATGACATATAAGCTAAAATAAAATTCATTCAATATTTTTTGTCAAAAAAGTCATGAAGTACCATGTTTGAAAAATGACAAAAATATTACATTAATTTTTTTAAAAAAATTAATACGTGGGTATAAATGATTTTAAACAAATCGTACGACAATGGTAAAAAATTAATGAATTTAAAAAAACTTTAATATAGATGAAAAATATTCCTCAATGGATATTTAAAAATAAACAATCCCAAACAATAATGAGATTGAGAAATAAATCTTAACCTCAATTTCACCATTCATTGAAATAATTCTAACCAATTGTATACTAAGTTTATATTTAATATAATTCTATAATCGAGTCAATATAAAATTTATAATATCAGATATTTTCCCTTTATAACATACCAACAGCCCTTTTATCAATAATTATATTAAAATCATCTTTTCTAGTTGTTAACTATTTCGTTTATCATGAGTATTTCAGTTCAGTAGTTTGGTATTTATAAAATTATCTTAGTTTAACCATGTAATAAAATACGAATCACAATATAAATACCATATATATATATATATATTATATGAAAATTTATAATCATCCATAAAAATTATATATAGAAAAATGAATTACATTGTTTATGGTGAAGGATGGTCATACGTATGCAAGAAAACTTTTTTTTCAATGGATAAAATGAAATAAATGTAAATATTAATTCACCTTTACTAGATCATTAATATATCATATATATCATATAAAATCATCAAACTAATACACATTACAATCAAAATAAAATATAAATGAAAAATTAATCACCTTGATTCATGAAGGTGGTAGTCCACACGTATGAATGAACAATTTTATCATTTCATAAAGGATTGGATGCGAATGATGAGAGCATAATATTATAATTATATAAATATAATTTGTTATTAAATATCCTATATAAATTTTAAAATAATCATAATTCCCATTAAAAAATGAAGGTGATGAAAAATGAATTGTATCACTATGTGAAAATAGTAAGCATAACGTATTCACAAGACATACTCTTACTTCTTGTTTGAAGAGAGAGATGATGTATAATGTTTTTTTAATAATCATAATAAAATTTCATCATATTTAGGATACTGAAGTTTTTTTTATGATACATAAAATATATTTATAAGAGGTAAATTAGAGTACAAATGAATATGACTGAGTAAGGTGATTAACTATTCTTCAAAATGAATCCTATAGATCTCCATTAAGGGTTCTGGTGACGGTCTTATAGGAAGACTAGAACCTATATAATGTGCATTGGGATTTTTATAATGGAACTTTTTTGAGTTTTTTCTAGCAATAAGGCACAATGTTCAGTGAACATTTGACAGAGGAGGTTCCCATTTGAAAACAAGTTCAGAGACACTTTCAGGATTTATTAAAACATGATTTTATAATAAATTACTTCTCAAGAAAAAGCATCAAAATGGATATGGATTCTAATAAAAGGTAGTAAAGGGTTTAAATGTCATCCAAAAATTCAATTTCTATAATATTTAGTGTAATATTAAACCTTATTATTTTGATTGACACATAGCTCATGAACATTAATTTTCAATGTGATAACACATTTTTCATTACTAGTGAAATTTATTACTTTTAAGGTGAATAATAGACCATAAATGGTAAAATTATTACATTTTATTCGATATAATATCCATATTTCCTTATTAATTATTTTTATGTTTTTTAAAATAATTTAGTAAAATATTACATTGAAAAAATATCATAATTTCCATTTTTAATACTATTCTTTTAATTTAACATTAAATACCTCAAGAAAAATGGGGTTATGATATAATTATTTCACACAACTCTAAAATTTTATATAGAACTATAAATGTTTTGGGTCATATTAACTCATTCAATTTATATCCCTTTTAATGTTTTCAATATCCTTTATTACATTTCTTATTAAATAGAGACATACCACATTGGTGTTGAATAAAAAATTACTGTAATAAAATAGTTATTAGTATTTAAAAATTAATTTTTATAATTAATTTTATTTAATAAATATCAAAATAAGCACTTATACTTCTTAATAAATTAAATTTTTATGATGTGAACACATAATGTATAACATTAGAAACAAAGAGAGTGACATTTTATAACTGTCACTGATTTAAATAAAATATAAACCATTTTCACTGGACAATTACCAATTAGAAATTCAATTTAGTGGATAATGTGTTAATGGTATAATTTTTTTCATCCAAAGATTATTTTTATTAATCATTATTTCATTATCCCTAATTTTTAATCTAGATTAACCTGATTTACCATTTACTAAGGTGGTAAATTTTACTATGGTTACTATACATATTAACAATAAATAAAAGGGGCCCATTTATCAAATTTTAACTTCATTATTAATAAAATATATATCACTATATATAATTATATACCAATATATGGTCTAAAATTATTTTACTGTAACTACGTATAATGAGACAAATATTTTATTTTGAATAAAAATAATTTTAAGACTAAAATGGATTTATTATTACCCTCTAGAAAGTAAAATATTTGTTGAGTTTTTTAAAATTACATAAAGTAAATAATATTTATCTCATTAAAACCATTCACCAATATAGGATAATTTAATTTATTATGAGAATACTACAGTAATCACATAAAAATCATTTTATCGAAAAATATTTTTTCCATTTAAATTATTAATATTTTTATTTATAATAAATTGATAAGCAGTGAATTAATTTTATACATACATAACGATAAAAATTTATAACATAGTTTTTACTATTCATACCGACCAATCTGGTAGATAGACGATAAAGTTCATTTTATATAATAATATTTTATTAGTATATTTAATTTTTTTTAACTTAGTGTTTCTTGTAACGCATGATATTGAATTAATCATATTATTTAATGATAAATATTTAACAAAACATTAGGTGGATAAATTTAACCCCCACCCTAAATTAAATTATTAACTTAAAACTGGTTTTTTTGATCAAAACATATAAGGATAATTCTACCTCATTACATCCTTAGGTCCTCAAGTAACCTCCTCAAATAAGTCATTTCACCATAAAACATCAACCAGGTGAGTGGAGTTTATTCATAAAACATTCCCCCTAGGATTATGAATCTCTGAATTTATTATTCATAAAAATTATCATGCTATAGTGGTTCAACCTCTGTGTTCGATATGTGTGAATGATCTGGTATTTAATTCCTCTAGAGAGATAAATGGAATACATCTTGAACCTGGGAGAGATTCAGTGGACGTGCCAATAAATAAGCTATAATCCTAACATGATCAGGAATTTAATAAGGATGGATATACCTAAGTATTATATTTACCATCTTTATAAATGTGATAATATTATTCCAATGATATATTCATAGCAATACCGTGTCACTAAAATCAAACTCTAGATATTTCGGATGATTTTCTGCGTGACAATTTTTTCTCAATTCCGAACTTTTAATATTTATACATGAATGGATCTTACCTTCTCTTCCATTTCCCCAGCTATATTTGTTCACAATATCATACTTTCACTAACATCATTCCATCATGTTGTATTCCTCCACTTCATACCATGGAGGGATTTATAAGGATCCATATGAATGCGATAGTGAATGTTATTATTGTATGAGAATTCCACCAAGGAAGGTGTTGATTCCAAGATCCATTTAAATCAACAGATTACGATCTCCACATTTTTTCTAAATATTTAATGTCTCTTTCATATTTACCATCTATATGATGCTAATAGGTGGTTCTAAAACATAAATTTTTGTAAAGATCCTACTATTGGCTTCTCTAAAACATTATGGTATACCTCATATCCTAGTCAGATATAATTGATAGTGGTACATCATGCAATCTTTCAACTTAATTAATGTATAACCAAGTAACATGGTCAATAGGTAATTCTACTCTAATGGAAATAAAATGTGGTGATTTTATCAAGAAAATGAATACAACCCAAATAGATTTATAACCCTTAGATATTTTGGGAATTCCAACAACAAAAACATTAGTTATTTTTTAACATTTCCATTATGTTATGTGTAATGGTTGTAACATCCACTTAGATTTCTATATCTCAACCTCAACATTCCAACATACGATGCACCATGAAATACATTTTTCAATATCTCTCATTATTCTATCCCCAAAAAATGTTCTTTCAAATCACTATACATCATCATACTTCCTGGATGAATGTAGAATGAAGAACATTGATATTTATCCACAATCTCCTTTAAATATGATATCTAGGGAAACATTCACTTTTCTAT
Source organism: Viscum album (assembly GCA_963277665.1). NCBI lineage: Eukaryota > Viridiplantae > Streptophyta > Magnoliopsida > Santalales > Viscaceae > Viscum > Viscum album. The sequence continues at coordinate 927,694,911 of OY728127.1, forward strand.
AACTGTAATATTTCACCACAATAATGGTTGAAATCAGAAATAATTCTTAACTTCTTTTTTTAGATCTACCTCGTCCTTTTGTCCCGCTTTAATAGCCACTTAGATGAATGGTTGAAAACTCATTTGAGAAGGAAAAGATTTATTTTCTTCTATCAATATTTCAAGATCCGTCCTTTCTAATTCCAAAAATATTGAATCTATTTTTATCCTCATCATAGATAAACTAGCAAGATCCTTTCAAATAAGAGCATCTTCCACATTTTCTTCTTTCCAAGGGTGGTAATTTATTGGGAAATCAGAATCGTTAGGTTGACCAAACCATATCCCTTGGTGGATATTCAGCACTTTTTGTCTGAATATATACATTTATTTTTTTATCAATATATATTTCACATATTTATCAATTTATATAATTCCTCTATATCATTAATGAAAAAATTATCATAGGTAAATCTAAATCCTATGTTGTGTAATATTTCTTATGTAAATTCAATTATAATGAAGAATAAGAAATAAATATATCACATCAAAGTCCCTTATTTTATTCATCGTAATATATTACAAACCCTTCTCTGTTATATGGTAATTTAAGCAATGTTTTGTCGACCAACCTTATCATGAGTAACTCATAACATTCCCCACATTCATATTTCCAATTTCACTTGGCTCCCTTATATGTTAACATAGTGACTGTATTCAATAGTTCTAAAAAATTCTCAAAAACACATTTATAATATCCATTCCGGCCAAGAATATTATTTATCACAATCATAGTGGTTGTTCTCAACCAATTTTCAATAACTTATGACTTTTTTGGTTATATTGATATACCCTCACATGATATTATATGACCCAAGAATGAGAAATTCAGAATCCAAAAATTACACTTGGAAAATTTCAAATAATGCTACTCCTTCTTTAGGTTCCTTAGCATATGTCCCCAATAATATTCCTTCTCTCCCTTAATTTTAGTGTAAAGAATAATATTTTCTATAAAGGCAGCCACAAAATAATCAAGATAATCGAAGAAGGCTCTACTCATTAAATCCTTTACTATGGATGGGAAATTTTAAAAACCAAATGGAATCACTATAAATTCATAGTGTCCATGACATGTAATGAATTTTTTAATTTGTATATAATATTTATTGGCTCCAAATTAATGATACCCACAATGAAGATATAAGGCCCCAGACTTAAACCTTACTTAATCTTGAGTTATTACAAGATTACACATTGAGGATCTTTTCGGGTTTAGAGTTTTAGAGAATTAGATCATAAAACTTGCATTACATTCCACATATAAACAAAGTGGTTACATAAAGATATTATTCTTCATTCCCATCAATGGAAACACATTTAAAATAAAACATGGATTATTTTATGACACATCCTTGACTCTATCATCTTATCGTGTACCTTTCCCTTGACCTGTGAAAAACATTTCAAAAACTTGGGATGAGCATAAAAACTCAGTATGGGTTATAAAAAAAACATGGAAAGGAAACATGAGTTCATATATACATAAGAATGAAATCATACTTTACCCATAAAACATAGTCACTTTAACATACCTCATAAAATCATGAATAAATCATAGAAATCATAAGACATAAAGGTAACTTGAGGCATTCATAACATTCTTACGTAGGGAGTAACCCTCTTGGTTACGTTTGGAATACCCATCACAGTATATTCCCTAAAATCTCTTCAGAGAAACCTTAACGTTTCACTCCTTTGCATTACCCAATGCATTAGAGAGCTATAACGGGCTCACCCGCCCTTAGTTTATCACGGAACCACCCGTCTTCATAATAATGCCCAAGAACCATAACATAATCATATCACATAAAACATGCATAAAGGAAACATGACATTTCCACATTTCAATCATGAGATATCAATACAACACATTGATATAATAACATTATGAAAACCATTTTCAATACCAAAATAAAAGAAAAGTAAAACATGGTATTTATTTTTCTTTAAAAAAGAAGGTATGGCTTGTAGAGGAAGCCGAAACTCAAATAACGGTTACGACGGTGGAGAAGTCGTTGTCGCCGGATACGTACGACAAAAACATTCCCTTTTGTCGTTTAGTAAACGCTTCGTATAAAAAATATTCCTTTTGAATAAACGTAAAAGTCAAAGGGATTTATACACCATAAAAAAGAATGTTGTGTATAAAATAAAATATGCCTCAATGAAAGGAGATTGAGACAAAGTCACATACCTCGTATCCGACTTGACCCGACCGTTCTTTAATCTCCTGAATAATAAACTTGAGTTAATCTCTAATTGCTTATTAATCTTTTTCAAGTTCATTATTCCTTTTATACCATGTTATGAACATCATGTAATCATTTAAGTTAATAATGTTCATTTTGTCGGTATTTGGTTCTTAAGTCAAAAATAGACTTCTTATACTTACATGTTGTTAATTTGGTCAAAGGTTCATTATATCCAGAATGGTATTCATGATGTAGATATCATATATGTCATATATATCCAGTACATACATTCATTTATAATATTACATCACATTTAGAGGTAAGAAATGAAATGCACCGTTCATGGAGACGGTAAGCCGTACGTACGCATGAACGCTACTTCCATTTCTATTACATATTTTCTGGAATGGAATCATAATGATATAAGAGTATATTATAATTCCAGTATAATAACATATATAATATCATTAACTTTATCTTTTACACATCCCACATATGGTATTAACGAATCAAATCACTTTTAGGGGGCGGTAGTCCGCACTTCCTAAAATGAAGATATCCTGTTTTACCCATAATGGAAACCATAAAGGTATGCCCAAAATGAAAAAAACAGAAGCTTAAGGAAAACATAAACATATTATATATCATATATAAAAATAGTGACATCATAATGGCCAACTTTGAAGGTGTTAAATGAGTGTTGAACAATCATCGTTTCGGGAGGCAGAATTTCGCCATCCACGGAAACCGTATGTTCTTTAACCATTTGATGTAGTTGTGTGAGAGTGTAGCTCAAATAAATCTTATAACAACATCCTAGTATATTGAAGATACTGGTGTTGTTACAAAAGAAGTAAATAAAAAGAGTTTAGGGGGTTGGAGAAGCAAAATAAAACAAATGAACATTAGAGAATGAATTACCTTAAAAAGTGTAACTCCTTTTGATTTGAGCCTAAAGGCTTCCTTTGAAAGGATTCTGCCCAAAGGGAATCCTCTAGGATGAGGAGAGGGATGTGGAGAGAGCAAATGGGCAGGGGTTGGCCTAGCCAAAGGCTTGAAGAGTGTGTGAAATGAGGTAGAGGTGGGGGCCTTTTATAAGAGGAGAGGTGGGGCACTTTTGGAAAGTAAAGAAACATTACTTTATTTGAAAATGTGTTTCGGTTTTAAAAGGTCCCAAATTGATATAATTAGTGGATAAGGTTATAAGGGTTCGAAATCCACTCTTCCAATTGGTTTTGTCCATGTGTAGGTTTTATATTTTTCATTATCATTCCATTTTATTTAAATCGTCAAATAATGATGTCATCGCTGCGTCATTATTATGTCATAAATAATTTCATTTATTTAATGTCTAAAAATTATAAAAAAATAATATGATATAGTAAATCTTTTTATCTTTCCAATGACTATTTATAATCAAAATTTGTACTTGTATAACCCCACTTAAAAATTGTTTTCGTAAAACATATTATGTTTGTTTCATTTTCACTTTAACATTAAATAAAAAGTAATTTATGTCATTTCCCAACAAAAGTGGATCCATGGGGTCCCCAAGTTGACCCATGGCATTTCATGGTCGGCCATGACACAACTAATGAGGTTGGGACATGTGTCTAGGTCATTTCATATTATTAAATCCTTATTTAGACCTTAAACTTCCCTAATTACCACTAATCGTGATTAAGAACTTAATAAGTTACTATTCACCAAAAAAATTATTATAATCTCATTGAACCAGATTTTACATACTAATGACAACCATGTATGTCGGATTTTTAAAATTCAATACACATTAGTGGTAAACTATCATTTAACTGAAAAATCAGTTTGCTTGATTACCACTTAGTGGTTTCACTATTCATCAAAAATTGAAGTTTTCCAGAAAATTACCAAAAATTCACCCTAAGCTATATTTGATATTCCGAAATCAAAAATGAAGTCTATTTTAAAAAATTCAAATCATATAAGTCACATTAATTAATTTAATAATTAATTCCCGCTGCCAGAACAAAAAGCGTGTTTTTACAAAACAATAAGTATCAAAAGATTGACACCAGTTTAAGTCTAATTTCAAAGTGAAATTGATTCCAATGACCACCATTGGATAAAATGGTAAAAATATATTCTAATTTCACTTCAAAAGAAATTAAAAACATAATCTAATCATATAAATAAATTATATTAAAAAGCAGTTTTGACGTAAAATGTAGTATTTTTCACTATTCATTAAAAAAATCAACATTGTCAGAAAAATACCAAAAATTCACACAAGGTAAATTTTGATGTCCCAATCATAAAGAATAAGTTTATTTTGACAAACATAGTTTATAAAATTGTCAAAATATAGATTCAAAAATGGTTTTCCATCAAAAGGCAGTACAACAATCTTTTAAGAATATTAGTGTATTCCATGCATAAGATTGTATTTATTTTCATTTTAAGCCTCTATAATACTATCTTAATCATTAATAGACATAGATAAAAATATCTCTTATTCATTACTTACTTGAGATGTTACAGAAGATCATTTTTGAAAAAGTATTGAGCTCCATTACTAGATGAAACAAGTAACAAAAATTAGGTACATGATACTTGATATTTATTGTGAACTTATTATGTTCTTGATAATAAAAGGGGTGTTCAATTGATCCATAATTATTCTTAATAAATATACCAAGTGCTCCCCATGTCGATATAACTTGAAGAATGAGTCCCTTTTCAAGATTATCCTTGAGTTTTTCCTTTAATTATTTCAAATCAATTGAGGCCATTCAATATGGAGTCTTGAAAATAGGTGTATCACCACATATGAGTTCTATTAATAACTCGACTTTGTGATTTGGGGGAAGAATTGGAAAATCCTTCAAAAAGACATAAATAAAATCTCACATAATATGTATATCTTGGATTTTGAGATTCTCCCCAACTATCTAAGATAAAATTTCTTTTTTGAATATTACCCATAACCCATAAAATGTTTATAATTTCCATCAAATGATATTCATTTTGATCACAATAATAGGTTATCATAGTTTGGTTTGGAATATCAATATTCACATACCTTCAATTGAAATTGATTTGGGCATTACATAAATTAATTCTATTCCTTCATAGAATAACATCTAAATCAACTAAAAGAAGAATGAAATTATTTTCTGGAAATTAATTCCCATTAAAATTACTCAATGAAGAATACAATAATTACGATGAAATAATCATACCATTAGAGGTTTCCTTTTGCTAACTCAATATCTTGTTTTTAAGGTGGTGTTTTGATACCATTGGAAATGTATTTAAAATTAAAATAGTGGGTAAATATAGAATCAAACACTAAAATAAATGGTTTATAGTGGATGGTAATTTTTCCCTTCACATTGTCATTATCATACACCATATCATAAATAGTGATCACATAAGATTTAGCTTTTTGGCTACGATAATATGTTTTTGATGTTAATTATCATCAATTTCCTTTATATTTGGTAAATATACAGTATAATTTCTATACACCATTAATTTAAAACACTGGAATGTGGGTAGTGCATTATGTGTAGATTTCTCTATATTCGAATTATTAGTTATCTTCATCCAATACATCATAATTGGATTTCTGGATGAACATTACATACACATTTGAAACATTTAACAGTTCTATTAAACCAATTTTCACCATATTTCCTTCTATATTTTTATCATAAATTTAATCTCATCTTTTAATCTCAATGTATTTTATAATTTCAATTGAATTCGTATTTTAATTTCTTGTCAAAACTGTGAGATCAATGGGTAACCAAATTATACATCACCACCTTGATAGAACATCAAACAATTTATTCATAGATAGTGAAGTCCTATAAGGATAATGACGTTTGGGTATATGGTTTTAAGACATTCAAGAATCAATCAACCTTGATTTTTTGTTGGATGATAACTCAATAGCATATCTCATAAGTCTTGTGAAATTTTTCCAATAAGTACTAAAAAATTCATCTATCATTTTCTTCAACTCATAGAATTATTTTTAACACCTAAATATTCCACAGTAAATTTCTCCTTGAATAATACAATATCTTGTGTTGTATTAAACATCGAGTTCTAGCACACCACGACCAATCAAACTAGTCATTTAAAAAGACCTTATGAATAGTAATACCTATTTTTTGAAATTTTATATATTTTTTTCATAATGGACTTAATTTTTGTATTTTTAATATCAAAATTATCATAGGGTCAAGTTTTTTAACTTTTCTACTAACTTTCATATTTTGATGAATAGTGAAAAATACTTAATTTTAATTAAAAACAAATTTTTAAATCAAAATAAATTATAGTGTTAAATTATAAATTTAAGTGGTTTTAAAGAATTATTAGATTTTATTTTTATGATTTAATGTAATTTAGTTTATTGGATGTACATAAACACATGTCAATATTTAGGTAGTTTTTACTTCTTGAAAACACGCTTTCTGGTTTTGACAATAAGAATTAGTTATAAATTAATTTCTACAACTTCTGTGTTATGATTTTTGGAAAATAGATTACATATTTTGAATCATAAGGACAAAATTGTGTAAATTGGTATCTTTTATTTTTAGACATTATGAATAATAATTTTAGAAAATATTTAATCTACCATCGTTAAATGGTAAATCTGGTAATAAGGGTAAACAATTATATTATAATAATATTAAATTACCCTAACACATGTCCTAACACTATTGGATGATTCATGATTGAAAATGGTCATCCTTGGGTCGATTTTGGGACCCCATAGAAAAACTAGTAAGTGAAAATGACACATTATAAAAATAAAATTAAAGTTAAGAAAAATGTAACATAAACATATATCTTTTAACAAAACAATGTTTATATGAGGTTATGTAATTGATCGCTTCGACTATTAATATTCCTTAGAAATATAAAAACATTTCCGTCATCAGGATATTTTATTTATAATTTATAGACATAAAATAAATATATTTATTTTATACATAGTAATGATGTAGTATTTTCCTTATTAATGAATGAATCAAATAAATGATATTATAAATATTTAAATAAATATATTTTGAATGTTTTTATGCCATCAAATAATTTTCTAAGTAAATATTAATTTTTAGGGTTCATTTAATTTATTTTGTTCGAATTAATCATTAGTTAAGACTTTTAAAAATCCCAAATATTAAATAGTGTCAAAATTGGCATAAATGAGTTTTTAAAACAAATACTATATAATTAAATGATATAATATTCATAAAAATATAATATTCGACCAAAGGACTTGGATAAGGTTACATATTTCATTAATTAACCACTTCAGGTTCTCTTGGCATTTTATAGTTTGTTTATTAACCATATAATATAAAAATACAAGGAGACATGGTAAATGTTAAACTATTTAACCAAGAGTCAAATATAAAAGATAAAGATAATATGGTGACCTAAACAAGTCAAAAACAAATTGGTTGGGAATATTTATACCCATACCCACATTAGGGTCTAAATAAATCCATTTTGAGCTACTAGAAACCTAAATTGATTTTAGAATAAATTAATATTTCATGTTTTTCCTAAAGTACCACTCACCTCTCTCATAAAAGGGTAGTAACCCTTATCTCAAATTCACACCTCCAAATCCATTTTTCTTGGCCAAACCCTACTCAAATATTCTCCAAAATACTCTCACTTAATCATAGAGTCCATACTTTGTTCAGAAAGCCGACTTATGGTGCCTTTTTGTTCAAATAAAAATGAAGAACCTGTAGAAGAGGTAATTATTTCATCACCTCTTGCAAGTTCTTTTCCACTTCCACATCCACTTTCTTTGCTGTTTCCGTGCCAAAATAATAAATCCAGTACCTTATAAATTCTATGATTCATTATAATTATGTTACAACCATATTCATTATCATATCCATCCTATGAATGACAAAGTCACCATACATGCGTACGTACATCTTACTGTCTCCATGTCGTGGTGTAGTTTGTTATTCGACACATAGTTATTTGGATGGGTATAATAATTATTCTAACTGATTTAAATAATAAATATAACATATTATTTATTTTTTATATATTATATACCATAAAAAAATATATTATTTGACCATCAATATAATTATATTGTCGCTCGTGCATATATACAACTTACCATCTTCACAAAGCGATGAGATTTCATTCCCCAACATAACCATTCAAGAATAATATTCATTTGATGACTTAAAATAATGTTTAAGAACATAATATCATTCTATATATGAATCAAATACATCCTATCCATAAAAAACATGACTTATGTAACAAAACATATAAAGTAATATGATTGAGTTAACACCCGAAACAATGATACTACTAAAATATTATTAACAAAACAATATTAGAGGATCATATATGATATCATATTTATGTATGTGGTTTTTGTATAATTTAATAACAATGATGTAACCATTATATTGGATGTTAACGTACCCTCTACTATATAAAAATACAAGGTAAGAGGTTTTCATCTCACTTTTATTCCTGTGAGATTCATGTTATATTTGCCACAATTTCCAATTGTGTGGTGTATGTACTACCCATGATTGTATTCATTTTGTAATAATATGTAATTTATGGGTATTTACATCATCATTGTATGATACTTATTTCATGGGTTTTATGTTTCATAAGTTTCCAAATCGGTAAGGGAATTTCGAATTTCAATTTCCACTCATTGGGTTTTACGCACACTTCAATGATTATTTTACTCCAATCTTATGTGCGGAATTAAAATTTAATTATTTATAATGTAATTTCCACTCCCCTTTGTGTGGATATAATTTTGATACACATAATAACTCCATTGATAAATTCTGAATTCATTGATATGAAATTGATAAGGGTAATCTTAAATCAATTTCCATTCATTGAGATAAACATCCAAGTCATTGGTTTTGTTTTTATAACAATATGTGTGAATGTCCTCTGATTTATTTACACCGAATAACCAATCATATAGACTTCATTTATATTTTTCAAAATTAATTATTTCATTTATTTTTCCTTAATCAAATGATACGGTCTTTATAAGTGATTTCGTCTTAGTTTAAATTCCATTGATCTTCATTGTTGTTATGCAGAAATTCAATTTTATATGGTGTATATACTGTCCTTTGAAATATTATATCATGGATCCATTTATTCTCATAATATTAGAAAGTTTTGATTAATGTTATTCCTCATTTTTTTATTTAATCTTCTTTAATTTGGTTAGTAACTCTTTAACAAAAATATCATTTTAAATGTTTTGAAGATTTATTCTTATAAATCTTTTTCATTAATGTCCATGTTTTAAAAATGGTTTTAAGGATTTATTTATATGGACATGAATATTTTAAAATTAATATTTCATTAAAAATATTCAAAGTGTTATGGGACACTTTGATTCAAAATTCACTTTTAAATGACTTTTTAATAAATAATATGACTTTTAAATGTTTTCCAGAAAAGGGGATATTTCTCTCATATAGTTTAACTGATTATTTTCATCTATGTCAATATCCTTCATTGTATTTTATCATTTTTTAAAGATGATTTTTATGATACAATATTCCATATTGTATTGATGTTTTTGTGATATGTTTGAGTGTGGATGGGCTATTTCTATACCCTTCATGGTTTAGGGTTAAGGTATTGACATTTAATATGCTAGTTTTAATATGAATGTTTATTTTATGTTTCAACCCTTTTACATGAGGAATGGATTAGACTTAGTAAGTGACCGTAGGGTCCCGCTTTAACCCCTTGATGCATCGGTAGGAATCATGAGACAAACTAGTGTCTTGGCATAAGGTCTTGAAAAAATTATTATTCTTTTTTCTTCGCACGAGGCCATGACTATGTGGTTATGAAGTCTCGCATTATGAATTCCATCATTATGAAATTAGCTATTGATATTAAATGTTATTATTTGGATAGTATAATATCTATGTGAATAATTAAATTGCATTATTTGATTTATATTTTCTATATTATGCTAAATATTATGTTTAAAAGGATTGTATTTTAATCATATACATTTCCTTTAATGTTTATACTTATTTATAATAGTATCTGTTCTATTGTTATCCTTACTGAGCATTTGATATCACCACTTTATTATATTTTATTTGTTTTAAGATACGAAGCAGTATATTATGATTAACCTACAATAATAGGATAAGGTATACGATTTTCTTCATATGGGACACAATGTTGATGTTTTCCCATTTCATAATGTAATGTAAAACTTATGTATGTATCTATTACATACAAGGTTACTAAACTAATCGGTCTTTCAGGACATGATCTCTTGTGATCATGCCAATTTCATTTAATGATGCACCGACTCTGGGTAACTGGGGTCAAGACGTTATAGTTTGTATCAGAGGATGTTTAGTACAAACCTTGGATTACTAGATTTAGAAAAACTACGATTAAATAAAATTAATCTTTGATAAATTTGAGGATTAATATAGAAGAAATTCATAGAATTTTGGTAAAGTATATATTTTGTGAATTTTCCATGAAATATGTCCCAGTATAGATATGGGCGGGTAGAGGTATCTCTATCATAGATGTATCTAGAGGTAAACCCCAAAAACACCGCTTTGAGCAGGACTCGAACAGGAACTAGAGCACGATAACAGGCTTTTCTTCACTCTTCATTATAACACTCCTAGGGGATATTCTTAAGATAATTCAAATTTTATTTACAAAATGATTTGAAGGATTTTAATATAAGATGTTAATAAATAACCTTGGTTAATACTATTGTGTTTTAGGTTGAAAATAAGGTGTCATGATATTCTCTAAATGATTTTATGACTATAGTTACTCACACTATGATTTCTGGTTTTATTCAATGGCTAGATTCCATGTAAGTGATAGTAACAAGGAAAATGATATACATGGTGGGAATAGTGGTGGAAATGAGCATAGAAATGGAATTTTGAAAAGATTAAAAGATATCTTGTTTGTGCAGAATCAATTTTCCAAAATCATGATCATCAACATATACATTAACCAACTCTCGAACTCATTAAAGAAGAGGAAGGTAGAGAATAATAAGAGATCCAATAGTTGAGACCATAGAGAAAATAAAACTTGTTCTAAATCATGAGGGAAATTTGGAAGGCGACACCTAGGAAACTGTCTCAATGGTGAAAAGAAATTCTTTATGTGTATGAAAGGACATAATGTAAAGAATTATCGAGGAAAAATGAAGAGTACTGTGGATGAAAATAAAAATGACCCTAAGATTCCATATAAATTATTTTTTCATAAATTTAGTGGACCAAGGAATTACCTTAGTCAATTAACTATTCTATAAGAAAATCACTAGGTAAAGGAAGGACCTATGTGGAAATAAATGGATGGAGAAATGTTTAAAAGTATTAATGCTCTTTGTTGGTGGGATTACATTGGAAAAAATTTCAATTGTATGTGTAACCCAGCATTTTGATATGTGAAAATTATAGTTTAGGAAGAATAATATTTTCTTTTTTGGATATAGTTATAAAGAACCACCTGGGTTTATATGATGTAGTAATTTGAGGCAATTACAAGTTATTACTTTTTGGGTTGAAAATGCGATGTATGAGATAACATATGTCGTTAAAATATATTATGGTTATTTTGAGGAATTTATCTAATTTTTGGGAATGTTTTGTAATTATATAGTTTTTGAAAAAGGACAACATGCAGACCATGTGAAAACTCATCTCATTGGGCAAAGCTACGTGAATTGAAACGACAACCAAAGTCGGACTGTGATTTATCAACTAAAAATGGACTTTGTAAAGTCCTTGGTTAGTATGACTAATTATTTTTAGTTTAATGGTTTTATGGATCATGATTATGTTGATTTTGGGAACTTGTGATTTAAAAAATGGATATCCCTGGTATAGGAAAATTATTCTGTGATTGAGTGAAAATGGTTATTTTGGAAGACATTTACTCTTTTGGGTACACTATATGCCTTAGGAAAATAGAATACTATGGTATTTCATTTTTGGAGTAATGATTGAAATTTTATTTTGGGATAATCAGTTTTTTATTGTGCACTTATTGTGATTTTGGTTATTTGTGTAAATGATTAAGCTATCATATAGAATACGTGTTTAGGTTAATTACTTTTGTGTTTGAGACTTTAAGAGTAGTCAATTTGGAGATAAATGTTAAGATTTACTATGGAAGACTATGAGATTAAATTCTTATGAGTTATAGGTTTCAATATATGTTTTGATTATATTCAAGGATTTTAAGGACAATTGTTTATTGAATGGTCTTTGTGGAAATTTTGGTATTGTTTGTTTAATTTTGGAGATTAAGAGTAGTATTTCTTTTTATAAAAGATTATCCTTTTTGGGGATTATCTGATCATGTACTAACCATTTTGGTTTTGGTTAATTTTTATATACTATGGAAATATATATTTTATCTTTTTTGGATTATGTTATTCTCTAGTAGTTTATTCTAGCACTTCAGGTGTGACCAAGTCATCTTGAATACTCATCGTTTAGTGAAAAGATGAGTTTTTGGTAGAAACTTATTGATGGATGAAAATATACCTGAAAATTAGGTATATTTATTTATTTTTTATTTAAACTCATAAATAAAATCTCCAAATTTAAAAAAGGGAACCTAAAACAAAAAAATGTCTTCTGTTTACTTTTCCTACTAGGGAATCAAATACCCTTTAACCCATCAGAAGTTTGTTGTTTTCTTGTTTTTAACTTTATCCTAATCATGTTTTCTATCACTCTCCGTCAGAATTTGACACTATGTTTCTCTTCCATATCCATGATTTCCTACATGTAATCCTATTATGTGTTATCTCGGGTGGCCTTTGTACTTTTCTTTATTTCTTTTAAAATCAATATTTTTATTATCTCTTTTTCTAATGTGGTATTTGAACAACGATGTTTGGAAATGTCAAACCCCTTGATTTTATTTCCGAGTTTAAATTTTGAGGAAAACATTATTTGATGTATGGGATAATGTAATAACCAAATCTTTCATGGTAAATTTCTCCTTGAGTAATACAATATCATGTGTTGTACAAAACATTGAGTTATAGCACACCATGACCAATCAAACAAGCAATTCAAAAAGTAGTTATGAATAGTAATACCCACCTTCTAAAATTTTATAAATTTTATTTTTTATAATGTTCTTCATTTTTGGATTCGAAATACCAAATTAGCTTCGAGAGAATTTTTTTCACTATTCTTATAACTTTCATATTTTGATAAATAGTAAAAAATACAAAATTTTAATTAAAATAAAATTTTTAAATTGAAATAAATTATAGTGTTAAATTTTACATTTGAGTGGTTTTAAATCATCATTTAAGGTAATTTAGGTCGTTGGATGTAATTACAAATTTAAATTATACATAAACACGTGTCAATCTTTTGATAGTTTTTACTTCTTAAAACCCCTCTTTTTGGTTTTGAAATTAAGAATTAATTTTAAATTAATTTCTACAAATTATATGTTTTAGATATGGGAAAATTAATTCTATAATTGGAATCATAAAGTCCAAACTATGTAAATAGTTAAATTTCTTTTTTAGCCATTATGAATAGTAACTTAAGTAAATATTTTATTTACCCTGGTTAAATGGTAAATCCGGAAAATAATGGTTAAAAATCATATTATTATAATATTAAATTATCCTAACATCTGTGCTAACTCCATTGGATTTTATATGACTGACCATGGGCATCCTTGGGTTGATTTTGGTACCCCATGGAGCCACTTTTAAGTGAAAATGACACTGTATAAAAATAAATTTAAATGTAAGAAAAATGTAACATAAACATATATATTTTAAAAAATTAATGATTATATGATGTTATGTAATTGATCTCTTCAACTATAAATATTAATTAGATATCTTAAAATATTTAATACATCATGATATTTTACTTATAATTTATATACATAAAATAATGATATTTATTTATGACATAGTAATGATGCATTATTTTCCTTATTAATGAATGAATCAAATAAATGATATTATAAATATTTAAATAAAAATAATTTGAAAGTTTTATTCCATCCAAGAATATTTTGGGTAAATATTTAATTTAATGGTTCATTCCATGTATTGTGTTCTAAGTAATCATTTTTTTTGACTTAAAAAAACATAAAATTTAATAGTGTCAAAATTGACATAAATGAGTTTTTTTAAACAATATTATTAAATGATATAATATTCCTAAAATTATAGGATTCGGCCAAATAACTTATATAAGGTTTTATATGTCATTAATGAACCACTTGAGGTTCTCTTTTCATTTTATAGTATGTTTATTGACAATATAGTATTAAAATACAATGATACATGGTAAATGATAAACTATTTAACCAAGAGTAAAATCTAAAAGATAAGGAAAATATGGTGACCTAAACTTTCAAAAAAACCTATTAGTTGATATTATTTCTACACAAACCCACATTAGGCTCAAAATAAATCCACTTTAAGCTATTAGAAACTGAAATTTATTTTAGAATAAATTAATATTTCATGCTTTTCCTATAGTGCCACTCACCTCTCTTATAAAAGGGATCATCCCCTTCTCTCAAATTCACGCCTCCAAATCCATTTTACTGGGCTAACCCCTGCTAAAATATCCTTCCAAATACTATCACATAACCTTATAGGCCTTAATTTTATCTTAAATCCTAAATATGGATCCCTTTTCTTCAAATCAAAAGGAAGAACCTGAAGGAGAGATAATTATTTCATTAAATGTTTCAAGTTCTTTTCTTCTTCTACTTCCTATTTATTTGTTGTTTCCATACAAAAATAATAAATAAAGTACCTTCTAAATACTGTTATTTTATTATAAATTTGTTACAACCATATTTTTTATCTTATCCATCTAATGAATGACAATTTCACCATACATGCATACGTATGACTTACCGTCTCCACGTTGTGGTGTAGTTAGTTTTTCAAGACTTAGTTATTTGGATGGTTATAATAATGAGTCTATGTGAGGTAAATTATAAATTTAACACTTTAATTATTTTTTATATATGATATACCATCCATCTACATATGATTTCACAATAAAGACAAATAGATTGTCGCTCGTGCGTACATACGGCTTACCATCTCCACCAAGCAATGTGATTTCATTCCCCAACATAACCAATCAAGAATAATATTAATTTGATGATTAAAAATAATGTTTATTAACTTAATAAAATTATGTATATCAATCATATACATCGTATCCATAATAAACATGAATTATGTAATAAAACATATAAAGGAAGAAGAATGAGTTTATACCCGAAACAATGATACTACTAAAATATTATTAACAAAGAGATATTATAGGATCATATATGATATCATATTTTTGTATGTGGTTATTTTATAATTTAATAACCATTATTTAACCATTATACAAGAGGTTAATGTACCATATACTATGGAAAAGTGCAAGGTTAGGGGTTTCATCTCACTTATATTCCTATGAGATTCATGTTATATTTTCCACAATTTCCTTTTGCGTGGTGTATGTACTACCCATGATTGTATTATTTTTGTAATAAACATTAATTTATGGGTATTTATATCATCATTTTATTATCCTTATTTCATTGGGTTTATGTTTCATATGTTGCGAAAATGGTAAGGGAATTTATTATTTCAATTTTCACTCATTTGGTTTAATGCACACTTCAATAATTATTTTACTCAAAGATTTTGTGTGAAAGTAAAATTTATTTATTTATATAGTAATTTCCACTCCTTTTTGTGTGGATATACTTTTTATACACAAAATCAATCCATTAATATATTCCCAAGTCATTGATATGAAACTGATAATGGTATTCTTACCTCAATTTCCATTCATTGGGTTAAACATTCAAGTCATTGGTTTTGTTTTTACAAGAATATGTCTGAATGTCCTCCGATTGATTTACATTGAATATCTAATCATATTGAGTTTATTTAAAAATATTTCACACATAAATATTTCATTTATTTATCCTTAATCTAAGGATATGGTCTTTTTAAGGTATTTCGTCTCAATTTACATTCCCTTGAGACTTCTTTGTTGTTATTCACCAATTAACTTTTATATGGTGTATATACTATCCTTTGAGATATTATAGCATGAATCCCATTATTCTCATGAAATAATAAATTTATATTAATTATATTCCTCAATTCATTGTATTTAAGCATCTTTATTATGGTTAGGAACTCTTTAACTTAAATATCATTTTAAATGTTTTTAATTTTTATTCTTCTATGTCTTTCCCATTAATGTCCATGTTTTAAAAATGGTTTTAAGGATTTATTTGTTTGGACATTAATATTTTAAAATTAATATTCCTTTTAAAATATTCAAAATGGTATGGTACACTTTGATTCAAAAATCCCTTTTAAGTGACTTCTTTGATAAATAGTGTGACTTTTTAATGTTTTCAAAAAAGGGGGATATTCCACTCAAATAGTATTACTGATTATTTTAATCTAGGTCAGCATCCTTCATTGTATCTTATTATTTTTTGATGTTGATTTATTATGATACAATCTTTCATATTTTATTAAAGGTTTTGTGATATGTTAGACGGTGGTTGTGCTATTTTTATACCATTAATGGTTTATGGTTAGAGTATTGACATTTCGTATGCTAGTTTTAATATGAATGTTTACGTTTTGTTTCAACCTTTTCATATAAGGAATTCATTAGACCTAGCAAGTGATGGGTGGGGCCCTCTATAGACCCTCGATTCATTGGTAGGTCTTATGAGGCAAACTAGTGTCTTGGGACAAAGCCTTGAAAAATTATTATTTTGTAGTCTTGGAATGAGGACTTAACTATGTGCTTATGATGTTCGGAATTATGAATTCCATCATTATAAAATTAGCTAATGATATTACAAGTGATAATTAGACTCATATAATATCCTTGTGAATAAGTAAATGGCATTATTTGATTTATCATTTCCATATTATGCTGATGTTTATGTTTAAAAGGATTTTATTTTTTTCTTATACGTTTCCTTAAATATTAATGATTATTTATGATAGTTTCCACTATATTTTTATCCTTACTGAGGATTTGAGCTCACCCATTTATTATATTTTATTTTTCCCATGTTACAATGAAGTATATTAAGATTAACCTGCAAGAATAGGCTAAGGGATATAAGTGTGTTCAAATGGGACATAATGTTGTTGTCTTTTCATTTCAAAATATAATGTAAAACTTATGTATGTATCTAATAATTCCATGTCTACTAACTAATCAGTCTTTCAAGACTTGATATCTTGTGATCATGCCAATGTTATGTAATAAATCATCAACTCGGGGTTACTAGGGTCGGGGCATTAAATTATGTCTCCATTTTTTACGATGAATATGATGAAAGTGATTATTTGAAGAAAAAAAATCAAAATTCATCCCACTCCATAAATTCAATTTATTCTTATCCTCATATTCTCTGGATATTATTCCAATACTGGTATTATTTTCCTTATGATGATAATCATCCAAATAACATTTTCATCTTCCAAAAACTAGAAGAAAAATATATCTTTTTAGTGGAATGGATGCATTACTCAAAAATTATAGGATAAATATACCCACTAAAAGAAGGTGTCCATTTCATTATTAAAAACTCATGATATCATTTTTCCTCATATTTTATTTTGGAATCTCACAATGATTCATATCTTGAGAAATTTTTTGTAATCATATGTACAACATTTATCATTCCATATACCATAAAATTCAGTTTCCCTAGAGGAAAATCGTTGAATTTTTTATCACATTTAGTATCAACGTTTTTTATTTGGGTTCATTCGTTGTCTAAAACCAGAAATCATAGTGTGAGAAACAATAATCAGGCTGATAAACCATATAATCATGAAGAGTCATTTATAGGCTGTCTAAATCCATAAACCTTCTTCTATAAAACCTTATGTTTAACAAATATCATTCATGTTCATTACTTAAACATTAGGATTTTAACCAAGACATTTAATTATCCTCAGAAATATCCATAGAGATCTCACTAACGTTTTCTCGCCCTAATTTCATGAGGATTAATAATAATTTCTATGATACCAGCTATTGAATACTTATATATTCCATACATTAATATTATATCTTAGTATATGAATATTTTTTTATAACATTTTGATCCACGTCGGAATTATGTAGGTCTTGTATATTTTGAATGTTGGAAATATAAAAAAATGGTTTGTAAAATATTTACATTTCATATCACTTATTTCATCATAATCGGAACCCTTATTGTACATATCATACTTAATACCTTTTTTAATACCCTAGGGATTGGAAACATAATAAATTGGTGAGCTCAAATGATTAGTAAGGTTAAGCAAGGTATATATCAATGATCAAATAGGCATAAAATGAGATTAAAAGAATAATAACATCATATTGATGTTTAAAACCAATACATTTAATATCAAATATGATAATATAATTTCATGGATTAAATATTGGAATTTCATAAGAGAAGTATCATAACTGAATCAAATAAGATGAAGCATGAGATCATAATATAAGAATAAGATATGGAATTCTGGCATGCACATAAGAATGGAAAAATAACATCCATACTATTAAAGTCCCATCTCCATGGCTATCATGGTGTAATTGGTTCACTCACTAAATGCTCATAGTAGTCATGTTTTACTCCCAATACCATCATAGTGGATACATTCCATTATCGAACTGGGTTCACTCTACATTCCATCACCGTTTTTCTCATGAGATATCAATATTTACCCAGTTTTATAGAGGGAGATATAGGTCCCACCCATCACATAATGAAAATATTTTATATTTGTGTCACAATATCATAATGAATTAATTACGTCAGAACCAATGAAATGAATTGGGTTTTATGAACATTTCATCATAATATAACCCATAGAAAAGAAGTGGGTTTCATAAAACTTTCATCTTTTCACCACAAACATAAAACATCTACATATAGAATAAATATGGTATTCTTGGATATTATCCACAATAATTAATAAGTAACTTTAGATAATTTTATCTTATATATAAAATTATTTGGAAAGAACATTTTGAGTAATTCTTGATTATAATAACCAATGAATTTTAAAATAATTTCTTTTTAAAAAGTTGTTCAATTATAAATAAAAACCTTTTGTTTGAAAATAACCATCTAAATTTATAAAGGATGCATAAAATAAATATTTACTCATGAATGTGGTAAAATAAGTTCCGTTAGTATAATTTTAAAAACATTCCTTCTATATTTTAGTTGAAAAATTCACAATGCACCTCATTTGGAAAATGAAAAAAACTCCCTTTCCAACCCCTTTTAAAAAATTTAAGCATTGGTTATAATTAATTTAATAAAAGAGGATAATGGTGATTTTTTTAAACATTTTATTAGAACATTGATATTGGATAAAATGATTCCAAAATTAAAGTTAAATAAAAACAATATCAAATATTGATGAGATTATGAAATAAACCCTCACCTCGAGTTCTCCTTTCATTGAGAGAAATAAAAACAATATTATAATACATATAGATTTATAATAATTGTATAAAATAGACTTTTTTATATCTATAATATCATATATTATACCTACCCCTTCTTTTCAAACATTACCATTACATAACTATTTCTAGAATACTTAAACATTATAAAAATAGATTCCCAAAAACCGTAATTGGTCTAGTGCCTTTGGAAACATTGTAACATAACACTGGTATAAAAATGAATTACATAATATCCCAGTAGGCTCTTATTTGCTATAACCCTTCTTAGATACATCAAACATAGTACATATCATTATAACCAAGGTGAAAGAAACATAAAAGGGGTGACCTCAGATGCTTTGTAAGGGTAATAATGGGAAACATATCAGAATACCCATTACTATAAGGGTTTGAGAATGTGATCATGAAAAAAAGAGAATATCATACCATGCATATCATAAATCATAACAAAAATCATGTATTAAATATTGGAAGTAAAAAAGGACATATTTCATAATTAAATAAAGAGCATAAGCCATGAAATAATAAAATATGAATAATACATAGACTTGTGGAAAACATATAATCAGGTATTTATTTCCATTGTTTCCATGGTCTTTCTTCCAAGACCATATTAGTAGAATGGCATCACTCCCTAAACCATTATAGTAGTCATTTTTCACTCACATGGTCATCTAAACAGCATGTGTTCTTTACTCATACCATCTTAGTAGTCAAGTTTCACTCCCATGGTCAACGAAGTAGTTAGGGTTTACTCCCAAGACTATCGTAGTTTATCTCCTAAGATAAAAATTATTACCCAATGAATTGGAGATAGATATAGGTCCCACCCATATCATAATTAAATCATTCATACATGTTCCAAAAAAATAAAACAAGTATCCTAAACATAACCCAGAAAATAAAATGGGTTTCTTTGACATAATTCCATCATAACATAATCCATGTAAAACAAATGGATTTCATAAATAGAAATCCCTCATAAAAACAATCAACCATAAGAATAATTGGAAGTGATTAATTTAAATTTATCTTTAATCATAGATGGAAAATAATTTTGATAAAACACTTGAAATTATTTCTTTAGGAAAATGTCATTTTTTTCCAAAACGTTTTCTTTTCATAAAACACCATGAAATTTTAAAAAAAAAAAATTTTAGGGAAAATAAACCTGAAAATTTTTAATAGAAACTCCATGTAAATATGGTTTTATGAAATAACAATAATCATTTCATTTAATTTTAGTTATAAAACATTCTTCTTATACTTTACACAAAAAAGTAAAAAAATAGATCTTATGAAAAAACAAAGAAATATTCCTTCAGAACTATCTATTAAAAATTTTAAAAAGGGTAAAAATTACTTTAATCATCCATAAGATAATTTTTAACCGTTTTATTATATATTTGTAGAAAACATGGGCATGTATCATAAATAAACACTAGTAAAAACATATTTATAAGCAATATTGAATAATAATGAGATTGTGAACTTATCCAATACCTTGTGTTTTGAATCTCTTCATACTCGCACAAGCTTAATATATGACCATTATAAGATTATTATACAAATTTTAAAGAAGAATATTATTATACATAATACTATATATATTTTGATTATGACCTTATATTTCCCGCTTTTTGTCAATCAAATTGTAGTGTCTTACTTGGGGTAATATATACTTTATTAATCACATGTGTCTTAGTTTGTTATAGCATTGGTTCTTGTACATATATAATTATTATAGTACTTAAATCATGATATAAATATCATGTATATCAATTATATGTATATTGTAATTATATATATCATAAATAAGTGAAAATTGGAATACATTGTTTATGGAGACCGTAAGTCGTATGTACGTATGAACGTTGTTTCTCTTTTTTTAAATTGTCATATTGAAAGTAGGTGTGTAAAATTAATATAAATATATATGTATATATATATATATCATTATTCCAATATCATTTTTATATAATATAAAATCATTAAAACATACCATGTGGAGTTTGAATGAATCACATCATTTTGAGGGGGTGGTAGTCCACACTTCATCAAATTATATTATTGTATTAATACCAAATGGAAATTAAAATGGTATTATTTGTAAAAGTGAATAATGAAGTATAAAGAAATAATAAATATAATATTTGATATATATAAATAGATTATCCATCATAATGGACACAATAATTGGTTGTAAAATAAATATGAACACTCGTCATTTTATATGGTAGAAGTTCACCATACACCGAAAAAGTATGCTCAATATCCATTAGATGGAGGTGTGTGTATGTGTAAGTTAAACTCTAAGAATAAAATATTTTATATTGAGGAATTTGTGGTTTTTATAGTATAATCGAATAAATATATTCTAGGGGTGGAGAAGGAAAAAAATGAAAGGAGCATGAGAGAAGACATTACCTCTTTATCAGTTAACTATATTTGTTTTGTTCCAGAAGGATTCCTTGAGTTGACTTATGACAAGGGATTATAGGAGTAAGTGAGGTAATTTGGGATGAAAAATGGTCAGGTTTTGTCAAATAAAAAACCCTTTAGTGGCGGGAATAAAATTGAAGGAGAGGTACCCTTTTATAAGGGGGAGAAAGGTAACATTATGAAACTCCAAAACTATTAATTAATTATAAATTAGTAATCAATTTAAAATAGACTAAAAAGTGAGATATTTATAGTTTTTAATAATTATTGGTACAAATACTCTCAACCAATGAATTTTGACATGTTTTGGTCATATAATTGAACTTATTTTTATCCTTTAACCTTTTAGTAAAAATATTACTATTATAGTGAAAACATGCCTTTATACACTATAGGGTTAATAGATACTAAAAATATTCAAATAGAACCTCAATTTGATAATTTATGACATATTTAACACTATAAAATTTTGTTGGAGGAATGATTGATTTATATTAATTTTGTAACATTTACTAAAATATTACTGAGGAGCTGAGAATAGAGTCGTTCTCACTTATTCCTCTCTCCCATAAAAGGTAAGTCCTCGCTTATGGTTTTACCTTCTCCAAGCGTGATCTCCTTTGCATCGGAGCTCCCTTATTCCACTGGTTCTTTATTCATTCCTCTCATGTCATCCTATTTCCACATCAGGTTCTTCCAAGCCTCTCCCTTTCACATTGCATCTTGGTGTAGTTTCATGGTGGTCCTTTCCTTATCTCAGTTGCGGTTCGATGGTCTAGTTGTCCTTTGGAATCCACCTGCACTGATCTGCCCAGATATGACTCCTCTGGCACGAATTAATGTTTGTGGGTTTGAGGGTTTTTCCCATTACTTTTTAGGTGAGGCGATGGCATTGGTTGTAGATGACGCTTCACTGGAACTCTTAATCCCTAGTTCTCTTGATCTGTATCCCCTGGTCAACTTGACGTGTATGTACAGATAAAGATCAATACATGATGACTATTTGGCTTCGGGATGAGGCTATTCAATATAAGCCTCATCCGATGATTTCCCTAAATGGAGAATATTGGTTTTCTGGCGGTACGGGGGACTCCTCTGTGGTGGTGGATAAAGATCATTGTGTGGATTCTGGACACATCGATGGACTCTTGGCTCTTCTGTAGTTGGAGGTCGACTGATCTTGTTTTTTGTTTTCATATTCACTAGAAATTTGGTTCTGGAAGATGGATGACAATTCTGTCTGATGATGATTCGGGGGATGTTTGGTCTGTTATTTGTGTTATTCTGTTTCAATAAATTCTTGTCTATGTACCTAGGTGGTTAATAAGTTGTTGAAGTATTTTGAGCATTGGAAACTATTTGTATCGCATTTAGGTCATTGTAGTTTTTTGTATTGCTGGGTGGGCGGCCTCATTTGAGGGATGGTTGTGTTGACACCCATCATCCAGCCGTCTATCTCTTGGATGGATTGGTTCCTTGTTTATATCTATCTCCATGTTTTTGTTGTTGAGTTGTGCTGTATGAGGTTGACTTGTAGTGTTTTTTTCATAAGCATTTTCAGGTGGGTGGCTCGTTGGATAGATAGATGTGTTGGCATCTATCTCTTGGTCCTCCCTCTACATATTTATGTGTGCGGGATGAATGTCATACCTCGTTTTTCTACCAGTACAGTGAAACTACATTGTAGAGGGGAAAAAGATTGGCTATACTAATCTCACTATAGAAATTATTCTTAGGGGGGGTGATGAATATCTTTTTTTACCATTTATTTTTTCTCCACATTGGTCATTTTGGTTTTCTTTCATCCTGTTGGGTTGTTTCCTCTAAGATTGTTTTCATTGTTTCTATAATGGGTTCCCTCTTTTCCCATTCTTGAAAGGAGGATTTTATTTTTCATATTTTTGGGCCTCTTCCCCATTCACTCAAAAAAAATATATATTTTAAACTATCATTTATATTAAATTTGATACTATTTAATTGTTTCATTTTTGAGAAATATCAAACCAACATGATAACTTCAAACAAATAATTCCAATATATCACAAACATATCAATGTTATCTATAAATTTCATGAAAGTCATTGATTAGGTCAAACTATAATTATTTTAATATGTGATTGTCATTTATATTATAACTCAATTAATTAAACAATTTGGGAATCATTATTCTACAAGTTTCTAATTAAGTTCTTTCATCATTAAAAATTAAAAATAAATTATCTTGAAGAATAATTTTTCCATATATTTCAAATTATTAATTATAGTTGAATTTATCTTATGTATAACCCTATATAAAATTGATATATTTAATAAAATTTTAATATAACTCTTTTAAATCATCTTTAAATAGAATATAATAAATATCCCAATCTAACACAAGTTGCTTAATGAAGATCTTATTTTTGACATAAGTTTTATTTGGGAAAAAGAACACATATCCACTTAAGTTAGGACATGTTTTTATGGTAATTTTATATTATTATAACATTATTTTTAGCTTTAATTTCCCTATTTACCTATAACCATTGTAAATAAAATTTAATGGTTATTATGCAAAGAAAATTATTTTTATCATATTAGGGAACATTTATCATAATTACTAAAACCATTTATGTTTGGTTTTTGAAATTCAATTCAGATAAGTTTTAAATTAAGGATTAATTCTAATCCCACAAATGTGGTAAGAAGGCGGGTAAAAAAGATTTTCAAAAGTTCAATAATATTTTGATATCTAATTATGTTATAAAAATGTTCCAATGAAATAATTTGATAAATATATATAAAATTTATCTTTTTTGACATTAAAATCAATTTAACATTAAATAATTATTTAACTGAAAAAATTCAGTTTTTAATTACAATGTAGTATTTCCACTATTCCTAAAAAATTGATACTTTTCATAAAAAATACTAAAACATAACAGGAAGCTAATTTTGATATTACAAATTCATAAATGATATTTATTTCATCAGAATCAATTTCTATGAGTGTTGAAAATTAATTTTATTATAAGGACATTAAATCTTTTTCATTAGAGAAAACAATATTTTTAAATATAATAATACTTTACCAAGAATCATATATTTTATTATCAATATTTAAAATGTATTTATTAATATTTATATAACTATGTTTTAATGAATGTTTTAAAATTAAATCATATAGATAATAATAATGAAAATATATGTTACGTAGAAACTCAGTTTTTCATGTATCGTATGCCAAGTTGGTGTTTTGTACAACGTACAACAATATGGTGTTCTGTGCAACGTACACCATGTCGGTGTTACATGAAACATAAGCCATGTCAGTTCCATATGAAAGGAATTTTTGAATTAGTGAAATTCAAGATATAAATTAACATTTTAATCTAATGTAAAAAGGTCCATGAAAACTCGGCTGTTACATTCTACCCCCTTACAATGAATTTCACCGTCAAAAGTCATGACTCGGTTAAAAAAATCGGGATTGTTTTACTTCATTATGTCCTTATGTTCCAATGTAGCTTCCTCTAGAATTTCAGCAGGTTTCTCCTCGTAAGAATGATCATGTTCCAGTAGTATGAACTCTGAGTTTTGTACATTTGAAGGGTTGATTCTACACTTCCTTAGGAGATATACATGAAACACATAATGAACTTGAGTGACATTTAGAGGATGTTCCATGAAATAGGCTACCGTCCCAATATGATCAATAATCTCAAAACGACCAATATGCCTAGATCTTAGTTTCCATTTCTTCCCAAATCACATACCTTTCTTCAAAGGTGATATTCGTAGAAACACTTTTTCACCAAATTTAAATTCTAGATCACATAGACTGTTATTAGCATAAATTTTTTGATGACATTGAGAAGTATTTATATTTTCATGAATGGTTCAAACCTTCTCTACTATTTCTTTAGCAATATTGGGTCCCAATAGCTTTATTTCTTGAACCTCTTCCAAACATGTTGGAGCTCGAAATTGCTTCCCATATTGGGATTCATATGAAGCCCTATGAATGATTTAGTGAAATCTATTTTTGTAATAAAACTAAACAAGAGGAAGGTGTTGATCCCAACCACCATTTAAAACAGACGAACAATATCTCAAAATATCCTCTAGAGTTGGAATTATTCTGTTAGGCTGACCATCTGTCTGAGGATGATATGCAGTGCTAAAACTCAATTTCATATCATGTGCCTTCTGAACAATTTTCCAGAACATCGAGGAAAACCTCATATCCTGAACTAATTCAATTGAATGTGGTACTCTATGCAACCTTACCAATTCTATGACATATGTCTAAGTATTTTTAGCCAAAGGGAAATATTCTCTCATAGCAATGAAGTCTGCAGATTGGTAAGTTGATCGACTACCACCCATATATCATTAAATACCTTGGATTTTTTGGTATTACAATGATAAAATCCATAGTTATGTTCCCCCATTCCATTCTGGTATAGGTAATGGATGCAACATCCCATTATATTTTTTTATTAATCCTTAACATTCTGTCATACCAAAGACCAATATACAAACTCTGTGATATCTCTCTTCATGTCATCCCACCAGAAGTATTCATTCAAATCCATATACATCTTTGTACATCCATTAAAAATAGATAATGAAGAACTATGAGCATCCTATAATAGTTCCTTATTCAAATCAGGTATGTAAGGAACACATACATGGTTCCTATACCTCATCATTCCATCCTGATCATGGTTAAACTATAAAACACTTATGACCATCTTTTGCAGCTCTTCATCTTCCTTTTGTGCCTCCTTAATCATAACATGGATAGAGGGTTGAACATTAATTTGGGAAAGATGAGAGATTTCCCCTTCCTTAAGGATATATAAATCTATCCATTTAAAATATATGAATATGGGATATTTGGTAATCCTCATAATAGATTAGCTAGTATGACCATTCCTACTCAAAGTAGTGTCCACGTTGTTTGCTTTCCAAGGGTGGTAATGTTTTGAGGACTCATAATCATTTGTCAACTCCAACCATCTTCTCTGGAGAATGTTTAACTCCTTCAATGTGAATATACTTTTTAGTTTTTTATTTATGTATATATATATATATTTTACTTTTATCCCAAAAGATAATGACTCCATAACATTAATGAAAAAATTACCATTGCTAACTCCAAATAATGGGTTGGGAAATTTTTGTCATGAATATTCAACAGTTGTGAGGTATAGGCTATTACCATGTTATTATGATACGAAAACATACCAATTCCTTCATCAATGAATTACTATAGAAAACAAAACCTACCCCACTATAGGGTAATATAATCACAGTTTAACTGACTATCCTTCTCTTCAGTTCCATGAAATTTTCATCACATTCATCTATCCAGAGGAACTTGAAACCCATCCATGTTAACACAGTTAGAGGATTAGATAGACATGAGAAATTATCTATAAAAATTATAATATTCAACTAATCCATGAATTATATAGATATTATTCACAGTGGTTGGTCTGGGCCATATTCATATAGCCTACGCCATTGATGGATCTACTACTATACCATCTCATGAGATTATATGACTGAAAAATGAAACTTTTTGCAGCCAAAATTCACTCATTGTAAATTTTTCATATAACTTCTCTCTCCTTAGGGTATGTAGAAAAATTATCCAGTGATATTCATGCTCTTATTTTCTCATTGAGTAGATAATAATGTAATATATAAAGACAACCACAAACATATCATGGTAATCTCTAAAGACTATATTCATTTAATCCCTGATGATAATAGAATAATTTGTAAGACCAAAATACATCACAATATATTCATAATTTCCCTTCCTTTTATGGAATGTCATCTTGGGTATATCCTCCCTATTGACCCTCAATTGATGAAATCTAGAAAGAAGATAAATCTTGGAAAGGTATTGGGCTCTGTTCACTTGATCAAACTAATCATAAATATGGGGAAGATAATACTTTTTCATGATTGTGATCTTTTTTAACTACCAATATTGACCAACATCTCTCATTAATCTGTCATTCTTTTTATCAAAAATAACTACTGCTCCACAAGCTGACACACTTGACTGAAGGAATCCCTTATCAGGGTATTCTTGGAGTTTCTTATTCATTTCCAATAACTCACTCGGATCCAATCAAAAAAGAGTCTTAAAAATTTGTGTCAAACCATATATGAGTTCTTTTGAGAACTCAACTTCATGTTTTGGTGGATGACTAGGAAACCCTTCCAAAAATAAATCCATAAAGTCTCAAACAATATGCATATCATTGATATTAATATTCTCCCCAACCATTTGAGATAAATAACCCTTTTGAATAAGAATTAAGACCTACACACTAGATGCAATTTCTATTTGAAGTTCATACTTTTCATTAAATTGATGGATGATCATAGGAGTGATTGAAATATAAAATATAATTCCACTTGTTGATAATTTATGTTGGATTTATGTAGAGAAAGCCAATTCATTCCAAAGATGACATCAAATTCGACCAAAGGAAGAACGATATGATTTGTAGGAAGCACATTACCACAAACATCAACTAGAGAGTAATTAAAGACTTGAGATGCTATCATCGCACTATTAGGGTTCTGCATCTCTAATTATACATCTGACTATTTTGGTTGAATCGTAACACCCTTATAAAAAATTTAGATATAAAAGAGTGGTTAGATCTAGAATCCAATACGACATTATATGTTTTAGAGTGGATGGTAAGTGTACATTTCAAAATTTAGTTATCACATCCCTCATCATAAATAGTGATTTCGTGAGATTACCATTTTCCCCTCACCATAAGAGGTTTTTGACATTGATCATCATCACTATCCCTTAGGGTTGGTAAGTGGTTTGCATAATACCAATTCTCCATACAGATGTTCCACTGAATTTTGGGGGTGCATTCTATGAAACTTTTTATGTATTAACAACATTAGATTACTTCTCCACTTCACTTCAGCAATCAATTACATGGTGACCTTCTTTTCCACAATTAGAACATTTATTAGACACCCTAAGGAAATTTCCACCATGTTTCTTCACACATTTAGTGAATAAAGTAAATTTCATTTTCTATTCTCCATGGTTTTCAGATATTCCTTTAAACATCATCTCCCTCTTCCTATCAAAGCCATGACATTGATATGTGAATCTCACCTCCATTTCAACCTTTATTTCACATCTCACATTCCCTTCATAGATACTAATGTATCTTATGGCCAACACCCTTCTTAGACTTGGATTTAAGCAACCGAAGAATGTATCATCTCTACTTTTGGGTTGGATGATAAACCCAGAAGCATAACATGAAAGTCTTATAAAATTAGCATTGTAGGTACCAACAGATTTGTCATCCCTTTACTTCAACTAGAAGAACAATTTCTCTATCATGGTAAGAATATTCCAAGTACTTACTGAAAAATAAGTTCTTGATCTCATCCCAATCCATGGATTCAATATCGTCTTGGTGCCTTTTATTCATTATTATATTTCACCACTGATCTGCATCTCCTTTTTACTGATAAAAAATCTTGAATGACTTTCTCAAGAAATGAAAACTAAAGAATGGATAATATATTTTTAATAGTACTAATCCATTATTCCACAACAAGTGGATCAGAAGACCCACTATATGAATATATATATTTACTCATGAAAGACTCGATAGAATGTTGTTCCCTCATTTGCTCATTTGGAATTCCACCATGATTCATAGCATGAGAATGTAATGAGAATATAGAGATGAGTTTTTTCATTCCATCTTCGATAGAATTTAATTGCTCAGGAGGAATTTTTTTTCATTATCCATTAAAATCACTATAAATGTTGTTCTTTAGGGTTTTAGCTACTGACTAAATCCAAAAGCATAAATTAAGAAATAGTTTTCATAATGAGGAACCACATAAGCATGAAAAATAACTTATATGATGTATAAATTTTAAAACATTCCTTAATATATGATATCTTAGGTTTATCCTAAGATATTTAGTGACATATTTTTTTAAATCCTTCTTAATGGTTCATGAAGATTTTTGGAATTACCAAATAATATTCTCAATATTTTCAAACCATGTGTGAAGCAAGGACCGCTGTCATGTGCCAGATTACCCTGAGTCAGGCTAAGAACATCTTTTCAGAGTTTTTATGTGTTTATAGGAGTAGACTTCTCAAGAGGGTGGTGAATTGAGTATCTATAAAAAATTATGTTGAAAATAATTGTTTGATGTTCCCCCAATATTTAAAATTTTATTTCCATATTAGCTAATAGGGAATTTATAAGAGCTTGACTGTTCGATTAATTTCTCAAAAGAATGATTAGTTCTTTGTTGCATAAATTTGATAATTAATACATCTTTTGAAACTGACCTAATAAGTCCATACCATTATAAACACATGCTAAGACTAACTATCAGAGTTCGACATAGTTTTCTAAAATATTTGATGAAAAGAAGTAAAACTAAAAGGTAAAAATACATCAGAAATAAAACAAGAGGTCTAGTCTCAAGTAGAGACTTAATCCTCTCAACTTGGTGATCGCATGCCACCAAGAAGTTTAAATTAATAAACATTTTGATTCACACTCTAGATCAGGGTTCACAATATCACACAATGTTTTCCAAGTCACCCTTGACCTCTACCATTGTTCTTTGTGGTAAAAACATCAAACAGGTCAAAAAAAATCCTCTTCCACGGTTCTACATGGGATACAAATGGATAAATAGAGTTAGAGAGTGAGGATATCAAGTACCATCAAATTATGAATAGGATTCAGTGTGTGTAACACACAGATACAGACACTACTAAAAAATGTATCTAAATGAACACATATGGGATAAATATGTGACGTTAGGTTTAGAAATATTTTTTTGTTATGTGGTGTATCTCAGGACTTGTTTGATGAAGTGTATTTGAATTTCAAGTACTTCTATAGAAGTTGACACAAAAATTGAGTGTCGTAGCATCTGTGTTCAAGCTTCATAGAGTATCGGATGTTCATATTCTTGTTTGAAAGATATTCAGATTAGCTCAGTACATTTTGCGTGATATCAAGATCTCCCCATATGTTCTTCCTTTTGAGTACTTCAATTTTGGATGTATGCTCGAGAGTTGCAGGAGTTATTCCTTACTTGTTCACTTGTTTTTTGTTATCTCAAATGATCCAACTGGTAATTCTTTTATACATCGAGGTCCAAAATATATAATTTTCTCCCCACATACATGTACCTTGAATTTTCCTATAAATATCCTACAAAAACATTAAATAATGTCAAAAACCATAATTTTCTAAATATGATAGTTAGATATAATAAAAATAAATGTAGGTTTAAACATTCTATCGATGACTCGTCTATCAGTGTCTCCTTCTTCTGGTGTCTCAACCCATCAGTATGTCATTCTACCAGTCTTTCCATATTTCAATAGAAGAGGTCTCAGCCACTTGTTCCCTTGCATCAAATGCAAATTTTTTATCATCAAATTCATCATAATCCAATCCCAAGGCCACAAAAACAGGAATCCTTACCCATTCACCAAAAAATATTAGAATCCATAAGAGTAAGAGTACCAATTATTACTCTTCCAATTTTATGTTATTCCTTAGATTGAGCTACTCTTCTTGGGGATCCCCCTCAGTGTTAGCATTATTGGTAGATTTCTCCACCTCAGTCAATACATTGGGTGTAGATTGATTCTCCTGATTTAGAGTTCTTTTTATATTATAAACTGCTTGAGCAACAAGTTTGGCTGGAACAAAATTTTCTTCACAAACAACACCCTCAACAGATGCACCTGCATTATCTTCAAAAACCTCTATACTAACAGCATCAGAGTTTTTATCAGGATGTATAGATTCACTATCACTATCACTTTCACTACTTTTATCATTATCACCATCTTTATTATTTTTATTTCCATTTTCATCTTCAACTTGCTCATCTTATTCTTCTATACCTGATTCTGTATCACTTTCACCACTACCACATTCTTCTTCTTTCTTTTCATCTTCAGTAGATTCATTGAAATATTCTACACTTTCTCTAACTATTGTTTCTTCACTCACAATAGATTTGAGAACAGGTTCCTGAGAAGCTAAGTCCAAAGGTGGACTTTCAAGTCTAATAGAGACTCTTTTTGTTGGTACAATAGCGTCTAAGTCACATCTATCATCAACTGGTGATCCCACATATCTCGCAGGAGTAGAAGTCTCCTCCTCTTCATGTGACGAATAAATTACTTGTTCATCTGGACCGAGCCCAGGATCCACTATATACCTTGGTCTAACTGGATGATCTATAGGATTGATCTTCTCATTCCACCTATCTTAATCACTAAACCATTCCTTTCTCTATGGGTTCCACTTAATTTTCATTCTCTTAAAAATGTCGAAACATAAGATGATTTCACATCATTCACTAACTACAACATCATTAACCTCACTGACAGAGTCTTTCTCCTTTAGCATTGTTGAAATCATTATGGAAAAGAAAAGTGAATTTGAATTACAAATGGGTTTTATCATCTCATTTATGTGCCCCATTAGATTTTTTCACAGATACTATTTAAATCATCTCCATATGAAATACACCATGTATACATCCTAAAACTTGAGAGAAGAAAAGTAACCTTTTCTAGGATGAATCTTGTGGTGAATAAACTTAAACAAAATTCTGCACTCACCATTTTAATTTTAGGCAATGGGCCTCCTATGTTCCACATTTGCAGTTAACTCTTTTAGAGTTTTCTCACAGAAAAATAAATCACATTCTTGTAGATAAGTACTTTAATAATAATAAAACATTCCTTCATGAGGAACCTTAAGACATTCAACCCAATGTGTTGAA
This sequence comes from Viscum album, assembly GCA_963277665.1. NCBI lineage: Eukaryota > Viridiplantae > Streptophyta > Magnoliopsida > Santalales > Viscaceae > Viscum > Viscum album. Next base: position 927,727,993 of record OY728127.1, read on the forward strand.
GAGAAATAGATTCTCTTCCCTTTTACTATCGACTTGACCCAAGCTACATCACGTCCTTCCAAAAAAAAGTTCTATATTCATTTTTAATTCATATACCAGCTTTTAGTAGAAGACTTTGTCATTTTTTTGAAGGAGTCGATCCATATTTGATCTTGATACACCTTCCACAACAAAGACATGCTATCTAAGATCCATTCCACTAGGACTTCTTTCTCTAAGTTTACAATATGGTTTTATAGACCAAGAATAAGAGTACCTAAACGTTTTCTCAATTAAACTTTTTGTTTCCTAGAATCACAAGGCTCACCTTCTTCCAGAGATCACTTGACACACGCCATTATAATCAATTTATTCATGAGATCAAAAGGTCAAAGGTCATGGGTAAAGAAAGAGAGGGGTGGTCGAGAGAGAGTAGTGGTAAAGAAGTAGAGTGGATAGATTCAAATTTATATAATGTAGGGATTTTGAAATTACACAATTGAGAAATTTCGAACGGAGTTCACTGGAATTAATGAAACAATGTTGTTTTGATAAAAACCTAAAATGTGATGAAAAAATTAGTCATCGGTGACATCATGATAGACTTTGTATAACACTAATGGTGTCTGCATGGCAAAGATGTCGGTATGAAAATGGAGTCGGTATGACATTTGTGTCATTATGAAAACAGAGTTCATATGAAAACTGTTTTGGTATGACAACAATGTAGGTGTAAAAATGGAGTCGGCATGACAGCTATGTCGGCGGGACAATGGTGTCGGCGTGACAACGGTGTCTACGTGACAATGGTGTCAGCATGACAACTTCAAATTAAAAGATCGAATGAATGGTAACAGGGGGTCTTAATGATTGATCATTCCTAAATCATGAAAGTTGTAATTCATTCTTTTAGAGTTCAATGTCTTAATTAAAATTTCATCAGGCTGATATTCAATGCCAATAAATTCTAAAGTGATATCACCCTTTTGATAATGAGCTATCAAAAAGTGATTTTTTACACCTATATGTTTTTTTCTAGAGTGAGAAACTGTGTTCATAAAAATGATAATAGAACTTGAATTGTCATAGTTTATAAGTACAAGACTAAATTGATATCTATAGTCTAGGATAGACTGTTTTATCACCAAAGTTTGAGAACAACAGCTACCATGACCTATGTATTTATCTTCCGCCATAGATAATTTAATAGAATTTTTTTTTCTTACTACACCATTGAACCAAAAACATTCCCAATAAGTGACATGTCCCAAAGGTTCTCTTTTTATCTAACTTGCATCCTAGAAAGTCAGTAACAGAAAAACTCACTATATCAGTTGATTTTCCACTGGGGTAAAACAAACCTATGTTGATAGTACTTTTGAAAATTTTGAAAATTATTTTAACAACATTTATGTGAGATTTGTTGGGATTAGCTTGAAAACGGGCACACAAACACACACTAAACATTATATATGGCCTATTATAATTCATGTAGAGAAAAATTCAAAGCATTCCACTATAAGTGGTTTGATCAATTGATTTACCATCTTCATCAAGATATGACTTACATGAAGTACTCATTGAAGTGTCACTACCATTAATAATATCAAATAAAAATCTTTTTAAACGATCCTTTGTGTATTTAATTTGATTAAAAATGATATATTCGCTATTTTGAAAAATATGAAATCCAAGGAAAAATTTTGTTCACCCATAAATCTCATTTTAAATTAATATTTCAACATTTTTGAAAACTGAATACATAAATAATTTCTTGAAGATCAAAACAAATATCATCAACATAGATTTGAACCAGTAAAACAGCTTTCAAAATTCATTTTTTAAAAATATTATGGTAAAAAATTCCTTTTGAAAACCCATTGGATATAAGAAAACTACATAATCTATCATACCATGATCTAGGAGTTTATTTTAAACAATATAATGATTTTGTCAATTTGAAAACATGATTATGAAAATGAGGGTCTGCAAAACTAGGGGTTGTTCAATAAAAAAATCCTCAACTATATACCCATTTATGAATGCTCTTTTAACATCCATTTGATAAAGTTTGAAATTGTGATGGGTAGGATAAGTAATCAGGATTCTGATATCTTCAAGTCCAGAAACAATTTAAAAATCATATTCATTGTAAATTCCTTCTTCATGAATATAAAATTGTGCAACCAATACATATTTGTTTCTAATAGTATCACTATATACTTTTACATTGTTCCTAAACACCCACTTAGTGCATATGTTTAGGTTGTCTTTCGGTCTATCCACAAGTTTTAAAACATTATTTCTTTCAAATTTCTTAAGTTCCTCTTGCACAACCATCACCCAAAATTAATTTTTTATTGCATCATTGATGTTTTTATGATCAATATGTGACAAAAAGTCTTGATGTTACACCATATTTCTATGAGAATCACTAGTATGTGTCCCTTTATTTATGTATCCAACAAAAATATCTAATGGATAGTTCTTCAGAGTTCTAGTTGGTCTAGAAAACGAGGGGCTTGTAAATTCATGTTCATGTATAGGTTTGGTTTCATCATGTTATGATTCTACAAGATTTCAACAAGTATTTGATTTAACATATTACTTGAAAACAGTCTTAGTTTATTTATCATTTATGTCAGGCTTTAACATATCATCTCCAAAGTTGTATAGAATGATCTTAGGTAAATGTGGATCCTTTTCATCAAATTTGATATGTTTATATTCTCCCACACACTTGGTTCTTTTATTAAAGACTCTATAGGCTTTTCTAGAGGTTTATTAACCTAATAAAATTATTTCATCTCTTTTGGATGTGATTTTTTCAAGATTATCCATCATATTAAGGATATATTCTTTGAAACTAAAAACATTAAAATAATTGACATTGGGTTTCATATTGTTTCATAACTCATTAGTAGTATTTTTTAAGATAGGACTAATTAAGACTCTATTAATTATTAGCAAGATGTATTAAAATCCTTAACCCAAAACTAAACAGGTAGATCATGTTCATTAAGAACTATTCAGGATATATCTTGTAATGTTGTATTCCTTCTTTCTACAACTCCACTTTTTTGAGGTTTCCTTGGGGAAGAGAAGTTGTAACTATAGCCATTGTGTGAGAAAAAAGATTCATTGTCTTGATTTTCAAACTCATGTCCATGGTCTCATCTTAAAGGCTTTATTCTAATACTACTTAAATTTTCCACTATTTAATCGTACTTGGTGAAGTAAGTACATTATTCACTTTTTTAGCTATTAGATAAGTCCATGTATAGCTAGAATAGTCATCTACAAGAACATATACATAGTGCTTCCCATTAAAACTAGAAAATCGAGATGGTCCAAAAAAATCCATGTGAACCAACTCTAAAGGATGAGAAGTTGGAACATATTTCATTGATTTGAAATATATCTTGTGTTGCTTACCATATTTACAAGGATTACAGGCTTTGTCATTTGGAAACTGAAGTTTGGTTAGATCCTCCACTAGTCCATTCCTAGTACACTTTCTAAGAGAGTGTACATTACAATGTCCTAGTATCCTATAACAAATCCCAGACTCCTTGTCAAAGGCACTTAAACAAGAATAATTTTGAGAAAATAATGAATATAAATTAATAGAATATACATTTTCATTTATAAAGGAAGAATATGCCAATTCAATTTTAGAGTTAAAAACATGGAAAGAATATTTTTCAAATTTAACATAAAATACATCGCCACACAATTGTGAAAAACTAAAAAATTATAAAACAATCCATGAAAAAGTACATTTGAAATTAAAACTGAGTTAGAGTTATCAATATGGACTAATTGAATTATTTTTCCATTAGAATTTTCACCAAAGGTGGCATATCCGTCTTCAATCTTGATTAAGTTCTTGGAGATTTAATAATCTATCGTCATATGCCTTGAACATCCACTGTATAAGTACTATTGACTCTTGTAGGAGCTCTTCAAACAAAATTCCTACCTGATAATCAAACAAAAAATTTTTTGGTAGCCATACTCGTTTGGGTCCCCTGACATTAGTAATCAATGATTTAGGAACACACATTTTCTTTATGGGTTTCCTATAAGCATTATCTATCACATTTGAAAAATAGACTTTATTTGGTCTAAACAAACTACAAGTAGTAAATGATTTTTTAGAACTAGTACTACCAACAGAGTTTTGATTTTTAGGTAGAAGAACAGGTTTTCTTGATTTAGTTACAAAAACAAAAATTTAGATAAGTTTCTCTTTCTAGGATGATATCCAATACTAGAAATTTACATAGGAGCTGTTTTATTTATATGAATTTGAGTACGAGTATCTTATCCATTAGTAAACTTTTAGTGATCTTTCTTCAATTTATCATTAGAAATTTTTCATTTATTGTTTTCCTTGACCAGTTAGAAATTATATTCCTTTTCAGTAGTAAGTTCAAACTTAATAGTTACAGAAAGATCATGTTATTTCTTTCAAGATTTATATTTATAGTTTAGTTCATTTAATATTTCTTCCAACATGTTAAAGTGTTCAAATAGTTCATCAGTTTTAATATTTTCAAACTCACTTTCATTTTTGGAATAATAAAAATTGTGTGCATCTGAATCAAAGGTTACCTCATATGAGTTTTTTCATAAAACACATATTTTCCTTGTCATCTGTCTCATCATGAGATAATGCTAATTCAATGTAACTATCCCCAGAGGCACTCTAAGTGACCTTTATTTAATTCTTATATTTCCTATCATTATACTCATACTTCTTTTTATACATTAATTTATGAAATTCATCTTTGACATGTTCTATCCACTTACATTAATTTCATACAAATATCCTCTAATTTTTCATTTCTTTTCCATTATTTTTACATGTTCCCTTGTGATCATATCTTCATTTAAAATTGGGATTCATAAAAAAATTCTTCTTCCTATATAATTTCACGAATATTATGGCCAGCCGAGCCATCTTTTCATCACACTATAATGTTGATTCATAATTACTGGAGCATTTAACAGAGTTTAACACCATCTCTTTTTCATTATTCGTAGAGGTACTAGTCTTAAAGGCTACATATTTTTTCTTAGGTCAATCCTATTCTTATTTGTTTACTTTAAATTCTTCTTCATACATAATAATTTTTACAATGATTTATTTTAGAGGTAATTTTTTGATGTCACATGTTTCTCTAATTGAGACAAAAGTTCCTCTCAATCTATCAAATAAACATCCGAGAATCCTTATAATTTTTTATTTGGAAGTAACATCTCTTCCCAGAGAGATCATGGTGTTCACAATTTCATTAAACCTAAGATACATTTCAGAATACGCTCATCATGCTTCATCTTAAAGTTATCATATTTAATAGTATATGTGTTATGTCTTATTTTCTAAACACTATAAATTCCATCATGTGAAATAGATAAAGTATCCCAAATTTCATGTTTTTTTTACATGCAGAAATTATTTTAAATTATTCATATCCTATAGAAAAATATAAGGAATTAACTGATTTGAATTTATTGTTATATGTAGTCTCAGTTGGGGAATCCCAATTTTTTTTAGAAGTAACAGAAATCTTATACTCATCTAGAATTTATGAAAAAATTTCAAAACAATTTTTTCAAGTGTATTTTCATTTTAATTTTCTATTGTGCATAATAGGTTCCATTAAATAATAGTGGTTTGTAGGTAGTAGCACCTTCAAACCTATTATCCATAATAAAAAATTTAGAACAAGATCGTAATGAGAAAAAAAATAGTATTAACAACAATTATACGATATTTGAAATACATCTAAAATCATAGATGAAAAATATTAAAAAATATTTTTAAACTGAAAATTCCTAAATCCTTTAATACTTAATGCTTGTTGGAATAGATTAATTAAGAGTGGGTGAATCAAGTATCTATAATTGTTTTTAAAAAATTATTGTTCAAAGTTCCCTTAAATTGTAAAATTCACTTTCCAAGTTAGCTAGTAGTGAATTTATAAGAGTTTTACTGTTCAATTAATTTCTCAATATATTGATTTGTTATCAGTTACATAAATATGATAATTAATTTTTTCTTTTTAAACTAACCTAATATGTCAATACTATTATCAAAACCCTCTAAGACTAGCTATCAGAGTTCAATTTAGTTTTTTGAAATATGTGATGAAATAGAGTAAAACATTAAGGTAAAAATACAACAGAAATAAAACAAGAGGTTCAGTCTTAAGAAGAGAATCAAGCCTCTATACTTAGTGATCAATAATGCCGACATGTTTTATGAAATTTTTATATAATATTTATTCTTCAGTATCTTGTTTTTCACACAATCGTGAGTTTAAACAAACTTTGAGATTCCCTTAATATAAAGTTACCGTCATAACCTAGCTATTATTTTAGCGGGAATAAATATAACTAACTATTAAAAATATATGATAAATGTAAATCAATTATATAACATATTAGTTACTTGAGTTAATGAAATTAATAAGATATGTATGTTGTATAATTAAGAAGATGTTTTTGATATTCATCAAGTAGATGTTAAATGAACGTTTCTCTACCATTTAATGGAAAACCATTTTTAATTTTATATTCAAAAACATCATTAATTTTAATATTACAATGTAAACTTTTTCTTCTGATGCGGGATATAAAAATTTACTTTGGTTAAAATTCTGATATTTTTCTGATAAGCATCATAATTTGATGAATAGTAAAAATACGCTAAATTTTAATTAAAAACATCCTTTTTCTTCGAGATAATTTATATGGTTAAATTATAATATTGGATAGTTTTAAAGTATTAATATAATATATTTTTACCATATTATATAATTTATTTCATTAGCATAAGTTTTATATTGAATTCACTGGTAAAAACATTTCAATATTTTTCAATGTTTTAACTTTTAAAACTCGTTTTCTCAACAACAGGATTAATTTTAAATTAATTACTACAAATTTTGTGTTTTTAATTTGGAATTTTTTTTTCCAAATTTAGAATTAGTAGGTCTAAATTATGATAATAGACTACTTTTATTTTTGGGCATTATGAATAGTAACCACGGTAAATTTTATTTACCATAGTTAAATGTAAATCGGGTAATTAAGGGTAAATATAATATTACAAAATTACATTAACACTTGTCTTAATATAATTTGATGATTATATTTTTTTATAAAATATACTTGGGTTGAAATGGAATCTATTGTAACCCACTTGGATGTGATTAATACCTTTAATTTATTTTATTTATTTGAAAGTGAAATCTCAATAAACATTAATAATTAAAGTATTTTTAATATAAGGTTATACAGAATATAAATTCTATTATAAATACTCATTTTAAATGTAAAATATTTTTCACTGTTATGGTTCTTTATTTTTAATTTTTACAAAATATTTAATTACCTTAATAGCTTATACATTAATGATGAAAAAATTATTTATTTAGTGAAAAATAATTATTATAGTTTTTATTAAATTAATAATACTTTTCCAAAGAGACAAAATCGTGACCAAAACTTATTGGTCATGTATATATAAACCATAGTCATCCAATGGTAGAATTTTTGACCATTTTGAGCTTTATAAAACCGATTATGACACTTATATTATTTTATTTTAAATGATTTCAAAGTTGTCACCTTCGCAATTTAATAAATATAACAATTTACATGTTGTGATTTTAAGATGATAAATTCAAGTAAAAGTATTATTACCAAATATATTAGATTTATGTTCATCATAGTATTTAATTTTTTATTTTTTGCCAATAAATATGTATATTAAATATTTACACAAAAACGTTGTATTAATTATTTTATTAAGAGAAATATAAAAGAAATGGTGTTAGAAATATTAAAATAAATATTATATGAACTAATTAATGTGCTCCACAAATTCTCTCTATGATTATGACATGTTAGGAATCTATGAAATATTTTGTGTTGAATATATCCTGTGTGTGGATTTTATTTAAATTCAAATAACTGAATAGTATCAAAATTGACAATATTGATATTTTATAAAAATAACATATTATTAAAATGTTTAAAAATAACAAAGAAAATACAAAAAATCAAATTTAAAATTTTATGGTCTACTATGTCATAATTTATCTAATTATGGACAATTCACAATACATAAGTAATTATTTATAAAAATCTAAATTTTAGATTATTATTACAGCAAATAAAATTAAATTGATTAAATAAGGATAAATCAAAATGATAAGGTTTAAAATAAAAAAACATTTATAAATTTTCTTGGTTGATTAGATTAAAACCCTAACTCATCACATCATATAATTTGAGTCAATTTTGAGTTTTTTATGTGGGTTTGGTTTTTATTATAAATTAATATTTTTGAGGTTTCCCAATGTGCTCCTCTCCTTTCTTATAAAAGGGAACCTCCTCCCTCTTCTCTTTACTCGATTTTGAGGCTTAAAACTCAAAAAACAAACCCTGCCCATTTCCCTTCTAAAATATCCTAGAAAAATACTTGAGGTACTGGTCTTCCTCAAAGACCAACATTAGTTCCCTAAGAGGTTGTTTAGAAGAGGCAGTCGAAGAAGAGGTAAAATCCTTTACTCGTTATTTCAAACTTATTTATTCTTCTACATCCTCTATATGATCCATTTCATTATTAAGTAGTAACTCCAGTATAAATTTTATACTGATATGTTATTATTACTTTTATACAACCATATTCCATCTTCAATCCATCCTATGAAAATTGAAATCACCACGCGTGCGTAAGAACGACCTACCATCTCCATGTTCTGGTGTAATATTTTTTTCATCACCAACATATTTGGATGGGTATAATTATGGAAGAAATAACTATATATTATTATTGTAAGTTGATATTTATTATTAATTATTATTCACCATACACTTCAATACAATTCCACAATCATGGTAATGATATCATCGCTTGTGCGCACGTACGGCCTACCATCTCCACGATGTGATGTGATTCGTTCTACCTGATCTTCGTTGAAGAATGATTATATAAACTCATTTAATGAATAAATATTTTTTATATTATACTAATACCATTATTTAAAAGATATATCTATAACCTAAAAAGGGGAATAAGAATCTATTCGACAAAACGCGCATAAGAACATAAAGCAATTAACACCAGAATAATGAGTAACAATGAAATATTACTAATAAACAGACAAGAATATGAACATATATGATATCATAACAATGTATATGGTTATGTAATAATTCAATGAAATTATTCAAATCATTTTATAGGAGGTTCATATATGTACAAAGCATATCGGACGTAATGTAAGGGCAAATCACACAATCTCATTTTTATCCGAGATTGTTCACAGTTCAGTACTTATTGGTTCTTATTGATCATCCATGTCCATGTTTCTTAAAAATGTAATATTATTTCTATAATCTTATAATTATATAAATCTAATTTTTCTTATTGGTTAATTTTTATTAAAAGATATGAAATTAATATTTTCTCAGTTTTAGTACAATATACTTTTTGACTTTTTTGGCCTAAGTACTAGAAGAATGTATTTTTAACTTATACAGCATGAATGGATTTTTATGATTTCATAGAAAATTATTTCCATGAATCTTACTTTAAAATTTTTCATGTTTATTTTCAATTAACTTATTTTCATTTAAAATTGCATTACATGTTGAGAAAAATTTTTTTTTTAAAGAATAAAGGATAGTTTCCTCAATAACTATGTTAAACTGTTTTATGAATATTATTTTCCATCTAAGATGATATAGGGTTATGTTTCTATCCATATTATTACATTGATTTTGTTATGTTATGATGGAATTATTTTTATGAAGTCTTGTTATCTTATATTAATTATGTTATGATAGCATGATGTTTAAGAATCCCAATCTATTGCGTGGGTTATGCTATGATGTATGATTTATGATTTTTTTAGAACACTAAATAGTGGTTTAATTATGATATTGGTGGGACCTATATCTCCCTCCAATGAATTGGGTAACGATTTATATCTCAGAAGATAAACATGGCTGGAACGGAATGTTAATCTGGTCCTGTGATACAGGACCAAAAAGAGGATTGAACTCAGTTCAGTAATGGACTTTGTTCGCTACGACGGTCTTGGAAATGAGCCATGAAAAATGTTAAATTATTTTATGTGCTTATGGGTGTATGAAAAAAAATTTCATTTCTTATTTTATGATTATTAGGATTACATTGTAGTTCTATGATTTATCCCATGACATGATGTTATGACCTCTTATCTAGGATAAGATTTTCAAATGTTATGATCTTAAGAATATTATATGATTGAAAATTCATTTGTTTACCCTTACTGAGCATTTGAGCTCACCCTTTTTTATGTTACTTTTCCCTATGTTAGGAAGAAGGTTTTTAAATATGATATTCTAAAAAAGAGTCTAGATATAATCAAATAAATGGGAGTCAACGTAGATTCTTTTTGAACATGTTGTTTTTGTTTCCCATTTTCTAAAGACACTCTACCTATATAGTCATTTCATGGTTTTTTATATGTTGTAATAAATATACTTAAATTATTATGCATTAACAATGTATGTAGAATATGGGTCTCTATTGTTGGAATCGCAGGAAAGGTATAGTTATCCTTTGGAAACTTATATTTGAACGCCTTAGTAAGAACCCTAAGGACATGTCTAAGAATAGGACACAATCAAAGTGTTTTATAAATTCCAATGAATAACCTATGATATGACCTAATACGTGAAATTTTATTCTTGATTATGTGGTTTTCCTTTTATGATCATAGTTTCTCAAACTATGATTCTTGTTTTTAGTTAATGGTTGGAACCCGAAGGAACTGTGTTAATGCTGAATGTGATGAGCAATGCAATGATTGTCCGCATGAGAAACCAAATGTTATGGGAGATGGAATGAAAAACTTTGTAGCTATGCATACACAACTTTCTCAATCCATGAATCATTCAGGCATTCCAAACGAGCAAAGTAAAGAGAAACATTCGGTTGAATCCTTCATGAGGTCGCGTCCACCTTCATTCAGTGGGTCTTCTAATCCATTAGTGGATGAACAATAGATCAGTACCACTGAAAAGATATCTTCAGTTCTATAATGTTATGAAAATGATAATGTCATATTAGTAGTATATCATTTGGATGGTGAAGCTGATCAATGGTGGAATCTTATCCAGAATTCGAGGCAAATAGGTGAAATTGATTCCATGGAATGGGAAGTGTTCAAGAACATATTTTTCAATAAGTACTTCCCTCATATTTTTCAAACACTAATGGAGAATGAGTTTCATGAACTAAAGCAAAAGGATGATGAATCTGTTTGTACTTATGAAAAAAAATTTACAAGACATGCAAGGTACTCTTCTGGAATTATTATCCAACCTGAGAGTAAGTTCGATCGACTCTTTACTGGCTTAAAACCAAATCTATGAAGGGTGTTAGTCATAAGGGACTTCAATAGGTATGAGGAAATTGTTCAATGATCTCTAAAAGTTTATATAGGGATTGGAGTAACCCATCAGTCATATGGGTTTGATAAGAAGAATAAATGGAATTCAAAGTAAAATCTAAAGACCACACTGAAAAGAAGATGATTTTTCCCTTCTTCTCAAAGTGTGGGATGAAACATGGAGGGAATTGTCTTAAAGGTAGAAGTAAATTTTTCAAATGTGGAAAATAAGGTTATTGGGCAATTGAATGATGATGTGATAGGAAAAATATGTCTAATGACGTGAACAAAGAAAATGCTACACAGAATGCACCTCCTACACATAATGTCGCAAGTGCAAGGAAATGGGGATTTATTCCAATAAATGGCCTAATCTAATAATTTTTGATGATGATATAGGTCAACAAAATATTAAGACCAAAGGAAAAGGAATTTCACATGCAATGTCAACCGGCGATGTGAAGTACGATAACGATGTGGTCAAATGTACACTTATCGTCAACTCTAAAGTAGAAAATGTTTTATTTGGTTCTGAATCCACCCACTCTTTTATTTTTGAAGAATTTTCTAAGGGTATAACCATATTACCTCAACAATTATATGTTTATTTAGCTGTGATAACTCCTAATGGAACAACGATCGCATAAAAAGTTTATAATTCTTCTCCAATTGAAGTTTGTGAGAAATTCCTTCCTGCAAATCTTGTGGTCCTTCCTATAGTGAAATTTGATGTGATTCCTGGCATAGAATGGATTTCCTTTTATGAAGTTCATATCAATTTCCAAAGAAGGGAAGTCACATTTTATATTACAGATCAATCTATGACCATCTATCAAGGCAAGGATGAACATAACGTTCTAGTGGAAATTTCATCCATCATATGGGTCTTGTTTCCACTAAATGAGGGTTATTTATCTCAAATGGTTGGTGAGAAATTCATGATTAATAATATTCCCGTTGTACGGAAGTTTGATGATGTCTTTCAAGTGGAATTTCCAGGTCTTCTACCAAATTGTGATGTTGATTTTTCAATAGAACTTGTACAAGGTGCTATGCATACTTGAAAGATACCTTATAGAATGGCCCCAATTGAGTTACAGAAATTGAAGAAGAAACTGCAGGAGAATATTGATAAGGGATTCATAAGCCCTGGTGAATCACCTTGGGCAGCACAAGTTCTGTTTATTAAGAAGAATGAAGGATCAGTGAGACTCCTCATTGATTATCGATAACTTAACAAGATCACCATCAAGAAAAAATATCCCCTCCCATACATTGATTCCTTATTTGACCAACTATATGGAGCATAATACTTTTCCAAGATTGATCTTCATTCAGGGTATCCTCAATTAAGGGTAAAAATGAGGATATACCAAATACAGATTTCGGTACAAGGTATGGAAACTATGAATTTATAGTGATTCCATTTGGTCATACTAATACCCCTAATATCTTCATGGATCTATTGAATAGATTATTTAGAGACTATCCTGATCTGTTTGTGGTAGTCCTTATAGATGATATTCTTGTCTATTCAAAGAGAAAGTAAGAACATGAAGATCACTTTAGAATTGTATTGAAGACCATAAAAAGGATCATCTTTATGCCAAATTTTCCATGTGTGAATTTTGTCTTCAAAAAGTTTCATTTTTGGGTCACATAATCTCAAGATAGGGGATATCTGTGGATCTATCCAAAATAGATATTATTGAAAGATGGTAGAGACCAACAACAATAACTAAGATCTAAAGTTTTCCTAGTTCTTTTAGATATTATCGAAGTTTTATGAAATATTTTTCACAATTATCTAATCCACTCACCTTTTTAACTCGAAAATGACTTAATTTAGTTTGGATGGAGGAATGTGAAGAGAATTTCAAGGAGTTAAAAAGAAGGTTAGATAGTAAACCTGTGCTCACATTTCCTTGTATTGGAGAAAGGATTGTGATCTATAGTTATGTATCCAAGAAGGGACTGAGGTTTGTTCTCATGAAAAATGATATAGTGATACCTAATGCCTCATGACAGTTGAAAATCCATGTGAAAAATTACCCAACTCATGATTTTGAGTTAGTTTCAGTAATCTTCTCATAAAAAATATGGAGGCATTATCTTTATGGTGAAATGTGTGATATTTATACTGATCATAAAAGGTTAAAGTATATTTTCACACAAAAGGAGCTGAATAAGCACCAAAGAAGATGACTGGAGTTGATTAAAGATTAAGACTACTCCATACATTACCACCCTGGGAATGAAAACATGGTGGTAGATGCATTAAGCCGACAATATCATACCATCTTATACATGATTAGGATCACCAAAGATTGAATATTTATGGAATTGAAAATGATGGATCTTTAAATTATAACAGAAGGGGAGAAATCTTATCTTTTCAAATTTATGTTAAATCATCTATACATGGGAAGATTAATGCGGCCCAGAAGGATGATGTTGAGTTACAAAAGAAGGTGAGAAATGTTCTTGAATTCAACATTGATTGTGATGAAATAATAAGGTTATAGAATCGGGTTTTTGTTCCTCACATACCATAATTAATGAAGGAAATATTGTATGAGGCTCATAGTTCTTCATTCTCTGTTCATCGTGGATGAACGAAGATGTATAGGGATCTGGAAGAGTACATCTAGTGGGATGGCATGAATATAGATGTCACATAATATGTGTAATGTCCCGGTTCCAGAAGCAGCCCAGAGGTGCCCCATACTCGGTTGGTCACATGGCCTCAATTGAATTTCCACTAACTCCAGAGGTTGCCAACTAGCAGCGAGGGCCATGGGTGTGATAGTGGGGAAACTATTCCCTCATTGGTAGAGTAACACAGCCGAAGTAACAGATATTCAATAGCGGAAATAGTAAACATGCATGCAATAATACACAGCGGAATACTATAAGAAATAATAACTAGAGCACACACACACATATATATATATATAAATTTTTCATGATACATATGTCTAGGAAAGAATCCAAACATGTCACAATGCTGAAATATAGTACTAAACAAAAGTACAAAAGAAAACAAATAGACTCCTCAGCATCACAATCCTCAGCTTGGTCCCATTCTCTCCAGCTCCACAGCTCTCAAGTACCTGAAGTAGAAGGGCGCTTACCCTTATCTATACCTACAACATTATAATCTATTTGGGGGGAAAAGAATGACCCAAACTGGGTGTGATACAAAATCCCAGTATGCAACCACCCAAAGATCTGTGCCTAACAGTCATTGAATATATATGCAGGTAATAAGAAAATGAAATTATTAAACAAGGACGTACATGGCAGTAGCAATTCCTACAGTTCAAGCATTCAAGTAAGAAGCTAATCAAAGAAGGTAACCCTATGGGAAGTACACGCAACCTATCAACTATGGTTCAACAAAAAATGCACAAGCAATCCTCTGGGAAGCACACACACAGTCACACACCTCTGGTTTAGCTAAAGTATAGACTCTCTAAGGAAGAACTCACCATCAATTCCCCCTATAGTCTCATATCGTAACTAAAGGCGCTCAAGGGAAGCACTCAACATCTATTACCCCTATGGATTACGTCAAGGAACTACAGACACTCTGAGGAAGCACTCAACGTCAATTCCCCTTGTGCACTCACATCGTAAATTATAATGAAACTCTATAGAAGCCCTTATGTCCATTCTCCCTATGGTATACTAAACCAGGTTCTCACGGCGCAGTGTAGTTCAACAAGTATCACAAAACATAACTGCCCATGTAAACCTCATGAACTACATGGATAACAAACTATGGCATCTCAACATAACAGATAAATACTCACACTATCCTGTAGTTCTAGGCATGGGTAACTGGAAAAAGCCTAATAGGAAAAGCTAGACCAAACAGTCATAAATAGTACAAGCATGGGAAAACACATCCATAGCATAACAATCAGCCATAAACACATTCCTTTTACCTTTACTCGGCCATACAAGCAATGAAGACAAACAACAGGGAAACAGATAGTAAAAGTGCAATACCCTGTTCATGGGTATAGGCGGTTTTGCGCATATACTCAAAGAAATTCAATAGAAAGGCACAAAAAACCCACCTCGGTGTTGGGAGATCGATATATGTGAACCTCGAGGATTGAATCTCCTTAGAATGCCAAATATCGATGTGATTCCAACACAACCAACAGTGTTTGGATTGGAGGACGGATGCACGCTCGGGGGTTCATCGAATATTCGTGGTCGTACGGATCTCTCGGTCAAAGAAGACCTAAAAGAAGAGCATTCTGGAAATTAGACGCGACCCCAGTGTGTTTAATGAAAAAAATGAAACTACACGGCATGTACATTACATGTACACGACGTGTAATTTCCTTTTCCATACTCTGATTTAGGCGTCCTACAAAACACCCTCACACGGCTGTGTGTATGGCCACTACACAGCCTGCACATGACCTCCTGTAGTAAAGAAGTACCCGGCGTTTACTCATAAAGTACATTGTGTGTACTTAGAAAATTTCTAGAAACTCCATTTTTTCAAAAAAATGACCATAAAAGGAAATTATACTTGAAAAGAAGGTTCAGGTTCTTAAAAAACTCCGCCCTTAAATATATTCTACCATGAATTTCCATAACAAGGAAGTGTAGAAGAGAAAACCCCGAACATATCCAGACACTACAGACGTACATCAGCCTCCCTCTCCCAAGTCTTGTCCTATACTCGCTCGTGCTGCCATATCACTAGTACCATAGGAATAGACCGACCATAAAGAACCTATGTACTGTGATCAATGATCTGGGTAGGATGCTCCTCAAAAGATGCATCCACCTCTAACTCAACCTTCTCGGGTTGTAAGACATGATATGGGTCTGAGAAGTAAGGTCGAAGCCAAGAAACATAGAAGACGTCGTACATTTTCTGGTACCTCTGAGGTAACTGCAACGTAAAGACTACCGGCCCAACTCTTTCAAACACTTCGAATGGACCGATGTACCTTGGTGAAAGCTTACCCTATCTCATAATCCTCATGTGTTCCAACCTCGGTGTGACACATAAGAAAACCTGATCCCCAACCTCGAACTCCAGAGGTCGTCTCCACTGATTAGCATAAGACTTATTTTGAGACTGAGAAGTAGAAATCCTCTTCCAAATTAAATTTATCTGTTCTGTGGTCTCCTGGACAAGACGAGGTCCCAATATAGCTTCATCTCCTGCCTCCATCCAACATAGGAGTTATCGGAAAGGACTACCATAAAAATCCTCATAAGGTGCCATCTGAATAGTCACTTGTAAGCTATTGTTGTGGGAAAACTCCACAAGAGGTATGTGTCTCTCCCAAGAACCCACAAAATCCAAAATACGTGCTCGGATCATGTTCTCAAGTGCCAGAATTGTATTCTCAGACTGACAATCTATCTGGGGATGGTAAGTTGTACACAAAAGTACATGTGTACGCAAAGCCATTGGAAGCCCATGCCAAACCAATGAAGTAAAACGTGCATCCCTTTCTGAAATAATAGAGTGTGGAACTCCATGTAGACATACAATATCTTAGATAGACAAACACCCCGACTCATCAACAATGACGGACTCCTTGATTGGAAAGAAGTGAGAAACCTTCATGAGACTGTCAATGACAACCCATACTACATCGTTCCCTCGAGGCGACCTTAGCAAACCGATCACGAAATCTATCACAACATCATTCCACTTCTACTAAGGAAATGGTAACTACAGTAAAATCCCTTCTGGTCACTGATGTTCCTCCATAACCTGCTAATAGGTGGAACACCTAATGAAAAAACTAGCAACAACTCTTTTCATACCTGGACACCCATACTGACGGTGTAGGTCACAATACATCTTGGTGACACCAGGATGAACTTCCCAAACCGAAGAATTAAAGTCTCGCATCAGCTCCCCACATATGTCTGTTGACACCCATACGCGACCCTGTAAATTTAAGGTCTCATCCACGCCTATGGACCAATTAGAAAGAGGGTCCTCTCTTGACAAACTTTCCTATAGGAATAGGCCTTCAGAATCTGATAGCTTCCTCATTCGTACTCAATCAAGAAGGCTAGAGGTAACAACTATAGAAGAAAGGAATGTATGCCCTTGTCTATCATGAAGCTCCAAATGCATCTCAGAGAATAGAGCCATAAGTAGACACTCATTACTGGCCTCCTGAACTACTTGTATCTGAGTCCTCATGCTCAATGCATAGGCCACTGTGCTGCTTTTCCCAGGCATGTAGAAAAGATCCAAGTCGAAAGACTGAAGTTACTCAACCCACCTTCGTTGTCTCTAATTCAAATCACACTGATTGAAAATGTACTTGAGACTTTTGTGGTTGGTGAAAACAATAAAATACCCTCCCAGAAGATAATGTCTCCAATAGTATAAGGGATGGGAAACTACTGCCATGTCGAGATCGTGTGCTGGGTAGTTCCTCTCTTGTTGCCTCAATTGCTGAGACCCGTATGTGATGACTCCTTATCCCTGCATAAGCACTGCTCCTAGCCCAATACTGGAAGCATCATATTAAATAGTATAAATCTTGCCCGACACTGGAAATACTAGTATCGATATAGAATTCAGCCTCCCCTTCATCTTCTGAAAGGCTCTCACACAAGAATTTGACCACAATAACTTCACACCCTTCTTAATTAGGCCCGTCAATGGAAATGATAAGTGTGAAAAGTCATGTATGAATTGTCTGTAATATCCATCCCGCCCTAGAAAACTCCGTACCACAAAGACGTTCTTCGGCTACTCCCAGAAAACTACTGATCTCACTTTCTCTGGGTCTACTGAATCTCCGATCTTCAAGATAACATGACCCAAGAAGTGAATCTGATCCATCCAAAAGTGGAATTTTTAGAGCATGGAATATAACTGATTCTCTCTCAGTGTACTCAGAATGATCTCTAGATTTGTGGCATGGTCGTGTCGATTATGAGAGTACCCCAAGATATCATCCCTGAAGAAAACCATGAAAGAATCCAAGTATGTATTGAACACTCAGTTCAGCAGTGCCATGAAAACTCCAGGTGGGTTCATGAGACTGAATGACATAACCATGTACTCGTACAGACCATACCGGCTACAAAAGGCTTTAAGAGGTATATCTGATGGTCTAACATGCTAATGATGGTAACCGGACCTCAAGTAAATCTTCAAGAACACCCAGGCTCCGCGAATCTGATCAAAGAGATCATCAATCCTCAAAAAGGGATATCAGTTCTTGACCGTCAACAGGTTCAACTTCTGATAATCCACACATAGCCGGAGAGTAGCGTCTTCCTTCTTTGCAAACAGGACAGGTGAACCCCAAGGAGAAGTACTGGGTCAGATGAAACCCTTTGCATGCAACTCCTCCAACTGCTTATTAATATCATGTAACTGGGGTGTAGCCATTCTATAATGAGGAATGTACATCGGTGATGCTCCAAGAATGAGGTCAATAGAAAAGTCCACCTCCCGCTCCAGTGGAAAACCTGAAAAGTCCTATGGAAATACATCCCTCAAACGATCCACCCCTGGGGGAAAGTCCATCTATGAAGTCCCCTGGTCATCCAGATATAGACTAGAAATATGGGTTGTAACTCCCCCTAACCCATGATGATTTGATCCTGCTTTGCTTGCGTGGACATCCCATTTTCCCTTATGTAGAAATGAACCACCCTCTGGTGATATGAAACTCACCCTACAACGATAGGAACCGACAACTGTCTGGAAGGGAACTAACCAGTCCATACTGAGGATGACATCATAGCCTATCATCTCTAGGATATAGAGATCCCAAAAGAAGTGACACCCACCAACCTCAAGAGGGAACTCCTTGCACATATGTACACTAGATTTTATTGTCCCCAATAGAGTGTCTAGTGATAAGATATCAGATGAAGAAAGGATATAGAGCCCAAGGCTCTCCACAACAGCAACAGATATAAAGCAATGGAATGCCCCAGTATTGAAAATAGTAGAAGATAAAACTGAGCCAACTAGGATAGTACCTCAAACTATGGACGGTCCGAGATCCTAGTCCTGTTCGGTCTGATAAACAAATAAGGCATGGCTTGTACCACAGCTATGCGACCCTCCCTGAACACTTTGAGCTGATCCAACCTATTGTCGCTCATATCCTAGTGACTGAACACCATGGAAGTGACCTCCACCTCAACCTGAACGGCCGGAAGAACCCCAGTTCCCAGACGGGTGAGAAACTAGTGGAGCTTCTCATGTACAAGGAGTCATAGATGAACCCCGATCACCAGTAGCTGGTGAGAAGACCTAATAGAAATTCTGAAGGTGTCCCATATTTCTGTAAGATCAGCACTCCACTAGGTCCCTCTAGCACTGCAGCCTTGTATGCCCGCTCCTACCGCAATGGTAGAATACCACACGGCTACCAGAAGATGCATCCCGCCTACTCATATATCCTCAGGTAGTCTCCCTGAGGCACTTCCTGCTGTCAGTTGGGGAAGAACTAATTCTGGATGTCAAGCTTCCCTAGCTCACAACTCCAGATTCTCATAGATTCCACTCCGTAATCAGTGCCTGGTTGATAATGGAAGCGATGTAAGTCAACCTGAAAATATTCACCTGCGTGTGCATGTCCTTTCTGAGACCATCTCAAACATCCTTGCTAGGAACAACCCATCTACTCCGAGGAAGGGTGTGAAACACTGAATCCCGGTGAAATGAGAGGAATACTCCATAACCAAAAGGGTACCCTGCTCAAGGCTCATGAACTCCCAGGCTCGATCAGCCCTCAAGGTCTCTAGATAGAAATAGTCATAAAAGATGCGTTGGAACTCCTCCCAAGACATAACGTGCTGATGAACCACCGGTGAGAGCACATCCCAACATCTCTTGGTGGAATATCGTAGCATGTAGGCAGTGAGTTTGACCCTACATTCAAGAGGCGTCTCTAGAGGCTCAAAGATGTTCTGCACTACTTCTAGCTATAACTCTGAAGCCTGTGGTCCTCCTTCCCCTTAGAAGGTGGGAGGATGATGCTTTTGGAAAACCCGTGTCAAATCTGCCATAAAGAAGGCAGGAGGCGGTGCTCCCTAGAAGGTCTGTGTCATCCTCATGAAGCCTTCCCTGAACTGTGCATCAACACCTGCCTATATTATAACTGTTGATGCCAAGACTATCATAACAAGATGATCTACATGATGTCCCTGATCATCCATGACTAGTGTCTGATCACTGCCCAAAATCTGGTGTACAACTGAAGGACATTAAGGACTAAAAACTGGAAGTACAAGAAGAGAACAAGGGAAATAAAGCATTAAAATTTTTCAAAACATAACTAAGCAGTGTGTATTTATCCTACATGGTGTGTTCCCTTAAGTCATTCAAATGGGCGTTTACTTCTGCTAAAATTGGCCATGTAACAACCCAAACACCCGGCGTGTGGTCCTAACACATGGCGTGTACCTAACTTCTCTTCCCCTTCCCGATTTCTTCTACATGGCTAAGCCACATGGCTCCCATGGAATGAAACTACACAGCGTGATCCTGACAGACACGGCGTGTACTGGACATGCTTCACCAACCTGTGTTGTTACATACACATCCAGATACATGGTTCATACTACACGGTATGTTTCCAGGTGAAGATGGCATGTACTAGAAGGATTTCTCCCACCAGTGTTGTCAGTGACACAGTCGGATAATTGGGTTACACTACATTGCATGTTCCACAAAGACACGGTGTGTAATTGAAAAGGCTCATCTAACTCGCGTTTGTTAGTCACACGGCTGGTGTTACAGTCCTAAAACCCGGTGAGTACATACGGTATACGGTGTGTCCTTCCAAAGGTTTCCCAACCCCATGTCTTTGCTCACATAGTCAGGCACCCGGTGAGACACTACAGGGCATGTACTCATAATTTACATGGCGTGTACTTCAGAAAAACCATTCCCTCCCATATAGAAGGATACACAATGTGTGTTTCCCCCTTAGACACCATGTTTTCTGGCTTTTTTTGGACAGTAAGCCTCAGAAACTACTCCGTAGCCCAGAAATCACTTTAAACGAACATTAAGGTTACAAATTCCAATCCGTGAGGGCCCATACTCCCCTCAAATCCAGTTTTGGCATCTAATTCATGTACTAAACGAGAATAGTAGTGTAATGATCAACCAAATTCTAGTCCATAAGGGCCCATAACCCCTCAAGACCTAATGTTTGGAAATAATCCAAAAAAACCCTTACACAAGCAATACCCTATCAAACAACATGTATTTTATCAAGGAAACTATCACAACAGCATGCATATCTATCACAACTTCTATCACAACAACATGTAATCACTAATCCACCCTAAATGGCATGGCAAGAATGCATGACATGTGATTTCTAACAAGTGCCTATATGATGCATGATAATGCATACCTTCATCTCATCGAGTTGCGACAGAAATAGAACCACAATAACATCAATAATAACAACACAATAGATGTGAATCACCCAAGGGTGAAATCAAATCAACCATAAAATTTCAATTTAGAAAATTTTAAATAATCGAGGTAAATTTTATTTTCCCTGTACACGTGTAAGCTACTCCCAGTCACAACTTATTACTAATTACCTATTCCATATTATCCCTGACTATAGGATACAAACAGTAAGTCAAGAAGAAAAGAATCTCCTCTGATATAACTCTGTATTGTCCTGGTTCTGGATGCAGCCTAGAGGAGCCCCATACCCGGTTGGTCACATGGCTTCAAGAGCATTTCCCCTAATTCCAGAGGCTGCCGACTAGCATTCAGGGACTTGGGTGTGATAGTGTGGAATCTATTCCCTCATTGGATGAGTAACAAAGTGGAATTAATTGATATAAAATAGCGGAAATAGTAAACATACATAGAACAACACATAGTGGAAGACAAGAAGCAAAAATAACTAGAGAACACACACACACACACATATATATATGTATAAATGATTCATGAGACATATGTCTATGAAAGCATCCAAACAAGTCACAATGCTGAAAAACAATACTAAACCAAAGTAAAAAATAAAACAAATAGAATCCTCAGCATCGTAAGGCTCATCTTGGTCCCATGCTCTCCACCTCCACAGCTCTCAAGTACCTGAAGTAGAAGTGTTCTTTCCCTTATATATACCTACATCAATATAATCTATTTGGGCCCAAAATCATGACCCAAATAGGTTGTGAGACTAAATCCCAAGAGGTAACCACCCAAAGA
Source organism: Viscum album (assembly GCA_963277665.1). Classification (NCBI taxonomy): domain Eukaryota; kingdom Viridiplantae; phylum Streptophyta; class Magnoliopsida; order Santalales; family Viscaceae; genus Viscum; species Viscum album. The sequence continues at coordinate 927,750,649 of OY728127.1, forward strand.
TCTGTGCCTAATAGTCATTGAATATATTTACAGGTAATAAGAAAAAGAAGAAGTGAACAAGGAAGTACACGGCTGTAGAAATTCCTATAGTTCAAGTAATCAAGTATGCAGATAATTAAAGCAGGTAACCCAATGGAAATTACACATAGCCTATACCCTCTGGTTAAACCAAACTAGCACAGGAAACCCTCTGTGAAGAACATACAGTCTCACCCCTCTTGTTTAGCTAAAGTATAGACTCTCTTAGGAATAACTCACCATCAATTCCCCCTATATACTTGTATCGTAACTAAAGGCACTCTGGGGAATCACTCAACTTCTATTCCCCTTGTCGCCTTTGTCGAGGAACTACAGACACTCTGAGGAAGAACTCAACATCAATTCCCCTTGTGGTCTAACATTATAAATTATAAAGACACTCTGGAGAAGTCTTTACGTCCATTCTCCATACGGTCTACTACACTAGGTTATCATGTCCAAGTGTCAGTCAACAAGTGTCAAAAAACTTAATGGCCCAATTAAACCTCAAGAACTACTTGGCTAACAAACTATGGCATCTCAGCAAAAAAGATAAATAATCACACCATCTTACAGTGCTAGGAATGGGAAACTAGAAAAATCATTATAGGAAAAGCAAGACAAAATGGTAATAAACCGTACAAGAATTGTAAAACCGATCCATATCATAACAATCATCCATAAACACATTCAATTAACATCTACTCTGGCATACACGAAAAGCTGAAATACAACAGGGCTAAAATAGTAAACATGCAATACCCCGTTCATGGGTATTGGTGGTTTTTCACATATACTCAAATAATTTCAACAGGAAGTCACAAACCACCTACCTCGGTGATGGAAATTGATATATGTGATCCTCGAGGCTTGAATCGCCTTATAACACCAAATATCAATGTGATTCCAATGCAACTGACGGTGTTTGATTCAGAAGACAGACGCACACTCAGGGGTTCGTCGAAGATCCACGGTCGTACGGAGCTCTTTGTCGAACGAGACCTAAAATAAGATCATTCCGGCCATTAGACATGACCCCGATGTGTTTAATAAAAAAAGAAAATACACTGCGTGTACTATACAAGTACACAGCCTGTACTTTCCTCTTCCATACTCCGCTTTAGGCGGCCCCCAAAACACCCTCACAAGGCGGTGTGTGTGGACACTACATGGCCAACACATGGCCTCTTGTGTCAAAGTATTACATGATGTGTACTCATAAAGTACAAGACGTGTACTTTGAGAATTTCCAAAAACACCTCTTTTTCTCAAAAACGTCCAAAAAAGGAAAACACACCTAAAAAGAAGGCATGGGTTCTTAAAATAGGTCTCCCGATGCATGTTTTTTCAGCAAGTTAAGGATGAAAGACATAATTCTAAGGGGATGTTGCAACTATTACCCATACCAGAATGGAAATGGGAAAACATCACTATGGACTTTGTCAACGAACATCCTAAAACATCTAAAGGCAATAATGCTATCTGGGTTATAGTTGATCGTCTTACGAAGTCAGAACACTTCATTGCTATTATAGAGGATTTCATTCTTAATTAGTTTTCTAGGATATATGTAAAATTAGTGGTAAGATTTCATGGAGTACCACTTTCCATTATATCTGATCGGGTTCTATGGTTTACCTCAATGTTCTGTAGAAGTCTTCAGCATGCTCTAGATAGAGAGTTGAGTTTCAGCAGTGCATATCTTCCTCAGATGGAAGTTCAGTCTGAGAGGAAAATTGAAACTCTAGAAGACATGTTGAGTGCTTTCTCTCTGGATTCAAAATGTTGTTGGGATCAACACCTACCATTGGTGGAATTTTCTTAGCACAATATCTTTTACTCCCGTATTCATATGGATCCTTATGAAGCCCTCTATGAAAAGAAGTGTATAATTCCAACATAATGTGATGAAGTTGGGGAAAGAAATATATTAGGACCTAATCTTGTTGATAAAATGGCAAAAAATGTCAGATATATTCAACAACATATTATAGTAGCTCATAGTCGACCAAACAATTATGCTGACAAGTGAGGAAAAGACCTAGAGTTTGAAGTAGGAGATAAGGTGTTCTTACAAATATCTCCCTGGAAGAGAGTAATTTGATTTGGAAAGAAAGGAATGATAATCCATAGGTATATTAATCCTTTTTAAATTCTGGATCATTTTGGGAAGGTATCCTACTGATTGGTGCTTCCACCAAATATATCTCATGTTCATGATCTGTTCCATGTATCCCTCATGAGGAAGTACATATTTGATCCTTCACATGTACTAAGCTTAGAAGCTGTACCGCTGTAGAAAGATCATTCTTATGAAGACCAAACGATAGAGATTCTGGATCATAGTAAAAATGTTCTATGAAACAAAACCACTTGATTCATTAAAGTTTTACGGAGGAACCACCAATTATGAAAAGCCACATGGGAACCTGAGGATATGATGATGAAGAGGTATCCTCATCTGTTTATTTTCAAGTGTCGAATTCCAGGGGAGAAATTCTCTTTAAGGGGGATAGAATGTAATTCCAGTGTGTTTTATAAAATATTTAAATAATATTTATTCTTTAGTACCTTGTTTTTCACGCAGTCTTGAGTTTAAACAAACTGTGAGATGCCCTTAATATAAAGTTACCGTCATAACCTAGCAATTATGTTAGCAGGAATAAATATAAATAACAATTAAAAATCTATGATAAATGTAAATCAATTATATGTTATATTAGCTATTTTAGTGGATTAAATTAATAATATATGTAGGTTATATAATTAAAAATATATTTTTGATATTCAACAAAAAAAATATTATGAAGTTGTTATATAATTATGATGTTTAAAAGAATGTGTTTCCACCTATTAATGGCATACCCATTTTAATTTATGATTTAGATACATCAATAATTTTAATATTAAAATGTAAAACTTATCTTTTGAATTGGGATATAAAAATTTACTTTACTTAAAATTATGATATTTTTCTGATAAGCTTCATAATTTGATGAATAGTAAAAATACGCTAAATTCTAATTAAAAACAACTTTTTTCATCGAGATAATTTATATGGTTAAGTTATAATATTTAATGGTTTTAAAGTATCAATAGAATATAATTTTACCATTTAATATAATTTATGTCATTATCATTAAATTTACATTGAATTCATTGGTAAAACATTTCAATATTTTTCAAGGTTTTAACTTTTAAAACCCGTTTTCTCAACAATGGGATTAATCATAAATTAATTATTGATAATTCATTGTTTTGAATTTGTAAAAAGGTATTCCATATTTGGAATCAGTAGGTCCAAATTATGTTAATAGGCTACTTTTATTTTTGGGCATTCTGAATAGTAGCCACGATAAATTTTATTTACCATAGTTAAGGTAAATCATGTAATTAAGGGTAAATATAATATTATAAAAATACCCTAACACTTTTTTTAATATAATTGGATGATTATATTTCTCCCTAAAACACACTTGGGTGTAAATGGAATCTATTAAAACCCACTTGGATGTGATTAAGACCTTTAATTTATTTTATTTAAACGAAATTGAAATATGTCTCACTCAAAGATTGATAATTAAAATATTTTTTATATAAGGTTATATAGAATAAATATTAGATTATAAAAAATCATATAGAATATAAAATGTTTTTCTTTGTTAGGGAAATTTATTTTTAATTTTTATGAAATATTTATTTACCTTAATAGCTTATACATTAAGGATTCAAAAATTATTTATTTAGTGAAAAGTCAATAATATATTTTTTATTAAAATAATAATACCCATCAAAAGTCTCAAACACCTGTCCAAAACATATTATTCGTGTATACATTATCCATAATCATTCAATGGTCTAATTATTGACCATTTGGAGTTTAATAAAAGTGATTATGACACTTATATTATATTATTTTAAATGATGTCAAAGTTGTCACCTTCATAATTTAATATATATAACAATTGATATGTTGTGATTTTAAGATGGAAAATTCAAGTAAAATTATTATTAAGAAATATATTATATTTACCTTCATCATAGTATTTTTTAATTTTTATGCAACAAATATGTATATAAAATATTTATACAAAAATGTTGTGTTTATTATTTTATTAAGAGAAATATCAAATAAATGGTTTTAAAAATATTTAAATAAATATTATATGAACTAATTAATGTGCTACACAAATTTTATAGATGAATATGACATGTTAGTAATCTATTAAATTTTTTTGGTTCGAAAATATCCTTTGTTTTTATTTTATTTAAATTCAAATAATGAATAGTGTCAAAATTGACACTATTGATATTTTATAAAAATAACATATTACTAAATTGTTTAAAAATAATGAAAATATTTATAAAAAAATACAAATTGAAAATTATACGGTTGAATAAGTCATAATGTATCTAATTATGGATAATTAACAACACATAAGTAATTTTTAATAACAATATTCAATTTAGAATATTATTACCACAAATAAAATTAAATAGATTAAATAAGGTTAAATCAAAATGATAAGGTTGAAAATAAAATCAAAACATGTCTATATTTTATTGTTTTATGATATTACAATAATATCTCATCCCATATTCTAATTTAGTGACATTGGAGGTTTTTAAGTGGGGTTGGATTTTATTATAAACTAATAATTTTGAGGTTTCGAAAAGTGACCATCTCCTCTCTTATAAAAGGGCACCTCCTCCCTATTATATTCACTCCATTTTGATCTTTAAAACTCAGAGAAACCATTACCATTTGCCTTATAAACTCCCTTAGTAACATACTAGAGATCTTGGTCTTCTTCAAAGAAAATATTGAGTTCCCAAAGAGGAGGATTATAAGAGGCATGTCAAAGAATAGGTTATATCCTTTACCGATTTTTTCCAACTTATTTCTTCTTCTACTTCCTCTATATGAGTTGATTCATTATTAAGTAATAACATCAGTATCAATTTTATACTGATATGTTATTATGAATATGAAACAACCATATTCCATCTTCTTTCCATTCTATGAAAAATGAATTCACCACGCGTGCGTACGTACGACCTACTGTCTCCACGCCATGGTGTAATATTTTTTTCATCACCAACATACTTGGATGGGTATAACGATGGAAGAAATAAATATATATTATTATGGTAAATTGATATTTATTTTTAAATATTATACACCATAAACATCAATACAATTCCACAATCATGGGAATGATATCATCGCTCGTGTGTACGTATGGCCTACCATCTCCATGATGTGATGTGATTCGTTCTACATGATCTTCACTGAAGAATGATTATATAAATTAATTGAATGAATAAATATGATATATATTATACTAATACCATTATTTAAATGATAAATCTATAACCTTATAATAGTAATAAGAATCTATTCTACAAAACATGCATAAGAACATAAAGTAGTTAACACCCAAATAACAAGTAACAATGAAATTTTACTAATAAAAAGATGAGAATATTATCATATATGAGATAATAACAATGAATATGGTTCTGGAATAATTCAATAATATTATTTAAATCATTATACTGGAGGTTCGGATATGTACAAATCATATAGGACCTAAGGTAATGGAAAATCTCACAATCTCATTTTTATCTGAGATTGTTTACAAATCCGTATTTACTAGGTCTTATTTATCATCCACATAATGTTTACTCCATATGTAATATTATTTCTATCCTCCAATAATTTTTTAAATCCAATTTTAACTATTTGTGAATTTTTATTAAAAGATGGGAAAGGAATCTTTTGTCGTTTTCAATACGAGATACTTTTTGACATTTCTGAACAAAGTACGACATGAATGTTTTTCTAAACTTATACGACATGAAAGGATTTTTATGCATTCATAGAAAAATATTTCCTTGAATCTTACTTTACAAGTTTTCATGTTAATTTTATATTAACTTCTTTTAGTATAAAATTTATTTACACATTGAGAAAAGAAAATGTATTTTGAAGAAGAAATGATATTTTCCTGAAGAACAAAGTTCATGTATTTTATCAAAATTATTTTCCATCTATGCTGATATAGGGTTATGTTTCTATCCCTATTATTAAATTGAGTTTATTATGTTCTGATGGAATTATTTTTATGAAGTATCTTTATCTTATATGGATAATGTTATAATGACATGATGTTTAAGAATCCCAGTCTATTACGTGGGTTATGCTATGATGTATGATTTATGATTTTGTGGAACACATATGAATGGTTTAATTATGATATGAGTGGGACCTACATCTCCCTCCAATGAATTGGGTAAAGATTTATATATCACAATATAGACATGGATGGAACATCAAGTTAATCTAGTTCAGTAATACAGGACTGGAACGAGGAGTGAACTCAGTTCAGTAATGGACTTTAACAAGTACATTGGTCTGTGAAATGAGCCATGACTAATATGAAATGATTTTATACGCTTATTTGTGTATGCCTAAATGTTCATGTCTTATTTTATTATTATTGGGATTACATTGTAGTTCTATGATTTAACACATGAAATGATGTTATAACATCTTATTCAGGATAATATTTCCAAACATTATGATCTTAAGAGTATGAAATGATTGACATTTCCTTAGTTTACCCTTACTGAGCATTTGAGCTCACAATTTTTTATTTTCCTTTTCCACAGATCAAGAAGAAGGGTTTGAAATATGATATTCCAAAAAAGGAGTCTAGATATGATCAAATAAATGGGAGACTAAGTATATTCGTTATGAACCTATTATTTATGTTTCACTATTTCTAAATACACTATACCTATACGGTCATTTCGTGGTTTTGTTTTATGTTCTATAAAATATACTTCATTTCTGAAGAATTAAAAATTTATTTATATTATGGGTCACTATATGCTCACCTTCCACAAACCGGTTTAAATTATTATTTAGTTTGATCCACACCCTGGATCGGGGTTCACAACTACCCACAGGGTTGTCCAGAGGAAAACAACAAAAAGGTCACACACGACATCTTCCAGTGTTCTACGTGGGATAAAAATCGATAAATAGAGTGAAAGATTTAGGTTATCATGTATCATTCAATTATGCACAAGAGTTGGTTTGTGTAACAGACAGATACACACACAACTCATAAATGTAACTAATTGAACACAATAGAGATGATGTTTTGGAGTTATGTTTAAAAGTATATTTATGTTATGTATTGATGCTCTAGAGTAATTTGATATTCGAGTCCTATTTGGGATGTTGACACAAAATCATAGTGTCGTAGCCTATGTGTCATGGTTTCTAGGAGTATGGGATGTTCAACCTCTTGTTCAAAAAATGTTCAAATCAGACCAGCAGGTTCACCGTGGTTTCATGATCTCCCCATATTTTCTTACTTTTGATTTCATGTGTTTAGGAAGTATGCTCAAGAGTTTCTTGAGTTCTTCTGCACTTTTTCACTCGTTTTTCGCTATCTCGAATGATCCAACTGGTAATTATTTTATACATAGAGGTCCAGTAAACAAAATGATTTCCCCACATGATTGTACCTCGTACTATCCATTGAATAACCTACAAAAGACATTAAATAATGTTAGAAAAATAAATTTTTCTAAATATGAATATTAGATATAATAATAATAAATACAGATTTAAACACTCTATCGGTGTCTCCTTCTGTCGGTGTCTCCTTCTTTCATTGTCTCAACCCATCGGTATGTCATTCTGTCAGTCTTTATACATGTCGGTTTCTCATTACATCGATGAATTTTTTTAAGAGTTTCCTTCCTTCTGTCGGTGACACTGTTGATCTATCTGTGACTCATTTCAACTGATGGTGAGTCCTTGTAACGATATCATCCTACAACAGTAGGTCACTTGAACTGACGGTATGTCATCTGCATCGGTCTCATGTGCAACAGTAAGCCATCTGTGTTAGTGTCATGTGCAATGGTGAGTCATCTATGTCGGTGAGTCATATGAAATTGTGAGTCCTTCAACAGTGTCACAATCACGTATATAGAATGTATTCAAGTATGAACTTCCTATCAGTGAGTCCTATGTATATCGGTGAATCATCTATCTGACGGTGTCAATGACTCATACATTTATAATTTTAGATTTTCTATCTGTCTTACAATTCAACAAAGTCAGAGAGTGTTAATAATCATACGAACAAATAGATAATCAGTTATAAGATTTCTTAGACTTGAAAACACATAAATAGTTATATGATTGAAGTGATATGATATTCAAAATAATACTTCGACATAATTTATAATCTTTTACAGAAGGTAAGATATATGTTAATATATGACATGATTTATGAAAATTAAAACAAATATATTCAGAGATAGTGGCCAATAGTATCTAAGGGTCAACATTACCCTTAGGTACATATGTTCCAGATCAAAATTCACTTGTAGTGTCCAAAAAGGGATTTATTTCATGAAAAACACTCACTCTATCTTTCACAAAAATTCAAGGAAAATTTCCTATACTTTTCATCACCCATAGACTTATCCAGAGGCAGGACCTAATAGTTATCACTAAGGTTTTCTCATCCTAGCTTCAAATGTTTAACTATACCTTTACTGTGATACCAAATATAGTGACCCTAACCTTTAAAAGATTAACATGTCATAAATATTTCATAATACGTAAACATTATTCAAATATACTCCAAAAAAATGTAATTGGTATAGTTTTTTTGGGAATCACAGAAACATAACACGGGTACAAAAATGAAATACATAATATACCACTAGCTTTTTCTTGACTATAACCCTTCTTAGATACATCAAAAATAGTACATATCATCATAACCTGGGGGAAAGAAACATAAAAGTGGTGAACTATGATTCTCAATAAGGGTAAACAAGGAAGGCATATATGCATAAAGTTGAGTATAAGAGTATGAGAAAGTGATCATAAAAAATATAATATCATACCCTGCATATGAAACATCATAACAGAAATCATGGAATAATGATTGGTATTTCTTATAACATAATTAATAATCAAATAAATTAGATAAGCCATGAAAGCATAACATATTAATAAGGCATTGAAATGTGGAAAATACATAATAATATATTTATTTCTATAGTTTCCAATGAATCACTTCCAAGAATATCTTAGTAGAATGGGTTCACTCCCCACACCATCTTAGAAGTCATGCTTCACTCCCATGTCAATCTTAGTAGCATTAGTGAACTCATCATACCATCTTAGTAGACATGGTTCACTCTCAGGGCCATATTACTAGTTAATGTTCAATCCCAAGAAAATCTTAGTTTATCTCTTGATATATAAATTTTTAACCGAGGAATAAGAGGGAGATATAGGTTATACCCATATCATAATGAAATCATTTTTAAATGTTCCACAAATACAGAAAACATTTATCATAAACATCACATAAGGAATAAAATTGGTTTCTTAAACATCATTACATTATAGCATAATCCACATAAAATAAATATATTTCATAAAAATAATTCCTTAATAAAAATAATCATCAAAAATAATAATATGGATAGTATAATTTAAATATATCCTTAATCATAGATGGAAAATATTTTTGATAAGACACTGGAAATTAATTCTTGAGTAAAATCTCCTTTATTCTAAAAAATATATTCTTTTATTAAAACACCACACAATTTTAAAAGAAAATAAATTATTTGAAAATAACCTAGAAAAATTATTAGAGAAGATTCATGGAAATAATATTTTAATAAATAATAATAATACATTCATGACATATAAGTTAATAATAAATTATTCTCATACATTTACCAGAAAATTCAATAACTACCTCGTCTGGATAACAAAAGAAAGATTCCTTCCAAAATGTGTAGTAAAAATTCAAAAATAGGGAAAATTAATTTAAGCATCCATAAGAGAATAGGAAAACATTCTATGAAATCATTTTTAGAAAAAATGTACATTGATGATAAATAAACCCCAATAAATTCTTATATATAAACAATCTCGAATAATAATGAGATTGCGAAATTATCCATTACCTTGGGTCATGAATCTCATTGTACTCAAGAAATCCTCATGTATAATAAATATAATATAATTATAAATATTTTATAGAATAATATTCTTATAAATAATACCATATATGGTTTTATTATGACTTTATATTAACCTCTTTTTTATGATCTTTTTTTACGGTTTTACTTCGAGTAATATTGGCTTCGTTCTTCGCATGTGTCTTAATTTGTTATATCGTTAGTCCTTATACATATATAATGATTCTAGAATTTAGATCATGATATAAGTATCATTTATATCCTGAAACTTTATATATTAATAATCTATATAATAAAGAGTACGAAATGGAATACACCATTCTTGGAGACGGTAAGCCGTATGAATACATGAACTTCGTTTCCCTTTTTAATTATCATGTTGAATGAAGCTGTTTAAATTTCATATGTTCATATATGTATGTATAAATATATATAATAATTCCAATAACATTTGTATAGAATATAAAATAATTAAATAATTACATGTGGTGTGTGAATGAAGAACGTCTCTTTGATGGGGCAGTAGTCCATAGTTACTCAACTGAGATTATATTATTAACACCAAATGCAGAGTAAAATGGTATGAGTTATAAAAAGGAATAAATAAGAGTAAAGAAATAATAAATATAGAATAAAATATATAAAAACATATTTTCCATCAAAATTTCCACCCTGATTTGTGGTTCAATAAAAATGAATATCCATCATTTCGCGAGGCAATAGTTCTCCGTACAAAGAAACAGTATACTCAATATCCATTTGTTGGATGTATGTGTAAGTGTAGGTAAAACTATGAGAATAAAAAAATCATGTTATATTTCAGATACTATTTTTTAATACCATAGCAGAATAAATATATTGGAGGGTGTGGTGAAGGAATATAATGGAAAGGGGATTAAGAGAAGACATTACCTCTTAATTGGTTAACTCCTTTTGGTTTGTTCCAAAAGGCTTTCATTATATGCACTCTTCCAAAGGGAAGGCTTCCAGAAGAAATGGAGGGAATTTGGTATGATATATGGGTAGGGTTTGGTTGAGTCAAAACTCTTTATATGTTTGAATAATAGGGGAGGAGAGATGCCCTTTTATAAGGGGGTAGAGGGGAACTTTAGGAAGATCCAAAGCTCTTAATTTATTAAAAATTCATTGTTATTTTCTAAAATATAAAAATTAGGATTTTTCTAAATTGAGGTGACTAATTTTCTAAATACCCTCATCCAATTAATTTTAGACTTTTTAGGTTATATAAATAACCTTATATTTTGGATTTAACCTTTAGTCAAACTATTTAAATCTTACCCTGATAAATTGTCATTCTACACTATTGATTTAATATAGTTACTATAAAATGTGAAAAGTACCCCAATTAAAACATTTATAAATAATGTAACAGTATCCATGTTATTTGGAAAAACTTTATATTTTTTTAATTATATAATTTTTAATAAAATATTCCTAATTTCAAAGTATAATTTATGTCAATTTATATACTATTCAATATTTTCAATTTTAAAAAATGTCAAACCAACATGATAACATCGAAACAATAACTCCAATATGTCACTAAAATTTATAAATTACCTATAAAATTCACGGATTTCATTAATTAGGTAAAATTTTATTTATTTTAATATTTATAATATCATTTATTTTATATCTCAATTAATTAAACAATTACACAATCATTATGGTAAAAGAATTTAATTAAGTTATTTATTCTCTAAAAATTAAAAAAATTATCATGATGATTAAACACATCACATATTTCAAATGATTAATTATAGTTGAATTTATCTTCTATATTACCCTATATAAAAAATTAACTATATATTAATTGTTGAATATGACTCTTTTAACTCTTCTTTAAATAAAATATAATAAATGTATTAATATAAATAAAGTGTCAAAATGAGGATCATATTTTTTTAATAAGTTTTTTTTAGTCTAAAAACACATATCCAATGAAATTAGGACAATTGTTAAGGTAATTTTATATTATTTTAATATTATGTTGACCATTAATTACCCTATTTACCTTTAATTGTGGGAATTTTTTTTTTAAATTACTATTCACCAAAAAAAATTTGATCTTATTAGACCAAATTTTTCATACTAGTTAAAACCATGTATTTCAATTTATTGAATTTCAATTCACATATGCAACAAAATTATGTCTAATTCTAATCATGTAAAAGTGGCTAGATGGTAGGTAAAAGAGACATTCAAAAGTTCAATAATTATTTATATATCTAATTATATTATACATGATTACAATGAAATAATTATATTTATATACGTATTATTTATATAGGGTGAACTTAAAATCAATTTAACTTATTTTAATTTTTAAATGAAAAAAATTAACTTGAAAGCGTTGTTTTTCAATATTCATCAAAAATTGAAGCTTTTAAGAAAAAATACCAAAAAATCACACTAAGCTAATTTTGATATTCTGAATTCATAAATGATGTTCATATAATCAAAATTAATTTATTTTAATATCAAAAATTAAGTTTATTAGAAGTAAATTAAATGTGGTTCATTAGAGAAAATAGTATTTTAAAACATTATACTTTACCAAGAATCATGTATTTATTATCAATATTTAAAAAAGAGTTATTACTATTCATATAACTAAATTTTAATGAATATGTTATAATCATATGATTTATATAATTTTAATAAAATTATATGTTTCGTAGAAAAATAATTCTGTGTGTATCGTACACAAAGTATGTTTTTTGTGTATTGTACGCCAAGTCGGTGTTGCATCAAACATTCGCCAAGTCGCTTCCATGAGAAAGGAATTTTGAGTTAGATAAATATAAGAAATAAATTAAATATTTAATTTACTCATAAAAAATTCCTTAAAAACTTGGGGTGTTACATATGAATCCCATTATAACATTTCATTTCTACCTTTTATCGTTAATTCCTTATTAAAATCACTATTTCTGGGTGTAAATGATTTCATTTATCATGATTCTTTCAGTTCAAAAGTTTTGATACATGCACATTTATCATAGTAAAAAAATCTAAATAATATTAATCATTGTGTAAATGTTATATATATTCATAATATAAAAACATAGACTTAGTCATAAACCTAGAGAGAGAAAATTGAATTACACCATTCATAGAGAAGGATTGACATACGTAGTCCTGAACGATATTTTCATTTTTCAACAAATGGGATGAAAGGATTATAAATGATAATCTACATTTAAAATATCAATACATTAAATTATATAAAAAATATATTCATCAAATTTATCTTCATTACCATCACTGTAAAATATAAATTAAAAATGAATCGCATCACTTCGTGGATGTGGTAGTCCAAACATACGCATGAATAACATCATTGTTTGCTAGAGTATTCGACGTTAAGAAGGAAGATAATTTATTATAATTTAAAAACAATTATTTTTTCAGGAATATGATATATATATATATATATATTAAACTCATCCTAACACCCATCCATAAAATATGAAGATGAAAAATGAATTGTATCTCTATATAGAGATGGTAATTCGTACATAAAGACGAGTGATACATTCACATCACATTTGAGGGGAAATAGAATTTAAAATGGTGTTTTATTAATCAAAATATAATTTATGAATATTTATTATACTTAATTAATTATTTTATAATACATAAAATTTATTTAGATGAGGCAAATAAGAGTATAAAATATAATTATTGGGTAAGGTGATTACATATTCTTTGAAATGACCCCATTAGATCTCCTCTATTGGGTTCTAAGGTCGGACTAGTGTGATGATAATGACCTCTATAATGGGTCTAGGTAATTTTATAAGTTAATCTAGAAGATTTTGGCTGAGCAATAAGGCTTAATATTGTGTAATGAAAAGAGGGAGTAGATTTACTTTTATAGTTGATGTGAGGATTAATATTGTAAATTTTTATAAGATTAAATTAAAATGAATCCTTTATGAAGATAAATTCCTCGAAATGGACATGTATTAGAGTCTAAGGTAGTATATGGTGTTATTCCCATGAAAAAATATAATTTTTAGATGTTTTGGGAGAAGTATAAACCTTATAATTTTGGGTAACCTTCAATAAAAAAGTTTATTTTTAAGTATAGTAATATATATTTCATTATTTTTTTTTCTTATAAAATTAATACAGGAAAAAATAATAAATTTATGAAATTTTAAAAAATAACATAACCATGTTTTCTTATTTCATGTTTTTATGAGTTTTAATATAATTTATTATAATAATATTTTTGATAAATTGTTATTATTGTTAATGTCCATGAAGGTAACCCCAAGCAGTGTCACCACAATTGGTACCTATGCATCAGCCTACATGACACACCTGTGCATCATCCTATGCAACACAACTATACACGCCATCACCATCAGCCACGATCTCATATTTTCCTCTAAATAGGAAATTGGGACTCTAAATTTTTATGGATTAAACTTCATGAATAACTTTTCATTTTCTTCTCTTCCTATTCATTCACTTAGGCCTTTGTAATCATTCCATGTATCCTACCAATAACTGAATAAGAGGGAATTAAAGGGGTAGTGGAACCCAACACCTCCCAATTATTAAAACACACAAAACCTGCTCCAGGATACCTCTCCCTCACGTTTTATGAACAATAGCATGAGGTACCCTAGCTAGGCCAAGGACATGCATGTGACACTTACAATAACACATGTGCAGACCGTTGAAGGATTAAGCAAATCCTCTCCCAAGAGTTGTTTCCGAGGTGGTATGTTGCCCAACATACCTTTAGATCACACATGAATACTTAAGTGAAGAACACCCAATATAACATGAATACCTTTGTTGAGTCTTATTTGGATTGCCCATGCTATCCCTAATTAGCCTCCATTGGATCTCCTAAGCCTCATCTCTATGTGATCCAACACTCTGGCCCTTTTACAAGCACCTCTCTGCTTGTCGATCCCTAGTTAGAGAGTGGAAAAATTAAAACCTCCCCTAAATGATTCTAAATTTAAAACCCATGGATAATGCCACACTAGTGTCTCTCCCATTTGGTTATGTATTCCTATTATTATAGGTTTCATGATCTTGTCTTACAAGATGTGTAGTGACCATGGGGTGAATGTGAGTATGTATTCACAAGATTAGGAGGATCCTAACCCTTGGGGAAATTTTAACGACCACCCGGTCTTAGGAAAGAGGGTGATGACTCTTTCCTCCTTTTATAGGCTCTATGAACTAGGCCATGCACCTCTAGGTTATGATATTGAGGATCACAATTTGCATTCCCTTCATTTCAAAAACAGATCCATCTCTCCTACTATAAAACCAATTTTAGGGAATCCCTCCTTGAGTAGGCCCCTAACATTTCTTATGGGA
Source organism: Viscum album (assembly GCA_963277665.1). Lineage (NCBI taxonomy): Eukaryota > Viridiplantae > Streptophyta > Magnoliopsida > Santalales > Viscaceae > Viscum > Viscum album. The sequence continues at coordinate 927,766,078 of OY728127.1, forward strand.
TCTCTACCACTTAAATTTTTCTTTCTTCACCATACCCATGGTTCACAGCCAGATATATCTCTGAATGTGACTATCCTAGTGATCCAAAAACATAGTATATGGGCACTTAAAATCCATTTACCCCCCACTTTGGGTCCATAGTAAAATGATGGGAGGGAAGTGTTGTCGCCTCAGCCACATCCACCAGTGTAATGGGGGATTGAAGGGTTGGTAGGTCTTCCACTTCCTCTTGTTTTTTGCATTCAGTAATCACTCATCGTGAATCTTTTGGGATTAGAGGATAATCATGATCATTACATCCATGTAGTCTGATGCATGTTTTGGCAGAGAATTCTCTTTTGGATCTTCCTCTCAAATTCCATTAGAGTGCCTCCATATGTGTGGGACCTGAAGGCCATGTATCCAACCTCAAGGAAAACATGATTGTGTGGTTTCCTAAATCTTATGTTTCCTCTTGTTTCTCACATTGAGTAAGACTCATGTGGTATTAGTTTTATATAGTTCCAATGAAATTCATATGAACCCAATCCTTTTCAGAATTATTCCATGTGTAATTCATAAGAAAATATTTTGGGACTCCTACATGGTATAATCCCAAATATCGTATTTAGGGAATCCAAATTATTAATAATCCCCAAAATTCAACCTTTAGGACTCCTCATTAGTTGTAGGACTAGAAAACTCCTTAGATCATTATGATTCAAGTCACTTCTAATAGCCACAATCCCAATCATGGAATCCTCTTTAAGAATAATCCCAAACATAATAAACTCAATGGGAAATAATCCCCCATTATAAAAACCTATGGAGGACCTCTATAGTCATGGTTACTCTCAAACAAACTACGTGGTATTTTAGTCCCATAAAAATGGGATACATTGGATGAATCTATAAGGATCAACCCCAACACCCAATAAGAACCCTATTCCCTATCAGGAAGATTCATAGTAGGGTCTTATTCAACCATGGAATCCATATACCACCATGTTTCCATTTGACTCTTTGGAATAAGTCCCACACAAAACATTTACATGGGACCTTTTTCCAATATTTCCTTGCTGAAAGACACAAAACTGCATGGTTTTCATTTTATCACACAATGTTAAAACGTATCGTGTTCCCCATTAGGTGTCATTGAACTTCATGGGTCCTAAATAGTTTAAAAATTGTACATTGGATTCACATATCATGGGTATGATCTTGACATAAAAACAACTCCCATATCTTAGAATGATGATACGCTCTAGTGTGCCCAACTATGTGACTAAAAACCATCAGCATTATAATAACAAAAAAAGAATATCTAGTCAGTATGTAGGGGGACACAATTGATGGAGAACATAATATACATACAAATGTCTACATTGATATGGATCCTAGGATACATAAATATGATTCAAAATTCTATGAATGCTAAAAATTTATTATTAATTCGAGGGTGAACGAGGTCATACCTAAGAATTCATGAAGGATTCATAAACATATTGTAAATCTATAAGAGATTATAATATTAGGAAATAATTCCCCCCAAAATGGAGGGATGATATCGACCTCCCATTCTCTCACCCAATGTGAGTTACTACACATTATTGGAAAAACATCCCAATGAGAAGTTACATTTGGGAAGAAATACCCCCTAGATATTGATAAATTGGGTGCTTTCAGTTCCATAAAGAAACCCATTGGAAATAATTTGAAAATAGTTGACCCAATGTGAATGATTGTACAAAAATCAACCCCTTACAATAAATATTCGAGTGAAACATTATCTATTTGAAAAAAAGTGAAACCCATGTAGATCCTAAACAAAGATAACGGTTTCACCCAAATACCATTCCCCTTTCACATTCAAGATGAAAGAATGACATGCAAGGGAATAAATCATTCATTTGTGTGTTTAAATGAGATTCTTTATCTATGGGTATTTAGGGTTTTTTCATCTATATACATAAAAACACTTATAACTCCCTTCAATCAAATGGTGTCATTCTAGATTCCCCAAATGTATTCCTTTTCCACAGTTCTTGTTGGCTCCTCACCCAAAGAAATATCTCATCACTAACCAAATGTCTTCAACACTGGGTCTCAAATGCACTATTTTGTGAGTATCATCAAAATGGTACAATCCTAACCCTATAGGATGCCAGATAGGCCATCCTACTCACAAAGCACCATCAATCATCTGGCTAGTGAATGTACATGGTCCATAATCATATGGAACCTATTTATACCTTCAAATTATTTAGGATTTTATCCCAAAAAAACAAAAAGTATCTATCATATATTATATAGGTGGATCCAGAGGTCATAAAAACCTCATCCCGAAGATAAAGCGGTCCATTCAATGGGCTATTACCAACATTCACAACAACTAATGTCGACTCTAGTGAAGCCTCCACATGATGATGGTTTCATCCTTGAATGTTTGGACTAGATCATCCAGATCTAGGTATGTAAGACATACTATCATGGGAAGAAACCGACCAACACGGAGCAGGGACAGACCCCACTCCCCTCTAAAGAAACCCAATACTCATATTTGTTGGCAGACTGTGAATAGGAACATACACATGGATAATATAATTTAGCCAGCCAGCAGACTCTCCTTGTGGATTCCAGTGAATCCATCCCTTCAAATCTAGCAGCATAGAGTGAGTAAGAACACACACCTACCTATGATAATCTATACATCCATCAGACTCATCTTACAGAATCTAGTGGTTCTCACAATCCAAATACGGCCTCACACAGTGAGGATGAACAAACACCTTCCCTCACCTAAAAAGCCCACCAGTAAAATTAGATGGAAATATATGACTATGAAAAAACCCCTTTCTACATTCACTAAGCCTTACATCAACATCAAGTGATAGTGATCAAATAATCCAACACATCATGTTTGGTGGAAAACTACAAACAAGAAAACACATAGGCCTTCATTCATCAAGACAGTCTGTAGTTGTGTGTAGTAGAATTTGAGGAGATCAACTAGAATTCCCCATAGATGAATATGGGGTAGAATCCATTCCCTACCCCCACACATGAGTATTTACAGTATAACCTACTATGAAATGGAGGATATGATCAGGTTCATACCCCTGCTCTAGATATGGAATGTGAATATATCAATTTTCTAACCGTTGATGTTTCCAAACATATCTGGAAATTGTGAAAGGTATGATGATATTTAATTCATACATCATACACACCATTCACGTAATCATTATGGTTACAATAATAGTGTCAAATGTATGGATACATATCTCTTTCCATACAAGTGGGGTTTCCCATCAGCATGTCAGCTCAAAGTATACACATAACTATTCTTTTATATAGGAGGTGTGTGGGGAAAACAGGCCCATGATATATGGACAACCTAATAGGGAACATACACCTATTCCAACTAGAGGAAATTAGCCTATCTTGATGGTCACTCAAATTCAAGAACAAACCCCAGCCCACAAAACCACTTCCCCAAGTAACTGGCCCCATTTTCTCACAAATGGAGTCAAAAAAAATTCTAAGAAGAGATTACTAGATAACGAAGAGACAATATACCATCCTGATCTTCTGAATTCTTGAGTCCTTGAATCCCTTAGACTCTTACCTATGGCAGCTCAAAATCCTACTCTCCTATTATGAAATTACAGGATTAGTAGCAGTAATATAGTTGGTCCTCCTCGGACAATTCACTATAAAGGATTGCTTCATGTCCATAATTTGATCAGTCTTGAAGGACTATCTCCAAGTGAGAGTGACGAAAAACATCCATGTGGATAGAATATCAGGTAGGAAAAGTGTCTTCCCCTTTCAATAATCCCCCATGGTAATATTCCTGATGAAGGTTCTCTTCACAATATTGTTTTTATTCTCCCAAAGCATCCTACCCTTAGTGATATAGTGATGAGAAATCCCTCATATCATTTGGAACATGTTAAAAAGACTTTTATTCCTGATACCTTTTCACTGATAGGAGATATTCTTTTTCAACCAAAAGACAAAATAAGGTGATTGTCATTCCCTAAACCTACCTTTGGCCATCTAACATTTAGTATGAGGGAGTAATTCTCTACCAATTTTTTTGATTATGAAAATTTATTGTGAAAATTTCCACTTTGGTTAGACCTGGTTGATTAACCTATAAAAAAGAAAATAATGACATTATAAACATGAGGAATGAACCAGATAAGGATGATATTCTATTGATGTCTTTCCTATAGCCACCACTTAATACAGCATTCCAATGGAATTGTTAGAAGATTTGGTGTATGAAATAATCCTCAATATATTTAAAAATATGCATCACTTGATATAATAAATATTAACCATTGATTAGAATCAAAATACCATGATGGTAATAGAATGTATGGAACAAAAAATTGACTTGGTGGATCTTCAAGATGCATAACATCCAATGATGCAGTGAGGCACCCTTCAATATTCATGCCACAGTATGTTATAAATATTTCCACAACTAATTAAAGATTCACCATATAGTGTTCATATCATAGGATGGGGTGTACATAGAGCGTTACATATCACTGCATTCCCCAACAAGAAAAGGCCATCGAAAGTGGAATCATGCAATGTTATTTATTCATGATAGCTTCAACAAGCCGATTATTTCTACAACTGATGATATGCTAAAAAAACCATCCTAGAAGGACTATCATCAATGTAAGGCCTAGATAGAGAAGTTTGCTAAGATACTTTTTCATCAAGTGTATGAATCAAGAACGCCTCCCTCTTAGGGGAAGTCATTAATCGGATAGAGAAAATGTTGGAAAATGAATAATGGTCTTTGGAAGTTGGTGATTCATCTTCATACCAAATGATTCACCAAACCATGATGGTATATTACTCCATAGAATAAGAATGGAAACTCTGGTAGTAGAATCTAAGGTAGTTCAATAGAAACAATAGCCCACGGGGTTGGGGGGGATTTTTTTAACCCATACTTTGAGGTTAGAAAACCAAGCCCGAAGAGTTGTGAATGTGGAAGAGGAAAAACCCATCCCTGATCATTGGGGGATTTTTTATCATAGAAGCTACCTCCTCAGTATAAATATGTCTTCTCATGATTATGAGGGACACCAAAAATGGATCATCTGATTTCACCCCATCCCATGATTTGGTACCCTCACTATAAATGTGAATAAATGAACAATCTTGATATTCCCTTGGATTAATATCTGCCAAATAGATCCTAGAGAACTATAAAAGGTGAGGACAAGGCCTCACGGTGGGTGTAAAAAAATTCAATCTCAAAATCTCACTAATAGAACTCCTATAAGGAATTAAACACAAGAAAAAATAATCATCACTGAGCATGCAGACCCTTTATAACACAAGGCCAATTCAGAGGAGGTTTTAGAGGAAGAAATTCCATATCATAATGTAGTTCACATCGAAACAATTGAAAGAGGTTTGTGTACCTAGAACCAATGGCTTGACATATTTATTGGAATTCCCCAAAATAATCTAGTTATGATTTCTCAAAATGCATCCAAAAAGTAAAAGGGGAAGGGTCATATTGTGCCTCGCCTGCCTACTAGAGAAGCTAAGCCCATTTCACTTGAAGAAATATTTTCTCGGAAAGAGGAAGATATAAAATATCTGATGAGTCTCAATATAGAAATACTCTAAAGAAGCCTTCCTAATAGACAAATTCTATAATCATATCCTTAAATCAAAAACCGGACCTATGTACCTTTAAAAAGTTGATATGTGGGAGAAACTAAAGTACACATGGAACACCTACTCATCTGGGGATACCAACCACCAATATACATGGATCCCACAATTTTTTATCATAAATTACCTCTATTAGTTTCCCAACTAGAATAGGGAAAGGTCTATCCTCATAAGACTACCCTAATAGGTTTTCCACAACAATTACCAGTGGTTCCACCACAGAATACCCCACCAGCCTTTGCACATGTTCATGATCCGGCTCAGCAACATGTTCCTCGAGGACTCAAGAACACTCTTTATTATGTAATAGGTTTATTAGAATCCATGAAGGAACAACGATTTATAACACAACTATAAAACAATACTTACCTTTAAGGGTAGATCCTAATAGTCCCCCTCCCCAAATCTTTGGGAATCCGTCATTTCCAATTTTTAATACATCTCGAGACCTAGGGGAGCATTTTACAAATTTTCGTATCTCACTCTGATCCCATTATGGGGACCCCTAAAAATCGGAGGTAGTGAAACTATGTTTTTTTGTTGAATCACTGGAGGGACCAACCCTAGTATGGTACACCAGATTTCCACTTTTGTTATTTAGGAGGTGGGAAGACCTCTTTTAGATGTTTTTCGTCAGGTTCTCCTCAATGATACATAATAAAATAGTCCATGAACCTTCAAGCTATTTGTATTGGTAGAATGAAAGGGTTTTATATTTTATTTCTCATTGAAAAGGATTGAAATACTCTTTAAACCTACCACATCCACAATAATACATTTTTTCCATATATACAGTGAACCTTCATGACGAGTTCTTCACACCACTTATCCATATGAAATACACATGAGAGTTTTGTAATTTCTCAAGGAGTTTAATACTACATCAAATAGACTAAATCTATGTCCGATATAATTCCATCAGCTCAAGGAAAGAGAACATTGAATTATTGGATACAACAGTTACACATTAAAAGGCCCATGTACCCATTCTTAAAATAAGGGATGCACTATATCATGTGATTAATCTCATGAGAATCAACAACAATGCATGCCTCATTAGGATGATCAAGGAGATTATTGGGAAAAATGTTTTATGAGATGTAAAATGTCTATTTTTTTTAAATGACCAAGTCCCTAGATACTTTATCACCAAATAGGAAAAAAAATTATCAGGTTGTCAAATTCCATGAAACCTATAAGTCTTGATGGTGAAGGTCTCCATAATTGTTTCCCCATTCATTAAAATTGGGGAACAGAATCCATGAATGTTTTGTTTTTAAATACATCATGTAAAAGATGGTGGACTCTAGGTAGGTGAAGCTAGGAAGACCACCTGATCGAGTAGAATTTTTTTTACCACTGATTTGGAAGAGGTGAATGAATGGTAGGGTGTTAAAATCAAAAGTATGAAAATTTTTAGTGAATAGATGGTCAAAAATTGATCATCTAACCTCTTGATATCATCTATGCATATTTGAAATAGCCAACTGTTCCCCGACCACTTATGCTGCCACACAGCCAACTCCATGATAGCTTAGTCCTCTAAAATCGATTCTTCCAAAAAATAACAAGGGAAAACTAGAATAAATTAAAATAAGGGAGACCAACCTATATCAAATCCAATATAATCTTTCAATTTACAATAATTCATGCCGATAGTCATACGATCATATAAACTACCCCGCCAAATGGTACAATAAGATTCAACATTCCATATAGAATCTCCATTAGACAATGAGATGATTTTCCTTTCCATTAATTTTATTCACTTAATGGATCCCTTAATAGATGATGAGCATGATTATAAACCCAAATTCAAAAAATAATAATTGTGGAACAAGGGTAAGATTTTGTTTGTGTTGAGGATATAGGTGAAGATGTGGTCGTTCCATGAGTCATTATTCTAACCACGTCCCTGATTGAACCATCTACCATGGAGAAACTCATGGGAGATCCCTCCAGTGATATTAGAAGTGGTAACAATGTTCACCACAAATGAAAGGGTCATTCCTAAAATGATCATTCATGAATATTGGATAGAAGATACATTTGTTCCCAAAGAACCTCATCATGTAGGTAAACCTAGTAGACCTAATATACTAAGGGATGAATCACATTCTATTTCGGTTATAGTATATAATCGTTCCATATTAGGTACTTCATCTCATAAAGGACCTAAAAAGTATCCACATTATAAGAAGCATTGAACATTGGACTAGAAGTATGATTTTTTGAAGTAATTAACCGTATTGTTGGAAAGGTTTCAATCCTAGATGCTCTAAGTATATAAAAATACCTCAATGAATCCCTCATCAAGATCTATTCAATCCCTTAGAAATTTGATGTTGATGTTTCTATTGTCGAATTGCACTATACAGAAAATGATACCATGTAATTCCACACAGTCACCTCTTTCACAAACCTGGATGACGATTCCATCATAAAAGCATAAATTAGACACTTGTATATATCATACAGGATAAATGACATTGATATTAGATGAGAATTCATTGACAATTTCTCTGGAGCCAACCACATCACAATATGAACACTTCACCATCTGGTTTCCAATGTATATCTGCTATTCCTCTGTGCTGTAATGTTACAAGGTCATAAAAATAATTATAAAAAATCATGTCAGTGAAATCAAAATCAAAAATCAATTTTGGGATCTCATGTATGACACATAATCCAGGGTTTTGAGGAATAGTGTGACTATCGATGTTCTTCTGGAAAGAACTTGGCTACAATAGTATGCATTTATCCCATCGTCATACAACCAATGACTCAAATATTGTATCAATGATCAAATTGGAAAATTTCATTGTAAAATAACTTCAATCAAATCTTCTTTTTCATATTAAAATGACACATGAGTCTACCATAATGAAGATAAATAGTCCATGGATGACTATTTCATGAAAAACAATGCCTTTAATGGTTTAGATATGATTCTAGATAACCCTTTGAAATGGATCAGTGCAGAGTATGTGATCCCCATTAACTAGATAGAATAGGTTGTTTCAAATTGTATCACACATCTAGTGAATTATTTAATTTCAGTTGTGATATTCAAGACCCACAGTGCAGGGGATGTTGTCAACTCTCTGATTAGAAATGAAATCCATGGTGAAAATATCCTAATTCTTTACCCCTATCCTCAACACATCCCTGTTCTACCAACGAGGATCAAAGAAATTGGAAAGATAATGGGGGAAAATTTAGATGCTCATTCTCAGTCCCTCTTCTACACTTTTAATCTCAAAAGAGTCCTCACACCAGAAATTGAGCCTAAAATTTTTCTTCATCTCACAAATATTAAAATATAAACTTCTCCACTATATCATATCAACTCTCTTCCTCACAGACTACTCATGAAAATATTGAAGAATTAATTCATGGGGAAGAGGTAGAAGAGGAAGAACTCCGGGATGCCCCGCTTAAATTAGAGGAACGTGTCTCCAACACTCTCTATGAATATAGAGAAGTAAATCTAGGGATATATGAAGATCTATGAATCAATTCAATCAGTGCAGCCATGAACTCTAATTAATAGGTGGATTATACATCTTTCTAGAAGCAACATCATGATTTGTTTTCCTGATATTACATAAATATTCCAGGTCATGACCCTGAGGTTTCCTCCCATCTCTTGATCATTTCAGAATACTTTTGGGGATAAAAATAAGAAGAAAGAGGGAAACACTCAAATCATGCCTCCAAAATTGAGTCTGAAGTGGAAAAACTCAACATGGCTGATTTCATATAATAATTTCATTATCCAAAATATCTAGACATCATCATCCATTTGAATAATAAGAATGTGAATACCAATATTTCCATCCCCTTTTGAGATCTCAAGTGGCACAATCTGAAAGATTAATTTTCAATTCCAATTATAGAAATCCTGATTGATATGATGGCTATTTATCAAGTGCCCTCCATCATGGTTGGATATTCTGGGTACAAACAAAATTTTATCACCCAAGAAGCTGAAAAATATTTTTCCTTTAGGGCCCCCAAAGAGTATTTTAATATCAGGTAATTACATTTGGATTAAGAAATGATGGTGCCATAATCCAATGTTCCATGCATCGCATCTCCAAACCCTTTATGGGGAAGTTTTTGGAATTCTATGTTGACGATTTAGTGGTTATGTTCTCAAAACTTTATGACCACTTGGTTCACCTATAGACCATCTTCAACACATTAGGACTACATAGCCAAAATATTAACCACATAAAATGTTCATTCGGGGACACCAATGGAATTTTTTTCAGCATCGTCATACAACATTTAGGTATCAATGTTGATCCTATGAAAAAAAATATCCATAGAATTCCAGCTCCTAGAAAATATAAATAGTTGTGTGGAATTATTGAACACATGGCCTATATCTGGTACTTTATATCCAACCTTATAGGAATGTGTTTTCCCTTCAACAAATTGATGAATATGGGGTCCACATATCAATGGATTAGTGACTTTCATGAATCATTTGACAACCTCATGAAATACCTCTTGATACCACCAATATTAAAAAAACCTTTTGAGGGAAATTTTCTCATAATATATGTGATAACCCTAGAATGATCACTCGGTTCATTCCTTGCACAAAACAACAATGATAAGAATAAAAATAACATTTATTACCAATGTCATAACCTGCTTGATACTGGGACTCTTTATTCAAAAATAAAGACAAGATTCTAAAAATTAATCTTCATGGTTCAAAAAATGAGGCACTACCTATAGTATCATGATGTCAATTTGGCATCTCAAAACAACCCACTCAATTATATACTATGTCATCCAATATTGATAGGATATATGGAATGGTGGGTAGTCATTCTGTAGCATGTTGATATACAATTCATTCCCTAGAAAGTAGTGAAAGGTAAGGCCTTGTAATTTTTTCTTTGATGAATAATAATCTACAATGAAACATTAATAAATACTGATTTTCTATATCATGAGATATTCTCTATTCACGTTGTCCCCAAAACATGGAAAATGTATTTTTAAAGCTCATCTAGGATCCTAATTGGGAGGAAAATTGAAGACCATAAGAAAAATAAATTCATTATAGGCATTGTGATTATATATCAAGAAAAAGAAGTATAACCTAACTCTTCATTGTTATTATAATTTTTACTAACAATGAGTCAGCATATTAGGCCCCTATCGATCCAAATATAGTTGACCAGTTGGAGGTGATTGGAAATTTTGCATTGGTAATCAAACATATCAGTGAGGATTTTTTTCATTAGAAAATAATGACTAATCCTCCTTCATGATTATGTAACAGGTTTGATAGAAGAATTCCCCTTGGATTTAAAATTGACTCACATCCCATGATCATAGAATTCCCTGGAGGATTCATTAGAAAATATAGATAAAGTACTAGTACTTCAAAAATGAGATGAAAATGTCATTAGCATTTCCCAACAATGAATGGTCTCATATTTTTTTATGTTTGAATGTATGAGATTAATGAATCTAGTACTTTGCATGAACCAATGGACCTACAACTAGGTTGATGATTCCCATCATGGACTACCTCCATAATAGTGTACTCCCATTCGATAGAGCTCAAAACAAGAAAATTTGGTGGCGAGAAGAAATAATCACCATTTTTGGTGGGCCAAATCACTAGGATGTCTTCAATAAAAAAGTCTTTTGTGATGTATCTCTCAGATGTTTTGATAATGAAGAGACAGCTTCAATCATGAAAAGATTATACATGGGATCTTGAAGTTCCCATCAGTTATGATACATGATTTCCAACAAAATTATATGGCTTATATTATTATGGACTTAAATGATGTATGATTTCACTTAGTTCAATAAGAAATTTCATTATTATCAAGTTTATTCCAACTTCATCCATCAACCCCTAGTGTTTCTACAAACAGAAAAATACTCCTAGCCATTTTCCATATGGGGAATGAATGTTGTGGGACCATACCCTCCTACTACGGCCTAGAAGTTCAAATGCATCTTAACTTCTATCGATTTATTCTCTAAATGATCTAATGAAATACCCATCCAAGAATTCATGCCCAAAATCATTTTCATCATCATGAAGATAAACATCATTACGAAAATTGGTGTCCCTGATACAATACTAATGAAAAAAGGCCCCAATTAACATTTTTCAAAAGTGAAAAATATATATATAGAGTACAATATCAAATCCAACCATTCATCTCACTATAATGTAGTCTCTAATGGGTAGATAGAGGCCTTTAGAAAGGCCATATAAAAATATTCTATATGATGGGGGATAAAGATAAAAAGTCTTGGACTGAAAATATCTTATATGCCTTATGGGATTATTAGACTATCACCAGTAATGAAAAATGGTCTCCCCATACACATTGGTATATAAAATAGAAGATGTATTTCTCATCAAGTCCATGTTTACATCTCACCTTATTTCCATCTATTAAAGAATATCTACAAATGAGAAATACAAATACATCTTGATGAAATGGTGTAGCTTGATGAGAAAATATTTCACACCATGCATCACTTAAAAGTCAATCAAAATCAGATAGCTTGAGAATTTAATAAGATGGTCCACCTAAATTTATTCTTACAAGGAGGACATGTAATGGTCTCTAGCACTGGGAAGATAACTAGAAAAAATCCTCCAAGTCTAGATACAAAGTGGGATGAAAAATACTCTATACACAATGTTCTCTCTAACAGATCTTATTCATTGATCTAAATGGATAGGGAGATTGTAACTATCCCAACCAATGCAAGGTTCCTAAATAAATATTTAATGTAATCACATTAAATTTTCCTCAGCTAAAAGATATTAAACTATGTTGTTGGTCTATTTGGAGGAACATAAATGGAATGTCATATCATTCATGTTGTATGATCTTATACTACGTGAAATCATGATCCCATTCAAATGATAATAAAATACACGACATCCGGCCCTATTCATATGACCTACAACTTTGATACACCATTCATCCTCACCTCATGCCATTTAACCCCATGGTTAAGATTCCTCTAATTCGATGTTAAGAAATTCCTAAAATATCACAAGGTGTGATACTCCTTCTGGACTATTAAATCATGGCTTCCATGTCAAATGGGAGTCCCAATCAAATCCCTCTAACCCGCCCCCAATGGGTCAAGATGTCCCCTTGTCCAGACAAGAAGAAGAATGGATAAAAATAGCTCATAAGAAATCCCCACTCACATCATTACCACACCATAGTGGAACTTCGGACCCCTTTTATAGCTTTAATCCCAAACAATACTATCTCCTTACCGTGTGACATAAAAATCCATGGTTTTCATCCTTGTTGCACAAATATAAAATGTACGATCTTTTAAAGAACTATTTGTGGCATGATTTTCATTCTAATAAGATATGTATTGATTCCCATACCTCCCATTCATGGTCCAACCGTGATAGAGGAATTGGAAATACCCTTTTCCCCTTTATACAAATTATACATTCATCGGGAACATTTCCAGAACATATGTCTTGATTATAATTACAATGAGAAACATTGTAACATCTATAACACATGTATTAATCCCTTCCATCATCCTACAAAATATCATGGACCCCTTTCCCCGCATCAAAACCCAATTGATGTTGGTAACCATTTTCAAGAACTATGTGTGGCTTGATTCTTTCACCCACAAGATATGTACTGATTCTGAGGTCCTATTATGTTATTCAGCCACAATATTCCATTCCACATCAGGTGACCCATATCCTTATCAAAATTTGTTAAAATGTGAAACCAATGTCTTCATGGCAAGATGATAAATGATAAAATCTTCTCTAGAACTATGTGTGTCTTGATTCTCATTACAATGAGATATGTAGTGATTTATGGATCTCCAATCATGGTTCCATATTCAACTAAAAAGTCCCCCATCCCCTATGTATGGGTAATACCTAGACATGGATCCTTTAAAGAAAAATCGGTGGATTTATTTCTTCTCTCAAGGTGTATATATTGACACTCATATTTCCACCCTTAGGCCTAGTCACAATGATTTGTCTCTTTCATATTGGTTCATCTTCATCCTCACTGCATAACTTTAAATAGCATGGGATGTCCAAAACAATATGTTTATTGATTCTAATTCCAATGAGATACGTAGTGATGCATGGATCATATCTTCTATCCTATCCATCAGAAAAATCTATGTGTCCCAAACTTTCCATTGTATGGACTTGATATGGTTGAGGAAACCATTTCCACTCCTTATTTATCACACCAATCATAAATCACATGGGATAAAGAGTTTTGGTAAAAGGGATTCATTCCTGAGTAAGGCATATCATTTCACGTTGGGGATATCTAGGTCATGGAAATAAGGCATTAAAAGGAACAACTGATGACCTCTTCCCATGAAAATATATGGAACTATTTAATCAATAAATGTATGTTGATTGATTCTCTTCCCAATGAGATAACTTGTGATGTCAGGATCAATATTCATGGGCCCATACATAGAATTTTATGGTACATTTCCCCATTCACTTGTGTATGAGTTAGATCTACATGAGAGTATCTAATGTGGTTTCTCGCTCTATGCATGAACCCATGTTCAAAAAAACCAACATTCTTCCTCCAAAAATTAATCAAATCAGTGTGGGGGATATTTATTTTAGAAGAACGTGTGGATTGATAATTTCTCCAACAAGATAAGTAGTGAAAACCTGGCCTATACACTATCCTAGTTGTAATCACAACCCATAACCTTCTACATATTTTCCCTTATTGTATGACATTAAACTGCATGGCTAATGGTCTTGATTATAATACCATAATCAGTATATCACCTCAATTACTATGTTTGGATTTATTCTAATTATAGTGAGAGTCATAGTGAAACTTTGGAATAATTTCCTAATCCTATCCACAAGGTAAATAAAACATACCCCTCTCTTGTATACATATATAGATATATGTAGGAACTATTATTTTGGATCCCCCATTCAAGATTCCACCAAGGAAATATAGATTTCCCCTACCACATTTGAATTAGATCCATACAAGGGACTCTAATATTCATGGATGAATTTGGTCGAAATGTTCCCTTTATTCCAAACACCATCCTTTCCACACTTCGTACTTCTAATCTTAGAAACTTTCAGATCATCATAATCTTTCCCCACCTTCTAGCGATAGAATGTCTAATACCGAATGGACTTGTTTTCCTGACTATAAAGTATCATGAACCTGTTGGAATTCTATAATGTTTCCCAAAAAATTTTATTGGAAACTGATGATAAATTATCCCTAGGGAGAAACCTCATCTGTTTTTGTATGTTTTGATGACATTATGTTGGAACCTATGATTCTAATTTAGTTTGCAGTCATCCATCACATATTTTTTCATATCATTTACCCAACTCTGAAAACCACCAAGACCATGGATTAAAACTTCCCCCCGAATGTATAAAGTATTTCGGGATGACCATGGTCTGATATACCATAATGACATGTTCATAGGTAAATGAACTAAAATGAACCCACCATATTTCTCATGTTTGGGTATGAATTACATAGTAATTCTTTTCCCCAAATTCATAGGTAATTTTTACTTAAAATGATTCTACCTTTTTTTGTTACATTCCTTACAGAAACTAAACTTTGTTTCTATGGAAATCTAAATCGTTATAATCCACCTTCATCCATCAGCAATACAATGGCATAATTATTGAGATCTCCCTTTTCTGACTATGTTGTAACACGACCCAGTAGGTTTTGTGTAAGTCTCCAGTAAAATGGGCATGTCAACTGTAGGATGCCACAATTTGACTATGTATTACAACTCTATAGTTGGATTTGTATAATGTATCCCACAAAATGGGAATTTTAGTGAAAGGATGGCTCTATTTGACTATGCAATAACACACCCCAGTTATATTTGTATACAGTGTCCCTTAAATCTATATTTTGACCCACTAGTGACTTTATTTTCAAGAGATATATACTCTATTTCCATGATCCATTTACCCCGTAACACTCTTTGAATTTAGAGATCCCCATATTATAGCATAAAACACTCTCCTCCTCATACAGGAAAGTGATGGTGCATTCTGAGATTAATTACTATAAAAATAGTGAATTATTTACATTTTGGTCAATGATCCAGAAAATAAATTACAGACACCCTAATTAAATTTTGTATTACATTGACTAGATAATATAAATTCATAGTCACAAGACATTAAACTTTAAAAAAAATTCCTTTAGATAATACTTTTAACAACATAGTCAATTTCCGTGTCGAATGACATTAAACTGAACAATGCTTTAAACGTTTTCAGAAAGGGGCCTTCCCCTATCATTTGTCATTTAACAAAGGCATCCTCCTTTACACAATCCAAATCCATATAAGATCAATTTCACATTCGTGGATTATGCCAATAAAAATGGTCTCTTCATTCTAAGACATATTCCCTTTGAAAACCCACCTATTGTGGACTTCTGTAATCCAAATCATCATAAACGTCCATCAGTTATTATATATAGAATGGTAGAGTTCCTAAGAACTCCTTTTCATAACTATGATTCAACATTACCCAGTTGACTTTACATAGGTTACTCACAAATTTAAGGTCCAAGTAGCAGAATGATGAAACTATTTGACTATATAGTAACATTCCCCATTCGTCTTTGCATAAAGTCACCAGAAAAATAGTATTTTCAACCAATGATAACTTCTTCATAGGGATAGACGTCCTCTATTACCAATTTTCATGTTTTAGACTCGTAAGCCACAAAATCTTGGCTCTATATTCCTCATTGTGATTATGAAAAATGATTGAACATTCTTGGCGAACAAGCCTTGTTCGGTCCATCATTTCAAAACTTATGGTAAAATATGTTTGAACTAAAACCCAAGTCTCATTATTCTATAATTCATAACATTAAATTTACCATAAATATAAAGACACAATACTCATTAGATTGAAAACCCAAAAATTTCACTATGGAAAAATGTCGAGACTCATATCGCTAGGCCTGCACTCTATCTATTTTTGGCTAAAATCGAACAAAAAAAGAAATAGGCGATAAATCATTTGGTTTAAAACCCAAAATGGGAGTTATAACTAATTTCAGGTCTTGATTGATAATCCTTCATATCAATTTTAGGAAACAATCAGGGAAATGACATGAAAGATGACATGTTTCTAGGGTTGTCTATATAATCCTAGTGATAGTTGAACTACGCTCACTAGGACCCATGGATTAGGAAAAAATTTGAGCACCACCCCAACCCTATAATTGTGGTGACAATTGGCTATCAAAAATATTTTTTTATATGAAAAATAATTTCAATGTTAAAGGATAGAAACATGGATGAATAACTTGATGCATTGAAACAAAATTATTTTCATTTACGGGACAAAAAAATTAATTGGAGGGGCATCCAACAAATAAAATCTCTATATAACACTTTAAAAACTATCATCACAATAACCCATCCTTTGTTGAATAGCCTTCTGATCCCCCATGGCATCATTTAGACATATGTCCACCTAAACAAACATGGTCTCCTTATCATGACGAATCTCCTCCATCATAGTCAAAATAAACATTGAGCTTTTGATTATGGATCCTTCTACAAAATGGTCATGTTTTATGAGATTCAATGAGCGTAATCCAATTCATTATAAAGAAGATATATTTGAATGGTCTTCTCATTGATCAATTATTTAAAATCTTCCGTCTTACTTGCATTTTTAGCCTCCACTAGCTATAATGCATCTCTAAGATTATTAGTGTTGACAAGGAGCTTCACCTTTAAGAGTTCATATTAAAGCTTGTATTCTTTATCCTATTAGATAATGATCTCATTCACAGTAGCATGGATCATGCAGTAATCAAATTTACAATATCCTGGAAAACAAAAATTGAATAAAAAAAATAGAAACATGAAGGAAGGTCTCCAATGGGAATCTGAGAGATTATTTTCTAGATGTCCCATCAAACAGCATGGCGTGTGGGGCAATGGAAATTTTTCATCATCACATATATAATTGAAAAAATTTATGGGGAGAAATGTATTCCAAGATTAGATATATCAATGAAGAATGCATCCCTGCTCCCTCTCAAAAAAATAGTTTCTTCACCTTTTCGTATTTGATGCATTGGTGTAGGGGATCTGACCTCAGAACAAGCTATATAAATCAATGGAAATGGAAATTGGATGAGATTCATTATTAGCCTCAGAAGGATAACTGATATAAGAAAAACTAGATGATTAATGTAGTTGGTAACACTCACCGAAAAATTGGTCGGTGGCTTGGTTGGATTATTCCTTAACATCCTTGACCTCATAATTTTAAGTCGGAACCACTTATTGAAGGGAAATATATTTTTCATTCTTGGTTCTCACCAATGGGAGTTCTGGAAGACACTCTATTTCATGACCTACCTAAGCCACCCCCCCCCCCCCCTCAACAAAGGGAGTAAGATTAATTTCTATGCCTGGTGTGTACACCTCCACTCCAACAATATCTACAGATGGATATGAACAATTCAATCATTCATGATCAATACATTAGGCATAAAAATCGGTTGCAAAAAAATAATTAATCACATCAATTCAACTCCCTACTAAATTCCTAAAATTCTTCTAAGGAGGTGGGAAAACGTAAATATTATATCATTTCTTCCAATTTAATGTCATAATTTCTCCTAGTATGTATTAACGTCCCTTGCCCTATGGTAGTCTCACCCATGGGGACACCCAAAGGATTTTTCTCAAGGCCCAGTATAACAGCACTATTAGATGGCTTGGGATCTCAAACTGTTTCCTCAGAGACATACCCATAGTCAGAATCAGCCATTGAAAGGTCCTATTGTGCATGTTATGAACCTGATATATCATAAGGGATGAAAGTCAGCAGTTTTCATATGATTCCTTTTGTTGTATCTTTGACATTACCAGAATAATCAACACACCCAATAGGTAAAGCAGCAATGATAGGAGTAGTTCCAAGAGTAGATAATGTATCATTAACACTTGTCATTTATACTATAAAGGGTGTGTACTAAACAATAAGAATCCATGTTTGGTCTGGAGAATCCTCCTCTGTTCTTGGAGGCTCATTTCTGATCCCTAGGAGTAAGGGGAGGGAAGGAGATTCAGCATCCATATTATGGTTTAAATATATGTTCTTGGTAAAGCATTGACAAATGATATTGGGGGGATATACCTTTACTAACAATGTGCATATCCATGGATTAAATTCATTGATGGTTTTCATTTTTGATGAAAGGAGGCTTTCATTTTCTAACTCAATGTTATGTATTACGAGTGGCAGTGGAAATTCTCTATCATATCATCCTTGATTATCTACTACCCTAGTGATAGCTATCCCAATTTAGGAAATGATTCATCAGTTCTAAGTGGAGTACCATTTGGCCCATAATTAAATGATGGAATATCTACTAATTTCCACCTGGCCCGCTAAAAAACAAGACACCCATTCCATAGAAAAAAAATAATTTTATTAATGTTAAGGAACTGAAAAATAGAATAAGTTACAAGAAAAGGGGAACTTATATCCTCATGATTGACACAGTCAATACATTCCATATAAGATGGGTGGTAAACCCCTTTAGTAACACACCCTCTCAAAATTTCCTCCACCCTTCCCCTAAAATGGATCCAATTTTATGTTGTATAAATAAGCATCTCATGTTCCTAAATAAAAATCTCCCCCTAGTTGGTATTTTCTCCAAAATTTAGATTTGGTGGGGCCAGATCATCTCCAATCTATGGAATCAATATCCTAGCAAGAAGAAGTCACCTTATGGATTCAACATCATAAGGCTTATTCTACGAAAATTGAATAACCGTAGATCACGATTTGATAATATTAGATTTCATGGGCATCATGAACCTCTCTGTTACAGAAGAAGGATGGTAAAATGGAACCCGTGTGTCTTCTTGACGAGGATAACTATACTATCTAGGTTGAGCCTCAGCTGGAATATCCATTTTCATTATATCTAGAGGACTAAAATGTGAATGAGGTCATTTGAGAGAATATATTACCTCATCATCCGCACACACTGAAGGGGAATAAGCTCCCCAAGGGGAGAAAAAACACCTTTTGCAGGGGTAGGATCCTTTCTATCTTTCTTTCCATGTTTGGAAGTTTTCCAAGTCCTTACTCAAGGGATGGCTTGTAATGCCCCAAGTTCTTATGAACTTTTTTGAATAAATTAATTTTATTTTATATAATTAATTTCATTCAACACCAAGTTAAAATTTTATTATATTCTACACCAAGATTATCTTTTACTACACACAACACTGACTTGGCATGCATTACACGCAACACTGAGTTTCTTTGATACAACATTTTATTATTATAATTTTCCAAAAAATATAGTTATATCATAGTCAATAAACATAGTAATATTGATAGTAATAAATATGTATTAAATATTATTTATAATGTATAAATAAAGATAAAACATATTTGTAATAAAATAGGTATCTTTTGGAAAAGTCTCTATATGTTTCAAAATACCATTTTCTCAAATAAACATCATTTTCTATCCTTCCATAAACTACAATAAAATTAGTTATTGTCAATTTAGAAATACAATTTGATAAGACAAAAATAATTTTTGAATTTACATTGAAAAATTATTTTAGGGTAATTTTTTTGGGAATATCCTGAAAAGCATTATTTTTTATGAATATGGAAAAGTACATAATTTTAATTGAAAAATTCTTTCTCATATAATTAATTTATATAGTAAAATAATAATAAAAATTTTGTTTCAAAGTTTTATTAGATAAATTTTAGAAAAAATATATAATTTAGGCCACTGGAACATATTTCACATTGAAATTGGACATAAAAGAATTTCAAACATTTCAAGTCTATACATTGAAACCCCTCTTTAACATCCCCTCTACAAGATTAATATTAAATTAATTCATGGAAATTATGTGATTATAATTTCCCCAAATATATTCAATATTTTTAATCATAATAATTTATAATTTATAAAAATTTCAATAATTTTTTTGACCAAAATGGTTAGTGAATGTGATTAAAATTAATACAGCGACTTAGAGAAATATTTTCTTAATAAAGGACAAAACCATAAATTTAAGGGACCAAATAACCTAGAAAAATTTCCAAAATCCATTTTCTAGACATATTTCTACTATGTTCCCCCATGGATCTAATTTAATCAATTATTGGATTCCCATGATGTAAGGGGTACATCTCAATAGTGTTTACCTTACTCTGTTTTGAAGAATCTAACTCCTACTCCACTATAAAATGGAACTCACCCCCCCCCCCACATCCTCACACCTCTCATTCCATTTGTATCACTCAAACTAGACACAAGTCTCCTCCCAACTCTCCTACATTATTCCTATAAGCCTACCTTCAGGTAGAAATCCAACCAAATAATGCCTTTGATGTAAAGAAAATGTTTTTCAAAAGGCATTATATTTTAAAAGAATATTGAAGAAAGGATATTTTCCTAAAGAAATATTTTTAAAAGGATCTTTCCAAATTATTTTCTGTCAATGATGATATCGGTCCATGTTACTCATGCCTTTCTAGGAAATGATCCAAAGGTTAAATTTATATTATTTCATTGAATTGTATCTGTCTTGATGGAATTATGATTATGAAACCCATTCTAATTTCATGGGTCATATTTTTATGAAAACTATATCTTTTCATGGGTTATATGTTTATGAAACCCATTTCTATTTCATAGGTTATATTCTTATGAAACTTATTTATTTTCGAGGGTTATTATTTAATGAAATTTTTCTGAAACTCTCCCATTATCCATATGTTATGATATGATTTCATGTTTATGATACCAACTTCATTTCATGGGTTAAGATATAATTTTTTATGATGTAATGTAACATGTATTAATTATTTAATTTTGAGATGTTTGGGACCTATATCTCCCTCTAATGGATTGAAAAGAAATTTATATACCATGATATAGACATGGCTAGAATGGCTAGTGAAGTCAGTTCAGAAAGGATCAGTGTTTACTAAGATGGTCTTGGAAATTAACCTTGACTACTTAGATGGTCATGGGAGCAATTCATGACTACCAAGATGGTATTTGGTGTGAACCCATCCTACTATGTTGTTTTTTCAATGATGCCTTGATAACTATAGAAATCATTTATATGATTATGTGTCTTTGAGAATTCAATGTATTAATTCCTATGTTATTATCTTATGGATTATGCTTTTGATTAACTTATGATTCTTGTATTGTGAGATTCTATTATTTATCTCATGATTCATGTCTACGATATATTTTATGTAGGTTGTGATCTTCTAATTTCATAATCACATTTCTAAATCCTTATGCCAAGGTTTATACTAACATATATCCTTTTTTATCGTTTCTGAGCATATGAGATCAACCCATTTAATGTTTCCTTACCATATGATATGAATATATGTATTATGTATGATTTGTGTAAAAAGGGTGGCAGTCATGAAGAACCATGTGGAAGATAACGTATCTCACTTATTTACCAGTGTTTATGTTTCCATGTTTCCAAAGTAACTACACTAATACCATCCTTGGGCACCTATTGTGTAATATATTAAGCACTATACATAAGATATGTAATGATAATGTCTGAAAATTGATTGTTGTTATATTTGGTGTTGGAGAAAAAATTACCGTTAATATTTCGAAACAATGATGAGAAAGTACAGTGAGAAAAATAAGGACATGTCTAAGGATATGTTTGAGAATCCAACAATGTATAGGAAAATTTACTTGGATTTTGGTAAAGATTAGAGTGATTGGTTTTATAGAAATATATCCATGTATAGATACTACAAGTTTTTTATGCTCTAGAATAGATTTACATAGGGGTAAAATCACTAAAAACGCCATATTAATCTAGATATGATTGGCAACTAGTGCCTAACAAAGGGCCTTGCTACACACCTAATCTAACACTCTCAGGGGATATGCTTTTGGAATTCTAAAACTCCTCACAAAAAATTATGAGGGATATAAATATATGTTTTAAATGAATAACAAAGGATAAACATAAGGTCAAAAATAATAATAAATGTTTTATAATTTATAAATCATATAAATGGGTTTTCAAGATTATGTGGTTCCTCTCTATGATAACTTTTTATTACTCAATAATTTTTTATTTTACTCAATAATTAGAACCTGACGTAATAATGTTAATGGTGATTTTAGTGGATAATTAAATTATTATTTTCATGAGAATCCAAATTCTATAGTATTTTTAATGAAAACACTCATTTTATTCTCACACGGAATTCTCACACTATGAATCATGCAGGACATCTAAATGAGAAAATAAGAATACAAAATTCTGTTGAGTCCTTCATGAGGAAATTATTACCTTTATTTACATGGTCTTTTAATACAATTATTATTTAATAATAGATCAGTACCAATAAAATTATATTCCATATTCTCTAGTGTTTGGATCATCAAATAATGATTCTGTCTTTTTATCATTTATAAGACAAAGTGGTCTAGTTGTAGACCCTAATAAAGAATATGAGGCATCAAGACAAAATAAAATACATTTATTTGATTGATTTAAATGACTTATTTTTCAATAATAAACTTCTTCAAGGGTTTCATATAATAATAGAGAAAAATTTCATTGAGTTAAATCAAATCAATAATGAATTTGTTTCTACCAATGAGGTTAATTTCATAAGAATTATAAGTTATGCTTATGGTAATATCATCCATCCCAAAATAAAAGTTCAGAGGTGCTTCGATGTCTTAAATGAAAGTATCAAAAGGGTTTTTCCCACAAGATAATCTAGTAGATAGGAATGTTTTTTGTGTTATCCCATCAAGGATGAAATGGAGGTCAGATTTACATATCAATCTCATGGTTTTGAAAAAAAGGAATATTCAGTTCAAATTAAAATTTAAAAACCATGAACAGAAGAATATGTGCCTTCCTTTGTGATCTATGTGTGGAAATAATCGTGGAGGAAATTATATATATGGATCCAATAAATGTTTTATGTTTGGGAGGGAAGGTAATCTGGAATTTTATTTCTAATTTGATGGGGAGAAGTCAGCTAATAGAGTGAATGTAGAGAAAAGTGCATAGAATGCACCTCCCTCGCATCAGTTCTACAAGTGTATAGAGAATGAACATTATGCTAACGTGTTCCCAAACCAAAGGTTATATAATGATGATCGACATTAGTATCATCTTAATCCATAAGACAACATGAAATATTATTCAATCACTAGTTATGAAGAGGGTTTTAGCAGTGATCAGGTGAAAGGTATACTTACCATCCACTCTAGAACTGATAATGTCTTATTTAATTTTAGATATACCCACTATTTAATATCTAAATAATTTTCTAAGGGTATTATTATTTCTCCAAAATTATTGTATGTTTAATTAGAAGTGAAAACCTTTAATTGAACAATGATTTAATCTAAAATCTATGATTCCTCTTTGGTTAACATTTTTGGGAATGTGCTTCCTAAAAATATTGTTATTCTTCTTTTAGTTGAATTTGATGTCACCTTTGGAATCGATTGACATTCTCTTCATAAATTACACTTCAATTGTCTATGAATGTAAGTTATGTTTGATATTTCAACAAAAATATTTGAACTTATATCAATGTGATGATAATTATTAACATCTTATAGAAATTACAACCAGTGTATAGGTCTTAATTCCTACTTAGATGGGTTTTTTATCTCGAATGGTTGGAATGAAAATCAACATCGATGATATTACACATGATCAAGACTTTGTGGATTTCTTTCAAAAAGAGTTTCCTAGCATTAAACCAAACCTTGGACTTGAGTTCTAAAAAATCTCATACCTAGTACCACACCAATTTAAAATAAACCATATAGAATGGAACCAATTGGGTTGCAGGAATCGAAGAAGAAACTCTAGGAAAACCTTGATAAGGGATCACTCAGCCAAGTGTATCACTATAGGGGAACCTATCATTTTTTTAGAAAAATATAGATGGATCAATGAGACTCTTCCGTTATTATCTAGATTTAAAAAAATTACAATCAAGAACAAGTATCCTCTTCTAGTTATTGATAACTTATTTGACCAATTGTATGGATCTTAATACTTGTCCAAAATTTACCTTCATTCTAGAGATCATCATTTTAGGGTCACAAAGGATGATATACCCAATATGTCATTTTGTACAAGTTTTGGAATCTATGAATATATAGTGATTCTCTTTGGTCTTACTAATTACCTTGTTATCATCATGGATTTTATTAATAGAGTATTTAGATATTACCATGATCAGTTGTCGGTAGTCATTATAGATGATATTATTAACTATTATTAAATAATGGAAGAGAATGAATACCACCTAAGAGTTGTAATGAATTAAATAAACAATGAGAATTTGTATGAAAAAATTTACAATGTGTGAATTTTGGATGCAAAAGGTTTAATTTTTTGGGTCCTATAATCTCAACTAAGGGTATAAAAGTAGATCTATCAAAGAGAGTGGCTATTAAATGTAGTCCTAGACTAACCATGGTGACTGATATTCATAGTTTCTTTGTTTATCCAGATAATATCGATGGTTTTTGTATAATTTCTTATGTATATCTATTCCTATGACTATATTAACTCAGAAGAGTTCCATGTTCCTCTTGAAAAATGAATATGAGGAAAATATCAAGGAACTAAAGAAAAGGATTGTTAGTGCACCTATTCATACTTTACATATTGTCTAGAAGAGTTTTCAAACTATAGTGATACGTCAAATAAATAATTGGGATATGTTCATATGCTTAATTACATGGTTATAGGATATGCCTCATTATATTTGAGTATTTATGAGAAAAATTACAGAACACATGATTTGGATATAGGAACGGTAATACATGTATTAAAGATATGGAGGTATTACCATTGTGTAGAAAAGTGTTAAATATATACCGATCATAAATTCAAAAAATATATATTCACATAAATGGAGTTGAACATGATTTATAGAAGATGGATAGAGATGATAAATGATTAGGATTTATCAATACATTACAACCCCATAAAGCGAACAATGTGGATAATGATTTGAATCAAAAGGATCATGCATGATGATCCCAGATGATGATAGAAAATGATCCAATAATATTGGAATTGAAAACGATTCATATTGAAATCTTGATTGAGAAGAAAAGTCTTATCTAGATCAATTTATTTTTCAACCCTATACTTAATTGGAAACTAAAGAGGAATTGAAGTAAAATGCAGATCTAAAAAATAATGTTAGAAAATCCATTAAGTATATCCTCGAGAAGGATGGAATGACAATATTCATGAACCATTTATGTTTTCATTCAATTTAGAATTTGATGAAGGATATATTAGAGGAAAATAAAATTTCTTCATTATTTATTCATCCTAGAATGATGAATATGTATATTAATTTGAAATAATACATATAGTGGGATGGAATGAAGATGGATATCACAGAGTTTGTATCTTGATTCTTGGTATGCTAGAATGTTATGGCGGGAAGGAAAAATTATAAGGGGATAGTGTATCCATTACCCATACCAATTTAAAAAATGGGAGAATATCATTATAGATTTGGTTGTTGGACTCCTCAAAACCTCAAAATGGATTAATGCTATATGGCTGGTATTCGATCACCTTACTAAGTCACTACACTTCATCAATATTAGATAACCCTACTCCCTAGATCAGCATTCCAGGATATACATTAACGAACTGATAGGGGTGCTTGGAGTACCAAACTCTATTGTATCTGATTGGGATCTAATGTTTAATTCAATGTTTGGTTGGAGTATTCAATAATCACATGATACAAAATTAATTTTCATCACCACATATCATCCTTATATGGATAGTAAGCCCAAAAAAACAAGTCAAAGCCTATATGATATGTTGAGATCTTTTTTGTTGGATTTAAAATTTGGTTTGGATAATCACCTTCCCCTAGTTGATTATTATTACAATGATATCTTTCATTTAGGATTTCATCTAGCTCCTTATGAAGCCCTCTGTAGGAAGAAATATAGAGCTCCAACATTATGGGATGATGTTAGATAACGAATGTTATTGGGACCTTAGATATCAAAGGAAACAGAAGATAATTTTAGATCCATTCTACAAAAGATTAAGGTAGCTCAAAGATGGAAGAAAAGATATGATGATAATCATAGAAGTGATCTAAAATATGAATTTGTTGATAAGTAATATCTAGAAATCTCTCCCTAGAAGAATGTTATGAGATTCAGCAAAAAATGGAAACTAAGCCCTTGGTATATTGGTCCCGTTGAGATTCTTGATCTTATCAGGATAATACTCTATGGTTTGGAACATAATCCATATCTCTCTCAATTACATGATGTGTTCTTTGTTTCTCTTTTAAGGATTTACATACCTAACCTTTCACATATACAAAACTTTGAGGTTATACCACTGGAGTATGAACGTTCTTATGAGGAAAACCAAGTTGAAATTCTGGACTGTATAAAGAACATTCTAGAAAGTAAGACCACTCACCTGGTAAGTGGTTTTGGATAAATAACTAGTTTTAGGAATCTATTTGTTAACATGAGGATATGTTGAGGTAGAAGTATCCTTATTTTTTTGTATCAAAATAATAAATTTTGTAGGAAAATTAGTTATAAATGGGGTAGAATGTAACACCCCAATGTTTTATGTACTTTTTTGCAAATAAATTAATTTTATATGATTTATTTCATCACACACTACGCAAATTTAAACTTTCATTATATGTTAAACAAAGATAAACATGTGCTATGAGAAACACTAACATGGCATGAGTTACAGGGAACACTAGGTTTCTATGTCACATTATTTTATTATTATAATTAATTAAACAAGATATTTATAACATATCCATTAGACATATTAATATGAATATTAATAAATAATTTTTAAATATTATTTATAATGTTTTTATATAAATAACGTAAATTGACAATATAATAAGTAATTTTTGGTACAGTATTTATATGTTCAAAAATATTATTCTATTAAATGAATAAATTTGTATGTCCCTCTGTAAACAATAATAAATTTAGTTTTTGAAATGTTTAGTAATTTAATATCATAAAATAAATTTTTTTTAATTTATAATGTCAAAATTATCATTGGGTGAATTTTTGGTAATTTTCAAAAAAAGCATCTTTCTTGGATGATTAGTGAAAAATAAATAATTTTTATTCAAATGTTCATTTTCATATAATTATTTTTAATTGTTAAATATTATATTTTAATTTGGATTTATAGTTTAATTAGATACCTTGTACACATATTATTCCAATTTAGTCCATTAGAACCAATATCACATTGAAATTGGATATAAAAATAGTTTAAACATTTATATTTTTTAATTTAAAAATGAGCTTTATCATCCAATCTATCATATGAATTTTAAATTAGCTTCTGCCACTTTAGTGATAAGAATTTATCCACATTGATTCCATATTTGGAATCGGAGTAATTTATAATTTCTAAAAATTTCAACTAAGTATTTTCCTATAAATACAAGTTGAATTGATTAAAATTAATTATAATGATTAGAAGAAAAAATACCTTAATAAAGGAATAAACCAAAAATTTAATGGACCAAATAACTTAGAATCCTATCCCAAATCCATTATCAAGAGTTCTTTCTATGGATTACCCTTTTTAGTTAAATTTTATCAATTATTGGATTACCATGTTTTAATAAATACCGCTCAATATTGTTTACCTTTTATAATTACAAGAATGTCACTCCTCCTCCACTATAAAAAGTCACTCACCCCATAACTCACATCCTCACACATATCATTCCATTTTGATCAACCAAAATCAATAAAAATAACCTCCAAAATATGCTCCCTTAATTTTATAATCCTTTATTTTGGAAGAATGGAAACCAACGTATCCCTTTGGTGAAAACCAAGCGGATTTGACCAAATAATAGGGAGCATCCTTCCTCAAACTCATTATTTTTATTTTATTATTGCACCGCCTCAAATATTTTTATTACATGCATATAAAATAACCACAGTATCCTATATATATATTGTTATTTTTTATTCTAATGTTTTGAACTATACTAACACACACATCCATCTAATGGGTAATGAAATTACTATTCTTGTGTATGGAGAACTGCCACCTCACGAAATGAGGTTGTTCTATTTTCCATTAACACCTCTTATAGGTGGTAATTATGACATAAAATCTAGTTTTAGATGATATATAAAATATTTATGATTTATGTATTAATATTTATTTATTATATAACACATTTAATCATGATTTCCATTTTCTGTAAATACGATAACTTTGTTTGTCGACGTGTGGATTACTGCATCCTCAAAGCCATGTGATTCATTAACACTTTACAAGAAATTATTTAAAGATGGTTTTAGTGAAAATATATGATATATATGACATAATAATTCTTAAATAATTATATATTATATATATATATATTAAATTTACATTCTTTCTTTTAGTACGACAATAAAATTGAAACAACATTCTATCATACATACAACGCATCGTCTCCATGAGAAGTGTATTCCAATAATATTTATATATATTTTGTATTATTAAAAATAAATATAAACTGAATTTATATGATATTTATATCATGTTATAAATTCTATAAATAACTAATTCGTGATCTATATATGATAATCAAGAATAATAAACCAAAACTATACAAAAAATGGATATTACATGAAACGTAACATTAACAAGGATTTCTAAATAAATGAGTACAATAAAGCAATAAAAAATAATATATGGTGTTATATATAATAATATGGTTGTTTAATATATTTATAATAAACATATATTTACTATACAGTATGTTTTTAGGAGCACCCTGATAATCAAGACATAAGGTAAGGGTTTTCTCATCTAACATTCATTTCTATGAGATTTATGCCATATTCACCACTCATTTCATTTATATAGCGTATATACATCCCATTAATATATAATTTCACACTTAAACAAGATATTTTGGTAATTTCAATTTCAATTTTATAATCTCTCTTTCATGGGGATTTACGGTTCAAAATTTACCAAATCACTGATGTAGTTTTTTCTCCATTTTCCTTCAAAGAGACACATGTTTTCTTATGCTCCTATATTCATGTAAAAGGAATATATAGTACCATTTGACATTATATATCATGAATATACATATTTTCATTATATTTTAATCTTAATTTAATTTCATTCTCGTTCAAGTGTAGTATTATTCAAAGTTTCCAAGTAGAACGATTTTATTAAGATAATCTCCTCATTTATCTAGATTGTTTATGATTAGTATTCCATTGATAAATTTTATTATCAATATATAAAGAAAACTCATTAAATCTATTATCATATGTTTATTCTTGATGTATTCATGAATTTTTGTAATTTTCAAAATCTTTGGTACTTGAGAGAATTATGAAAATGTTTAAAATAAAATATGACCTCATTTCTCTTTTTGATACGAAGTCTGTTTATTTCAAAAAAATGTTTTCATAAAATATATCTATTTTTTAAACTGTTCATTAATGCATATTTTGAATGAAAATTTATTTTAAACATTTTTTATGGTCTTATATGATTTCTTTTTTTTTCAAAATGGTTTTCAATGAAAATGGGTTTCAATATGTTTTCAATATTACTTTATATATTTTAAAAGAAAAAGGTTTTGAAAAGGAGGTATGTTTTAAAAGAATTTTTTAATAAGAAAGGTTGTTTTCTAAAAAAATTTAAAAGTATCTTTCCATATTATTTTCAATCTAATATGACATCCATTTGGGTTTCTTATGCTCGTTTGAGAAATAGCCAAAAGGTTCATTCAAATTCTTTCTTTGAATGGTGGATGTTTCGATAGCATGATGTTTATGAAACCCATTCTGCTTACATAGTTTATATGTTTATGGAACCTTTTTCTATTTCATGGTTTATATGTTTATAAAACCTATTTCTATTTCACATGTTGTATTCTTGTAAAACCTATTTCATTTCATAGGTTACTCTTTGAAGAAATAATTTTGAAACTTCACTCTTTTTAAAATAGTTATGATATGAATAAATTTTTTTGTTACCCAATTAATTAAATGGGTTATGATATGATTTTCTATGATCATTTTTCAAAAGTTTCTAATATTTCATTATGACATGGGTGGGAACTATATCTTCCTACAATGCATTGGGTAAATATTGATATAACATGAGGTAGACCATGAAGGAATGGGGAGTAAAATTGGTAAAGTAAATGACATTTTCCTCTAAGATGGTCTTTGGAGTGAACCTTGACTACATATATGGTCATGGGAGTGAACCACAAAAGTATTGATGGTAATAGGAGTGAACCCAAACCACTAATATGGCCTTGGGAGAGATTTTATCACTAAAATGGAAATAATTTTTATGATTATTTATATACCATAATTCTATGTCTTAATTCATATGTTTTGTTATATTCGCATATGATTTTGATTCCCTTATGATTCATGTCCTATGAAATAAAACAATTTATGCCATTATTCATGAATATGGTATTTTTTATTCATGGTAGGATCATTTTATTTCATCATCACGTTCTCATACCCATATTATCATGTTTATTCTTACATATCTCATATGTTTACTGAGAATTTGAGCTCACCCCTTTTTATGATTCCATTCCCAAGGACAAAAAGATATGTATTATGTATGATGCTTCTAACAAGGATTCTATTCATGGATAACCTATTGGGGGAAAACATATCTCACTTATGTAATAGTGTTTATGATTCCATGTTTCCATGTTTCCAAAGGAACTATACTAATATGGTCATTGGGGGTATACTGTGTATTGTAATGTGTATTTTTAAAATGTGATGTAATGGTAATTTATGTAAATAAAGGGTAATTGTACAACTTCTTATAACACTCCCATAGGATATGATTCAATCTAGGCCTTGTCATACTGAGAGGTTAATCCATTGGATACATATGCTTGAGGTAAGATGATTGTCACTTCAGTCAACTCCATAATTGTATGCATCCATAACTATTGGGATATCGCGTGATGCATTTCTAATCAAATAAAAATTGTAGGAAATACCATTTTTTGTTATGTAACTTATAATTTCTGTGAAAATCAATATGGAGTATAAGCCTCACATATAACATTTTTGTCGATAGGAGTCTCCAACACACTATCCATAAAGAAATCATGTATGAGTTTAGATATTTTCCAGCCATTCCATTATTAGAAAATTTTTCAGTAGGTTTCTCCCATATGGGAAAAATTGAAATCATTCAATAGGTTCTACCTCATTTGTTTCAAACTAGGCTTAAGGGAAAAGGGACGAATACCCGAAATATAATGAACAAATGGTCTGAACATCCCCTCCGGAAAATAAACCCAAAATAACATGATGTATGATCTAATGTGGGTTGTGATCCATCCCCACAACATCAGGAACATTCCTAAAATTCTTAATGGGGCCTTCCCTATGTGAATATGCAGAAAGAATAAGTGAATTTTCACCAGGATGGGTGTTCAAAACCCCATTTACTTCTTTTACATCTTGGCCACCATGTGAAATTTCCCTAGTCTCATACCTCTATTGGAATCAGGGAAATGCAGAAGGTAGTTTCTTAGGAACATGGATAAAAATCTTGTCAGACAATTCTTTAAAATTTCCCAAGATTTGGTTTTTTACCACCATTGATTCAACTCCCCCTATTCTAATTTTGTCCAGAATGTACTAGTATAACTCTTATTCACCATCTTTTGACACCACGTTGGATGTTTACAAGTGGGGCCTTTTCCCTTCGTCCTTAGGAAGGTAGAAATCCCCTCTATGGCATGGATATCATTCCTCGGAGAGGGGATATCCATCATAATTTCATGAGTTATCTTGAGGAGCTCATGCACTAGAGTTGGAAACATTTTAGAATCATCCCTTGTTACCCTTACTGGGATGAACTCATCATAAATATTCTCCAGGATCAAGGACCCATAGATATTACTGAAATCCCAAAAGATGAAACCCACTTCCCCAAGAATCATTTGGATGGAGATAATTTTTGAAATAAATCAACTTAGCACCTTATGGATGAATTTGGAATTCTTGTATACACATTTCTAGGCCACCAAGATAGCATCATATATTCCCACTACATTAAACTCATATAAAAATTCTTAAATCATCTGGTACACCCAGCACACCCACATTCACTCGGTCCTGACAAACCCTCCTGGGAAGAGGTCCTAATCTTCCATCCAAAATTTTGACACATATGCCTTGGAAACATATAAAACAAATGGATAATATTGTGGAATTAATTTAGAAGTTTGAAACTCCAAATCCAATGAATATTTTCGGTGATTCATAAAATAGGTTGAATATTACTTTTCAATGGTAATTTATACACCCATGCTTGAAACATAGGAAATAGTGATATTCTTATAGTCTTCAAAATAGAAAATAGGAGTGTTATTCTACAAATCTGGTATAAGGACTTCCTCCAGATGGTAGTGTCCATAAAGTGGAAAATAATTACTCTTAGGGTAGCTACCATGATAATTCTTCTAATTCCTACTAGATTTGGTAGATTCATATCTTAAACATAAAACTAGTGTGTCCCTATAGATATTACCATCCAATCAATGAATTTCGTAGCTTGTTCCTAGAAAACACAAGACTTTTTTGAGGACATTGATCCTATAAATAATCAACAATATTTTCATTAAAAATAAGTTCATTCCAAATTTTATATATAAATGTGATAATTTGGAAAGGGAATTATCACTCATAGGGTGCCCATGAAAGTGATATCACGCAGTTCCCTCACCCTAGAGGCCTTGAATCGATAAATCACCTAGCTATAATTAGCTCATAGTCAGGTGCATACCTTATCTGAGTGAATGTTGCTTTATAAAATAAACTTACACAGAAGGTCCGCAAAGAACACTTGTGTTGCAAGACTGTAAATAACAAGGCATGAGGTTCATCCATTGAAATATTGTCACTATTTATGGTGTAGTAGCCCCTATGAGAGGGCCGCCTCTGTGGAAAACCAAGGATGATTTCTAGAACATATGTCCTACATGGATGACCCATGTGGTCCATCCACACATTGTATCCATTTACCGCCGAATCAGAACCTCTTCATTTTATTAGATCCCATCCTGCGGGGGGGGGGGGGGCTTTTTTGAAACAAAATGTTTTCACAAAGATGAAAAGGTGTCAAAGGGGAATACCTTGAGAAGAATAATAAAATATAACTAAAGGATCCCAAAGGCTACACATGTCCATAAAATTATCTCCACGAAGGTACCCATAGGAAGAGTCATCGCACATGGTACCTGTGCAAAAACATACATCATGTATTTATGAATTAGCAAGCATGAGACACATGTGGGAGACAGAACCATCACCTTGTGTCTCATATTTCCCCATAAATAGAATTCTTACTTTCTTCATTAGTATGGATGAATCTTCTTGATGTACTATCAATATTATTCCCACCCTATTCCTTTTCTTAGGCCCTCGATAACATTCTAGGTATCCCTCCAAATCATGAATAAGAATGAATTAAATGTTGGTAGTGAAACACAAGTCCTCATAGGATCTAAAGCACATAACACCTTTTTGAGAATCCATTTACCCATGGTTAGGAACACTAACACAAGGTACCCTTCCATAACCAAGGACCTACTTGAGAAACATATGAGAACACATGTGGAGACCCTTGAATGATTGAGAAAAGCCTCAACCATGTGATTTTTCCCAGGTGGTCCATCACCCAGAGTACATTCAGATCAAGTAGGGTTATTGGCATGAATCACTCCTAGTAGCATATAAATACCCTACATGAGTCTCCCATTTCTCACCCAGCAGTTCATTCATGATCCACCCAAGGCTATCCGAATCCTCCGCCATGCACGATCCACTGCTCAAGCATTCTTCCATGACACCCATAGTAGGGCCTCTATTTATTTATCTACCTTTTATGAGAGGAATAAATTTAAAACATCAAAGGAAGCCACCAGACTTGTGAACCCTTGGAAAGAGGCACAATAGTATGTATCTGCTTTGGGTATGCGTCCCTATAGTCAGAGGTTTCCCACACGTGTCATACATAATGGGTAAGGGGCCTAATGGTGAATATGAGTATGCATTACCATGGTCACATGGATCCTAACCCTAAAGGATGAATCAAGGAACCCTCATTTTCAAAAATGTGGGTGGGGACTCTTTCCTCCCCTTGTATTCTCGGAGACATAATGCATCTGATTCTAAGTGTGGACTGTGAGGAACATGATTCCCTTTCCCTTCAACATGGAATGAGATCCTCATTTATGACCGCAAATCTAATTTTACGAATTACCCCCTAGAGTATTCCATTAACCATTATTTTGAGATATCTTCTACTTCATTATTTTCTTTGTCTCCAAAACTAGTGTAGATATATAGAAATATCGTCAAATGATGTTATCTTGGCTATGATAACAATAGGAGTGATGGAAACTTCAATTCCCTTTCTCTCTCCCTTTTGGTTTGGGATACAATGATGGGAGGGCAGTTTAAATCCCAAACCCCTTCAACTGGAAGAGGTGGGATTGTGTGGTTTGAAACATCCTTTTATTTCTCACATTCAAGAATGACTCATCGTAACTCATGTGGGATTAGTGGACTCCTATGATCCTGGAAGCCACACATTCAGATGCATGTTTGGTAATGGAATATTCTTTTGGATCTTCCTCTAACGTTTCTTCATAATTCCACCATAGGCATGGGTCCTCAAGGGAATTTATCCAACCTCATGGGAAATTAGATTGTGTGGTTTCTTGAATAATCAATTTACTCTTGTTTATCACAATGAGCATGACTCACATGGGAATAGAGGTTGATGGGGGTCATGGTGTCCACACAATCCCAACCCTTTTGGACATCATTCCAATTGTAATTCATGGACAAACCTTTTGGGCCTCTTACAATGTATAATACTAAAAATCTGATCTAGGGAATACTCCTTATGAATAAGCCCCAAAATCTAAACACTCGGCCTCATCCTTAGGTGTGAGCCTCAAAAAATCCTCAAATCTCAATGATCCAATTCATTTATCATGGCCACAATCCCAATCAGTGAATCCCCCATAATAGTAATCCCCAACTTAATCCTCTCAAGGAATTATACTCCCATATAAGACAAACCTTGAGAGGGCATCTATAGGAATGGGTCCTCATAGATGATCTATTTGGGTTTTGATTGCCATCCAAATGGGATATGTAGAAAGCCTCCCTGAGGTTTAATTCCAACACCAAAAATCAATCCAATTATCTATGGGCCAAATTCCCAATAGGGGCCTATTCAAATTGGGAATCCATATCCCTTATAGGTTCCATGGGATTCATTGGCATAAGTAACACACCAAACATTGAATATGCACATTTATCCTAGATGTCCTTGATGTGAGATAGTAAACTGCATGGTTTGATCCTCATCACATGACCTTAAAAGGTATAATGTTTCCCACTAAGTGGAACTAAATTGTGTGGTTTATAATTCCCTTAGAAAGGATATTTAGGAATACCATCTTATGGGTCTAATAAAAAAACCACTCCCACCTCCAAGGATGATGATTCACTCTATAGTGCCCCCCAATGGGTATACAAACCAGCATCATCATAATAATTACCATAGAATCTCTAGTCAGTATACAAGATGGTGCCATTGATTGAGAAACTCATATATGTATAGATATCTCCATTAATGCATAACCTCATATACATACAGATTATTTTAAATCCCATGCATTATAATAATTGATTATTAATTCAAGGGTTACCCAAGTCATACCAAGGAATTATTGAAGTATTCAAGAACATATATTAAATCAATAAGGGTGTCCCACATTGGTAAATAATTCCCCATAAACAGTATGATGAACCCAACCTCCCATCCACTTTAGCAATGTGAATTATTAAGAATAATTTTACAAATGTCATAATGAGTGCAAACAATTACAAGGAAGGACCCTCATGGATATAGAACTTTTTATCGTTTCCAATTCCATGATGAAACATGATGGAAATTGTTCAGATATATTGAACATGACAAGAATGATTTACCAGAACTCGGCACCTTGAAATCAATTGTCAGGTGAAAAATTCTTTATCCAAAAAATTGTGGACCAACAGGAATATTTAACCAAGATGATGGTATCCCCCATATTTCTGTCCCCATTCTCTTTCAAGATTAATGTTCTAAAGATGTTGGGTTTGGGATGCTAGGTTTTTTTCATCTATATCAAGTAACTCTGTCAAAACTATCAGGAATCCAATGGTGTCCTTCCATATTCCACAAATGTTTGTCTAGGACACTATTTATGTTGGGACTTCATCCCATTAGAGGATGCCATCACAAACACAACATCTTTGACATGGGTTTTAAAACACACATTTTCATGATTATCATTAGAATGGTATTATCCTGACCCTGGAGGTATCATGACAGGACCTCTAGCTCTCAAATCCCCACCACTCATTTGATAAGTGGTGGATAATGGTATAGAAGTATACACCACATATTTCATTCTTCAACCATTTTGTGATTTTGTCCCCAAAATACAACAACATGCCCCTCTAATATCATAGGGAGGTGAATCCAAAGGCCATAGATGGGCTCGCCCAAATTTCATAGGGGTCTTTTCAAAGGGATACTACCAATAGTAGACACAACCAATTCTATGCGGTAGTGAACCCTCAACATGATGAGTGTTCCATCCTTGGTAGTCATGCCCAGGTTATCTAGACCTAGGAACAAAATAAGGCCTATTGGGGGATGAAAAATACAAGTATAGAGTAGGACCAATACCATCCCCCTCTATAAATACTGCCAATAAAATATTGTTTTAAACTATGAGTGGGAACATACACCCACCCACATTAATTCATACCTCTATAAGAAACTCCAAGAAGTATCCAAGGAATCACATCATTTTAATCCAATTTCACAGAATGAACAAGAAGATAGTCGTACCAAAAAATTTGGATTTCCAAAATAGCTCATCTAGAATTACGCATATAAGCCTACCATCCATATACGGCAGCACACAACACGCCCGAACAAATAACTTCTTACACCTAGAAATCATTCTAGAAAAATTCAGTTGAAATTTATGACTGTACAAAAAACCATGCATGTATTCACCAAGACTTCTTGTAGCCTCACCTAGAAGTGATAAATGAAACATTCCAACCATTTTTTGTTTCATCCCAAAAAAAGGGTCACACAAATTCTTGAATTCATCATTGTTTTTAGTAGTTTCACCAATCAGCATTTGGGGACACTTGATAGCATGTAACGACTATGAATATGGGGAATACTCAAACCCCAACCCCAACACCAGAGTACTATTTCTATACAGTGGTTGGAAATGGAGGATAGGAATAGGTATGTACCACTTATCCAAATTCAAAATAGCCATATATCCCTATTCTAATAACTAATGTCACCAAGATCATTCGAGCAATGGTGAAGCGTAGACACAATTCCTGCCCACATCCTATGGACCTTTCAGGACTTCATTACAGGGAAAATAGAAGGGTCAGAGATATGGATACATAGCTCCATCCCTACAAATAGGGTGGCCCATCAGCATTCCACCATGATGTATACAAAAACCTCTACTCCCATCTAGAAGGTTCATGGGAAAAACTCCCCCATGATATATAGAAAAATTGACCAGGAAAAATCACCCATTACAACTAGAGTCCATCATCCAATCATGATGTCCACTCCAAGGTACGAACAAACCTGTTCCCCTGAAAACCACTTCCCCCAACAAGTGTCCCTAGTTTCTCAGAAGAAGGCATCCTAAAAGAAGCCCCTCCTGAGAATATTGGACAAGGAAGAGCCGATCAATGATCACACTCTAATTAATGTTATAGTTCTTGATGCCCTCATATTCTTATATGTCGAATCTCATGATATTACTCTCCCATTACCAAATTATGGGAACAATAAATGTAATTTTGAAGGTCCTACTTAGACAATTCAATTTTATGGATTTCATTATGAGCATAATGTGATTTTTCTTGAGGGAAAATCTCCCAATGAGAGTCACAATGACCCTCCATGTGGCCAAAACATCAATGGTCCTGAGGTTCTTCCCTTAATACAATCCAATATGGTATTTCTCCCCATGATGGTATTCACTGCAAAATTTCTCTATGCAGTAGTGTTTGGCAGCATTAGAAGGGTCATCCCCATGGGGATGTAGTGATGAGAAAGCCCTCCTTTTGTGATGCACTTGAGAAAATAAGATCTTTCATGTATGATTCCTTGTCATTGATAGGTGAAGTTATTTCAAAACCCAAATATATCATAAGGATATGGTCATTCTACGAACTACTATTTTTCCATCTTTCTTTTAGAATGGTAGAGGTATTCCATTCCAATCCTGTTGATTACAATATAATAGTGGGATAACGTCCACTTTGGTTGGACCAGTTTGAAGAACCTATGAAAAAAATGAATATGAAGTGATGTACACTAGGAAAATAGCTAGCTAAAGAAGACACACCAGTCTTGTTCCACACCACAATAGAGAATTCGGAAGGTATTTTCATAAGATTGTTTGTATGTAATCTTCCTCAATATATAAAGAATTCTTAGCCAATAGAGTGAAAAATTATTATGCTATGATGGGTATCAAATTAATTTCAAGGTGATTTAAGGGATGAAATAGCAAATTAATATGGCTTCTCTCCTAGGTACATGAAATATAGGGATGTAGAAAGGATTTGTTCATCATTAATGCCTATTTAGTTATAATTATTTTGATAGATATTCGTAGATTCCTGATCTAGTGTTCATATCAGAGGATTGGATACACATGGAACATTACATTTCACTATGCTCCCTAACCAACAACGCCCATAGAATGTGGTATCTATTGGAACCAAGGATGTTCCTTAGTATAAATTTAGTCTGGTTTGTGTTTTTTGTCAATCCACACTATGTTGTTTCGTAAATTTCCAGACAAAGGATCTTAAAGTACAAGAAAAAAATTGTATTGATGGTGGCATCATTTGCATGGGTTTTACAAAAATTTTGGGCTCAAAATCAGGTGGGAGATTCTATCATCATGAAATGATATTTTCTAGAAAAAACACATTATAAATATGTTTAAGGAATGGGTTTCATAAAGGAGGGGTTTCTTTAATGTATGTAGAATTGTGAGTACACGAGGAGTTCATGGTGTTCTCCACAACTATGATAAGTGGAGTATCATAAATGAGTGATGAAATGATGGAAATCTCTACAACTATGATAAATCTTACTAGAGATTTCCAGCTAGAGGAGCTCGAGAAGAAATTTTTGAAGGATCTGAAAAATCTAGTAAAGGTGGTGGAGCATCTAGAATGGTAAAGCCTATAAATAAGAGGCTACCCCCATTTCATTTGAAAATAAAATAATTGGAATAAACTAATAATTTCTCTGATTTAATGAAGGTTGTTGTGATTCATGAATCTAGTTTACTATATAATCTTGAGAATCACGAAAAAATAGTTATGTCTTGATTGATGAAAATGACTCTGTGTGTGGGATGATTCTCGATGATGGGGAATTCCATGATGGCTTAGTGATCTATGTGATGTAATTTTGTTCCATGAACAAAGTTAGCTTCAATAAGGTTTTGAGGTTCATGATGGAGCTCCACAAATAGATGTTCTAA
Source organism: Viscum album (assembly GCA_963277665.1). Lineage (NCBI taxonomy): Eukaryota > Viridiplantae > Streptophyta > Magnoliopsida > Santalales > Viscaceae > Viscum > Viscum album. The sequence goes on from OY728127.1 coordinate 927,806,567, forward strand.
ACATTAGGTATAAGTGAACAATACATTCAATGTTCATCTACTCAGTCCTATGGTGTATGCAGAGTCTCATTAATGTTAGTTACAATGTCTTTAATTCCAATTCATTGAAGCGAACTTCATGTTTATAAATTAATCAAGAATTCACCCTAGGTAGTGAGCTTGGGAGAGATGACATAATTTTTTGGAGGGACATAGTGTGCTATCCCAAAAATCCAATAAAGGAAGTGTTCATGGCATAGTGTGACTCTGTCTGAACAACTATAATAAAAAAATAGCGAAGATGTGTGGATATAGGAATGAATAACACATTTTTGACGTATTCCCCAAGGACTAGCCCTTAGTGGTGAACCATGTAAAACTATTGTGTTTTCTCTTTGAATGTGAATCTTTTATTAAAAAATTATTCCAATAGATTGTTTTAACAAGTTCCTGACAATGTGTGAACAAGATATGTTTCTTTGAAAGAAAATGTTGAAACATTGATTCACCACTCCACTCTCTAGGTGTTCTAGGGTTGTAAAAGTGGTATCAGAGCCAATGTTCTTGTATAATAGATACTCTATAGTATATATTTTCTATGATGATGCTTTTAGTTTCATTCCTGAGTCAACAATGAAGTGTAGTTTTGATGAAGATCTAGTTATCTCTGATAAGAAGTCCATATCGACAAAGACGATGATGAACATGAAAAAAATGGAATAGTAAGTTGATTATGTCATTCTTATCAAATGAAGAGTTATTATCTCACTATATGTGAAGTACTAATAATAATGATATAACAAGCTTAGAATGTAAGAGAATATGGCTTGGGACTCCACTAAGAAAATGGAAAACACTACTACCTCATCTAAATCTATATTTTCAAATTTTCACGATTTATGTGATAAAACCTTTTAATGTTGTGCTAAAAATAAATATCCAATCAAAATTTTTATGATTTATCAATCTATAACCTCCCATGAATTTTAAATTTAAAAATTATATAAATATATACATGATATTCCTGAGGAATTAGTAGTAACTAATCGTAGAATCTTACAAATTCATGCAAGTAGAGATCACCCAGCTAGAAGTAGAATTTAATGATATAGAAAAGAAATTGGAATGAAAAGTTTAGGAATTACTAATTCTATACATATAGGTTGAAAATATTGAAAAAACAAATAGATAACTTGAATTAAGTTCCTTTAAATCAAAAAATAAGTTGAAGAGAAAGAGGGATTAAAAAATGATCTAGAAGAAAAGATTCATGTGCCTCAAGAGAAAATGAAAAATAGAACTGATGCCAAGGGTCCAAAATTATAAGTAATATCAAAGAATATCAATGAAACTGAAACTTTGATTCAGAATATTGTGATTCTACATGAAGGAGGGGTTTTTACCATGAATAAGACCTGAAAACAAAACATAATTCTGATTATTGATTAGAAATCTATCCTTGATATGAACTGTCAATATTTGGAAGCCCAATTGGTGAATCGTTAAAAGACATATATTGATACATAAAAAAGAAAAAGATAGTTACTAAAAATAATCAATTTTTAATTAATTATTCAAAATATGAAAGACCTCCTACATGTGGTAAAAAATCATGGCATCGTTTCATGAGCTATCTCAAGTAGCTGAGAAGAAATAGGTAAAATATATACTGACTTGTATTAATGCTTCTAAACCTACTATCATAAATATTTCATGTTAAAGAAAAAAAAAATATGTATGAATAAAAACCTACCACCATGACTAGGGTGGATTTGAAAATGTGTATGGAAGTAGGTTGACCACAAAGAGAACAAAAAGTCATGAAGAAGATCCAAATAACATATATAGAAGATATAAGTAGATAATGTTTTGTTGATCAATGTGGGTTCTGCAACATATTTTTTCATTTTGAATTGGAATATTGGTAGAATCTTCTAAATTATTAGGTATAAATAAATCCTCTTTCAGTGGGTAGAAAGCTAGATAAGAAGAAGAAACATACATATGTCGATAAAATTATGTTTACTAAAAATATATTTGGGATGCTTTATAACACCTATGATGTATGATATGGAAGTTATCACATTATTCGGGCGTTCATAGCTCAACATTCCTTCATTATTCAGATGAAAATAATACCACAAAATCTCGTTATATATGATGTAACTATCGTGGGATGAAATCAGAAAAATATTATACACAATAATTCTCCCATGAAAATCTCATGTATATATGATTAGAATAAACATGAATCTAAATCCAAGAATTTGAATGGTAATTCATCCAAAATAACTACTAAGCAGTATAAAACTCATCAGAACCCATATGGAAGATCCAAATTTTCTACAATAGTTCCTAATTACATGTTAATAACATTTCTAGACGATTTGGATGGAGAAAAGAAACATGCACATGCATATGATAAATTTTATTCCAAATGAAATGAATAGATTTTTCATGATGGAGAAAATTGTATAAGAGATTTAAAAAAGGAAAATATATGGTTATAAATGTACTATGTGGGAGAAGAAATAAATACGGTCACATTGAAAAAGGATGTTTAACCATACTACTAGAAAAAGAATTAGTCATTAAGATGAGTAAAAATGCATCATCCATTGAGGCTATTAAGGGGAGAAATTATCCACAAAAATCAAAATATAATGTGAAGATATATGTCCCAGCTCATCATAAATCAGAATATATGTTCACATGTTGAAGCATGAATACTTGATTAAATATAACCACTTGGTTAAGAAAAACATATCAATATTGATATCTGTATTGATGATTTAAGGAGGAGTCACATTAGTCCATAAGTCATGGGTAATTATATCTGTGATTATTATTCAAGTAATAGAAAGGTGAAATGTGTTCTCAGGTGGATAACGTGAGATGAAATTAAGGATGTCATTTTTTTATCCATGATAAATAACTCGCCATCATTGAATGATTCTTCAATTTGGTATTGAAATATAAACATGATGGAGGATCACTTTTGATGAAGCTGAAGATGTTATATTTTGGGGAACAATGATATATATCGTATCTTATTATCTTCATCTTTTTTTGGGTATCCTGGAGAAGAAGTGTTCAAGAATATTATCCTTGGTGATGTTGTGAAAGTTATACTATGTGGATAAACACAAGATGATGAACCATTATGGTGTATTCTCAACACTAAAATTTCATGAAATCCATTCTTGATAAAATTAACCATTATAAAGATTATGATAATTATTTCCCTTGATGGAGAGATAAATAAAAGTTGTGGAGAATCCTCTATAGTCATTATTTCAATCATTATCTTACCTTATTATTCTATAAATTGCATGAAGATCATGTCATTGGAAATGGAGTTTCATGTTGATTGTCCCTACAATTTTATTATCACATTTAGTATCTTCTACCTTCATTGAAAGTGAATGAAAATTAAATACATGTGTATGGGTTATCATCACATGGGGAATCATGATCAGTGAATATGAGATAACGTCAAGTTTTAATATAGTTGAATAATTGTAAAAAAAATTGGACTGACACAAAGAATATGTATCAAAATAAGAATTAGAATAGAAAACGATGGATAAAGGAAATTCATTTGAAAATAATTTGAGGAATAGAAGAGAAGATATTGATATACAATTCTACATTGAACAGAAATTGGATTTTCTAATTATTAATGATTAAATGATGTTATTTAGATTGAAAAAGGATTTATATGGTCTGAAGTGAGCACCACGAGCATAGTATTCCTATCTGTATTCTTATCTAAAGAAGTTATAATTTAAAAGTGGAGGTGTTGACCATAATATTTATATGAAGAATTTAAAGGAATATCAATTTATGGTGGGGGAATTTTTGGATGATATTATATTTTTAAGAAGTATATAAGGATCATGGGAATATTATACTAATCACATGAAATTTTAAATTGAAATGCCAATGATAGGGTAAATCAAATACTTCTTCGTGATGTAGGTGATTCATAAGAAGGATTGAACTTCCATTTCTCAGGATATATATACAAGTCATGTCCTGAATAAATTCAACATAAAATATTCCAAACTAGTATAGACTCTGATTGATGTTGGGTAAAACATAGAGAGAATGAGGATGGGATATATATGAATCCCACCATGTACATAAGAATCATTGGAAGAATACTGTACATAACTATAACCTGGTCACATATCTTCTTTGTAACATTCTTAAAGGCCCACTTTCAGTGAAATAAAAATGAAGAAAACTAAACAATAGTAAAAAAATCAAGAGGTATATTCAAGGCACTTACAATTATAAATTATACATTACTATAGTGAATGATAATGGACTATAGGTATTTTATGATTTGGATTGTGCTAGAGATGTTGTGGATAGAGAGTCAATTTGTGGTGGATACTTCTTCATTTTCAATAATTGTCTAGGCTAGTTGGGCATGAAATAGGAAATCAATTCTCTTAGTGTATCTAAAGTAGAGTAAATTTATACTATGATGCCTTGTACTCAGATTTTATGGATTATGTAACATATTAATGATATTGGTAATAAGGTGAAAGAACCAAGGGTGATTCACTATGACAAGAAGAGTGTGACTAATAATATGAAGAATCTAGTTCAACACTCTCTTAGAAAACATATTGAGATTAGATATCACTTCATCAAATATAAATTTCAACAAATTTTTATTATAATAGAGCATGTTGGAACTGATGAAAAAGTGGGTGAAATTATGACTAATCCATTGGAAACACATGTGTTTGAGAAACATAAGTCGAACCTCAGTGCTCTGCCACCGCATGGTGCATGAGGATTTTATGGTAATTCCCCTTCAACAGTTGTGCTAACTATTCTAATTTTTTTATGTATATGATGTATGTTTATAAGGAAGATATGATCTATGTGGGATGTTTTTTTATCTATATATATTCAAATATAGGTTCCTGTGGTTTTTTCCAAATTGGGATAAATTTTGGAGAAATTAAATGTTTGCTGGTTGTTGGTTTTTGAAAATCCTAGCATTTCGTCTGTGATGCAATGAGTATCAAGTGTTATGAGGAAACAATCTTGGGAATAAATTTATTCTCTTACATGATCATAGCATAACTTGTACATAATTAATCATTGAATAATATGAGAAAATAATTCAATATCTCCGTCTTCATTTCTACACCAATCATTTCTCATATAGACTTTGAGTGTTTGATTATTTATTTATCATGTATCATGTCTTTATTAAGGATGGATTTTTAAAGAAATTTCATAAAAATTTCCAACAATCCGAAATGGGAGATTTTCGGAACTAAATTTGTTATTTTATGTAAATAGAGTAAGGTTTTTATTTTTTTCCAATCCACACCGGGTTGTTTAATTAATTTTAGGGAAATGAATCTTACAATATAAAGAGACAATTATATTGAAAGTGGTGTCATTTCACAGTGTTTGTGAAATTTTTTGGCTCATAATCAAGAGGAATAGACTGGCATTATCAAAGGTTTTTTCTATAAACAACTCATCATAAATATAGTAATGTCATGGTTTTTGTGATGATAAGGTTTCATAATGGATTAGCTTCATGAAGTTATGGATCTTCATGAGTATGCGAGGGTTTGATGGTGTTTTCAATGACTAGGAGAAGTTTATTATCAAGTATTTGTGATGAGTTGATGCGAATCTTCATGACTATGACAAATATCACTAGATCTTTCTAAATGGATTATCTTCAAGTATATTTTTTTGAATGATCCGAATAATCTGGTAAGGGAAGTAAATCATCATGTATGTATGAGCATATAAATATGGGGCTACCCCGACATGATTTGAGAGGAAAATAATTAATGAAATGTCATATTACCTCTGATTTAACAAAATCTTGGGTTCTTTTTGAATCTTGAATTCTATGAGACCATGAGCATTTCAAAAGGATTAGTTATTTTTTTGACTGATATCAATGATTCTAATTGATGGGTACTTCATGATGATGGGGTATTCTATGATGGATCGACAATATTCATGAAGGAACATTGTTATGTGAAGTAAGTTTGCTTCACAAAGGTTGTGAGATTCATGAAGGAGCTCTACAAACAATAGTTTTGAGCATCATGTTAATGTGAACATCTCTTTTATTATTAATAAACTCAAGTATATGGTTCAATCGTATTCTCCTGATATTTAGGGACAATAAAATTAATTCCAATCCATTGAAGTGACCTTCATGTCGATAAACTGAGTAAGACTTCACCCCTGGTAGTGATCTAGGGGGAGTCGATAGAAGAGTTCTGAGGGACGTAGTGTGCTATCCTTAAAATCCTATATAGGATGTGTTCTTGGAATAGAGTGACTTTGTGTGATCTTATAGATTCCAAAAGTACTTTTGATTAGTGGATTTAGGTACTACAGACTCACTATTGGCGTATTCTCCTCCGACTAGCCCTTAGTGGTGAACCATTTAAAATTGATATGTGGTCTCCTTTCATGTGAATGTTTCATTATGAATCAATTCTAATAGATAGGTTTATAATGTTACTTCCAACATGGGAACAAGAACCTTTAAAGGAAAATAAAAAATAGACACCCTAATTCACCCTCCCATCTCAGGGTGCTATAGGTTCATGCAAGTGGTATCACAATTAAGGTTCACATATGTTAGATACTCCGTAGTAAATCTATTCTATATTGAAGATTTGAGTTTCATTCCTAACTCAACAATCTAGTGTAGTTTGGATGAAGATATTTTTATCTTTGAGCAGAAGTTTATATCCAATAAGACTATGATGTATAAGAAAAATAAAGAGAAGAGATAGTTGATGATGTCCCTATTATTTAATAAATACATAGTATCTAGTTCTCCACAACTTTCTGAAAATAATGATATATTAGGCTTGGAATGTATTGAGTTGGTGACTCGTGATTCCACAAAAGAAAAGGGAAATACTTTTACATCATGTAAATCAAATTTTCCAAATGACCATGAGGTATGTGTTAGAACTATTGATTGTTTCCCTCATAATATTGATCCTAGAACAATTGGTAATGTTGATCAAACAATTAACTCATATGATTTCTCATTTAAAATATTAAAAAAAATATAAATGATATTACCCAAGAAATATTCATTATTATTTGTAGATTATTTCAATGTATTCATGTAGAGTTCACTCAGCTAGAAGGAGAAGTTGATTCTATGGAAAAGGGATTGGAATAAAAAGTTCATGAATATTTAATTTTCTCCAGAAAGGTTGAAAAAATTGAATAAACAAAGGGGGATCTTGAATTAATTCCATGAAATATATAAAATATGTTTAAGAGATATATGTATTCCAAATGTCTGTTGAATAAATGATCCATGTTCTTCAAGAGAAATTGAAAATGAAACTAACATAAATGGTTTACAATGGGATGGAATATCAAATAAGTTCCATGAACTTGACTCTTTTACTCAAAAATGTGAACCGTTTTGAAGTAGAAGTTGTTTCATAGAAGAAGGCCTATGAAGAAATGGTGGCCATGACTGAAGATCAGAAAATCATCCTCAATATGAAATGTCTATATTTGGAAAATTAGTTGGTCAATCTTAATAAGACAAATATTGATACTTCACAAAAGAAGGAAATTGTTTTTGTAGCTACACAATGTTCACTAGAGTATTATAATGCTGAAAAACCTCCAATATGTGATAAGAAGATCCTAACCCCTTTTTATGATCTATTTCAAGAAGCTAAAAAGAAAGAAGTACAATCCATACCAGCTTTTATTAATGCATCAAAACCTATTATCTTGAATATTTCATGTTGTATGAAAATTACTAAATAAGTATGGATGATGAAAGGTGATAAGAAACCTATTACCGTGACTAGGGGGATAGGGAAATTAGTATGGAAGTAGGTCACCAAAAAAGAGCACAATATATCATGATGTAGATCGAAAAACCCCATATAGAATATATAAGAAGATCATGGTTTTTTGGTCAATGTTGGTGCTAAAACAGATTTGGTAATTGTCTATTAGATTGTTTGTAAAATAATTTAAATGAAAACAATAACATATGAAGCCCATTTCATATGGTATAAATCCATACTATAATAAAAAATATCTATAGGTCTTGAAAAATCTTTATACTAAAAATATATTTGATATTCTTGATAACATCTGTGATGTATGAAATGGATGTTCTAACAAGGTTGATACATGATTACCACAACATTCATTCATTTTTTATGATAAGATATGAGCACAAAATCTCTCTATGTTTGTAGAAAATACCTTGGGATTAGATAATAAGAATATTGTGAGCAAAAATTATCCAACGAAGATCTCAAGTATGGAATCCATGAATACCCTGGATTCTAAATCCATGAATTTTATGGATATTCCATCCAAAAGAACAAATTTGATGTATGAAACCAATAAGATACCATATAAAATAAGGAAACATACAGTAATAGTTTTGAATGACATGTTTGTTATTTGGCTAGAAGATATGGAAATAATGAAGAAACATGAAACTGAACCGTCTAAGGCTCATTCCAAAGGAAATGAAAATATTCCACATGATTTAGAAAAATTTCATGAGAGGTTTCAAACAAAAGGAAACTCTTGGGTTAGAAAAGTTCTATTTGAGAGATTTATGACATCTTTCCACATTGCAAAGTATTTTTATCCTTAATACCAGAACATAAATCAGTACTTATGAGGGGTAAAAATGTTTCATCCCTAAAGAATGCTATGGAGATGAACTCTCTAAAAAAATCAGAAGAGAATGTGAAGAGATATATGATACATAAACCTAAATTGGAATATACTTTCACATGAGTAAGCGTGACAACTAGAGTAAATAGAGAAACTTGGTTGAGAAAAACATATGAACCTTCCTATGCATACTGATGATTCAAGGAAGATCCACCATATTCCCATAATCATTGTTTATTATATTTGAGATTATAATTAAGGTAATTTAATGGTGAACCATGTTCTCTGAGGGATAACCTTGGAAGTTGTGAGGGATATCATTTATTTATATCCAATATGAATAAGACACCATATTTTAATGATTCCTCAATTAGGTATTCAAATATAAACAAGATGGGGGATCATTTTTGATGAAGCTGAAAATGTTCAACTCTTGAAAAATAAAATGAATAAGGTACCATATTGGATCAAACTTTTTTCTTTTATCTAGGAGGATATGTGTTTGAGAAGATTATCCTCCATAAAATTGTGAAATTTTTCCAATAATGACATTCTTAAGATTATGAACCATTCTGGCGTATTCTCCATACTGAAATTTCTTGAAATACAATCTTGATGAGATCCACCATTATGAAGATTCTGAGTAGTATTTCTCATGAGGTGAATACAAATTAATATTTATGAAGAAGCTTCTATAATCATTTTTTCAATTCATATATAACTTTATTATTCAAGATTTTTCCTGAAGATAATGTCATTGTAAAAAGAAGTCTCATGTTAATTGTCCTTAAAACATTCTTATCACGTCTAGTATCTTCTACCTATAATGAATGTGAAAGACACCTAAATACAATTATATGTATTCCTATATCATGAGTTGTCATGGTTGGTGAAAAACAGATAGATTTAGATGATGAAATAGTGGAATAGTTGTTAAAAAATTCTCAACTGACATAATGAATGTGATTCAGAGGAAGAGTCTAAAGATGAAAACAATGTTGAAGAAGCATAATATGAAACTCCAAATAGAAATAGATGAGAAAAAATTATATAATAATTATACACTGAACAACCATTGGTTTTTAAATTGGAAATGATGAAATTAAGGTTTCAAGATTGAAAATGGTTCTCTATGGTGTGACGCTGGCACCACGAGCATGGATTTTTCAACTGGATTTTTATATGAAGAATCTCAAATTTAAAAGATGAGTTGATGAACATAATAACTATGTGAATAATTCCAAGGATTTTCAATTTATGGTTATGGAGTATGTGGATGATATTATATTTTGTGGAATATCATAGGGATTAGTGGAATAAACTTCTAATAAAATGAAATCAGAATTCGAAATGTCTATGATTGGTGAAGTCACAAACTTATTGGTGCTAGAAGTGATCTAGGATAAGTATTAAACATTCACTTATAAAGATTAATTTTCATGATATCTCTTGAATAAATTCAAAATTAAATACTCCAAACCAATTATTACTCTGATAGTGTTTGGGAAAAAATGGAAATCGTGAATATGGGAAATCATTGGATCCCTGCACGTATAAGAGATTCATTGGAAGCCTATTGTACCAGACTGTGACATGGATAAATATTGTATTTGTAACATTATAAGATTTTAAATTTCATTTTAAGCTGAAGTAAAAAAATATGATGGAAGTAAAAAATAATCATGAGGTACATTCAAGGATCTCACAATTATGTCATATTCATTGATATAAGAACAGATAATGAACTATCATCATTTTCTAATTCTGATTAGGATGGGGATTTGGTGGATTACAATTCCAAACCCGATAGATCCTTCTTGATTAGGAATAAGTGTTTAGGTTGGTTGGGAAATAATCAAGAAAGAAATTCTCATGGTATAGCTGATGTCGAGTATATTTCTACTACGAAGACTTTCACCCAACTCTTATAAATGAAGTAAAAACTATCTTATATTGGTTATGAGGTGAAAACCCCAATGGTGATTCACTGTGACAACAAGAGTGATATTTATCGTTTGAAGAACTAGGTTTAGAAATCATGTAAAAATAATATTGAGAAATGATATCACTTCATCAAAGAAAAATTTCAACATGGATTGATTAAAATGGAGGATGTTAGAACTGATGACCAAGTGGATGACATTATTACTAAGCCATTGGTAGCACATGTGTTTGATAATCATTCATTGAACCATGAATTTCATCCACCTACCAGTGCTTGATGAGGATATGGTAATTCCCTTCTGCCAAATAGGGTTAATTACTTTAATCAATTTTTGGAAAATATGTTGGTTTATGGGGAATATATGAACCCGGGGAAGAAAATTTATGCATAAAAATATAGGATAATTATCTTATTTTCGAAAGGTTTACAATGTTTTGATAAATCAATGTGTGGTGGTTTCTGGTTTTCAAAAACATGCAATACTTCTATGACTCTATGATTATAAGGTGTTACGGGGAAACAGTTATGGGCATGCAATTATTTTGTGACATGATCAATGTTATATTGGAAATCATTAAGCATTGAAAAATAAAAAAACCCAATTCATGCATCCATTATTGTTTTCTACATCATCCTTTCTCACATACACTTAGAGTGTTAAATGATTTGTCTCTGGGGTTTCAGATCTTGATAGTTGTTGTTGTTTTATGTGCTTTTTCTACATATTTCCAACAAACCCAAAGGGGTATATTGTTGGAAACAGGGTTTTTATTTTAATTGAAATTGATTTTGGGTTGTGTTTGTTTTCAATCCACATTGGGTTGTTCAGATAATTTAAAGGAAAGAGATATTATAGTACAATCATAAAATAGTATTAAATGTGGATCCTTTTTATAGTGTTTGTGAAATTTGAGGTCTCACAATCAAAAGGAAGACGATAACATCGTGAAAGGATTTTTTCTATAAATGAATCATCATAAATATGGAAAAATTATGGTTTTGATGAATACAATGTTTTTTGAAGGATGAGATTCATGATGGTATGACTCTTAATGAGTATGTGAGGAGTTGATAGTGTTCTCCATGACTATGAACAGTGGAGCATCGTGAATGCACGATGAGTTGATAATAATATCTAAGTCTACAAAAAATATAGCTAGATATTCATGAATGGAGGATCATCTGAAAGATTTTTTTTGAAAGATCCAAAAAAAATATTGTATAATATGTGGAGCATCATGAGTGGATAAGCTATTAAATATGAGGTTACACACACTTTACATCACAAGAAAATAATTGGATAAAAGTTTGAATCTCTCTGATTTAGTGATGGATGAGGATATATAAAAATATAGTTTTATATGTGATCTTATGAATTTTAAGAAGTATAGTGATATATTGACTGATTCCAATTCATTAGAGTGATGGGTTCTTCCTGATGATGGTTATTCCTTGAAGGCATAGTGATCTCCACAAAGCTAGTTTGTTATGTAAATGCAGTTAGCATCATGAATTTCTTGAGATAAGTGAAAGATCTCTAAAAATAAAGGTTTGTAAACATTAGTTTTAAATGAACAGTTCACCCAATGTCCATTCAAATAGGTATACAGTGCATGAGAACTACCATTCTATTCAAGAACAATGACATTAGTTATAAACCATTAAAGAGTCCTTCAAGTAGATATACTGAGTATGACTTTTCCCAAGATGGTGCGCTAGGGGAGTCGAGGGAAGAGTTATGAGGGAAATGGTGTTCAATCAATAATCTATTGTAAATGAAGACTTCCTTAAACATAGTGATTATTCCTAAACTTTTATACTCCTAAACTAGAGAAGATTAGTGAATTTAGGAATTTATAACACACTGTCAATGTATCCTCCTTAGACTATCCCTTGGAGGTGAACCAAGTATAATTGATGTGTTGTCTCTTTGCATGTGAGTGCTTTATTGCTAAAATATACCAACAGATAGGATTAACAAGGTCCTACCAATTTTGAAGAAAGATCTATTTAATTAAAATAATAATTTGACACCATGATTCAACTCTCCCCTATGAGGGTGCTCTGGGGTCGTATAGTATCATGAAATGTTATAACTTTACTAAAAACTCAACAAACAAATTTTTTCCATAATTGATGATATTTTAACATCCTTAGTAAATAAAGAACATGAAATTTTTCATATTTATTAATATTTGTGAACTAAATATTAATTCTACTTTAAAGGGGACGCTATGTTCGATGGTGTACCCGATACACAATAATGGGTTTCTTTGAAATCTTACGTTGCACACAAATAATATATTATTATTATTTTAAATGGTAGTTAATACCTAGCTTTTGTAATGGAGGTAATGAATTGAACTAACTAAAAAATTGGTTATATATGTTTGATAAATGTTTTTACATTTATCCAATAAATGTTGAAGTCATAAAATGTCAATGAATCTATTTTTAAGCATAATTTACTTTTAAAGGTTGATTTACCACCTTTTAATGGAGAACTCTCATTAAATCTAGTTTTGGTCATTTTTATATGTTCCATTTGAAAAAGTAAAATTCTTCATTATAATCGGGACATCAAAATTTACTTTGGGTAAAATTTCGGTATTTTTCTGATAAAATTCATTTTTTGATGAATAGTGAAAAATACTATAATTTAATTCCAAACTACCTTTTAATATAATTTATATATATGGTTACATTATAATTTTAAATGGTTTTAAAGTGCAATTAGATTATATTTTTACCATTTAAACCAATTTCTGGTCATTGGATGAAATTTCACTTTGCAATTGGGCATAAACAAGTGTAAATCTTTTGACAGATATTGTTTTTCAAAAACCTGCTATTTGTTTTGACAATGAGAATTAATTTTAAATTAATTAATGGAAATTATATGTTTTTAATTATGTAAAATATAAATCATTTGTGAATTCTGAACATGAAATATATCTTAGGATGAAATTTTGGTATTTTTCTAAAAAACATCAATTTTTATAAATAGTGAAACCACTATGTAGTAGTTAAAAATATGACTTTTTCATTTTAATGAAATTTTACCGCTTTTGTGAATTGAATTTTGAAAATACGACATACATGGATGTTATTATTAAGTAAAATTTGGTTCAATAAGATGAAAATCATTTGTTGGTGAATAGTAACTTTTGACTTTTATTTACCGCGGTTAAAGGTAAATAGGGTAATTCAAAAGAAAAAAGTATATTATAATTATACAAAATTCCCATAACATTTTTCCTAACATTATTGGATGAGTCATATCCGAACATGGGAATCCTTGGGTCTATATTGGGGCCCCATAGAGCCACTTGGGAGTGATAATGACACTTTAGATTAATTATTTTAAAGTAAAGACAAAAATGACACAAACAAATATCTTCTAGTAAATTAATTTTTACATGGTGTTATATAAATTATCATTTCAACTATAATTATTAATTTTAAAGATAAAATAATTTCCTACATCATGGTATTTTTTTATAATTTTTAGACATCAAATAAATTAATGTATTCATGACACAATAATGATGGAGTGTTTACCTCAATAATAAATGATTTAAATAAAAAAGATTATAAAGGCTAAAATAATATCCAAAATCAATCCAATTATTATTGGATGATATTATTTCGAACATGAGTCAACTTATCTTTGACTTTAATTAATTTTTTAATTTTAAAACCATTGATTATTTTATAATAAATGAATATTTTTACACTTTCCTAAAGAACCCCTCGTCCCCCTTATAAAAAAACCCTCACTTATAAAAAATTATTCACACATTTAAACACTTTTTTCTCATACAACCTCTTCCCAATTAATCTCCCTACATCCCTGTTCTCCTCCTAGTATCCTTACCTTAGGCATAAGGCACTTCAAGAGGTCCTTTTGGTTCAAACCCTAGGGAGTTACCCAAAGTAAAGGTAACAGTTTCTCTTAAATTATTTTATTTTATATTACTTCTCCAACCCTTAAACTATTTCTATTACTTTATTTTATAACATAAACAGTATATTCAATATAATAGGATGTTTTATGGGATGAATTTCAACTACACTTACACACAACTCCATCTAATGGGTGAAGAACATACTGTTTCTATGGATGGAAAACTAACACATCACGAAATGATGATTGTACGATTATCTCCTACCGCCTTTCATGGTGGAAATTTTGAGGGAACTGTATTTATATATGATATATATTATGTTTATTTTATCTTTATGCTTCTGTTTTTTTAATTTATAGCATACCTTTATGGTTTCCATTATGGGTAATCACGATCATTTCATTTGAGGAACTGCGGACTACTGCCCCCTCAAAGTGATATGACTCGTTAATTCCATATGTGGGATGTATAAAGGATGGAGTTAATGATATTATATATAATATTTTAATGTAATTATAATATACCAATGTATCATTATGTTTTAATGCCATTAAAATGAGAAATCGAAATGAAAGTAGCGTTCATGTGTATGTACGGCTTACCGTCTCCATGAACAGTGCATTTCATTTATTATCTCTAAATGTTATGTAATATTAAAAATACATATATATACTGGATATATATTATATATATGATATATAAGTCCTTAATATCATTCTGGAGATAATGGACTATTGACCACAGGGACAACATGTAATTATAAGAAGTCCATTTTTTACTAAAGTACCAAATATTGACCAAATGACCATTATTAACGTAAATGAGTGCATAATGTTTACAACATGGTAATAAGTGATATTAAAAGAATAATAAACTGGAAAAAGTTCTTAATAATGTATAAATTAGCATTAGTTTATTATTTAGGAAGAACAAGGAACAAATGAGTCAAGGTGGTCACAAGGTAAGGGATTCTTATCTCATTTTTAATTATGTGAGATTTCCATTATTCACCACCATTTTATATAATTTGGTGTATTGTGTACTTCCATTGGATATATATTATTAGTATTCTCTTTATATTCATTGTATTCAATGATTATTTTGGTGGTTAGTAATTTTTGGTCATATGATTCGATTGAATACAACGTGGTAAGTGATTTTCATCTCACTTTTTATTCTTGTGAGATTCATGGTATAATTGCCCCTATTTCCTTTTGTGTTGTGTATGTACTACCCATGATTTTACTCTCTATGTAATATACCTTAATTTATGGGTATTTACATATTCATTATCTGATCTTTATTTCTTGGGGTCTACGTTTCGAAAGTTACAAATTCGGTAAGGGAACCTTTCACCCTCCTCTTTTTAAAAGACTTTTGTTTGTTAAGTCTTTTAATTTACCTCTTATTATGTTGGGACATGTTCTTATATATCCTTATTGGTGCAAATTTTATGTCAGCGTGATTAGATACCCTTTTTTATCTCATCAATTAATTTTATAAATTTTAATGTGACGCTGGTAGGCTGTCAATTTTTTGTAAGAGAACTTCTTAAATGAATTTCGATTTTTTGGGTTATACTTCTAATTCTTGATTATGTCGTGATATGAATATGTGTGAATAACCTCTGATTTTTTGAAACATAATATCCACTTATAATGGGTGTATTTATATTTTTCACACATAATTATGTAATCTATTTATCTTTAATCTAAGGATACCGTCTTTATAATGGATTTCGTCTCAATTAACATTCCATTGGGACTTCATTTTTGTAATGGACCCATTCACTCTTATATGGTGTATATACTGACCTTTAGAATATTATATCATGAATCTATTTATTCTATTGATATTATAGAGTTCTGATTAAATGTCATTCCTCAAATATTTTTATTTAAGCGTCTCTCATTTTGTTAAAAACTCTTTAAATAAAATATCGTTTTAAATGATTTAAAGATTTATTCATATAAATAATTCCCATTAATTTCATTGTTTTGAGAATTGCTTTAGGATTTATTTATATGGACATTGATGTTTTAAAATTTTAATTCCTTCAAAATCTTCAAAGTGGTATGGGACACTTTGATTCAAAAATCTCTTTATTAAATGTTTTAAATGGTTCTGAAAATGGTTTGATAAAGCATTGATTGTGTCAATATCATGAAATGATATATTGCGGTTGTAATATGAAAATTTTATATTCCTTTATGATTGTTTTAAATTTTCATAATATGTAATGTTTATTGGGAATTGTTTACGTATAGGGGAGGTTCCGTGATAATCCTAGGGCGGGTGAGCCCGAGATAGCTCTCCAATGAATTGGGTAACATGACGGAGGTAATCATGATGTTTCTCCTAAGAGATTTATAGAATATACTGTGATGGGTATTCCATGTGTAACTCCCTGCATAACTGTGATACGTAAAATGTAAGTTTGATATGGATGCCATATGTTACCTTTATGATTTACGATTTCTTTGTGTTATTCATTAATCTTATGATTTCATGAGGTAAGTTATGATTGAAAATTATTGTTTCATTGATTTTTATTTACTGATGGGTTAATATTTCCGTTCCTTATTTTATAACCCTTACTGAGCTTTTTATGCTCATGCCACATTTTTGAAATGTTTTCCACTGGACATAAATATGAATAGCATCAAGGATAGTATCATGTAAAAGTCATGTTGTCTAAAACATGGAACTAGACATCTTTCTTTTTAAGATTTTTTATTATAAAAAATGGATACTGAGTAGTAGTGTCTACATGTAATTTTCATGTTGATATGTAATAGTTATGGACAAATTCTATAAAACTGTAACCCTAAAAAGATGCTCAGCATGAATTATTCATTTAATTCAAATTTATGTAATGGTTAAGGCCAGGTCCTTATAGTTTGTATCAAAGGTCGGTTTAGACAACATTAGGGAATATGAGTTTCCGTTAGACACATGGTTTGTCCCTATGTCTATTATTTGTGTTAAATCCTTGTTTAATAACTTTTCTAGATCATGGAAACTTAGTTACAAATAGAAGGAGGAGGATCTCAAATGACATTATTATCTATTCATAAGGACTTTCTTGCAATAATTATTGCAAAGTAATGTTCATATGATTGTGAAACCTTTTCTAGCATACGATTCATTTGCATGAATTTGTTTGAGATATCAAACACCTCCATTATACATCGTTATCAATGTGCATCATGGGTTGTATTGAAACAAATCCTATATTCACAATATTCTCATATTTTCCTGAATGGTAAATGTTATCAAGGAATTTTCAAAAATTTTACCTTATCACAAGATTTTGAAGCATATTATTATTTTGAAAAAGGTTCTGAAGAATTAGACCCTTGAGCAAACTATTTATATTTCCTTTTACAGTATAGTCTCTCAGCACATACCTATGGAATTTTAAAAGGACCATTAATTGAAAGATTCAACTCAAAATTTGGTGTGACTATTTTATTGAAATTATGTTTTATTAGATGTTTTGAAATTATATGTCATGCATTATTATTTTCCAAAACAATTTTTTTTTGTGAACACCCATATGACTCATGTTGTACAAGGTGTATTTGATGAATGAAGCAAATGATTTTAAAGGATCATTAAATCATTGATGCAATGCATGGTCCTTCTACCTACATGAACCAGATGACGATGAAACCAAATGGACAGCATGATCAAGGTATTATATTCGTCACTTTGGTGATTGTTTTATATTATCATACGGTGGTGAAATAAAAAAATGACAATACATATAAGACTTCAATAATTAAGATGTTGAGATCATAATGAATTGGGATGAAAATCAATGGTATAAGGAAACCATTTAGGTTCAAACATGTTAGGGTGATTTTTTAGTTTTATAGAAAGAACAACCCGTAGGATGGGTGACATCCCGTCGCATCCGACAAGGCTGCAGGAATCGAACCCACAACTAAAGGGCGACAAGGGAACATCTCCTACCACTGGATTACTTGGAGTCCCTGGTTAGTATGACTTATTATTTTAGTAAAATGATTTTATGGAACAATAATAAGTTGTTTTGGGAACTTATGTTTTATCAAACGGATATACTTAGTATAGGAAAATGATTTGGTGATTAAGTGATAAAGGTTATTGTGGCAGACGTTCTCTCTTTTGAAGAAGTAGTATATGCTGAAGGAAGATAGAATACTATGGGATTTCAATTTTGGAATAATGGTTGAAATTTTAGTTTGTAAGAATCTATGTTTTTATTGTGGACATATGGCGATTTGGTTTATTTATGAAAATGATTAACCTATCATGTAGAATATGTGATTAGGTTAATTACTTTTCAATATGAGATTTCATGAGTAACTAATGTTATTTTGAGATAAATGTTAAGATTTATCTTGAAATACTATGTAATTAAATCCTTCGGAGATTTGTGTTTCAATCTTTGTTTGGATTAATTCTGAAGAAATTTATGGACAGTTGTTTATTGAATGGACTTTTTTGAACTTTGGGTTTTGTTTGACCATTTTTTGAGATTAAGAGTAGTTTTTCTTTTTATAAAAGATTGTCCTTTTTGGATATTATCTGATCTCGCCCTAACCATTTTGGTTTTAGTTGATGTATAAAGACAAGGGAAATATACAGTTCTTATTTTGTAGATTATGTGATTCTCTAGAAGATGATTCTTGTGCTTTTGATGTGACCAAGTCCTTTTAAATGTTCATTGTTTGGAGAAAAGATTAGTTTTTGGTAGAAACATATTAAAGGATGAAACTCTACTTGAAGATGAGTATATTTCATCATGTTCATTTTCTATGTAGTAAATGAATTCCTCAAAATTATGAAAAGGAATGTAAAACAAACACATTGTTGGTTTACATTTCCTACTAGGTAGTCAAAGACCATTTATCACATCATAAGTTTGTTATTTTTTGTTGGTTAACTTTATCCTGATCATGTTTTATATCACTCTCCATTAGAACATGATTGTTTGTTCTCTCTTCCATATCCATGTTTTCCTACATAGAATCCTAGTATAAGTTATCATGGGTGACCTATGTACTTATTTTTCTCTCTTTTAAAGTTATATTTTTACTGACTCTTTTTCGATGTGTGACTATTAATGAAGTTTCCAAGCCCAGTTTTAAAATTGCGAGGATGCAATTTCCCAAAGGGGGAAAGGATGTAACATCCCAGATAAATAAATAACATGAAATTTTTCATATTTATTAATATTTTTGAACTAAATATTAATTCTACTTTAATGTGGATGCTATGTTCGATGGCGTACCTAATACCCAACAATGGGTTTCTTTGAAATCTTACGTTGCACACAAATAATATAGTATTATTATTTTAGATGGTTGTTAACACATAGCCATTGTAATGGAGGGAATGAATAAAACTAACTACAAAATGATTATACAATTTTTTTAAATTTTTTTCATTTATCCAGTAAAAGTTAGAGGCTTAAAATGTGAATGAATCTAATTTTAAGCCTAATTTACTTTAAAAGGTTGATTTAGTGACTTTTAATGGGGGACCCTCTTTAAATATAGTTTTGGTAACTTTTATATGGTTATATTATATTTTTAAATTGTTTGAAAGTTTAATTATATTACATTTTTACCATTTAATCCAATTATGGTCATTGTAATAATTTTCACTTTGAAATTGCGCATAAATAAGGGTCAATCTTTTAACATATATTATTTATTAATAACCCGCTATTTGTTTTGACAATGGGAATTAATTTTAAATTAATTAATGAAACTTCTATGCTTTTAATTTTGTAAAATAGACATCATTTTTGAATTCTGAATATCAAATATATCTTAGGCTTAATTTTTGGTATTTTTCTAAAAACATCCAATTTTGATGAATAGTGAAACCACTAAGTAGTTGTTAAAAAACGGACATTTTCATTAAAATGAACTTGTACCACTTATGAGAATTTAATTTTGAAAATCTGATATAAATGTTTGTTATTATTAAGTAAAATGTTGTTTACTAAGATGAAAATAATTTTTTGGTGAATAGTAACTTTTGCCTTTTATTTACAACGGTTAAAGTTAAATATGGTACTTCAAGGTAAAAATTATATTATAATAACACAAAATTCCCTTAACATTTGTCCAAAACTTATTGGATGATTCATGGCCGACCAGGGGAATCCTTTGGTCGATTTTGGGACCCCATGGAGCCACTTGGGAGTGATAATGACACTTTCGATTAATTAATTTAATGTAAAGACAAAAATGACACAAACAAATAACTTTTAGTAAATTAATTTTTACATAGAGTTATATAAGTTATATTTTAGACTATAAATATTAATTTTAAATCTAAAAATATTTCCTACATCTTGGTATTTTTTTAATAATTTTTAGAAATCAAATAGTTAAAAGTATTTATGACACAATAATGATGCATTGTTTATATCTTTAATAAATGATTTATATAAATAAGATTTTAAAGACTAAAATAATATCCCAAACCTGTCCAATTATTATTAGATTATTTTATTTTCACCATTAGTCATCTTATATTCTACATTAATGAATTTTGGACTTTTTGAAATTGAAGATATGTTTATAATAAAATAATATTTTCACACTTTCCTAAAGAATCCCTCCTCCCCCTTATAAAAATCCCTCGGTTATAAAAAATTATTCAAACCTCTCAAGCCCCTTGGATCATCCAACCTCTACCAAATTAATCTCCCTACATCCATATCCTCCTCCTAGAATCCTTACCTTAGGCATAAGGAACTTCGAGAGGTCCTTTTGGTTCAATCCAAAGGTAGTTACCAGAATTAAAGGTAACAGTTTTCCTAAATTATTTTCTCTTATTTTACTTCTCCAACCCCTAAACTCTTTTTATTCCTTTTTTTATAACATCACCTTAATCCTCAATATAATAGTATGTTTTTATAAGGATGATTCTAACTACACTTACACACACCTCCCTCTAATGGGTGAAGAACGTACTCTTTCTGTGGATGGAAAACTAACGCCTCACGAAATGATGATTGTTCGATTATCTCCTACAGCCTCTCATGGGGGCCATTATGATGGAAATGTTTTTATATATGGTATATATAATGTTTATGTTTTCTTTACACTTCTGTATTTTTCATTTATAGCATACCTTTATGGTTTCCATTATGGTATACGTGATAATTTCATTTGAGAAAGTGTGGAATACCGCCCCCTTAAAGTTATATGACCCATTAATGCCATATGTGGGATGTATAAATGATGGATTTAATGATATTATATATGATATTATAGTGTATTTATAATATACCTATGTATAATTATGTTTTAATTCCATTAAAATATGAAATAGAAATGAAAGTAGTGTTCATGCATATATACGGCTTACCATCTCCATGAACGGTGCATTTCATTTTTTACCTCTAAATGTTATGTAATATTATCAATAAAAATATATACGGGATATATATGATATATATGATATCTAAATCATGAATATCATTCTGGAGATAATGGACTATTTACCACAAGGACAACTTGTAATTATAAGAATTCCATTTTTGACTCAAGTACCAAATATCACCCAAACAACTATTATTAACTTAAATGATTTAATAATGTTTATAACATAGTAATAAGTTATATAAAAAGAATAATTAACATGAAAAATGTTCTTATGAATTAATAAATTAACATGAGTTTTTTATTCAGGAAGAACAATGAACAAACGAGTAAATTTGGACACGAGGTAAAGGATTCTTATCTCACTTTTAATCCTGTGTGATTTCCATTGTTCGCCACCTATTTATAGCATGTGGTGTATTGTGTACTTACATCGGATGTATATTATCAGTATTCTCTTTATATTCATAGTATTTTTTTATTCTTTTGTAGGTTATTAATTGTTGGTCATATGATTCGATTGAATACAACGTGGTAACTGATTTTCATCTCACTTCTCATTCCTGTGAGATTCATGGCATATTTTCCAGTATTCCCTCTGGTGCTGTGTATGTAATTCCAATGATTATACTCTAGGTTTAATATAATTTAATTTATATGAATTTAAATATTCATTATATAATCCTTCTTTCTTGGGGTGTACGTTTCGAATGTCACCAAATCGGCAAGGGATCATTTCACCCTCCTCTTTTAAAAAAAATATTTTTGTTATGTCATTTAATTTACATATTATTATGTTGGGATATGTTCTTCTATATCCTTATTGGTGTAAATTTTATTTCTATCTGATGATATTTTCTTTTTTATCTCATCAATTCATTTTCTGAATCTTAAAGTGGCTTCATTAGGCTGTCAAATTTTTTTAAGAGAACATCTTAACCAAATTTCCATTCTTTGGGAAAAACTTATACTTCTTGATTATGACATGATATGAATATGTGATAATAACCTCTGATTGTTTTACACTTAATATCCACTTATATGGGGTGTATTTATATTTGTCACACCTAATTATGTCATTGATTTATCCTTAATCTAAGGATACTATCTTTATAAGGGATTTCATCTCAATTTACATTCCATTGGGACTTCATTATTGTTATGCACCAATTCAATCTTATATGGTGTAAATATTTTCCTTTGGAAAATTATATCATGAATCCTTTCATTTTCATGATATTATAACATTATTATAATATGTTATTACTCAATTATTTGTATTCAAGCATTTCTGAGTTTTTTAAAAACTCTATAACTAAAATATCGTTTTAAAGGTTTTAAAGGATTATTCTTCTAAATCATTCTCATTAATGTCCTTGTATTGAAAACGGTTTTATTATTTATTTATAAGGACAATAATGTTTTAAAATGTTAATTACTTTAAAATCATCAAAGTGGAATGGGACACTTTGATTCAAAAATCTCTTTATTAAATGTTTTAAATGGTTTTGAAAATGGTTTGATAAAGCATTGATTGTGTCATTATATTGAAATGATATATTGTGGTTTCAATGTGGAAATTTTATATTCATTTCTGATTGTTTTACATGTTCTTAATATGTAAAGTTTATTGGGCATTGTTTACGTATACAGGCGGTTCCATGATAAACCCAGGGAAGGTGAGCTCGTGATAGCTCTCCAATGCATTCTATAACGTGACGGAGGTAAACATGATGTTTCTCCTAAGATATTTAGGGAATATACTATGATGGGTATTCCAAGTGTAACTTCCTACATAGCTTTGATAGCAACAATGTATGTTTGATATGGATTCCATATGTTTCCTTTAGGATATATGATTTCTGTGCGTTGTTCATAAAAATTATGATTTCATGAGGTATGTTATGATTGAAAAGTATTGTTTCATTGATTTTTATTTATTAATGGGTTAATGTTTCCTTTCCTTATTTTATAACCCTTACATAGATTTTTATTCACATCCCATGGTTTTGAAATGTTTTCCACAGGACATAAAGTTGAATAGGGTCAAGGATGGGATCTAGGAAAAGTCATGCTGTCTAAAAATGGAACTAGACATCTTTCTTTTTAAGATTTTTTAGTATAAAAAAATGGAGACTAAGTAGTAGTGTCTATATGTGATTTTCATGTTTACATGTAATAGTTATGGCCATATTCTCTAAAACTCTAAACCTGAAATGATCCTCAATGTGAATTATTCATTTAATGCAAGATTATGTAATGTTTATGGTCGGGTCCATTTAGATATGCACAACAAAAATAGGTCACAACCAAGTCCCACCAATTTTGGGCCATAAGAGAGTAATATATTGCGAAATATTTCCACGAACAATGTGAAAATATCATGTAAGCCTCCCACATAGGGGAATACAGTCACCAGATACCAAAATTGTACGAAATAGATATTGTTTTTTGGAAGTGGGTGATTCAGGTACATAGAAAATGAAGAACCTATCCCATGTTCAGACAAAACCGTATAGAATCAAAATGGAAGCTTATGGTAGAAGCATCCATAGTATTTCAAAAGAAAAGCCTTCACGCATGGTTGGGGGTTTTTTAATGGTTCCATTGAATATATAAAACCATTCCCAAAGAGTTGTGAAAGTGAAATGGGCATAGCCCCATACCTTAGGTCTAGGGGCCTTTTCACCTTAAAAACCTCCTTTTCAGTAGAAATTAGACATCTATTGAATATGGGGAATGCAGAAGAATGGATCGTTCTAGTTTGTCCCATTACATGATTCGGTACAATAAATATGAATGTCCATGACTGATGATAACACCCAAATTTACCCTTCTAGAAGAAGCTATCATTTTCGTACATGTAGGGATCTAACCCATTATGACCTAAGAAGAAATCTAGAGACACATACATTCTATGGAGGTTTGGCTATGAAGTTGTAAACTATGGTTTTAATTGTATAAATCATACTAACATACCTAAGATAATGTATTGAATTTAGCAATGATACATTTAATATTCAAATGGAAATAATAAAATAATATTGGTTGATCCTAGGTTTATTCTAAAACTATATTGGATGGAAATTTTTTCTATGAATTTATTATTCAATTGTTCAAGGAGAATCCAATCAATGAGATAAGTCCCTAATATCATTCTCCAATTTAATCTACATATAGTACTGATTCTAATTACTAATTCACATTAAGGAAAACTTTCTTGATCACTTCAAGGAATTGTATATTTGATGCACTCATAATGTGCAGTCATTAATGTTGACAAAGACCAAGAGGAAAATACGTCAAACAAAAGAACCCTCAAAAAATTGAATTAATATATTAAATTAATAACATTATATAAATTGAATTACACATCTAGGAAACTCATGTGAATCAAAAAATAGATTTCATATCCTTCCATTGAATCTAGGATCTCAATAGAAGGTGGAAATGGATTTATAAATGAAGAATTAAATAAATGAAAAAAACACTCCACCATTGTGTGATGAATATCACACTTTTTAGAGTGAATAAATCTAGAAATTGATTAAATGGTATCAACGTGATAGGAAAATGGAATGAAGAATAAAAAATAAGAATAAAAATAAATTTTATTGAGAAATAAAGGAGAATGAAAAACTAACTTGGGAAAAATTTGAAGATGTGATTACAAAATGAAAGCGCAAAATTATAATTGAAAGTGTAATACATCAAACCCTAATTCCACCACCCCAACCACCTTAAATAGTTATATTAGGATCCTAGGGTTGATACCCAATAAATCGTTTCCTTCCCCATTAATTTGGAGTGTCAAAGGTGTGTGAGAAATAAAAAGATATATGACTTTTCATTGTTAACCAGAAAATTTAGACCAGATTCATCCCCCTTCTCAACATAATAATTTGACATTTCATATTGTAGAATATAAAGGGTTACTAGAATAGAAATATATTCTTATACATTTTCTAAAATATATTTCAATATTTAATGCCAATTGCATCAACAATTAGGATTTTATGATGAACTTTGTGAGCTAACTTTATGGTCCTTTAATTATGTCAAACTTTTTAAAATTAATCTTTGAAAACATAGTTCACTATGATAACATAAAAAATAGATCCATCCACAATTGAATTAAATGGTTCCATAATTTTATCTCTCAACATTTAAAATTTGTGGTTAATTGATCTTGATTTTTGGGTTCCACTTTCACTTGATGGGACTAAGGCCCATTATGCTTTGTCCTGAAATTTCTGCATCCATGGAAAAAATTTACATATTTTTTTATCATTCATATATTGATCCTAAAATATAAAATTTTTCAAAAAAATTTATAAATAATATCACCAAATATCAAATTTAGACAATAAATATAATGAGTTCCACAAGAATATGATAAATTCACTTTAAACATGAATTGCACAATGAAGCGAAATGAAGTTCATTTTATGAATTTCACTAAAACTAGTGTTTATATACATTCAATAACATAAATAGTAAAATATAATAAATGAATATTATCCTATTTTGGTGGATAATCACACCCCATTTCATTATTTTTTCTAGTTTTAAGAAGAATTTATCTTGAAATTATGAAATTGGATTCCCTTTTTATAATATATTTAAACATACAACTCTCATCAAAATAAATCATGCCAAAAAAATCACAAAACCTATAAAAATGATTTCACTCAATTTATTTTGACAATAATATCCCAATATGAAGCCCGTAACATTTTTCAAATTCATCATCATTTTTCATCCTATTTTATTTAAGCACGATGAAGTGTTTTTTATTAAAGTAAACATGGGGCCTGTTTTTTTGTTCAAGGGAAAAAATGGATGTTATATGTGGTAAATACATGGAACCACATGATGTGTATCCATTTTTTCTGTTTTTTTCATAACCACAATAGAGATGAAAAGACCAACTCTATGCAAGAAAACTATGGATTCACAGTGCCCAATTGTCAAATGCCACACATATTTTCAATTCCATTCTCTAAAATATATATGTAAATCCTGACTCATGGAAGGAAAACTATTGAGTCACAATCCCCATGTTTTTAATGCCACAAATTTGGATGAAACATTTTTTTACACGGTCATTATTTTCATTTTTTGTTGGATGCAGAAATTAAACTAAAAGATACCACAAACCTTATGTTATGATAAAAGGAACCTATGATATCAAACGTACATAAAAAAATCCAACAGATGTGCATTGTGAAATTTGATTAAAAGGATGAAAATGTAAATGTTGATAAATCACCTTAGACAACCGTACTTTCCAAAAACAATTCTCATGAAGAAAAACATGTATTAAAATAATAATCAAGACATTAAAATTCATTTTATATTAAGTTTTCATGATTCACAATATTTCATGACACATAAAAAGGATAAAGTATTGAATTTTTCTATAAATCCCATTTTTTTCTTTTAAAATATCATATTTTCACTCCCCCCAACATAGAATGACACTACCATAGATGTTTTAAATATAAGAGAATATAGAGTTCCAAATTGGGAATAAAGTGGGGGAGATTTGATTTGAAATGAAATTATGCACCAAAACCACATGGTTTGATGTTGATGACCCATAAATAATAAATTGATCACTTTGGATTCAGATCACATGTAGACACCTTGGGTATTATTGATGGTTCAGTTTAAACTCTGGAATGCAATAATTTCATTTGAAATGAAAAAAACTGATTCAGGTGATAAATCTCACCCAAAATATACATCAAATCACATTGGAAACCTCAAGGGGTTCCTTGAAAAAAACACTAAAACACATAAAATGAAATAAAATAAAAATAAAATCTAGTTCACTTCCTATAAATTGATTAGCTTAAACATATTATCTCGACTTGGACACCACAAATTACTCGATACCAACTCTCATCATTTTAAGGGCCCCCATTTCTCCACATTAATATGATTTGATTTAGTCTCCAATGGTATCAGTATGAAGATTTTAATAATGATTCATGAAAACTAATATAGGTACTAATGAAAGGGACAGTCACATGATTATTTAAAAGGGTCCATTCATTTTTTTTATCAATATTTCATGAGATATCAAGGTAATTTTTTTATCATTATACATTAGATATTATTAAATAAAAACCTATAGTTTCTGGTTATCCACTGTGATGGATGAATTTCTCAGGGATGTATGGACCATTAATTTGATCTGAGGTTGGTGATCTCTTTTGGAAACAGGTTAGGAATTTGAATTGAAATTAGTTTCATTTAAAAAATTTATCAACAGATGTGTTCTCTTAATGAAAAAAATATTCAACCACCAAATTGGATTGATCAGTGATAGGAATGGGTATGGAATCAATGTTTGGTGTTTCTCACAGTGGTTTAGTGATTTTAATTTTTGAAAATTACTCATTGGGGACATTTAAAAAATATTCAATACATGGATACAATATTCCCCCATCTAAACATATAAAATCAGTTTTATAATTATATAAACATGTATCAAAACAATTATCTATTTTATTAGGATTACTTTCATTATAACATAACAAATTGACATCATTTTCCTGCATGGATTTCTCATATTCTAATGTGGGTTCATCTCACATATGATTTTGTACTACATGATAGTTTTGGAATCATTACATTAGGTATTTCATTATTTTTCAGACTCATTGAGCCATTCACAGGTTGGGTTGTTCATGGGACGTTTTTATGTAATAATATTCTTCTATCAGCATTGTGGAAGAGACTACATGATTGGGCATGGGTTTCGTGATTCTTCTAATCCATTGTAGTTCTAATTTCAATAATGAAATTTCCAAATTCATTTTCATATTTTGTTCAAAAAAATCATGTAATAGGTGGGGATTCGGCTGTATAGGTTTTTAGACATCATATGCTTCCCCAATAATGATCCCTTCAATCATCCTTGTGGGAGTTGTAAATTAATCCTTTAGACTGTCATCATCTATGTGATTGTACATTTACTCAGGTGTAGGGTAATAATTCAAGGGTTGGTCAAAGAAATTACCCACATTTTTTCCCATAATTGATTTTCTATTTCATTGAAACTGAATTTTATATTAGGGAATTATTGAATATACTCCATTATAGTAGACTACAATCCGGATTTATGGTTTTTTGGACATTGAAAAATAGAATGAGGAGAATATAAGGGGTATGGGGTGAGAATAGAAAACTTTGGGTGAGAAATGGATGTGAGTGTCAACAATAACTTACTTGGGTCCTTGGAAATAACTATAAAAGATGATGGTACCCAAATTTACCTTGCATGTAGAAGCATTCATTGTAGTACAAGTAGGGATCAAATTCATGGCTACTAAGAAGAAACATAGAGACACATTAATTCTATGGGGGTTTGGCTATGAAGTGGCAAACTATGGTGTTATTGTAAAAAGAGTACATACATACATAAAATAATGGATTGAATTTGGGATTTAAACACTAAATATTTGAATGTAAATAAATAAATACGATGGGTTTATTAATTATTATTGTTTGGGAAAGAATGGATGTAATTTTTTTCTATGAATTTTCCATTCACTAGTTCAAGAGGTATCAAATAAATGGGGTACTTCCCCAATATCATTCTCCAAATTAATAAATATGAAATAACAAGCCTAAAAACAAATTCACTAGGAGGATCACATTCATGATCCCTCCCTAGAATCTAATTACACTAGCACTCAAAATGTGTAGTAGTTTAAATCGGTGAAGACAAATAAGAAAATAAATCAACGAAATGATCTCTCACACCATATAAATGATTTATGAAATTAATCACAGAAAATAAAATACAATACATGACCAAGAAATTCCCCAGAATCAAATCACAAAACCTTTGTCCTTCCATTTACAAAAGGATCTCAATAGAAGATGGAAGTCTACTTATAATGGTAGAATTGAGGACAAGAAAAACAAATAAAAAACAAACACTCCACCATTGTGTGAGTAATTTTTTAATATTTGGGGTGAATAAATTAAAAAAATTATTCAATATAATCAATGAGATAAGTAAAATAAAATATTAAATGAATTATTATTATTATTATTATTATTATTAAATTATGGTGAGTGAAAAACATACATATTAAAAGTTTAAGATGTCATTAGAAAATTCTAGTGTAAAATTAAAATTGAATAAATAAAATAGCCACCTATAATTAAACCAAAACCACCACCTAAATTTTATTATTAGGAGCCTAGGTTCAATTAACCATCAATAAATTTCATCCCTGTTAATTAGGAGTGTCAAAGGTGGTTGAGAAACAAATGATAATTTGACTTTTCTAAGTAAACTATAAAATTTGGCAGTAATTCATCCCCCTTTGGACATGAATTTTTGACATTTAATATGGATTAATATTAAGGGCTCATAGTATATTAAGATATTATATTATGTTTCATATGAATCCTATTAAACTTTAATTCCAATTTGATGAATAATTTTTATGTTATGATGAAATTGGTGGGAAGACTTTATAATCCTTCAAATTTGGCCTACATTTAAATCATCATCCTTAACCACCTCGATCACCGTTAAAATTTAAATATTAGCTCCATCCATATCTTAATTAAATGATCCCCATGATTTTATATTTCTAAAATTACTATTTAAGCTTCATTGGGCTCAAATTTTACTTGATGGGCCTAAGGCCCGTTATGCTTTGTTGATAAATTTCTACATCAATGGCCAAAAATCTCCATATTCCTTTTTGATTAATCTTTTGATCCTAAAAGTTAAAATGTTCCAAAAAATTGATCAATAATATCCCAAAATATAAAATTAAAGTTATCAAAATAGTTAATTCCACAATTAGAAGATTAATGTGTCCCAAATTAACACACTATAGACATGAATTACACAATGATGTGACAAGAAGTCCAATATATAGAATTCAGTTAAACATGTTTTTATGGATTTGAGTAACTTGGACATTAAAATATTATCAATTAATATTATCCTCATTAAGTGGAAAATCACACCCTCATCTTGAGTTTTACTAGTCCTATTGAGTAATTATCTTAAAAATATGAAATTAAATTTGTTATTTTAAAACATGTAAAAATACAATTCAAATAAAAATTCATCATAAAAAAATCATGAAACCTATCAAAATAATTTCACAAAACTGTTGTTAATAAGAATATCTAAATCGAAATCCCATTCATATGTTCCAATTCATCTTATAATATTTTCCATTTTCAATTAAGCATTATAATGTATTGTGAAACATAATAAACATGGGGTCCATTTTATTGTTCAAGGGGGGAAAATATAAGCACTTGGTTGCAATCACATTAATTCTTAAGATGAGTATCCAATTCTTTTTTTTCTTTCTTTTTTAACCACAATAGTTTTGAAATTACCAAATCAGAGAAAGAAAATTATGGAGTAACGATCTAAAATTTCTAATTTACACACATATTTTCAATTATGTTCACTAGAAAAGAGATCTGAAGACTAACACATGGTAGGAAAACTGTGGATCCACAATCCCCAAGTTCTGAAGTCTACACATTTGGGAAAAAAATTCTCTATACTATTATTAATTTTATTTTCATGTTGGATGCTCAAATTAAACTAAATTTGACCCCAAACCCTATGCAATAATTAAAGGAACCGAAGAACTCAAACACACTCCCTAATTACAATTGATGTGAATTGTGTCATTTTCATAAAATGGATGAAAATTTGAATGTTGATAAATCACCGCAGACAACTGCACTTTCCAAAAACAATGCTCATGAACATAAATGTGCATTAATATCATTATCAAGGAAATTAAAATAATTTGATATTCGATTTTATTTTTTAAAAATGTACATTAACCCATGAAATGATAATGGTGTAAAATTTTCCATAACTCCCAATTTTTTATTTTTTATAATCTCGTATTTTCACTCCCCCTACATTGAATGAAATTTCCCTTAGTTTATAAAAGAGATAATAATAGTGAGTTAAGAATTCAGAATAATGTGGGGAGATTTGATTTGAAATAAAATTATGGAACAAACCACCTGGTTTGAAGTTGATAACCCATGGATGTGAAATTTATCACATTAGATTCACATTACATATAGACTCCTCAAGTTTATTAAAGGCTCAGATTAAACTCTGTAAGGAATTTCTATAATTTGAAATGAATAAAATTCTTTAACTAGTAAATCCCACTCAAAAGAGACATTATATAACATTAGAATCATTAAGGGGTTCCATCATAAAAAATACTAAAATAATAAAAATAACATAACATAACAAAAAATTAACATAGATTCTAGGTTCCCTCCTATAAAGCGCTTAGTTTAAATTCATTATCTTGATGTGGGCACCGAAAATTACCCAATACCAACTCTAAAAATTTTATGGACCCCATTTTTCTCCCCTTATATTTTATTTTTATTTATTACCCAATTTTATTAGTAGGATGGTTCTGAAATTGATTCATTAAAAGTCATATAGGTCCCAATGAAAGCGCTAATCCCAGTAATAATGAAAAGAGTTCACCCAACTTCATTCTTGATATTTCATATGACATCAAAGATAATTTTATTATTATATAAATTGAGAGTGTATAAAATAAAACGCCATGGTTATTGGTTATCCACTTTTATGTATTAATTCAGAGGGGATGTGTGGACCATTAATTGTATCTCAGTTGGATATCACTTTTAGACATAGGTTAAGACATTGAATTGAAATAAGTTTTATTTTCAAAATTTATCAAAAAAATTGGTTCTTTTTTCATAGAAGATTCAACCACAAAATAAGATTGATCAGTGATAGGAATTGTAATGCACTCGATTTTTTTTTGATTTCTTTATGTGGTTTACTAATTTTTTTTCCTAAGAAATCCTTATTGGATCCATATAAAATAGATTCAATCCACAGAAATAGGATTCCCTCATGTTAACATAGAAAATCATTTCAATTGTGATCAAGAAACCCTTCATCAATTCTCTCTATTTCCTCAGGTTAAATTTCAATATTCCTTTAAAAATTCAAATCATTTTCTAGCTTTGGATTCTCATATTCTAATTTTGGGACATCTATATTTCCATCTAATTTTCCTCCTATGATGGTTTGGGAATCATTTCTTTAGGTTTTTTATTATTTCTCCCACTAATGGATATATTCACATGTTGGGTTTGTTGATGATAGATTAGTGTGTATTAATATTCTTCTATCAATGATGACTAAGGGACAACCTGAGTTATCATGGGTTCTATAATTGTTTCGAATATTTGAAGTTCTAATCTCAATGATGAAAATTATGGATTCATTTTCTCTGTTATTTCACACAATTGTTCAATTAATAGTTGGGGATTAGGATGGATAGTAATTTGGAAATCATGGACATCCCAAAAATTTATCTCATCAATCATACTAGATAGGATAGTTAATAGAACCCTTAATCAATCATCATCCATGTGACTGTACATCTCATAGGGTGTGGAGTAATACTTTAAGGGTTAATCCAAGAAATTACCTAGTTTTGGTAATTCCTAATATTTAATTTTCATTTGATACTATATCAGGATTCCGTAGGTGTATTTTTGGGGATATTCCACTGTAGTACTGTAGAATTGGGATTCATGGATTTTATGAAACTAAAAAATAGAAATAATAAATGACAAGATTTGTGGGGGTGAGAATAGAGAACATGGGGTGAGAAAATAATGTGAGTTTCTATGATTACATACATAGGTTCCTAGAAATAGTGCCTAAATTTTCATATGTAAAAATTAACCCTACATTTAAAAGTGGTCAATGTATTGTGGGTAGGTATTGAATCCACAAAGACCAATAATGTAGCCAATAGACAAGTACATTGTTTGGATGATTGTCTATGAAGTGGCCAACCATGGTGTTAATTATAAAAAAATAATAATAAAATACCTAAGAGAATGGATTGAATTTAATATTGAAACACAAAAAAATTAAATTGAAATAATTAATGAAGATGGGTTGATCCTAGTTTTTTATTATGAATGTTATTTTTTTAGATGAATTTTTCGTTCAGTACTCCAAGAGGTGTCCAATCAATAAGATAGTCCCAAATTTCATTACTTAATTTAATCCATACACAAATCCAAGGACAATCACTAATGACCTTATATTTTCACCTACATGATTACTATAATTAATTTCTTCTTACTGGCACTCAAAATGTGTAGTCATAAAATTTGGAGTGGAAAAATAAGAAAATAGCTCAAATAAAGTAACTCTACAACCATAGAACTATTTTATAAAATTAATAACATCAAATAACATCAAATTAAGACCCATGAAAATCCCCCTAATGAAACCAAAAAATTATTGTCCTTCCATAGATGAAATTCCTTCAATGTAATGTGGAATTCAACTTATAAAAGCATTATTGAATAAATGAAAAATAAATAAAAAGCAAACACTCCACCATTTTGTGATGAATTTCACAATTGACATGGTGAATAAATTCGAAAAATGATTAAAAGGTGTAAACATTGTAATAAAAAGAAAATAATATTTGAAAAATAACAGGAATAAATAATTTTATAAAGAAACATTGATCAATGAAAAACATACATTAGTAAAATTGAAGATGCAATTAAAAATTGAAAGCATAAAATTATAGTGAAAAGAATAAAATATCCACCCAAAATTCTATCACCACAAAAACCATAATTGAGTATATTAGGAGAATAGGGTCAGTCCCCCATAACCTAATTCCATCCACATTAATTACTATTATCAAAAGTGGATGAGAAATAAAAGGAAAAATGATTTTTCAATGTTTACCAAAAAATACAGTCTAGAATCATCACCCTTTTGAATGTGTTAACCTAAAATTTTATATGTCCTTATCTAAAGGATTAATATATGATAAATATCTTCTTCCTGGTGTCCTATAATGATTTTAAAATTTTCATTCCAATGGTATAAAAAATCATATTTTATAATGAAATTGGGAGACTAACTTTATGGTCCTCAAATTAGGCCCAAATTTTAATCATCATCTTTAACCACCTGGATCAGCATGAATAATTCATAATTAGCACCATCTATAGTTGAATGAAATTATAACCATAATTTTTTATTTCTTTAATTAAAATTATATCTTCATTGGTCTTCATTTTTGGGCGCCACTTTTATTTATTGGCCAAAGGCCCATTATTCTTTGCCCATATATTTTTTTCATCCATGGAGAAAACATTCAATCTTTCTGTGTGATTGATCCATTGATTAGAAAATATAATATGTTCCTCAAAAAGTGATCAATAATATCCCCAAATATAACATTCAAATAATCAAAATAATTAATTCCAAAAGAAGAGGATTAATTGGGCACAAACTGACACACATTATAGAACAATTTCACAATGATGTGAAATTAAATTAAATTTTTGAAATTCACTAAAACTAGTGGTTAAGGAAAATGAGTAAAAATAATACTAAAATATATTCAATAATTATTATCATATTTTAGTTTCTAATAAAATTAACTATTTGAGGATTCCATTTAGATTACTATAACCTAAAAAGATCATAGTGAACTAGCATGGGAGAGGATGATTGAACATGGAAGGCATAGAAAAATGCATTCTTTCAATGACACTGATAGAATTCCGACCATGAATTAAACACAACTAAGTGTCATAAACATTACCCTTGTGGACCCTATAGAACACAAAACAAATTTGGAGGAGTTATATGAAGAAGTTCTTGTTAATAATATGTTCCATACTGTAACAATTGAATGAGGTGTGCTTACCCAGAACCAAATTTTTTCCTTGAATCTAGAAATTACGAAAAATAAACCAGTATTACATCCTTGAAAGGAATCGAATAAGTAAAAGGGTAAGGGTATGATTGTGGCTCACCTAACACCTATAGATGTTATTCCCCTTTCACTTTAGGAAATTTTTTCTTAGTATAAGGAAGAGATGAAATAATTGTGGAGACTCATTATATAACTACTCAAAGGATAATTATTTCTTAATATACTCGACAAAAAAATCCTCAAATCGCACACTCAAATACAGTACCTCAGCAAAAAGGGTTCATCACAATGATTCATGTGGATCTGGACACATTCTCAATGTGATATATCAACCAAAAATACATTTGGATCCTACAGTAGCATATCATGAATTCCCTCTGTTGGGTGAAAAACAAGAATAAGGCCAGAACCATCCTTACATACCTTCCCCAACAAGCTATCCTTAAAAAATACTATTTTTGTCGCAATAGATGGCCCCAACAGCCACTGCAGATGTTTAACCACTATCTGAGCCTGGAATTTCCCAAGTGGTCATGAACACTACTTAGTCACAAATGGATCAATTAGAATACATGGAGTAACAACACGAACCAATACAGCTATAAAAGAAGCCTTACCCTAAATAGGTATATCTAAATCTTCCTCTTACAACCATATAGAACCCTACATTTAATATTTTTAATGGATCAGGAGACCCAGAGCAGTAGTTGAGACATTTTATCTCGTGATGTGATCCCATGATGGGGACCCTAGAATATAGGAGGCTGTGAAGCTCAATTGTTTAATGAAAAAACTTTAGAATCTCACCTTTTTTGGCACACCAACTTTCCAGCCCAATCAATTAAGGTTTGGAAAGACCTCCATTAGACGTGTCTATTCTATTTCAGCTTTATTATATATAAGTAAACGGTTCATGAACTTTCAAACTACAAGAAAGATTATAATAAAAGGGATTCATATTTTATTGGTTGGTGGAAATTATTGATATACTTCATAAACATATCTCTTCCTCAAGAAGACTTGTTTCCCATCTTTATAGTGATCCTTCACGATGACTTACACCCTCCACTTATCACTATGAAATTCATTGGTGGCTTTTGTGAACATTCCTATATTACTAAAAGAGTGTAAGACAACATCACAGAAACCAAAGCTATGTCCCATATATTTCCACCAACTTAAGGAAATAGAAATAGGATATCAGAGGGTATGCCTATTATATTTATACAATACCATGTACCTACTCCCTCTCTATGTTCAGTACCATAACATGCGGTTTCACCTCCTAATAATCAGAAACAACACACACCTTGTTATGTTGATCAAATAAATCATAGGAAAAAAAGTTTGAGGAGATGAAAAACAGTTCTATTCATTTCAAAATGAACAAGTCCTTAACTACTTCTTCTTAGCATTATAAAACAATTTGATCATGTTGCCAAATTACACTATACCTAGAAATGATGGTGACAAATTTCTCCAAAACTATTTACCCTTTCATCAAGAATTATGTCACAACATCTAGGAATGTTTTTATAGACATCCTATATAAGATGGGGGATTCCGAGCATGTGATGTTTGGAAGATCACATGCTTAGGTAGAATGTGTTTATAACATTAATCAGCAACTGGTGGATGAATGGAATGATTTTAATATAAAGGGTAAATATATGTTGAGTGAATAAATGGTCACATAAATATGAACTGAACACATGTTATCATATGAGCATAGTTGTAACAGCTGACTATTCCCCTAGCCACTTCCGCTACAATAGAGATTCCTCTATTGGTGGATCCGTCCTATGAAATCCAGCCTTCGATAAAATGGAATGGCTGAGCACAAAAAATCAAACACCTTAATAAAAGTGTACTTAAAATAAAAATATATGTTGTAATTTAGTGTAAATAATTCAAGCAGTCCAAGGAGTACAGGCACTGCCCCACCAAAGGGTACAACAAGTGTTAACAATCCAGATGAAATCTCCCACAGAAGTGGAGTTGATTTTTGATTCCATTAATGGTATTCACTTAATGGATCCCTTCTCAGTTGATTTGTGTGACTATGAATCCATATTCTGTATACTTAATTTTGGAACTAGGGGAATATTTCATTAGTGTTGAGGATACATGGGAAGACACAATCATTCTTGGGGTCAATACTCTAACTACATCTCTGCTCGAACCATCTATGTGGATGAAACTCATGGGTGATAACTCCAGTGGATCAGACGGGAAATAAAGTTCACTAAACATTACTGGGTATGAACTGACATGATTATCTTGTAAGATCATTTAGTGGATACATCAATTCATAATCATCAACAGAATGAAATTATACCTAGTATACCTTGTCCACCAAGGGAAGAATCGCCTTCATTTCCTATTCCATGGTTTTATCATTCCACATCAAGTACTTTAGATCCTAATTCACCTATAAAAGGGATTATCCATGATATGAAACATAGTAATTTATACAAAAAGTATGATGTTTTGAGTAATTTATCCCTAGTGTTGGCCAAGTTGACAATATAGAATTATCTGAGTCTATCAAAATACATCTGGGAAGTGCTCATCAAGGCCATATGGATCCCTAAAAAGTTGAAGATGAGGATTATACTACCAATGTTCATCGTGTAGAGAATCATCCCAAATAATTCCAAAAGGAAATATCTTTCACTGAAAAAGATGAGGACTCTATCATACAAAGAAATGTCATTCACCAGTTTATATTTGAATGGATAAATTTCATTTATATCAGATGATAATTATTTGAAAAAAACTCAGGATTCAATCAAATTCAGATATAAAAACATCATAAACTGTGATTCAACAAATCTCACTTTTCCCCCTCCACACTAACATTATTGGATTATGAAAAAAAGGATACAAATCATCTCGGAGAAATCAAACTTTAAACTCAGTTTGGGGATCTCATGCCTGACTCAGAATTCATGGTTTTCACGAAGGGTGTGAATGTCAATGTTCTATTAAGAAGACCTCGGATACATCACCATGTGGGTAACCCCTCTCTATATGACCAATTCCACAAATATTGTATCAACGGTAAAATTGAGACTCTGCATGGTGAAAATTCCCCATTCAATCCTGTGAATCACAATATGATGATGTAGGATTCTACCATAACAAAGGGAGATATTGCATGGCTAACGATATCACATGAATCAATATCATGAATTGTCTATAGAAAATTCTTGTTAACAATTAAAAATATATTATTGAATATTATGTGATCCCCATCAAAAAAATGTAAGAGGTTGAACCAAATTAGATAACACATCAAGTGACTTCAATGATGTTGGTTGTGGAAACAGAGCCTTTTATCATTGTATATGATGATAAATCTCTGAGAAGTAATGATGTTTTAGGTGAAAATGTCTTCATTCCATCCCCTGAGAATCAACACATCTCTATTCTGTCAATTAGTATCGGAGAAATTGTCATGACATTAGGGGAAAATGAATGTGCTGAATTTTAGTTTGTCATCTCCCCTTCAAATACCCATAGAGTCCTCACACCATAAATTGAGCCATAGATGTATTCTTTGTCTCCCAAATATAAAAATTTCAACTCTTCCCCTAACATTGATAAAAACTCTTCATCACCTACTCCCTAAAAATAAGCGAATGAGGTAATGCATGAGGAATTGGAAGAAGAGGATGACCTCTGTGATTCCCCTCCAAAATTTGTGGAAGGTGTCTCCACCACATTCAAATAACTTAGATAAATAAATATATATACTAAATCCTAGGATGATGCATTGGAAAATTGCTCTACAACACTTGCAAATTCAAAATGGGATGAAAAAATCATGAACATTTCCCATCGCAGAATAATCTCACCTTTTGTTCAAGTTAAAATGGAGGAATTAATTATATAATTACTATCCCTGATCCATATGGTCCTACCTGTGGTTGGATGATACCCATATTGGACGACAATTAGAATTGAGTACATCCGTCATATAGAACAACAGGAGAGAAAATCTGATGGTGAGTAGCCAACAACACTCTAAATGATTTCCCAAATCACTAGTACATCCTCCATAAATGAGGATTTGATGGATTCCTTCTTAAATATATTTATGGAGAAGAGATTGTTTCACCATGTAATATGTACACACTGGAGACTACCTTACCCACTATCCATGTTAAAATTATTCCTACAAAATATGAAGGCTTGGATTCTTCTAACCTTCAATGAAGCAAGATTGAACTGAGTTCACCAGGAAATTCTGTTCCATTTAACTGTTTTCCATCTTCATCCTTCAACCCTAATAGTTTCTACATATAACCAAATTATCCTAGAAATTTTACATATGAGGAAGGGATGTTGTGGGACCATATCATCCATCTACATCCGAGAAGTTAAAATACATTATAATTGCATCTAATTTCTTCTCAAAAAGGGATGATGCAATACCCCTCAAAGAGGTTGTGGAAATAATCATTTTCATCTTCATGAAGGCGAATGTCATTAAAAAATATGGTGTCCATCATAAAATATCATAATTAATGATTCAAACCACTATCTTGCAGTGTCTAATGGACATATATAATCCTTTAACAAGACCCTATCAAACATACTTTATATGATGGTGGATAAAGAAAAAATGTCTTAGCTCAACATGTTCTATCATGCCTTATTGGTTTACAGGACTAAAAATCATACTACCACACATGTGACCCCATACTCATTGGTACACTAAATAAAAGTAGTCATGTCCATTGAGGTCCAATTTCCATCATTTCATGTTTCCATTTGTGAACCACTATCCACAGATGAGAAACCCCAGAAACAACTAGAAGAATTTGAGTGGTTCAATGAGAAAATATTCCATGCCCTACATCACTTGGAATTCTATCAAAATTGAATTGCATACACCTTTTACAATGAGGTAGGCCTCCATTTATTCATCTAATAAGAATTGGTATGCGTCATTTGGACTATGATGTTACCGGGAATGAAGCCTCCAAAACTAGAACCAATGTGAGAGGGACCTAACTTCACACATAAGGTCCACTCTAATAGAGCTTATTACTAGATCACAATTGATGGTATGCTCATTAAAACCCCAACTAATGTATGGTTCCTAATGAAATATTTCATATAATCACACGATATTTGTCTTAGATTTAAGACATTAAACTGAAAAGTTGGCCTTTTTAATGGCCATAGATGTTTTTACATAACGTATGTGCTTCACAATATCAAACTATGTGGAATCATCATACTTATCACATGAAGATAAACTAAATGGAATATAGTCCTACTTGTACAACATTAAACGACAAGACACTATTCTTCCTCACCGCATGACGTTAAACTACATGGTTAATGTCCCTCTCACTCAACATTATGAAATATTTTAAACACTGCGAGATGATATACTCCTCCTAGTCCCATAAATATGGGCCTCCATCTCATATGTGAGTCCAAATCACATCCCTATAATCCCCCATTGGGTCAAGATGGCATTTTTGGCCAGAAAAGAAGATGAAAGGATAGGAATCCCCCATGTGAAAGCGCCACCGACATCAATTTTATTCCACAGTGACACATGGGACCCTTCAATAAGTACATGCCCTAACATTATTACTCCATTACTGCATGAGATTAAATTTCACAGTTTTATTCCATGTTGCATGGTAGTAAAATGATTGATCGTTTCATGAACAATGTGTGGCATGATTTTTATTCCAATGAGATATGTAGTGATGTATGAACCTCCCATTCTAGATCTTAATGCGGTAAAGGAAAAAATACCATTTTCCTAGTGTATGAAAAAAACCTTCACTAGGAACTTTTCTAGAATAGATATCGTGAATCTCATTACAATGAGATATGTAGTAAAACCTATACCTCATGTATTTCTCCCAACATTCATCCTGTAAAATATCAATGTCCATTTTCCTTGCATCAAAAGCTAATAGATGTTCGGAACCACTTTCAAGACCTATATGTGGAATGATTATTTTTCTAAATATATACATAGAAACATCTAGGTACAATTCCCTTATTTAGTAGAAATATTCCTTTCCAAATTGGGTAAATCGACTCCTTATCGCTAGATGTTAAACTACAAGGACAATGTTCTCATTGCATGATGATAAACACTATGATCCTTTCATGAAATAAGTTTTTTTCTATTCTTATTATTATAAGACACATAGTGATGCTTGAATCTCTAATATTGAGAGCAATCATTGCCAGAAAAAATACTCCATTCCTTGTGTACGGGTCAGAATGGTACAAGGAACCTTCCATGAACTACATGTGTCTTTATTCTTACAATTGTAGGATATGTAGTGATTCCCATGTTTCCACCCTAGGGAAAGTCACAATATTTCCTCACATTGATGATGGTTTATATTTTTCATCACTACATGACATTAAACTACATGAGATCTTAAGAAATTTGTGAAGATATATTCCCATTCCAATGAGATACATAGTAATGTCTCGATTATATCACGTAGACCAACCACTGTAAAAATATAAATTCCCCTCTCCTTAAATTATTTTACATTGATATGGTGGGGGAAAAAATTTCCACTCCCTATTTCTCACATCAATCATAGATCACATGGGATTAATATTTTTGGTAATATAATTAACTCTATGATTTAGGTGAATCAATTCACAATGGGGATATCCGGGTCACATATACAAGACCTTAAAAGACACACCAAGTGTCCTGGTCTCATGAAAAAATTGAAAAATTTCCAAAAGAACTATTTGTGGATTGATTCTCATTCTAATGATATATGTAGTAACATCTGAATATTAAATCATATCCCCTATCTCAACATAATACGGTAAAATTTCCCATTACATTGTGAATGAGTTTGATATACATGAGAGGGTCTAATGGGGGTTATCACTCAATGCATGATCCCGTTTTGAAAAAACCGCCACATTATCCCCCACAAATCAGTTCAATCAGTTTGGGGGATCTTTATTTTAGAACTATTTGAAACATTATTGTTCATCCCCTAGGATACAAAGTGGTTCCCATACCCTATACCATGGTCCAACCATAATCACATTGACGAACCTTCTGCTTAGTCTTCCTTAACACATGAGTTTAAACTGCATGGCTAATAGTCCTACCTGGAGGACCTTAAATTTCATGGTTCCTAATGAACTATGTGTGGCTTGTTTATCATTCCAATGAGGCATGTAGTGACACATGTGACTCATTTCCAAGTCCTTGACATAGGGAAAGTAAAAAATATCTCATCTATTATATACAAAAAAAGATCTACATGTGATCTATTAATTCAAATCCCCTCATTAAAAAGTCCACCGAGGAAACGGAGATATCCACTATTACATATGATTCAAATATATGTAAGTGAATCAATGATTTATTGATGATATTGATCCAAATTCTCCCTTTATTCTCAAATCCCCCATCCTCACATCATACTGTTAATCTTGGATAGTTTCAGATCTTCATAATCTGGCTCCAACTTCTGAAAATAGGATTTCTGATACCTGATGACTTCTTTACATGACTATGTAGTAACATGGACCATTTGGTTTTGTATAATGTATCCCACAAAATAGGTTTCTCAAATAGTGGTAAATTCACATGTGGAAGAATACTCTTCTATCCATGTAAGCTTTGATGACATTATGTTGGAACCTATAATTCAAATTCAGTCTGTGATATTCTCTTATATATATGACCCATATCCATTCTCCCAA
The DNA here is from genome assembly GCA_963277665.1 of Viscum album. Classification (NCBI taxonomy): domain Eukaryota; kingdom Viridiplantae; phylum Streptophyta; class Magnoliopsida; order Santalales; family Viscaceae; genus Viscum; species Viscum album. The sequence goes on from OY728127.1 coordinate 927,849,993, forward strand.
TCTTTAAATCCTCAAGACCATGGATTACAATTTTTACCGTCATGTCTGAAGTATTATGGGATGACCTTGGTTTGATAAACCACATATCCCTATCATTTAAAAATTTTATGGTATACATAGTATGACCCAAAACTGTCTTCTCCATTTTTCCCACATTTGAGTTTCACCTATATTGGAATCTTATTCCCCCAATTCTTAGGTAATTTTAAATTAAATTATCCCTACATATTTATGAACATTCATTCCAAAAACAAGAATTTCTGTTACATGAAATACGATTCACCATAAAATTCCTTTATTCATCATCAATAGATATTCAGAATTCCATATAACTCCTTTTTCGGAATATTTTTTAAAATTTACTAGTTATATTTTCATAATTATCCCTAAAAAAGGGAATTTTAGCTAATGGATAACACAATTTGACAATGTAGTAACACACTCTAGTTTCCTTCTAAAAAAATATCTCTCAAAAAGTTGTTATCAACCAGTGGTAACTTCATTCTATAGGGAGAACTCTATTTTGATGATCCCTTTTCCATACACCACATGTTGGATCCCAATATCCCTAGACTGCAATTTACAGCACCCTCCTCATCATACTTGAATGTGATGGTGTATTCTCAAACAACATACAGAAAAATGATATTTATTAACCTATCGGTCAAAGATATTGACCATAAATAACAACCCCTAACATCAATTCATTAAAAAAATTAAACTACATAGTGTAACAACCGATTCACAAGACATTAGACAATAAAAAAAGTCCTTAATGTAATATGTTAAACTACCTGTTCAATATCCAAGTCACAATAATTTAAGATGAAAAATGCATTAACGCTTGTCAGAATGGTTCCTTCCCCATAATATTGATCATTTAACAAATTCATCTTTCTCCACAAAACCCAAATTCATATGGGAGAAACTTCCCATTCATGGGAAATTATAATAAAAATGATCTTTATATTCACATACATCTTCCAATGGAAAAACCATCAATCGTGGACTTGATAAATCTGATCCTTCATAAAAATATTTTCGTCATTTGTAATTGAATATCAGAGTTCTTGATAATTCCTTTTCCATTCTATTATATATCATTCCCAATTTGTAATTCCATCGGTTTCTCAAAAAAATACGTCTTATGAGAAAATGGATTCCACTAATTGACTATATAGTAACATGACCCGGCTAGCTTGGAATAATGTCGGTAAAAAATGGGGTTTTCAACCACTGTGAACTTCATCATCATGAGATACCTCCTCTGTTAAATAATTTCATCTTTTAGATTCAGAGGCCTTAAAATCATGGCTCAAAATTCAACACCGAGATTATGAATAATTTCAAAACATTCTTTACCCAAAATTCTTCTTTGGTTCATCATTTCAAAACACATTGTCAAAGATAATCGATCTAAAACTCTATTATCACTAGTCCTTCTTTCATGACATTAAACTACCAATAAAAAACATAGTTCTCAACAGATAGAAATCCCACAAAGGTAAATGTAGAAAAAATTAATTTATCAGCTTTCTACACCCACACATAGTGTGGTTTCGGAAAAAAATGATCCAATAAAGGAAATCAGCACAAATTTGTTCAGTTAGAAATGCACCGTGGTTGGTCATAGAAAATTATTTTTCTCACCTGTTAAGAATTTATATTGGATGTTGGAAAAAATTAGGTCAATGACACAAAAGAAAAAATGTTTTTTTGGTTTTCTATAGAACGCCATAAATAGTAGAACCACCATCACTATTCCCCATATCATATGTGAACATTAGAGAATATCCACATTCCTATCATTTTGATTATGACTGGGTAACAAAAATATGTATTTCATTGAAAATGAGTTTCAATAATCAAAATAGGAAAATTGGGATGAAGACGTAGATGAATATAAACAAAATTCTATTCATTTATGAGTGAAAAATCAAAGGATCATCCACAAAATGGATCGTCACCATCTCCATTTACAAAAGTCCATTAGCATAACTTTTTATTTCTTGAATAGCCTCTGGATCCCCCACTGTTGGAACCATGGCCATTCTGTGCATGAATTGGAGTATGGTTTGTGTCTGTTGTCAATCCTCAGTGGATGATTAGAATGTGTGCCACTAATGTGATCATACAGTTCGAGCAGACAACAGTATTGAAGTTCACGTCGTTTCCAAGTGTTTGCCAAATTTTTAGGCCTCAATATCGAAAAATGATTACATGGATTGTTGGTCAAAGGAGGTGCATGCAAACAGGAAGTGGTGTGAGAAAAAGGAGAGTTATGCGTGAAATATTTGGGTTGGGCACGAAAAATATCATGGTGCGTGAAATAGAGGATAAAGGTTTTTTGCACAAATAGTGTTTCAGAATCGGATCATTGAAAAATGTAAAAGGCATGGGCTACGCAAAAAAATTTTAGATGTGAACGAAAAAAGATACCGGTGCAAAAGATTACATGCTAGATGAGATGTTTTTCACGCCATAAAGGGTTTTGCGCATGGGGGTATCAGAAACCTATAAATTAGAGGTGACCCCCCTCATTCTGTACGGTTGAAGACTTAGAGAAGGTATGAGGTCTGATGTGCGTAAAAGGATCGCGTAAAGGGCCTTGTGCGAAATATTCAGGTTTGCGCGAACTCACTAGAAAGAATATAAATTTGGTTTGGAGTGTCCTCCTTAGTTCGTGGATGCTCTTTTCCAATCCCCTTGATGGGGAGAGGGATATAGATTCTATAAAAATAGGAATGGTTAAACATTTATTCTTTATAAAGAACAGATAAATGATATCTAGGGAATTAACATAAATAACAAGGCTCTTAGGCAATGATTTTATTCTATGATGGTATTTTCTTAATAATGGAGGTCCAGCCCTAACCTCCCAAAAGATATGTATTATGTTTGGAAGGCGAAAATTCACCTACAATCTCAGCTTCCATTCTCTTCTAGCCTAGGGATAGCTCTCCCAGTTCGGGATTTGATTTATCTGTTTTGAGTGGGGTACCATTCATGCCATATTTTGATGATGGAATCTTTGTTGATTTCCCCTGGCCTGCTTAAAATCAGGAAAACAGTTTCCTCAACAACAGTAGTTCTCTAGAGATGAAGGAAAGGAAAAAAGTAAAAGAATAGACAAGAAAGGGATAACTTACATCCTTAGGATTAATAAAGTTGATCGATTCCCCATAAGAATGGTGGTCAACCTCTTTAGAAACACCCTATCATGACTTTTCCCCACTCATCTCATGGTAGGGATCTTATTATCTGTTTCATAAACAAGCATCACCAATCCAAGGATAGGAATCCCAACCTTAGTGTGATTATACTCAAAACAATAATTAGGTGGAGATAAAGCATCTCTTATCTCACGAATATGTGTCCCAACATGATAATGTGACCTAATGACATCAGCATTAGAATCATTTTCCTTCAAAAAATGGAATACCTATTAACACATGTATTCTGAGGTTATCCTTCTATGTCATGAAAAAGATTTCATAATCATTGATTTTTTAGGATTTCTGACCCTCTCTATCGTAGAAGAATGATGGGAAAATGTAACTCGAGTCTCTTCATAATGGTGATTACTATATCCTTTAGGCTTAGCCTCAGTTTTTTGTAGCCCTTTTGATTCTTCAAATCATATTGAACCACGCACAAGGCCATTTGGGTGAACATGGGTCCTTGTCATCTGCACCCTCTAAAAGGGATGAAGCATCCAATAGGGGAGACAAAACACCTTCTATTGGTGGAGGATCCATTCTACCTTTCTTTCCATGAATTGAAGTTATTAATTTCCTTACATAATGGACGTCTTCATCTAACACTCTCTTAGGGTATGGTGCAATACAGGACCCAGCATACAAAGATTTCAATCCATTGGATGCATTCTCTAGAGGTAGGTTGATTACCACATGAGTTATCTCTGTAAGTTTAAGCAACCATAACTGTTGGGTTACAATTATATTATATTCTTATCATACATGAATAAGAGGAGATATGGTTGTTTTTTACAGGTAATTGAATTGTAATACAAATATATTTCGATCATAATCCACTCATATAACATCCCTATTGATATCAATTGAAAAATATTCATACCTAAAAGCACCCATGTATGATCATAGCTCATCGCCATCCATTCCATCATCAAAAAATCTTTTAGTATTCTGGTCGCCATATGGGATGAAATTTAACTCCATGACATGACTGGACACATTAGGGTCTTTCTAGGCATAAGGTTCAAGGGTTAAATTCCAGAGATGACCAAAAAAATATTTGAAACCAGCCCCCAGGAATCTCAAACCAACTTAACATGGAATGGAATCTAAAGTAGGTTGTGAACCATCCCCAACACACCTAAAAATTTACATTAATTATGAAAGAGGCCATCCCCTTGTTAATATGTAGTAGAAATCAGTGAATTTTAACTAGTATGGGGATTTCCAATTCTATGTGCCTCTTCTCTACCAAATTGGACACCACGAAAAATGTTCTTCACCTCACATTGCCGTTGGAATCATGGAAATGTACCAGGTAGATTCTTATCCATAGGGATAAAAGGCCTACAATATTATTCTTCACATGTACACTAGATTTTATTTTTCTCTCCCATTGGTTTTACTCCCCCATTTCAAAAAATGGTCATAATGTACTAGGTTCAATTCTCTTCCCCACCTTGGGACACCCCATTATAAGTTTTCAAGTGGGGATTTACCCTTCATCCCAAGAAGGGTATTCATCCAAACATCTGGATGGATATTCCCCCTAAAGTAAAAGACTTCCATTTTAATATCCTGTGTATTCTTCAGTAGCTCATTCACCATATTTGGTTTCCTTTCAATATATTCCTACATCTCCCTTGGAGATATGAAATCATCATAAAATTCCCCTAGGATTGGTGCCTCATAGATCTTGTGGACATCCTATAAGGTGATACTCACTTCCCCATGCATCAGGTGGAAAGAGTTTGTTTAAAACCTCCATCTGAATTATAGCTTGGGAAATAATATAATATTTAGGTATACATATGTCTGGACCACCCAAAAGTATTCTTAGATTTACACTAATATCCACTCGGTTGTAATGTGAGAAACTATACGGCAAACCCAGTATGCCACATCCACATGGGTCAAACACCCCAGCTTAAGCAAAGGTCCTTCTCTTCCATATATCCCTTTGACTGAACAATCTTAGAATCACAAATAAACAAATGAATAATGGTGTTGCTTTAATTCAGATGTGTGGGGCTTTAAATCTGGATTACATTGGTTATAATTCATGACACAAGTCGTAGATGATGTCTGAGAATTAATGTATGCCCCTAGGCTTGAAACGATGACAGTAGTGATGTTCCTATATTCTTGAAAACATGAAAGAGGAGTGTAATTCTAAAAATTTGGTATAAGGACCTCCATCAGATTACCATGGCCATAAAGCATCAAATAATTACTCCAAGGGTAGTCTTGATGATACATCATCAAATGTCTTAACAGATCTAGTAGAGTCATATCATGAAAGTCGTAGTAGTAAAACCCTACATCAGTTTCCTTATCCTGAATGTGAATGTTATCTTTTTCATTAGAGACAATAATCATTCTATTATCCATTGAACCTATAAAAAACCACTGATATTTTCATTAAAAAAATTTCATTCCAAAAAAGTTACAGAAATGTGAGAATTTGTAAAATGCATGATCCTGAATAGGATACCAATGAAAGTGATCTCTCATAGGTCCCTCGCTCAAGAGGCCATGCATAGATCACTCACCTAGATATAATTATCACATAAGAAGGTGTATACCTTTTCTTCTCTAATAGATCTTTTTCAATTAAAATTAAACTAAATGTTTGTGCACAACACTATCATGGAGATACCAAAGATAATAAGGTGTGTGGAAAGTTTATTGAAATAGTGTCCTTATTTATAGATTCAGGATCCCTAGTTTGTATCCTACCTCTATCGTCAACCTGGGAGGAAAATAAGAATGGATGACCTACACCGATGACAGTTGTGATCCATTCACCCTTTTCATTCATTTACCATAGGATCATACCCACTTCTTTTGATCAAATCTAATCTTAATGGTGAGGGGGATTTGTTGAAATTATATTTTGTCACATTGATGAAAAGGATTCAATGGGAAATATATTAAAGAGAAGTTATAAGATAACTAAATTAGGCCAAAGGACACACCCTTTAGGTAAACACCCTCCATGAGGGTACCCAGAAGAAGCATCGACCCATAGGGTAACTGCACATTAGCCTGTATGATGGACCTGTGCATCATCCTGCACAAAATACCTATGTGAGCCAGCACCTTGGACCAAGGCCTCATATTTTCCTACAAATACAACCATGTGGATATTTATTTCTACATATTAAACATCTCAAGGAAATCCTAACACTCCACTCACCCAATTCCTTCACCAGTCCATCCTAAACAACCTATGTAGCCCTCCAAAACCTATAGAATATGGAATTAAAGGGGGGGGGGGGGTAGTGGAACCCAAGACCTCCTAGGATCTAAAACACATAACACCTACATGAGATGTTTTCTCCCCTATAGTTGACTAAAACTAGTTAGAGGTACCCTTCCTTTTATGGGGACCTATGTGAGGCACTTCTGGTAACACCTATGTAGACCATTGAAGGCTTGATAAAAGCACCACATATGTGTTGTTTCCCAGGTGTTCTGTCACCCAATGTACATTAATCATGTTAATGCCTACATAAGTGATACACTCCCAGATGCACAATCATATCACACATGAGTCTTATATGGCTCACCCAGTCCTACCTACGTAAGCCTCCCATGGCTCGCCTAAGCCTCCACCCTACACTAAACACTGCTCAGACCCTATTCTAAGCCACCCATGGAAAGCCTCACTTCCTTTTGAACCCTTATCTGATATGGGCCCAATTAAATCCTCCACTAAATCATTCATACTTTTGAAACCATGAAAATGGGGACGATAATGTGTCTCATATTTGGGTATGTATTCTAGTGTTTAGATATTTTGTGTACTTGTTCTACCTGATGGTTAGGGTCTTTAGGGTGAAATTGAGTGTCCATTCCCATAATCATGAGGACCCTAACCAAAGGGTTGGTTTTAGGGACCCCCCACCAGTTTAGGCATAAGGGTTAGGAATAATTCCTCCCAATCTAGTATTTGAGACACGTGACATTTGGTTTCAGGTGGGTAGGGTGAGGTTCATGCTTTCCTTTTCCTTTGATAGGGAATGTGATCCTCCTATATTTCTAACAAGACAATTTTAGGGAATCCCTACTGTAGAATGACCCTATACAGTCCCATGGTAAAACTCCAACTTCATTATTTCCTTTATCTGCATACCCATAGTATGTGTCCATTTAGATCACTAAATGTGACTATCCTAGCTATCAAAATAGGATAAGAGATCATCACTTAAAATCTTTTTCTCTCTCCCTTTGGGTCCAAAGTACAACTATTGGATGGAAGTGTCATCTCCCCAGCGTCTTCAACCAAGGGATGTGGAATTTTTTTGTTTTCAAGATATTTCACTTTTTGTTTCTCACATTCAAGCATGACTCATCATGAATTGAGTGGGGTTAGACAATATACATGATTATAGAATCCATATTGTCAGAAGCATATTTTGGTAGCAAATACTCATTCTAATCTTCCTCTCACCTTCCATGAGAGTACCTTTATAGGAATGGGTCCCCAAGGGCATGGATCCAACATAATGGAAAAGTAGATTTTTTATATTCTTATATATTCTATTTCCTCTTGTTTTTCACACCGATCATGACTCATGGGGGCTTAGAGGTTGATAGTGGTCATCAAATCCACATGATCCCAAAACATATGAGAATCATTACATGTGTATGTCCTGACAAAACCTTTTGGGCCTCATACTTGAAAAAAACCCTAAAAACCATAACAACCCATAAGTAAACCTTAAAACCCCATTCATTTCTCTGTGGTATTGTTGAGGTGGACTCTGTAATTCTATCTCCCTTAGCTAATCCTTCCTATTGCACAGCCTCAACTTTGGTATAAGTCCAATCATATTATCCAAAGCATCCTCCTTATGAATAATCTATGAAATACATCCCTTGGGAATCCTATTTGGGTGTAATATCTAAACAAACCCCATATCATCATGAGTTAAGTAACTTCTCATGGCCAAAACCCCAATTACGTCATCCTCCTGAAGAGGAATCCCAAAATTAATCTTCTCAAACGGACATACTCTCCTATGAGACAAACCTTCAAAGGGCCTCCAGAGGTGTGTGTACTCACTATTGAACTTTGTGGGCCTCGATTACCATCCAAATTTCATACATAGGAAGCCTCCCTAAGGTTCAAATCCAACACTCCAAATCAAACCCATTCCCTCAAGGTCATATAACTAGTGGGTTCTATTCAACATGGTAATCCATAACCCTCCCGGGTTCCATGGGCCACATCGGCATACGTCCCACAAAAAATATTGACTAGGAACTTTTTCCAGAGACATCATCACCCAAAGAAACTAAACTTCACCATTTGGTATGTATCACACGACCTTAAAACATATGATGTCCCCCATTAGGTGGCACAAAACTAGGTGGGTTCTAATTCCTTTATAAAGGATATTATGGATTCCCATTTTATGGGATTGATCCTAACATAAAAAATGACTCTCATCTCCTTGGATGATGATACACTCTAGAGTTCCCCACTGTGTTCTTGAAAACTAGCAACACAGTAATAAAGAACAAATAATATCTATTTAGTACATAAGAGGATTCCATTGATTGAAAACCTATAAAATGTTCAAATATATCAATTAATGAAGAACCATGGATACATATAGATTATTCTATATTCGATTCATGATAAATATTTATTGTTAATTCAAGGGTGACCCAATTCATACATGGGAATTTATGATGGATTGGAGAAAATATCATAAATCTATAAGAGAGTCCCATCGTATGAAAAAAATACCCCAGCCTACTCCTAGAAATCCTTCCAATAAATTCATAAGTAATCTATGAGATGGCAAAAAACCCTACACATATTCACCAAGCCTTCCAGTGGCCTCACATCGTAGTGATTAAATAATCCTTACATCCATGTTTGGTGTCAAATAAAAAATAGAAACACACACCTACCTCCATTCAACTTGATTTCTAGTAGTTTCATCTAGATTCATTTGTGGAGATCTTCCAGAAAGTCTCAAGGATAAATATGGGGAACACTCAAACCCCAACCCCAACACCTGAGTACTCTCTATATCCACTGATAAGAAATGGATAACAGAATTAGATACAAACCCCTAGTTGATATATGTAATTGGAATATATAACTATTCTACTCGTTAAAGTCACTAATAATATCCGTAAAATGGAGAAGGGTCAGACACAAATTCCTTCACACATCTTACAAACCTGTGAGGACATCCCTATAATGACAATAGTAGTTTTAGAGGGATGTATACACATCTACGAACCCACAAATGGGGTATCCCATTAGTATATCACCTTGGACCATATGCATACCAAATATATCTTCTATGAGGGTCATGGGGAAAACTTCCCCATGACATATAGACAATCGTATTAGGAACAAATACCAATTCCAACTAGAAGAAATCAAACTACCCTAATGGCCACCCCAATATATGAACAAAACGCTTCACATGAAAATCACTTACCCAAAAAAGTGTCACCAATCGCTCATAAAAAGTCTTATAAAATGAAGCATCAATAGAGACTACAATAAAATGAAGATCTATTCTATGATATAGCTCTTCTTAATTCTAGAGTTCTTGAAACCCTCATATGCTTATATAGTGAGATCATGATCCTACTCCCCCGTTTCAAATTTATAGAAGTTGTGGTAGTAATTCTGAAGCCCCTCCTCAGACACTTCACCATGAAGGATTTCTTCATGAACAAAATCTGATAATTCTTGAGAGCCTATCTCCATGTGAGAGTAATGGCTCTCTCTACATGGATAAAAGATCTAGGATAAATAGGGTCTTCACCTTTCTATAATCCACCATGGTAGTGCTCCCCATGATGGAGTTCACTGTGAATGTTCTCTCCACATTAGTGGTTCACTTCACCCTAAGGGTTTCCCCTTAGTGGTGTAGTGATGATAAATCCCTCCTATCATGAGGAACTTATGAATACATGGCCAATCAGATCTAATTCCTTGGAATTAGTAGGTAAATTATTTCCAAATAAGAAGACAACTAGAGATGATTGTTATTCTCTAAACCACCCATGGGTCATCCGATTTACAATATGATAGAGGAAGTCCCCATAAATATTGTTGTTTATGGTAAAGTAGTAGGACAACATCCATTTTGGTTAGACTAGGTTTAGGAGCCTCAATAAAATGATAAATATGACATGCTGGGCATGGGGACACAGCTAGATAAAGATGACATACCAGTCATGTTCTGGCCTTTAGCCACCGCTCAGTATAACATTCTAGAGTTGATTTCAAAATATTGTCTATATGAAATTCACCTCAATATATGAAAAATTCTTCACCCTTTGATATTAAAAACATTACTCTATGATGGCCATTTAATTCATGTCAAGGTAATATAAGGGATGTATTGCCAAATTGACTTGGTGGCTATCCTACGGGGGGTGATATCAAGAAAATAAGTGAGGATTCATTTAACGTGAATGCCTCATTTCATTAGAATGATTATGATAAATGTTAATATATACCTCATATGGTGTTCAAATTAGAGGATGGATTTCACACTAAGCATTACATTTCACTGCGCTCCCAAAACAACTAACCCACTAAAATTGGTATCACGTAATGTTATAGATTTTGACCTGCATAAAAAACGGATTCTCTCAACAACCAAATATAAACTAAACAAAAATAGTATGTGACTGACTTTCACCATTGTTGGGTCCAAAGAGAGATGGACATTGAATTACATTTAGGTAAAGTATCTATGAACATTGAGAAAGCCTCCCTCTTAGGGAAAGTCATGCATCAAATTGTGTAAATGTTCAAAATAGGAAAACATTAATTGGATGTGGTAAATATAGGTTCCTAAAAAATGATGAACCCAATACATGTTCGAAAAATGACTCCATAGAATCAGAAGGATTTCACGGTAGTAGCTGCCATGATAGTTTAGAAGCAATCTCGTCTTATTGGGCTATGAGTTTTTGAAACCAACCTTCATGGTTAAAAAACTAGGCTCAAAGAGTTGTGAAATTGGAATGGGAATATCCCCATCCCTCCATGATGGTGTATTTTTTACCTCAGTAAGCTCCTCATCAGTAGAAATCAGTATTCTCCCAATTTGGTGGAAGACTGCAGAATAGATCATCTTAGTTCATCGCATCACATGAATCTGTTCCCCCATAGGAATCATAAATGAATGAACTATCTGGAGATTCTCTTGGGACTACTATCCACCAAGAATCTCCTATAAAACCAGCTAAGAAAAGGATAAAGCCTCATAGAGTGAATTTAAAAAGGTCTTCAATTTCTACCATGAATTACGCATTAGTATATGTCATCAATGTCACACTTGAGGACCCTTCAAAACATGAGGAAAATTCAGAGGAGGAATCAGTGGAGGATGGTCCAGTTTATAATATTGTATACACATAAACTATTTAAGGATTTGTGCTTACCCAGTACCAACGTATTTGTCAGAATTAATGAATTCCATCAATTAATACATCATTACATCCTCTAAAGGCCTCAAAAAAGGAAAAGGGTAGTCTTGGGATTGTTCCTAACCTACCTCTTGGAGAGATCAATACCATTTCACATGAGGAAATATTTTATCAATGGGTGGATAATATGAAATAATTTATCTGAATTAATGAAAAACAACTCCAGGACAACCTTCCTTCTAGATACACTCCACAATAATATCCTTAACTCACACTCCCAACTAGCATACCTCTACAAAGGGGGTTCATCGCAATGACTGAAGTGGGTCTGGAACACCTGAAAAACATGGGATACCAACCAATAATATACTTGGATCCCACGAAAGTAGATTCAAAATTCTCTCTATTGGGTTCACAAACTGAACATTTCCAGACACATCCTTATAGGGCTACCCCTATATGCTATGCATGAAAAATACTAGTGGTGCCGCTATAGATTGTCACACTGACCACTGCACCTATTCAAGTTCCAGCATATCCAAACAATCCCTGATGTTTCATGAACACTATTGATTCACTAATGGATCTATAGGAAGACATTGAGAAATGAAGTGTGTTGATAAAACATGAAAAGAAGGCTTACCCTGAATGGGTAGATCCAAATAAACCCCTAGAAACCATTAAAAATCCTTCATTTCTAATTTTTAACTACTATAAACATGCAGGGAAACATTTTATTCATTTCATCTCTCATTGTGATTCCATGATGGGAAACCTTGAACAATAGGAGGTAGTGAAACTCAGGTGTTTTTTTAAATCACCAAAGGGACCATCCATTTATGGTACACCAACTTCCCATCTTGGTTTATTATAGGCTGGGAAGAACTCTGCACAAGTTTCTCGTCAAGTTCTATTTCACGCTATTGAAGAAAATGGTCTTTGACCTTTAAAGCACCATGTACTAGGAGAATTAAAGGGTTCCAAAATTTATTTATTGGTAGAAATCATTGATGACCTCCTTAAAATTAATTCTTCCTAAAAAAATTCCCATCTATATATAAAACTTTAATAATGATTTTCAGACACCACTAATCCATGTGAAATATATCTGAGGTTTTTGGTAACTTTTCTCAATTTCTTAAAGAGTATAATACTCCAGAAAAGACACTAAATCTATTTCATGAGTAATTCAAGCAGCTCAAGGATAGTGAACGGGGAAACTAGAGGCTTCCACTATTACACTTAAGCATTTCATTGTACCCTCTATCACATTAAAGAATGAAAAATATCTTCTGGTTCTACCTCTTGAGTGTTGAAAAAATCACCCTCCTCATAAGGAAGATAAAAGAGAGAAGTAGTGAAAATATTTTGAGGAGATGAAAAACAATTTCGATTTCTTTTTAAATGTACATTCCCCTTGATACAACATCTCAAAATTCAAAAAAAAAATTAGGATTAAAAATACAAATAAACTTATAATGGATGGTGAAATTATTATCCCAAATTATTTCCCCTTTCATCATTAATTAGGGCACAAAATCTAGGAATGTTTTGGTTTTAAATAATCCCTACAAAAATAGGGTGGACACCAGAAATGTAAAGCCTTGAAAACCACCTGGTCAAGTGGAATGTGTTTCTTCCAATATTCCAGAAGAGTAGAATGAATGCTCGGAAGTCAACAGAAAGGGTACATAGGAATTTCAGTGAATAGATGGTTAGAAAAATGATCAATCAAATCATTTTATCATCTATTTTTATTTCAAATAGCTAATTGTTCCCCATAGTTTTTCCAATACAATATATCCAATTCTATCAGTAGATAATTCCATTGAAATAAAGTCTTCTAAAAATGACATGAATGAATGATAAATAATAAAAAATAGGAAAAATCATTTTTCAAATCTAGAGTAAACATAATTATTACCTAGAATCATTTCTACAGTCCTAGTAGGACAAGAACCACCCAGCCAAATGGTACAAGAAGTGTCAAACATCTGGATAGAACGTCCATCTGACCAAGAGTTGACTTTCATCCCCCTTAATGTTATTCACTTAATTGAATTGTTCTTATATGGTGATTGTGACTATGAACCAAAATTAAAATACTTGATTGAGGAACTAGGGAATAGGCCGTTAGAGTCAAGGTTATATGGGAAAACATGGTTGTGCATTGAATCAATACTCTAACCATGTCCCTGAACAAACCATCTATGTTGTTGAAACACATGGGAGATCCCTATTGCGAGTTTAGGAGAATATAATTTCACTAAAACATGACATGTTCTCCCCTAATATGATCATCCTAGAAGATAGGCTAGAGGATACATCCGTGCATAATCATCCTCAGTTTCTTGATAGGGCATGTCGACCTCAACCATTGAGGGAAGAAGCACCTTCATCTCCTGTTCCAAGGAGTGATCCTTCAACATCAGGTACTCAATAATCTAATCAAATTGAAAAGAACATCCCCATGATAAGAAGCACATATATTTAGACAATAATTATGAGGTTTTGAAGTAATTATCCACTTTTTCATCTATGTTTTCAATCTCGAATGCTCGGAATATATAAAAAGACTTCTGGGAAGCAATCATCAAGGCCTTTTAAATCCCCTAGGAATTTGAAGATGAGTTTTCTACTTCTGAAGAATATCATGCAGAGAATGTTCTCATAGAATGCCACATGGTCATCACTTTCACATACTAGGACACGGGCCCCATCATACAGGGACACATCAGACCCTTGTATATATCTAGAAGGATAAATGACATTGGTATCAAATGATCTGTCATTGACAATATCTCAGGAGTCAACCTCCTTATAATCTTATCACATTGATAAATAGGTTACAATGAATTCATCCTTTTCAATATACTCTAATTTTATAGGGTTATGTAAATAATGAGAAAAATCCTACATATGAATTAAAACTCAAAACTAAATTTTTGGATCCTATTTCTAACTGAAAATTCAGGATTTTCATGTAAGATATTGCCTTCAATGTTCATCTAGAAATACCTTGGAAACATAATCATGTCATCATCACCTCGTCATACCACCAACTATTCAAGTATTATATAAATGTTCTAATGGGTAAATTTTATGGTGATAAATCCTTATTAAAATCTTGTGAATCATTGTACATGGATGTAGGATTCAACCATATGGGATGGAAATAGTCCATGGGTGATGATGTCGCTCGAATCAATGCAATGAATGGTGTGGGGATGATACCATATAAAACTTAAAATATATCATTGTAATGTATGTGCTCCACATCAACCAAATAAAATATGTGGATTCAAATTCATGCACACATATATTGGCTTATGTGATTTAAATTGTTTCAACTCTAACCAGAAGCACTGGATAAGTTGTCAACACTCCATGATGTAGTGAAATATTTGGTGAAAATGTCTTCATTCCATCCCTCAAGCCATAAAACATCATATTTATATCATCTAGCATGGGTTAAATTATATTGATAATGAGGGAAAACAAGGATTCCAATTCTAAATTCATCATCTCCCCTTCGATACTCCAAAGAGGCCTTGCATCAATAGTTGAGTCATAAATTCATGTTTCCTCTCCAAGATATCAAAATGTCAACACCTCCCCTAAATCCAAGAAAATAGCTTCATTGTCTACTCCAAAAGAAGTGGTAGAATAAGTAAATCATGAGGAAGATGCTGAAGAGAAATACCTTAAGAATTCACCTCAATCATTTGATGATGGTTTATCCCCCACTATTGATCATCTCAGAGAAAGAAATTTTGGTTTGTGGGAAGATCCACGATCCACTTTGATCACTGTAACTAGTACATCTTATGACCATGAGTTATATACTTCCTTACTTAAGAAACAATTATATGTGTTTGCCTAGAATTACACAATGATTCTAGGTCTCGACTCTGAGGTGGCCACCCATCACATGGAATTTCCATAAGACCATCAAGGATACAAAGTGGAATCCATAATGACACATCTGACTCATGCCTCCAAAATTGATGTTGGAGTGTAAAAGATCAACAAGAATGGATTTATGAAATAATTTCCGCATCTAAAATGGATAGCCAATATTATCCCTACGAAGAAGAATACTGTGAAAATCGGATTTCTCATTGACTTCAAAGATCTAAACAGGAATTGACTAAAAGAAGGCTTCCTGTAAACAATCAAATAACTCATGATTGATGTGATGATTGTTTATCAGGACCTCTCTTTCATGGATTCTATTTAGGATACAACCAAAAATTTATGCCCTGAAATGATGAAGAATCCACTGCCTTCAACTCCTACCAGAGAGTATTTTTCTATTGTTTATATTCCTTTTGGCTTAAAGAATGTTGATTCCATATAACAATGTGTTATGCATCACACCTTTAAAACCATTATAGAGATGTTTGGGGAATGCTATATTATATATCAAGTAGTTATGTCTGAAAAATGTTTTTAACCCTTTCCTAACTTAATTGATACCTTCAATAAGTTATAAAAACATAGCCTAGAGATGAACCCCTTAAATTGAGACTTTTGGGTAACCTCAATAATGTTTCTCATCTTTGTTGTATTCCATCTTAGTATCGAAGTTGGCCCTGAGAAAACAAAAGTTATCCTTATCATATCTCCAAATGGAATCCTTAACGAGATTAGATGACATTATGGAATCCTGGCCTATATCTAGAATTTTATATCTAACCATGAAGGGAAGTGTTTTCCATTCACCCAATTGATGAAGAAGGGGGTCGCATATCATTGGACAAAATACAGTCAGGAATCATTTGGAAAACTAATGTGTTGATACCTCCATTATTAATGACAAATGTTGAGTTAATGATTCTCATTATATAAGTAATGGCCTTTAAATTTTCACTGGGTGCCTTCCCTATGAAATAGAATGGTGTTGGTAATGCAAATAACATTTATTACCTCAATTAGACCATGACTGATGCAGAGAATCATTATTCGGACATTGCAAAAAGATATCTGGCATTAATTCAGATTTTTCAAAAATTGAGGCCTACTTCAAGAACCAAAAGTCTCATTTGGTATCCCAAAATAACCTCATAGAATATATCGGCATCCATTTTATGTGTATAGTACATTTGGCATAGTGGGTGGTCATTCTATAGAAGTTTAAATTCAATTCATACCTAAAAAATTAGTCAGTGGCCAGGCCTTGGGAAATTTCCTTAAAGAACACCCGTCTCCAGAAACAACATCATTAAATTAAAAAATTCCAGAAGAAGATATATTTTCTATTCAAATAATGCCTCAAACAGGGGAAATTTATTTTGGCGGAACATCCAGGAGCCCCACTAAGAGGAGAATGGATGACCCTAAGCTCAATAATGATGTGGAATGGATTGTGATTTTCTCACTAAAAAATAAGTGTTCCATTACTCTTTTATATCATGAAAAGTTTTTTACAAATAATGAGGACAATATTAGGCCTCATTTTAGGCCTAGAAATAGTGCTCCAAAAACTAGTGGACCACCTTGAGGTGATTAGTGATTCTATGTTAGTAATCAAACATATCAATGGGGATTATACCACCAGAAAATAAGATATTATCTGACATTCATGACTATATATGAGGGTTAATGGAAGAATTCCCCTCATATCCAACATTGATTCATATCCCACGATCACATAATTTCGAGGTAGACAAATTGGATGATGAATACATAGCTCTAGCAGATCCCAATTGGGATGAAATGATTATTATCATCTCCCTTCGCTAAATATTATCACCTTATGTTCATGTCATAATAGAGGAGTTTAAAAAATTCAATCCTTTCACTGAACCATATGGTCCTAGAACTGGGTGGATGATACCCATCATGGACTACTTCAAGAATAGAGTACTCCCATTGGAAAGATATGGAAAAGAGAAAATATAATAGTGAGCAGCCAACTTCACTCTTTATGATGCACCGAATCACCAGGAAGTCCTCTATACATGAGGATTTTAAGGATTTATTCTCATATGTATTGATGGAGAAGATACCACAATTATCCTGAAGGAAGTGCACTTAGGTTCATGTGGTTCCCACCAATCAGGATATAACATTTCCATCCAAATACGAAGACATGGATACTTTTATACTTCAATGACCTAAGATTTTACCTTGTTCTACAAACAATGTCATTCATTTTAATTACATTACAAATTCATCCATTAACCCCAAAAGTATCTACATATGGCCAAATACTCCATTCCATTTTCGACAGGGGAATGTATGTTGTCTTACCAGACCTTCTAGTTACAACAAATTAGTTAAAATACATCTTAAATACTACTGGTTTCTTATCCAAATTGGTTGAGCCAATACCCCTATAATGAATTCAGGACCAAAAGTATCATCATATTCATGAAGGTCGGCATCATTATTAGATTTTTTGTCCCTCATACAATACTATTGGAAAATGGTACGAATTTATTTTCTACTGAGGTAGAATAGCTATATTGGTAGTATGATATCAAATGAAACCATTCATCCCACTGTCATGTAGTCAATAATAGAGTAATATAGTCCATCAACAAGAACCTTTCGAACATACTCTATACGATAGCGGATAAAGGTAAAAATTCTTGGCCTGACAAGATCTAGCATGCCTTATGGGTTTACCTGACTACAACCTGTACTACAAAAAGGGTGACCCTGTACTCACTAGTATATATAATAGTAGAGGTCATGCCCATTGATTTCCAATTTAAATCACTCTGTGTTTCTATATGTGAAGGTCCATCCATAGATGAGAAATTCCCAAAATATTACTAGATGAATTGGAGAAAATTATTGGGAAAATATTGCACAACATACATCACGTGGAAGTCTATCAAAATTGGATATCACGATCCATTAACAAGAAGGGTTGCCTTTATTTAATCCTCCATGGAGTTTAGTATTTTTCCTTAGGAATCTGATGATAGAAAGAAAAAATACTCCAATTCGTGTACCAATGTTGGTGCATTCTTACTCCATACACATGTTCCACTCTAACAGAGCTTATTTCTTGATCTCAATGGTTGGAGAGCTCATTATGACCCCAACAAATTCAAGGATTCATAATAAATATTTCATGTAATTATATGGAATTCATAACAACTACTAGATAATAAAATATGTAGTTGGTCTTTGTCACATGATCCTAAAACATATGAAATAACTTATGTGTTTCGTGATGGTAATCTATGTGGCGTCATCTTCTTTTTCGCATGATGATAAAATTCATGACATATGGTCTTTGACGCATAAGATAAAACTACAAGACACCATTCATACTCACCACATGATGTTAAACTTAATGGTTAACATCCCTATAATTAAATGTAATGAAAACCCCAAAATATCATGACATTATATACTCATCATGGTCCCTTAAATATGGTCCTCCATCTCATATGTGAGTCAAAATCATATCTCATTAACCCCCAGGGGATTAGGATTCCCTCTTGGGCTGGCAAGATGAAGAAAGGACATGAATCTCCCATGTGAAAGCCCCACTCTTAATATTGCAACTCCATAGTGGCACTTAGGACCCCTTTTATAGGTATAATCCAAAACTTTATTATGTCATTACCACATGACATAAAACTGAATGTTTTACCTCCTCATTGCAAGGAAATAAAATGCATGATCTTTTCAGGAACTACATGTGGCATGATTATCATTACAATGAGATATGCAGTGTTTCCCGGACCTCCCATCTTGGGTCCATATATGATAAAGGAAAAGAAAATTCCCCTTTTACCTATCAATGAGTCAGACCTACCTATGGAACTTTTACAGAATAGATGGATTGATTATCATTAAAATGAGATGTGTAGTGATGCCTTGACTTCATGTCTTGGGCCCACCCATTATCCTGTAAAATATCAGTGCCCCATTTCCCTCCATTGAAACTTGATTGGTGTTGGGAACCATTTTCAAGAAATATGTTTAGCTTGCTTCTTAATCCATCTAGATATGTAATGACACCCAGGTCATATACCCTAGTTTAGCCATAATATTCCTTTCCACATTGGGTAACCCATGTCATTATCTTAGGATGGTAAACTTCATGTAAAACATCTATTTCACATGATGATAAATTGTATATTCGTTTTGATAGTTATGTGTGTCTTAATTATCATTACGATGAGATATATAGTGATGCCTAAATCTCAAAAAATTGGTCTATCTATATCCCAAAAAATCACCCATTCCTTATGCATGGGTTGGACCTACATAGGTAACTTTTCAAGAACTACATGTGGATTGATTTCAACCACCATAGGATATGTAGTGATGACTATTTTTCCACCATTGGGACTAGTTTCTTCATTTTATCTCTTTATTGTTAGTTCAACTATGTCCTCATCGCATGATGTTAAACTACATGGGATGTCAATAACTACTAGTGGATGGATTCTTTTTCCAATGAGATACTAGAGACATCAAGATTATTTATCATTGCCCAACCACCATAAAAATCTAAATGACCTTATATTTACCCTACATTTCCTATATATGATAGATGAATCATTTTCCACTCCTTGTTTCTCACAGAAATAATAGCCCACATTTGCTTAGAATTTGTGGTAATAGAGTTCACCACATGATTAAGTCATATCAATTCACATTGGGACTATCATGTTTTCAGATGAAACGAAAAAAAGGGACACCAGGTGCCCTCATCGCAAGATAATAAATTGGACAATTTCCCCATTGACTAGGTTTAGAATGATTATAATTCCAATTAGATACATAGTGACTTTTGGATATTCAATCATGGGCCCAATCACAACACAATACAGTAAATTTTCTCATTCTCTTTTGTATGAGTCAGATATACAAGAGTGGATCCTATGTGGTGTCTCACTCTATGTATGATCCCAAATTAAAAAACCCTTTTCTTCTACACATGAATTAAATCAGTGTGGGGTTTTTTGTTAGAACTACGTGTGGATTTATTCAATCTCTAACAAGATACATGGTGAAACCTAGGTATTATACCTTGTTCTAGCCTCAATCAAATTGAGGAAACTTTGTCCAAGTCATCCTCACCTCAGGTATTTAGGCTTCCTAGCCAATGGACCAAGCTGTAAGACCATAATAATCATGGTACCCCATGAACTATGTTTTTTGAATCGCAATCATGTGTGATACATAGTGAAAGATAGGCCTCCTATCTTCATCTTAGTGAGGGGGAAAATAAAAATGCACTCCCATATCTATAAAAAATATTTATAAAGGAGGTGTTAATTTAGATCCCCTCATTCAAGGATCCACCATGGAAACATAGATGTACCATCCTACAGATGAGTGATATCTACACAGGGGACTATAGTCTTTATGGTTGATATCATTCCAAATGCTCCCTTTATGCTCGAACACCTACCTTCCACACATCATATTTCTAATCTTGGACACTATTACATCTTCATAATCTTCCTCCAACTTCCATTGATAGAATATTTGATACCATATGAATTCTTTACATGATATGAAATAACACATCCCAATTGGAATTGAATAATGCATCCCAAAAAAGTGGTTTTTCAATCAATTGTAGCATCACCTTTGAGGAAGCCTCTTCTGTATTTATAAGAATTAATGACATTATATTTGAACCCGTAATACAAATTTAATATATGTTAATCCCTCACATAGTTGTCCCATATCCATTCTCCAGATATGAAAACCCACAAAACCATGGTTTACAATTTCCACCCTAATGTATGAATTATGTTGGGATAACCATGGTCTGATAAACCACATATCACCTATCAATTCTATAATTTATTGTCCAATGCGTATGACCTAAAACTGTAGGAACCATATTTCCCAAGTCTGGGTCAAAAATATTGAGGAAGCCTTTTCCCCCACATATCATGAAATTTTTACTTAAAATGCTCCTCCCATATTCAAGTACATTCCTTCCCTAAAACAGACTTTATTCCCAGTGAAATCTGAATCTCACCAAACATCTTCAGCCTTTAGTAATAAGATATTAGAACTCTTAAAAACTCATTTTCTAGACTATGATTAAACATTCCCCAATGGGACTTTCATAAGTCACCCACAAAATGATAATATCTCCAAAGGATACCACTATTTGAATATGCAGTAACACTCCCCATTTGAATCTAAATAATGTAGCCCAAAAAAAATAGAAGTTGTCAACCAGTGGTGACTTCATTCTCTAGAGAGACCTCCACTATTGATATGGGCCCTTTTCCCTATTTCACTCTTCAAATCCAAATATACCTAGACTACAGCTTACAACACTCCCCTCCTCCTACCCGAAAGTTATGGCACATTCTTAGACAAGTTACCATAAAAAGGGAGAATTATTAATTTTTTTCAAAGATCAATGCCTTTAATTATAGCCCCTCTAATTTCCTTGTTGTACAACATTAAACATCATAGTTGACATCCTAGTCACAAAACATTAACTTATACAACAATTTCCTTTACATAAGATGTCAAACTACATGGTCAACTTCCAAGTCACAAGAAAAATAAACTACACAATGCATTAACCCTTTTCAAAATGGGGACATCTACTTGAAATCAACAAAAATTCCAAAGAAACCCCTTCACACAAACCAAATTCATGTTGTAGCTATTTCCATACATGGCCAAAGACAATAAAAAATTTCCCTTTCATTGTTAGAGATTATACATTGGAAAACCACCCATGATGGTCATCAGATATAGAATGTCATATTTCCTAAGAACACATTTTCCTAACTATTTAGTAACATGTCACAATTGTCTTTGAATAGGTTTCTCACAAATTATGGGGTCGATCATCCAATGATGACACTGTTTTACAATGTAGTAACATGGCCCTTCCATATTTCCATAAATTTTCTGACTAACTGGGGTTTTCAACACATGGTAACATCATCCTCAAGATAGAAAATCCATATTCAAGAATGACATGTTTTATATTCTGGAAACCCAACGTCATGGATCAAAATTCGTTAGCAGTGATATGAATAATGTCGGAACATTCATGGCCAACCATCCATTTTCTGGGCATCATTTCAAAACTCTTGCTCAATGTTGTTATCCCTCAAACACCAATATCATTATTCCAACTTGTAAGAAGTTAATCTACCCTTAAAAAAGATACATATTCACTTTATTGATACCTTGCAAGGGAACTCTAGAAAAATTTAATGTCTCAACTCACTAGATCCATACTCCCTGTGGATTTGGAATAATTATAACAATGAAAAAGAAGTAGGGAGAAAATATGTGAGGCTGAAAACCCACAAAAGAAAATCTATGAAAAATACTAGTATTTCTCTCTATTCCTTCCAATTGGACTTAGGAAAAAATTATCTTAATGAAAAAAATATATATAAGTTTTTAGGGATGTCCAAATAACCCTATAAATAATTAAACAATGATCTCTTTCCCCCATAGATTATGAAAAAATTATAATTCCCCCCCATCACTATCATTGTGATTACAAATCAAGGGAAAAAATTGTTTTTTCTATAAAAATTAATTTCAATGACTATAGGAGAAAATATGGATGAATACGTAGATTATTAGAAAAAATATTATTTTCATTTATGAGAAACAAAATTGATGGAGGATCCACAAAATGGAGTATCGCCATCAAATATTACAAAATACCATCAACATAACTCTTCATTAATATAATGGCCTCCTGATCTCCCACAATAGATTGTCTATGTCTAGCAAAATTTACTTCTTTGGTCTTCTTATACAAATAAATTTCCTCCATCACGATCACAATAGTAGTTGACACTTTAGTTCGAGCTCCATAAAAGGAATGGGTATGTTGTAAAAGATCCCCTCTTCAGCATCCAATTCCTGGAAAAGTACTGATATTTGAATGATATTCTCATTGATTACCGATTTCAACTCCGCCAAATTCCTAAAATGGTTGTCCTCTGCATGGGATAATACTAATTGAAGATCATCAATATCAAAAATAATCATTGCCTTTATGAGGTCATGTTGATGTTTTTTTCTTGACTTTTTTTGTGAATGTTCTCCTTCATAGTGGAATGAATCATCTAGTAATAATATATTGCATATCCAAGTAAAAAACTCTGGAATGGATGCCGAAATAATTGAGAAGGAATTTTTTCAAAGAGATTCTAATATATTATTTTCCAGAAGTCCTAACAAGATGCGTGGTCTATTATGAAAAGGGAATTCTACATCTCTAAATATAAATGAAAACTAGTTCAATGGGGAGAAATGTTTTCTAGGATGAAAGTACTCAATGAGGCATTTTCCCCGCTCCATTCTAGAAAAAAATATATCCACATTCTGATATTGGTTGCATTAATGAAAAGTCTCCACCCTCAGAACTAGCTACAAAAGTTTATTTCACTATACAACAGATAAGATTCATCGTTAACCTAAAAATTATAATATATGGAAAAAATAGTGGATGATTAAAGTATTTGGAAAAAATCACCCAATAATGGGTCAATGGCTTGAGTGTATTCTTCCCTAGCATCTCCAACCTTAATAGTTTTAGCTAGAACCTATTAACTACTGTCTCTCTCGTATTCCTGATCAGCCCTCTCCAAATGAATTTATTGATGAATCAACATTTCAGGTTCTCCCCGAGATAGTCCCCCCTAAATAGTGGGTGTGGGGTGAATTTCAACACATTGTTCTCACACCAACATTGAAACATTATCCATGAATGATGTTGAAAAATTCATTCAATCGTGATCAAAAAATCTGGCATAATAATTTGTTGCACCAAAATATTGACTCACATCCATTCAATTCCATACTAAATTCATAAAATTCTTCTAAAGAGGTGAGATGATTAATATATTTTATCATTTCATCAAAGTTAATTTCATGATTTCTAATGGCATGTATTGACATCCTAATCCCCATAGTATTCTCACCCATGGGAATTCCTGAATCATTTGGATTAGGGCCCAGTAAATCACCCCCTTTTGATGACTTGAGATCCTGAATAGATTCCTTAGAGATATCATATGGGATAAAATAATTTTAATAAGGTCCAATGGTGTATGGAATGAATATAAAATACCATAAGGAATGAAATTTAGCATTTAGAATATGATTCCTAATGATATATCATTAGCATTAACAAAATCATCCACACTCTCTACAGTAATAGGATAAGTGAAAGGAGTAATGATAGGAGTAGAGAATTTTCATAAACCTGGAAAACATCTTCTATTCAGAGAGTTGACTCACCATTATGAATATGTGTTTGAACCGTAGTGTCCTCCTTAGTACGTGGATGCATGATTCTATATCCCATGAGATATGATAAGGTAGGAGATTCTACAACCATAGGCATGGTTAAACATTTTTTCTTGATGAAGCACCAATAAATGATAATGTAGGGACATATGTTCATTAACATGGTGAGAAGAGAAGTATTTTATTCTTTGTTTTTCATTATTTTTCGATAACGGTAGTCCATAATCTACCTCATTAAAAAATCTATTACTGTCAATAATGGAAATTACCCTTCAATCTCGACCTCTTTTATTTACTGGGCCTAGGATAGCTCTCTCTAATTGGGAGGTGATTCATTGATCTAGAGTGGAGTACCATTAAGTACATATTTTGGTGACGGTATGTTTGCTGATTTCCCTCAGATCCCTACAAATCAAGATAATATTTCCAATTAGAAACATTACTTTTCATGATATGATGGATCATAAAAAATTATAAGAATAGACAAGAAAATTATAACTTATATACTCAGTATTGACATATCAATTCCATTCGTCCAAATATGGGTGGTCAACCCCTTCATCAACAGCCCTTCTCAACATCTACTCCACCAATATTGTGGCATGAATCTGGATATCTGTTTCATAAATAAGCATTTCTAGTTCCCAGATGTAAATCCCCACCTAAATTGGATTGTCCTCAAAACATAGATCATTTGGGGATCAAGCATCTCCTATTTCTAGAATCTCAATCCCAAAACAAATAAGTGACCCCATGAATTTGGAATCAGAAGGCATATTTGACCAAAATTGGAGTTTTTACAATCATATGTATTCAAAATATTCATGACCATTCATGAAACTAATTTGATAATATTTGATTTATCAGATTCCTTACCCTCTCTCTCCCAAAAGAATGGATAGGAAAATGGAACCCAATTCTCTTCATCAGGTTTATTAATAGACCATTTAGGGATAGCCTTAGTTGTCATAGACCATTTAATTTTGGTCAGTGGATGGAATCATGAATGAGATCATTTCGGATAACAAAAGGCATTGTGCTTTGAACCCTCTAAAGGGGACGAAGAACCCTCCAAGGAAGATGAAAAACTTATATAGGGGGGGGCCTTTCAACTATGATTTCCACACCTAGATGTTGTTCTAGTACCAAATAAAAGAATTGATTATTCACAAAATCCCCTACTGTATGATTCAATCCTTGCCTCATTATACCAAGTGGTTAATCTAGTGGATGCATTCATGGGAGGCAGGTTGATTACTGCTTGAGTTAGCTCCATATTTGTAAGAAACCACAACAATCAGGATACCATTTGATGATTTAATGATACTACATGCATGGGTGGAGATATAGATCATTTTTACATGGTCTTGAATTGGTGTGAAAATATATATGGAGAATAAGCCTCACATATAACCTATTTATTAATATGGGTCACTAGCTTTTCATCCAGAAAAGAAAACTTGTATGATCATACCTCATGGGTCACATTTCCTTCACTAACAAATCTCCCAGTAGGTGGGTCCCCATATGGGATAAAATTTAACACCATGAAAAGGATAATACCTATTAGGGTGTCACTTGGCTTAATGGATATGGGATGAATACTAGAAAAGGTCTTAAAACAATAAAAAATATCCCTTGGGAATCTCAACCCCACTTAACATAACATAGGATCTAATGTAGATTGGAAATCATCCCCAAAACACATGGAATGGTCCTGAAATTATGAATGGGGACTTATCCACATGAATATGTATCATCCATCAATGAATTTCCACTAGGATGGGGATTTCCCACCCCACATGCTTCTTCTCTACTAGATTGGATGCATTTATGAGAATCTATGTCCTTACACATCTATTAGAATCATGAATAGGTAGTACGTTCATGATTAGGCACATGGATAAAAAAACGTAATTGATGTGTCTTAAAAGGTAAATTATACATGGGTTTGTCCTACAATTGGTTAAACTCACCCTTTTTTAATGGTGTCTAAAATGTACTAGGAGTTCTCCACTTCACTATCTTAGGACACGCCATTAGAAGTTTTCAAATGGGGCCTTGCATCAAAATCCCAAGGAAGGTACTCATCCATGGTTTTGGATGGATACACCCCTTAGGTGGGGGCTTCCTTCTTAATACATCGAGAAATATTTAGCAGCTCATTTTCCAAAATTGGATTCCTTTTAGTATTATCCCACGTGGCCCTTAGAGGGATGACCTCATCAAACATATCCCTAAGGATCGGAGCCCTATATATCCCGTGGACATACCATATGGTGATACCCACTTCCCTATGTATCTGGTGGAAATAGTATATTTGTGAATTCCATTATCTTAGTAGATCCGAGACGAATTCGTCATTCTTGTGTACATATATTAGGGCCACCAAGATTGCATCATAGATTCCCACTACTTTCAACTTGCTTTCCAAGTATGTAACCTTTTTGAAAACCAAGTATTCTGACTTCTACACAAGCCTAAAACCCCCTCCCAAGTGAAGTTCCATGTATTTCATCTATCCCTTAGATGAGTCTGTCTTTGAATAATAGTAATTGGTAAGATAATAGTGTATATTTAATTCAAATATGTGTGTCTTAAAATCTAGAATACATTGTCTCTGATGCATGACACATGACGTAGATGATGTTCCATCATTAATATATTTACCTAGTATTGAAACATTAGTTGTAGTGAAGTTCATGTAATCTTGATACCAAAAAAAGGGTATTGTACTTATCTGATTCCTCTTTGAGGACCTCCTTTATATGACTATATCCACAAAGAAGAAAATAATTATTGTCAGGGTAGTTGCGATGATACTTCATCATATGTCCCAAAAGATATATTAGAGTCGTATCGCAAACATCAAAGTATTTAGGTCCTATATCTCTTTCCATATCTGCAATGTAATTCATAGCATGTTCATTAGAAGCTTCAGTCCTCAAATTATCCATTTAACTAATAATGATTAACCACAATTTTTGTTAAAAAATTTTCATTCAGAAAAATATACAAATATTTTAGAATTTGGAAAAGGCATGATGTCACATAGGGAACATGTGAATGTGATCTCACACAGACACCGCACCTAAGCGACCCTGCAGAGATCACTCACTTAGACATAATTATCAGGTAGGAAGGTTCATACCTTCTTTGTGTGAACAGTGATTTAGCAACGAATCTTAAATTGAAGGTCTTCTTGGAACAGTATTGTGGTGAGACTGGAAGTAACAATGAAGGAGGACCATCCATTGAAACATTGACCCTATTTATAGACATGGGATCTCCTACGCATGGACTACCTATGGGGATGGCATGGGTGGAAGACCTGCATAGATGACCTTCATGGATGACCTTTGTGATCCATGCACACTTTAAATCATTTAAACTAGAAAATATACCATCTTCTTTTGATCGGATCTAACCATTTATTTGCGATTTTTTTGACTCTAAATTTTTTCACATGGATGAAAATGTTTCAATGGAAAAAACCATAATGATAATAATAAAATAGAACTACATAAGGCTAAAGGACACACCATTCTAAGAGAGGCCCTTCGTGAAGGTACCCCTAAGCATTGTCGACGTACTAGGTATATGTGTATTAGCATGTGTGATGCACCTACACATCATCCTATGAGGATCACCTACCTAAGCCAGTACCTTCACCCACGGTATTGTATTTACCTAAAATAGGACCCATATGGATTTTAATTTTTTCGAACAAAACATCTTGATGAATTATAGATGCTCTTCTCATCATAGTCCTTTTCCTAGGCCCTCTAAAACCTTCCAGGTAGACCTCCAAAACTAGAAGAAGAGGGAACTAAAGGGTTTTAGTGGATCCCATGTCATCCTAGGGTCTAAAACACATTACAAATGTTATAGGAACCCTCTCCAATGTGGTTGTTGAATAATATTATGAGGTCATATTTATTAACTAGGGACATACATGGGACACTTCTAGGAACACCTGCGGAGAACCATGAGGGATTCGGAAAGGCCTCTCCCAATTGTTATTTCCTAGGTGGCTCATCACCCAAAGTACATTCAGCATGTGTAGCCCAACTTGTGTAAATAACATTGATTATAATATGAATAACCTAAGTGAGTCTTCCTTGGCTCACCCATTCTTACCAATGTGAGCCTTTCTTGGATCACCTAAGCCTCCACCCAGTGCAATCTACTCCTCAGGTCCTCTTCCAAGCCACCCATCATAGGGCCTCTCAACCAATGGAACCCTTGTTTGAGAGGGAAAAATTAAAAACCTCAACTGATGCATTTGGACTTTGACAACCATAGACAGAGGAACCCTATAATTTATCTTGTTTGGGTATGCATTTCTATGGTAAAAGGATTCCCAAACATATCCTCCTAGATGGGTAGGGTCATCAGGGTGCATGTTAGTATACATTCATGCGGTCATGAGAACCCCAACCCTAGGGGAAGTGTTAGTGACTCCTTAGTATTAGGTATAAGGTTGAGGATGATTTCATCCCCTTATTGTGTCTAAGAATTGGGTCCTCAGGTTCTATGTGGGGAGAGTGATAATGTCAATTCCCTATCCCTTCAACAAGTAATGAAATACTCCTATCCTATTATGGATCCAATTTTAGGTCATCCCTCCTAGATTAACCCCTCAAACATTCTTGTGGGATCTCTCTAACTTCATTCATTCCATTATTTCGATACCCATGGTCTATAGATAGATATATCACCAAATTTGACTATCTTGAATACAAAACAATAGTAAATATGGTCTCATAAATTTCCTTTCAATCTTTATTTGGGTCTAGGGTACAACGATGGGAGGGAAGTTTCATCTCGCTGACCACTTCTAGTAGTGTAAGTGGAATTTTCAGGTTTCCTGGATCTTCAAATTCCTATTGTTTTTTACATTCATGGATGAATCATCATTACTCATGTGGGATTAAGAGATAGACAAGATCACAAAATCCACAGACTCTGATCCATGTTTTTTTAGAGATTCTTGTTTCACATCTTCCTCTCACCTTTCATTAGTGTTCCTCCATATGTATAGGTCCTCAAGGCCACATATCCTACCTCACGGAATAGAAGATTGTGAGGTTTCTCAGATCATCCATTTCCTCTTGTTTCTTACACCATTCATGAATCATGTGGGCTTATAGGTTGACGGTGGTCAGGAAATCGACAATATCCCCAACCTTTTGGGAATCATTCCAATTATAATTCTCTACCAACAATTTTTGGCCTCTTACTTGTTATATTCCCCAATATCTTATCCAAAAAATACTATTCATTATTAACCCCCAAAATTTAATTTTTGGGCCTCCACCTTAGGTGTACGCCCCAAAAAATCCTCAGATATCCATGAGTAAAGTCACTTCTCATGGAAAAATACAAAATCAGGGAATTCTCCTGAAGAGTAATCCCCAAAATAATCTTATCAAAGGGCCATAGTCCCCTATAATAAAATCCTTATAGGAATGGATCCTTACAACCAAAAATTTATTGATTATATTCTCATCCAAATGGGATACGTAGGAAGCATCCCTGATGTTCAAACCCAACACCCTAAATAGAACATATTCTATATAGGTTACATTACCTGTTGGGTCTTTTCAACATTGGAATCTATATCCATTCCTGGTTCCAAGGGCTGATTCGGTGTAAGTCGCACACAAAACTATAACTACGAACCTTTAAACAAGACTTCCATTTTGTAAGACACTAAACTTCTCAGTTTTTTCCTTTTTCACATGAACATAAAATGGATGATGTGACCCATTAAGTGGGGATGAACTATAGGGGTTCAGATTCCATTAACAATGATTCATAGAAAGCCCATATGTTGGGTCTGATCCCAATATCAAAACATCTCCCATATCCCTAGATAATGATTAAATTTAGAGTGCCCAAATATGTGGATGAAAACTAGTATTGTTGAAAAATTACCCAAGAATCTCTAGTTTGTACCTAAGAGGATACCAGTGATAGTGAACCTCAAACACATGTATATATCTATATTGATAAAGAATTTCATATACATACAGATGATTCTAAATTCCATGCATGAAAATAATTGATTGTTAATTAAAGGGATATCTAATTAATACTTGAGAATTAATTAAGGATTCTGGAAAAAAATCATAAATTCATAAGGGAGCCTTGGAGTAGGCTATAATTCCACAAAAAGGGTGTGATGAGGATGACATTCCATCATCTCAACCAATTTTCATTCTTAATTATCATTGGTCAAACATCACATAAGGGGATACCATTGGAATGAAGGTCCATCATTATTATAGAATCATTGGTTGTTTCCAATTCCATGAAGAAACCCATTGGAAACTGATAATAAATAATCAATATAACATGAATTACTGCACAAAAATTGACCCCTAACAATCAATTAATGGGTGAAATATTATCCCACATAAATAGAGACATACAACATTAGTTTTGAATAAGAAATTAAGATCTGTATATAATTAAAAAATACATCATGAAATTATTTTTATTAATATCAAAATAAACACTTTTATTCATTCATAACATACTTTTATCCCTATGTTGACACATAATGGATATTAAAAAAGAAGAGAGTCACATTTTGTATCTTTTATTAATTAAAATATTATAAAATTAATTTTCATGGACAAGTGTCCATTAAAAAATTCAATTTAGAGCCTATGGTTTTAAGGGTAGGATTTCCTTCTTGCAATAATAATTTTGATGTATAATTATGGCCTTATCAATATTTTTAATCTAGATAAACATGTTTTACCCTTTATCGAAGTAATAAATTTTATCAGGATTAAAATTCATATTGAAAAAAAATAAAAGGGTAATACATTCCAAATTGGAACCTCCTAGTTATAAAAATTCATTCCATTTTATCTGAATTATTACCTATAAAATGAATAAATTATTTTAAAATTAATTGTACAAAATGGGACTAATTTTTTTCCATAAAAATACATTTTCAAAGCGCAAAAAAATATTTATTCTTTTCTTATTCCTAGAAGAATATTTTTTTACTATTTAAAAAATTATATAAATTAAATAATATATAAATTACATTAAAATAATTCACCAATAAAGGGTTAATTTAATATATTATGTTAAAAATACATTACGTGCATAAAAATTATTTTTTTCAAAAAAAATTCTTTTTCATGAAAATGAATGTTATCTTCTTTTATAATCTATTTATAACCAATCAATTAATTTTATACATATAAAACAAAAATTTATTTATTGTTTAGTTATTTCTAAGGATAACCACTAATCCAACAACTAGTCAATAATTTTAATTTTAAATAATAATATTTTAATAGTATATTATTGTTTGTTTAAACATTGTGATGTGGGTAACAAACTATTTTGAGTAAATGAAATAATTTGAAGAGAACTATAGCATAAAAATCTCATGGTGTTACAAAAATCTCATAAAATTATGTTTTTTTAATGTATTGACTTTTTTATTCATGATTTTAATGACTTTTATGTCCAATAAAACTTTTTCTTGGTTATTCCAACAACATTGTATGTTGGATTTATGTGAGATATAATTATATATATGAAATATTAATCAATAAATTTACTATAATTCTATATAAAATTGAGGGTTTTTTCAATGTTTAAACACATTAATGCATTTTTTTGGATACTAAATCAATAAAACACACTTTTTTATTTCAGTAAAACTACATTTAATATTGATGTGGGGTTTATTGAAAAATATAAAAAATTAAGTGATGAAATTTTTAATATGACTTAACTAAAATACAATGTCATTTTCTATATTTACATTATTTTATGCTGGTTGTTTTTTAATTTAAAATCAATAAAAATAGACTTCAAATCATTTCATATGAAACACAATTCATAATAACTTGTAGTCTATTCATAAATGTAAAAAATTGTACTAAAGATGTTATTATCTGATTTAATGGCAATCTGAATTCATTTTCTATACTATGAACCTTAAATAAACATTTATAAGGACTTATAAATCTAATTAAAATTTTTGGGTGTCCATTATGATTGCACCACATGTTTGATTCAAATGTGTTTTATTCATATATGTGATAAATTGTCTTCCAAACCCAAAATTTGTTTCTTGGTTTTTAACACCTTTAATAATAATTTGAAGGAAAAAACAACTCTTTCGACCATAAAGAGAAATTATGTGGTCATATTGACATGTGGTGGGTAAGTAATGATTTAAAATAATTTGAATAAGATCTTCCTATGATTCTATGAAAATATATTATTTTTTCTCATTTTAACCCCCTTTTTAATGATCTTTTAAATTTAATAAGAATAATGTTAGAAAATCTTAGTGTAAACATTTAAAGATACTGAAATGAAAATGGTGTTATCAGAAAGTATTAGAGTATGATTAAAACTTCTTCCAAAATCAGTGAGTCTGTTATGAATCCACAACAAGGGGGAATAGTAACCTCTAACATCTACAATCAAATTATGCAGTGGAATGTGTTACAGAATGACACTTCTGGTTAGACCATGAAATCAAAAATTCTCATTTGAAGTTAAAAGATAATGATATATTCTCCCTATCCATTATATAACCTATAAAAATTAAATATTATTATCATAAAATAACAAACTGTAATCAAGAATAATAGAAAATTATAAGTAAGAATATATGGTTCATCATGAACTTAAATATTCATCATATAGTGAGGATCAATATATTTAACCCCCTAGATGCATCATACATAGTACTTGTGATAATTCCATAAAGTGTACCAACTAGTAAAATTCACTGAATGTGGATCCATATATGTGGGACTTATCAAACACTGTCTACCCACCTACCCTCCAAATAATTTTAAGGATTTTATTTCCCCATTAACATGATCCCAAGTTAACTAGAAATGAATAAAAAACCCCCACCAACTTAACTACATTTTATTAGAATGTTAATTAAAAAACACACTTCAAGTTAACTTAAATAAAATATAAATTGTATTGTGAATAGTTAAAATAAGTATCCTTGAAATATTTTTTGGAGAAACAATAGTAACTATCATCCAATATAAGTGGTGGTTTTCATGACATCATTATCATTCCCAATAAATGATCATGTAATCCCATACCAGAGGGGTAAACATAAATCTTTCACAATACATACTCCTTCAAACTTTTTAAATTTACTTTAATTTAGATAAATTAAAAGAAAATTAAATAAAATTATAAAATTATATTTTTTATTATGATATTAATTCTAATATTAAAATTCATGAGAAAAATAGAGATTAAGAGGTATTGTAATCAAATCCCGTATGATTTTTCATTGGTCATTATAGTGCTCATAGAGCCACCTCATTATATAAGGTTCTCCTAAGGGTATAAAAATAGAAATTTCAAAATTGCATTGCATAAAAATTACATTACTCTAATAAATACAAAAATAGTGATTTTAAAATATAATATCCCATTTTCAATATATTTTAATTTTTATTTTAAATAAAATTATTAATCATAACATTTTTATGGAAATAAATTTATCTTCTTAAGTAAAATAACCATGATTTTAATAAATAATAAAATCACATAAAACCAAACATATCTCAAGTTGATAAATTATATATTAGGATATCAGTTCAAACATGAAGATAATATAAATTTATAATATAAAAATAATAAAATATAAGAACTATAAAACTCAATGTGTTAAAAATAAAATGGGTATAGTGATAGTTGTACTAGAAAATGTTATAGTTGAGAAAAATGGGAATAGTGCGAAGGAAAAATGTAAGATAAATGAGGAAGAGTTTGAAAAAAATAATTTAAAAGGAATGTAAAATTTTAAAATATTAAGAGTATCTATATTCAAATTATGTTTGCAAATCTATAGTATGATAAAGAAAAGAAGTGATACTCAATGGTTGAAAGAATAGGTGAATGTGGAATGGGATGTTAAAGTATACACAGAAACATTAGAAAAAGATATAGAAAGAACATAAGAAACAAAATCTTGGAAAATTATCAAATGTAGTGGTAGTATAAAAAATAATAACACTATAAAATTTTGAAGCATAATTGAAACTAGAAACATAGATACTATATATAAAATTGAAAATAACCAACTTCAGATGAATAAGATTTATAAAATATGAAATAGATGATTGAATATGAATTTGAGAAAAAAAATTGAATTAGAAGTTGAAGAAGATTCTAAAATATGTAAATAATGAATTTTTAGAAAGAAGTAGAGATATTTAATATTGATGAAAATATAAAAGAACCTAAAAAATTATAGGGTAGAAAATAAAATAAAAATAAGATGTAAGCATAATTGAATAAGTATTCATTCATGATGAAATATAGATGATAAAATTAATGTTGAAATAAATACCAATGTTGATGAAGGAGATAATATAAATTAATAGGATAACTATAATCAATTTTAAAATCAAAAAACAATAATTTATAAGCATAAGGAGAAGGAATAAGTAAAATTTAGTTGTTCATGTAGTACTAAAAGAGAAACAAAAGGTGATGTAAAATTCAGAATCCTAAATTTTGATGGATAAGTTCCAATGTGTATTAGATGTATAATAAAAAATTAATTAGTTTCATATAAAATTAAAAATAAACTACCTCTACAAATGTTGAAAATAAAAGAACAAAAAAACATTAAAGTCATTAAGTAGAATAATTATAGTGGAAAAAAGAAGTAGAGTTTGAATTAGAATCATAATCTCAAAGAAAGGATATATAACTAGATTTGAAAGATAAACCAATGAGTAGATGTGAATTCTAAGAAAATAATTCACAAAATATATAACTAGATGTAATATGAGGATGAAAATTTAGAAGGAAAAAAACAATTATGAAAAATAAAATATAAACATAATATAAATCCAAAGAAGTAAAATAAAAATAAAAAATCCAAATTCTGAAACTATGAATTTATAAATGGAAGTAGATGCATTAGTAAGAGAAGAAATAATTGATAAAATATTTATGTAAAAAACATAATAATAGGAAATAAATTATGAAATAAAATAAAAAATAATTATAAATGAAAATTTAAATATAATTTACAAAAATTTAAGAGGAAATGTTAGGAAAATGTAAGTATTGGTTGATTCTGATGTAGTCAAGAATCCATGAGTTGTTATTGAATCTAAAGTCAAATTTGAAGCTAAAAACTATAGTCATATAATAATTGATAATTGATGATAGCAAGAATTAATGGTATTGGTATAATAAAATATATAATTTAATACAAATGAAGAAACATGATCCATAAACATGAAAATATTAGTAGAGGTTATAACATATAAAACATAAGTAAAAGTGGAAATCATAAGGAGTAACCTAAAATAAAATAAAATTCACAAATACCAAAACCTAGAAAACTATCATGGATATTCATGAAATCATATAACATTGATTGTTGAGCAATTTTTCATATATATAAAAAACAAAAAATCAATCTAATTTGATGTGACCTCACAATATGATGTCTTTTTTTAGGTAATGACTCTTTTGATACATGTTTTTAATGACTTCAAATCTAAGAAAAATATTTTTTCAGTTATTCTAACCACAATACATTTTATATTAACATTAGGTTTATTAAATCATGTAAAAAATTAATGAATGATAATTTTCATTTGATTTTAGGATAATTCAAGGTCGTTTTCTATATTTTAACCATGTGATAAATGTTTTTTAATTTTAAATCAGTTAACATGTTTTTTTATTCAATGTGTGAAAATAGATTTTCATATTTTTGTGGGGGTTGTTATGACATGTGAAAAAATTAAACAGTGGTTTCTTCATATAATTCAACAATAATATGAGGTATTTTTCTATTTTTTCACCAATTGATGCATGTTTTTTACTTTTAAATTAATAAAAATGAACTTTTGGTAATTTCCAACAAACCACAAGTCATATTGACGTGTGTTAAATTTAGACATGTCAACTATTGACCAAAATGTATTTTATATTGAATTAAATAATAATATGAGGTTTTTTTCTAGGTTATGACCTCAAAAAACATGGTTCATAAAACATATATCTAATAATACTATTTCCTCAGTCATTATGAATGAACCGCTTGTCAGATTAACATGGGGTCCATTCATAAATGATATAAATTTGAATAGAAATTAGAACTCATTTTATGAGTTTTGATACCCATTAATATGAATGTGAATGATGAATGATTCTTTTGACCATACCACTAAATTATGAGGTTATATTGACTAGTGGTTGATTAGTATATATTAAAAATGACTTGAGTATTTTTTTTCCTATGTTTATTTTTAAAATATGAGATTTTTTTCTCAATTATTGACCAACTTTTTCATTTAATTTTTCTCTATATTAATATTAAAAATATAAAATAGTTATATTTACAATTAATGATGATCAAATGGAATTGGTGTTATCACAATCAATCAGAGCTTAGGTGAAACTCATTTCTGAATTAGTGAGTGTGTGGTGCAATGAAAATAATTGGGTACAATGAAATCCAACTACTACAATCATCATTAGATATAGAAATTTTTACATAATGATTCTTATTATTGGAAAAAAACTAAATCTTCATGTTGCAAGTGAAAATTTAG
This sequence comes from Viscum album, assembly GCA_963277665.1. Classification (NCBI taxonomy): domain Eukaryota; kingdom Viridiplantae; phylum Streptophyta; class Magnoliopsida; order Santalales; family Viscaceae; genus Viscum; species Viscum album. The sequence goes on from OY728127.1 coordinate 927,887,470, forward strand.
GGAATTACTTCCACAATAAATTCTACAACCTATAAAATATACATCAGAATAAAACTAGAGAATAAAATTTTTTCTAGAAAAGTAGAAAAGTTTATGATAGATGATATGATTGTTCACATACATAATTTTACATTTCATTATGAGGATCATTAAATTTCACCCCCACCCCTGGTATATCACTAACTCAGTAGTTGTGATAATTCCTCTATGCGGTCCAGCCTATATGGATCCCTAAAATCAACATCAACTGTGTGGGTATTATTAGGATTAGTATGAATAATAGACCTCCCCATAATAGGAATGATTTCATTTCCCATAACCCATGAACTCAATTATACATTGAACATATCTGAAACCCCCACCAACTAATGTACATGATATAGAAAGTTAACATAAAAATTTTATTTAGGATTACATTACGATTTAGTATAAAAAATATAGAAAATGAAAAAGATTATATTTATACATAAAAATGTAAATGAAAATAAAGAAGTGTTGTAAAAAAAATTTAAAAATCATATAAAAATTCTTAAGCATGATATTAACGAGACAGAAATGCATTTTAAATATATTTTAAGAGAATGAAGAAAATATTTTAAAAAAATTTGAAAGATGAAAAGTAATTGGATGGTGTAATTGATTTAGAAACAGAAATATTTAAAAAAGATTATGCAAGAACATATGAAAAAACAAATTCCAAAAAATAATAAAAAGTATATTTAGATGAAAATTTAACACTAAAAAATTTTGACATAAAATTTAGACTCTAAACATATATATTATAAAATAAAGTCTATGTGCCGACTAGAGATGAAGAAAAGAAATTTGAAATTTCAAAGTTTTGATCTTCATAAAATTTTGTTGAATAATTAATAGAAAAATAGAAATTTGAGTCCAATATTTATAAAAACAAACAAGTAATTACTAGATAGAAGTAGAGAGAATGGAAATAGAAGGAGAAGAGTGTAAAAAATCCTAAGGATTAATATAAAAAACAATAATTTGGTATAAATTCATAAATCATAGCACAAGATCAAAATTAGAATAATATTCTTTATTAGAAACAAACACAAAAGAAAAAAAATATTATATATATATAATAGGAGAAATAGATTAATATTTAAATAAAAACAGTAATATAGAATGATAATGATATGTAATAAGTCAAAACCAAATTTTATTGTAAAACCAATTGAGAAAATATTAAAGGTGAAAGAAAATACAAAATCCCATATTCAGAAAGATAATTTCATAAGTGGATTGGAGGTAGAAGAAAAATTCTATTAGTAGGATATAACATTATAATAAAATTGATTATTCAAAAGGAAGAAAATAGTATTACAATGAAAATGAAATTTTGGAAGATGTCACTAATGATAAAGGAGTAATTAATAACTATAGTTGGAAGGGGATGAACAATATATAAGAGAGAATATAGAATAGATAAGAAGAATTAAAAGTTTGAGTATATGAAAATTATTTAATTTCAAAATTCAAATAAATAAATAATACCATTTGAAAAATTAGAAGAACTAAAAATGTAATATAATATAAAAATATTAATAAAATTAAAAAATCTGTTTGAATAATAAATATAATAATACTATAAGTAAAATAAAAATGTATAAAACCAAATCCAAAATTGGGAATAATAAGAAGAAGAAGAAAACCCATAAATTCAATTGAGAAAATAGAATATAAATCATCTGAAAAAGAAAATGGAAGAGGTCAAATTCGGAAGCATCATATGAAATATCATTAAAAAAACATAACTAAATGTTAAATATTAATAAATATCGGAACAATCCTGGAGAATAATTATTAATAAATTGAAATATATATAATACAATAAAAGAATTTTGGAGACAATAATATAATTTAATAAAATAATATTAAGTATACACATAAGAAAAATTAAAATATGAAAACAAAAAATAAAAAATCTAGAAGCTAGAAGTGAGAATCTAAAATTAAAAACTTGTGCATAAATATGAGAATTAAAAATTGAAAGAAAATATATAGAATAAAATAAATAAAATTAATTTGAAATAAAATAAAAAATAACTGAAAAAAATGAAAATAAAAAACAAAAATCCTAAATCCTAAAGATGAAATTGATTAAGTCAAAAGTAGCAGTTGAATTAGAAGTATGAAATAATAAGAAGTAGTAGTTGAATTTGAATTTGGATTGGAAATATAAGATAAAAACAATAGTTTTAAAAGAATTGAAATTAGATGATGGGGTAAAATTAATGGTATATGGGAAATAAAACGTGGATTTTGAAGCTAAAAAACATGATCTGAAAAGATGAGAAAATCAATAGAAATAATTAGTCGAAAATTTTAAATTTATAAGTCATAAGAAGTACCAATAAATAGTAAAAATATACAAAATTACAAAACCAAAAAAAATGATCTCAAATTATCATGGAATCATTGGATAGTGAATACTAAATGGTTTTTGATTTTTATGAGTCCAAAAACACTTAATATGGAATGCGGTGAGCTCATAATATGATGAAATTTTTTGGTCTTATCACATTAATTCATGTTTTTAAAGACATTAAGTTCTAATAAATCAATGTTTTTGTCAATCGAATCACACAACATGTTTTAATGATTTGAGGTCAATTCCTTCATCTAATAAATGAATCAATGGAAATTTTCTGAATATTTTATGTCAATTTGTGGTCTTTTTCTCTATTTTTAGACTTTCACGCATATTTTTTGACATTAAAATCAATAAAAATGTGTTATCATTCATTTATAGAAAACCACCTATCATGTTCAGTTGGGGTCAACTGAAATATGATATAAATTAAAATACGATCATTTCCATTCAATTTAACTACAATATGATTCATTTTTATAGGTTTTGACCCTTTGAAACATCTTTTTGGAATTTGAAATTAGTAAAAAAAATTCATCATTTATAAAAACACATGTTTGATTGATTCACAGTTTATTAACACATGTCAAAAATTAAATATCATAGGTTTTCATTTCATTTAATGGTAATTTGAGTTCATTTTCATTTCTATAATCCATAGAAACATTAATTAAAAAATTAAATCACATATTATTTCATTTGTAGTCATTATGACCACAACACATGTTAGATTGAATTGTGGTCTATTCATACATGTAATAAATTTTCATGTAAATCCAAACCGATTTTCACAATTTTTACCCCCTTTGATATGAATTTGATAAAAAAAGGAACTGTCATTCATAATGAGCAATTTAGGTGTAACAAATCTATATTATAGATTCAAAAAGATTATAAATTACTTATATATCATTTTACTAATTTTATGGAGAAATTTATGCACATTTTATTAGATTTTAATCCCATTCATTATATAAGTTTTTCAATCGAATAAGAATAATGTTAGAAATGTGGAATTTACACATTAGAAGATAACGAAATGGAACTAGTGTTATCATAAATAATAAAATATTGACTAAATCTCATTACAAATTCATTGATTATGTGTTTAATGAAAAAAAAAATTGGTGTAATAACTTGAAATAGCTACAATAATCATTAATAGTAAAAATATTTATAAAATTATGCTTCTTATTGGTCCAATAAACTAATTCTTTGACACGGATGTGAAAATTTCAAGAAGTTCATTTTCTATCTGCTCTAAAAAATGAAATATATATCTGATTAACACTTCTGAATAAACTTGAATATAAAAGAATAGAAATTTTCTATTGAAAAGATAATATTCTATAAAGAGGTGATATTACATTGAATATTCAATATCAATGTATTCTACCACATATCCATATGTTTATCATACTAGGTAGTTACGATAACACTGCTATGTGGCACAACCAATAAAGAGAAATTAATGTGGATCCATTTTTTGGGTCTTATCTAGATCATCATTCCTATTATCCCTTTACATAATAATGATAATTGTATTTCCCCTAAAATTAAATCCTGAGTTCACTGGGAACACATCTAAAACCCACACTAAAAACCTAATCTCTATTGGAAATTTAAATTAAATTCAATTGAATTTAACTTAACTAATATATAAAGTGTATTCCGATTCATAAAGACACCCTCTTAACTATATCATTCTATTCAGGATTCAGATAATCATGAGGTCAATTCATACAATTATGAAATGCCTCCAAATCATTTTTAGAAGCATTCACTACAATCCAAACTCATTTTCTCAATTTTGACTATTACATGTTTGATTTTTCATTTAATAATAATTCTTAATAAAACTAAATCATATACTTCTTCATATAAATCAATTCGGCCATCATATTAAGAAATTATAGATACTATTGATCATAAATGTACCAAGGATTTTTATGCTAAGATCTCACGTCAATCCAAATTCATCTACTTAGATTTGACCCCTTGATGGGCGATATTCCAATTAAAAAAATATCAATGTAAATTGTTTCTTTGGATCGTTTGTAGAAATATGGGAATATTATTGTTGTTCATTTAATTCCCACATATCAAATATGATTTTTGCATTATTTTATATTGTTTTCATTGAAATGTGAACATGTTTTCATGGTTTTAAACCAGTTCAGTTAACTTATCACTTTAACAAGAATGTGATGGTCTGAAAACTATTTAAATCATACCATGCAATTCGGGTGTTATATTGACATGTGGTAGGCTCGTATAGATCATAAGAGACTCAGTGAATTATTTTCTATATTTTTTCACTAATTTTAAATACTATTACTTGTTTTGACCATACACATGTGATTTTTCATTTATCAATAATTCTTAACAATATGAAATTGTATTTTCCCTCACACAATGTAATTAAATCATTATATTTATTCCTAGTTGATTCCTACTGATCACAAAAAATTAGGGATCATTGTCATATGTTTCCTTGTCAATAAAAAGTTTTCTACTTTTCCCCCCTTGATGGTTGAAAAGGCTATTTGATAAAAATTTACTATATAAAATGATACTTTAGAACATAATAGGAAATATAGGTACCATATTGTTGCACAACTGATTCTTATAGATACCAAGTAATCTTAGGACTTATTAACATGTTTTAATACCATTATGAACACATTTTCTCCATTTTCAACTATGATAACTGACTTTTCACACTAATGATAATGTGAAGGTTGTGTGGTTCATTCAACCGTGACAGGAAATTATATTTTTATAGTGAAATCTGGTTCATTATCGTAAATCATAAATGACTCAAATATTATTTTCCATTGTTTTTCTCCAACATGATCTTGTTGTTTACACTACATGGATTATTTTCCATTATCTATTAGTTTTAATGAGATAAAACTATGAAAAATGATTTAGTTTTCAAATTTACGTGTGGTTGGTTGATAGAAATTAGAAAGGACATAAAGGTCATTTTCCAATCATCTCGAACCAATCCAACCATGTTTTCTTGGTTTTGACCTAACATTTTTGTTTGGATCAAACATATCAGAAACAACTCAATTACAATCTTCTTATATTGTTAGTGTCAATTTGAGATGTTTGAGTGTAAGATTCATGTATTTTTTTGACCAATATGAAATAAATAAAAAATGATTTTCTACATTTACTCACCAATTTGAGCATGTTTTTTCAATTTTAACCCCATCATGGGTGGTTTATTATTTATTAATAATTGTTAATTATAATAAATATTATTTTATGTCATATCAGTAAATATGTTAATTATATTAATACAATTATAATTTATATATATTAAAAATGACCTGAGGATAATGGTTAAATGTTCCCATCTCAATCTGAATAGTTTTTCATAGTTTTGATCCCTTGATGGGTGAGATGAAATATTAATTAAACTATCTTGTTGAAATGAAATTTTGGATCATATAGGGAAATCCTGGAATCATAGTAACATGAAGTCAATCCCTATAGATCAAAAATCATTTAAGGATCATTAACTAATGTTTTTAATGATATGTGAACATTTATTCAAAATTTCACCCCTTTTATATGACATGTCTCTTTTCATTTAACCATAAAGAGCACTTCTAGTTTCAGATTAATGTGAGGTTGGTTTTTACAACTAAATAATGATTCAAATAATGGTTTCCTTTGTTTTCTCAACAATACAAACTCATTTTCCTGGTTTTTCCTCTATATGTGTGATTTCTCATTTATTAATTTGCATTAACAAAATTAAACCATATTTTCAATTATAACGAGCATTCTAGGCATCTGATTCATGATAAACAAATTATTATAGATCCAAATATTCTAGTAAATCACTCCCCAAAATTTCCCTGACAATTAGATGTTCTCTTCATGGACTTAAACCCTTTATTAGAAATATTTCATTTTAATAAAAATATCATGGAAAAGTAATACTTTTTAAAATATCGAGTCATACATTCATTGTATTGAGATAATTTTGATGAAAATAGTTCCTAAACTATCTAATTATCACTATAACTTTGTTTTGATAATAATATAGAATAATTTTATTGGTTTTGACCAGTTTTAAGTAACTTGACACATTATTAACAATGTGAATGTCAAATAGAACTTTCGGTCACAATGAAGAATTTGGGGGTTATATTGATTTGGGGTCGGTTGATAAATATCATAAATGAATCAAAGATCATTGTGGTGGTTTTTTGGGCCCATATAAACCCATTGTGTTTAGTGTTTACATCTACATGATTGATTTTTCAGTTATTAACAATTATTAATTATATAAAATCATATTTTCAATCACACTGTGAAATCCAGGCATTATATTGATGTGTAACTCATTCCTATAGTTCAAAAATTAATTTAGAGAAATAGTCCTAAATTTTCATTTCATTTAAAAATATTTATAGTTTTTATCCTCTTTATGGGATATTTTTTCATTTTAATATGAATATTAAGGTAAAGTGATATTGTGGATGTCACCAAGAAATATATTCATCAGATTAATGTATGATTGATTCTTATAGATCAAAAATAATTTTAACATCATTTTCCTATGGTTTCGTAATAACTAAAACCCATTTTCTACATTTTGAACACTTTTAGATGAATTTTCACTTTAATAAGAATGTGATGGACAAACGAAACTTTCAATCATTCTAAGGAATTCATGTTTCATATAGATTAATGGTTTGTTCTTATAGATCCGAAATGACTTAAAGAATATGTTAATATTTTCTCTCAATAATATGAGCAATATTTCTCAGCTTTGACCCCTACATAAGGGAATTTTCATTTATTAATAAGTGTTAAAAATAAAAAATCATAGTATCCATCAAAAAAATAAATTCAGGCATCATATTGATTTGATGATGTGTCTTATCGATCAAAAATATCATGAGAATCATTGTCCAAGGATTCCATATCATTTTGAAATGGTATTAATTATTTTCACCATTAAATGGTTAATTTTTCATTTTAATAAAAATATTAGAGTGAAATGATACTCTACACAATACTAAATAATCTAAAAATGGAGTAATGGATGGTTGATTCATATATATCAATAATTAATTGAGGACCGTTCTTAGATGTTTTCATGGAAATACAAACTCATTTTCTTGGTATTGACCCCATTTTTGGGACTTATCACACTAATATAAATATAAAAGGATAAAATACACTTTCAAACATAATTTTTTTTTTTAGATTGTCATGTGGTTGGTTTTTAGAAATCACAAATTATTAGAATATAATTTTCCAATGTTTCCATAACAATCCAATATCATTTGACTTGTTTTCCACCTTATATAGATGATTTTTCATATTTGAATAAGCACTAAAAATATGAAATCCTAATCTCCATCATGTTGAGCAATACAGATATCATATCAATATGTTACTAATTTTTATTGATAAAAAATGACATTGGGATTGTTTTCATAGGATTCCATGTCAACCTGAAGTCATCTACTTAGTTTTTTCCCTATGATGGTTGATAAGTCATTTTAATTAAAATATCAATCTTAAATGATACTATAAATCATTCAAGAGAAATAAAAGAATCATATGTACATGTGGTTGATTCTTATAGATCACAAATAAATATATGATCACTCTGATATGTTTCAATGTCAATATGAACTCATTTTCTTGATTTTAACCAATTTTACATGACTTTTCACATTAATAAAAACATGGAGGCCAAACTACACTTTTGATCATACTGATCATTTTTGGTGTCAAATTCATATTATCCTTTTTTAGGAATAAAACATTATCCAATGAACATTTTTATATTATTTTTATCCAATCCAACCAATTTTTCTCTAATTTAACTGAAAAAGTATGATAATCGAATTATTATTAAGTGTTACCAATACAAAATCATGGTTTACATCATACAAATGAATCTGAGCATCATATTCATACATGAACAATAATATAAAACCAAAATAATTTGGTTATTTATTTCCTATGTTCTCATGTAAATATGATTTCCTCTTCTAGTTTTTGACCCCTTGATAGGTGATATATACTTTTAATAAAAATTTAATGATGAAATGATACATTTGATCATACTACGAAATCATGGATCATATCGATGTGCAATTGATTCAAATAGATCAAAAATATTTTTAGTATAAATATTTTATATTTTCTAGGAAATCAATACTTTTTTTCTCAGTTTTTACCCCTTTTTGGTGACTTATCACTATAATATGAGTATGATTTCTAGATGAAACTTTCCATCATACTAGAAAATTTGGGTATCATATGGACTTGAGTTTGGTTTCTACATATCAAAAATTACCAGATCATTTTAATATGTTTTTCCAATATGAGCTGGTATACTCTATTTTGACCCACACTCGAGTGATTTTTCATTTATTAATAAGTGTTTAAAATGTGAATTCATATTTTACATTATTAAAAACTATATAGGAATTATATTAATGATAGAATAATTCTTACAAATCAAAAATGGCATAAAAATCATTTTCGTATGTATCCATTTCAATATGATGTCATTATCTTATCTATGTCCCCTTGATAATTGATATGTAATTTGAATAAAAAAATACCATGTTAAATGAAACATTGTTTCATACTAATCAGTCTAGGCATCGAGTTACTAGATTACCGGTTCCTATAAATCCAAAATAATTTTATGTCTATTCTCATATGGGTTAATGTAAATCAAAACTCTTGTTCTTAGTTTTTACCCATTCTAGTAAGCCTTCCACTTTAATTAGAATTTGAATTCCATACAACACATTTGATGTTACCGATAAATTCAGGTGTTATATTGATGTGTGGTTGGTTTATACATAATTTAAATTACTCAAAGAACCTTTTCCTATATTTTTTCACTAATCCAAGAATATCCTCTTGAAACGATGTGACACTATTTAATTTTCATTTATTAATAATCATTAATGATATAAAATCATAGTGATAAATTAATGTGTTAGATTGATATGTGGTTAGTTCATATTAATCAAAATTTTCTTGATGATCATTTTCCTTTGTTTACATTTGAATCCAATATTATTTTCTTAGTTTTAACCCTATATAAGTGGTTGGTTCATACTGATAAGAAATGAGTCGATTATAGTCTTACCATGTTTTCACCAATCTAAGCAGTTTGGGTGACCGATTCATAATAAGTCCTTACATATGGGTCACACCGAGAAATACATGCATTAAATTAATGCAAGTTTGATTCTTTTATATCAATAATTATTTAAAGATAAATTTCCAAATATTTCAGGGAAATATGAAGTTGTTTTCTCCTTTTCACCCCATTATTACTAATTATTAGATAATTTTCAACCATATCATGTACTTTAGTAGTCATATTGATGCGATGTAGGTTATTAAATATCAGAAATGACTAAATATCATTTTTCTATGTTTCAATTCAATTCCTAGACCTTTTCTCAATTTTGAACTCTCTGTGGGTTTTTTTCATTATCTAAAAGGCTTAAGGATATAAAATCATAGATTCCATCATAATGAGAAATCTGGGAATCATATTTTTACAGTGATTATTCCTATAGATGTAAAATTACTTATGGATTACTATCTATGTTTCAATTTCAATTCTAAGTTATCTACACAGTTTTGACCTCTTGATGAGTTAAATATGCTCTAAATAAATATATCAGGGTTTAATGATACTCTTGATAATATGTTTTAATGATATTAAACAATAGTTCCAATCATACTGAGAAATATGGGCATAATATTAATCCGTTGCTAATTCACGTAGATAAAAAATATTTCTCAAAGATCAATGTACGATGTTTTCAGGTTAATTAAAATCATTCATCTCATATTTGACCCTTAGACAGGTGTAATGTAATTTTATTAAAATTATCAATATGAAATGATACTTTGGATCATACATGGGATCATTTTATTGTGAAATTTATTCCCACATATCAAAAAAAAATTACAATAATTATCTTATGTTCTTCATGACAATGCCAATATGTTTTCAAAGTTTTTACCCCTTTTTGCTGACACCATACATTAATAAAAATGTGAAGGTAGAATGAAACTTTTAATTATAATTATTAATTATGGTGTCTAATTGGTGAGAAGCTTTTTCATATTGGTCATAAATGACCTCATGATAAATTTCCATTGTTTTTCCGCTAGTATGGTCTCATTTTCATGCTTTAGGATCATATATGAGTGATTTTTCGTTTATTAATAAGTGTTAAGAATATGAAATCATAGATTCCATCAAAACATGGAATATAGGTATGATATTGATGTGTAGATGATTTACATGGGTGAAAAATGACTTCGGGATCATTTTCAAAACATCTCATGTCAATATAATGTAATCTTCTCACCCTTGACAACCTGAAGGGTAATTTGTCATTTTAATAGAAAAAATCATGTTAAATGATACTAGGGATAATACGGAAGAGTGCGTTCATTTTATGGACACACAATTGAATTTTTCAGATCTAAAATGGTTTCAATATAATAATCATATGTATTCATAGAAATCAAATCACAGTAGCTTGGTATTGACTCCTTTTAGGTGACTTGTCATTATAATAATAACGTGAAGGCCAAATGATGCATTTGAACATGAAAAGCTATTGAGGTGTAGAATGTATAATTCATTTTTTCATACAAATCATGAATGACTCTTATAAAAGTTCTTATGTTTTCACAATGATATAAAATCGTTTTGTTGGTTTTAACCCCATTAGTGGTTATTTTTCAATTATTAAAAACATTTAAAAAAATGAAATCATAGTTTCCATTGTACTAAGTAATCTGGGAATCATATTGATGAAAAATTTATACTTACAATATAAAATATGACTCAAGAATCATTATCCATATTTTCTAATTCAATTTGAAGTCATCTTCTTTAGTGTTGACTCTTAATGAGTGATTTCTCATTTAAATAAAAATATCAAGGTGAAATAACACTATATATAATGATGAGAAATATAGTAATGAGATTGATCAATGTTTAATACTCATAGATAAAAAGTATTTAAGGAATTTTATTTTATTATTTCCTAGAAATATGAACATTATCCTAAGTATTATCACAATTTAGGTGACATGTCTCTTTAATAAGAATGTGTTGGATAAATGACAGTTTCAATCATAAAAATAAATCTGGGTATCAGATTGATGTCTCATTGGATTATACAGATCATAAATGACACAATGATCAATTTCCTGTGTTTTAAAATAGATTCAGGAAATTTTCTCACTTTTTCCCCTGTATGGTTTATTTTTTATTTATTAATAAGAATAAAAATATTAAATCAGCATTTCAATCATACAAAGAAATCCATGAATTGGATAATTTCATATCTGATTCCAACAAATCACAAAGGATGATTCGATCATTTTCCTATGTTTCTATTTCAATCCAATTATGTATTCTATTTATTAAGACATTGATAGTAGTGAGTTAATTTTTATAAAAACGATATAGCTTAAATGATACTTTAGATCATACAATGAAATTTTCTCATTATATTGATGTGATATTTATTCATTCATATCAAAAATATTTCAAAACTATTTCCACTATGTTTCAAAGTTAGTCTAAACTATAATAATATATTTTTATTTATTTTAGGTGACTTATCACATTAATAAGAATATAATGGTAAGACCCACACTATCGATCATACATAGAAATTTGGGTTTCATATTCACATTATATTGGTTTTTAAAGATTATAAATCACTCAAATATCATTTATCCAATTTTACAAAAAATATCAAATATTATTTTTTATTATAAACCTGAAAAGGGTTATTAGTAATTTATTAATAATATTTAAAATATGAAATCATAGTTTTTGTCATATTGATTAATATAGGAATCATATTTATGGGTGTGTATTGATGATAGATTATAATTGACCTAGGGATAATTTTCCTATGTTCTCATTTCAAACAGAAGACTTCTACATAGTTTTGACCCATGTATGGGTGATATTAAATTTTAATAAAAATATCATTGTGATATGATAATTTATATGAAATGGAGTAATCCAAGAATAAAATTGATATATATATATATATCAAATATGACTTAAGGATCACGGTCCTGTGTTTTCTGGGAAATGAAAACTTTTTACTCATTTTTAACCCTTTTCAGGTGCCTAATCACATTACATTCAATCATGTTAATAAATTTAGGTTTCTTATTAATGTTATTTTGGTTTGTATAGATCATAAATTAATTAATTATTGTTATCATAGTTTCCATTCCAATCATAACTCTTTTTATAAATTTTTACATCTATATGTTTTATTTTTCATTTATTAATAGGTGTATACAATATGAAATAATAGTTTCCTTGGTGCAGAGAAATAGAAGAATTATATTTATGTCTGTCTAATTACAACATATAAAAAATGAATATGTGAATTTTGTAATATGTTTCCAAGTAAATCAGATGTTGTAAGATCCTAAACAAGTAGCCATTCAATGGTTTCCCAATTAGGTGGGTCACATGGCCTCAAGCGCACCTCCTCATACACTAGAGGCTACCAACTAGTAGTGATAGTCTGTAAAGGTACATTTGGGAGACTATACCATCATAATAAGAGTAACTCAGTGGTGTCCTAAGTGAATAAATAAGAATATTCATAATATTAATGATTGGAAGAAGGTAAATCATCCTGAAAGTTGTAATAATAAACAAGGCCAAGGGTGGAATCATATAAAAATGATGAGTATTCCCTATCTCTATAAAAAAATATAATACATGGAAATAGGAATATAGTTAAATACATGTATAAAAAACTCTCTCCAGATATCATCATGAGCATAGCTCAATCCTATTCAACCCTACACCTATTCACAATCAATCTAGGATCATAACCTGAGCACTTTCCACAGCCCCTACCTAAATCCATGAAGTCTATCAGAGTACCCAATGGTGGACTAAATATTTTTTGGGATAGAACTCAGTAGGACACCACCAAAGGTGTCAATAACATGTCCCATTTTTTAATATAAGATGAAGTAGAGTGAAAAATATTATAATAATGAAAGTATAAGTTATAATTCTTAGTCTATTAAGGAACACTTTTATCACGAAGCAAACTAATAAGGAATAATAGAAAAGCATGGTAAGAATCATTATCATTATACATTATCATGTCATGTTTTATATTAATATAGGTTAGGATCATAGGAGTTGAAATGTCAAATTCATACCAATGGGTCACGGAAAACAAATAAATCATATCCATTAGGTAGTAATTTCCAAGGAATCTAAATAGTCCATTCCCATGGAGTAGAAATTTCCATGTCATCCTAATAGGGTAGGTAAGACAAGTAAATCGGATCTATAGAGTACTAATTTCCAACGCATCCTAGATGATCTTTGGATAAAAGGGGTATAGGTTCCCATGTCATCCTATATGGTCATCATATAAATCAAGTAAATTAAATCCAGTGAGTATAAATTTCTATGGAATCAATGTATGTTGAATCCATGGAGTATAAATGACCCTGGAATCCTAAGGGAGCTGAATCCTTGGGGAAGAAATATCATAATCATTCCATTAAGATGTAGGTCAAGAGTAGAAATTTCAAAGGATTATATTTTGGTTATTGATGATAATCCATGATTCCCATTGTTATTAACAATCTCATAAACCATCTAATAGACATAAAAAATCCATGATTTCATCCAAATAATTCCACATTTTCTATTTGATAGCATTTAGTCACATGGAAATGGAGGTAATATCCCTCTCATAATAACTCATTTAATTTAGTAAGGCTCCCACGAAAATGGGTGAGATCACACACACCTAGAGTGGTGGTTATAAAATGAGAATATATGTGAACACACCCCATGGGTGGCCCTATTTGAGTTTGAAAACCTCCAATTTTGTTAATTTACATTAAGCCATACTCAATATGGTTCCATTAATTTAATTAATCCATTTTATTTATTTAAGATAATTGCCTGAAAATTCAGACATGAAAAATAATGAAAATAATATATAAATAAAAATTCATTGAGGGAAATGGTATAGAACAAATACCTATTGTCCATAGTAGAACACTCATCTAATATCACCCTCTGATTCGTCCTGGAATGAAAGAAAATGGAAGAATGGATAAAACCCTATAAATAAGCCACAATAGATCACATCAAAATAGTTTTTTTGAGATAAGGAAAAATGATTGAAGGATCTTAATAAATGAATTAATAATCAGTGGCTATCTAATCAAACAAACAATTCTTGAATTGGTTGTCAAATGGATAAACAACATCAAAATCCAAGAACTAGCCACGAAGAGCATCAATGGGAGGAGAATAATTACCCCTTGTACCCTGGAAATATAGAAGGAAAAAAGGAAAATAGGGTATTAAATTATATTGATGGAAAACCCGTTATCCACCCTAATAATTAATTTGTACATGGTTTGGCCACATGGTTGGCCAATCCAAATAACAATCGTGCACCTTCCTCTACCCAAAGACACCCCTCACACAGTAATGTTTCATGGGTAGACAAACTATACGCCAACCACATGTTCATCCACAATAGAAAACATTAGGCCACTCTCAGGGGTGTACAACCTAGGCTGCACAGTTTGGGTAAACTGTGAGCCCTCTCATACACACTAACACACATTGCATGGTTTACTCTAATTATATGGAATCAGCAGCATGGTTTTGGCTAACTGTGTTGCCCAAATTGTTTTCCCAAAAAGCAGGGATCTGGGATTGAACAAGTTCTCCACACCATTTTTCTTCCATATTCTTATTAGGAATTCGTATTGGGTCAAAATGAAGAAATTAAATGAAAAAACAAATGATATGTACCTTCATAAAAGTCAAGTAATTAGAATCTCCCCTCATTAAAAACTACTCACCCCTAAGTTGGCCCTCAAAGGGTAATAATGAATCAGTAGAGAATATATTTAGTCATTGATCACATACATAGGACTCTCACTCCCATTTCTCATCTTGTACTCAGTCGTTCTTCTATAGCCACTATACCAATGTAATTGACCCGCCTCAAAGAACCATTATTATATGATCAAAAATACTAATAGGATGCTCATCAAAGGGTGAATCTACCTCTAACCCAACCTCCTTGGGATAAAGAATATGTGATACATCATAATTTTATTAGATAAGATTATATATGTGGAAGACATTGTGCATGGACCATTACCTATAAGGTAACTAAAAGTAATAGGATATCAAACCAAATTTCTCAAGAATATCAATGGGTGCAACGTAACAATTTAATAGCATCCCTTGTTTCCAAATAAGTCTATGCAGCATCATAGGAAAAACACACAATAATACATGATCCTCGACCTCATAATCATGGGGTCATCGATGGGGTTTGGAATATGACTGCTTCTTATACTGAGGAATCATCATGAACTTCCAGATTAGGTACACCTTCTATGTTGACTCTTGGACAATATATGGACTAAAAAGTTCTACTTACTCTTAGTATTACCATCACAAAGTTGATCGGCATGACCAACCATATAAGGCCTCATAAAAAGCCATTATGAAGATATCATGAATGATTTTATAATAAAAACTCAATTATGGGAATATGTTTCTCCCAAAAAACCCCCAATGTTAAGGACACATGCTCGAATATTTTCTTCTAACACAAGAGTTGTATGATCTATCTGACTGTCAGTCTAAGGGTGATAGGTTGTTCTCATATGCACCTATGTTCCAAAGGCCTTCTGTAACCCCTAACAAATCAATTAAATGAAATGATAATCCATATCATATGTGATACAATTTGGAGATCTATAAATATGTATGATCTCCTTAACATATATCCTCACCAGATCATCCACTAATAAGGTCTCTCTAATCAGCATTAAATGGGTTACCATCATCAATCAATCTATAATAAAACAGACCATATCATTCCCTAGAGGTGATCAGGGAAACCCTATCCTGAAATACATGGTCAAATTGTCCCATTAGCCCCAGGGAATGGATAATGTCTACAAGATTCCTTCCCATTTTTTATGTTTTACCCACCTTTTGACAGGCGGGACACCGAGTAATAAAATTAACTATTTCCCATTTCATATCAGGATACCAATACTAGAAAAATTAGTCTCAATTAATCTTAGTGGTGTTGGGATGTACTTCCCATGATGAGGTAGTAAATTACTACATCAAATCCTCTCGGATGTCTACATAAACCCATCATGCCCATACATACATAGAATTTCATCCCCACTAATGATCTGACTAGTAGGTCGACCCTCACCTAACACACGCTCTTATTGGGCCAATCCCTAATAATTTGACAACTGACTCATCCTCACCGTGTCCAAAAGAAGTTAATTAAACTCTATGGACGAAAGTAATGTGTTCCCATGACTTTCTTACACCTCCAAGTGTATCTCATGAAATAGGGCCATAAGTTTCCACTCTCTATTAGCCACCTGATTCACCTATAACTGAGTCATCCTACTCAGAGATTCAGCAACAACATTTCTCATTCTTAGAGTATATAAAATCTGAATGTTAAAAATAATATAGGTATTTAACCCACTTTCCTTAACTAAGATTCTATTCATTCATTATAAAGATATTCCTAAAGCTTTTGAGATCCATATACACCAAAAAAAATTCTCCCAATTGATAATTCCTCCCATAATTCAAATAATTAACAATAGTGGTTACCTCAATATCATGAGTAGGGATGTTTCACATAGGTGACCTCAACTAACTAGACCTATATGCCATGATTCAATCCTACTCCACTATAAATTCCCCTAGAATGATTCTTGATGCATCACATCACACAATATAGCCTATCCCCATATCTAGAAGAATCTGGATCATCACAGAATCCATTCTCCCTTTTAACTCTTGAAAGGATATCTCATAGGTTTTCAGATATGATAACTTCATGTCATTCTTAGTCATTATCATCAGAGGTTCTCCTAGGGGTGTGAATTCTTAAATAAATCAATTATAAAAACTATCTACCCCATGAAACTCTATATATCAATGATGTTCTTGGGCTGCACCTTGTAATATATATGTCTCACCATATCTGGTTTAATTGATACTTCTATCTCTGAGATAATATTACCTAGGAAGTGAATCCAATCCATATAGAAGTGGTAATTTTTTATCTTCTCAAATAACTAATTCTCTCACACTGTATCAAATATGATCTCAATAAGTTTGACATTGTGGTGACGAGTGTGCGAATAAACCAAGATATCATCAATTAATACCACCACATATGAATCTAGATAAGCATTCCAAACTTGGTACATCACTTCCTTGAAAACTGTTAGTTCATTTGTGAGACTGAACAACATGTAAAAATACTCCAAAATACCATAACTACTATGAAAAAATGTATAATTTATGTCTTGGGGTTTACAAATAATGATAATATCTTGATATAATATCATTTTTGAAAAAATATGAGGTCCTTAGAGCTGGTATAAGAGAAAATCTTAACGGGGATTGGGATATAGATTCGTAACATTCAACTATTCAATTTACAATAACCCAAATAAATATAGGGTTCCATATTACTTTTTAAAAGAAAGGATTGGGGAAACGCATAAAGATGTAATAGATCGTATAAAATTTATTCTTCTAAGTCCTCTGGATTCCTCTTGAGATGATACAATTCAGTAGTATTCCTCCTCTAAAGAGGAATGTATACATGTATAGCTTCTGGAACTATCTCGATAGAAAATTCCACCTCTCTCTCAAGAGGGAGTCCTGAAAATTTTTATAAGAAAAAATCCCTAAAAAAATTACCACAACATAGAAATCCACCTGATTAATTCCCTAATGATATTTGTATAAACCAAAAATATATGTTTTCATCCTGCATAGCCCATGATGCTCAGGTCCATCTCAAATCTCTTGGATTTTCCATTCACACTTATAATTAAAACCCCCACCCTATGGTGATTTGGAATTCAGAATTCAATGATAATAGTCAATGTAATCATGATTTGATTCCAACTAGTCCATCCTTATAATGATGCTAAACCCACCAATGTAAAGTAAAAAAATGTATCATACAAAGATACACCCACCTACCTCAAGGGGAACTCCCTACACTATTGTGAACTCTCCCATAGAATCCTAAATAGAGTATTGAGTGTCAAAACACCACTAGAAAATGGGACATCAATCCCAAGGATCTCCAAAACAAGAACATATATAAATGAATGGTAAATGCATATATTTTAATGAGAAGATAGAGATTTAGATAATATTAGAATAATAACTCTCATTGTATATCATTTTTCACTCTTCTCCTTTGGTATGGGATACAAAATATAGATCTGTTTAGAATAGAAGACCTCTAATATAGACTAACTACCCTTACCAATTCCTCTCTATTTGCATTATAAATATTTTTTCTTGCTACCTTACCCTTGTACACCACCTCAGTCTGATCGGCTATTCACAGTCTATATCCCCACATAACAAGAAGATGTTGTCCTCACTATTTAATGTAGAGTTACTGTAGACTCTCCCTCACGGTATTCTAGAGGAAAAGTACCTCAAAACCTTTGTATATGGTCCATCCTACCATAATATAGGCACTCCACTAGTCTTCTATTACACTAGGTCCTCATGTTTCCATGCCATCAAAACTAATTAAATAAAACAAAGCCACCATAATTCATCATACAAATGGTATTCCACATACAAAGTACCTTAAAACATTGCTTCCAACTTCTTAACACAAATCTAATGGGTCAAGAAGTTAATATAATCTACACTGTGCCCCCAGATTCCCTCATATTACACTATTTATCTAATATCTAAATCACTAGCCCCGACTCAATAGTGATCAGAAAACATTAACCTGTAATCAGATGTCAATCTTGAGACCATCCTAAAATCTCAAAACATTACAAAACTCATAACCTAATAGAAAAAGTGAAAAGTGCTAGGCCTTTTGTGGAATAGGATGAATAGTCTATTATTGATAAAGGATGATGCTCTAAGGGCATAAACTCTCTAGATCGATTGTCCCACAATATATTGATATAAAAATAAACATAGAGGGGTGTCTATAAATCCTTTTAAGGAATATCCATATGACAATCTGTCTATGTAATCATGTCCCACCAAACCTTGGTGGAATCCTAAGGCATATACATAGTGAGATTCACTCTCTTCTTAGGAGGTGTCTTGATATGATTGAAAATCAATAGAATTTACTCTATCCATGACTCTTTAGATTGTCATCTATCTTCCTCTGATAATGTGGTAGGATACTGCAACCAAAACTCATGCATCAAGTTTTGCATAGTCGAGGTATGTAATAAAGCACCCTGAATATTCTGTATAAGGCTTAGAAAACCCTCTAAGAGGTGGAAACCAATATTTCTGTAATATATAAATAGCATTTCTACAAGTGGAACTATTGGAGGGTCTACAAGTGGCCTAGTGTCCACTACCATCAAAGCATGGTCATCGCCACCTCTGGTACATGGTTGGAGGCTTTCATGATGGAATTTCAAAAAAAAATCCAAGATCTCACCTTAGATAATATTTGGTATCCACCTATTCACAAATACACTAACGGTAAATGTACAAGCCTTCTTATGAACGTGTAACACACCTCTTCTTGCTCCTAATGTAGGGTCTCGGTGACAACAAGATCACAAAAATACAATAGATATTGGTTACTTCACACCAATAAGGCTAGTTAAGGGTCTACTTCTCTTCCACAATCCATGGGTACTTGTATATAGAGTGTCAATTTCATGTTGAATAGGAAACACCCCATACATTTCAATTTACACTTCCATTTAATGGTAACCATTTCATTTCAAAATTCAATTTCATTTACATTCATTCTCACTTATATAAAAGTTATCTTAAATGGTTGAATTGTGTTGATAAAAATTTATAATTTATAAGGGCCCATAAATCTTATAAATTATTTTTTGGTGTCTATTTAATATGAACCAAATCATTTTCCATACCATGTGATCAATAGTGCAGTACTCAACATGGTATAATTGAATTCATGGGGTGAAAAAATAATCATTTTCAGGAAACCACCATTAGGTTAATCCAGGAACTTTAAGTTCCAATTGTTTTTCATAGTTACCTATAAAAATGATATTCAAATAACAATAATATCACTCAAGGGAAATATTATTAATTTCATAGAGTCCGGAAATACATCTTACATGGCATGGATCACAGCATGGAATATTCATCCTAATATGTTCCTACAATGATGTATAAGACCAATGCTTATTTTTTCAGCCAAGAATACAATTAAATTATTAATTATAATAATAATAAAATCACATATCATGTTCATCACCAAAATATGGAATCAAATCAACTATATTAAGAATAATCTAGAACAAAAATCCACATCCACTATAATTTGGATTTTTTCTATTTAAGGGTTAACTACACCCATGAAGTGATCATTAAAAAATTACAATATGTTATTGTATCCTTCTTACCTATCCAAATAATAAATAAAATAAAATAAGTCCTTTGATACAACAATGTAATTTCCCAAACCAGTTGCCACCCAATAGTACCCTGAGTCGATGGGTCACATGGCCGCAAGCATGCCTCCCCATTTACTACAGGCTTCTGACTAGTAGAAAGGGTCTATAATGATATAGTGGGGAGACTATACCCCCATTTTAAGATTATTTTAGTGGTATAAAAAATTAATAAGTAAGTGGAATCCTAATATCAACTAATAGAATAATGTAAATGATCCAAACAACAATAATAATAAACAAGTCCAAGGGTTTGATAATAAACAAAATATGAGTATGCTATGCATCTCTACAAAAGTTAGGTAAAACATGGAAATATTAATCCAATATGATACATATATAAAAAATACCCAAAAGAACTATCTACAAATAGCATCACCATCATAGCTCAGTCATGTTCTCCCCTGCTCCTATGCACAATCAATCAAGCATCATAAAGAATGTTCTTACCCTTTCCCTACTGGAATCCATGATTTCGGTCTAGATACCCACCGAAATCCTGAAGAGTGTGTGAGATAACATATAATAGGCCACCACCAATGGTTTATATAACATGTATAGTATACAAATATATGATGAAAAAATTTGAAATATATAGCAGTAAATAAATAAGAAGTGATACTGTATAGTGTATCATGGAAAACAGTGATTATGTAGCATAATCATAAGGGATAAATGTAAACATTGTAAGCATTATAATTAACCGACACCATGAAGTCATGATTCATTTCAATTCATGTAAATATATAAGGATTATAAATTTACAAGGCATCCTAGTGCATCAAGTAACGAATATACCTCATAACTAAGGAGTAATGATATAAAGGCATCCTATTAGTCTAGATCCATGGAATTGAAATTTATGTAGAAACTCAATAGGTCTTGTAAAAAAAGTAAATCAGATCCAATGAGTAGTAAATTGCAAGGAATTTTAAATAATAATTGGATCTAAGGAGTATAAATTTCCAAGTAATCCTTGTTGTTCATTAGATAAATCATGTAAATTGGATCCATGGATTAGGAATGTCCTAGACATCCAATTAAGATGAATCCTTAGAGTAGATATATATGAGTCATTTTAGTGAGATGAATCCATAGAATATAAATGTCCAAGGAATTCATGTATGATGGATCCTTGGAGTATAAATTTCAAATGCTTCGATGTGGTTCATTGATGCCAAACAATAAGCCTCATTACCATTAACCACCTCATAATCCATTTTATAAACATACACAAGCCATGAGTTCATCCAACTCATTCCACATTTTCTATTTAATATAATTTTTTCACATGGAAAATTATGAACTATACCTCTTCAATAACTCAATAAATTTAATAAGGATCCCACTATAATTTTTGAGATCACACACACCAAGTGGGGTAGTAAGAACAAGGGAAGATAAAAAGAGACCCCTTATGATTATCCACAGTTGAGGTAGATAGCCATTAACCATGTAAATGTGCTATAAGGGAAACTCACTAAGCATGCATTAATTTAATTAATCCATTTCATTTATTTATTAGAAACACCAAAAAATTCCATCTTGTAGAATAATGTAAACAAGCTATAAATCACTATACATTGATGGAAAATATATACACAACCTAACTTAAGTTTTTGGTAGAACACATATCTAATCTCGAAAACTTGTTCATCCTAGATGTTAAAAAAATGAAGAATATTTGATAACCTTTAAAATGGAGAATTAGTGATCATAGAAAAATAGAATCATTGATATGTAGAAAAAAAATGAAAGGATCGTAAGGAAAGAAGCGCACTCCAAAAAATATCCAAAAACCCCAATGCTTCATGAATTAGGCTGTGGATGGAGAAATGACATTCAAGACTAGATCTAGGCTTGAGGATCATCAATGAGATGAGAAGAAAGATCCATTTATGGTGGAAGTAAATGTAAAAAATGGTAAAGGGGTCTTTAATTTAACTATATAAAACCATAATATCTCCTAATAAATAATGTGCCACATGGTTTTGTTGTGTGGTTTTCAAAATAGAGGCACTTCCATGTTCCCACCTCTATCGTAGGGCACCTCTTTTATGGCCATGGAACATAGTTAGATGAACAGGGTCACAACCATGAATTTGGATTTTGTTAAAAATTATAGGTCCCTTATATTGGAGTGCGGAAATGGTCATCGCGTTAGGGAAAATTTTGTTCCCTCTCCATTGTACTGAAACTCCCCAGATAGTTTACTCTAACTATGCAGACTGGGCATAACGTGTTCTACTAACTCTGTGTCCACTCTATTTTTTCGAAAAATTTGGGCTCTGAAAAAGACATGAACACCCTAGTATCTTCCATGTTTATACTAGGAATTAATTTTAGTTAGAAAAGGAAGTAAACCAAAATAATGATACATATTTTCATAAAAGGTCAGGTTGTTACAAAGGATTTCTGGTCAATTTCCCCCCCTCAAGGAGTGATTTTTCATCTTAATAAAAATGTCATGGTAAAATGAAACTTGGGATAATACAATGTAATTGATTCATCAGATTGATACATGGTAGATTACAATATATCATAAATTTATTGAGAATCATTTGCATATTTTTACCTAGTAATGAAATATAGTTTCCTTGGTTTTAACCAATTTTATGTGATGTGTCACATTAATACCAATTTTAGTGTTAGACTTTAATTACAATCATATTGAGTAATTCCTATGTCATATTGATGTATTATTAGTTGATAAAGATAAAAAATGACCCAAAGATCATTTTCGTAATATTTCGACCCTACCAAGTGCCATTTGTTATACTTTTGACCTCGACATGGTTAATGTCTCCATTTATAATAACTGTTAATGATATGAGGTCACCATTTTAATAAAATTGATAAATATAGAAAACTTATTAATACATGGTTGATTCTTCTAGATAAAAAGTGACTTGATGATCATTTTATAATGTTTCTTTGTGAATTCAAAGTCTTTTTCATGATTATAACCCTTTGAAAGTTGATATTTAATTTTATTAAATCATTGTTAAATGATAAGATGGATCATATTGATAAATACAATAATCAAATTGATGTTTTATTGATTCCTAATGATCAAAAATAATTTTAAGATCATTCGCGTATTATGTATGGAAACTGAAGATCCTTTTTTTAGTTTCTACCCTTTTAGGTAACATTTCATTTTAATAAAAATGTGAGGGACAAAAGGACTTTTCTACTCTACCATAAAATTATGGTGTATGATTGATGTGAGCTTGGATAATACAGGTCATAAATGACTTAATTATAATTTTTTAGGCATTTTCCCCAATTTGAGCTCATTTTATTAGTTTTCAACCCAATATAAATGATTTCATAATATGTGATAATAATTTGAAATCATATGTTCCATCATTCCATGATATCAAAGCATCAAATTGATTTAATTCTAATTTTAACTGATTTAAAGTTAATCAATGATCATTTTCCAATGTTTTGATGTTAATCAAAATATATTTCGTAATTTTGAAATATTGATGGTTGATTTTCCATTTTAATAAAAATATCATGCTGAAGTGAAAATGTGGATAATACCGATAAATAAAACCCAAAAAAATTCTTGATTGATTCTTACTGAACAAAAAATATTTGAGGCTCATCCTCCTATATTTTCAAAGAAATCTAAACACGTTTTCTCACATTTGGATGGTTTTAGGTGACTTGTAACTTAAATAAGAATGTGATGGACAAAATAAAAATTTGTTAATATAAATAAATTAACATGTTTAGCTGATATATGATTAGTTTTAAAGATCAAAAATGTGTCAAAGATAATTTCCCAATTTTTTATCACCAATCTAATTATTTTTGGTAAATTTTGACCCCTACATGGGAAATTTTTCATTTATTAATAAGGGATACAGTTAATAAATCATAGTTCCCCTCATAAAGAGTAATTCGGGCATCCTATTGATATGTGAATGAGACCTAAAGATAAAAATTACTCAAAAAACGTTGTTAAAAATTCAATGACATCACAAAGTGGTATTCTAGGTTCTAAGCATGATTATTTATTTTAGTAAAAACATAAATGTCAAATTATACTCTGGATAACACTAATATAATTACTAAATGTATTAATGTATGGTTTATTCCTATTAAAAAAGTGATTTGAGGATCATTCTCTAATGTTTTGGTGGAAATTTTTAACTTTTTTGTTTTCTTTTGACCCCTTTTGTTGGATTTTCAGTTTGATAAGAATATGAATGAAATTTGAAAAAGACAATCCTACCAAAAAATGTTCGTATTAAATAGCCATGTGGTTGGTTTATATATATTAGTAACGTATGAAAGTCTATTTTCCTTAGCCTTCTTGATAATTTGATCCTTTTTTCTCCGTTTTCACCCCAACATGGGTGTTTTCACTTTTATTAATAATCATTGCCGATATTAAATCATATAACACATACTAATAAATCTAGAAATCAAATTAATGTTCATATTATTCCAGGAAATAACAAATTAGGAACATTTTACTATTTACCCATGTTAATCTAATGATTTTTGCTAGATTCTAACACATTGATGGTCAATAGAGAATTTTAATAAACCTATCAAGGTAAAAAGATATTTTGGATAATAATGAGAAATTTGATAATTGGATATATACATAGTTGTTTATTATATATAGAAAATAATAATTGGATATTTTTAATAACTTTCCATGTCAATTCTAACTAGTCTACTCTGTTATGTTACTTTTTAGGTGACTCTTCACTTTAATAAGTATGTAAATGTTACATCCTTAGTATTTTAAAATGAAATATTATATTAAATTGCATACATGATATTCCATACCAAACTTAAATGAAAAAATAAATATTATTATTTAAAATAGACCACTTAACTAGATGTTATAAGGGTGGGGATAAACATTATTAGCTGAATTATGAAAATATGGTTTACATATATATATATATTGTTATTTATTTAGTGATCAATTAGTTATTAAATAAGACTTTTTCATAAATATTAATACTTTTGAATCAGATAAAATTTTAACTTTATGAGGTAACTATGTTTGATAGTTCACCCAACACACAAAAATGAATTTCTCAAAAATCATACATTGATGAAAGACATTGTCATACTAAAAAAATATAATTTTAATATTATTATTTTAAGGTGAAGCTATCACAAAATATTTTATTGGATGGAATGGGGATAATTAACTATATTAGGTCTAAACATATATAATAAATATTTTTAAATTCATCCAAAAATTCTTATAGGCTTAAAATAAGTATAAATCCAATTTTAAGCATAAAAATATCTAATATTTTTAAAAGGTATTTTTACCACTTTTTGATGGAGAACCCATTATAAATATAGTATTTTAAACATTTATAATTTATAGATAAAAAATTTACATTCATATTTTAAATGTAAACATAAAAATTAGGTTATGGAAGAATTTTGGTATTTTTCTAAGAACTTTTATATTTTTATGAATAGTGAATAATACAAAATATTAGGTCGAAACTTATTTTTAATCCGATTTATATATATATATAAAATATAGTTTAATTTTTTTTAAATATAATTATTTTTATTATGAATAAATAAAACCATTTTATTTAATTGGAATCAATTTCACATAGAAATTCGATATAAAAATATTTCTAACTTTTGAATGTCTCACTTTAAAAACCCGATTATCATTTTTTCTGTGGAATTATTTTAATATCTATTTTTTTCAATTATGTGGATTTAATTAGGTAAAGTGTTTTATATCTTTTGAAAAAATAATATTAAAAATAAAAATGTAAGGTCAATTTCATTTTTAAGAATAAAAATATTTCCATGGTAAAAAAACAATTTAACATGGTATAGGTAAAAAATGAAACATGTTAACGTTAAAAAGGGTAAATGCCTAAAACACCTAAAACTGAAACATTTAAAGGTTAGTTGAGGTGTATCTTGACCCAAACCTAACTAAAAATTAATTTGAAGTCTACATTGATGAAATTAATGCAAACTCAATGTGAATTTCTTTAAAAATAAAATAATCAATAATTTAATTACCTAAAGTCACATATCCTCAAGTACAAATACAACCCCTCACCACCACATTTAGAGACAGAAATCATTTTAGCTCCTAAAATATCTTCCCAATCCTATCCTTCCAACACTTACCATGTCCAAGTGCATCTGGTTTCACCAAAAGACCAAATCCAATGTCCTAAATGGTCTCTCAAGGAGGTGATATTCAATAAGTAATTTTCCGAATGTGTCACTCTTAATTTCTTATAATTTTATAATTTCTCTTAACCCAATAATTATTAAATACATTTTAACACCCCCATATTTCATAGTGTGTTACTTCTTAAAAATAATTCAATTACTTGCACAACACGCAACACCGAGTTCAAGCGCACCGTGACTTACCAAACAAGCCGTTCAAAAGAGGTTATGAATAGTATTAACTAAATTTTGAACTTTATATAATCCGTATAATTTTAGAATCCATATTATGAGATTTTTATACATAATATAAGAAAAATTAATTTTTTTCAGATAAAAGAAGTATTTTTTAAAAAATGCACTTTTACCTACTTTTAATAATGAAACCTTTTTAAATCCAATATTTTAAACTTTTATATATTCAATTGGAATAAATTAATTTATTCTTTAGAATGGGGATATAAAAAATTTACAATGTAACACCCCATTATTCCACGGTACGCTTCTCTTTGAATAATATAGTAGCATGTGTTGTACGCAACTTCGAGTTCTAACACACACTACAACCAATCAAACTAGCCGTTATTGATAGTAATAACTAATTTTTCAAATTTTATAAATTTTATCTCTAATAATGGACTTCATTTTTGGATTTGTAATATCAAATTTAGCCTAGGGTGAAATTTTGGTACTTTTCGGATAATTTTTATATTTTGATGAATAGGGAAAATTACTAAATTTTAATTAAAAACAACTTTTTTAATCAATATAATTAAGAGTGATAAATTATGAATTTGAGTGGTTTTAAAGTATTTTTAGAATATATTTTTACCATTTAATAAAATTTTGTACATTGGACATAATTTCACAATTAAACCAGACAAAAAAAGTGTTAATCTTTTGATAGTTATTATATCATAAAAACATGCTTTTTGTTTTGACAGCAGAAATTAATTTTAATTTAATTTATTCCACTTCTGTGTTTTGAATTCGGAAAAATAGATTCCATATTTGGAATCAGGATTTCCAAATTTTATAAATAGCTAACTTTTATTTTTAGACATTTTGAATAATTACTTCGGTAAATATTTTATTTACCATGGTTAAAGGGTAAATCCGGTAAATAAGGGTAACAAAATAATATTATAATAATAATAAATTACCCTAAAACGTGTCCTAACCTTATTGTTTGATACATGTCCAACCATGGGCATATTTGGGTTGATTTGGGGCCCCCATAGAGACACTTGCAGGTGATAGGGACACTTTATTTTAATTAAGCTAAAGTAAATACAAAAATGACATAAGCTTATATCTTTTAGAAAAACAATATTATACATAGGGTTATATATGTTATATTTTCGATTATAAATATTCATTAGAAAGATAAAATTATTTTCTACATAATGGTATTTTCTTTATAATTTTTAGACATCGAAAAAGTAAAAATATATATGACACAATAATGATGCAGTATTTTCCTTATTAATGAAATAATCAAATAATTTGTATTATAAATGTTAAAATAAATATAATTTGAATGTTTTGATGACATAAAAAGAATTATTGGTTAATATGAAATGTTATGTTTTCTTAAATGAATTGTTTTCTAATTAATAAAGTGTTTAAGACTTTCTAAAAAATAAATTATTGAGTAGTGTCAAAATTGACATAAATGAGTTTTTTAAAACAAATATTATATTATTAATTTATATTCTATTCCTAGAAATCTATGGTTCATCCAATGGAATTATATAATTATTTTTGTATAATTAATGGACCACTTTGGGGTCTCTTGGATTTATATAGTAAGTTTATTAACTATATATTATAAAAATACAAAGTGACATCGTAAGTGTTAAACTAATTAACCAAGAGTTAAAACCAAAAGATAAGGTTAATAAATGCCTCAAACCATTCTAAAATCTATTGGTTGAAATTATTGCGAACCATCCCCACCTTATACTTTTAATAATAAACTTTTAGGCCATTATAAACCGAATATGAATTTATTAAAAACTAATACATTATGTTTTTTCTAAAGAGCCCCTCCTCCCCCTTATAAAACGACCCAACTTTTAACCAATTATTCACACCTTCAAAGCTTTTTAGTTCAGTGAAACTCTACCCAACATCTCTCTAAACATCCCTCACTTAAACATAGAGGCCTTAGTTTGATCATAAATCTATCCTAGGGAGCCCTTTTGATCATATCAAAATGAAGAACACGAAGAAGAGGTAATGTTTTCACCACCCTCTTTCACGTTCATTTCTTCATCAACTTCTTCTTTCTTTGTTATTTATATTCTAAAATAATAAATCCAGTATCTCCTATATAATTTAATGTTATTTTAAATATGGTATATCCATATTCATTATTCTATCCATCCTTTGAATGAAATGTCACCGTACGAGCGTACGTACGGCTTACCGTCTGCACATCGTGGTGTAATTGTTATTCAATACATTTTTATTTGGATGGGTATAATAATGAAGTGAATTTGATGTAAATAATAAATATAATATTATAAGGATTATTTATATATGATATAACATCCAATTATATATTATTTTAATATCAAAAGAATGATATTTTCACTCGTGCGTACGTACGGATTACCGTCTCCACGACACATTGACATTCATTTCCAAGTTCACCATTCATCGACGATTATAAAAATATATATTAATAATAAGTATGTAATATATGACATAAGAATTCAACTGGATATATATATATTTATATATATAATTATTTATGTACATACATATATATTATTCACTTACTTCTGTTCAATACTATATGAAAATAGAAACTGCGTTTATGCGTACGTACGGACCACCGTCTCCATAAACGGTGCTTTCCATTTCATAGATATTTCTATTATACATATTTATATTCTAAATATAAATGATAAATTTATCATGTTTTATATTCTGGAAGTATTTAAATCATGATCTAATTATACAATCAAGAGTAACAAGTTAAAACACGTATGATAAAGAAAGCGATTATTACCCAAAATGTTACTTTAACAAGGAAATTATTATTAAATGGATAGTATAAAGTCATAAATGAATCATGTATGTTATCATAAATATTAATATGGTTCTGTTATAATTTAATAACATACTACAATTTTCATACAGGAGGTTAAACGTACTCTCTACTAAAGGAAAGTGCAAGGTAAGGGGTTTTCATCTCACTCCTAATTCCCGTGAGATTCATGCCATATTGCCACTATTACCTTTTTTGTGGTGTATGTACTGACCATAATTGTATTCTTTTTGTAATACACTTTAATATTTGTGTATTTACATATTCATTGTATGATACCTCTTTCATGGGTTGTATGTTTCATAAGTTACCAAATTGGTAAGGGTTAATTCCTCAATCTCTTTATTATCTGAGATTGTTTATGTGTAAGTATTTACTGGGAAATTTTTACCTTCCATGTCCATTTTTCATAAAAATGATTTCGAAATGAATATTTTAAGGATTTTGAAAGGTACTCTTTATCAAGATCCTAATTTTAAATGTTTTAAGGATTTATCTTTCTAAATATTTTTAATTAATGTCCATGTTTTCAAAATGATTTTAAGGATTTATTTATATGGACATGAATGTTTTGAAATGATAATTCTTTTCCAAAGTTTCAAAGTTGTATGGGAAACTTGGATTCAAAAATCACTTTTAAATTACATCCTTTATAAATTTTTGAATTTTAAATGATTTTACAAAAAGGTTATTTTTCTCAAAATTTTTACTCATCATTTTCATCTTTGTTAACATCCTTTGATGGATTTTAAGCTTATTTGAAGTTGATTTATTATAAAAAACATCCATTGAAGTTTTTGTGATATGTTTGACTGTGGATGTGTTATTTTTATACCATTCCTGATTTATGGAGAAAGTATTGACATTTCGTATGCTACTTTTAATACCAATGGTTATGTTATGTTTAAACCTATTCATATGTGAAATGAATTGGACTTAGTAAGTGACAGGTGGAGCCTGCAATAGCTCCTCAATGAATCGATAGGTCTTATTAGACAAAATAGTGTCTTGGAACGAGGCCTTGACAAAATCTTATTTTTAGTCTTGGCATGAGGCCTTGGCTACGTGGTTATGATAGTCTGACATTATGCATTCCATCATTATGAAAGTGGTTAGTGATATTTCATGTGATTATTAGACTAGTAAAATATCAATGTGAATAAGTAAATGGAATTATTTCATTTTATTTTTTCAATATTATGCTGAAATTCAAGTTTAAAAGGATTTTGTTTTAGTTATACATTGCATTAAATTTTTATGCTTATTTCTGAAAGATTCTACTGTATTGATAAACCTTACTGAGCATTTGAGCTCACCCCTTTCTATGTTTTATTTTTCCCAGGATTCCAAGAGGTGTATTGTCATTGATATGCAGGATTAATCCAATGGAATAATGGTGTTCATAAAAATTATTTATGTTGTTTTGTATGTCATAAAGTGAAATGTAGCATTCATGTATATAATCTAATTTTTAAGACTACTAAACTGATTAGTCCTTTGGGACGTGATTCCTTGTAATCATGCCAATGTATTAAAATAATGCACCGACTTTGGGTAACTGGGGTCAGGGTGTTACAGCTGGTATTAGAGAAAGTTTAGCAATATCCTTGGTAACTAGATTTAGATAAACCTTTATTAGAGCACATATCCCTAAGATAGACTTTGAGGATTAGTATAGAAGATCTTCTTAGAATTTTTTTTATTGTAGAGACTTAGTGAGTTTTCTGAAAATACATCCCTATCTGGATACGAGCAGGTAGAGGCGGCTCTGTCATAGATGTACCTATGGGTAAAACCCAAAAACACCGCTTTGAGCTAGACTCGAATGGGAACTGGTGCACAACAACGGGCCTTGCTACACTCTTGGTTACGACACTCCCGAGGGATATGCTTAGGATAATTCTCATTTTCTTTACAAACCATTTTGAAGGGATCATGAGTATATACTTACTCAAAGAAAAAAATTTCTTGATTATGGATTA
Organism: Viscum album; assembly: GCA_963277665.1. Classification (NCBI taxonomy): domain Eukaryota; kingdom Viridiplantae; phylum Streptophyta; class Magnoliopsida; order Santalales; family Viscaceae; genus Viscum; species Viscum album. The sequence goes on from OY728127.1 coordinate 927,919,676, forward strand.
TATCTATAAAATGTTCAATTTTCATTTGGTATTTTACAAGTTTGGAATTATTCATTGCAAATCATAAACTGACCTATTTTATGTTATTGTATAGAAATGGCGCCCTGTAGAAGGAATGTGAACTCTAGAAATACGTATGTTTCAAAGAATAAAAAGGATCATATCTTTCATGGTATTAAGACAACATTTAGAAGGTAAATAGTCTCCCACGTATTATCATCATATGAATAAAAATTATCATGTGTCGATAAGATAAGTATAGAGTTTACTGAGTCCTATGGCTTTGAAGGGAAGCAAGAGAAGAAAATTATGGATGAGAGAAAGATGGATAAATGGAAGAGGGAAAAGTAGAATTTTCCCATATGTGATAATTGTGGGAAGAAACACCCTGGAACATGGCTGAAAGGAATGGGAGTTTGTTACAAGTGTGGAGAATAAGGACACGATCTACATGACTGCAAGGGTATGAAAAAGGATTCAAATGTACAATGCTCCATTTGCAAGGACATGGGAAACTAAACAAACCAATGTACAAATAATCAGAGTATGCATCAAATGGTGCTATTGGATAAAAATAATGTTATTATACTACAACATATGAAGAGGAATGACTAATGTTCTTATGTTGTTATTATAGAATTATTTTATTTTAGTTCTGTATCAAAAATATTCTGGTTACATGAATTATGGAGATAAATAAGGATTGTACTGTAGTACTATTCTATTGAGGATTTGAAATTATATGGTTCTATGAAAAGTTTCTTAATAGTAAGATACACATTTTTGAAAATACATTGTTGAAGGAAAGGTAATCCTTAATATGGTCTCGATGATGAGGTAGTGATTTTGGAATAAGAGATGGTTGATTTGAATAAATTATATTGGATATTCTTGACTACCATGACACTGATTAACGATTTTTTCATTGTTGGAGTTTACAACATTTTTTGATAGAAGGAGTATGTCCATTATTCTATAAGGAATAAGGGATCATGAATGTAATAAATAAGGTTTTATGATAATTTGGAATGTTGCAGTGTTTTAAAAGAATACATGATGAAGGTGTTAACATGTTATTACATGGAAAAAATAATCTTTATTGTGTTTATCTTCCTTATAAATTTTGGACTGTGAGTTTGGATAGAAGTATTTTGGATATTTCAAGTTTGAGTTTAATTTTGGATTTCCATAAAAGGACAACCCGAAGGTCGGGCAGTAACCCGTCGCCACAGACAAGGCCGTGAGACTTGAACCCGCAACCGAAGGGCGACAAGGGCGTATCACCTACCACTGGCCCACGAGATAACCTGGATTAAATAATGTAGTTTATTTTAAGAAGTTATAGTAGATGAATTATAAATTCATTTTTAAACCCAAACGAATAGGATAAATAGAATATTTTTTTAAGTTCTATTATCTTCTCGAGTGAAAGATGAGTTTGTGGTAGAAATTAGTTAAAATATAGAACTCTACGTGTCAAGTATATATTTTTCTTCCCCTCTTATTCTATGAAGAAATTAATTCTTATACTTTATTGAAGGGATCCTAAAACCAAAAATGTGTTATCCTAATACCTTATGTTTTGTTGAACCGATGGTATTTTAAATCATCATAGATTGATGAATTTAAGGACCTCAATCTTAAACTCGTTTGTGATTGATGACCTCAATCACTACCTAAAAATATTTACATTTTTCCTCCTATTATATGTCTCTAAGTTCCACCAATGTTCTCCTAATCAAGATAATAATTTGGTGGTGACCCTTTCATTTCACTTTTCCTCTTATTAAGACTAAATTTTATTAACCAAATTTCCGATGTGGGTTTTCCCACAAAGATATTTTCTTTTTTCAACCTTTATTTTTGAAGAACAATATCAAATTTCGAGGACACAATTTATTGAATCAGGGAAGAATATAACACCACAAGATTTCATAGTGTGTTACTACATCAAAATAATTCAATTACTTGCAATACACCCAACACCGAGTTCAAGCGCTCCTGACTTACCAAACAAGCCGTTCAAAAGAGGTTATGAATAGTACTAACTAAATTTTGAACATTATATAATACTTATAATTTTAGAATCCATATTATTGGTTTCTTAGACATAATGTAAGAAAAAATTATTTTTTTAGATAAAATATGTATTTTTCAAAAAATGCACTTTTACCAACTTTTAATAAAGAACCCTTTTTAAATCCAATATTTTAAAATTTTATATATTCAATTTGACTAAATAAATTTATTATTTAGAATGGGGAAATCAAAATTTTACAATGTAACACCCCAATCATCCACGGTACGCTTCTCTTTGAATAATACAGTAGCGTGTGTTGTACGCAACTTCGAGTTCTAACACACTACAACCAATCAAACTAGCTGTTATGAATAGTAATACATTCTTTTTGAAATTTTATAAATTTTATCTCTCAAAATGGACTTCATTTTGGGATTCGGAATATCTAATTTATCTTGGGGTTAAATTTTGGTACTTTTCGGATAACTTTTATATTTTGATGAATAATGAAAATTACTAAATTTTAATTAAAAACAACTTTTTTAATCAAAATAATTAATAGTGATAAATTATGAATTTGTGTGGTTTTAAAGTATTTTTAGAATATATCTTTACCATTTAATAAAATTTTGGTTATTGGAAAAAATTTTACAATTAAACCGGACATAAACAAGTGTTAATCTTTTGATAATTTTTATATCTTAAAAACACGTTTTTTGTTTTGACAGCGGGAATTAATTTTAAATTAATTTCTGCCACTTCTATGTTTTGAATTTGAAAAAATGGATTACATATTTGGAATCAGGATATCCAAATTTTGTAAATAGATAACTTTTATTTTTAGACATTTTGTATAATTACTTCGGTAAATATTTTATTTACCATGGTTAAAGGGTAAATCTGGTAAATAAGGGTAACAAAATAATATTATAATAATAATAAATTGCCCTAAAACGTGTCCTAACCTTATTTTTGGATACATGTCCGACCATTGGAATCTTTGGGTCGATTTTGGGCCCCCATGGAGCAACTTGTAGGTGATAGGGACACTGTATTTTAATTAAGTTAAAGTAAATACAAAAATGACATAAGCTTATATCTTTTAGCAAAATAATTTTTACATAGGGTTATATATGCTATATTTTCGATTATAAATATTCATTAGAAAGCTAAAACGATTTACTACTTAATTGTATTTTATTTATAATTTTCATAAATTTAAAAATTAAAAATATATATTACACAATAATGATGCAGTATTTTCCTTATTAATGAAGGAATCAAATAATTGGTATTATAAAAGTTAAAATAAATATAATTTGAAAATTTTGATGACATAGAGGAATTTTATTGGTTAATATGACATGTTAGGTTTTCTTAAATTAATTTTTTTAGAATTAATAAAGTTTTAATAACTTTACCAAAAATCAATTATTGAGTGGTGCCAAAATTGATGTAAATGAGTTTTTTAAAAACAAATATTATATTATTAATTTATATTTTATTCCTAAAAATCTGAGGTTTGGACAAAAGAATTATATAATTATTTTTGTATCATTAATGGAACATTTTTAGGTCTCTTGTATGTAAATAGTAAGTTTATTAAATATATATTATAAAAATACAAAGTGACATGGTAAGTGTTAAACTAATTAACCAAGAGTTAAAACTAAAAGATAAAGTTAATATAATGCCTCAAACCTGTCTAAAATCTATTTGTTGAAATTATTTAGACTCACCCGAACCTTATACTTTGAATAATAAACTTTGGATCCATTATAAACCGAATATGAATTTATTATAAATTAATATTTTATGTTTTTCCTAAAGAGCCCATCCTCCCCCTTATAAAAGGACCCAACTTCTAACCAATTCTTCACACCTTAAAAGCCTTTTGGTTCGTACAACCTCTGCCCAAATGGTCTCTCAACTTCCCTCTCTTAATCCTAGAGGCCGTATTTTGATCATAAATCCAACCTAGGGAGCCCTTTTGATCAAATCAAAAAAAAAAGAACCTGAAGAAGAGGTAATGTTTTCACCACCCTCTTTCAAGTTCCGTTCTTCTTCAACCTCTTCTTTCTTTGTTATTTATATTCTAAAATAATAAATCTAGTATATCCTATATACTGTGATGTAATTATAAATATGGTACATCAATATTCATTATTCTATCCATCTTTTGAATGACATGTCACCATACGTGCGTACGTACGGCTTACCATCTCCACGTCGTGGTGTAGTTGTTATTAAATACATATTTATTTGGATGGGTATAATAATGATGTGTATTTGATGTAAATAATAAATATAACATTATATGGATTCTGTATATATGATATACCATCCAATTATATATTATTTTAATATCAAAAGAATGATATTTTCGCTCATGCGTACGTACGGATTATCGTCTCCACGGCGCGATGAGATTCATTTCCAAGTTCACCATTCATTGACGATTATAAAAATATATATCACTAATAAGTATATAATATATGACATAATAATGATACTGGAGATATATATATAATTATATATATTATTATTTATGTACTTACATATATCTTATTCACTTACTTCCGTTCAATACTATATGAAAACAGAAACAGCGTTTATGCGTACGTACGGACTACCGTCTCCATAAACGGTGTTTTTCATTTCATATATATTTCAATTATACATATTTATATTCTAAATATAAATGATATATTTATCATTTTTTATATTCTGGAAGTATTTAAATCATGATCTAAGTGATACAATCAAGAGTAACAAGTTAAAACACGTACGATAAAGAAATCGATTATTACCTGATATGTTAATTCAACATGGAAATTATTATTAAATGGGTAGTATAAAGTAATTAATGAATCATGTATGATATCATAAATATTAATATGGTTTTGGTATAATTTAATAACAAACTAAAATCTTCATACCGGAGGTTAAACGTACACTCGACTAAAGGAAAGTGCAAGGTAAGGGGTTTTCATCTCACTCCTTATTCCCGTGAGATTCATGCCATATTGCAACTATTACCTTTTGTGTGGTGTATGTACTGACCATAATTGTATTCTTTGTGTAATAAAATTTAATTTTTGTGTATTTACATATTCATTTTATGATACCTCTTTCATGGGTTGTATGTTTCGTAAGTTACCAAATTGGTAAGGGTTAATTCCTCAACCTCTTTATTATCTGAGATTGTTTATGTGTAAGTATTTACTGGGACATTTTTATCATCCATGTCCATTTTTCATAAAAATGAAGATTTTAAGGATTTTGAAAGGTAATATTTATCAGGATCATAATTTCAAATGGTTTAAAGATTTATCATTATAAATATTTTTAATTAATGTCCATGTTTTCAAAATGATTTTAAGGATTTATTTATATGGACGTGAATGTTTTGAAATGATAATTCTTTTCAAAAGTTTCAAAGTGGAATGGGACACTTTGATTAAAAAATCTCTTTTAAATTACATCCTTTATAAATGTGTGACTTTTCAATTATTTTACAAAAAGGATATTTCTCTCAAAAAGTTCTACTCATCATTTTCATCTATGTCAACATCCTTTGATGGATTTTAAGCTTATTTGAAGTTGATTTATTATAAAAAACATCCATTGAATGTTTTGTGATATGTTTGACTATGGATGTGTTATTTTCATACCATTCATGGTTTATGGAGAAAGTATTGAAATTTATTATGCTAGTTTTAATATTAATCTTTATGTTATGGTTAAACCTATTCATATGAGGAAGGCATTAGACTTAGTATGTGATGGGTGGAGCCTGCTATAGATCCTCGATGCATTGGTAGGTCTCATGAGACAAACTAGTGTCATGGCACAAGGCCTGGACAAAATCTTATTTGTAGTCTTGGCACGAGGCCCTGGCTACATTGTTATGATAGTCGGGCATTATGCATTCCCTCATTATAAAAGTGGTTAGTAATATTGCATGTGATTATTCTACTAGTAGAATATTCATATGAATAAGTAAATGGAATTATTTCATTTTATTTTTTCCATATTATGCTGAAGTTCAAGTTTAAAAGGCTTTTGTTTTAGTTATACATTTCCTTAAATGATTATGCTTATTTATGAAATTTTCCACTGTATTTCTTACCCTTACTGAGCGTTTGAGCTCACCCATTTCTATGTTTTATTTTTCCCAGGATTCCAAGAAGTGTATTGTCATTGATATGTAGGGTTAAGCTAAGGGAATAATGGTGTTCATAAAGATTATTTATGTTTTTTTGTATATCTTAATGTGCAATGTAACATTCATGTATGTAATCTATTTTTTAAGACTACTAAATTGATCGGTCCTTCGGGATTTGATTTCTTGTAATCATGACAAGGTATTAAAATAATGCACCGAATCTGGGTAACTAGAGTTGGGGCATTGCAGTTGGTATCAGAGGAAGTTTAGCAATAACCTTGGAAACTAGATTTAGATAAATTCTTATTTGAGAACATATCCCTAATACAGACATTGATGATTAGTATAGAAGAACTTCCTAGAATTTTTGTATTGTAGATATTTTATGAGTTTTTTGAGAAATACATCCCTATCTAGATATGACCTAGTAGAGGCAGATCTGACATAGATCTACATATGGGTAAAACCTAAAAACACCGCTTTGAGCTAGACTCGAATGGGAACTGGTGCACAACAATGGGCCTTGCTACACTCTTGGTTACGACACTCCCGGGGGATATGCTTAAGATAATTCTCATTTTCTTTACATACCATTATGAAGGGATCATGAGTATGTACTTACTCAATGAAAACATTTTTATGATTATGGATTATATCCATAAACTGTTCAATTTGTGTTAGGTATTTTACAAGTTTGGAATTATTCATTGGAATTCATAAACTGACCTAGTTTATGCTATTGTATAGAAATGGCGGCTAGTAGAAGGAATGTGAACTCCAGTAATACGTGTGATCCAAAGAATAAGAAGGATCATATCTTTCATGTTATTAAGACTTCATTTAGAAGGGAAATAGTCTCCCACGTATTATCATCATATGAAGAAATAGTACCATGTGTTGATAAGATAAGTAAAGAGTTTACTGAGTCCTATGGCTTTGAAGGGAAGCAAGAGAAGAAAAGGATAGAAGAGAGAAAGATGGATAAAGGGAAGAGGGAAAAGAATAATTTTCCCATATGTGATAAATGTAGTAGGAAACAGCCTGGAACTTTCTTGAAAGGAATTGGAGTTTGTTATAAATGTGAAGAAAAAGGACACCATGTACGTGACTGTAAGGGTAAGAAAAAGGTTTCAAATGTACAATGCTTCATCTGTAAGGAATTGGGACACTAGACAAACCATTGTACAAATCATCATAGTATGCACAAAATGATGCTATTGGATAATAATCAAGTTATGATACTACCACAGATGAAGAGGAATGACAAGTGTTCTTATGTTGTTATTATAGAATTATTTTATTTGAGTGTTGTATCAACAATATACTGGTTACATGAATTATGGAGATAAATAAGGATTGTACTGTAGTACTATTATATTGAGGATTTGAAATTATATGGTTCTATGAAAAGTTACTTAATAGTAAGCTACACTTTTTTGAAAATAAATTGTTGAAGGAATGGTAATCCTTAATATGGTACCGATGATGAGGTAGTGATTTTTGAATAAGAGATGGTTGATTTGAATAAATTATATTGGATATTCATGACTACCATGAAACTGATTAATGATTTTTTCATTGTTAGAGTTTCCAAAATTTTTGTATAGAAGGATTATATCCGTTATTCTATAATAAATAAGGGATCATGAATGTAATCAATAATGTTTTATGGTAATTCAGGATGTTTCATTGTTTTAAAAGAATACATGATGAAGGTGTTCACATGTTATTACGCAGCAGAAACGATCTTCATTGTGTTTACCATACTTTTAAATGTTGGAGTATGAGTTTGGATAGAAGTATTTGGTATAATTATAGTTTGACATTAATTTTGGATTTCCATAAAAGGACAACCTGGAGGTCGGGCGGTAACCCGTCATGACCGGAAAGGCCGCGAGACTTGAACCCACAACTGAAGGGCGACAAGGGTGTATCACCTACCACTGGCCCATGAGAGGTCCTGGATTAAATAATGTAGTTTATTTTAATAAGGTCTAGTAGATGAATTATAAATTAATTTTTTTAGCCCCAAACGAATAGGATAAATAGAATATTTTCTTAAGTTCTATTATCTTTTAGAGTGAAAGATTAGTTTGTGGTAGAAATTAGTTAAAAGATGGAACTCTACTTGTCAAGTATATATTTTTCTTCTCCTCTTATACTATGAAGAAATTAATTCTTATACTTTATTGAAGGGATCTTAAAACCAAAAATGTGTTATCCTAATACCTTATGTTTTGTGGAACCGATGGTATTTTAAATCATCATAGATTGATGAATTTAAGGTCCTCAATCTTAAACTTGTTTATGATTGATGACCTCAATCACTACCTATAAATATTTATATTTTTTCTCCAATTATATATCTCTAATTTCCACCAATGAACTCCTAATCGAGATCATAATTTGTTGTTTACCCTTTCATTTCTCTTTTCCTCTTATTAAGACTAAATTTTATTAACCAAATTTCGATGTGGGTTTTCCCACAAAGATATTCTCTTTTTTCAACCTTCATTTTCGAAGAACAATATCAAATTGCGAGGATGAAATTTATTGAAGGAGGGAAGAATGTAACACCCCAATATTTCATAGTGTGTTACTACTTCAAAATAATATATTAACTTGCAATACACGCAACATCGAGTTCAAGCGCACCATGACTTACCAAACAAGCCGTTCAAAAGAGGCTATGAATAGTATTAACTAAATTTTGATCTTTATATAATACGTATAATTGTATAATCCATATTATGAGTTTCTTATACATAATTTAATAACATGTTCATTTTTTCAGATAAAAGAAGTATTTTTCAAAAAAATGCACGTTTACCAACATTTAATAATGAACCCTTTTTAAATCCAATATTTTAAAATTTTATATATTCAATTTGACTAAATAAATTTATTCTTTAGAATGGGGACATAAAAAATTTACAATTTAACACCCCAATATTCCATGGTATGCATCTCTTTGAATAATATAGTAGCGTGTGTTGTATGCAACTTTGAGTTCTAACACACACTACAACCAATCAAACTAGTGGTTATGAATAGTAATACCTACTTTTTGAAATTTTATAAATTTTATCTCTCAAAATGGACTTCATTTTTGGATTCTTAATATCTAATTTATCCTAGGGAGAAATTTTGGGACTTTTCAGATAACTTTTATATTTTGATGAATAGTGAAAATTACTAAATTTTAATTAAAAACAACTTTTTTAATCAAAATACTTAATAGTGATAAATTATTAATTTGAGTGTTTTTAAAATATATTTAGAATATATTTTTACCATTTAATACAATTTTTGTCATTGGGAATAATTTCACGATTAAACCGGACATAAACAAGTGTAAATCTTTTCATAGTTATTATATCTTAAAAACACGCTTTTTGTTTTGGCAGCGGGAATTAATTTTAAATTAATTTCTTCCACTTATGTGTTTTGAATTTGAAAAAATGGATTCAATATTTGGAATAAGAATGTTCAAATTGTGTAAATAGGTAACTTTTATTTTTAGACATTTTGAATAATTACTTTGGTAAATATTTTATTTACCATGGTTAAAGGGTAAATCCGGTAAATAAGGGTAACAAAATAATATTATAATAATAATAAATTACCCTAAAACGTGTCCTAACCATATTGGTGGATACATGTACAACCATGGTTATATTTTGGTGGATTTTGGGCCCCCATTGAGCCACTTGTAGGTGATAGGGACACTTTATTTTAATTAACCTAATGTAAATACAAAAATGACATAAGCTTATATCTTTTAGAAAAACAATTTTTACATCGAGTTACATATGTTATAATTTCAATAATAAATATTCATTAGAAATATAAAATGATTTCCTAAATAATGGTATTTTATTTATAATTTTTAGACATAGAAAAAGTTAAAATATATATGACACAATAATGATGCAGTATTTTCCTTATTAATGAAATAATCAAATAATTGGTATTATAAATGTTAAAATAAATATAATTTGAAAGTTTTGATGACAGAAACGAATTTTATTGGTTAATAGGACATGTTATGTTTTCTTAAATTAATTGTTTTCGAATTAATAAAGTTGTTAAGACTTTAGAAAAAATAAATTATTGAGTAGTGTCAAAATTGACATAAATGAGTTTTTTAAAACAAATATTATATTATTAATTTATATTCTATTCCTAAAAATCTATGGTTCGTCCAATGGACTTATATAACTATCTTTTTATCATTAATTTACCAATTTGGATTCACTTGTATGTATATAGTATGTTTATTAACAATATATTATAAAAATACAAAGTGACATCGTAAGTGTTAAACTAATTAACAAAGAGTTAAAACTAAAAGATAAGGTTAATATAATGCCTCAAAACTTTATAAAATCTATTGGTTGAAATTATTTCGACCCATACCCACCTTATTCATTTAATAATAAACTTTTGAGACATTATAAAAAGAATATGAATTTATTATAAATTAATACTTTAAGTTTTTTCTAAAGAGCCCCTCCTCCCCCTTATAAAACGACCCAACTTTTAACCAATTCTTCACACCTTCAAAGCCTTTTGGTTCGGCAAAACTCTGCCCAAATTCTCTCTCAACTTCCCTAACTTCTATTTAGAGGCCTTAGTTTGATCATAAATCCAACCATGGGATCCCTTTTGATCATATCAAATGAAAGAACCCGAAGAAGAGGTAATGTTTTCACCACCCTCTTTCAAGTTCATTTCTTCTTCAACTTCTTCTTTATTTGTTATTTATTTTCTAAAATAATAAATCCAGTATCTCCTATATACTGTGATGTTATTTTAAATATGGTACATCCATATTCATTATTCTATCCATCCTTTGAATGACATGTCACCGTACGTGTGTACGTACGACTTACCGTCTCCACATAGTGGTGTAATTGTTATTCAATATATTATTATTTGGATGGGTATAATAATGATGTCTATTTGATGTAAATAATAAATATAACATTATAAGGATTATTTATATATGATATACCATCCAATTATATATTATTTTAATATCAAAAGATTGATATTTTCGCTCGTGTGTACGTACAGATTACCGTCTCCACGAGACGTTGAGATTCATTTCCAAGTTCACCATTCATCGACGATTATAAAAATATATATTACTAATAAGTATGTAATATATGACATAATAATGATACTTGATATATATATATATTTATATATATAATTATTTATGTACTTACATATATCTTATTCACTTACTTCTGTTCAATACTATATGAAAACAGAAATAGCGTTTATGCGTACGTACGGACTACCGACTCCATAAACGGTGTTTTCCATTTCTTATATATTTCTATTATACATATTTATATTCTAAATATAAATGATATATTGATCATGTTTTATATTCTGGAAGTATTTAAATCATGATCTATGTGATACAATCAAGAGTAACATGTTAAATCAGGTATGATAAAGAAAACGATTATTACACAAAATGTTAATTTAACATGGAAATTATTATTAAATGGGTAGTATAAAGTCATAAATGAATCATATATGTTATAATAAATATTAATATGGTTCTGGTATAATTTAATAACATACTATGATCTTCTTATAGGAGGTTAAACGTACACTCTACTAAAGTAAAGTGCAAGGTAATGGGTTTTCATCTCACTCCTTATTCCCATTAGATTCATGCCATATTGCCACTATTACCTTTTGTGTGCTATATGTACTGACCATATTTGTATTCTTTGTGTAATACACTTTAATATACGCGTATTTACATATTAATTTTATAATACCTCTTTCATGGGTTGTATGTTTTGTAAGTTACCAAATTGGTAATGGATAATTCCTCAATCTATTTATTATCTGAGATTGTTTATGTGTAAGTATTTACTGGGAAATTTTTATCATCCATGCCCATTTTTCATAAAAATGAATTCAAAATGAAGATTTTAAGGATTTTTAAAGGTAATCTTTATCAAGATAATAATTTTAAATGTTTTAAATATTTATCTTTCTAAATATTTTTAATTAATGTCCATGTTTTCAAAATGATTTTAGGGATTTATTTATATGGACATGAATGTTTTGAAATGATGATTCTTTTCAAAAGTTTTAAAGTATTATGGGACAATTTGATTCAAAAATCTCTTTTAAATTACTTAATTTATATATGTGTGACTTTTAAATGATTTTAAAAAAAGGATATTTCTCTCAAAAAGTTTTACTCATCATTTTCATCTATGTCTACATCCTTGGATGGATTTTAAGCTTATTTGAAATTGATTTATTATAAAAAAATTCCATTGAAGGTTTTGTGATATGTTTGACTGTGGATGTTTTATTTTTATACCATTAATTGTTTATGTAGAAAGTATTGACATTTCATAAGCTAGTTTTAATACTAATGTTTATGTTATGTTTAAGCCTATTTATATGAGGAATGCATTGGACTTAGTAAGTGAAGAGTGGAGCCCGCTATAGCTTCCCGGTGCATCGGTAGGTCTCATGAGAAAAACTAGTGTCTTGGAACGAGGCCTTGACAAAATCTTATTTGTAGTCTTAGCACGAGGCCTTGGCTACGTGGTTATGATAGTCTGGCATTATGCATTCCATCATTATGAAAGTGGATAATGATATTGCATGTGATTATTCTACTAGTAGCATATCCATGTGAATAAGTAAATGGAATTATTTCATTTTATTTTTTCCATATTATTCTGAAGTTCATGTTTAAAAGGATTTTGTTTTAGTTATACATTGTCTTAAATGTTTATGCTTTTTTGAGAAAGTTTCCACTATATTGATTAACCTTACTGAGCATTTGAGCTCACCCCTTTCTATGTTTTATTTTTCCCAGGATTCTAGGAAGTGTATTTTGATTGATATGTAGGGTTAAGCCAAGAGAATAATGGTGTTCATAAATATTATTTATGTTGTTTTGTACGTCTTAAAGTGCAATGTAACATTCATGTATGTAATCTATTTTCCAAGACTAATAAATTAATCAGTCCTTCGGGACTTTATTCATTGTAATAATGCCAATGTATTAAAATAATGCACTGACTCTAGGTAACTGGGGTCGGGGCGTTACATACATGATAACTCGAGAAACATGTATATACAAGAATTTTATGTTTCTAAGGGAATATCTAATATCCATTAAATTTCACACATCATTTTATTCAAAGAAACCTAATTGTTGTCCATGTTATGCCAGTTAATCACCTCCATGAATAAATTTTTTTATTTTTTCCATTAACATCGTCATGGATTATCTTAAAACTATTTTTCAGGAAAAATAATATTTTAATATTTTTATTATAACCTATTTCATAGTTTGGAAATTTTATACTAAAAATACCTTCATTCTTTCTATATTGTTGTTATATGATAACTTCATTTGTTGACGTGTGGACTACCACCTTTTCAAAATGATGTCAATCATTCAAACATCAAGTGGAATGTATAAAATATTATTTGAGTAAAAATATTTGGTACTAATTTCATATTAATTTTAATGTAATTTTATTTTATTTTTTATATACATATTTACATATATTTCATTTACTCTTTTTCTTTTAATATAATAAAAAAAAGTGGCGTTCATGTGTACGTACAGGCTACCGTACCCATGAACGGTTTTTTTATTTTAACACTGATGATTGTTATGTATATATAGAATATATAGGATATTTATATCATGATTTAATCTATAGAAATAGTTAAATCTTTATAATCATGATTAAAAAGTCAAAAATTGTATGATTAACAAACAAAATATCACCAGAAATGTAACTAAAACATGGAGTTAATAATAAAAGGGTAATATAATGTGTTATGTAAATTATATATGGTCTTATAAATATGAATACAATTATTGTATATATGAATAATAGTCTTATAATTATTATATATAAGTGTTTTGAGTGAGTTTTAAGGATATCGAACATGAGTTAAGAGAATTTCTTAACCAAATTTTCATTCTTTGGTTAATACTTCTACTTCTAAATTATGAAATTATAATATTATATTTGACATTATTTTTGAATAAATTATGTTTTATTTAAACTTTTATTATATTTATTTAATAAATTGACACATATTTTATCCATTTTATTAATTTTCACTTCCATGATAAAATATTTGTAAGGAACTCATTAACCAAAACAACGTTTTAAATGATTTAATGATTTAATATTAAAAATAATTCCCATTAATTTTCATGTTTTAAAAATGGTTTTTATGAATGTATTTATATGGACCTGAATGTTAAAAAAATTTAGTTTCTTTTAAATTTTTCAAAGTGGTATGGGACACTTTGATTCAAAAATCTATTTTAAAATGTTTTAATTTTTCTTCAAAAATGGATCGATTATTTCAAAAACAAGGAATGATTTTTCAACTTATATGACATGAGAGGTTTCTGTCTACTTAATTATGTTTTATTAATTTAATATTTCCTTTACTTTTTTCATTATTCTTTTGGGATGTAATGAATTCATTATCATGTGTGTGGTTTTTATATTTGAAAAGTTATTTTTATAATAAAATGATAATTTGATATCTGAAAGCGTTTTTATTATGGATTTAAATGATTTTTCATGATTATATTCATGATAATTTCCTAAGACATTGTTAATTGTGATTTGAGCCTAGTATAGCTCATGATATGATGGGTGATCCCCATTTTAGGTGTCCAATACATTGGTGCTCTGGATGTGGAAGTCAACCATATAATTATTCCATTTATAAGGTTTATTGTAAAAGTGATATGGTAACAATGTCCTAAGTGACATATGTTATTTTTATGTGCTTTCAAATGTGTTTTTTTATGAGAAGGTTTTTAATGGGATTTCATGCTCTTACTAGAAAAATGATATAATTTCTTTGTATCCCTTACTAATCTTGTGTGCTAATCCCATGTTTTAAAAATGTTTTCACATGGATTAAGGATGATTTGGGTCAAGGATAAGAGTGAGGGATAATTAATAAGATGTTTCACAAAAAGAAATCATGTATTATTTCAAAAGGGTTTCTTTTGGGGGAAACATTGGATACTGAGTATAAGATTCTTCTATTGAATTAAGACTTTATTATATATGATTTTCTCATAATTATCTAAAACTCTAAACCTAAAATATATTTTGTAAAGTAATGTGATTTATATTTTTAATATAACTAAAATATGTTATGATTAAGGTTATGTCCTAATAGTTGGTATCAAAGTAGGTTTTACACAACTTTAGATATTAGGATTTTTTCTAAAGATTTTGAGATATCATCATGAGTAAATAATTTTAATGTTGATTATAAGTTCAATGTATTATAAACCCCTTTTTAGGATAAATGTTATGAATTTTTAATGTGAATAACGTTATTTTATAGAGATTTTAATTTTTAGGTAATTATAGGAAATTACATTTTGGGATACAAAATGAATATTATGAGATAACCTTGGAGGTTAAAATATATTAAGGTAATTTCTTAGTATTTTCTATAATTTATACATTTTTATAAGGGTTATAATAATATATTTTTATAAAATGAAGAACATGTAGGATGGGTGAGAAGCCATCGCGCCCGACAAGGAAACAAGTTTCGAACCCACAACTAAAGGCTGACAAGGGTGCATTTCCTAAAATTGGCCTACATGAAGTCCCACTAAGTACACCTTTTTTTAGTTAAATAGGTATATAGAGGAATAATAAGTTTGTTTTTTGAACCATATATGACCAAGGTAAATAGGATACTATGGTATTTTATTTTAGGAATAAATGTTTAGTTATATTTTGGAATTTTCAATGTTTATATTGTGGACATATGGTTATTAATGTTATTTATTAAAATGATTAAACTTTCTTGGAGAATATTTTATTAGGGTAATTAATTATTTCTATGATTCATTATGTGTGATTGATGTTCTTTGGATATAAATGATAAAAATTATATGGGAAGACTATGTTAACAAATCCTTCAAAATTGCTAGGTTTCAATCTTTGTTTGTATTATGTTGAGGAATTTTAGTGAAATTTATTTATCAAATGTTCTATTATAAAATTTTGGTGTTAATGATGAATTTTGCGGATTAAAGTTATTCTTTCATACAATGGTTTGTTCTTTTTTGAGAATTATCTTATCTTGTACTAATATGATTGTTTTTGGTTAATTTCTAAAGACATGAGGAATAAATAGTTATTAGATTGTGGAGTTTCTAATCCTTCAGAGTTGAATTTTATGTTTAAGGTATGAGAATTCATCTTGAATACAGATTTTTTTAAGAAAAATTAGATAGTGGAGGAAATTTATTAATGGATGAAATTATACATTTCATGTAAGTATATTTCCTTATATTCTTTGTTTATGTTGTAAATGAATTTCTCAACCCTATGAAAATTGAAAAAAATTATATGATTTATTTTTATAGTGGTAATTAAATGGCCTTTCAACATATCATAGATTTATGTTTTTTTTATTTTTGAATTTCTCCGGACCATGTTTTATATCACTCTCTGTCAAAACAGGATGATTAGATTTATCATCCATGTCCATGTTTTTCAACATGGAACCTAAGTATGTGTTTTCATAGGTGATCATTATATTTACCTTTGTTTATTTTAATCTGTAGGTTTTATTGAACCTTGTTCCAATTTCAGTTTTTGATAAGGGTATTTGGAGAATTCAAACCTATAGTTTCCAATTATGAGTTTAAATTTTGAGGATGTAATTTATTAAAGGGGGAGAGATTGTAACATCACTATTATTTAAAAAATAAATACTATGTTTGATAGAATACACGATATACACCATAGAACGTAAAAAAATAAATAAAAATTATTTTTAAAAACATACCATTAAAGTAGCATTTAGAATGGTGGGAATAAACAATATTAACGGAATTATGAAAATATAGTTTACACATGTATATATAGTTAATTATTTGTAATCCAGTTAATTATAAAATAAGACTTTTCATAATTATAAAAATTTATGAATAACATAGTAAGTCTTTCTTAAAAAGGGTTCTTTTTTCTATATATTACTTGACACTCAACAATGAGTTTCTCCAAAATCATATGTTTCATGCTGGTCTTTGTTATACCAAAAAAATATATTGTTAATATTATACATTTTTGTGGTATTTATCAGCAAGACATTGTATCAGATAGAATGGATAGAATTAGATATCCTATGTTTACACATTTTTATTAAATTTTTTTACATTCAACCAACAACATTCATATGTTTACAATAATAATAAATCCAATATTAAGAAATAAAATCTCGAATATTTTTAAAAGGTAGTTTTGACACCATTTGATGGAGAACCCATTTCAAATATAATTTTGGACACAATAATAATTTATATCTAACAAATTAAAATTCATATTTGATCTGAAAACATGAAAATTAGGTTATTTTAAATTTTTTGTATTTTTATGAGAACTTTTATATTTATATGAAAACTGAATAATTGAAAATATTTTCTCAAAACCTAATTTTCATACAAGTTTTTATATAGATAAAATATATTGTAAATTGGATTTATATTATAATTAAATCAATTATAAATCAATAAAACCTATTTAAATCACTAGAATCAATTTATCATCTAAATAATATATTAAAACATTTCAATCCTTAAAATGTTTTACTCTAAAATCTTGTTTTTCATTTTGAATGTGAAATTATTATTAAATCTAGTTTTTCAAGTTATGTGAAATGAATTTGGTAAGATGGTTTCTATTTTTAGATTCAAAATGTTCAATTTATGTTTTATGGTCAATTTGAAATTTAGGTATAAAAAATGTATCATGGTCAATAAACTATTTTCAGGAGTGTAGTTAAAAAAGAAAGATGATAATGTTAAAAAGGCTAAAGGCCTAAAATACCTAAAAACTAAATAATTTAAAGGTTTTATTAGGTGTTTAATGTCTATGGACATCCAAAATAATATTAATTAAAATTATAATTCTTTTAATCTAATTCCACCTCAATGTGGATATCTTTAAATATGAAATGATAAATAATTTAAATACTTAAACCCACCTCTACTCAAGTATAAATAACACACCTCACCACCCCATTTCAACCAACAAATCCCATTAACAAATAAAATATCTTCCCAAACCGATCATTTGAACTATTCCCATGTTCAATTTCTTATGGTCTCAACAGAATACCAAATCCTTGTACCTCATGGGTATCCCAAGTAGGAGATATTCAAGAGATAATATTCCTAAAGTACCTCTCGTAATTTATGTTATTTTTTTTTCAAATTCAACCACACATCATTCATCCATAAATTCATAATAACTCAAGATTAATGTATATAATAGAGTTTTATTTTTATAATTTAATATATCATATTTATTCCAATTTTATCATCCTCTTATTCAAAGATACAAAATTGTTTTCAAAGTTATGTTGGTTAATCGCCTCTTTTAATAATGTTTTTGTTCTTTTTCCATTATTTTCTTCATAGATGGTCTTAAAAAAATTCGGGTTAAATATTATTTTAATATTTATATTATATCCTATTTCATATAAATTATTTGTTATGTTAAACATTCCCTCATTATTTCCATATTGTGTTGATACGATAACTTCTTTTTTGGACGTGTGGACTACCGCCTCCTCAAATGGATGATATTATTTCAAACTACACATGGAATGTATTGAGGATTTTTTTAGTAAAAATATATAATATTAATTAAATATTAATTATAACATAATGATATTATATATTTACATACATTTTTACATACATTTCATTTACATTCTTTCATTCAATATGACAATAAAACAAAAATAGTGTTCATACGTACGTACGACCTACCATCTCCTTGAATGATGTTTTACATTTATTAAGAAATATTATTACAAATATTTATATATTGTAAATATATAATATTTATATCACATTTTATATTATACAAAAAATTAAATATTTATGATAACAAATAACAAGTCAAAACACATATGATTAACAATGAAAATGTCACTTGAAACATAACATAAACATGGAGTTGAAAATAAACATGTAATATAATATCTTAAGTAAATAATAAATTGTTTTATAAATATGAATAAGGTTATTTTATAGATTAATTGTAAAATTACACTATTTATATAGGAGGTTTGAACATGTTTTAAGAATGTCGAACATGTGGTAACGGAATTTCATTACCCAATTTCCATTCATTGAGTTAAACTTATACTACATGATTAGGTCATTATAATATTAGGTATATAATTAATTTTTATTATATTATGTTGTATTTAATCTTTTTTTATGTAGATTTATAGAAGATATACTTTTTTTATTCATTTTGTTAATATCAACTTCCATGATATGATATTTATAAGGGACTCTTTAACTAAAACATTATTTTAAATATTTTGATGATTTATTCATATAAATCATTTTATTTCGTGTCAATGTGTTCATAATTGTTTTAATGAATGTATTTATATGGAAATGAATGATTTAAAATTTTAATTTATCAGTTTTTTTCAAATTTTTCAAAGTGTTATGTTAGATTTTCATTCATAAGTCTATTTTAAAATGTTTTTAATGGTTATCAAAAATGGACTGATTATTTCAGTAAAATTAAATATTATTTTAACTTATTCGCCTTGATAAGGTTCTCTCAATTGAAATTAATTTTATTCATTTAACGTTTTATTTATAATTTTTCATTATTATTTTTGAAGAAAATGGTTTCATTATTATTTTCACGGTTTTTATATTTTAAAATCGATTTTTACAAGAAAATGTTATGTTGATATCGGAAAGTGTTTTACTAATGGGATTAAATTATTTTTCATGGGTTTTATTCATGGTATTTTCCTTGTACATTATTTATTGAGGGTTGAGCCCATTATAGTTCAATATCTGATGGATGAGCCCCATTATAACTCTCTAATTAATTAGGTACTCTAAAAGATGAAGTAGAACATATTGTTATTCCATTTGTAAGGGTGGTTATAAGAGTGATATGGTAATGATTTCCCATGGAACCTAGGTGATTTTTCATTGTTTATTAACTAGTTTTTAGAAAATAAAATTAATGGGTTTTTTTATTTTTACTGGACTAATGATTTACTTTCTTAATTTCCCTTACCGAGCTTTTGTGCTCATCACATGTTTTAAAAATATTTTTCACAGGGTTAAAGGATAAGTTGGTTCAAGGATGAGTTCAAGGGATAATTGAGAAGATGTTTCATGAAATGAAACCATGTTTTATTTTAAATGGGGATCCTTTAGTGGAAAATTGGATACTGAGTATAAGATTCCTCTTGTAATTTAAGAATTTATTATATAAGAGTTGTTCCTAATTTTCTAAAACTCTAAAAATAAAATAAATTTGGGAAAGGAATGATATTTAATGTTTTAAAATAACTTAAATATGTTATGATTTATGGTGAGTCCTTACTTTTTTTTTTCGGAGTAGGGTGTAGACAAATTTATAGATTAGTAATTTTTCATAAAGAGTTAGCGATGTCCTCATGAGTTTATAATTTTAAGGTTGATAATAAGTTAAATGTCTTATGAACCCCTATTAGGGATTAAGTTATATGTTTTTAATGTTACTAGGTTTATTTTTTTAGAGATTTTAATTTATGAGGTAATTGAGGGCAATTATTTATTGCGATAGAAAATTAATGTTTTGAGATAACCTGTTATGGTAAAATATATCAAGGTTATTTTTTATGGATTCTCATAAATTTTAATATTTTTATAAGGTTTATATTAATATAGTTTTATAAAAGGTATAACCCATAGGATGGGTGAAAAATTGTCGCCTTTGGTAAGGCCATGAGTTTTGAATCGACAACCAAAGGGTGAAAAGGGTGTATTGCATACCACTAGCCTATGTGAAGTCTCAGTTAGTATGACTTTTCCTTTTTAATTTAATGAGTATATGTAAGAAGAATTAGTTTATTTTGGAAACCATATATTACCAAGTTTAGTAGAATACAATGGTATTTTACTAGAGGAATTAAGATTGAGTTATATTTTGGAATTATTTATGTTTATATTTTAGACTTATGGTGATTAAGGATATTTATAAAAAATATTAAACTTCTGGTAGAATATTTTATTAAGTTAATTACTTTTTGGTATGATCTATTATGTGTGATTTTTGTTATTTGGAGATAAATATTAACATTTATCTCAGAAGACAACAATATCAAATTCTTCAGAATTCTAGGTTTTTGTCTTAGTTTTCATTATTTTAAAGAATTATAAGGACAATTATTTATAAAATTTTCTATGATTAACTTTGGGTGTTAATGTTGAATTCTGGGGATTGATGTAATTGTTCATCATATAATGGTATATAATTTTTGATGAATTATCTTTTCTTGTACCAATATTTTTGGTTTTCGTTATTTTAAATGACATGAAGAGTAAATAGTTATACTTTTGTGGATTTTGTGATCCATAAGAGTTTATTATAATTCTTTAGGTATGACAATTAATCTTGAATTCTCATCAATTATCAAAAACATGAGATATTGGGGGAAATTGATTAATAAATCAAATTATACTTACTAAGTACGTATATTTCTTAATTTTATTATATTAGGTAGTAAATGCATTCCTCAAACCAAAAAATGGAAACAAGAAATTTATCCATCTTATTTTCATAATGTGAAATCAATGTATTTTTAACCTATCATAGATTTAAGATTTTTTTATTCTTGAATTTATACTGAAAATGTTTTATATCACTCTCCATACAAACATGTTAGTTAACTTTATCTTCTAGGTCCATGTTTTTCTACTCAGAATCCTAGTATGTTTTTTCTAAGGACACCATTATATTTACATTCATTTATTTTAAAGTGGATGTTTTATTGAACCTAGTTTTGATGTGTGCTTTCGATAAGGTATTTGAAAAAGTAAAACCCATAGTTTTCGATCATATGTTCAAACTATGAGGATGCAATTCATTAATGAGAGGAGAATGTAATATAATATGTTTTAGAAAAGAAATTCTATATTTTATAGAGTATATGATATATCAAATAAAAATTAAATGAAAAATAAAAATTATTATTTAAATGTTTCCATTGAACTACAATATAAAATGGTGTCAATGAAAAGTACTAACAGAATTATTAAAATATGGTTTACAAATGTTTATATAGTTAATAATTTGGTGATAAATTAATTAGTAAATAATAATTTTTAATAATTATTAATAAATATAAATTAGATATTAAATTTAACTTAAAGGGGTAATTTTTTTGATAGTGTACCTAATAGGAAACAACTAGTTTCTCCGAAATCATATGATACATGGAAGACATTGTTATACAAAAAATATAATATAATGTTAATATTACTATTTTACGTGGATGTTATCATTGAGACATTTTATTGAAGAGAATAGATATATTTAACTACATTAATTTTATACATGTTTATGAAAAAAAATTACATTCTTCTAATAAATTATATTAGATTAAAATAAGAAAAATTCAATGTAAATCATAAAATGCTTTATTATTTTTAAAAAGTATTTTACCACCATTTAATATAGAACCCAATTAAAATAAATTTTTTGACATATTTATAATTTATATATTATAAATTGTACTTCATATTTGAAATATAAAAAAATTATGTTAAGAAATTTTCTTGTATTTTTTGAGTACTTTCAAATTTTGACGAATGGTGAATAATAAAAAATATTAATTCAAAAACAATTTTTCATCCAATTTATTTTTATAGATAAATAATATTTTAAATTGTTTTTAAATTATAATTAGTTCAATTATACAACAATAAAATTAATTTAGTTTATTGGAATCATTTTCAAATTGAATTTAGATATTAAAACATTTTAAACTTTTGAATGTTTCACTTTAAAAAACTACCTTTTCATTTCTTCTAAAAAATTATAATTAAGTCTACTTTTTCAAATTATGTAAATTGATGAAGGTAAAAAAATTACATTTTTGCAACAAAAAGGTCCAAATTTGGTTTCGAGGTCAATTTTATTTTTAGGAATAAAAATGATACCCTAGTAAAAAACCTTTTTTCTACGGTATAGGTAAAAATGAAACATGTAAATGTTTAAATGGAAAAATTCCTAATATAGCTAAAAACTAAAAAAATTAATGGGTTTTCATGTTTTTATAAAGGATAAACAGCCTAATTATACATTAATTTAATGTGTAATTCTATTAAAATAATTCCACCACAATGTGTTTATCTGTAAATATGTAATAATCAATAATTTAAATACATAACCCCACCTCTCCTCAAGTATAAATTTAATATCCCGGAAATTCCATGTAATATTTCTAAATTATATGATATTATTTCAAGATGAGTTTATCAGACCACACTTGATTCCATGGCCCAGTGAGCCCGAAATAAGTGTTTGAAATTTTTTTATATTTATTTAAAATAGCAAACATAAGAGGTTTTGGAAACTTCTAAATGGGTGAAAGATTAAAAATATGAGGGAACTATTGCATACAGAATGAAAAATGTTTTAAGGACCTAACCTCAACTGGCATGGGCTGATGGAAAACATTAATTTTCAGACTTTTTATGAAATTTAAATAAAATAATTTTATTAAGGAAAAACAATATTATAATGTATATTTTTCATTTATTTGGAAATTCAAATTCTGTTATAGCATAACGATGCTGCAACCGGATCATAATAGAAAAGTTATTTCATAAATCAAATAGAAAAATAAAAACTCTAAAATGAATTTTCCATATTTAATTGGTTAATCGAATACGGGATCGTTGTCACAATCGAGGATTTCTCTAAACACAGAGATTTGGCCTTAGCAACCAATGATCGATGAATCACTGCGATGAGGAATGAATTTCATCTTCCCTTCCTCTGTTCTTCAATCCTTTGAAGGGTCAACAAAAAAAGGTGGGATGTAGATCAACGAATGATGAACAACCATAGTGGGATATTTGCGGATGAGCGATCCAACCTTGACGTAAGGGTTTTATTCCAAGTGAATTTATTTTCGCCATTCTTGGTATTTTTGGATGAATGTAGGTCAATCCTTGAATAAGTGACCCTTTGATCAATAACTTATGTGTGAGGGTATTGATCTCAGGGTTTTGAATCAAATATATACATGTTTGATTCTTAAATCATCACCAAACTTTTGTTTAAATTCTAACGCAGAGGGATCAGGCTTATACGACCAAGGCCTCGATCCCTCCAATGTGGGCATTCTTGTATTCTTCATGAAAGAACCACCATATTTAAATAATTACTAATTTCAGCCCATATTAGTGATTATCGCTATCCAGGGATCACGAATGCACTTGCAGATCAGAAAACGGACCACCAGAGTGGATCCGGTGGCCCACGGAAGAGACTGTCGACAACGACGCCGATGATGGTCGGCAGCGGCTGTGTGCAGGAGAATACACGCATCGATGGCGCGCATTGATTATGCACCATGATGGTGGATGTGTCCGAAAAAAACTAGCTTGGGCGAAGGATTGGGGTCACTGGCAACAGCCGGTGGTGGCGCAAGTGGGCACGGTGAGCCGTGATCCGTCACACGGTTGGAGGGCCATGGTCTAGCTGGACAATGGGTGGGATGTATTCCCACCTTTTCCCGGGAAAAACCGACCATCCCACTCATCAGACCAGACCCACGAACTAGTCGGTCTAGGCTGGGCCCAGCAAACTGGGTCTGACCGAAGCTGGTTCAGTCCCTGGTCAGGTTAGTGGACCTCGGTCCAAGTTGGTCTTATTAGTTGGGACTAGACCCGGACCCCATCGACCCATTTTAACTAAAACATCCATAACATCCAAACCATGCGTCCTATTGGAGAGAAATTCATGATTATAGTACCCTCATGACGAGAGGTCAATTTAAAATACACCATGTGAGTTTTAGTAGAATTTGGGATATGACTGATGGTTGGAGGAGTTGATTCTCTTAGAATCAAGTGCACTATGAGTGGCAATTCTTTAATAGGATATGACGAGAAGGAAGCGTCAAGAAGACCTCAATGGCCCGGAAGATGAGTGGACCTCAGTGGAATGGTAGCCGAGAAGACCTCAGGGGCTCGGAAAACAAGCAGACCTCAGTGGACCGACATACCTCAGTGGCTCATCTGGGATGAGTGCCTCAACATTACAAGATGTTCATCTTTATGACCAGTATTCTTACTTTCTATACCTTAGGTTATACCAATGTGAGATGATAATTCATAGTGTATACTTTTAATTTTTCATCTTTCTTTGTGTTTTGGGGTCCCTACTGAGGATTTTTTTACTCAACCTTGCATGGGATTCTCCCACACGTGTCTTGTCTTGTGTAGATTACCGATTCCTTGAAATAGTTATCGGTGGTCCCAATCCAGGCGATTTATAGTGAGATCCGACATGTGAGGCGTACTCCTATGGCTTCTAGCATCTACTCTACACATACCCATTACGTAGGTTTTTCTTTAGACTGACTATCAGAGACCTTTTACTCTCTTATTTAGATATTTTCTTTTGTTAGGTTTGTATTTTGGCCCAATTTACATACAGCTTCTACATCTACATTCAGTTGTTGTCTTAGTGGCATGCATGATTTCTTATTCAGTGTTTTGGTCTAGGTTCATGAGTGTTCATGGGTATAGGTACTTGTAAAATTCCTTCCACTTGTAGGATAAAGCCTCTGGATCTAGTCTCCATCCCCTGGCCTTTGGGAGGTAGGCTTGGGCTAGTCGCGACATGATCCCCAGGGGATGGGTGATAAAAAATTATTATTCAATGTGGTTGGATCTAACTTAAGTACAGAGAGTCTATGGTTATGTTTTTTGGAAACAATGTTGAATGTTTCGAGTTTGAATTTCATGATCGGGGTGTGATGTGTTGGACCAGCGACCGATGTATCCAAACACCCAGACCATGAATTTTTCTTTTCAACAACATACATGAAACCAATAGTTCCATGCATCTTATACGATTTTGAGTGTTTCCTCATGTAATTATTCGGTTAGCTCAATGGGTATAACCTACAGACTTTGGTCCATTATGATCTATTTTAGGATGCTGCCACACAGATAGCCAGTGAGAATTCTTGTGTGTGACCACGAGGATGGTATAACCAGCAATGAGGTATCGGTACAGGGACCAGTACTGAAGATGGCTCCATCGAAAGGTGAACCAGCATTACACTACCCATTGGTCATCAGTTGCTACCGATGGAGGATGCACATACGCTCAGTGCCCTATACGAGTTCCATAAGCCTGGACCTCCCTGGTTCATGAGTGAGACTGACCCCTAGGTGGTAGAGGAATGGATTGAGGGGGTTATGAGAGTCTTCCGTCTATTAAGGATGCCTCTCGACCAGATGGTGATCATAGACGTGAGTCTTCTTCATGGCTTGGAACAGGGATGGTGGGGTTTACAATCTAGACACACGACGAGGTGACCCTCACATGGATAAAAATTGAGGGCTGCTTCGTAGAGGAGTTTCTTCCAGTGATGATCTGTTTAGTTAGAAAAAAGGAGTTATTTTACCCATAGATGGGTTGCATAACAGTAGCATAGTACTCACTGAGATTCACTATACATTATTGCTACTCCAAGGACATGGGGTGAGACTCGTTCTTCAGGTATTGAGATTTTGATCAGGGACGATGCTAGGAGATTAAGGAATCCATGGTATCTCTTGGAATCCCTACATGGGAAGGGGGGATGGATCGATCCCTACTCATGGAAAGCATCCTAGGAGAGCAGGTTCCAGTAGCTGGGGCTACCAGTAGACCCCAGGTGGAAAAATATTCAGCTTTTTGTAGATCGAAGTAGATATGGTGTCCCAAGAGGGACATGCATTTCAGGGGATGACCCTAGGATGCAGTATCGGTGGTACAAGACCCCCAGGGTTGGGGGAGTCATCATAGGTTCAGGTTGTGCTACTCTTGTAGTGGACAGGGGCACATGGCTTGTGATTTCCTGACACACCATGCAGATGACCAGAAGATAGACAAGGGTCCACTGAGGTAGAGGTAGTGGTTTGACCAGGGTGGTACCTAAGATGGAAGACATGGAAGGGGAGCCAGAAGAGTTGCAATTGGGGGGCGCAGGTTTGATTTGCGACCACCACCACCCCTAGGTGGCTCACCATGGGCTCAAATAGTTGGTGGAAAGGGGAGATTCGAAATACAAGAAATAGAGGCCTATGACCACAGTGCTCTATAGTTTATTAGAGGTATGATCAATTTCTTCTACACCATATATTCAGTTCTTATAGAAATAGGTGGTAGTAACTCTTTCCTTTCCATGGACCTTGTTCGGACCTCGGAGATTCTTGTGGAGTTGTTGGCTCAATACTTGAGATTAGAGACTCTTATAAGAGGGGATTCAATGATTTCACACTAGTGATGGTAGTGTGATCTTACTCTTTGAGGTGAGAGATTTGGATGAGATATCCTAGTAGTGGCATCGAGGACATACGATGTCATCTTGGGCATGGACTAGATATCCAAAGTTCATTCTCAGATCGACTGTTTTAGGTGAAAAGTGTGGTGTGTCTATGAGGATGGGATTGGGTTTTCCTTCACCAGCAAGAAGGGATCCCTTACAGTGAAGGATGTACTTTCTTAGAGGAGGTTTCAGTCAATCACTCACAAATTGGATAGCCTCACCCTCGATGCGATGGATGAGAAGGGTCCTCACATTCCCATAGTGGTGAATGAGATTGAATACATATTTCCTATTTATGTTATGGGATTACCCCCTCATAGGTATGTTGAATTATTCATTGATATGTTCCCTAGGATGACACCAATATCCACACCATCATATTGGATGCCTCCCGCAGATCATCATGAGTTGAGGGAACAACATGAATATTTGCAGAGGAAGGGATTCGTGAGACACAATGTTTCATCATGGGTAGCCCAGTTATTGTTTTCATATAAGGATGACAAGAGTTTTAGGTTGTTTGTGGACTTTCATCACCTAAACCATGTGACTCTGAAGAAAAAGTATCTAATACTTAGGATTGATGACCTCTTCGATCATTTGAAGGGAGTGAGATGTTTCTCAAAGATAGTCCTTAGATTTGGCTATCATCATCTTTGTGTACGGGATGAGGATGTATAGAATACAAACTTAAGGTATTTGTATAGACATTTTGAGTTCTTGGTGATGCCTTTCGGCATACACCATTCCCGAAATGTTTTAATGGTACTCATGAATAGGATATTCTAGCCTTACCTTGACCGGTTTCTTGTGGTCTTCATTGAGGGCATCCTTGTGTACTCAGCATTTGAGGAGACACATGCTACGCATTAGGGGATAGACCTGGAAACACTTAGAGAGCACTAGATTTATGGGATGCTCATGAAGTTTCATTTCAAGATTTTGGAAGTCTAATTTTCGGGACACTTTATTTCAGAGGATAGAGTTGTATTAGATTTAGAAAAGATAGAAGCAGTTCATTCTTGGGAGTGACCCAAGATAGTGACTGTGGTACAGAGTTTCTTGTGTTTGGTTGGGTACTTTTGGTGGTTCATGCTCAACTTTTCCAGGGTAGCTTCACCATTATCGACTTTCACATGGAAGGGACATCCCTTCATGTGGATGGAGAAGTGCCAACAGAGATTTCAGGAGATATAGAATAGACTGATGAGTGCCCCCATATTGAGACTACTAGATTAAGGTATTGGGTATATAGTATTCTGCAATGCATCAGGGACGAGACTAGGTAGTGTCATGAAGGTTGTTCAAGCAATGATAACATATTGTTTATGGTAGTTCAGGCAGCGCAAAAAGAATTATGTCACCCATAACATAGATCATGAAGCAGTGCTCTTTAATTTGAAGATGTGGAGGCATTATATGATGGGTGAGCAGTTTACCATATTCTCCAACCCAATAGTCTCAAGTATATATTATACTAGAAGGACTGTAACTTGAGGTAGTGATGGAGGCTATAGTTCATACAAGATAATGAAATCAAGATAATCTATACTCCAGGGAAGTGGAAAGTAGTAGCAGACATGCTTAGTAGGATATCCGGTTTGCAGTTGTTGATTGAGGCATTAGAAAAGTTAGCCACGATGCATATATCCTTCATGGATGGGGATGGGGTGGCTCATCTATAGTCAATTGTTGTCCATCCCCCAATATAATAGTGATTTAGGGAGGCACAACTAGTGGATGTCGACTGTGAGTCCCAAATAACTTAGTTATCCCCGAGAATAGCTCTTGATTGATATTTGACAGGTGGGGAGCACATCATCCTATTCATAGGGTGCACTGTTGTGCTAGTGGTGTCACATTAGGAGGTCTTGAGTGAGATCCACAACTCCCCTTGGGTGGTATATATAGTAGTGGAAAAGAGTTACCAGAAAATCCAACTATAATACTAGTGGCATGGGATGAGGAAGCCAATGGCAGAGTTCGTTTCGCAGTACCACACCTGCCAGCAGTGAAGGCAGAGAATCAGGTTCCAGCAGGTTTGACTCAGCCACATGAGTTTCAGGAGTTTAAGTGGGATGGTATCTCGATGGACTTTGAAATGAGTTTACCCCACCCATCCTAGCGGATAATTCCATATAGGTGATTGTTGACCGACTCACAATGTCGGCCCACTTTTTACCCATCCGAGAGCATAGTTCAGTAGAGAGCTTGGGATTCCTCTACGTGTAGTAGATAGTTCGAATCCTTGGGGTCCCATAGATGGTAGTCTTGAATTGAGTCAAAATATTCACATCTCGATTTTGGAAGGTATTGAAGGAGGAATTCGGGACTCATCTCTTCTTCAGTAAATCTTTCCACCCTCAAGAAATTGGTTAGACAGAGAAAACTATCTAGGTTTTAGAATACATGCATCATGATTGTATCTTCGTCTTCGGGCATAGTTGGGAGGATCATCTACCAAAGTCGTAGTTCTCTTACAAAAACATCTACCACTACACCATTGGTATGACACCATTTGAGGCATTGTATGGGTGACCATGCGAGTCAACGTCATGCTGGACATACCTAGGGGAGTCAGCACACATGGGTCCAAACATGGTATGCGCTACTTATGAGAAGGTTTAGGTCCTCCAGGAGAGTATGAGGACTTCACAGAGTAGGTAGAAATATTTTTCTAATAGGAGGTAGAGGCCCCTGGAGTTCGAGGAGGGAGACCATGGGTTCCTTCATGCCTAACATAGATGTGATTTTCATAGGTTCGGCCATGGTGTTAAGCTATCTCTAAGTTTAATCGGACCTTTTTAGATCATAATCAATGTTAGGGAGGTGGAAAACAACCTAGATCTCCCCCCACAGATTCATATGGTGTACAATGTCGTCTATGTATCATAGATTAGGAGTTACATGCATGTTCCATAGCATGTCATCAACTAGTGCGGGTTTCATATTGATGATGGGGAGACAATTGTAGATTTCCCAATTGAGATTTATAATTGATAGGAGAGGGTTATTCATGGATGGTCAATTCTTCTTGTGCACATTCGGTGGAAACATGAGAATCTCTAAGAGATCACTTTGGATCGGGATGCACAGATCCGAGCTCAAAACCCCCCACCTTTTTATTTAGCACTTGTTTTTATTATGAGGACATAAATCCCAAAAGGTGGGGTAATGTATCATCTTAGAAATTAAGTGTATTTTCTTAAATTATATGAGATTATTTCGAGACCAGGTACTCAGAAGACACTTGATTCTAAAGCCTAGTGATCTTGGAATAAGTGTTTTACCTTTTTAAGTTTACATAAAATAGCACACTTAAGAGGTTTTGGAAACATCTAAAAGGGATCGCATATTAGAAATTTGAGGGAACCATTGTGTCTGGAACGATGAATTTACCGAAGGAATGGCCTAACTTCAACCACTTTGGGACAAGGGAAAAAGATAATGTTTTTACATTTTAAGATGATTTAATAAAAGAATATGTTAAGAAAAAATTATAAAAATAAACTTTTAGTTTGTTTTATTTTTAATTCCTAATCTCACTACAGCATAACGATGTTACAACTTGAGCATAATAGAAACATGGTTTCATAAATGAAATTTCTTAATAGAAATGTTGAAACACATTTTCCACATTTAATGGGTAAATCCAATAGGATATAATTGGAACAATAAAGGAATTATCTAAACATGGAGATTTGGAATTGGGAAAAAATGATCAATAGATCGTTGGGAGAATAGAAGATTTTATCCTTCCCTTCCTTTGTTCTTTAATCCTTTGGAAGATCTCCAACAACAAATGTGTGCTTCAGATTAAGGAACGACGAAGGACAGGGGTGGGATCATTGCCAATGAGCGATTCCACATCAGTGCTTCTAGGTTTTACCCATAGATATGTTTGTTCTAGATCCACATATACCTATTTTTATCAATAAAGGGATATATTTTCTTGACAAAGCACTTGATCTATACTTATCAATATTTAGGGTTTTTTTCTTACACTTTGTCTCATACTTAAGTTTTTTACTAAAGTTTTATATTACAAATCTACAAAAATAACTAGAACATCCCGTGAAACCAATTATAGAGACCCTATCCTTTTATATATAACATTACATGATTTTAAGAATAATTATACATCTGAGTAGAAGCCAAGGATTTGGAAGTCTAGTGTATTTGAAGACTAGGTACATAAAACATAAAACATGGGGATAAAAAAACGTATTTATTTAAACATCATAAAGAGATCCTAACTTCCTTTGAAACCATAAAACTGCATAGGGTACCTTGGGGAACACATGAACAAAATAATGATCTAAATATCCCAGTACGGGAATAACCATAAGAATAAAGCATTAGCACAATGGATAGAAGACAAGACATGATGATATAAAAAGGCATGTACATATGGAATCATAACATATAAAAATGGAACATTACAAACATGGAGTTATAATAATGTGGAAGAAACACAAAACATGACTTTATCATGATTGATGTCTAACTTTTAAGATCATTGCACATGGTAACACAAGCCAAGTCTAACCGTGAAGACTGTCACACATGGTAGCATAAGCCAAGGCTAACCGCCAAGACCAGCGCACATAATGTCTCATTAGACTTGACATTACTCAAAGCATTGAAGCACTATCTGGGAACACCCATATTAAATTTTTATTAATATATTTTCCGCATAAATAATCATACATAATTAATATTAAATAAACATAATGGTTTCCCATAGAATGAATTGGGCACCACAACCATGTCATAAAGCGTAACAAATTGGCATTTCATAAAAGTGTCCATGAGAGAAAGTAAATTAAACAAACATGGACATTAATAAGGTTAAATAGATATATATGAAGGTATGAAATTTCAAACCTAAGTGACAACATGAAATAAGTTTATTTAGGAAATTCTTAGCATTAAAACATTTTAGTGTGGTTTTAAGAAAAATACTAAAGTGTATTTAAAATAAAAAAGGGAACAATATTTTATATAAACCCATAAGTGAACCAAGAAGGTTTTCATAGTAAAAATAAGATTCTAAAAAGTCAATTTTTCCTTAAAACATAGGATAGTGTGCACTTGCATTCGAATAAGAATTCAAGAAGTTCCCTTAAAATAATTTTTCTGATCGTGAATTATTGAAGAGTGAATCACATAAAAAAATGTTTATCCCTGAAATAGAATGATGAAAGGGTCTTGATAATTGAATTTGGTAAATTTGAACAAGATTTAGAGGATTCAAATAAAAATATAAGATAAATTCTTTTTGTTAATAAGAAAGATGAGGCAACCTGAAAGAATAAAGGAGGTTCGGGTAGAATCCCTTACGAAATATCGGCATGGTATTAGGTGTACTTAGGAGAGAATAATGTGAGGGAAAGGGGTTTATAATATTTTATAAATAATTTGGTATGTATGGTAGAGGTGATAAATCATACCCCATCACTATTAATTTCACACAATATGGCATATCATAGAGGATATTCTTGAATAAAATTGAAATTGGGAGGATCTCTTGCCTTAAGTCTGATGGTGTTCTTCGCTTGATATTAATGACCTAAATAATCCAATTAGGTTCATTAATTAATAATTAAATAATATCATTCTGTTACATCAATGTTACTGTAGTTATTATACCATTTTGGTGAAGGGAGGTGAGTAAAGAAACAAAAAAACGAAAAGAACATGAATGAAAATAAAAGAATCGGAAAAAAGAATTTACCTCATGAGTTTATCTCCTTTGAGAGCCTCTGAAGGGGAGAGGATTTGGTCTTTTGGGGAGAAAAAGGGATATTTCAAATGGGGGATGATCTTGGGGATATATTTGGGTAGATTATAGGAAAGGAACATGGCTTGAGAGGAGTTAATAGAAGAGGGGGGTGTGGGTGGTTTTTATAGTGGAGGGGAGGAGGGTTTTCTTTATATTTTAATCATAAGTTTATTATTTTGTCCATAATAAAAGAAATAATAATGATTATTGTGACAAAAAATAATAATATGTGCATGTTATTACAAATTAATGGCCATTTAAATCATCCATGACTCAAGAATAATGAAGAAATTTAGGTTTTTGCATTTAGTATGAATTATCATATATTACTATTCATAAAAAAAAGGATTTTGGACAAATTATTAAAATTAACCATAACCATTTCTTGATTTGTAGAATCAAAAAATTAACTCCATTTTTCAAAAATAGTTTTCAAAATATGATTATTTTAATTTTTAATTAAATTCATAATTTACTTGAAAAATACATATATTAAACCCACAACTGATTTTATAATGCTCTCAAAAATTACATAAGGGATTGTAACATTACCTTAAAATTAGAAGACAAGAAATTGATAATTTATGAAAAAAATTAGAAAAATACATTTCTTTAATTAATTAATTATTTTTAATTAATTATTTATGGACTATAAAAAAACCAATACTTTTATTGTGGCCATATTATAACTTATAATATATCTAAATTTTATCTATACATTCATGGATGACTTTACTATTCTTTTATATGACTTACTATTCATAAGGTTCATATTACTATTCATATGGGTAGGTTCCTATTCATAAGGGTAGGTTACTATTCATCAAAAATTAAGTTTTTTTCATTAGACTCCAAACATCTTACTGATCACAACAGTGTATGTCAGATTTTAAAAGTTCAAAACACCGATGCGAAAATATTATGTTTAAAGGTCTAATAGTACATAGTAGTTAATTGTGTTGTGATTTAATGTGATTATATGACATAATTCTAAAAATGTATTATCAATTTATAAAACATTGGTTCATTACATTTATCGTCATCCTGATTTTCAAAAGTGTTTTTCATCAGGTTTATAGAAGAGCTGGTTCAAGGATGAGATCAAGATATAATTGAGAAGAGGAATCATGAAGATGAATCATGTTTTATTTTAGAAGAGTTTCCATTGGTGGAAAATTTTGAGGCTAAGTATAAGATCCCTCCTCTAACTTAAGACTTCAGTTCCTAAGAGTTTTTCCTAATTCTCTGAAACAATAAACCTAAAAGATCATTGTAAAAATAATTTAATTTCTAGTTTTAAAATTAGTGCAATATGTTATGATTAAGGTTATGTCCGTATAGTTGGTATTCGGTCATTGATTAGACAAATTTTGAGAGTAGGCTGTTCTATTAAGAGTTAGGGATATCACCATCAGTTTATAATTTTGAGGTTCTTCATAAATTCAAAGTCTTATTAACCCTTTATTAGACTTTAGATTATGGAATTTTAATGTAACTAATGGAATGTTTTGGATATTTTCATTTGTAAAATAATTATGGTTATTCAATTTGGGGATATAAATTTAATGTTACGAGATAAAAATTGATGCTAAAATATATTAACATTATTTTTGAGGATTTTATAAAATTTATATATTTTTATAAGGGTTATATTAATATAGTTTTAGAAAAAGGACAACCAGTAGGATAGGTGATGACCCATAGAATCCAAAAAGGTCGCGCATTTTGAACCCATGACTAAAGGTCGACAAGGGTTCATTGCCTACAAATAGCCTATATGAATTCCCTATTAGTTTGAATTTTTCTTTTTAGTTAAATGAGTGTGTGGAATAATAATAATTTCATTTCAAGAACCATATATGATCCTGGTAAATATAATACTATGATATTTTATATGAAGAATAAAGGTGAAGTTATATTTAAGAATTGTATATGTTTATATTGTGGACTTGTGGTGATTTTGGTTATTATTGAAAAATATTAACCTTTCATGTAGAATATGTCATTAGGGTAATTAATATTCGTAATGAGACATTATGGGTGATTTATGTTATTTTTAGGTAAATATTAAAAATTATTTTTGAACACTATGTTATCAAATTCTTTTGAATTCTATAATTCAATCTTAGTTTGGATTATTTTGAGAAATTTTAAGGAAAATTATTTAAAAAATGGTATGTGTTTAATTTTAGGTGCTAATTTAGAATTTTGTGGTTTAAAGTATTTTTTTAGTCATATAATGGTTAAATTTTTTTTATAGAATTATCATATCTTCTACTAATCTTTTTGGTTTTTTAATGCCTAAATACATGAGGAATATATAGTTAAACTATTGTGTATTTTTTGGTCAATAATAGGTGATTATAAATCCTTTGGAATGAGATTTCATCTTGAATAGAAATCATTTGTAGAAAATATGAGATAGTGGAGGAATTTTACTAAAGGATGAAATTTTATTAGTCATGTAAGTATATTTCTTTAAGTTCTTAGTTTAGGTGGTAAATAAATTCCTCAACCCTAAATAAATTGAAACAAAATGCTATATGGTTTCATTTCATAATAGTAAATAAATATCCTTTTAACCTATAATAGATTTATAGTTTTTTGATTATTGATATTCTCTGGATCATGTTTTCCACCACTCTCCATCAGAACATAATTCTTAGATTTGTCTTTCATGTCTATGTTTTCGTACCTAGAACCATGGTTTTTGTTATCTAAGGTGACCATATTATTTCCATTTCAATAATTTAATGTATAAGTTTTATTTTACATTGCTTTGATGTGGTATTTTGATAAGGGTGATTTGAAAAGTTAAACCCATAGTTTTCGATCCTGAGTTCAAATTGTGAGGAAAAAGTTTATTAAAGGTGGAGAATGTAACATCCTTATTTTTTGGAAAATAAATATGTTGTTTGATAGAGTGAATGATATTACATATCTAACATGAAAAAACAAATTAATATATTTATTTAAAAGTTACCATTAAACTAGCTGTTATAACGATGGGAATGAATTTTATTAACTAAATTATGAAAATATTCTATACACGTGTATATATAGTTAATTCTTTGGTGACCAATTAGTTATAAAATAATAAATTTTAATAATTATTAATATTTATGGATTATATATTAATTTTACATTAAAAAGGTAACTGTTTTGATTATTATACTCAACACATGACAACGAGTTTCTCTAAAATCATACTTTTCTTGCAAGACATTATTCTACCAAAAAAATAATAATATATTATTATTATTATTATTAGTAGAAGTTATCCCCAAGACATTATGTCATTCAAAATGGATATAATTACCAATTTTAGGATTATAGATGTCTATTAAATGTTTGTACATTCATCCAATAAATTTAATATTCTTAAATAATATTAAATCCAATTTTAAGCATAAAAATCTCTAATATTTTTAAAGGCAGTTTTACTGACTTTTGATTGAGAACCGATTTGAAATATAATTTATTCCACATTTATAATTTAAATAATACAAATTAATATTTATTCTTTATATAAAAATATAAAAACTAGGTCAGGCTACATTGTTGGTATTTTTTCATAGAACTATCATGTTTTCATGAATAAGGAATAATACAAAATATTAGTTCAAAACTAATTTTTCATCCAATTAAATTATATAGATAAATTATATATTAAATAGGTTTTAAAGTTCAATTAGTTCAAAATTTAATAAATAAAACCAATTTATTTTATTGGAATAAATTTCACATTGAAATCTGATATAAAAACATTTCATACTTTTTAATAGTTCACATTAAAACCCGCCTTTTCGTTTTGTGTACATAATTTTTTTAATTTTTTTTCAATTATTTTAATTTTTTTGGGTAAATTGTTTTATTATTTTTTAATTTCATGTTCCAATTTTTATTTATGTTCAATTTAATTTTTAGGTATAAAAAATTACCATGGTTAAAAAACTATTCACCGCCATATAAGTGAAAAATGAGACATGTTCATGTTAAAAAGAATAAAGTATTAAAATACCTAAAAAAGTAAATTTAAAGGTTCTAAGAGGTTTTTATCAACCCTAAAAATCATAAAAAAATAATTTAATGTAAAATTTTTTGAAAATATTTCAACCTCAATGTTTTTATCTTTAAATATTAAATAATCAATAATTTAATCACTTAAACCCACCTCTCCTCAAATATAAATACCACCACCGTTTCGACCCAAAAATCCATGTAGCTCATAAAATATCTGGGAAAACCTCTCATATTCACTCTATCAATTTTCAGGATCTTTTAGTCTCACCAAAAGGCAAAATCCAAGGTCATAAATGGTCTCTCAAGGTGGTAATATTCAAGAGGTGATTTTCCCAAAGTATAACTCTTAATTTCTTTTCGTTTTTTACTTTCTCCCCACCTCCTTCATCCATAAATGCATGATTACTCTAGAATCATTTATATACGGGTGTTTTATGTTTATAATGTAATGTATCATCTCCAGTATTTTTATCACCTCCTCTTATTTAACATAATTAAATTGGTGTCCAAATTATATCGGTTAATTTCCTTTGAGAATAATGATTTTCTTCTTTTTCAATTATCATATTCCTACCTGGTATTTAAACAATTTATATGGTTAAATAATATTAATATATGATTATTAGAACCTACTTAATATTCATTAAATTTTATATTAAACATACCTTCATGATTTTCATATTGTGTTTATATGATGACTTCGTTTGTGGACATTTGGACTAGTGCCTCCTCAAAGTGATCTGATTTCTTTAAACATGACATGGAATGTATTAATGATTTTTTAGTAAAAAAGTATTATATTAATTATATATTAATTATTATTTCATCATATTATTTTTATATATACATACATTCCATTTACATTATTTCTTTTAATACGGAAAGAAAATGAAAATAGCATTCATGTGTACGTACAACCTACCATCTCCATGTGTAGTGATTTTTGTTTAAAATTACAGAATATTAAAAAACATATATATTGAATATATAGTATATTAATTTCATTTTTTATATTATATAAATAATTAAATTGTGATAATGAAAAATTACTTGTAAAAACACATATGATTAACAAAGAAAATACCACCTAAAACTTAACTTAAACAATGATTTAATAATAAATGGGTAATATAATTTCTTAAGAAAATAATATGTGGTACTATATATATATGAGAAAATTTCTATAAGAGATTAATAATATATTTACAATTACTATACATGAATTTTTAACACATTTAAAGGTAGTTGAACATGAGGTAAGGGAATTTCTTAACCAAATTTCCATTCTTCGGGTTAGACTTATACTTCCTAATTATGTCACTCTAATATTATACGTAAAATGAATTTTGAAAATCTAATGCATTATTTAAACTTTTTATGTGGATTTATGGTTGATACACAATTTTTATAAATTTAATTAATTTCCACTTCCATGATATGATATTTTTAAGGGACTCTTTAACTAAAACATTGTTTTACATGTTTTAAAGATTTATTCTTCTAAATCCTTCCCCTTCATGTCCATGTTTTCAAAATGGTATTCATGGATGTATATATATCGACATTAATTATTTCAATTTTATATTTTTGTGTTTCTTTCAAAGGATTCAATTTTTTATGGGACACTTTGATTCGAAAATATATTTTGAAATTTTTGAAATGGATTTTAAAATTGAATTGGTTATTTCAATATCTTGGAATGTTTTTTAACTTATAGACCTTGAGTTTTTTCTATCAATTTCAGGAATCCTTATTAATTTAATTTTTTCCATTATATGTTTTCATTTTTATTTTAGAAAAAATATTCATCATTAAGTGTGTTGTTATTATATTTTAAAAGTGAATTTCATAAGAAAATGGTATGTTGATATCTGAAAGTGTTTTTCTTATGTTTCTAAATGAGTTTTAAATGTTTTTATTCATAATATGTTCCTTGGAAATTGGTAATTGTGGTTTGACCCAATTATATCTCAGTATATTATGGGATGATCCCCATTTTAGCTCAAGATATGTTGGGTTGAGCCCATTATAGCTCAGGATATGATGGGTGAACCCCATTTTATGTCACCAATGAATTGGGTACTTCGTAGGTGGAATTTGACCATAGATTTATTCAATTTGTATGTTTATTGTAATATTGAGATGATAATTATGTCCCAAGGAACCTATATGATGTTTATATTCTTATTATTTAGTTTTTAAGAAACGTTTTTAATGGTTTTTCATGTTTTTACTGCACTAACGATTAACATTCTTTATGTCCCTTACTGAATTTTAGTGCTCATCCAGAGTTTAAAAAAAATTAATTGGGTTTTAGGAAGAGTTTTTTCGTGCATGAGATCATGGTAGAATTGAGAAGACACGTCATGAAACGAAACCATGTTTTTTTAAAAATATATCTTTTTATGGAAAAAGTGGATACTGAGTATAGAAGTTTCTTGTGATTTAAGAATTTATTATGTAAGTGTTTTTTCTAATTCACTAAATCACAAATACTAAAAGATATTAGGGAAAACAATATGGTTTATAGTTTTAAAATAACTATAATATGTTATGTTTAAGGCCAAATCCATAGCGTAGAGTCCAAACGTAAAAACCCAAACTTTTTAATTATTTTTGTTTCCTAAATTTTTGTGTTAATTTATTTTATACTCAAAAAACTATATTCTTTAATTAATGAAGTGAGTATAATTAAATGAGACCACTGTGTTTCAATTATTATATGACAGTTGGTCAATATGAACATTGGAAACTAAACTCTAAACATTACAATTATTGTTTATAAATACAGGTGATCTTGGTTAATTAATACAGAAAGAAGAGTCGATGGCATCATCTAGTAGGCTCGGGTCATATAAAGACCATCTGTCGGAGCTTGGGAAAGAGGTAGAATCACTAGGTTTTTCTCTGGACCAAGCCCAAGACGAACATTAACATGTGAAGCTTGAACAGAATCCCCTAAGTGAGAATTTCAAGCTGATATAAATCACCACTTGGGAAATGTTTTCTGAGCCGCCCCAAGATTCTATAACCATAGCGCACCTTACACTTAAGTCCTCTATTGGTGTTATAAGGGGCTATTTAATGATGCCTTAGTTACTTGTGTAAAATTTTTGTATAAATAAAATTCTTATTTCTTATTATGGAAAATTTGGTAATTTAAAATATCCGGACTAAATGTAGGATGAATTTATAGTTCTGTCTTACTAATGAATTTTTAAAAAAGGGTATTTCATAATATTTATGTAAACATTAAATAATTAATAATGTAAAATTATTTTCAAAAAATTTTCTCCTACAGTTCTGACCAGTATGAAATTTAGACTCTAATAAGATCAACATAACTTTTAGATAATAGTAAAGTAGGGATAGTAATATACCCTTATAAATAGTAATGAATAGTAATGACTAGTAAATTATCCAAAAAATATAAACTTCACACAGGAATGTATAAATATAATTTAGACATCTTAAAAGTGAAAATACGATCACATTATAAGTTTTGGTATTTTTGTGTGTCATAAATAATTTATTTTAAATTTTATAATTAATTTAATAATTTCAAATGAAAATATATTTTCATAAAATGTAATCATAAATTGGCACTTTATTGTCTTATGGAAATACAATAATTTTATGGGACCTTTATTACGTTTTCAAGGTGTTACAAAACAAGTTATAATTTTTAGGTTGTTTTATTGAATAAATAATGATTTTATTTAAAAAATTAATTTAAAATATTTCAAAAACTATTTTCAAAAAATGGAGTTAATTTTCAAATTTAGAGCATCAATTTTAGGTTAGGGGAAATTTATGGTATTTTTCTAAAATAGTTGAATTTTTGGTGAATATTAAAAATACAATTTTGAGTTTCGGGTGTTTAATGACATCATTGATGATGTAATCATGTTTTAATAAACATGATCGACTTATTAATAGTAATATATGTTATTAGGTGTACCATGTGGCCAATACCATGGCCAAATACCATGGGCAAGCCCATGTTGTTGCCAATACCACGGATGAGGTGTCCCTTGGAAGTTAATTAAATGTTCTCTCAATTTTCCTATAAATACCAAGTCATTCCCTCATTTACATCATTAAAAAATTCTCCTCAACGAAGATCTAGTCTTTCTACCTCCCAAGGAGTCCTCCCAAGGTTCCCCCAAACTCACCAAGGACTCATCCTTCGAGCATTCAACATCAATCTTCAAGGTAAGGGAACCTCCCACCCTCCACATTTAAGTTCTGACTTCCTTTATGTTATGTATTCCAGTTTCCATTTTATTTTTTTGGGGTTTTTTCTTCTATATCATTCTTACATTCCATTTCATGTTTAATTTTTGGGAGACCCTTTATTCTATCGTCAACTGATTTTTTGATTGTTTAAGTGACGTTGTTAGCCAGCAAAAGTTTCATAAAAGAAATCACACCATCTCTTTCCCTTCGTGTTTCGTTTTCATACGGTATTTCATTCAAATATCCATACAAAGATATTATTTATTTATATTTTTTACCGTTAC
Source organism: Viscum album (assembly GCA_963277665.1). Taxonomy (NCBI): domain Eukaryota; kingdom Viridiplantae; phylum Streptophyta; class Magnoliopsida; order Santalales; family Viscaceae; genus Viscum; species Viscum album. Next base: position 927,961,636 of record OY728127.1, read on the forward strand.
TGTATAATTATTTCTTTATGAGTGGGTTATTCTTGTACCATCTGTTTTCAGTATTTTCTAATACCATATTATATAACCATTATGCTGTAGAAATTTCTTCTCAAAATATCTCTCTATTTCTCTCAAGAAATTCTCTTATTTTATTTATGTGAATACCTAGACCTATTATATTTATATGGGTGTTCATAAATTAATTAAAAATGATACATTTGATTCTGTAATTGACATATATATAACCCTCACTCCCTTTCCATGGGTTATAAATGACATAACGATCAAGTTTCGAAGAACTTTTAAAACATCACGATTTTGAAATGAAACACATTTATTTTATTCACTATGGGTTATTTAAGAAATATTTGATTATGATCTATGTGACACACATGAAAATAAAAAAAAATATTAAGGGTGAACCCTGATATCTCTCCAATGCATTGGATAAATAATTTAATCTCTAGATAGGACAAGTTTCACGATACCTTGGTGAATAACGTTGTAATTTTTTATGACACCTTGGGGATGAACATTTGTGATATGTTTATTAATGTCTAAATTAAATTTTGTATCCACATATTCATGTTAATATTCAAGTTCTTTTCATTATCAAATTCCTCTACTTCCATTTCTCATGTCTTTATGTTTTTCATCAAGTTCTTACTGATATCACAATTAATCCGATTCCCTTGTTTACCCTTACTGGGCCTTCAGCTCACCCTTTCCTTTGATGTATGTATCATGGTTATGAGATGCAGTAATTGTACATAGGATTAAATTTTCAGGAAAATTTTCAAGGGTTTTTAAAAGAGTGTTTTATGTTTTCATGTTTTATGTTCCGGATTTCAAAGACACTAGACATTAAAGATCCTTTATTTGTAAAATGTAATGAAATGTAATGTAATAAAATGATAGGATGCCAGAGATGGTATCAAAGGATAGTTTAGTTTTTCATGAAAATTAGTCTATGAAAACTCTAGTAATAACCCTATAGAAAAGTTTAAATATAGGAAAACATCCTGATAATTTTGTAAGTATTGAGTTAGTGGTTTATCAAGAAAATACATCCTTTCCTGGATACGAGCAGGTAGATGCGTCTCTGAAACAGATGTTCCTAAGAGTGAAAACTCTAACAAGGAGTTTCGGGCTTGACCGGAGGTATCGAGGTACACAAAAATGGGCCTTTCTACACTCTTTTTTATGATACTATCAGAGGATATGTTTGGTTAATCATAAGATTTTTATGATTCATTGTGATGGATTTATAGAGAAATGTAATTGTTTAAAGCATGACGTTTTAAGACATAAAATCCTTTATATTTAAAATAATTATAAATGAAATAATATACTCACTATGGATTTATTCTTTTAGAAAATGGGAGGCAATATGAGGAACCGAGGAAATGGTGACCGCAATGGACCATGCACTGATGTCCCTCCGATGGAAGCCAGAATGGAAGCTTTCATGTGAATGATGAACCAACTGACTCAAGTAATGAGAAATAACTTGAATAAAGATGAGAGACATATCTCACCCCTAAGGGAACAACATTTTGTTTACTCATTTTTACATCAACGACCACCAACCTTCATTGGATCAAATGACCCATTGATTCATGAATAGTGGATCAGCTCTATAGAGAAGATCTTTTCTGTGATCTATTGTTTGGAGCAAGAGAAGGTCACCCAGGATATCTATTGCTTAGAGGGATAATCTGATTAGTAGTGGGAACTTATTAAAAACCTGAGGCTAAGAGTGGAAGCAGAAGCTATGGAGTGGGATGTGTTCAGAGAGATATTCTTCAATAAGTATTTCTCTCGATCGATGACAACAAGAATGGATAAGAAGTTTCTTGAGCTGAAGAAGAAGGAGAATGAATTTGTGGGAAGCTAAGAGATGAACTTCACTAGTCTTTCTTATTATACCTCATGTTTTTGCTTGTATCATATTGGGAAGGTTGATAGATTATTTGGTGGACTAAGACCTCATTTGTGGAGTAACCTAGCCAACTGAGATTATGAAAGCTATGAGAATATTTTGCCGAGTGCGATTAAAGTTGAACTGGAGTATGGTGAGATACGATTTCCTCATAAATCCAATGAAAAACATAGATTTAGGGAGCCACAAATAGGGAGGAGCTGCGATCAGGGAAGAGGTGGAAGGAAAATGCAACTTCCCACATATAATAAATGTGGGAAGAAGCATTCAGGGAACTGCCTACTTCGGAGCGGGAAGTGCAACAAGTATGGTTGAGATGGCCACATTTCATGGAATTTTTTTTGTGTGGTGAAGTCACATAATCCCAACTCTAACGACAAGGGGATGATAGTGCAGGCCCTACCTAATGTCCAATGCTATAAGTGTGGACAACATGGTCACTTTTCCAATCACTGTCCAAATATGAGGGTTGTTGATGGGATTCACCATCCGCCTTAGTAGAGGACACGAGAGCAAGGATGTGCATTTGAAATCACTATAGCTGAAGTTGAAGTGACAAATAATGTGTTAGAAGGTACCCATGTTTCTCTCTCAAAGGTAGAAAGTACTTTGTTTGATTCTAGTTCTACGTATTCATTTATTTCCCCCAAGTTTGCAATGAATTTAGAATCAACCCCAAATTTTATAAATGTAGAGCTATCAGTCAAGACTCTTAGTGGGATTATCCAAGCATCATCAGTGTTTAGAAACTCTGGTACATACTTTAGTTAGCACAATCTTATCGCATATATAGTACTAATTCCCATGATAGAATTCGACATTGTACTAGGTATGGACTGGTTCTCAATGTATAATTCTATGATCAAATGCAGAGGCAAGGAAATATCAGTAGCCTTGAATGGAAAACCTACAGTTATCTTCCAAGGATAGATATCTCAACCTGATCTGTGTTTAGAAAAACCTCCTATATCCTTCTTTATGGATTTGATCAGTGAATACAAGGAAAGAAATGAGTGTTTATGGATTGAAAATGTCCCCATCATCAAGGAATAAATTAACATATTTCCTTATGAGTTACTCAGACCTACCCTAGTAAGAGAGGTAGATTTCTCCATTGAACTCATACCTGGATCCCATATGATATCAAAGACCCTGTATAGGATGGAAAATGTTGAGATAGAGTAATTAAATAAAAATATCCAAGATCTTTTGGATAAGGGTTTTATCTGACTGAGTGTGTCTCCTTAGGGATCAAATATTTTTTTTGTGTAGAAGAAGGATGGATATATGCGGCTATGAATTGATTATAGAGAACTGAACGGGATCACAGTGAAGAAAAAATACCCTCTTCCAATAATTGATGACTTATTTGACCAACTTCATGGGGCTCAATTCTTCTCTAAGATTGATCTTCGATCTGTTTATCATCAATCGAGGGTGAAGAAAGAAGATATTCTAAAAGATTCCATCTGATCAAGATATGGGAATTATGAGTTTGTTTTTATGCCCTTCAGAGTGACTAATAAACCTGCTATTTTTATGGATTTGATGAATAGATTCTTTACGGACTACCTTGATAACTTTTTTTGTTGTTTTTATTAATGATATTATGATATATTCCAAATGTTTCGAGGAGCATGATGATCATATAAGGGTTATTTAGAATACTCTATGGAAGGGGAGGCTTTTTGGAAAGTTCTGTAAATTTGAATTCTAGTTACAACATGTAGCTTTCTTGGGGAAAATTATTACCAATGAAGGAATCACATTTGACCCTCGAAAGACAATAGTTGTAGAGGAGTATCCTCAGCATACAAAAATAAGTAAGATTCGAAGTTTCCTTGGATTAGCAAGATATTATAAAAGGTTATTGAAAAAAAATTCACGACTGTCTAATCCATTAACCAAGTTAACATGAAAAGGGGTCACGTTCATCTGGAAAAAGGAGTGTAAGGAAATTTTCCAAGAGATAAGGAAGACATTGGTTACTGCACCTACATTAATTTTTCCCTCATGTGGAGAAGGATTTGTTATTTTTAGTGGTGTATCTCTCAAATGGATTGGGTGCGTAATCATGAAAAATGAAAAATTAATTGCTTATGCATCTCGAAAGTTGAAGACTCGTGAGTAGAACTATCCTAAACATGATCTGAAGTTAGCTATGGTTGTTTTTGCTCTGAAGATATGGAGGCATTATCTTTATGGGGAGAAATGTGATATATACACATTCTATCAATGTTTGATGTATATTTTCACACAAAAGGAATTGAACATGTGAAAAAGGAGTTGGTTGGAACTTCTTAAAGACTATGATTGTTCAATTCATTATCATCCTAGAAGAGAAAACTAAGTCACTAAAGAATTAAGCATGAAAGATCCTGTTGTTCTTTCCATAATGTGGATTCTAAGAGATCCTTTGATCAATGAACTAGTAACTATGGACATGGGAATTATAAGGTAAGGGACATCATGAAATCTAACCCAAATGACTCTTCAGCCATCATTACTAGTGAATATCAAGAAAGCTCAAAAATATGATTCTTCGTTATAGAAGAATTCTGAGGTTGTGAAGGATGGGATGTTTCATAAGTTCAATATTGATCAAGAAGGTGTACTGAAACTTCATACAAGACTATGTGTTCCATATATTCCAGAAATAAATAAGGAGCTGATGGATGAAGCTCATAGCTCTATTTTCTCTATACATCTTGAAATCACGAAATTGTATAGAGACCATCGTGATCATTGTTGGTGGGATAATAAGATAAGGGAGAATGCTGACTACACTTCATGGTGTCTGGTATGTCAGCAAGTGAAGGCAGAGCGAAAAATTCCTAAAGGGGTATTAAAACCACTACCCATACCAGCATGGAAGTGGGACAATATCACTATGGACTTCATCACTGGTCACTCGAGATCTTCCAAAGGAAATAATGTAATATGGGTTATTGTGGATCCTCTACCCAAGACATCCCATTTTATCTCAATTCGGGAAGATTTTTCTTTTGATCAACTTTCCTGGATTTTTGTAAAGGAGGTGGTAAGGTTGCATGGAGTTCCACTTTATATCATATCTGACCGTGATCTATGGTTCAAATAAAAATTTTGGAGAAGTCTAAAATATTCTCTAAGAACTGAATTGAATTTCAGTTCACCATATCACCCCCAAACTGATGGAAAATTTGAAATGTCTATTCAATAACTCGATAAAATGCTAAGAACATGCCCAATGGAATTTAAAGGTGGATGGGTTCAACATCTCCCTTTAGTTGAGTTCTCTTACAACAACAGCATCCACTCAATCATTAAAATGGAACCCTATGAAACTCTATATGAGAATAGATGTAGAACTCCTTCTTGATGGGATGAAGCTCGTGAGACAAAGCTTCATGGGCCTAATCTTATGCCTGAGATGATAGAAAAATTCAACAACATCCAGCAACACATTATGGCTGCTCCAAGTTGGAAAAAGAGCTTTGATAAAAACCATCTAAGGGACATGGAGTTTGATGTTGGTGAAAAATTCATTCTTTGAATTTCACCTTGAAAGAGAGTCATGAGGTTTGGGAAGAAAGGGAAGCCCAGCCCTAGGTACATTGGACCCTAGGAAATCCTTGATCACGTAGATGCATTAGACTATCGGCTTTCACTTTCTCAAAATCTACCTCATGTTCATGATGTTTTCCATGTATCACTCTTGGGGAATTAAATACCATACCCTTCACATGTACTAAATCCAGACATGGTACAACTTGAACATGACCTCTCTTATGAGGAGTAGTTGGTGGAGATCTTGGATCGTAGAGACATGGTTCTATGCCACAAGACTACCCACATTGTTAAGTTGTTGTGGAGGAACCACAAATGTGAAGAATCTATGTGGGAACCAGAGGAGTCTATGAGGCAGAGGTACCCACACCTTTTATATTCTTTATGTACGTGTTAAAAATTTGAGGTTGAAATTTCTTAAGGTGGGAGAATGTAACGACCTGAACTTTTTTAAAAAAAATTCCTAAATTTGGGTGTTATTTTATTTTATACTCAACAAAACTATATTCTTTAATTAATGAAGTGAGTATAATAAAATGAGACCATTAGGTTTCGATTTTTAGATGAATTTTGGTCAATATGATCATTGGAAACTAAACTCTTAACATTACAATTATTGTTTATAAATACATGTGATCATGGATAATTAATACAGAAAGAAGAGTTGATGTCATCATCTACTATACTCATGCCATACGAAGCCCATTTTTCAGAGCTTGGGAAGCAGGTAGCATTATTGGACTTTGCTCTAGACCAAGCCCAAGCCGAACTTCAACTTGTGAAGCTTGAATAGAATCGCCTAAGGGAGATGTTCAAGATGATAGAAATCACCACTCGGGCAATATTGTCTATGCCGCCCCAAGATTCTATAACCATAGCACACTTAGACTTAGGTACTATGCAGGAATTATATGGGGCTATGTAACGCGACCTTAGTTAATTGTGTAAAACTTTTGTATAAATAAAATTGTTATTTCTTATTATTGAAAAGTTGGTGAATTTAAAATATCTGGATAAAATGTAGCTTGAATTTATAGTTCCATATTACTAATGAATTTTGGAGAAAACGGTATTTTGAAATATTTATGTAAAATTTAAATAATTAATAATATAAAATTATTTTCAAAAAATGGTCTTCTAAAGTTAGGACTAGTAAAAATTGAGAGTCTAATAAGATCAACATAATTTTTAGTGTATTTTAAAGTATGGACAGTAATATAACCTTATGAATAGTTATGAAAACTAATGAATAGTTATTTGGCTAAAAAATAGAAACTTCACACATAATTGTATAATTACAATTTACACATCTTAAAAGTGAAAAAATGATCATAGTATAATTTTTTTTATTTTTGTATGTATTAAATACATTATTTAAAATTTTATAATTAATTTAATAATTTAAAATGAAAATTTATTTTCATAAAATTTAATCATAAATTGTTACATTATTTTATTATGGTTATATAATAATTTTATGGGACCTTGATTAGTGTTTTAAGGTGTTACAAAAAAGTTATAGTTTGAGGGTTATTTTTTTTGAATAAATATTGATTTTAATTAAAAATTGAATTAAAAATATTTTTATAAAATTGAGTTCATTTTTGAATTGAGAGCATTTATTTTAGGTTAGGGTGAGTTTTTGTGATTTTTCTGAAACATTTGAATGTTCTGTGAATAGTAAAAATACACTTTTGAGTTTCGGGTGTTTAATGGCATTATTGATGATGTAATCATGATGTAATAATTCTGGTCAACTTTTTAATAGTAAGATGTGTTTTGGGGAGTCCCAAGTGTCCAGTTACATGGAACAACACCGTGGGAAAGCCCATGGTTTTGCAAATACCACATAAGAGTTGTCCTGTGGAAATTAAATAAATATTCCCTCACTTTTCTTATAAATACCAAGCCACTCCCTCATTCATTTCATTACAAAATCCTCCTCAATGAAGATATTGTATTCATACCTCCCATGTAGTCCTCCTGAGGCTCCCTCAAGCTCACCAAGGTCCCAACCTTCGGGCTTTCAAAGTCACTCTTCATGGTAAGGGAACCTCTCACCCTCCTCTTTTAAGTCATGACTTCTTTTATGTTTTGTCTTCCAGTATCCATTTAATTATGTGGGGGTTTGTTCTTATATATCATTATTACTGTCCATTTTATGCTAGATTTATGAGAGACCCTTTCTGCTCTCATAAACTGATTTTCTGAATTTCTACGGGACACAATTTGGCTGCCGAATTTTCGTAAAAGAAATCGCTCCTTCTATTTTCCTTTGAGTTTCATTTTGATACGGTATTTCATTAAAATATCCATAAAAAGAAATAATTTATTTTTCTTATATACCCCTACAATATTATTATTTATTTATTATTGGGTGACTCTATTCCACGCTCTTCTCAATTTTTTCTAAAACCATGTTATATAGCCGTTATGTTGCAGAAGTTTCATCTCAAAATTTCTCTCTCTTTCTCTCAAAAAATTCTATTGTTTTTTTATGTAATTACCCATATATATTTAGTTTATATGGTTGTTCATAAATTCATAATGATGATATATTTGACTCTGGAATTGAAATACATATAACCCTCACCCCATTTCCATGGGTTATAAATGACATAACGATCAAGTTTTTAAGAACTTTTAAAACATCAGGATTTTGAATGAAACACATTTCTTTTATTCTCTATGGGTTATTTATGAAATTTTTGATTATGATATATGTGGATCAAATTAAAATTAAAACATATTAAGGGTGATCCCTGATAGTTCTCCAATTCATTGGGTAAGGAATTTAATCTCTGGAGATGACACGTTTCACGATACCTTGATGAATAACCTTGGTAATTTTTATGACACCTTGGGGATGAACCATGGTGATATGTTCATGAATATCAAAATTAAATTTTGTATCCACATATTCAAGTTATGTTTCAAGTTATATTCATTATGAAATGCCTATACTTCCATTTCTCATTTCTTTATCTTATTCATCAAGTTCATACTAATATCACCGGTAAACTGATTCCACTATTTACCCTTACAGGGCCTTCAGCTCACCCATTCATTTGATGTGTGTCTCTAGGTCATGAGATGTATTAATTGAACATACGATGAACTTTTCAAGAATATTTTAATGGGGTTTTAAAATAGTGATATACGTATTCATGTATTATGTTCCTAATTTCCAAGACACTAGATTTTAATGATCCTCTGTAAAATGTAATGAAAATTTATGTAATAAAAAGGCGAGTGGCCATACCAAACCTCACATTCAATCATACCAAGGTGTTTTTGTTTCAAATTCATATTAAGTTGGTCCTATAATATATGAAATAACTAAAAAAATTATTTAATCAATATTTTCCCACCAATATTTGTCATCTTTTAGATTTTGACTACTATAGAAGTGATTTTTCATTTACGAGTAAGAGTTGACAATATGAAATCATATTTTCCATAATATTGAAAAATACATGCATATAATTGACGTACAACTAATATTATAAAAAAATGACTCAAGGATCATTGTATCATGTAATCAACTCAATCTAATTTCGTATGATCAATTTTGACCCCTTGATGGGTGAAATGTATTATTAATATGTATATCAACGGTAATTATACTTTTGATTCATAACAATAAATCCAAGAATAAAATTTATATTTAGTTGTGTATTACAAGTAAAAACTCAATTTTGGGTCCTTATCATATGTTTTTTGGGAAATCTAAACTCACATTCTCTGTTTTAATCCCCTTCAGTTAACTAGTCACTTTAAAAATAATATGATTTTAATATTTATGTTTCAATCATTCAAAGAAATTTGGCCTTATATTGATGTTAAAATGCTTTATAAATATAAGAAATTACTCAAAGTTCATTTTTCAAACTTTTCATGCTAATCCAAGATATTTTTATCTGTTTTGAACCATACATTATTGATTTTCCATATATTAATAAGCATTAAAAATATGATATCCTATTTTTCATTTTACCAAAAATATCTAGGCTTCTAATTCATGAATTTATAATTCATACAGATCCTAAATTACTCAAGGATCATTTTTTTAATTATCCATGACAATCCAATGTTGTGCATTTTATTTTTTCCCCTATATATTGATATGTAATTTTAATAAAAATATCAAGGTATATGGATACATTGGAATATTCCAGGAAATTTGAGCATCTGATTGATATAAAACATATTAGTATAGATCCAAAATCATTTTAGTATTTTTCAACAATGTTTTCATTGAAATATAAACCGAGATTATTTGTTTTGACCCTTTTTAGTTGACTTTTCAATTTAATAATAATGTAAAGGAAGAAAACACTTTTGATCAAACTAAGTCATTAGGGTGTCAGATCGACATATCGTTGGCTTTTAATGATAAAAAATGACTCAATTATCATTAACCTATGTTTTCATTGCAAGTTGGGATTGTTACTTTGTTTTTTACCTATAAAATATTTATTTATCATTGATTAATAAGTTTTTAAAATATGAAATCATATTTTCCGTCATACCAACAAATTATGGAATTAGAGTCATGCATTATTGATTTATAGAGATCAAAAGTGACTCAAGGATCATTTTATAAAGTTTCAATATCAATCCAATGTTTTTTATCAGTTTTCGCCCATAATGAGTGGTATGTCATTTTAATTAAAATATATAGGTTTCAATGTACTTTGGATCGTACCGTGATATCAAGATATTGGATTGATTCCCAGATGATTCCTACAGATTCCAAATAATTTTTGGATTATTAAAATATTTTTTCATAGAAATATGAACATATTTTCATAGTTTTAACCCCTTTTAGGAGACTTGTCACTTTAACAAAAAATCAATGTCCACATATAAACTATTATCATTTTAGGAAATTAATGTGTCAAATTGATATTAGGATGGTTTATATATATCAAAAGTGACTAGAAGATCATTTTTTCAGTTTTATCACTAATACGAGATCATTTTCGTGTTTTGACTACAACACATGTGATTTTTAATTAATTAATAGAAATTAAAAATATAAAATCATGGTATCAATCATATAAGTAATTTCAAAATAGAATGAATGAATATATGATTTTTACAAATCACAAATGACTCAATAATCATTGTAAAAAAGATTCCATGTCATTAAAGGGTCATCTTTATGGTTTTTATCTCTTGTATAGTGATTTTCATTTAAAAAAACATCCAAGTGAAATTATATTATGGATAATACCAAGTAATACAGCTAATGGAATTATCATATTTTGATTCTGTCAAATCAAAAATTATTTTTGGATTAACCTCCTATGTTTTTAAAGAAATATGAACTTTTTTTCTTAGTTTTGAACCCTTTTAGGTGGCTTGTGACTTTAATAAGATTGTGAATGCCAAAAAATACATTTGATCATAACTTGAAATTTGGGTGTTATATTGATGTGTGGATGGGTTGTATACCCCATGAATGGATTAAAGATCATATTTCTATATTTTCAAGCCAAATAATGCTCTTTGACTTAGTTTTTACCCATACCTGAGTGATTTCTCTTTTATGAACTTGTATTAACAATATGAAATCATTATTTCCATCACACCGAGAAATAGATGACTCATATTATTGTAGTGTTGATTCTTACATTATAAAAATGACCTCGGTATAATTTTCCTATGTTTCCATGTCAATATAAAGTCTTTATCTCTTTTTTGAAACATTTAATGGTCACAGATCTTTATAATAAAAATATTAAGATGAAAATATACTAAGAATCATACCGTGAAATCCCCAAATCTGTTTGACACATGGTTAATTATTTTATATAACAAATATTTCAAGAACTATTCTACTAGGTTTCCATATCAATCTGAAATCATCTTCCTAGATTGATTCATTTTAGCTGATTTGTCACTTTATATAGAATGTAAAGGCTAAATGTACTTTTGATCATATAGAGTAGTTTATGTGTCAAATTCTCTTGATGTTGGATCATACATTTTAGAAAGTCACAATGAAAATTTTTATAATATTTCATAACAATCTATGCACCTTTTAATTATATTGACTACTACACATGTTATTGTTCATTTAAAAATATGAGTTAATAATTCAAAATCATATTTTCCATCATATCATGTAATTAAAAAATCATATAAATGTGTGACTGATACTATTGATCAAAAATGACTCGGAGGTCTTTTTTCAAAGTTCTCAGGTTAATCTGAAGTCATATTCTTGATTTTTAATCCTTGATGGGAGATATATAATTTAAATAAAAAATATTAAGGTCAAATGAAACCTTGTATCATACATATCAATATATTAATGGGATTTATACAGAGTTGATTCATATAGATAAAAAATTCTTTTGGGATCATCCTCATATGTTTTCGTTAAAATCTGATTTTTTTTATTGTTTTCACCTAGTTTAGATGTGTTGAAACTTTAATAAAACATGATATTAAGATAAAACATTCAATAAAACTAAGAAATTTGGGTGTAATATTGATATGATGTAGGTTTATATTGATCATAAATGACTCGATGTTTTTTTTCTATGTTTTCATTCTAAGGAGGGAGCATTTAATTGATTTTAACCCATACACTGGTAATTCATTAGTTTTTAATAAGTGATTATAATATGATATATTATTTTCCATCATACCATGAAATAATAGAACCCTAATCATGTATGTATTATTCCTATATAAAAAATTACACAAGGATGATTGTCTAAAATTTCAATGTCAATACAATTTCATATGCTTGGTTTTGTCCCCTTGATGTGTGATATCACATTTGAATTAAAATGTTAATTTTAAAATATACATTAGATCATATTGATAATTTCATGCATCAGATTGATGCTTGACTGGTTCCAATAGATCCCAAATAATTTTAGCAATATTCTTGTATGAATTCATAGAAATATTTTTTTTGTTTTGATCCCTTTTATAAGACTTATCACATTAATTAGAATGTAAATTTCAAATGGTACATTTGATCATACAAGGAAATATATGTGTTTAATTAACATTTGATTGGTTCATACATATCAAAAATGACTCAATGATATTTTTCATATGTTTTCAAGAAAATCCATGATTATTTTCATAGTTTTGAGGCTACATGTTTAATATTTCGTTTTTTAATTATAATTGATGATATGAAACCATAGTCTATAGTTTACTTCTCGGATTAAATTGTGGGTTTTTCAAACAACTTTTAAATGACTCTAAGAATGTTTACATAAGGTTTTACACTAATCAAATCTTGTTTTTGTGTTTTGAACCAACATTTTTTTTTCTGTTTATACATATCTGATGTGACGTCATTAGCATTTAGCAATGTTTTCCATGTCAATTTATGTTGTTTGGTTGTTAGACTCATCAGTGGTTCTTATAGAACAAAAATGACTCAATGATAATTTTTAAAAGTTCCTGTATAGATCCAATTCATTTGTTTAGTTTTCAACCCTAAATGGGCAATTTTTCATTTATTAATAATTGCTAACAGTATGAAATAATTATTTTCATCATATTTCCTAATCCAAACATAATATTGATGTGTGACTGATTCCAATATATCACAAATGTCTTGGGGATAATTATCTTAAGTTTCCAGGTTATTCTGAAGTCTTATTATTTTTTGTGGTCCCATGATTAGTGATAATTAATTTTAATAAATATATCTTAGTGAAATGATACTTTTGATCACACTGTGTAATGTAGGTATATGATTGACCCACAATTGTTTCCTATATATCAAAAATTTAATTAACGATCATTTTCATATGTTTTTTTGGAAAATATGAACTTCTTTTGAAAATTTTTATACCATTTATATGAATTGACACATTAGATTTAGTATTACTAAGAAATCTATGTGTTGGTTTGATATGAGGTTGGTTCGTACAACTCAAAAATGGATCTAATATCATTTTTCTATTTTTTCATACCAATATGTACTCATTTTCATTATTTTGACTTATATATGGATGATTTTTCATTTTTTTTATCGGAATCCACAATATTAAATCATATTTCCCATCGTACTAAGAAATCTAGGCATTAGATTCAGGTGTATCTAATTCGTTCCTATCACACATGACATAAGTAACATTGTTGTTTTTTTCATTTTCAATCTAATGTCAGCCCCCGATTTTTGAACACTTGACAAGTTATATGTCCTATTAAAAAAATATCACTATAAAATGATGCATCCTAAAATATAGTTCAATTAATTCATCATGTTTATGTGTGGTTGATTTCAATCAATGATAAATTATTTGAGGATCTTTCCCCCAATTATTTCATTTCATTCTAAAATATATTCCTTGGTATTTAACCGTTTTAATTTACTCGTATCATTAAAAAAAATGTGAAATTCAAATGAAATTTTTGATCATACCGAAAAATTTAGATGTTATATTGATGTGTGGTTGGTTCATACATATCATAAATGAATCAAAGAGAATTCTACTCAGTTTTTGATACAATACAGGCTCATTTTCATGGTATTAGCACCTCTATGTTTTAATTTTCACTTGTCAATATGTGCTAATGATATGAAATTATAATTTCAATCATATCGGCCAATTGGGTCCTTAGATTGATTTGTGGTTGATTTTTATAGATCAAAAATGAATCAAATATCGGTGTAATTTGTTTCTATGTCAATAAGATGTTGTCTTCTAGGTTTTGACACCATTTATGGGAAAAAGTCATTTTCTTCCAAATATAAAGTTAAAATGATACATCATATCATAATAAAAAATTCAAGGATCATATTGAAGTGTTATTGATTTATATAGATAAAAAATAATTTAGGGATCATTATCTTATGTTTTTATTACAATTCAAACTCGTTTTCTCAGTTTGGACCCATTTTAGTTGACTTCTCACATAAATAATATGTAAATTCCAAATTTCGCTTTTGATCATACTGAGAAATATAGTTTATAGATTGATGTGTGATTGGTTCATACTGATCATAAGTTATTAAAATAAAATTTTACTAGGTTTTCACACAAATATTAACTTTTTTTACTTGGTTTTGTTTCCTATATAGTTGATTTTCCTTTTAATAATAAGAGTTAACAATATGAAATACTAATTTCCATTAAACCAAGAAATCCATGCATAAATTGATGTGTGGATGATTCTTATTGATAAAAAATAACTTAAATATCATTGGCCTATATTTCCATATTAATGAAAAATATTTTTCTCAGTTTTGATATGTTGACAGTTGACTTTTAATTTTAATAAAAATATCATGGTGAGCGGATAATATCGATATTAAAAATAAATCTGTTCATCAGATTTTTTAATGTTGTAGATTCTTATATATTGAAAGTTATTTTAAAAAACCCCTATAAATCATTCACAAAATTTGAACTAATTTTCTTAGTTTTGACACTTTTATAAAACATTTCACTTTAAAAAGAATGTGAAGTCCAAAAAGAACTTCTGTTCATAGTTGGAAATTTTGGTGTCATATTGATGTTTGGTTGTTTCGTAATAATAAAAAATTAATTATAGATCATTTTATTCAGTTTTATAAATAATCCAATCTTCTTTTCTACGTTTCGACCTCTTCATAGTTGATTTTTCAGTTAATAATAAGTGTTAACAAATACAAAATCATCATTTCAATTATACCAACTAATTCATGAATTAGATTTATGCATGGATGAGTCCCATAGTTCAAAAACAGATTAAGAAATGTCTTCTAAGTTTTCCAAGTCAATCTAAAGTAATGTTATTATTATTGAACTCTTACGGATTTACTTTTCATTTTAATAAAAATGTCATGGTGAAATGATAATGTGCATAATGATAATCAATCTAGAAGTTAGACAAATGATTGGTTGATTACAATATCTAAAAATATTATATTAGGATCATTTTCCAATGTTTTCGTGGAAGTAAAACCTATTTTTATCAATTTTGACCCAATTTTGTTGACTTTCAACTTTAATAAGAATATAAATAGCAAAAGACACTTTCAATCATAAAATGAAATTTGGTTGTTCGATGGATGTATGTTTGGTTCATAAAAAGATCTATAATGACTCAGAGATAACTTTTATATGTTTTCACACCAACACGAACTCTTTTCTCTATTTTTAAAACTTTATGGGTGATTTATCATTTATTAATAATAAGTAACAATAAAACATCATCATTTTAATTATACTAATCAAACTGGGTATATGATTAATTTATAGATAATTCTAAAAATAAAAATTGACTTAGGGATCATTGAACTATGTTTCCTTGTTAATTTGTAGTCATCTATTTGATCATAATACCTTGATAGGTGATGGGTCATTTTAATAAAAAAATCATGGTGAAAATATAATTTTAATTGAACCATGAAATTAGGGCTTCATATTTATAGATGATTGATTCCTACATATCAAAAACTATTCGTGGATTTTTATACTATGTTTCCATGTCAATATGGACTCGTATGCTCAATTTCATATCTTTTAAGGACATGTAATATTTATAAGAATATGAATTCAAAATCATATTGTTTATCATACATAGAATTTTGGGTGTTCGATTCATATAAGGTTGGTTTCTACACACCAATA
Source organism: Viscum album (assembly GCA_963277665.1). Classification (NCBI taxonomy): domain Eukaryota; kingdom Viridiplantae; phylum Streptophyta; class Magnoliopsida; order Santalales; family Viscaceae; genus Viscum; species Viscum album. Next base: position 927,977,719 of record OY728127.1, read on the forward strand.
TTGACTAAAAATTACTTTCAATGCTTTTAGACCAATCCAAGATCATTTGTACAATTTTGACCCATACATGGGTGAGTTTCTGTTTACTAATAATAATAAACAATATGTAATAATAATTGTTATCATATCAAGAAATATGGGCGCTATACTGATATGTGACTAATTACTATAAATCACAGATGATTTGGTGACCATTATCCTATGATCCTATTTAAATCATAAGTGTTATCTTTGTTTTTATCACTTTATCGGTGACATGTAATTATAATAAAATATAATTGTGAAAGGATAAATTAGATCATTTTAAGAAATATGGGAAACAGATTTACTCCTTTAGATAAAAAACGAATTATAGATTATTCTCCTAAATTTTCTTGGAATTCTAAAAATGTTTGTTCATTTTGGATTCTTTTTTGTGATTATACACTTTACATTAAATAATATTGGGAATATCATGAGTCATATTGAGGTGAGGTTAATTTTTACAGACTAGAAATGACTCAAAGATCTTTTTATATGCTCTTGTGCCAATACAATTTTTTTCTCAGTTTTGACCAATATATGGATGATTTGTCATTTATTAATGGGCATTAATAGTATAAAATCATAGTTTCCATCATACCGAGATATCTTAGAATCATATTTATGAGTAATAAATTCATATTAATCAAAAAATACTCAAGTATCATTTTACTATGTTTCTCTGTGAATTTGAAGTAGTTTTTTTAGTTTTTACTCCCTAATTAGTGAAATATCTTTTAAAAAATATCAAAGTATTATTATAATCTTGATAATACAGACTAAAAATTTCATGGGATAAATTATAAATTGAATCATATATATCATAAATTATTTTAGCATCATTCAAATATTTTATTCAGTGAAATTCATACAATTTTCCTCAATTTTGATCCCTATTATGTGACCTTTCACTGTAATAAGAATGTAATGGTCAACTGGAACACTTGATCATACTGTGAAATTCCTCTTTCAAATTGATATGTGGTTGGATTTTTGAGATAAAATAGTACTCGATTATTATCCTAGGTTTTTGGTTCTATGCAAGCCCATTTACATGGATTTTACCAATAAATGTTTGATTTATCATTTATTAATAATAATTAACGATATGAAATCATAATTTAAATCATAACTAGAAATACAAGTATAATATTGATGTGGAAATAATTCTTATAAAAAAATACTTGAGGATCATTTAATTATGTTAATATGGGAATCCAAAGAAATCTTCTCAGTTTTGTACCCTTTATGGGTGATATTTCATTGTATTAAAAATATTAATGTGAAATAACACCTTGGATCATACAAAGAAATAAAGTAAACGTATTGATGTACCATTGATTCCAATATACCAAAAACAATTTTAGGATCATTATCCTAATATATCATTACAATGAAAAAAATTCTTAGTTTTTACCCATTTTAGGTGGCTTGTCACCTTATTATGAATTGAAGGCTAAATGAAAATTATGATCATACCGAGAAATTTAGGTATCTGATTGATGTGAGGTTGATTAATGTAGTATATAAATAACTCAAAGTTTATTTTCCTAAAAAATCACAAATCAAAGATCATTTCTTTTGATTTAAACCATAAATGGAAGATTTTTTCATATATTAATTAGTATAAAGAATATGAAATAATAGATTCCATTATACCATGGGATTCTGGAATCGAATTGATAAACACATGATTTTTACACATCAAAAATTACATGAGATAATTTTCCTATTTTTTTATCTTATTATGAAATATTCTTCATCATTTTTACCTCTTGATGATAGATTTATCATTTTAATAAAAATGTCATGGTTAAATTATACTATCAATAATACGAAAGAATTTACTCCCCGGGTAGATGCACAATAGATATGTATATATCATGATTGGTTATAGGATCATTATCATATGTTTTGATATAAATAAAAACTTTTTTCTTAGTTTGGACCTCATTTTAGGGACTTGTATACTTAATATGAATTTAAAGGCCAAAAAACAATTTTGATCATATAGATAAATTAATAATCATATTTATGTTGGGTTAGTTTTCATAGATAAAAAATGATCCAAATATCATTTTCAAATGGTTTCTCATAAATTTGGGGCATTTATATATGTTTTGACCAAAACATGGGTGATTTTACATTTATTAATAACTACTAACAATATGAAATCAATGGTTCCATCATTCAGACCAATATTCGCAACAAATTGATGTCCAAATGAGTCTTATTGATCTAATATTTCTCGCAAATCATCTTCCAACATTTCCATGTAATAATGATGTTATCTTTTTTGTTCTGGCCTATTAATGACCAATTTTTCATTTTTATTAAAATTTCAAGGTCAGTAGATACTGTTGATAATAAAAAGAAATTTGGTAAATATATTGTTGAAAAAATAATTCCATTATTAAAAAAATGATTTGAAGATCATTCATAGAATTTTTCATGGAAATATGAACCGACCTTCCCATTTTTTCCGCCATTTTGTTGACTTGTCACATAAATATGATCCTGAAGGGAAAAATAATCATTTGATCATCAAATGAAATTTTAGAGTCAGATAGTATGATGTTGGTTTATAAAGATAAAAAATGACTTGATGATCATTTATCATAGTTTTTGAGCTAATCTGAGGGTTTTTATTGGTTTTAACCCCTAAACTGGTGAATTTTCATTTGTTAATAAACAATAACAATAGAGAATAATTATTTCCTTCATACCACAAAATTCAGCCATTTTATTGATTGTTAGTGGATTCCTACATAACAAAAATTACTCTGGGGTTTTTTAATAACATTACATGTCTATATAAATTCATCTCTTTGGATTTGACTTCTTGATTATTGGTAGGTCATTTTTATAAAAATATCTAGGTGAAATTATTCTTTTGATCATACTATGAAATCCAAGAATCACATTTAAAAATGATTGATTCTTACAGACCACCAATAATTAAAGGATTTATTTACTATTTTTTTCATGTCAATCGAAAATCGGCATCTTAGTTTGTACTCAATTTAGGTGACTTCTCACATTAACAAGAATGTGAATGGAAAAACCACACATTATATCATACTGAACAATTTGGGTGTATAGTTCATGTGAGGTGTGTTTTTATATACCATAAACGACTCAATGATCTTTTTTCTATGTTTTTACACCAATCTGAACTCTTTCGATCAATTTTTACTGATACAAGTGTGATTTATCATTTATTAATAACAATTAACTACAAATGTAACCGATTAATCAAATCAATAAATATTTGCAATTAGATTGATGTCTGACTGATTCAATACATTTTAAATGAATCGAGGGTTGTTTTTCTATGTTATGATGATAATCCAATGTTTTTTTCATGATTTTGAAAACATGATGGGTGATATGTAAATTTAGTAAAAATATCAAGTTGATAAGACACTATGGATCAAATAAATCATTACAAGAATAAGATTTGTACATGATTCACTCTTATAGATAAGAAATGACTTTGTAATATTGAAATAAATTTTCATGGAAATATGAACTTTTCTTTTTTGTTCTGACCCCTTTTTATTATCTATTCATTTTAATATTATTTTTATGTTCAAATGGTATTCATAATCATACGGATAAATTTTGTTATTAGATTAACAAGAATTTATTTGATGAAAATTAGAAATTACATGAATGTTGCTTTTCTATGTTTTTTCACCAATATGATTTTTTTTTGTTTTTACCCATCAATGACTAACTTTTCAATTATTAAAAATATTAAAATTATAAAATTATAACTTTCATCATAAAAATAAATCCAGGAACCAGATTCATGAGTGTCTAATTTGTACATATTCAAAATGACTCAAGGATCATTTTCCTAACTTTCTTTGTCATTTTAATAAGAATATGAGGGATAAAAATATGTCAGATCCTACTATGTAATTTTGGTATCTAATTAATGGATAGATGATTCTCATAGATTCCAAATCGTTTTTAAATTATTATTTTATTATTTCATGGAAATATGAACTCATTTTCTCTGTTTTTACAACTCTTAATTGACTTTTAAATTAGATAAAAATATAAATTTAAAACTATAAACTCAATCATACCATGTAATTAAGGTATTATATTGATGTTAGGTTGGTTTTTACATATACTAATTGACTTGAATATCATTTTCTAATTTTTTCACCCCAATCAGAGCTCATTTTCTTAGTTTTTATAGAGAATCATACTTAGAAATTACATAATACAGACTTTTAAGTCCATTATTTATTTTCTTATATTTTAAGATTTGTATAGCTTGGTGTTTTGTGGAATTATTAAATATTTCATCATAAAGTGGACACTTCCTCTTAGTATCCATTTACCCACAAAATAAATCTTTTATGATTTTTTATGTTTTCCATTCATGGAATATCTTTACAATTTTCATCTTTTCCTCTCTCTTTTCCATACTCCTCCTCAAAACCTCATCAACAACATTTTAAAATTTCAGTTTGTTATAAAATGATCAGTAAAGGATGTTTAAAAATAAATAAATAATACTATTAGGTTGTGAATAATTATTCATGATTTTTCTTTTAAAAATTAAAATTTGGCCTAAAAATAAACATTATATTACCCGAAAAATTGACTTTAATGCACAAATTTTTTCATAAAACATTTCATTAGAAATATTAATTGAAAAATAAAACCCATAATTCTTTCTTTCCAATCATGAAATAATTTTCAAAACGTTTTCAAATATCATAAAATTTTCCCACTTGCAAAATAACATATGCATTCCTTTAAACATAATCCAGTGAGTAATCACATGAGATCATAAATAAATGGATATGGTATCATAAGATCATTGAAACATAGTAAATATGTTAGAAACAAAAATCATAACATAAGCGTAAGTCAAGTGTAACATCCAAGACAAAATAACATTCTGGATAGAGTCCCAAAGTGAATTATTTTTACTCTCAAATATCATTCCTTATGTTTTAAGAGAAAAGAAATTTCCGAATGCATTGGAGGACTATATGGGTGAAACTGTCATAACATGTTCATGATTAAGTGTTCTAAAAAAGGAAATAAATAATAAGATATAAACAGAAGAATTTCCAACATACATAAAATGGGTTTCATATAATTTCCACATATTATAATCAAATTAGATTTCATAAATAACAAATTTGAGAAATGATAATAATTTACGTATTACCCAATCAATTGAAGGTAGAATAAAGTAACTATACATGTGAGATACATATATAAATAATTTATAATCATTCTAAAACATTAATGATACTGTGAAAGTTATATTGATAGATATTTTCCATAACCCAATGAACATGGTGAATTAGAGTGATCTCTTACACCCATGATATAAAACTTTCCCCATATCAAAATTTTTGTTTTATTTAACACTCTTTTTGAAAATATATAGAAAATTTGGAAATAGAGATTTTATTTGAATAAAATAAAGAATCTTAAAAATAAATCAAAATATAATATAATGTTTGTGGAAAAAGGAAAAGTCATTTAACCCAAATACATTAAAATGAAACATTCTATTTGTCTTTTGAAAATAAATTTAAAACATTTAGTACAAAATAAATAAAAATAATAATTCATAAATCCAATTAAATAAATTCAAAATATAAATTAAATTTCATCTATAATAAATTTATTTTGATATAAATAAATTAATAATAAAATTTTTTGAGTATGGGTAATAAATTAAATGATTTAGATAACATATCAATAAAACCATTAAAAGATGTTTCTAAAGTAATGTGTCCCTTACCAAAAACCTAAAAAATAATCTATATAAATTTTTTTAAAGAAATTAATGTATGGTAAAAATTACCATTAGAATACCTTTAATAATAATTAAAAATTTTATTTATTAATTTATAATAATATAGACATGTAAGATAATTATTTTTAAGGGAAAAAATAAAAGAGGATTATTTTAGAAGAAAGTTCTTACCTTGAGTTTTGAGACATCACATATTTTCATTTTATATTTTATTACATTAACATTTGAGTTCATATCAGATGTTTTGATAATATTCAGCTCATATGTCCAAAATGAATTCAGAAGGTTTACTATGTTCAATGAGATCATTATTTCCTCATATAATGAGTAATAGTAATGACATAATTATAATTTTTATTAATAAATTTTTCTTTAAAAACCTTGAAATATGGTTATGAATAATGAACTATGTTATAATTACGGAGATGGTAGGTTTTACGTACACAAGTGTGACATTTCCATTTTCAACGATCATGGAGGAAAGATGGTAAATGTTTTTATACTTACATAATTATAATTATATCATAATATATTTTTATTTATTTAAAAACACTTATATATACAATCCTTGTGATTTGGTATTGAAAAAATAAACACATTACATTGTCGACGCGGTAATGCACACATATGAAAGAACGACATTATGAAATTTCAATGAATTGAAAGGTTGGAAAATATATGATAAATTAAATTAAAATAATTATAAATATATAAATAATATAATATATATATATATACACACATTATATCTATCAAAATGATGATACTGTATAGGTGATGATGGAAAATTAATTACCTCAATTTGTGAGGTTGTAGTACGCTGTACACACAAATGATGGTTTCATTCCCCATTTGAGGGAATAAGAGATGGATGTAGGTTATGTAATTAACATAATAAAATATTATTCTATTGGTAATAATTATATTTATATTTAATAATGTTTTAATAACATTTTAAGGAAGTGAAAAAATAAATAAAACAACGACACTCGATTAAGAATGACACCTCTTCTTTGCACAACAGTGTTAGGTTTACACCAAAAGACTTCTTGTAAGAGTTTTATAATGAAACCAAAAACTATAAGATGTGTTAATGGTTGTTAGTATGGTATTTTTATATGTACTTGTTGAACCAAAAGACTTTTTATGTGTGAATAAAATAAGATTGGATGTTCCCTTTTATATGTTTTTGGAGGGGTACTTTTTTAATTTTTTGAAATATTAAATTAATATAAAATAATTTTCACCGAAAGGGCCCCAAATTTATATAATTGAAATATAAGATAATGATGGGTAGAAATTCTATCATCCCATAAGATTTAGACAATTGTATATATTTTTTTTAACTATCTCTTTTTTATATTTTGTTAACACTTTTTGACAATTACCATGATAACAAATAATTTACTCTTTTGGGGCCAAGGTAATTACAATAAATGGAAAATTGGCCAATAAATAGAGAATTGATGTTATTTTAAACCATATTCCAATCACTTAGATGAAGATAGTATATTCAAGATTTTATTTCATTTAATATAATTTTAGTTTTTATAAATATCAATAGCAATTTTTTTGGAACTAATCATTTAATTTTGAATTAAAAGTAATGTGAAAGTAAAATATTTTGAATATAACATTCTCATACATCACTAACATATAATATTCATTTACATAATTAATGTAACATAATAATTCATTCAATTTTAATTACATTTAGAAATTTTAGAATAATTTTTTTATGTTATAATTAATTAAATAAGTATTGTGCTAGTGTTGCGTCATTATTTAATGTAATATTTTCATTACTAAAAATTATCAATAAATTACCATGATAAAAGAATAATTTATATTTAAAATTAATATTTAGACCATAACAAAATTTTTTATTATGCCTATCATAAATTATTATAGTTATCAAAATATATAAAAGGACATTTTTGTTTTTATTTTTTACTTAAATATTATAAATTTTAAAATCAATGAAATATGGCCCAAATGTCCATGTATTTAAGATATTTATAAAAATTGTTGAGTACAATTATAAAATATTATAAAGGATGGTGTTAGGGTTGTTGGAGTTAGTTCCCTAGAAATAAATTCTATGAAAGTTATGATAAACAAGTATTCATTTTTTGGAATAATAAGAATCTACTTATCACATTATTATTGTTATTATGCTTGAAATAATATGTGATACTACCCAAAGAGTTGCTATCATACTAAAAGGTCATATCAGTTCCTCACTATGATGAGAACCCAAAAGATCTATGAAACTATTGTAGAATATATTTTATAATGTCATATGATATCACTTGAGTGAAGAAAATGATATAGTCTATCAGGGGTGGAGACTCATAAGACTTTGGGGAACCTTCTCATGGTGTACACCCATGGTAATATCTAAAGGGATAATATGAGAATGATACCCACCAATAGGAAATCTACATTTATATGTGTCATTGGATGTTCCATTCAACAGATGTGTGGGTTGGTCCTTGTACATTAAGGTTATTATTAAGGATTATTATGAGTCGTTCAATTAGATGTATTAATGAATACTATGATGATAGATGTTAGTAGGGAGGTAGGATATTTTGGGTGCATCATGAGTAATATTGAATTAATGAATAACGGAAGATATGATTTATCTATTTTTATATTTGTTGGAAGTTAAAGTCCCAAACCCTTTAATGGAAGTGATATAACCTAAATAAATCCATGGACCTGGAGTTATATAGGAAAGTTCTATTCCCGTAAAGTCAAAGAATGAGATATCAAGCACATAGGCTGATGACACTGGCATGCAACCTTCTCAGTTAGATATATTGAGATAAAGGTATTATATTACATGGTAATGATATACATGATGTGAAATAATGTTGTTTCTTTAACTTATTTCTCTATGGTTTCCTTGGTATGCTTCTAGACCATAACCATGGACTTTAGGCCACTTTGCCTAATGCCACTGAGAAAGAGGCCTTGAGGGTCACATACAAATTATATCTAGAATCATAGTTAAATAATATATTATTATTCATTACCTAATAGGTTGAATAAATATTATTCTTGTATATTGTTTAACAAGTATTCATGTATGCTTTATCGCATTTATTCCTTCAATATTTATTAGAGAAAATATATTATGAGAGGAATAGTTAATTCATATTTATTTCCTATTTAGTGAATACAATATATATTTATTTATTAGTGAATAATGTAGTGATATTTCTTTAATTAATAAATAGACATTATTCATGTCCTGATAAATATTTGGGAGGAATTGTGGACCAAATTTAATTGTCTGGTTAGAAATAATAATACTGAATATTATTTAATTAAATAATATTTAATTATAATTCGAAAGTTATGTGTGTGTTAATAAATAATAATTTTATTATTATTATTTGACAGGGGGTTTTTTCGGAATAAATAAAATAATAATGGGAACTTGTCATATTATTTTATTTAAATACTATCAATATAAATAATCAATTATTTCATTTTTCTAATAAGCTAATTCAATTGTGTACAAAAATAATGGGTAATCCTCTCAAGCCTAGATAGATCCCTTATCTAAGAAGTCTTTAAAGAATGGAATGCAATCCTCCTCCACCAGATCAAGGAGATTGCATTGGAAGTAGTTCTCAAGTTCATCCAAGGTGGATGACATAAGTAAAAGGATCTTCAATGCTGGAACCCAGAGACTTGTTCGAGGATTCTAAGAGATTTGTCAAACACATGTAGATCACAATTAGAGGAAATCAATTCTTGGATTCTGAAATGCAATGATGGTGCACTTCAGATCTTTTACCAGACACATCAACAAAGAAATAATTCTATAGAGGTAATTATTTATCTAATTAAATTAGTTATAAATAATATAATTTTATCTCATCTCTTTGGTTCTGACATGATTACTCTTGTCTTATTTTTTGATTCAATTCTTATGATAATGGTTTACATCGTCGCATAGATATCATATTGTGCATCGATTATGGTAAAAAAGATTAGTTGGGCACCACCCTTTCTACACATTGTCTATGCTCAAAACCTAAAAGTCCTATTAGAGGGGGCACATAATTATTCATAATTATTTAAAGATATCATTGGTGATTTATGCATTTTTAATTTAGATTTTCATTTCTGTTTTAATCATTATTTTAATCAGAATTGTGAGATCTTCTTCTCCCTAATTATTTACCCATATATTTAATCAATTCATTTCATTATATGGTTAAAATAAAAGTGAGGAACTCATATGGAGGAGCAAAGGATTATTCTCGTAGAACACAGTAGTACACGCCACGTAATCGTAGTTACATATTGTATAGTTGTGTTCAATACACCAAGATTTAATTGGAAATTAATCAATCCAGGTGAATTAATGACACATGATATAGTTAATTCTTAAACATCATGTTGATCTGGATAGACAGGTTCACAGTCAGCTCGAGTAAGCTCCATGTAGAACATGTACACGGTGTTTAGTCCCTTTGAGTCAATGATGGGATGTGTATTCATTGCATAACCTACTAGACTGGTGACCATGTAACACGGAGCCAACACAGCATGTGGCCCTTTGTAAATGTCATGAACTAAAATTTTTACAAGGCACAGACTACACATCGAGTCTCTAGTCTGGTGCCTAAGATATACGGTTAGAGGTGTATATTCCATGTAGATCAGATCTACATGCTATGTACGTATACCATGTTATGACGATTTAAAATTAATTTATTTTTCTATGTATTCCTTGATAAATGTACTTTCAAGTGGTCATAAATATAGGACACACTATGTTATAAAAGTAATTATACATAAATATTTAAAAAATTTATTAATATCTATGTAATGTTCATATATGCATATCATGTATGAGTTTTATTACATGTTGGTACTCTACGTGTATTTAAGCATAACACATGACCAAAAAATCATGTAATTCATGTAATCATATTGGAAGAATATGTTTTGATAGGACTTTTTATGTCATATATTACTTATGTCATAAGGGTACAACATTATACCAGTATAATACATCTTTGGTAGATTTGGATGGATATTCACCATGCTACTTCTAAGGAACATTTATGTACAAGGTTTATTTTAAATGAATTTATTTAATTTTTTTAAAATTATTCTGGATGAGAATCTCAAGGAAATTAATATGATGATTAATAAAAAATTATTTATTAATTAATAATAATCATTAATTGATTCGAGTGTGATTTATCTTTAATAAGAACGATTAATAATTGAATGCTAGTTTTATTATATATATAATTTGTTTAATGAATGCAGATGATCATGAGCTAGACAAGAACTTTTTTATATGATTGGTTTCATTTAATTTATTATTAAATTAAATTACTCTATTACATGACTTATCTCATCATTATTATGTAGGGAATGTGTTCCCATGGTTTCTTTTTTGTAAACCCCATTTTCCCCTCACCTACATTTTAGTAAAAGACATTTGTAATGGCTGGAGGTCCTATGCTAGTGGAGTCTATTCAAGTTTTGAGCCGACAAAAAACCAATCCAATGAGAAAACGTGGTGGATAGGTGGAATGTTGTAAACACAAACCTTAACATGGTTCAAGGTGTTTCTTCCATAGGTCAACTATTAGTTTATCAACCTCTAGAAAAACTAAACATTTGTATAAGATCGTGATCATTCCCTTTTTTTATTTCTATCAGTTTCATTGTTTTTTCATTATATATTTCTTGTCATGATCACATAATTAATGTATTGACAACAATGCTAGATATAACTAATATAAAATGTATTATGCGTAAACATTATCTACCTAATGGTTAATCACTTATGTAATCCCACTTAATATTAACAAGCATCTGATAAAGATAATAATTGGAAATTTATGCATAAAAGGATAAAATTTGTCATGAAAATATTAAGTCGTTATATCCTTTCATTATGTAACATATAATGGAACGATCAATCAAAGTGCTTTACGAGCCAAAGATGGCGTGATTTTAATTATTAGGGAATTCTAACATGAGGTTTTTGGTTGAAATAACTTTATTCAGATCAAGTGTTAAATGGAAAAGAAGATCATGGTGTAACTGATATTTAATGTTTGAGGAAATATAATTTAATGGTATTCGAATTGGGGGGGTCTTCTCAATAGATCCAGGAACTATGAGTTAATGCAGTTGGAATATAGAATGCCTACCTAAAGCCCTTCAAGTTTCTTGACCAACCAATGTTGGGTTAATGAGAAGTGGAATATGAATCATTTCCACTATAATGTCCAAGAAATAGGATATTTCAAATATGATGGTGACTATTATTTTGTTTTTATAATGTAGTGGGAGACTAATAAATATAATATTTATTTATTTGAATGAATTTTATCAGATAAAGTACTAAAACTCTGGTTATCTATTATTGTAGCAAAAGAAATAAAATGAAATCATACATATCATTTTGATCCATAATTGAGTCGGAAAATCATCTCCCTAATACTAATTTCCATGAGTGTTAAAGGATCTTATGGTTCATCTTTCATCCTAAATAGAAATTATATCTATAGGAAAAAGCACTACCAGATGTGCTAGGAAATGATTCAAGTTATGAAGAGTCACCTCTCTATGAAAATCAAATTAATGATTCTGCAGGTGTTCATTTCTTCATTATATCATCTATATCCAATGATATTTTAAATAAACATGATGATATGGATGCCTATAGCTTGATGTCTCACCTTCATGGATCTCTATCGATAGAAGGAGAGACAAGATTGGTATGGGATCTCCAATTCTTTCTACACAACTAATCTTGGAGAGTCTACACCAACTGAGCCTTGTGTAGAAATGATTATTGGATATATAAAATGCCTAGACATCTTAGAGATTAAATTCCCATATGAGTTACATACATATATCATACATTTGTCACTACCCAATACCTTGTCCAACATTATTATTAATTACAATATGAGTAATAGTGGGAAGAGTCTTTTGGAACTTATAACCTTAATTCTACAAGTGGATAAGGACATGGGGCATGAAATACCATAGTCCATATGGTGACTAAGAAAATGAAGGACAAGCAATATGGGACCAATACATATAAATAGTCAAATGTTACAATGCACCATCCTACCAAATGAGAAATATCCAATGTTCAGGAAAGGAAAAAGAGGAGGTATGTTTTTCAAATGGAAGGTCAAGCCACTAGAAGAGGAAATTCCCCTACAGGAAAGGGGAAGCTAAAGGTGACTTCGTTATCAAGTGAAATCTTTCCATTTCTACACATTGTGTATTATATATTTCTTTTTGTGCTCACATATGTATCCAAATGTAGTAACCAAGCATATTTTGAAATATTTCTATGGGAGAGGTGGATTTGAGAGCTTCTAATGAATTGAGGATGGTTTCCCTAGACATTAGTGACTACCACATTTCATTTTCAATGGGAATGGTTTTTCTTCTAAGTGATTTTCATTATATACCTATAGTAACCAAGATCATAATTTGTGTGTGATGTTTAGATACATATGGGTTTATTTTCGAATATGAAAATCAATTTTGTTTCTTTAATAAAGAATACATATGTTATATTAAGGAGAATTTAAATAAGGGTATTATTCAGTTAAATTATTAAAAAAAGTGTTTGAAATTATTAACAAATCATGTTCACATGACTCATATAACATCTAGCTATGGAATCAATATCATTATCATGTAAACAATAAGCATTTTAAAAAGCTCTTTCATGATGGATATTTAGACTCTTGTGAGCTAAAACCACTTGAATGAAGTCACACTTGTTAACAAGGTAAAATTAAAAAAACCCTTTGGTGGATGGGGTGAAGGGGAAAAAAATAATCTAGGATTGGTACACGCTGATGTGTTTGGACCATTTCCAATAAAATCTATATGGGGATATTCTTACTTCATAACTTCTACCGATGACTTGAGTATAAATGGATATATCTACCTAATGAGGTATAAGTCCAAGTTCTTTGAGAAATTCAAGGAATTAAAGAATGAATTAGAGAAACAACCTGTTAAGAAGATAAAGAATATTTGATCAGATGGAGGTGGTGAATAACTTAACAAATATTTCATCAAATTTCTATGGGATTTTGGGATTCTATCTCAATTCACACCTCTATACACACCATAGTGGAATGGTGTTAGTGAAGGAAAAAACCATTCTTTGTTAGACCAGGTGTGGTTTATGATGATTCATGAAGACCTTCTATTATCTTATTGGGGATATACATTACAAATTATGGAATAAATATTAAACCAAGTACCAACTAAATTGGAAAGTGGAATTCCCTTCGAGTTATGGAGTGAAAAGAAAACCATTTTATTGCATACATGTGTATAGGGTTGTGATGAATTTGTTAAGGACTTCTCATGAGAAAATATAGAAACCCAATGCATAATGTGTCTCGTTATAGGGTATCCCAAAGAAGAAAAGGGATACAGCCTATAATACAACTTAGACAATAAAGTGATTGATTCTAGAAAATCTATCTTTCTTGATAGGTAGAACATCATCAAAAAGGATAGTGGGAGGAAGATTTTATTCATTGAAGTTGATGCTCAAGATACATAGGAGTTGGTACTGTAAGAGATTCCATAGGACTCTATAGAATACGTAGTTACTGAAACACAGATAATGAATTGGAGTGTAAGAGAGGTAATAAAACTAGAGAGATATGGTTTTATAGTCACTGAGGATGGTGACTCATTATTGGTTGAAAATAATGAACCTATCTCTTACAAGTGGCTAGTAGAGATCTTAGAAGCTGCATGATTAATATAATCAATGAAATTCTAAGATGGATTCCATGTACGAAAACTAATTTTTCGTTCTGTTCAATGTTCCAGTTTATGTAAATCATGTTGGAGGGAAACAGGTAATGATGAAAAAATTTGACATGGCTGTTTTATAACCTATAAATAAATGATAGATTCTAAAGGGTTTAAAAGGCATTAAGTAATTGACTATGATGAAAAAAAATTTCAAGTTTTTGTGTTTAAATCCATAAAAAACATGATTTATAGAAAATATTACCTTAGATATGTGATTTGGAAGATGGATGTCAAAACTGCATTACATAATGGGAAATTTCAGAAATATGTCTATATGACATAGCTAGATGGGATGGTGACTCCATATGATTCAAAAATGATATTCAAGTTGCAAATATCCATTTATGGATTGAATAAAGAATCTAGGTTGTGGAACATTTTATTCGATGAATCCTTAAAATAATGTGGTCTCATTAAGAATAAAAGTGATCCATGTTATTGCAAAAGGATTAATGGGAATACGATAATTATCTTTGTAGTATATTTTGATGAAATGTTAATTATTGGAAATGACATTCCAGTCTTATAGTCTTTTAAGGATAGGTTAAACAAGTGCTTCTCTATAAAAAACATAGGTGAATCATCCTATATTCTAGGGATCAAGATCATTCATGATAGATCCATGAGGCTTCTTGGACTAAGTCCATGTACACATATTGACCAGATACTAAATAGATTAAGTATGGAACAATCCAAGTGGGGATCAGTTCCAACATCTCAGGGTTTCAATCTTTCGAAGAAAATGTGTCCCCAAACACCACAATAGAATGATAGAATGACCATGATCTCAAACACTTCATCGATATGATCAATCATGTAGGTCATGTCATGTACAAAACTTTATGTTTACTAGGCACTGAGCATAGTAGGAGGATATCAAGAAAATCCAGTAGAACATCATTCGACTACTATTAAGCCTATCCTCAAGTATCTGAGAATAACTACGGATATGTTTTTGGTATATTAAGAAGATGAGGAGATGGTTATCAAGAGTTATACTGATGCAGGTTTTCAGGAAGATCATAATGATCTGAAGTCGCAATTAGGATATGTTTTCTGTCTCAATAGTGGATCTTTGAGCAGTAAGAGTTCAAAGTAGCCACTTGTCGCTGATTATACAACGGAATTTGATTATACAGTGGATTTTTATGTATCCAAATGATCCATTTGGATTAAAAAATCCAGGTTCTTGAGGTTGTACCTAACAATAAAGACCAAATAACATTGTATTGTTATAATACTATAGAGGTGGCTCTAAAAAAGATCCATGGTAACACCAATAAACAAAGAACATACACCGAATGTATCACCTCATTAGGGATTTTCATCAAGCGGGTTAAGATAAAGTAAAAAAGAGTACTTACTGAAGAGAAAATGGAGGACCCCTTGATCAAAGGATTATCTCATTAGAATAATGATTATCATATGAGATCTAGGAGACTGAAGGTTGTTATTAGTTGGCCCTAGTTAAATTGGGAGTTTTTTGGAGTTGGTGCCCCAGAATCAACATTTATGTACATTATGATAAAAATATATTCAATATTTTAAATATTAATAAACAACTTATCACATCCTGATTCTTATTCTGTGTGAAATAGTATGTGACAATTTTCTAAGAGTACACCTCTCACTAAAAGGCTATAGAATTTTCTTGATTTGATAAGAATCCGGAAGTTCTATGTCATAATTATTTAATATATGTTCTATAATTGGATGGTATAATTTGCGGGAAACAAATGATACAATATATTAATGGTGGAAACTCATATGAATTTTAGGCACCTTCCCATATTGTACACCCTTAGTAATATCCAATAGGATAATATGAGAACGAGACCCTCCAGCTGGAAATCTACATTTATATGTGTCATTGGATGTTCATGTCTATAGATTTTTTTATTAGTTTCTTAGACTATTATATTATTATTAATTAGTATTATGAGTTGAAAAAATAGATTTATTGAAAAAAAACTGGATGACAAATTTTCATTGAAAAGTAAGATATGTTGATGTGTCACGAGTAATGTTTCATTAATGAATAATTTAATAGAGAATTTTTCCATTTTTTTATGTAATGAAATTTAATATCTAATACTATTGGATGGAAATGATATTGCTAAAATAAATTGATGTCCAGGGTTTTATATATATATGTTTTGTTTCTAGAAATTCACAGAACGAGATATTAAGTGCATAGGATGATGACACTAGAATACAACCTGATCTATTCGAGATATTGTGAAAAGTGTAATATATAACAAAGTAACAACCTGTATGAGCTGAAATTTTGTTTCGACATTAACTTCATTCTTTATGGGTGGCATGATGTGTTTCTAGACACTAAACTTAGAATTTAGGTCAATTCACATAATACCACTCAGAAAGAGGCCTTGAGGGTCACACACTAAGAGTATCTAGAATCACTATTATATAATATATTGTTATTTATTATTTAATGGGTTGAAAAAATATTATTCTCGTACGTGGTTTAGTAATTATTCATGTATTTAAGATCACATTTATTCAATCACAAGTTATTTGAGAGAGTATATTACGATCTGTATATTTAATAAATATTTATTTTCTCTTTAGTTGACATAATATTTTTTTATTTATTGAGGAATAATGTAGTGATATTTATTTAATAAATAAAAATACATTTTTCAAGGCATGATAAATATTTGGGAGGAATGGAAGACTAAATTCAATTGTCTCGTGGGAAATAATAATATTAAATATTATTTATTTATAATTCACATGTTAAGAATGTGTAGAGAAATAATAATTTTATTATTATTATTTTACATGGGGATTTTTTGGGACAAAATAAAATAATCAAGGGCACTTCTGCAATTATTATTTTAAACCCTATTAATATAAATACCCAATTATGTCATTTCTATAAAAATCCATTTAATTGTGCACAATAATCATATAATATCCATTAAATCCTAGAAAGATCCCTTCTCCAAGAATTCTCTCATGAACAGAGATAAATCCTCCTCCACTGGATCATATATATGCTTTGGAAGCCTTTATCAATGTCATTAATATCAGATGTTGTCGGTGCAAGGATCATCCATTCTATCACCTGGACACTCCTTGGATAACGTCTAGAGATTCTTGGAAGACATGTAGATCCCGAGTAGAGGAAATATATTCTTCGTTTATTCAAAACAACCATGTAGTACAATAGATATATAACTAGAAACAATAATAAAGAAATAATTCCACAGTTTTAATTCTTTATCTAATTAAATTATTTATAAAAAATATACATTGATCTAATCTCTTTGGTTCTGGCTTGATTACCCTTGTCTTATTTCGTTGATTCAATTCCATTGATCATGACATTAATTGTTGCATAGATCACAGAATTATAATTGATTCTGGAAAAAAATAAAATTATGTAACCACCCTTTTTGTGCTTCTACTGCACCTGGAACCTAAAAGGGTCAACTTTTTTCCTTATCATATTATTTTTATTCTTAATTACATGATATACCATTACTATGGTGATCATTACTTATATAGTTATTATTCAAAATGACTATAGATAAGAGTACATTTAAGAAATTAGGAAATATTTATTAAAAATATGGAATCCAATTTTCAACATTCAGATCAAAAAATTCATATAATTGAATTTAAAATTAGATCTGTGGAACATGATGATATATGAATTTTCATAAAAATTTATTTTCAGTTTAAATTTTTTATACTATATTCAAGTATATAATTAATTTGAAAGATGATAATTATATTTTTTTAACTAAAATGAACAAATTATATTTTAAAACTAATATAAAAAATAATTTTACAATGTAAATACTTGAAAAGAAGATACAGTTCTCAATAAAAGTTAGTATGAAAATATAAAAATTTCTTCTAAAGATAATTTTTATATAAAATTTAAAAAATTATAAACTTTTTATCAAATTAAATTTCTAAAAGTCTAAGAAATAAATTATAATATTTTCATAGGAAAATTAATTAAAGCCATTTTTCAAGAAAAAATATTTTTTATGAATAACATGTCTTTATTAATAATTGAGTGAATGTTTACTAACAAATTATAAATAAATTTATATTTATAATGAAATTTATATATATTTCATTATTCGGTTAATTCAATTATTACCCACCAATTTAACTACTAGGTTATAATTTGTCATATTTAAAGAATAATATTTCATGGTTCATTTAGGATCGGTGTTGTGTATCATATACACTATTTAATATAGTGGAATTATTTTTAAATCTATAGTTGTCATATTCATCCCCCTTTAGTAAATTTTGTCTTTATAAATTCAACTTGGGCATGGTAAACAAGGGTTTGACATCTGAATATACCTTTTTTCAAATCCTATATCGTAAAAAGGGTTAATAAAACTTCCTCTTGAATGAAGGGGAAAATAAATAGGAAGGTACTCATAAAAAATAGTATCGCAAATAGGATAACGTTACTACGAATTGAAAATATGTACATGAAGGAAAAAAATTCTCTTAATAATTCAGAAGAGTGATAGAGAACATTGATCACATGAAAGTGAATATTCAATAGAAAGTTAACGACCAAAAACCATAAACATATGAGGTGTGAAAAAGAATAATGATTCACCATTAATGATTATAATAGAGAATATTTGAATTTCAAGATCCTTTTCCTAGATTTGAGTAATTCCTTTTCCATATAGAGAAATAATATGAGAAAATATACTTTATAAGTATAATTTCATCCTTTAATCAATTTCTACCACAATCTCATCTTCTTCTCTAAATCAAGAGTATTCAAGATGAATTTTTCATGCCAAAAGCACTAAAATAATCTTATAAAGGATCATATAATATAAAAAAATAATAAGATATTCCTACTATATTTAGACCTAAAGAAATAACAAATTACTTATCTTAAGATAATTCTAAAAATCCATAAACCATCATATGATGAAATACAACATTAAGCACCAAAGATTCCATAGTAACCCCAAATGATCATATTTGAAAATTTTATAAATAACTATAAATAAATTTTTTCTTAATAATATAGACTAATATTTAAACAAAAATATTAGAACTATTTGATCACAAATTCTTCAATGATAAACTTAAAATTTACCTTCAAATAATATGAGCCTCTCTTAATCTCTCTTACCAAAAATATATATATCATAATCATATAATCTCCCATATATGATAATAATTTACCTAAATAAATTCAATTATTATAAAGGCAAATTAAAATAACATGTTCTTCCAAAATATAATTCATTTATTATTCCTCAAATAAAATCCCATAAATTTTTTTTACCTTAATAATATAAGATTCCTAGAATAGTGAACATCTTCAAAAATGACATTAATCACCAAATCACTTTAAATCTCATTGTTATCTATATTTTAAAACATACGTTCCAAAAATCACCATAATATTTACCAATCCAATCATTTAATAAAATTAAATTTCATATAGAGGAAGATATCACATAGGCTAGTGGTATGTATTGCACTCTTATCATTCTTCCGTTGTTGGTTCAAGCCTCACGACCATATCAGATGTTAAAGGATTTCCTTTTTACAAAAAATATATTAATATAATTCCAATAAATTCCACAAAAATATAATAAACAACCATAAATATTGCCTTAATAATTATAGAACATATAAAAATCAAGGTTATCAATACCTTCAAGCATATTAAAATAGTATTCTTCCTCAAATAATACCTCATGTCGATCCTAAGTGTTACATATACATTAACCTAATAAAATATCTCCCAAAATGTAATTGGTCCCATTAAAATACAACAACATAAAACATGATATGGGGTTTCTAATGATCTGAAATTATTCCATCATTATATTCCTAAACCCATAATGGAATCCATAACTCTATTGTTAACCGCACATGAAAACATCTTAATTTCTATTATTATCTAAACATTTATTCTAATAGAAATTATAATCACCCAGAATTAAACATTTTATAATAATCAATTTCAATCAAGAATTCTTTTTATTACATTTTTGGATATTCTATGTTTATATTTTTATAGAATTATTCCATCGTAATTATATAAATTAATTTTTTATCACAAATTTTACACTTTCACTTTTTATCCATTTTTTCTCACACAAAAAAAGTTTATGATATAACATGTTTTATTTTTCATGACATATATTCAAAATATTCATATTAACCTCATCCATGTCCCCATATGTTCTTAAAACCCTATGAAAGATATTTAAAAAAGGGAAATGAGAACAAAAATAAAAGTAAATACATATAAAAAATAATGAAACTTGTTATTTCATGAATACTTACAAAGGATTTCTCTTTTATCAGAATTAATTTTTGGGCTCAAATAATCATTTTATATCCCGAGAAACCAACTTTTCTACCCAAGTATTCTAGTAAAACATTTCATAAGAATTATTAATGGAAAAATTAAACTCATCAAGGTTTCTTCACAATCTCGAAAAACATATGATTTCAAATAAACATATACATTTCACCCTAATGAAGTAGCATATAATTTCATTTATAAATATGCTCATGAGTAATCACATGGGACCATAACATAATGAACATGGTATCAAAAGAGCATATAAATATAGGAAATGTGGTAGAAATACAAAACATAACATAAAAACAAGTTAAGGACAACAACCAAGAAATCATCTCATTGTGGACATAGTCCTTTACTTCATTAGGTTTACCAGCAAATCCTTTTAGCAACATCTCATTAGAAAAAAAAAATACCTAATGCATTGGATTATTATCTTGGAGCACCCACAAAAACTAGTTCATGATTTTGTATTAAAAAAGAAATCAAACATAATAAATAGTCCTTATAATTACCCTTGTAAAATAAATGGGTTTCATATCATTACCTCGTATCATAATCAGAAGATATTTCATAAATAAAGAATTTGAGAAATGATCACATGGCATGTATCACCCCTAATAAGGAAGGTATAGTAATATAGTTATATATGAGGGAGACATGTTGGGTCCACTTTATGTATAAGGTTGAATTTGTTGTCAACAATTG
This sequence comes from Viscum album, assembly GCA_963277665.1. Classification (NCBI taxonomy): domain Eukaryota; kingdom Viridiplantae; phylum Streptophyta; class Magnoliopsida; order Santalales; family Viscaceae; genus Viscum; species Viscum album. Next base: position 927,999,450 of record OY728127.1, read on the forward strand.
TCAATGAAGATCAAAATGATTAAGCATATGATGGTGTTCATATTATAAAGTCATCATGCAACATCTCACTGTTCAAAGAGAACATGCAAGATCATACTAAAAGAGACATGCCTTATTGCATGAGGGATCAAGTGGAGATTTGAGGATTAAATAATGAATATACAAATCAGAGCAGATGAATCCAGTAATATTCAGTGTTTACTGGAAAGACATATGTTTTTGGATGATAAGGAAGTATTAGTACTTTCCCTATATAATTTTCACATGGATGACTAGGGAGTTTTCCAAAGAATGGGGTCATACATTTTAGACTGAATGTAGTATTTATGTTAACCTCTCCTCAATCTATTCGTCACCCCAAAACCTTCTTGAAAGTCAACAAAAATCATACCAAAAGATCTGCCTCATTGAAAGGAGCCTAATTCCACAAATGGCTCATCAATCGGACGTGTAGTTTGCATGATATGGGCATTTTGTAAACAGGGGGTCCTGTTATGCAGAATGGTATGCTGCGAAGGCTTGTGGTACATGGAACAATGTGTGGAATGATACAAAGTGAAGGAATGAAGTACATGGAATGTTTTCGAAAACAGTTCGCAGTACGGTACGCGGTGAAGGCGTGCAGTACGTGGTGAAGGAATGTGGTACGCAGAATGCTATCGAAACGGTTCACGGCAACAGTACAGGGTGAAGACATGTGTTATGTGGAACGATGCACAGAACTAAAAATAGTTCATAGCTACGGTACATGGTGAAGGCATGGGGTAGATGAAATGCTCTCGAAAAAAGTTCATAGTAATGGTACGTGGTGATGGGTTGAAGTACCCGGACCGACCGCCATACAGTATGTGGAAGGTCAATGGTACGCGATAAAGGTTCATAGTTCATAGGATTTTAGTACAAAGTGGAGGCTAATTGTACACAGATTGAGTTTAGATTTTAGATTTTACCACATTGATAATTTGGGAAAGTTGAATTACTAAATTTGTGGAGATCTTACCTATTTAAGAAGAAATAATCCTCTTTGTTAAGATAGAGAGATTGAATATTAAATTTTCGGGAATAAATTCAGGTAAGTTCGAAGTGGTACACTGGGGAGAAGACGGTACGCTGGGGGAATCATCTACGTAAGTAAAACAGTACACGAAAGAGAGCGTGGTGCGCTTAGGAAGCTCTCATGGTACGTGGACAACAAAGGTAGTACACAGAGAAGGAAAATATGTGGAGGAGTGAAGAAGTACGCAAAAAAAACTATAAAGTAGGAGAAAACATCATCGGTACGCATAAATAGTTGGATGGTACATGAAAATAGCATCAATACGAGGAAACAACTTGATGGTATGCAGAAACAACAACGGTATGTGAAAATAGCAAGCCGGTATAGGGAAATAGTAGCAGTACGCGGAAACAGCTGGACAATACATGGAAATAGCATTGGTATGAAAAAATAGTTAGACGGTATGTAGAAATAGCAGTGATATGCAGAAATAGCAGTGGTAAAAAGAAACAGTTGAATGGTAGATAGAAACAGATGTGGTATGCAGAAACAACAGTGGTACGTAGAAACTGTAGTAGTACACATAACACCCATAAAAGCCTGAAAATTGGCTGAATCATTTTGAAAATTTAATTTCCATAGCATACCAGTATATGGGAAAATAAATTACATCCTTGAGTGATTATGTGACTTCAAAAGAGCATCCATTTACAGTTGAGGACGAATGAATTAATGACAAACTATTGAAGGTACCTTCATGTTTTTAAACTGAGTGAAGATTCTTCCAATGCAGTGAGTAAGAGGGAGTCAGCAGAACTAATCCGAGGGATGCAATGTGCTATCCCTAAAACCTTGTAAAGGTAGTGTTCCTTTCACAGAGTGACTGTGCTAAACACTTGTAATACACAACCAGGGAAGATTAGTGGTATTTTGTACAACCAAAAACCTGTCGTCGTTTTCTCCTTGGACGTATCCCTTACTGGTGAACCATGTAAAAAGTTTTTTGTTTTAATTCTTCCTGTGAATGTATTAATTACTACACATATCCATCATATATGTATTAAAAAGGGTACCTACCAACGTGGGAACAATATATAGTAATGAATAGAATAATGTGACACCCTAAATCACCCCCCCCCCTTCAAGGTGCTCTAGGGTCCTTCAAATAGTATTAGAGCGGGTTTACATATGTTGGATACTCTTTAGTAATTCTATTTAGAATAGGAATTGATTTTTCATTCCCGAGTCAATAATGAAGAGAAGTATTTTTGAAATTTCCGTTATATCTGAGTAGAATTCTATACCCAGAAAGACAATGAATAATATTAATAATAAAAACAAGAGATAGTTGAAGATGTCCCTCTTATATAAAGAAGAGGTAGTATCTGGTTCTCCGTGACATTTGGAAAGTGATGATGTTTTAGGCCTAGAAATAAAACAACAAGGAGATCGAGAGTTATGTGTTTGTACCCTTGATTAATCTTCAGCCTGAGATGAAATTTATAGACAACAAAAATACCTTTATAATATCTCCAAAGATATAGTCATCAGTATTTGTAGAATATTTCAAAGTATGATGAAGAAAATCAACCAGATAAGTAAAGAAACAGACTCTATGGAGGAAGGCTTGGTAAAGAAAATATCATAATGCTATAATCTATCCATACATATTGAATTCTTTGAAGAAACAATGAGTAAACAGGAAATGAATACATCAAAATGGTTCAAATAAGCTAAATATGAATATAGAGTCAGAAAGTCTCTTGAATAAAAGAGCGATGTACTTGAAGGGAAACTGAAAAATTGCACTACTCTTAAGGGTCTATAATTAGAAGGTATATCCAAGAAGATCAAGGAATGTGAATCTTTGATTTAGAATAATATTATGTTGAATGAGGAAAAAGTTTTTATAATGAAGAAGGATTGTGAAGAGAAGATGATTATGATTGATTAATAGAAGGTCATTCTCAATTGGAAATGTATAGAATTTGCCGCTCAGTTGACCAATCATGAGAAGACATATATTGAGACTTCACAAAAGAATGAAACAGTTGATGTTGGTACTCAATTCTTACTATAGGATTCTAAAGCTTAAATACCTCCAACATGTGAAATGAAGATTATGAAAACTCTTAATTATCCATATCAAGAAATAGTTTGTGTTGCTATTCAATACTGACTGGAAGATTCTACTATCAAAATACATCCAATATGTGATAAGAAGATCATGGTATCACTCATTAGTCTATCACGAGTAGCTAAGAAAGTGAAGGTACCATCCATACCAACTTGTAATATTGTTTCAAGGTATGTTTATACAATAGTTTCATGATGGAAGAAAAATTATAAACAAGTATGGATGAGGAAAGGTGATGAGAATAAACCTTCAACTATGGATAGGGTAGATAATAAGAAAAGGCTAGAAGATGGTTCCCTACATAGAGCACAACACATTAAGAAGAAGTCCCAAAAAACTTATATAGAAGATATTAAGAAGAATAGATTTGTTGGTAAATATTGGTGCTACAATAGATTTGGGAACTGTGCACTAGATTGTTGGTACAATCCCTTAAATGAAAAAGCACATAGAAATCCTATATCAAAGGGAAGAAAGCTAGAGAATAAGAAGAAACATCTGTAGGCACAGAAGCATATGTTTACTGCAAACATTTTTCGGAATTCTTGATAACTTATGTGATTTATGCAAAGGTAGGTATGTGCCCTTCTCAACATGCATTTATTATTAATAAGAAAAGAAGACCTCTGATATCGGCTAAGTATGAAGAAGCTTCCTTGGGAAAAAATCAGAATAATATTATGAACACACATTTCCCCAAGAAGATCTCATGTAAGGATTCTAAGAAGACCTTGGATTTTAGATCCCTAAAATTGAATGAAAATTCATCCAAAAGAGAATCTAAGAGGGTTGAAAATCATATGAACCCATGTGGAAGATCCAAACCTACTGAAACTGTTCCAAATGAAATGATGGTCATTTTGACAGAAGATTTAAAAAAAAATAATGAAACATGAAGATGAAAAGTCCATGTTTGGTGATAAAGGAAAATGAAAACTTTCACTTGATGAAGACAAAGTACATGAGATAATGAAAACCAAAAGAAACACATGTGTTAAAGAAGTTCTGTGTGAGAGATGTTTGAAATCTTATCACATTTCTAAAGGTTTCCTAACCTTAATACCTGAGAAAGAAGAAATACATAAGAGGTTTAAGAATATATCATCCATGATGGATATTATGAATGAAAAAAATTCTCCACACAATGGAGAAGTGAGTGTTAAGATATCCACGCCACATCAACACAGATCAGAAAATATGTTCATATCTGCAAGCATGAAGTCTGGAGTAAATGGAGGAACATAGTTGAGAAAATCATATCAACTATGTAGATCATATTGATGAAGCAAAGAGGATCTACTTTATTACCTTAATCCTTTATGTATTATATTTGTGCTAATAATACAATGAATTGAAGTCAAAGTATGCTCTCAGGGGTATAACCTAAGAAGTAGTGAATGTTGTCAACTATTGATAGCTATGCTAATGAAGTTTACATCCTTATAAAATTCTTCAATTGATATTCTAAGATTAAAATGACAAATGATCATCCTTGATGATGAAGATGAGGAGTGTTTCCCCTGAGGGCGATACAAATAAAGAAGCTTCTAGAATTATTATTTCAATCAGTATCGACTTTAGTTGGTATTAAATTCAATTAATATAGAAATTTCATGAAGAAAGTGTCATTGGAAAAGGTATTTAATTTCTAAATATCTCATCCTTGGTTACTCAGAATGAAAATCATTTTACAAAGGGTAGTAACTGAATTAATTAGTGACATAAGAAAAATGGAAGATCCCGAAGTCCACTTATCCGTCCAATTTCACTTGAATGTTGTTGATCTATATTTTTAAGTGATTAATGGCATTTCTAGTTTATTATTACATATCACATTCAATTTCAGCATCCTAGAATTGATGTGTAAAACCCTTGAATACAAAGCACCTGAGTTCTCATCTCATGAGGTATCATGATCCGTGAATAATGGATAACCTTGTTGTCTAAATCAAATCCTCTTGTTTTCTACACCAAGAATTGCTCAAGTAGACATAGAGTGAAATGATTGATGGAACACTGCATAAGAAAGGACTAATACCCTTTTCCCATAAACATTGTATTTCTTTTCAATAAGTGGGAGAGAAAGTGAAGTGAAAGTTAAAAAATTGATAGATAAACAAAACGAAAAGGGGGAGAGAGAAGATTCTCATTTTTATATTAACAAATTCATTTTAGGAGGACGTTGTGTTATTTACAAAAAAAATACAAATGGGGAGATTTTCTGGAGAAATTTGTGTATAAGGTTGTTTTTGTTGTCCACATTTTTCAATGAAGATCAAAATGATGGAATAGATTAATGGATTCATGTTATAAGGTGATCATGCAGCATCTCACTATTCAAAGACACCATTCCAGATACTACTTGAAGAGACATGATTTATTGTGTGAGGGAGAATGTAGATATTTGAAGATTTTAGAATGATCATACAAAGCTGAGAAGATGAAACCATCCATATTCAGTGTTGACTATAAAGACTAATGTTTATAGATGATAGAGAAGTTGTATTACTTTCCCTAGATAGTATGCCCATGGATGTCTATGGAGTTTGCAAAAAATGGGGTCATATATTTGAGACTGAAAGCATTATTGAAGGTCACCTCTCACCAAGCTGTTAGTCATATCACAACATTCATGAAAGTCACCAAAAATCATACCAAAATATCCACCTCATTGAGAGAATACCAACACCATAAACAGCTTGTCAATCAGACATGTGGTTTCCATGATACAGAAATTTTTGTAAACATTGGGCTAGTTACACCGAGTAGTACTTAGTGAAGGCTTATGGTACGTAGAACAGTACGTGGAACGGTACATGTTGAAGTAATGTTGTACCCAGAATTTTGTCAAAAACAGTTCACAGCGCGGTATGTAGTGAAGGTGCATGGTTCATGGTGAAGGAATGCAGTATGTGGAATGCTGTCAAAACGGTTCATAGCAAAGTTAAAGGGTGAAGGTGTGAAGTACACGGAACAGTGTGTAGAACGAAAAATAGTTCGCTGCAACTATACACGGTGAAGGTGTGTGGTACATGAAATATTGCCGAAAATGGTTCACAACGACGGTACGTGGTGATGAGTTACAGTACGTAGACCGACATCCATACGGTACACAAAAGGATAAAGGTACGTGATAATTGTTCAAAACTAATAGGATTTCAGTACGTGGTGTATTCTAGCAGTACAGAGATTGTGTTCGATTTACAGATTATCCCATAGTGAAAATTTGGGTATATCGGATTACTAAAATTTCTAGAGATTCTTCCTATTTATGGGGTAGTAATATCATTTTCTAAGATATGGAAATTGAAGATTATATTTTCAGGAATAAATTCAGTGATGTCTGAAGTGGTACACTGAGGAGAAGATGACACATGGAGAGAATCATTTGTGTATGGAAAAATGTTTGCAGAAGAGAGTGCAGTTCACCCTGGAAGCTCTCATGGTACGCGGCTGAGCAAGGCAGTACACGGAGCAGGAATGTACGTGGAGGATTAGAGTAGTACGCAGAAATAGCTAGACGGTACGTGAAAACAATAGGGGTATGCGAAAATAGCAGGATGGTATGTGGAAATAGAATCAGTACGTGAAAATAGCTGGAAGGTACGTAGAAACAGCAGCGGTACGAGAAAAAAAAAGCACGGTATGTGTAAATATAAATAGTACACGGAAACAGCTCGATGGTTCACAGAAATAGTAGTTGTGTGTAGAAATAGCTAGACAATACGTAGAAACAACATCAGTATGCAGAAATAGCAGCAGTACGTTGAAACAGCAAAACGGTACACGGAAACAACAGTGGTATTCAGAAACATCAATGGTACGCAAAAACAGTAGTAGTACACAGAACCCCCATAGAAGACGTAAAATGTGCCAAATCAGTTTGAGAATTTAATTTCCATAACATATCAGTGTATGGGAATATAAATTACATCCTTGAGTGATGATAGTACTTCAAAAGAGCATCCATTTACAGTTGAGTATGCATGAATTATTGAAAAACCATTGAAGCGACCTTCAAGTTGATAAACTGAGTTAAGATTCTTCCAACACAATGAGCAAGGGGGAGTCCATAGAAATGATCTAAGGGACATAGTGTGTTATCCCTAAAACCTGGTAATGGCAGTGCACCTAGTATGGATTAACTATCCTAAACACTTGTAATCAATAACCAATGAAGTTTAGTGGAATTTGGTATGACCGGTAACCTGTCGGCATATGATCCTTGGACATAGCCCTTAGTGGTGAACCAAGTAAATAGTGTTTTTTCCTTTATCACGTGAATGTTTTAATTACTACACATATTCATCATACAGATATTAAAAAAGTTTCCTACCAACAAGGGAACACGATACAATAAGGAATAGAAAAATTTGACACCCTCATTCACCCCCCCCCCCTCTCAGAGTGGTCTAGTGTCCTTCAAGACATATATTCAAAATTTATAAGAATTACATAACATTAAATAGAGAGTGAATTTGAGTTAAAAAGATAATATAAGAACCTGACCTTAAAACATACATAATCTTGAATTAAGTTAATAATTCTCATTTAGGATCTTTTCAGGTTTAGAGATTTAGAGAATTAGGTGATAACATAAACATATCAACATGAATATTACATGTAGACACTTATACTCATTTTCAATTTTTTTAAAAAATAAAAACTCATTGAAAAAAGAGTCATGACTCGTTCCATGTTTTAGACAACATGACTTTTCCTTGATCCCATCCTTGACCCTAATCCACTTTATTTCATGTGAAAAACATTTCAAAAACTTGGGATGAGCACAAAAACCTCAGTAAGGGATACACAAAGAAGGAAAACTGTTAGTTTTTTTAAAAACCATGTAAACCATGAATACCTTTTCATAAGTAATACATTTCACCTTTATGAAGTAGTAAATACTCTTTACTAAATAAAAGATGTTTTATTTCCATTTTGTAACCAAATTGGAGGTTATAACATAAACACCCATCATGGTTTATCACAACACCACCTGTTATTTTGTTTATCGTGTAACCACCCGTCAAATTTCCCAATACCATTATAAAGTCATAACACATAAAATATTGGAAATATAATCATTTCAATAATAAAATTTAATTTGAAATCACAAGAAATAATTTCAATATATTTAAAAAATCAATCCATTTCAAAAACCATTATCAATACCTAAACACTCAAAAATGGAATATGGGAATTCATTTCCTTTTAAATCCATTAAGGCTTATAGAGAAAGCCAACTAACGATTGCGGCGGTAGAGAGGTCATTGTCTCCACAAACATTAAAAACATTCCTTTTGTAGTTTATTATAATTCTTAGAAGAAAAAAAATTCCCTTCAGATGAAAGTAAAAATAAAAGGGTTTTACTACACACCATATAAAATAAGAAGGTATATATATTATTGAAATATGCCTCAATGAAAGGAGATTGAGATGAAGTCTCTTACCTCGTGTCCGACCTGACCAGTTCGTTCTTTAATTTCCAAAATAATAAAATTAAGTTAATTTATACTTTATTAAGAACCTTTTTTGGTTTATTATTCCATTTATATCACTTATTACCTTCCTATAACAATTAGTTAATTATATGAGTTCATATTAGACATTATGTCGATGTTCGGAACATGAGTTAAAAATGAACATGTTATAATTATAAATTGTCCATGTGGTCAATATTCTATTACCTAAATAACGATATTAATGATTTATATATCATATATATCATATAAATCCAGTATATATGTATTTATAATAGTACATAACAATTTGAAATAAGAAATTAAATGCACCGTTCATGGAGAGGGTAAGTTGTATGTACACATAAACACTAATTCCAATTCTATTTTGTATTTTAGTGGAATGAAAACATAATGATAAATCTTTATATCATAATTCAGGTATAATTCCATATATTATTTAATTAAATACATCTTTTATACATCCCACGTATTTCCTAAACGAGTCATATCGCTTTGAGTGGGAGGTAGACCACACTTCCTCAAATTAAATTATCGCATTTTCCCATTATGGAAACCAGAAAGTTATGATATAAATGAAAAATACAGAAGAATAAAGGAAACATAAACATAATATATATCATATATAAATATAGATCCATCAAAATGGCCACCATGAACGGTGGGTGGAGATATTTGAACAATCATCGTTTTGTGAGGCAGTAGTTCACCGTCCACAGAAACAGTATGTTTATATCCATTAGATGGAGTTGTCTGGAAGTGTAGTTCGAATAATTATCCTAAAAATAATCTATTATATTTAGTATATTGTTTTTCTTATAAAATAAAGGATTAAAAAGACTCTAGGGTGTTGGATAAGTAATATAAAGGAAAAGAACTTAATAGAAGACATTACCTTTAAATATGGTAACTCCCTTTGGTTTGACCCAAAAGGATTTCTTGAAGTGCCTTATGCCTAAGGTAAGGCTTCTAGGATGAATATAGGGATATAGGGAGATTCATTAGGCAGAGTTTGGAGGATCCAAGGGGCTTTATAAGTCTAGCAAATGGGTTAGAGGTGAGGGCTTTTATAACGGGGAAGAGGGGATCTTTAGGAAACTTTGAAAATATTATTTTATTACATAATGATTCTAAATTTCTAAAGGTACAAAATTCACTAAAGTAAAATATAAGATATATAATGTTAGAAAAAAAATCATCTAATATGAATTGGACATAATTTAGATATTTTTTAGTCTTTATAATCTTATTTATTTAAATCATTCATTAATGAGGTTAAAACTGCATCATTATTGAGTCATTAAAAATTTTATTTATTTGATGTCTAAAAATTATAAAAAAATACCATGATGTATGAAATAATATTATATTTCAAATTAATATTTATACTCTAATATATAACTTATATAACCCCATGTAAAACCGATTTACTAAAAGATATATGTCTATGACAGTTTTTTTACATTAAATTAATTAACATAAAGTGTCATTATCACTCCCAAGTGGCTATATGGGGTCCCAAAAATGACTCAAGGGTGCCCAAGGTCTTACAGGTATCAACCAATAGTGTTATGACACATGTTAGCGTAATTTAATATTATTATAATATTATTTTTTTCCAATATTTACCACATTTACCCTTTAACCATGGTAAATAAAATACTTACTGAAGTAAATATTTAAAATGCCTAAAACTAAAAGTTACAAATTTACACAATTTGGACCTCCTGATTACAAATATGAAATCCATTTTTTAAAATTATAAACACATAATTGGTTGAAATTAACTTAAAATTCATTCTTGATGTCAAAACAAAGAGTGTGTTTTTAAGAAATAATAACTATCAAAAGATTGACACTTGTTTATGTCCAATTTCAAATTAAAATTACCTCCAACAACCAAAATTGGACTAAAATGTAAAACAATAATCTAATTTCACTTTAAAACCAATTTAAAAGATAATATTACCATAAAAAATTTATATTAAAAGGCAGTTTTGAATTAAAATACAATATTTTTCACTATTCATTACGAAATGAACATTATTAGAAAAATACCAAAATTTCATTCAAAGTAAATTTTGATATCCCGATTCTAAATAAAATTTTATTTTTCCAAATTTAACATATAAAAGTAACCAAAACTAGATTAATAAAGGTTTTTCCATCAAAATGTGGTAAATCACCTCTTTAAATAATATTAGAGTATTTATGCTTAAAATTTGATTCATTCACATTTAATGCCCCTAAATATTGTTGGATGAATATAAAAACATTTCAAAAACATGTATAATAATATATTAGTTAGTTCTGTTCATTCCCGATAATACAATTCTTAGGTGTTAACTAACATTTTAAATAATATTTTATTTTATTTTTCATTATAACTCGACATTGTGTGCAACAAAAGATTTCAAAGAAACCTAATATTGCATATTGGGTACACCATCGAACATAGAATATACATTAAAGTAAATATAATATTTAATTCACAAATATCAATAAATATGAAAATGTATTATTATTTATTTACATGGGATGTTACATCCTCCCTCCCTTTTGGAAATTGTGCCCCCCCCCCAATTCTATTCACTTATCAAATAAATTGGGGTATTTATCCCTCATAGAATTTTCAGATTCCCATGTTGGCTCTTCAACCATATGGTTTTTTCAAAAATCCTTTACCTAATGAATTACCTTATTCTTCAACACATACTTTCTTTGGTCAATAACTTGGAAAGGTTGTTCCTCGTAAGAGAGATTCACTTCCAATAAAACTACCTACGGGCTCAAAACATTAGATGGATCCGGCATATACTTTCTCAACATTGAAACATTAAAAAATTGTGTACCTGAGATAAACATGGAGGAAAGCCACTATGTACGCAACTAATCCAACTTTCTTATGAATTTTATAAGGTCCAATGATCCTCTGACTCAACATTCCCTTCTTACCAAAAAACATCACACATTTCCATGGAGAAACATTGAAAAATACATGATCACCTACCCAATAGACTGATCCTTCCTCCAGTTATACACATAAATTTTCTACCTTCTATGAGTGGATCTCACGTGCTTCTGGATCAACTGAACTTTTTCTTCCATCTCTTCTACCAATTCTGGTCCCATCAGTTTCATTTCACCTACTTTATCCGAAAAAGCTTTAGTTTGATAATGCTTCCCATATAATGCTTTAAATGGATCCATATATATATTGGAATGAAAACTGTTATTATAAAAAAAATTCAACCAAAGAAAGATGTTGGTCCTATGTTCCCTGGTAATCCATTGAAAAAGCATGTACTATATCTTCCAATATATGAATTGATCGTTCTGGATGCCCATTTGATTGTGGGTGAAATTTTGTACTAAAATTTAATTCAGTACCCAATGACTTCTGATGGCATTTCCAAAAGTTAGAAGTAAACCTGGGATCACGATCAGATACAATAGATAAGGAAACACCTTGTAACGTTACTATCTCTTTAACATACAACCGATAATGTTGATCTAGAGACAAATAATCTCGAATCAGAAGAAAATAAAAAGATTTAGTCAATCGATCAACAATAACCCAGATTTCATTATTACCTCGATATGTATTTGGTAATCCCACAATGAATTCCATGGATATATTCTCCCATTTCCACTCTAGAACTGTTGTATGTTTAAGTATCCCTTTAAATAAAAATCGATATGCTTTAACCTATTGACAAATAACCCATTTCATAGTAAAGTCAGCAATATATCTTTACATTCCATCCAACCAGTAATTTTCCAGAGGATCTTTGTACATCTTAGTACTGCTAGGATGAACTGAATACGGAGAACTATGATCTTCACATAACAACTCATTCTTCAACTATGTATCACAAGGCCCACATAATCGCTTCCCAAATCTCAAACCACAATCATTATCTATGTTAAATTCCAGAAAATTACCCTTATAAACCAACTCAACCTTTTTTCAACTCATTGTCTCCCTTCTGCGCTTTCATTATTCTGTGTGATAAAGATGATTTCATGGACACCTGAAACAAAACCGAGGAATTTCCTACACCAACAAGTTCTATTCCAAAGTTTATCAAATAAAAAAACCAAAGGATCTAATTCAAAACATAGCATGGTTAATGTATCATTAATTTTTCAACTCAAAGAATCAGCCACATTATTTTCCATTCCTGGATAGAAAATGATTGGGAAATTATAATCCTTGATTACATCTAACCATCTCCTTTGTCTCATGTTTAATTCCATCTGAGTAAATATATACTTCAAACTTTTGTGGTCAGTATATATTTCACATTTTACTCCATACAGATGATACCTCCAAATTTTTAAATAATAAACAATAGCTACTATTGTCAAATCATGTGTAGGGTAATTTAAGTCATGAGGTATGAATTGACGTGAAGAAGAATGAATTACCTAATCATTCTGCATAAGGACATAGCCAAGTCCTTTTAAAAAAGTGACACTGTAGATAAAAAATTCACCATCTCTGGAAGGTAATTCCAAAATAAGGGCATTCACCAATATTCTTTTCAATTCCATAAAAAAAATCATCACAATCATTTATCAAAATTAACATAACTCCTTCTCGAGTTAACATAGTTATTGTAATAGATAACCATGAAAAATTCTCAACAAACCTTCTCTAATATCCTTTCAAACCAAGAAAACTATGGATCTCTATTATATTTTTGGGTCTTGTCTATTCTTCAACAAATTTTGTTTTAGCAGGATAAAAAGTTATTCCATTTTTTAAAACAATGTGACCAAGGAATGAAATTTTTTGTAACCAAAACTCCCACTTGATAAATTTCCAAAGTAGTTTCTTTTATTTTAAGGTTTGAATGACCACCCTTAAATGACTTTTATCTACCTCTTTACTTGTGGAATAAACCAAAATAACATAAAAAATAGCCACAAACTTATCCAAAAACTCACTGAAAATTCTATTCATAAGATCCATGAATATAGCAGGTCCATTGGTTAACCCAAATGGCATAACTAAAAATTCATAGTGGACATATCTAGTACGAAACAAGGTCTTCAGAATGTCTGCTTCCTTTACTTTTATCTCATGGTACCCTAACCTCAATTCAATCATAGAAAAGTACTGCTCTCCCTAGAGTTGATCAAAAAAATCATCTATATGAGGAAAAGGATACTTGTTCTTAACAGTGATGTTATTCAATTCTCTAAAATCGATGCAAAGTCCCAATAAACCATCATTCTTTTTAACAAACAAGTCAGGAGAACCCCATGGTGATGTGCTAGGTTGAATGAAACCTTTATCTAATAACTCCAACAATTTATTCTTTAACTCTAATATTTCAATGTGATCCATTCTATAAGGGGGTTTTTGAAATTGGCTTAGCATTAGGAACTAGGTCAACAGTAAATTCAACATCCTGATTAGGTATTATACTAGAAAACTAATCTGTAAAAATATCTAGATACTCATTTGAAACTGGCACATCATTAATCTAAACAGTTCCATTATTTTCAAAAATATGTGCAAGGTAACATTCATTTCCATCTTTTACTAGTTTCTCACCTTCCCGATATGTTATATGAAGTAAGGGCTCAATCCTGTACACAAACTGAAAATCATTATTAAAATAAACCTCTTTAGATCTATAGTTAATCATAACATGATAAACAGAAATCCAATCCATACCCAAAATAACATCAAACTCCCCTATAGGCAAACCCAATAAGGTTTTTAGGTAGATTATTTCTACACACAAGGATATGAAGGTTCTTATAATATCTTTTTTCCATAAAATTTTCTCCAGGTGTTTTTACCATTAGTTCAGTATTCATATATTGAAATGGAATTCCCAATTTACAAAAAAAACATCTTAGAAATGAGAGAATGTGTAGACCATGAATCAAACAACACTTTGGCATACTCTGATGAAACAAAAAGTGTACCTGATACTACTTAATTGGATGACCCAACATCTGTTGAAGTAGTTGAAAAGGATTTCACCACCCCTTTCTGCTTGTAGTATGACTACTTTCTCTTAGTTGAGTCCTTCAGTGGACACTCATTTGCATAATGACCCTTTTCATTGCACTTAAGACATCTTACCATTGGGTTTTCATTGCCTTCTTGATCATGTTCCTTACAGTTACGAGCAATATGACCAGTCTTACCGCACTAGAAGCACTTTCCAGACATTGATAAACTATCTCTAGGATTCTTTTTACCGCACTTCTCACAAGATGGATATTTAATTTTCCAACCTCCATGCTTCTTTGATGAATTCTTCCCCTTTTACTGTCAACTAGACCTCTTCTTTTGGTTACTCTCTTACAACACCTAATCATCAGAAAACTATATTTCTACCATATCGGAACATCTGAAAAGTTTTTCATAGATTTTGAATTCATGAGAGGCTAATACCCTTTGATATCTCAGCTTTCGTCTTGAGTAAAATTGATTTATCTTACTATCAAGATTTCAGATGAAATTTGGAGCATATATTTCCACTCGAGTGAGCTTTTCATTTTAAGCATCCACTGAGTCATCCACCTTCCACAATTACAAGAATTTATTTTCCATCCTAAGTCAAACCACCTTAGGAACAAATTTATCAAGAATCATTCCTTTGAAATCATCCCAATCAGTAGCATCAATCTCCTCACTATCCCTAATATTATTCACCATCGACCACCACTTATCATCTTCACCTTCAAAATGGTAAATAGAGAGACTAGCCTTTTGATGTTCGGAACACCCCATGACATCAAAAATCTTCTCCAGTTCAATAAGCCACCCTTCAACTAGAATACGGTTAGATGATCCTCTAAATAATGGGGGATATTGACTCATGAAATGATCCACTACTGACATGTTCCTCTGTGGTTGATCTGGCTGATCTCGTGCATGGATACAACCACCTTTTATAGCCTGAGTCAATTGTTCCATCACTACAACACACTATTCGATTTCAATTCCGACCATCTTAGGATGATGATTTAGAATTTTTTCTTTCTCCTGATTTCATCCCATCATAGCTACCATGTTTCCTCTATAGAAAACCATTTTGAACATAGAAATATCTTAGGCGTAGCAGATGGTAATCTAAAAATGCTATATCATTTCAATATTACCATAAATTGATTTATGGATATTAATTTTAATAATATTCTAACTCCTAAAGTTGTCTAGAGCTACCATTGATAGCAACTATAAGGACCAGAACATAAAACATACATAATCTTGCATTAGGTTTATAATTATCATTGAGGATATTTTCTGGTTTAGGGATTTAGATAATTAGTTCGTAACATAAACATATCAACTTGAATATTACATATAGACACTTCTACTCAGTATCCATTTATTCATAACAAAAAAAATCTTCTAAAAGAATATTCATGTCTAGGTCCATGTTTTAGATAGAATCAATTTTCCTTGATCCCAATCTAGAACCTAATACACATTGTGTCCTATGAAAAACTTTTCAAAAACATGGGATTGGTATAAAAATCTCAGTAAGGGATACACAAAGAAAGAAAAACGGTTAGTTTTTCAAAATGACAAGTAAACCCTAAATAACTTATCATAAGTAATACTTTTCACCTTTATGAAGTATTAAATACACTTCACTAAATAAAATATCATTTCTTACCATTTTTTAACCAAAATATTACAATAAAACCCATAGAAGGAACACATAATATATAAAGGTAACTTGGGACATAAACGTACTTAAATGGAATAACAACATGGTCAACTTCCATAAATATCACTAAATGGAATAGCCATACAGATGAATTCTATACCCAATGCATTCGAGGTTATAACATTACCACCTGTCATTGTTTATCATGCCACCACCCACCATTTGGTTTATCATGTAACCACCCGTCAAATGTCCAAGTACTATTATAAAATCATAACACATAAAATAATGCAAATATAGTCATTTCACTAATAAAATTTAATTTTCAATCACAAGAAATATTATCTAGATATAGAAATAATCAATCCATTTCAAAAACCATGATCAATACCGAAACACCCAAAAATTGAATAAGTTAATTATTTTCCTATTAAAAACATTAATGTTTACAGACGAAGCCAACTAACGATTACAGCGGCAGAGAGGTCATTGTCGCCGAAATTGTTAAAAACATTCCTTTTGTTGTTTTGTAAAATTCTTAGAAGAAAAAATATTCTGTTGAATGAAATTTAAAATCAAAGGGTTTTATTATATGCCATATAAAATAATAAGATATATATTATTGAAATATGCCTCAATGAAAGGATATTGAGACAAAGTCTATTACATCATGTCCAACTTGACCTGTTTGTTTTTTAATTTCCTGAATAATAAAATTAAGTAAATTTATACTTTCTTAAGAAAATTTTTCTTATTAATTATAAATTTTATATCATTTATTACCTTGCTATAACAATTATTTAATTATTTGACTTCATATCGGACATTTTTTTCGATGTTCAAAACTTGAGTAAAAAATGAACTTGTTATAATTATAAATTGTCCATGTGGTCAATATTCCATTATCTCAAAGTTATATTCATGATTTATATATCATATATGTCATAAAAATACAGTATATATTTATTTATAATATTATATAACATTTGTAGATCAGAAATGAAATTCACCGTTCATGTAGAGGGTAAGTCGTACGTACGTATGAACACTACATTCAATTCTATTTCATATTTTAATGGAATGAAAATTTAATGATACATATTTATATCATAATTAAAGTATAAAACCATATATAATTTCATTAAATCCGTCCTTTATATGTCCCACATATTTCATAAATGAGTCATATCACTTTGAGGGGCGGCAGTCTGCACTTCTACAAATTAAATTATCGCATTTACCCATTAAGGAAACCATAAAGGTATCATATAACTGAAAAATACTGAAGAATAAAGTAAAAAATAAACATAATATATAACATATATAAATATAGTTCCATCTTCATGGCCTCCAAGAGAGGCAGTTGGAGATATTTTTACAATCATCATTTCGTGAGGCAGTAGTTCGCCGTCCACAGAAACAGTATGTTTGTATCCATTAGATGGAGTTTTGTGGATGTGTAGTTAGAATACTTATCATAAAAACAACCTAGTATATTTATTATACTAGTTATGTTATAAAATAAAATAATAAAATGAGATTATGGTGTTGGAGAAGTAAAATAAATGAAAAGAAGTTCCGAGAAGATGTTACCTTTAAATCTGGAAACTCCCTTTGGATTGAACCAAAATGATTTCTTGAAGTGCCTTCTACCTAAGGTAAGGCTTCTAGGATGAAGATAGAGATATAGGGAGCTTAATTAGGAAG
The DNA here is from genome assembly GCA_963277665.1 of Viscum album. Taxonomy (NCBI): domain Eukaryota; kingdom Viridiplantae; phylum Streptophyta; class Magnoliopsida; order Santalales; family Viscaceae; genus Viscum; species Viscum album. The sequence goes on from OY728127.1 coordinate 928,017,421, forward strand.
ATTTTGGACGATCCAATGGGCTTTAGAAGTGATAGTAATGGGTTAGAGGTGAGGTCTTTTTATAAGGGGGAAGATGGGCTCTTTAGGAATGGTTGAAAATATTATTTTATTATATGATAATTCCAAGTTTCTAAAGGAACAAAATTCATTAAAGTCAAAGATAAGATGACTCATGTACGAAATAAAATCATCCAATATGTATTGGCTGGTTTTAGATATTATTTTAATCTTTATAATCTTATTTATTTAAATCATTCATTAATGAGGTAAACATTATATCATTATTGTGTCACTAAAAATATTATTTATTTGATGTCTAAAATTTATAAAAAAATACGATGATGTAGGAAATAATTTTATTTTTCAAATCAATATTTATTGTTGAATAGATAATGTATACAACCTCATGTAAAAACTTATTTACTGAATGATATATGTTTATGCCATTTTTGTCTTTACATTAAATTAATTAACATAATGTGTCATTATCACTCGCAAGTGGATCCATGGGGTCCCAAAATCGACCCAAGGATGTACATGGTCGTACAGGTATCAAAAATTAGTATTTGGACACATGTTATGGTAATTTAATATTATTATAATATTATTTTTTACCCTTATTTACCATGCTTACCCTTTAACCATGGTAAATAAAATAATTACTGAAGTAAATATTTAAAATGTATAAAAATAAAAGCTAACTATTTACACAATTTGGACCTCCTGATTCAAAATATGTAATCCATTTTTCAAAATTCTGAACACATAAGTGGTATAAATTTTTTTAAAATTAATTCTTTCTTTCAAACCAAGAATTGAGTTTTCATGAAATAATAACTATCAAAAGATTGACACTTATTTATGTCCAATTTCAAAATAGAATTACCTCCAATGACCAAAATTGTATTAAATGGTAAAACAATAATATAACTTCACTTTAAAACCAATAAACAATATAATATATCCATATAAATAAATTATATTAAAAGGATGTTTTGAATTAAAATACAGTATTTTTCAATATTCATTAAAAAATGAACATTATTAGAAAAATACCAATTTTTCATCCAAAGTAAATTTTGATGTCGCGATTCTAAAGAAGAATTTTATTATGACAAATTGAACATATAAAAGTGACCAAAACTAGATTGAAAAATGGTTCTCTATCAAAAGGTGGTAAATCAACTTTTTAAATAATATTAGAGTATTTATGCTTAAAATAAGATTAATTCACATTTTTTGACTCTAACTATTGTTGGATGAACATAAAAACATTTAACAGACATGTGTAATAATATTGTAGTTAGTTATGTTCATTCACACTAATATATTGTCTAAGCATTAACTACCATTTAAAATAATATTATAATTTTTTTTCATTATAACTCAACATTGTGTGCAACGTATGATTTCAAAGAAACATGTTGTTACATATTGGGTATACTATAGAACCTAGAATCTCCTTTAAAGAAAAATTAATACTTAATTCAAAAATAAAAATAAATATGAAAATGTCCTATTATTGTCTTACCTTGGATGTTATATCCTTCCCCCTTTTGGAAATTGCATCCCCACAATTATATTCTCTTTTCAAATAAATGGGGGTATTTATGCCTCATATCATTTTCAGATTCACATGTTGCCTCTTCAACCATATGGTTTTTTAATGAAACCTTTACCAGATGAATTGCCTTATTCTACAACACTTTCTCCATTCGTTCAATAATCTGGAAAGGTTGTTCCTCATATGAGGGATTCGCTTCCAACTAAACTAACTCTGGACTCAAATATTGAGATGGATCTGTCATATACTTTCTTAATATTAAAACATGAAAAAAATTGTGTACCTGGGATCAACTTTTTGGAAAATCCACTCTGTACACAACTGATCCAACTTTCTCCATATTTTCATAAGGTCCAATGTACCTCAGGCTCAACTTTCCCTTCTTACCAAAACGCATCACACATTTACGTGGAGAAACAATGCAAAAAGACATGATCCCCTTCCCCAAAAGAATGATCCTTCCTCCAATTATCTAGATATCTTTTCTACCTTCTCTGAGTTGTTATCATGTGCTTCTGAATCAACTGAACTTTTTTGGCCATCACTTCTACCAATTCTTGTCCCATAAGTTTTATTTTCAAATAGATCATCCCAAAAAGCATTAGTTTGAAAACGCTTCCCATATAATGCTTCAAATGTAGCCATATGTATAGTGTAATGAAGACTGTTATTATAAGAAAATTCAACCAAAGAAATATGTTGGTCCCAACTTCCCTGGTAATCCATTGAAAAAGAACTTATAATATCTTCTAATATCTGAATTGTTCGTTCTGACTGCCCATCTGATTGTGCATGAAAAGTTGTACTAAAATTTAAGACAGTACCCAACAACTTCTAATGGCCTTTCCCAATGTTAGAAGTAAACCTGGGATCACGATCAGATACAATATAGAAGAGAACTCCATATAAACTAACTATCTCTTTATCATACAACCAGGAAAGTTGATCTAGAGACAAAGTGTCTCGAATAGGAATGAAATAAGAAGATTTAGTCAATCGATCAACAATAACCCAGACTGCATTATTACCTTGATTTGTCTTTGGTAATCCCACAATGAAGTCCATGGATATATTTTTCCATTTCCACTCTAGCACTTGTAAATATTGAAGTATCCCTTTCGATAACTATCAATATGCTTTAACCTATTGACAAGTCAACAATTCAAAGTAATGTCAGCAATATATCTTTTCATTCCATCCTGCAAGTAATACATCTGAAGATCTATGTACATCTTAGTACATCCAAGATGAACTAAAAATGTAGAACTATGAGTTTCACATAAAAACTCATTCTTCAATTGTGTATCATAAGGCACACATAATCTCTTCCCAAACCTCAAAACACAATCATTATCATTGATATATTAATGAAACATACCCTTACATGCCAACATTACCTTTTTCATCAACTCATTTTCTTCCTTCTGCACTTTCTATATTATGTATGATAGAGATGAATTCACTATCACCTAAAACAAAACTGAGGATTTTCTTGCACCAACAACATCTATGTGAATGTTTATCAAATAAAAAATCAAAGGATCTCATTCAAAACATAGCATAGTTAATGTAGAATTACTTTTTCATCTCAAAGAATCAGCCACATTATTTTCCTTTCCCGGATGGCAAAGGATTGGTAAACTATAATACCTGATTAAATCTAATCATCAAATTTGTCTCATGTTTAAATCCTTCTGAGAAAATATATACTTCATACTATTTTGGTCAGTATATATTTCACATTTTACTCCATATAGATGATTCCTCTAAATTTTTAAACCAAAAACAACAGCAGCTAATTACAAATCATGTGTATGGTAATTTAACTCATGTGGTTTGAACTAATGTGAAGCAGAAGGAATTACCTTATCATTCTGCATAAGTACATAGCCAAGTCCTTTTAATGAAGCATAATTGTAGATAACAAATTCACCGTCTCTGGAAGGTAATTCGAAAAAATAGGAGCATTCACCAATCTTTTTTTCAATCCCTCTAAACAATCATCACAATCTATTGTCCAAATTAATTTAGCACGTTCTCGAGTTAACTTAGTCATTGGACTAGGTAATCGTGAAAAATTCTCAACAAAACTTCTATAATAGTCTGTCAAACCAGGGAAAATATGGATCTCAATTATATTAGTGGATATTTTCTATTCTTTAACATCTTTTTTTAGCAGGATCAACAGTTATTCCATTTTTTAAAACAATGTGACCAAGGAATGAAATTTTTTTTAACCAAAACTCACACTTACTGAATTCCCCAAATAGTTTATTTTCTTTTAAGGTTTGAATGAACACCCTTAAATAACTTTCATGTTCCTATTTAATTTTAGAATAATCCAAAATAACATCAATAAAAACCACCACAAACATATCCAAGAACTCATAGAAAATTATATTCATAAGATCCATGAATATAGAAGGTGCATTGGTTAACCCAAAAGGCAAAACTAAAAATTCATAATGGCCATATCTAGTATGAAATGTGGTATTTGTAATTTTTTCTTCCTTTACATTCAACAGAAGGTACCCCAATCTCAAGTCAATCATAGAAAAGTACTGATCTCGCTGTAGATGATCATATAAATTTTCGATATAAGGAAAAGGATACATGTTCTTAACAATGATGTTATTAGATGCTCTATAATCAATGAATAGTCTCATTGAGCCATCTTTTTTTTTAAAAAAAAGACAAGAGAAACCCATGGTGATGTGCTAGGTCAAATTAAACCTTTATCTAATAACTCTGAAAATTTCATATTTAACTCTAAAAGTTCAATTTGAGCCATTCGTTAAGGGGGTTTTGAAACTGGCTTAGCATCAGGAACTAAGTCAACAGTAAATTCAACTTCCGGATCAGGTATTATACCAGGAAACTCATCAAGAAAAATATAAAGATACTCATTTACCACTGGCAAATTATTAATCTAAATAGTTCAATTATTTTCAAAAATATGTGTATGGTAACATTCATTTCCATCTTTTACTAGTTTCTCAGCTTCTTGATATGTTATCAGAAGTAAGGGTTCATTCTTGTACACAAACTGAAAATCTTTCTGAAAACAAAACTCTTTACCTCTACAGTCAATCATAGCACGATAAAAAGAAATCCAATCCATACCCAAAATAACATCAAACTCCACTAGAGGCAAAAAAAATAAGGTTTTAAGGTAGATTATTTCCACACACAATGATAGGAAGGTTCTTATACTATCTTTTTGTCACAACATTTCCCCTAGATGTTTTTACCATAAGTCCAATATTCATATCTTAAGATGGAATTCACAATTTACTAGAAAACTTCTCATAAATGAATGAATGTCTAGACCCTGAATAAAAAAACACTTTGGAATAATCTAAACAAACAAAAATTGTACCTGATACTACTACATTTGATGGCCCAACATCTGTTGAATTAGTTGCAAAGGATTTCACCACCCCTTTCTGCTTGTAGTCCGACTGCTTTCTATCAGTTGAGTTCTTCACTGAAAAATCATTGGCATAATGACCCATTTCATTTCACTTATAACATATATCCATTGGGTTTTCATTTCCTGCTTGATCAACTTCCTCACAGTTACGAGCATGATGATGAGAATTACCACACTATAATAACTTTCCATACTTTGATAAAAATTCTCCAGGATTATTTTTACCACACTTCGCACAAGATGGATATTTAATTTTCTTACCTCCATGCTTATTTGATGAATTCTTTCCCTTTTTCAGTCAACTAGACCTCTTCTTTTATATACTCTCTTACAACACCTTATCATCACAAAACTCTATTTCTACCTTCTCGACACATCTGACAAGTTTTTCATAGCTTTTGAATTCACGAGAGGATAATGATTTTCGATATTGCGGCTTCAATCCCAGGTAAAATTGATATATCTTACTATCATTATTTCAGATGAAATTTAGAGGATAGAATGTCAGTCGAGTGAAATTTTCTTCATAAACAGCCATCGAGTTATCCTACTGCCTCATTACAAGAATTTTTTTCCAACATAAGTCAAACCACCTTAGTAAAATATTTCTGACGAAACATACCTTTGAATTCATCCCAATCAGTGGCATAAATCTCCTCATTATCCCTAATATTTTTCTCCATCAACCACTACTGACCATATTCACCTTCAAAAAGGTAAATAGCGAGACAAAACTTTTGATGTCATCAATAACCCATGACATCAAAAATCCTCTCTAGTTCCTTAAGCAACCCTTCAGCTAGAAGAGGGTCAGATTATCCTCTGAATGATGGGGGAAATTTACTCTGGAAATGATCCACTACTAACATGTTCCTCTTTTGTTGATCCGACTGATCTCGTGCAAGGTTACCACTACCATTTTTAGCCTGAGTCAACTGTTACATCACTACAACAAACTGTTCAGTTTTGATTTTGAGCATCTTAGGATGCTGATTTAGAAGGTTTTCTTCCACCTAATGTCTCCCCATCATAGCTTCCCTGTTTCCCCTACATAAAACCATTATGAACACATAAATATCATAGGTGAAGCAATATGGTAATCTGTAAATGCTATATCATTTCAATATTACCATAAATTAATTTATGTATATTAATTTTTACAATATTCTAACCCTTAAAGCTGTCTAAACTGACCTATGATACCAACTATTAGGACCCGGCCGTAAAACATACATAATATTCAATTAAGTTAATAATTCACATTAAGGATATTTTCAGGTTTAAATCTTTAGAGAAGTAGGACATAACATAAACATAACAACTTGAATATTACATGTAGACACTTCTTCTTAGTATCCATTTTTTCCATAACATTAAAACTCTTTGAAAAGAAGATTCATGTCTAGTTCCATGTTTTAGATAGTATGACTTTTCCATGATCCCATCGATGACCCTAATCCACATTGTGTCCAGTGAAAAACGTTTCAAAAACAAGGGATGAGCGTCAAAATCTCTGTATGGGATACACAAAAAGGAAAACTGTTTGTTTTTCAAAACAATATGTAAACCTTGAATACCTTATCATAAGTAATATTTCTCAAATTTATGATTTAATAAATACTCTTCACTGAATAAAAGATCATTTCTTACCATTTTTTAACTAAAAGGTTATCACAAAACTCATAAAAAGAAAATACAATATATAAAGGTACCTTGGGACATAAACGTAATAAAATGAAATAACTACACAGTTGATTTCCACACATATCCCTAAATAGAATAGCCATACTGTTCAATTCCATACCCAATGCATTGGAGGTTATAACGTTACCACCCATCCTAGTTTATCATATCACCACCTGTCATTTGGTTTATCTTGTAACCACTCGTCAAATGTCCAAGTACCATTACAAAATCATAACACATAAAATATTACAAATATATACATTTCACTAATAAAATATAATTTTCAATCACAATAAATAATATCAAGATATTGAAATAATAAATCTATTTCAAAAACAATTATCAATTCCAAAACACCAAAAAACAGAATAAGTTAATTCTTTTCCATTTAAAAACATTAAGGATTATAGAGGAAGCCAACTAACAATTACAATGACGGAGAGGTCATTGTCACCGCAAATGTTAAAAACATTCTTTTTGTCATTTAGTAAAATTTTTTGAAGAAAAATATACCCTTTGAATGAAATTAAAAATAAAAGGTTTTTATTATACACCATATAAAATAAGAAGGTATATATTATCGAAATATGCCTCTATGAACGGAGATTGAGACGAAGTCCCTTACCTCGTGTCCGACATGACCCATTTGTTCTTTAATTTCTTGAATAATAAAATTAAGTTAATTCATAATTTATTAAGAACTTTTTTCATGTTTATTATTACTTTTATATCACTTATTACCTTGTTATAACAATTATTTTATTATTTGAGTTCATATCAGAGATTTTGTTGATGTTTGGAACCTGAGTTAAAAATGAACATCTAATAATTATAAATTGTCCATGTGGTAAAAATTATATTATATCGAGATTTATATTCTGGATGTATATGTCATATATATCATATAAATCCATTATATATGTTTTTAGAATAGTACATAACATTTGGATATAAGAAATGAAATGCACCGTTCATGGAGAGCCCAAGTCGAACGTATGCATGAATGATAATTTCATTTATGTTTCGTATTTTAATGGAAGGAAAAATTAATGATACATATATATATCGTAATTCTAGTATAATATCATATATAATCTCAATAAATCTATCCTTTATTCGTACCACGTATGGCACGAATGAGTAATATAACTTTGAGGGGGAGGTAGTCCGTACTTTCTCAAATGAAATTATCTCGTTTACCTATTATGGAAACCATAAAGGTATGATATACATGAAAAATATAGAATAATTATGGGAACATAAAAATAATATATATCATATATAAATACAGTTCCATCAGAATGACCACCATGAAAGGTGATTAGAGATATTTGGACAATCATCGTTTCGTGATGCTGTAGTTCGCCATCCCTAGAAATAGTATGTTCGTATACATTAGATGGAGTTGTGTCAAAGTTTAGTTATAAGACTTCTCATAACAACATACTAGTGTATTTAGGATACTATTGATTTATAAAATAAAGTAATAAAAAGAGTTTAGGGTTTTGGATAAGTAAAATAAAAGAAAAGAACTTAAGAGAAGACGTTACCTTTAAACCGGGTAACTCCCTTTGGTTTGAACCAAAAGGATTTATTGAAGTTCCTTAAGCCTAAGGTAAGGAGTCTAGGAAGAATATATGGATATAGGGAGCTTAATTTTTCATATTATGGATTATCCAAGGGGCTTGAGAAGTGTTAAAAATGGGTTAGAGGTGAGGTCCTTTATTTGGGGGAAGATGGGCTCTTTTGGAATGTTTGAAAATACTATTTTATTATATAATGATTCTCGATTTCTACAGGTCCAAAATTAATTAAATTCAATTATAATATTACTCGTGTTAGAAATAATATCTTACAATAATAATTTGATAGGTTTTAGATATTTTTTAATCATTATACTCTTATTTATTTAAATCATTCATTAATGAGGTAAACACTGCATCATTATTGTGTCAATAAAAATTTTATCAATTTCATGTATGAAAATTATAAAAAAACACCATGACATAAGATATATTTTTAGATTTCATATGAATATTTATAGTCAAATAGATAACTTATATAACCCCCTGTAAAAACTGATTTACTAAAATATATATGTTTAGGCCATTTTTGTCTTTACTTTAAATTAATTAACATAAAGTGTCACTATCACTCCCATGTGGCTCCATGGGGTTCCAAAATCGACCCAAAGATTCAAATGGTCGGTTAAGTATCAACCAATAGGATTAGGACACATGTTATGGTAATTTAATATTATTATAATATTAATTTTTACCCTTATTTTACAGATTTACACTTTAACCATGGTAAATAAAATATTTACTGAAGTAAATATTTTAAATGTCTAAAAATAAAAGTTTCATATTTACACAATTTCTACCTCCTATTACCAAATATGTAATCCATTTTTCCAAATTCTAAACATAGAAGTGGAATAAATTGATTTAATATTAATAACTGTTGTCAAAAAAGTGTTTTTTAAAGAAATAATAACTATTAAAATATTGACACTTGTTTGTGTCCAATATCAATGTAAAATTACATCCAATGACCAAAATAGGATTAAATGGTAAAAAGATAACATAATCAAACTTTAAAAAATTTTAAAAGATAATCTATCCGTATAAATAAATTAGATTAAAGGGCAGTTTTGAATTAAAATACAGTATTTTTCATTATTCATTTAAAAATGAACATTTACAGAAAAATACGAAAATTACATCCAAAGTAAATTTTGATGTCCCGATACTAAAGAAAAATTTTATTTTTTAAAATAGAACATATAAAAGTGACTAAAACTAGGTTTAAAAAGGGTTCACCATTAAAAGGGGGTAAATTGACCTTTTAATGAATATTAGAGTATTTATGCTTAAAAATTGATTCATTCACATTTTAATCCTCTAACTATTGTTTGATGAATGTAAAAACATTTAACAAACTTGTATAATCATATTATAGTTAGTTATGTTCAATCCCACCAAGACAGTGACTAGGGGTTATCTACCATTTAAAATAATATTATATTATTATTTTTCAGTATAACTCAACGTCGTGTGAAACGCAAGATTTCAAAGAAACACATTGTTGTGTATCAGGTATGTCATCGAACATAGCTTCTCTTTAAAGTAAAATTAATATTTAATTCCACAATATTAATAAATATTAAAATGTATTATTCTTTATTTACCTAGGATGTTCCAGATAATGCTCATAGAAAAAATAAAAAGTTTTTTTATAGAGATACCTTACACCCATAAGAAAATCATTTCCCGATATCAAAATGTTCATTCCATTTAAAACCCTATTTGAAAATATATAGACAAAAGGGAAAGGCAGTTTTTCTTTGAAAAAAAAAAGATTAATATAATGAAATCCAAATATCAAATAACAATTTCTGTCGTGTTAATGCCCATTGACATTGTATATATTCAAGTAAAAAATTGCATTTGTCATTTATAATGACATTCAAAATCATTCCCATAAAATACAAAAAAATGAATCATTTAGAAATGATTATAATGAAAGTAAAAAAACATACATAAGATTTCAATTATTTTTCATTTATGTACTTTTAAATAAATTAATAAAATAATTTTAAGAATATGGAAAAGTAATATAATTATTTCGAAAATAAATCTTTAAAACCATTAAAATTATGTTTTGAAAGTAATGTTCCCCTTGTGTAAAACCATGAAAAGGCTGATTATTAAAAACATTGTAAAGAAAGTAAAATATTATAAAACATTCCATTTAGTATCTATTGAGGGATAAATTAAAATATAATTAGAATATTTATAATAATAAGGACATTAAATAAAAAATTTGGAAGGGAAACATTAATATTGGATTTTGTAAACTAAAGTCTCGTACATAGAGTTTGAGTCGTCACATACATTCTTTGTCTTCCAGAATAATAAAAATATAATAATTAATTAAATTTCTAACAACATTTTTCAATTTTATTATCCAATTTATTTTATTTATTATCATGTAATATTCAATTAATTAATAATTTAAGTTCACATCAGATGATTTGATGATATTTGACTCATAAGTCCAAAATCAACTTTGTAGGTTGAATATCGCCAAGGAGTTCATTATTTCATCATATCTTGACTAATAATGAGGGAATAATTATAATTTTTAGAAATAAATTATATGTGTAAATGAAACCATGAAATGTTGTTAGGAAAAATGACATATGATTCAATCCTGGAGACAGTAGGTTGTATGTACGCATGAGTAAGTTTTATACTCTTCAAAATCATGATAGATTCAAGGTAAGTGTTATTTAATCATTAATGAATGATTATGATATCATAAATATCATATTATTTCTTTAAATACACACATATATAATCTTGGTGATTTTGTTATAATAAATATGTCATGTCAATTCATGAAGGTGGTAATCCACATGTATGCATGTACGACATTATCATATCTCAATAAATGGAAATGTATGAGAATTTATGATATATTAATTTTAAAATTTTATAAATATATAATTAATATATAAATATATATATTAAATGCATCATATTAATCATCCATGAGAGGTGATAATGGAAAATAAAAAACATTGGTTCCCATGGCGGTATTCTACAGTACACACAAAGGATGGTTTCGTTTCCCATTTAGTGGAAGAGGATATGGATATTTTTTCCATTTACATAATAAAATATAAATATGTGGGAGAATAATATGGTACTATATCATCATTTTTTAATAATATTTCAAGTAGTATGAAGAATAAATAAAACAAAAACTCTCGGTTAAGAACAATACCTCTTATATGGACAACCTATTTATGTTTACACTGAAAGCATTCATATGTGGGTTTTCAAATAAACAAAAGGCCTATATGATGAGGAAATATAAGTAATAAAGTAAATTGGGTAGTTATTTTATAAACAAAAATTCTTTTGATGTGTAAAAAAAATATGATAGGATGTGCCCTTTTTAAGTGGATGAGGTGCACTTTTGGAATTTCTTAAAATAATAAATTAATTTTAATTAATTTTTCAATAAAAATGCTACCAAATAGATATTATTAGATAATGGTATAGGGAAGAGTCAAAATAATATCTAGTAATATTTTGACAAGTTTAGATAATGTCATTACCCTTATCTCTATGCTTCATCCCATGCTAACCATTTATGATAATTACCATGATAACAAATCTTTTATCATTTCGGGGTCAAGATAGATACTATAAATGGAAACTTGGACAAAAAAATATACCATGTTTGAATGTTTCAACCATATATCATTTAATTTGTTGAAGATAAATTTTTTATGATTTTCAATCATTTAGTAATCTATTATTTATTATAAATATCATTAATTTCATTTTTGGAACAATTCATTTAATTTGACATTGAATACAACATAAAAGAAATAGAATTAAAATATAATTAATTTACACAAAAATAAATTGTTATATTTTCCTGAAATATTATTAGGACATAATAATTAATTCTATTTAAATTACTTTTAATATTTTTAAAATCATTTATTTTATTTTTTAATTAATTTAATAAATATTGTTTCCGAGTTTCATAACAAGTTATGGTAATTATTTTGTTAATAAAAGTTAAAAATAATTACCATGATTAAATAAATTATTTATATTTATAATAAATATTTATTATTGAACATGAGTTATTTTTATCCCTGTCTCAAAAATATTATATTTTTTAAAAGAAAGAAAGTGTCATTTTGGTCTTTATCATTTACATAAGTATTATAAATGAAGAAATAAATGAAATGTGGCACCATATAGAAATACAATTGAGACATAGAAGAAATATGTAATATCCACTCATAAAAGTTGGAAAGGCATGTGTTAGGGTAAATGTTTAGTCCTTCTCATGTTTTGTTTTACCTTAATTACCTAATTTACCTTTACCACGGTGATAATTTTTTACTATAACTAATATTCATATTGAATAAAAATAAAAGAAGAGATTTACCAAATTTGGATCTCCTAAACTCAAAAATGGAGTCCATTTTTCAAGATACAATTCATTTCAGTGGAAGAATTGTATTTAAAATTAGACTAGCAAGATGCAATTTAAAATATTTTTATAGAAAAATTCCATTTTAATTATAAAATGGTTTAATACTATATCCAAGGAAAAAATTAATTAACAAGGAAATAATGATAGTATATTTAATATAAAAGAACAAATTAAATTTAAAAAATATGTCTAAATTGAATTTGAATTTTTAAAAACATCAAAAGAAAATAAATTTTTTAATAAAAATTGATATTTTTTTATATTCATTGACAAATAAAACTTTTCATACAAATATAAATAGTTTATCAGAATATAATTTTAAAATGATTATTTAAAAATTGATACCATATGTATCAAATAAAATTTCTAACATTTTCAAAAATTAATTATAATATTTTTTTCCATGAAATGCAATATAATCCATTTTTTGAAGAAAAAATATTTCTCAAAAAACATGTGAATTTACTATAAAAGGAGTGATTATTTTATAAGTATTTATCAATTAATTTGTATTGATTATGACCTTTATATATATTTCATAAATCATTTATTGATATTCATATCCATGAAATTAATGGCTAGGTTATAATAGTCATATTTAAATAATAATATTTCATTTTTCATTTAGGTTGAGTGTTGCATGTCATATATGCTACCTAACATAATTTTATTTTTTATGAATATCATTATTTTAGAGTTTTAATGCTAAAAGGTTCATTTTTTCATTTACCAGTAAGTGTTGATGATATAATATTATAGTAAGCAATTAATGTGTTGGATTTACTTGTGGTAAGTTCATACAAATTATTAATGACTCAAATATTATCTTTCCTATGTTTTCATTCTAATATGAGCGTTTTTTCTTGGTTTTCATCTTACATGTGTGGTTGGATTAGATAGATCAAAAATCCTCAATTATTATTTTCAATTATTTTAATATAAATTGGTGCAGTTTGGGTGTGGAATTAATGTGATGTTTATAGAGATCAAAAATGGATCAAAAATCATTTTTCTATGTTCTCACACAAATTTGGGGTGATTTATTCGAATTTGACCACTATAAGGGTGATTTGTAATTCATTAATAAGAATTTACATTATAAAACAATAATTTTTATTATATCATCAAATTCAGGATTTGGTTTCTTACTTGCATGATTCTTACACATTGAAAATGACTTGGTGATCATTCTCATATGTTCCCATGTCAATCAGAAGTCTTGGGCTCATTTTTAAATTCCTTAATGTGTTATATTTAGTTTTTATAAAAATATCACGGTGAAATGATATATTGATCATAATGATAAATTCTAGAATTATATGGACACTTGCTCGATTCATAAATATCAAAAATGATTTAAGGATCATTCTCTAATGTTTTTAGGGAAATCTTAACTTCTTTTCCCATTTTTTACCCATTTTATGTGACTTGTCACTCTAACTTCAATCATAATGAGATTTTATGGTATTATATTGACATGATTGATGTTTTTAAAGATCATAAATGACTCAAAGATTATTTTCCCATGTTTTTATGCTAATGCAAACTTATTTTCTTGGTTTCAAGATATTAAAAGTTATGTTCCATTTATTAATAGACACTAATAATATGAAATCATTATTTCAATAATAATGAGAAATCTCATGCATAATATTCTTATGTAGATAATTCTAATAGATCCAAAAACACTTTGGGATAACTATACGTTGATTCTAGGTCTATCTGAAGTCATTAACTTGTTTCTGGTCGCTTGATAAGAGATATTTCATTTTAATAAAATTATTATGGTAAAATCATACTTTGGATAATATCATGAAATACATTTATTATATTATTTCATGGTTTATTCTTATATATTATAAATTAGTTTTGGATCATTCACCTATTTTTTAATGGTAATATAAACTAATTTTATTATTTTTAAACACATTTTTGTTACTTGTAAAATTAATATGAATATAGAGGTCAAATAACACATTCAATGACACTGAGAAATTCAAATTTCTGATGGATATGAGGTTTGTTTATGTAGATTATAAATTAATCAAATATCATTTTGATTATTTTTTAATCTATTCTAAGATTTTTTACTTGGTTTGACCCCTTAATTAGAGATATTTCATTTTACTAAATATAACAATGAGAAATGATACTTTATATCATTTTATGAATTGACTGGATGATATTAACACATGGCTGATTCAACTAGATCAATAAAAATTAGGATCATTATCTTAAGTTTTCATAACAATTTATACTCATTTTATTAGTTTTGACATTGTTTAGGTGACTTGTCACATTATTAAGAATTTGAAGGCCAAACATTACATTCAATAATACCATGTGACTCAAGGGTGAAATTTAATTTAGCTTTGCTAATATAATTCATAAATGACTTAATGATCATTCACCAATTTTTAATGGGAATATAAACTGATTTTATTATTTTTGACACAATTTTATTTACTCATAAAATTTATATGAATATAAAAGTCAAACAACACATTCTATGACTCCGAGAAATTCAAATTACTGATGAATATGAGGTTCATTTATGTAGAATATAAATTAATCAATGATAATTTTGATTAATTATTTCAATCTATTCTGAGATTTTTTACTTGGTTTTGACCCCTTTATTAGAGATACGTCATTTTACTAAATATAACAAGGTGAAATGATACTTTATATCATTTTATGAATTAATTGGATCATAATAACACATGGTTGATTCATTTAGATCAACAAAAATTATTATCATTGTCTTATGTTTTCATAACAATTTATACTCATTTGCTCAGTTTTGACCATTTTAGGTGACTTGTCACATTATTAAGAATGTGAAGGCCAAACAATACATTCAATAATACCATGTATCTCAAGGGTAAAATTTAATTTAGGTTTGATCATATAATTCATAAATGAATCAATGATCATTTTCTATGTTTTTATGCTAATTTGGGCTCATTTTCTGGGTTTTGACTCCAACAAGGGTGATGAATCATTTATTTGTAAAACATTAACCATATAAATTCATGGTTCCCATCATACCATGAAATCTAGGAATAAAATTTATAAAAAAATAATTCTTATATGTAAAAACTAACTAGCGGATCATTTTTCTATGTTTCCATGTCAATATAAAATTTTCTTCTCTGTCATGACCACTTGATGTGTGATTTGTCATTTTAATAAAAAAATAAATATAAAAGATGTGGATGATAATAATAGGTAATTATTTCATCAAAATGATGTGTTTTTTATCACAAAATATCCTAAATTAATTAAGGATCATTCATCTATGGTGTCCAAGAAATGCGAACTATGTTAGTCAATTCTGACCCCTTATATGTGATATGACACTTTTAAATGAATTAAAAAGTTAAATAGAACTTTTCACAATACAGAAAAAATTAGGTTCCAATTTGATTTTTGGTTGGTTCATTCAAATATAAAATGATTTAAATACCATTTTCCAATGTTTTGAGTCTTATCTAAAAATGTTTTTTTGTTTTTACCCCAACATGTTAGATTTTTTATTTTTTAATCATTAGAAATATGAAATAAAAATTCCAATCATACCAAGTACTCTCAAACTAAAATTATTTTTTGGATGATTCTAATAGATAAAAAATTAAATCAGGATCATTTCAAAATGATTCAATGGGAATCAGAAGTCTCCAATATAGTTCTGACCCCATGATGACTGATATATAATTTAATTAATAATTTCAAGCGTAAATTATACATTGGATCATACAATGAAATATAGGAATCCAATTGATCCATAGATTATTCTTATAGATCAATATAATGAGCACTATTCTCCTATGATTTCATGAGAAATCGATCTCGTTTACTCTGTTTTGACCAATTTTTGGTGACTTGTCACTTTATTAAAATTTGAATGGTTAAAAACATTTTAGACCATGAAAAAAAAATCAGGTGTCTAATTGGTGGTATTTTTGTTCATACAATTCATAAATGACTTGAATATCATTTCACTATATTTTTGTGCCAATCTGAGATCGTTTTCATGGTTTAGACCCTAATATGGTGTATTTTTTATTTATTAATTGTAATTAACAATAATATTTCAAATTTTCAATCAAAATATTATATCCGAGAATAAGATTTATAGACGTTTTATTTTTATAGATCACAAATTAATCAAGGATCATTGTCCAAGGTATACATGTCTATCTAAAATCTGTTTCTTGATTTTTACCTCTTGATGGGTTATTTTTCATTTTAAGGAAAATAACTAGGTGAAATGATACTTTGGATAATACTGATAAATACTATGATCATATTGATGTGTGGTTCATATCTATATATAAAAATGATTTGAGTATAATTATCATATATTTTTATAGAAATCTGAACTAATTTACTATACTCTGACCGCTTTTGGTAACTTTTTACATTAATAATAATGTGAAGGCCAAACATCACTTTCAATCATACCAACAAAGAAATAGGTGAAATAACATCTCAATTATACAATAATATTTTGGAGTATAAATTTATATTGAATAATGATTCTTGTTGAAATAAGAAACAGAAACATTATTAGGAAGTGACATGTTCGGGAAGAAATTTTCCTATACATTTTATAGCTTATGCAATCTACATTTGAATAAATCCTAAGAATAAACAAAGATAAAGAAATAAAATAATTTAAATGATATAAAAAAAGATTCCTAAAATAATTAAATTTACATTTCTTAATGAGGATCAATAGATTTCACCATGACCCCCCCCCCCCAATTTGACTCTAATCTAGTAGTAATAATAAGACTGACAAGTGGGATAGCCAAATCTTGTCAAAAAAAATTTGCTTCATGGGTGTGATTCCAATCAGGATCATTTGTCCAACTTAGTTTATTAATTGTTAACATGTAAGAATGCACTACATGTCAATCTGATGTGCGGTGAGGTTGGAATGATAGACAAAGAAGATTTATTAGATTTAAGTGTTTTTAAAAACACGAATTATTTAATTGAAAACTAAAAAATTATCTTTAATATTCATGGAATAGTAATACAATATCCAATGATTAATTTATTACATGTATGACTTGATTTTACATCAATCGATTTTATGGGGTAGTGGCAATAACATAAAAATTTAAATTGGATTGTCATAAAATCATGGGAAAATTATAACTGATTGATTTATAATATATATAAATAGATCACATGTTAATTCATCATACATTGTCATCGGAATGAAAAAAAATCCATTTTATTATATTTCTCATTCATTGAAAATGTGATTTAATAGTTCAAATATTGAAAATTACTTCAAATTATTGTTGAATTAGAAGAAAAAAACCTCCATTTAATTATTGATTTATAGTAATATATAGCACATAAGACCAATATGTGGTTTTTTAAGAATAACAAAAAATGATTCTAAAAGGAAAGTATATAATTTGAAAACCAAAATTGAGATGGGAATAAAGAAACATGAAGTTACAATTGAAATTATAGAATAAAATTAAGGAAAACAAAAAATTCAAATGTAGAATTTGGCAGAATTATATAAATAATATTAAATAGAAGTATAACAATAATTGAAAGTTGATCTAATAAGAAGAGGTGCATTCTTGGAAAATAATTCCAATGAAATTGAAATATAAGTAATATTATGAAGAAAATTTTGAAGAAAAAACATAAGTAATAACATACATATAAGTACTAACATAGGAAAAATAAAAAGAAGTAAAATAAAAAAATTCTAAATCCTGAAGTCTTAATTTATAAATGAATGTATATTCACAAGTAAGATAAGAAATAATTAGAGGAAAATAATTTTAATAAAAAATATAAATATTAAAAAAAATAAAATCTATAATAAAAGAAAAAATAAATAAAAAAATATAAAAACAAAAAACAAAAATGACAAATAATAAATGATAAGAATCCCATAAAAATAATTGAATGAGTCATGGGAAAGAAGATAGAATTTATAGTTAAATATAAAGAAAAAGTTGATGTTAAAGACTACAGTCATTAAATATGTGAAACTAAATGATGGAGAACAAGTAATGGTGGAAACAATTGAAAATGTAGATGTTTAAGTAAAATGTATAAACATAATAAAAAACCCGAGCATATTTGAAGATGATATTAGATGAAGGAAAATAATTGAAATTATAATTCCTAAGCAATACTTAGAAATAGAAACAAATGAAAAAGGATAAAAACCTAGTAAACGCCTTTAGATAATTATGAAGTCAATTGAGAGAGATTTTTTAATAATTTAAGATATATAGAAATAGATGGATCTTCAATCTAATGAGCAGTGATATCCAAATATTATGTCATTTTTTAGGGTTGGACTATATTACACTTGTTTTTAAGGACATTTAGGTTTACTAGAACTATCTTTTCAGTCATTATGATGACTCTGCATGATTGATTTTTGAAATTTATAAATAGAATGTAAATAAATTAATCTTGCAGTATAGTCAGAATATCCATAAAAATAACCCCAGATTATTGTGTAATTATATGAAGAAGATCATTGATTGATTTGTGATATATAAGAATAGACTGCACATTGATCATTTATGTTTATTGGTTGGAATAACTAATAACCCATTTTATAGGATTTAAAATTATTTACAAATACACACCAATTAGTTGAAATCTAATAAATAATGTCAAGTTGTCATGAAATCATAATAAAAATACCTTTATTTAATTTTTGATGTATTGGAATATATAGTACATCGATGGATCTTGATGTTTTCACAGAATCACCAAAAGTTTATTTTTATCAATTTAATATAAAATAGTAAAAACCTTGAAAACAAGCCGGAATAATCATAAAATCATAGAGTAATGATATTCTATTAATTATTGACATACAAAATAGCAAGCATATCCAAATTTTTCATATTGTTATTAAATTTCATGGAAATGACATTAATTTATTATTTACTATGGAGGAATAGACTCTACATTAGTTCGATTAGTAGTTTTCTCAGAATGAATAAAAGTGTGTTTTTATAGATTTAGAAGTAGAAAGAATGTGTGTTTAAGGGTCAAAGCCTCGAAAAGGTTCTTTTTTTATCATGGAACTATAAAAAACATTTCTCAAATTATTTTGGAATTTTAGAATCAAAATTATCATCAATACAACATGTATTGAACTTGAAATAATGAGAGGTGTGTTTTTAATGATAATAGATGTTTTTAAAAACATGTATAAAAAGATCTTGTATTCTTAGTTATGGCCCCCTGATGAGTGAAATTTCTTTCATGTAAAATAATAAATGTGAAATAATATATTAAATCATACCAAGTAATCATGGAATCTAATTAACATGAATTTTTTCATTATTGATCACCAATTATTCAAGTATCCTTCTTATATATTTTCATGGAAATATAGAATTATTTTCTAGGTTTTTACATCTTTTAGGTGACTTGTAACTTTAATAATAATTGGAAATTCAAATGAAACTTTTAATAATACCACACAATTCTGGGTTTGTATTGGCTTGTGGTTGGTCTATAAATGTTGAGAAATGAACCAAATATCATTTTCTGATGTTTTTTCACTATTCCAATATCTTTTTCTCTTTGTTTACCCCTAGACAGTTGATTTATTATTAATTAATAAGTGTTAATAATATAAAATCTTATTTCCCATCATATATAGAAATCTATACGTCAAATTGAGTCACAAATGATTCCTTCTGATCACAAATGACTCGTTGATTATCATGCAAAGCTTCCATTTAAATCATAAGTTGTATCCTCGATTGTGACCCATTGTTAGGTTATATATCATTTTATTATATATATCATGGTAAAAATGTACTATGTTTCATACTAAGAAATATTAGAATCACATCGAGACGAGGTTGATCCCAATAAATCAAAAATTAGCTAAGGATAATTCTCCTGTATTCAAATGTAAATATAAGCCTATTTTATTATTTTGCCCCATTTTTGGTAAGACATGTGAATGTGAAGTCCAGAATTAACATTCCATCGTATCGATAATCATGGTGTCATACCGACATGTGGTTTGTTTATATAAATTATAAATAACTCAAACATCATATTCTTTTGTTTTCACTTTAATCTAGGCTCATTTTTTCCATTTTTGACCTTTTCATGAGTGATTTTGATTTTCATAATACGAATTACCAATATAAAATCATAGTTTCTATCATACCAAGAAATTGACTCATCAAATTGATTTTCTAATCACTCATATAGATCAAAATTTACTTGGGTATTATTATCCTAGGTTTCCATTTAAATCTAGATTCTTTCAATTAGTTTTAAACCCTTGATGGGTGATATAGAATTTTAATAAAAATAACATGGATAAAATATTCCTAGATCATACTAAGAATTCCTAAAATTGCATTGACATGTGGTTTATTATAATATATCTCAAAAAAATTAAGATCATTCTCAAACATTTTCAATGAAATAAAAACATGTTTTTCCAGTTTTATCCCCTTTTTTTATGACTTGTCACTTTAATAAAAATATAAAGGAAAAAATAACAGTTTAAATAACATGATAAATTCAATAGTAATATTGAAATATATTAGGTTCATAAATAAAAATATTTACACAATAATTGATTCTGAATGTTTTCAAATCAATCTGAGAATGTTTCCAAATTGTTTACACCATCATTGTTGATTTGTCATTTATTAACAAGTGTTAAGAATATAAAATTATATTTTTCATCATATCAAGAAATATTAGTATAAAATTTATATGTTAATGATTATTATGGATAAAAAATGATGTAGGTGTTTATTTTAAAGAATGCATGTCAATACAAATTGATCTACTCAGTTTTAACCCCTTGAAAATTGTAAGTAATTTAAAAAATAATGATGTTTAAATTATAATATCAACAATAATAAGTAATTTGTATGTTGTATTGACAAATGGTTTCCAAAATATGAGTATGTGAAATATCAAATGAAGTAAACAATGTTTTAATTAATAATTTTAAGGGGAAAGGGAATTCAAAGAAGATATTAAAAAATTCGAAAAAATATGAAGCAAGAACATAAGAATGAAATTTTCAATAAACATATTCAAATATAGAGGTATAAAAATAAACATTAACTCTAGTAAAATTTTACTCAAAATTAAAACTCAAAATATATATAACAAAAATAAAAATTCAAAGCATTAAAGAGAGATTAATCTAAAATGTGAAATCTAAAATGATGATCAAATGTGAAAGAGGGGGGAAAGGTTTAAAATAAAGATCAATTATAATCCAAAATATATAAACAAGATGGAGGTGTTATACTAAAGTAGGTAGATTTAAAATAGTTGAGTAAACAAACAATGTAAAAAGAAAATATAAAGGGAGAATATAAAATTAAAATCACATGTATGTATAAATTCATAATGATTATATAATATGAAAAGTAGTAAAAAATTTGATTTAGAAGAAAAAAATTATAAGTATGATATTTTGAAAATGTAAATGATAAATAGAATCATTTTTCAAAAAAGAAAAGAAAACCCATAAGAAGAATGATAAGGAATAACTAAAAAATAACAGTGAATATAAAAAATTGGAAATTGTAGGTAAATGAAAAACTAAAATCAAAAATTTGAAATGATATTCTAAAAAATTATTTTAAGTTAAAGATAAAATGTATTGGTTTCATATAATATTAAAACAAAAAGAATTATTAAAATGAAATTTGTTGAACCATAATAAAACATAATAACTTAAAGACATTGGGTTTAATAATTTGATAATAAAAATAATGGACCAGAGTTTGATGTAAAATCATAATATAAAATAGAGAAGTTTATATATAGAGGAAAAATTTTTTGAATGAGAAAATGAAAAATTTGGAAGACTCGAAATAAAAAAAACAACAAATAGAATAAAAAATAGAAGAAGAATATAAAATCAATAAAAAAATAAAAATAAATGTAGAAAAATAATTTAATGAAAACTCAAAACAAAATAAAAAGTAAAACCAAATGATATAATTCAACAACCAAAATCATGAAATAATTAAAGGAAGAATTTAATAGAAAAATAAAAAGTGAAAATGAATAAAAAAACAAAATTTAAATTGTGTATATAGAATCATTAGTGTTAAAAAATAAAAGCACAAGTAGAAGTGAAAATTTATCCAATGAGAAGAGGGGTAAGCCAAATGCAAAATTCATAAAAATAGGAATAAAATTAATTGGAGAAAAATATTGGAAGAAAAAACCATATGTAATAACATAAAATCATCTATGAATATATGAAAAATCTAAATATGTGAAATCTAAATTAAAAATATGGATTCTCGAAGTGTAAATCTTGAAATGGATGTAGGAGAATTAGTAAGAGATGAAACAGCTGAAAAATAAATAGAATACAAAATTAATAAGAATCAGAAATAAAATAAGAAATAATGGGAAATTAAATAAATTAATAATAAAAATGAAAAACTAAAATCCAAGATATGAAAAGGTAAAATGCCAAAATTATTAATTGAATTGGATGTAAGAAAAAATACAGAATTAGTAGATAAATCTGAAGTGGATGTAAATGATAGAAACTATGGTCATAAAATAATTGAGAGGTTATATTATTTAATAAGTAATTTCATATTCCGAAGAAAATATAGAAGTTGAAACCTAAATAACAAACATAACCCTTAAACATGATAATGTTATCATAAGTTATAAGTTGAAGTAAATGAAGAGAAAAGAGAAGTCATAAGTAGCAACAATAAATAGAAAAAAATAAAAAAGATTCAAAACCAATCAAATGACGTTGGATTATCATGAAATCATTGTAAAGTGATGGTTAAATAATTTTTTGAAATCTTGGAGTGGACAACCCTCTTATACAATATGTGTTCAACTCACAATCGAAGTTCATTTGTAAGGTTTTAACTCATTTACATGTGATTTTAAAAACTTTTATGTTTAAATAAATTGTTCTACAGTCATTACAACCAAACTTCAGAATTTATTATCATGAGACATATTCAAACATGTTACAAAATGACCAAAAATTTATTTCTGGAGATTTTATGAAAATTAATGGTTATAATCTACATTTTAACAATTTAATCCAGGTTTTTAGACATTTAAATTAATAAAAAGACAATTCTGTCCATTTCATGAAAACCGCTTATCAAATTGATGTATAGTTTGGAGAAACACTTTTAACGTTAATGGATTTTTTTAACTATGATTTAACAATAATTCAATTTCATTTTAATGTTTTCAGCCTTTTATGGATGTCTTTTGACTTTAAAATCATTAAAAATACACTTTTGGTCATTATAGACTAAATTTGTTGAAGTGATGTGTGATATATTCCAACACATGAGAAATTTAACAACATATGTTTTACTTAATTTTAAAAAATTAATAAGTTATTTTCAGGGAAATGATCCAAATACTTTTGTTTTTAAAGAATTCATATATAATAAAATTGTATGTTCAATCATTATTAACACACAACACATCTAAATAAAATGCAGTCTATTCATAGGTGTTATAAATTTTCATTTAAAATTGAACATGTTTTCTCAGTTTTTACAATCTTTAATATTAAATTATATTTCTAAACAATAATTTTAAACATAATAAGATATTTATGTGTCATGTTGATGTGAGTTTAGATTGTAAATATAAAAAATGAATTGAATATCATTTTCTTTTGTTTCCATGCTAATTAAGGAACATTTGATCAACTTAACCCCTTTTTTAGGGGGTTTCTCAATGTATGAATAATATGGTTACAAAATCAGCATATGCACATTTAATGTTAATGAAATGGAACTATTATTGTCATAATGGATTGGAGCTTGAGTTAAGCACATTCCCAAATTAGTGAGTGTGTGATGTATCCACATTAATTGGGTGAAATTGTAACACCATAGAGATTTTATAATAAAATTATCATTAAATAAATATAATATCTTTTAGAGAATTATTTAGTAGAAACATCTAGTTTAAATGAAACTCGATATAAAATTGAATTGTTTTTATTTGAATGTGAGAGTTATAACAAAGCAGTAAAATTTGAGTTTTAAAAAAGAATAGGTAAATTATTAAATATGTGTATAATGTTTTTATATAATTAAAATGAATTTATTTAATTATATAAAATTGGTTATCAATTTTCTATAAAATCATTTTATGGTTCAAAAATACATTTTCTTCAAATTTCATATTTATTTTATTTTTTGTGTAGTCACTATAATTAATTTTCACCATTTTTTAGTAATTAATTTGAGGAAATTATTATTATTTTTAAATTATTATTTAAATATTAGCTTAGGTAGAATTGTTTTCATTTTTATGAAAAGATATATTTTTAATTAAATAATGAAAAATAATTATTTTTGTAAAATTAGAATTTATTTTCATTAAATAAAGTAATTTGAAAATCTAATTAGGATTTTAATTTGATTATAATGTAAAAAAATTATTAAAAAATATAATAAAACTATATGTTTTGTAATTATGACACTACAGTACAAGTCAAATAGGTTTACAAAACATATTTTTCAAAATAACTTTTTTCACCTCATTTTGTGGGTATGTTTTTAACTTAATTTCATTCTCCAATACAAATTGACTTTTGTGAAATTTAATACATAATTGGAATTATCATATGAATTTTTTTTAATGATTCCCATTTAATTTTTCTCCATTATAAATAGTATCTTTGTTAAGAATTCAGTTACCACGGTAAGAGTTGAAATTGGTCAAAATGGTTAAAAAAATTATAAGGGTTAAGATTTCATTAAGACATTTCTTAGTCCTATTTTTCGATTATATTTATACCCTATATCATTTTATTTTAAAATATGAGTCATTTTTACCCATTTATATTTAATAAGTTATTAATATATGTTAACATTTTGAAAAATTCCATGTGTATCCTCTCCACCCTTATAAAAGAACACACCCTCTCTTATATTCTATACACTTTATGAACCTCATATCTCAATATTTTCACACCCAAATACATTATTAACATACTTCCCAACTTCCAATAGTTCTTATTTTTTTCATAATAACATCCTATAAATATTTTGGTATAAACCGAAGGGGGTTGTTCGGAAAAGTGGTGTTTTTCTTAACTGAGATCATTAAATTTTATTTCTTCTTACACCTTCTATAAGACTATTTTATCCAACAAGACCTGATATCTTTACCATCATAAATATACTTAGATTTTATTTTTATGATTTCACAACCATTTTAAACCTCATTTCCATCAAATGGGAATCCAAACTATCATTTGTGTGTATTTTCAGACTACCATCTCAGGAAACTATGTATTTTCTTTATGGGGACTACCACACATAGATTATTATTATGATTAATATATTTATTATTTAATATATTCAAGACATAATTATAATTATAGGATTATTTTATCTTATATATCTTCTTTCATATCTATCTGTTTGAAGACTACAATATCACCCGTGCATATGTGTGGCTGATGACTTGTATGAAGCGACGTGATTCATTTTTATTCAAATTTTTATATGAATAATTGTAAAATTTTATATAAAAATTAAATATGATATAAATTAAATGATTAATATTCTATATAGAATGGATCTATTGTCAAATAACATGTACCGGGACTATTGAAATGAAACATTCATGAAAAAAAGCAGTCACCTCCTAGAATAGTGTTTTTATTAGAGAATTATTAAAAAATAGGTGAAAATATGTTATAAGTAAATAACATATAGTATGATATATATGAGTATTCTTTATTAATTTATTTATAATATAACAATATTTATTATATATGAGGTTCAAATTTATACTAATCAAGATGAGACATGAGGTAAGGGTTTCTCAACTCACTTTTATTTCATTGATACATGTGCCATATTCACCACATGTTTCCATTATGTGGTGTATATACTAACCCTTTTAAATTCTATACTATCAATATCTATATATTCATATAATTAAAATTAAAATTTTAATTTATTTCTTCTTAAGGGGTTATCTTTCAAAATATACCATGTTGGTGAGGGTTATTGTTATAAACACATTTCTCTTTGGGATTGTCTATGCTAATATTCCATTGAAGGAAATTTTATTGTTATTATCTATTAAACCCCATATTTTTCTTTATTTTATCGATATTCCTACAATTTTCAATCATTTGTATCATTTTACTCTCATTGGTACATAAAATGATGATGAAAATGTTTAAAATAAAATCCAAAATTTTTTCCTATTTGTTGGAAAAAATTATTCTTCCATGTCTATTCAATTAAAAATTGTTTTATGAATGTTTTTATCTATAATTAAAATTCTTTTTAAAAGTTATTTTTCAAAAAATTTAACTCCATTTAAAATGGTTTTAAAAGGAATCCTTCTAATTGGTTTCCAAATAACACAGTTTTTATTTTTATAAAAGTGTGACAATGATGTTTTCTTTTAACGTATACACAATTAATGGATTTTCCCACTATCATGACTATTTTTTAAAAAAAATCCTGTATTGGTTTCCATATTTATTTTCAAGGTAATTTAATTTCGTAATATTATAGTAATTTATAGTTAATATTTCATCTAAGGGAAATGATATTTTATCATATTTTCAATGACATTTTTGAATGATATTTCATTGGTATTTTTTTGTAACATCCTAACCCCAAACATTTTCTTGGAAATAGATAAGGTGTAACAAACATTAGGTGACATAATTAAGAAGGAAAAGGATAAAAATAAATACAAAGGAATTACTTGAACATTGGGGGGACTATTTTACCTTTAAAAAACATGGCCAATCAAGACTTCATAATAACAACCAAATGGACTCTATGATGCCTGATGTATTAATAATACAACTTAATAAAATACAAACAAAATAATATTATCATAGTATCAGTGAAAAAAATAAACTACAACCACAAGGAAAAAAAAGAAACAAAAATCCACCCCAAGATGGAACCACTCTATTCTCTAAGGACTAAACAAACGCTAAACCTCTAACTCCATAAAACTATATTAACTGGCACCTATTGATAATTAAAAAACCTTCCCTCGTTCATGTATCATGGAAAATAGTGAATTAATTCACTCAAAAGTTCATATATAGGGGTTGAGTAATCACACCCAATAATCGTTCCCTAACGGAATTATCGACTCATGCTACAAAGAGAAAATCACATTAGCTCAAATCCAAAAATATAATTTTTCATAAATAGAATGACAGAAAAATAATTTATTGATTTAAAACAAATTAAATTATAATCAAAAATATTATCTATCAATACCAATTGGAATACCCAAAACAAATATATCAACTCATTCACACAATGACTCCAAATAACAATCACAATACTTTCATTAATTGATCAATCCCTCACCAAGACATCACTTGGTGATATTCCTATCCATGCCTCCAGTCTAGAACCGTGTTCCAAGACCATACCAATAAGTCCTAACATAATTAAAAGAAAATAAGATTCCACCCATGTGTTTTTATTTCTCACACTAATTCATTCGACATTAATTCATTCATTCCATTGTTAATTTAAATTTAAAATCTTCCCTAAACTAAACCATGACCATAATTTAGAACCATAATTCAAAGTGGTTTTCTAAAAACATTTAAATGAAAAATATTTTAAAATTATAAATTAAGCGTTTTTTCCATTAAAAAATAATCATCCACTCCCTTTAAAAATAATAATAATAATAATAATAATCCTTCATATTCTAAAACATATACTAATGAGATATAATCCACCTATCTCTCAATGTGTGTTGAAAACAAATAATAACAAAATATGAAGTTAGTCTAATAATTTTTCATAGATTCATCTATCCCATCACCACTAACATAAAAAATTATACATTAACCTAGAATAATCTTATCATAGTTGTACCAATGTACGAAAGATAATGAGAACCGATTATATTAGTCAGACCAAGAGAAACATGAACACAAGACATAGAGAACTAAAATTCGACTCATTGATTGGAAAAATGTAGGTAAAAGGATAGACTATAATAAGTATAATTAGGAATTAATTCCTTAAAACAAAGAACCAAACTAATGATTTAACATCCATTATTTACCTAGGTGTAAAATATTTTACTTTGAAAATTCATGAAAAACAATAGATCCTTCATTAACACATTAGAAAGGGAAAATGCTAAGTGAGTATCAACTTTGATAACTATAAGATACCCCAAATAGGGTCATATCAAGCATTACTAAATATCTAGATACCTTATTAAAGCTATTATTAGGGATGAAATATAATATTAACTATTAAATTTTATAATAAATTTCTCCTATATAATAGATTATCTTGGTTTACCCTTTGATTGAAGGGGTCTTCATGTACTCACAAATAACTAAGATAAAAAATTTCAGTGAATTAAACACAATCCTAATAAGAAACTATTTTTAACGAAAAATAATTTATAATTAGATCATGATTCATGTTCATTAGTTCTTGAACAAAATAAATGATCTGAACGTTACAAACACAATTGCTCAAACATGAATAAAAAACATGAACTCAATGATTATGTCAATTTTGACCTATATTACATTATGATTTTTAAACCAACTGGTGTGAAATTCTATGATAATTCCCCCACAATACTAGAAAAATATATATAATCATAATGACCTTGTCACTGTATAATGTGAAACATTCTTTATCATGTGTACCTTCCCTATACATGGATGGAAAGTCTCTTTGAGGTTTTCCTAACACATAGAAGATCCTAATTTCGATCCTGATATACTATATGTAGTTTTCATCCTCTTCCCACACCATGGTGTATCCCCATCATTATGGTTTATCTTACCGGTTTGTAAAATAAAATTTGATCACTAAACATCCAAGGAATTGGGCAGTCAAGTCAATAATGAGAGCTAGCTCACATAAAATTATGTCATCATCTCGGTTTTTATAATTCATGTTCATTTAAATGATTTAAACTATGAATCGTTCATGATAACATGTTTACCAGGTCAACATTGAGAGTTCATGCAGAAATAATATCCACCACCAAACCAATCATCAATAGAGGTAAAAAGATGGAGCATTCATTAGTGAGACAAGACATAAAGAGACATGAATAATAATTTTGATTTAACCACTAAATACAGATGGTATGAGTCCTCAAGGTTATCTATGAAAATAGATCAGTTGCTTCTAAATCCTAGGGAAATATTTTTAAAACACACAAACCACATAAAATATTAACAGAATGTATAGACACTAATCTACTCTTGATGACCCTTATTAAGAACAGACATTTGACCCAAAATATATGGAAATAGAGACAAGAAGTTTCCTAACCTATCACAGTTAATCATCCATTAATCATGTCCCAAAGCTGATGAAATGATCAAAAACTCCATTAGATTATATTTTAGTGGCCTACTAATATAAGAAATAAATACTACATTGAATGTTAGGTGCCATTGTATTCCCTAGATTCCAAAAAATGGACTTTTAAGGAATTAAATTCTACCCATAGTGGACCATGATAAAAGTTATGTAGCATAGTGACCATTCTAGAATCCCTAATATCTCACTATTCATTAGATGTCATGATTCTTGTCCCATGATATATCACTCTAACCATCTTTTTTTTCATATACATAGATTATTTCTATCACTGAACAAGAACAATAACCTACACAATAAGGATAATAATTTTTAGGCATTACCATTACTACAAGAATACCTTTAGGATTTATTGATAAAATGTAGAAACTACATGCATGC
Source organism: Viscum album (assembly GCA_963277665.1). NCBI lineage: Eukaryota > Viridiplantae > Streptophyta > Magnoliopsida > Santalales > Viscaceae > Viscum > Viscum album. Next base: position 928,047,902 of record OY728127.1, read on the forward strand.
AAAATCAAGATTATATTAACAAGATTCCTATTGTCACAAAAAATTAAATCAATAAAACAAGCCTATATTCATACATAGCATAGAAACCAAATCTGACACCACCTTTGACTAAGGAAAATATCCAGCCATATCTTTCATTGATATAATAATTAAAAAATTTCCACAACTACATGAAGCCAATGTTATTATCAAAAAAAAATTGCATAAAAAACCCAAAAATTCACATGAAATTTGATCAATATAAAATAAATTTTTTTTTGATAAAGATAGATTTCCAAATCTATTTTATTGAAACATTATTCTTTTCTAAAAGTTTACCACCAGTAAAACCATATTATAAATTGTTTTATAAAATATATTGAAAAAAAATTAAAAGAAATTATATCTTTATAAAATAAAAAATTATAATATACAAAAATATAAATTTTAATGAAATAAAGGGTTTCCCTTTTTAACTATTTTCAATATATCCCAACTAAGGATTAATAAATATTATACTGAATCAAAAATGTTTGAAAATTTTCATAAAAATTTCCTAAAAACCCCTTTTAAAAATGTTTCAAATCCACAAAACGTTTGTAAAATAAATTATTACTGAATAATTCTATAATAAAAAACCCTCAATGTCTTAAAAACAAACATCATCAACTAAGATCATGAAAACATGAGTAACTGAATCACGTAACCACCAAGAAGAAACAAAATATGAATCAATCATATCATATACCATAAGAGACCAAATTTATTATTATCACATGATTTATTAACTATTTTATATTAGATATGAGATAAATTATATTCCAAAATCTTAACCATTTGAAATTATATCCAAAAATACAATATTATGGGAGAATTACATTGTTACTATATTTCACACCATTCTAAAATTAATAATATTATTGGTAGAATTGTTTTAAAAATAAATATTGTTAATGTAATAAAGAAAATAAACAAAAACAATTAACAGATCATAAATTTTACATGCTTCCATAAAAACTGAACTATTAGTTGAATGGTTTGTATAAGAGTTAACCCTTTATAGTAGACCATCCCTATTAACATTTGAAAACATTATTTTCTACTACAATCATCCTTCAATAATTAGATATATTATAGGAAATAATATATACCTAATATTTCATTATTAGGTTTTTATATTGAATTTTTTTTACATTTTTAGCATTCTTTCATACCCTATGCTCTAATGAATGTATGAGTTCAAAGATAAAGCATTATAATAGGATATTTAATTTTATATATAATAATCTAATGTTTTATGATATTCTTGTTCCTATATATTCTTTAAAAATTTCAAATATAATAATTAATAATGACAACATGATACTCCTTTTGAACTATCATTAAATTAACCTACTATAAAAATAACTCGATGTTCTATAATCCAATTTGTCTAATAATATGATATATTTATTTAAATAATAAATCATGAATATAAATAAACACATATCATGTCAGTAAAATATTAAAATGTCATGTAGAACATAAATAAGAAAAACTTTCTCAAAAGTTCATTATTGTACTTACATGAATATAGCTATTAAGAGTATAAAATAATAAATAAGGGTTATACATTTAACTAATCATTCTATATTTATTATCATATTCTTAAAATAGCCAAAATTTTAATTTCAATCAATAAATATTATCTAATTATATTCATTACTAGTTTATTCTTGTTTACAAACCAAATTCATGTCTCTTAAACTTATAAAAAATTAACTATACATCAACCCAAGTAAATTACCATAAAAATTTAAAAAAATAGTATAAATATTCAACATACAATAGAAATCAAGATAATATTTACCACATTCTTTAAACCATTTCAAATGAAACTTTTGTTTCATTCAAATTAAAATCTTCAATTTCAACAAACAATGTTATCATTGCCCAATTATCCTAAGTATTAGAAATAAAATTTCAAAAGAATGATGAAGTCTAAGTGTGAAGAATCATTAATAATATAGGATAATGAACTCCTATAAGCTAAACCCATGATTATGAGGTGAATGTAAACCTATATGTGTTTCTCCATACTTTTCCTACCCGAACAACCCTAGCAAATTAAATTTCAATGTAACCATTTCGGATAAATATATTTATCAAAAACATTTCCTGTTCTAACATGTCTTATCTCAAAACATACAAACTAATAGATTAACCTAACCAAAATGATTCAATTTATAATATCTAAAACCTATCCGTTGACTTGGAAATGAAGAAGGATCCTATAACCCTTGGTGGATTCTGAAAGACACTAAAGGATGGAAATAAATTTTAAAGGATTATGTTAACATTCAGGATTGATTTAACATTTATAAAAACACAACCTAACAAGAAAAATTAATGAAAACAAACTATGTTATACATGAGGTATCAAAAAAACAACTCAATAAAACACTAATAAAATACAATATCAGAGCAATGGATATACCAATTAACTAGAAGAAGAAGATATTAAAATAATGTATAACATGGATCAATGGTGGAACAACTCCAAACTCCAAGGACTTAATCAAATCCTAATATTTGGCTCCAGACAATAACATCAAGGGTAACCACTCTTGAAATATGATATATTTCCCCTTCTCTATATCATAGAATAGAGATTACGAATATGAACAAAAGTTCATATACAAGGGGTGAGTAATAAAACCTAGTATGATTTACCCATAGACTTCCTTACTCACATCACTAGGAAAACAAAATGCTATCTCATAGAACAAAATATTATTTATAAAAAATATATGATCATTAAAATAGTTTACATATTTAAAAAATTTAAAATGAAAAAATATTTAGCCACCAATAAAACATGTCATACCAAAACCATATCCACCCACTCATGTACACATGCATGCTGAATGGAAATCCCAATACTCTTGAGTGGTGATCCATCCTTCACCAAGTCATCAAATAGTTGTATAACATTTTATAACTCTACTCTATCACTGACATCCATGTTTGTACCAACAATTCCTTACAAAATAAAATGATGAACAAATGAAACCGATGTATGAAAAATTATCACACTAATTCATTCGAAATAAATCCATTCTGTATTTTAAAACATTAAATTGATCATTTTTTCTTGAATTAAATCGATAGTATAATTAAAAACAATTATTACAAGTTGTTTTCCTAAAAATATTCAGATAAAAAATAATTTCAAACCATAAACTAGGTGTGATTTTAATTATAAAATCACCCAATGATTAATTTTAAAATCCATGATGATAATTTAATAAAACTAACCCTTCATTTTGTAGAACATGTTGAGAAGAGATATAAGCCTCTTACCTCAAAATGGGAAATTAAAATGAAGAACAGTATAACAAAACATCCAGACCCATGATTAAAATTCCATTATAACAATATATCCAAACAAGATCTCATCAAAACAAATCATAGATAATAAATATATTCATAATGGGTTAGAGACATCATTACATCTGAGAGGACATAAGAAATATAGTGATATATATAAAAATGAGACATATCATTGATTAAAAAGAGTCATCATAATTAATTTTGTCAAAACCATCTTATGAATCAAAGGTAACCAACAAGAACACTAAAGATAGGAGTATATTTTGGTAGACTAATATCAGAAGTAAAAAATAAGAGTTTTCGGAGATAAAACCAAGTTAAACACTAATTTTTATATAATTAAAATCATGTCTAATAGTTAGTCCACATAGTTTGGGAAGCCAGGGTCATGGTACTACCTCCAAACCCCATCTATCATGGTTGGTTGACATGGTTTGAAAAACCATGCAACAAATTTACTTTTCCATCTTTTTCTACTCGCACGGTGTCTCCATAGAACTTGTATGATTCGGATAAGTTTTGAACTAATCATCCACACCCTCTGGTCCTCCAAATCCTTTCATGGGGTTTCCTAACGAAAATAATATGGATTACCCTAATTATTTGTCAATATATACACCCTTAAAAACATCCTTAACACATGAAACCAACAAAAAAACTCTCAAAAATCAAACCAATTATTATATAACATAAAAATACATAATAAATGTGTAAATTAACTGAAAATGGGGGTTCTACAATATTCATCATTTTCATCATCTTTTAATGACTATTATACTTTACTTGGTTTATCATATTATCATACCATCGAGTTTCATTTTTTTGATGTATTGTGATGATAATGATTCTATGAAATTCTTTTATTTTTCCCATGGTAAAGTTAAGTTATGTTAATTTTCTTATGAATAATGTTTCATTTACATAGGCTATAATATATTGAAATGGTGAATGTATTATGATCTTATGGAACAAATTTGTATTGTTTTAATTATATGATATGTGGGTCTTTGTTGCCCCTTTAATGATCTGGTTTAATCCTTATATCACATATGATAATAATATGAAATTAGTTTATGTTCTTGTTACGCTATGGTAAATATGTAGAGATTCCTAAGCAACTGTGATATGAGAAGTAGGTGGTGATACCTAATCCACGTGGATATGAATGTATGGATAATTAACATTGAAATATTATTTAATTTTTATAACTATTATGTTTTCACACCCTTATTGAATTTTGATTTTTCATATGATTTGAACTCCCGTATCAGGACTGTTCTTTTATGATACCCCAATCTCATGTAAAATTAATTTTTTTGTGGAATGACCTATGATTATGATCCATTAGTTGCTGGTTATTATATTCTATTGATATTTCTATTATTCCCTAATTCTCATTATATGTTTACATATGATCATTGATTGATATATTCCATGATTACCCATAGCGGGCATCTAATCTCACTTATTATTAGGTTTTAATTTTTTCCATGGATACGAAGAAGGGTAATAAGTATTATGAGTCTATAAGGGTATCTTATGCAAAGAAAGATATATGATAAGATTAAGGTTTTAGTTAAATAATATTCTTATGTATCTACTCTCTGAGTATATTAAACATTTACTCTTCTCAAGAATGTTTTTTGAGAGACATATTGAAAATTAATAAAAGAAATATATAATACCTATGTATTCTAGGCTTAGTTTATTACAGTATTAAATTCAAACTACTATATTTAAATTTTATAATGGAATGTTTTTAAAAAATGATTCTTCTTATTGGACTATGAAACTAAATATTCTCCTTAGAAGTTAAAAGTTCTAGAAGTGCTTTCACTATAAATTCTACAATCTATCAAAACTACATTAGAATAAATCTTAAAAATAATCTCAGATCTAGAATAATATACTATCCCATGTAAGAATATATGAATCTACATATACTTAATTATAAATTTTTAAGTATGGATCAATGGATTTCACTCATCCTTTCAAGATGCCTCTTACCAAGTTGTTGTGACAGTCCCCTTAGGTGCACCATCCATACAGATCACAAATTTTTTTTTCATCTTTGAGGGATATGAAGTGACCCAATATACACATATAGAAATGATAAATTAATCAAATTATATTAATAATACCTATCGAAAAATATCATACAATTCAAGAAGTAGAAATTTTATTGTCATGGAGATTATCTAGAGAAATAACTTATTAGAAAACACTTTCAAGATTTTATCCATATATGTTCCCTTATAAACCAATTTTAGACATATCACAATATATAATCTTCTTAAAAACTTTGGGATTCGGGATATAAGAAATATGTGAAGTAAAATTATCATTAAAGGAAAACAATTGTCATAAAGAGTTAAATCATAAACATGAATGCAAATATGAGAAAGATACAAATAACCTAATAAAATATCCAAATTTCATTGAAAATAATCATAAAAAATAATTGAGAAACATATGATCATAATATGGTCACTAAGGATCCATTTATGGAATGAATTTTCAAAAAAGAAATTTCAATAATTATAAAATATGTGAGAATGATTTAAAAGTGTATAATAATTAAAAAATTGAGGAATAATCATGAAGACATGCCATAAATTGCTAGAAGCATTATACAGTTGCACAATTATAGTCATAGAGATTTCTAATCATTTTGAGCCTATAAATCTACTAACATATTCACATATAAAATTGTAAGTATAGTTTAATGCCATCACACTTCCCATTTTTGAACCTACTCACTTTATAACCTCTTCGCATGTAAAATTATGAGTAGAGCTTAATTCCACCCCACTCACCCTATGTGAACATAGTTACATCCTGTCCTTTTCAAACATTAAATTGTGATTATAGAATAACACCATCACACTCACCCTTTATGAACCCATATACTGGATAACAAGTTCACACATAAAATTTTGAGTAGTTATTAATGAAATCATGGTCACCATGTGTGAACCTATAGACTATCTAACCCTTCAAAACATAAAATTGCGAGTAGAGATTAATTCCATCACACTCACCCTATTTGAACCTAGTTACCTGATAACCTATTCAAATATAAAATTATGAATAGGGATTAATTCTACCACATGTTCCCTTGGTGAACCAAGCGACTTGAGAAATTTTTTACATGTAATATTTATATCTTATGAGATGTAATCCTTTAACTGATGCACTATTAGGAGATATATGTCCCACCCTTCTCACAATATATATATTTGTGTGAAAATTGAAAATAAAACATTTATAATATCATAAATTACCAATGTAAAAAATAATGGGTTTCTAGAAAACTAAAGAAAACTCATATTTCATTAACTAAAGAAATCATAGAATATAATACCTCCCACTTTAAAAATTAAATAATATGACAATAACATATAAAGGGAGATCAAAACATAAATTATAAAATAGTAAACTTTCTAAGGTAAATGTAACTAAAAATAAGAAATTATCACCAAACCTTTTTACAACTTTTAAGTAAAAATTACTTTTAAAAAATAGGTATTGAAAGAGAATATATTTGAAAACCATACTATAAAGAGTTCCTAAAAAATTATTTAAAAATTAATAATGGTTTATAGAATTAGATGTGAAAATAATTTAGAATTTTTAATATAAATTTAATATCTAATAATGTAAACATCAAAAGATCCTATGATTATCAATAAAAGAAGTTAAAATACTTTGATAACATTTACTTTTTATAATAACATTAAATTATAGAAACATGAAAAGGGAATAATGATTTCTATATAAGGAGTGTAAATACATTGAAAATTTTACTTTTAAAAATAATCTTTAATAACAGATACTTGTGAAGGATTTTAGATTAATTTAATGAAAATTGGGAATGAATGAAAAAAAAAATTATTTGGGAAAGGATTTAAAAACCTTTTTAACCTTTTAAAATAGCCTTGTAGACAAACCCACATTTCATAGAAGAGTTTAAAACATAAAGTTTAAAATATAGTGTAGAGAAATAGAAATTTAAAAAATATATCCTTAGGTGAAGAAAATTATAGAGGCTTTAGAATGAATGAGAATAAAAATTCCGATAATTGATTATTACATTTGAGATATCTCAAGTTTTGTAACTAAGTTGGAAATAAATCCTTAAAACATGTGTCAAATTCAAATAAATATTATTAAAGAAGAATGGGAATATAATTGAGCATAAAATAAGATAAACTAAGAACTAATTATTGACATATTTTATCATATAAGAAGTATAAAAACCACTTAAATTAAAATAGGTGCATAATACAAATAATGTCTTAGTGAAGGGGAATTCGAGATGAAAATACCTTAACTTATTTCCTTTAATTGTTTATGGAACTGTAACCACCTTCAAAAAATAGATAACATAATATCATATTTCATAACCTTACTCAAAAATATTTCCCTTTTATTATTCTTATTATAATTATTTATAATGAATAAATTAAGTTTTTATAGCGTATTATTATCATCTGGTGTTAATTAATTTAACTGATTTGTGCATGTTTATTAATTTTGATATCATTACCAATAAATTGATACCAATTTCAATATTTATATATCTATTTTTTTAAAATTATTTTTATCCAAAATTTTCTTATTTTATTCTATTTGATTTTGGTTATTTGATGTGATAACTGAATTGAGTGTGCCTTATTTTAATAACGTTAGAAATTAGAAATTTAACATTAATAATATGTTAAATATATAATATAATATTTATATAACCATATTATAATAAAAAATTTCATAATATATTTTAATAATATTAGTTTCACTATTCCCATTGTCATCCAAAATAGGATTTTAAAGAATTGTTCACATAAGTGGTTTAAGCGACTAAAACATGAACACACATTCACTCTATTGGAATGTATGGTTGAGGAGGTGATTATATTGAAATAATATCACTATAAGGTAAGTAAAATGGTATTATTATTTGTTAAAAATTTTCATTTTTATTGAGTTTAGATATTTTATGAACATCTAAATGAAAAACATAAACAAAGTTTCATCGTAGAGGTGGTAATCGGCACGTACGCACAATTAGTTTTCCTATTTCTATATGTGTGAGAGGGTATGAAGGTGGATATCAAATTGAAATTTCATAATCATAATTATTTTTTATAGATCATATATATCCATCATTATAAATATTAATACCATTCATTAAAGTAGGAAATCAAAAACTAACGACATCACTTAATGAATGCGGTAGTTCGTGCAACGCACTGATGATGTTATTTAACTTTTATAAGTGGATAAAAATGAAGAGTTAAGGTTTGTGCCATTAATATAAAAATATATTAGTTTAACAATTTATATTAATTAATAAAATTATTATGACGATAAGATATTTGGTAACGTAATATTATGAAGAAAAACATAAGTAATAAATAATACTTATGTTGGAGACTTGACTTTTCCTTTGGATGTCCCCTTGAAATTTAAGGGATTGGGATAACTATTACTGAACAAGGGGATAAATTTTTGGGACAGTTTTATATGTAGTTTAAAAGGGATGATTTTGAAGGATTAATTAAAAGGATAGGTGGGATTTTAAAAGGGTGTAAGTGATCCCCATTAATAAGAATGGAAAAGAGAACTTTTGAAAACACCCTTTATAATTTATTAATTTCGTGAAACCTTCACATTTCAATGGATTTAATGATTCAAAATTGCCGATAATGGGGAGTCTTTGGTATTGTAATGGAATTTAAAATTATTTCAAAACATGTTTTAAAGATACTATAGAGTTTTTACTATTATGTGTTTACATTTTATGTTTCAACTTTTAAAAAAAGTAAAATGTTTTTATCTCTGTAATTCACTTTTTTATTAAAAATTAATCATTCAAATTAAAATTATAAATATTATAAAATTTCTTTTTAAATTAAAATAGATAATGTGTAGAAAAAAATTATTAGAAATATTACATTTTGAAAATTATTGATACTTAGTATTATTTAATATTGGTTAAGAATATAATTTTTGTTAACATATTTATTTTTTTAAAAAAAATTGATTAATTATTTTAATAATTTCAATTAAATTTAATATATATAAATTCATTTATATTGATAATAATATAATTCTTAAATAATTGTTTCATCATTATCTTAGTGATTAACATTAATCCTAATAATCTAAAATTTATCCCTAAAAATGAAATTAGATATATTAAATAAAATAAAAATTATTTTGTAAAATTAAATATATATTTTATCCAAATAACAATCTATGTGTTGGAAAATTAATTTTAATGTTAGCGCATGTATCATGAAAAAATAAATTTTTCTAAATACTTTATTTTTATGCAATTGAATTTATGAATAGGATATAATTTTCAATTAAATTGACTCCAATGGATTTAAAATACTTTTTCCATTAAATAAGTATTTATTTTAAATAAAAAAATAAAAAAATTATTTCACCATTTTATAGATAATTAGAAAAAATAGTTGAAAAAGGATTTCATTGAATTGCTACTTATATTTTCAAAATGTTAAGCATGGGTTATTAAATTGATATAATATTTTAAAATAGTCAATTATATATTATAATATATAATTTAATAGGATAAGGCTTTCAAAGACCATAAATTTGTTTTTATAATAAAATAATTTCATAAAACTGAAACATTAATCATTATTTTCATTGTTCATCTAAAAATTGATTATTTTAGAAAAATCTAAAAAATTCATCCTAAAATAATTTTGTTCTAAGGAATTCAAATAAAAATTTTAATTTAAAATATTTAAATTATATCATTCTAACATATATATTTTAAAATTAAATTTTATAATATAAATAAAATGAATTTTATTGAAAATAAAATATTCAATATTAACTCATATTAATTGTTTATCTTTTAAAATAATTAACAAATAATGATTTACCAAATTAGTTATTATTATAAATTATTTAAAAATGTATTCTTATTCTTTTTTGGTTGGTTTATGTTGGTTGTAGCATGTGAATAATATTATATACCATAGTATTTATTTTAAAAGATCTGAAATCATAGGCTGTAAAATTTTACACACTTAATTAATGTATGTCCTTGAATTTTTAATTATCATTTACTAAAGGAATAAGCTAATATTTCCCTATGAAATTCTGTATATTTTTTCACTGAGATATACACCTCATTATCCTTGATATGTGTGGGGAACTACTTATCCCAAGCATGATTCTTAGGAGTTATTTATAACATAACATTCAAATCATCATTTACATGATCTGGATTCAACCAAATAATAAAACCAAAGAGGTTATTATAAAATCCAAATGAATTAATTTATATTAATATGATTTTTTAATCCTATAATGTCTCCTCCATTTACACATTCATTATAAATTATAACACTTTAATTTCAATTAGGCCATACTTGGTAAATCCTATAACTCTATTGGTTCTACATATGTTAATTTATGCACGGGTATATTACACATCTCATTTCAATTCCACATAGTAAATAGAAAATCAATCCTTCATAGTGGTTTATAGAGATCATATGATCAACTAAACTATATTCAAAATACATGTGTGTATTCTTAGGACCATTCATCATGTATCAATGTGATGATCGATTCAGTGCTCAATAAACCCTTTTTAGGGTGATTACCCCGAAGTGCATCAAGGTCACAACTGCATCCACATTTATGTATCTATACAGGGATGTATTTCTATGAAAACCATTTACTCATGACTATATAAATGTTTTAGGATATAATTTTATACATATAATTAACTCTAGGATTATCATTAATGTTATATAACCCTAATAGAATATGTAACTGAACTAATATAAAAAATAATTAAACCCTACTATAAATCCCACTAGTGATACCCAAGCCAAATATGGATAAATGATACATTGATCTCAGGATTTAAATTATACATCTCACAAAAAGTCGCACAACCTGAATGCATAATGGTTTACTGTCATTGTGACTAGCTACATAAATTACTTATTTTACCACAATTCCAATATTTTATCCATAATCATGCTCCTCTAAACGCCAGTTAGATATATAACATGATACAATCCTTTTTATAACATGGGGATTGGAAACATAATAAAGTTGTGACCACAAACTCTTAGTTAAGGAATGTTCAAATCATAAAGGATTAGTACATAAAAATGAAGGATAATATGGGAAAGATATAAATACTATAACAAATGTTAAAAATACTATGAATGATAATCATAAAAACACATAGAGAAACATAAGATCAGAAGAAGATCTCTAAAGAACCATTCATGCAATGGCTTTTCATAAAAAATTTCAATTATCATTAAACATTTTAGTATGATATTAAAGTTTCTAATACTTTAAAAATATGGAAAATTCTTGAATATTTTCCATAACAAGATTTTAAAAAAAAGGTGGCACAATCTAAACATAGGATTTATTATTCATGTGAGCCTGGTCACTCACCAACTTATTCACATGTGAATATTTTAGTATAACTTAATGTCATCACACCACTATTTAATAACCTATAAACTTACTAACCTACTCTCATATAAAATTTAAAGTAGAGAATAACACTGTCACACTCACCCTTTGTGAACTTAGAAAGTTATTAACCTATTCACGGATAAAATATTGTGTAGATCTTAACTTCATGAGAATCACACATTATGATCCAAACAACTTTCTTACATGTTCACGCTTAACAGTGTGATCAGTTTTTAATTCCATCACACTCACCGATTTTGAACCAAATGACTTTCTAACATATTCACACATAAATTTTTTATTAGCAATTAAAACTACTAAAAAACATGGATTATCTATCCCTAGGGATTTAACAGCGCTATATAAAAACACTGTCAAATACCACCTTTTCTGTGCCAAAAAAAGAGCTGTTAAAGGGGGTCTTTAATAATGATTTTTTTGGCACACTTAAAGGGGTTTACTAATAATGCTAAAAAAATAGCTGTTAAAGACCCACCTTTATGATCAATTTTTTACAAGCACTGATAAAGTCCCACCCTATATCTTTACTTTTAAAAAACACTGATAAATGGGTTCTTTTATAAGTTATTATAAAAAACACCAAAAAATGGGGGTGGGGTTTGTCAGTGCCTTTTTAGAAGAGCTGATAAGGAACCCCCCCCCCCCCTCCACTTATCAGTGCTTTATTACAAGTGCTAATAATGGTATAACTTACAAAAAATATGTTTCATTAAAAATAATATATCAATATATAAATAAATTTATATTGATATAAATATAATATAAGATTTTAAAAATATATTTTATATAAGATAAATAGGCCTTTTACACTTAATATATAAGATATTTTGGGAAAATAAGTTTTAAAATAATTAAAATAATATATTTATAATTAATAACATAAATATTATTACTGAGTAATAGCCATTTAATATCAAATTAAGGATAGTAAATCAAAAAAAGTAATAAATTTTTTAAAATACATTGAAAATGCAACTCCAAACTCAAACGATCATAACTTTTAATTCGTGTGTCTATATCGGCTCGACCACATATCAAATAAAATCTTGATACAAGATATACACCCTCAGTGATAAAGGAAAAACTATTTTACAATTTACAAGGATAAAAATTATTCAAAAGGCATCCAAAGCTATGTTTTTAGTCTGTGTACCCCGATGTGTTAACATTATGTGGATTGTCATCCTTGTTTAATGGTGTCTTGTTTCCTTTTTTAGTGGAGATTAAATTTATTCCTTGGTATTACATTCATATTGATATTATAGTTTTGAAATTTTATCATTTTTCACCACATAATTTTATTTATAATTAAATATATGAATATTTTCATTTATTTAATTATAATAAGTCACTCATATAAATACATATATCAACATATTTATGTAAAAATGTGTAATATAATATATGTAAATCAATACATATTCTACAAATGTATTTAAACCAATATTGAAACATTTTTTACATAATAGATATATATACTTATATGTGTGTATTAATAAACAGATTTATATATATATATAATATTATAGTATATATAAATTATTATAATATATTATATATTTAAATAAATATAAGTATATATATTACCCACACATATTGTATAAATGTATTTGAAAATAATTTTATACATATATATAAATATATATGTAAATATATTTGTAAATAATAAAAAATAATAATTAAATAGGAAGAAGAAAACATGGTGTAGTGGTAAAGGTGTTTCATCTTTGAAGAATAATTGTAGGGTTCGAATCCTGGAGGGCACGCATGAGGCTGGAAAATTTTGAAGAGTTGATAAAAGGGGTGCTAGGATGAAAATAACTGATAAATGTTGGGTGGAGAACTATTAAAGGAATCATGGGAGCACTAATTAAGGGGTCAGGCTCATGGATATCTAAAAAATATAATTTTACCGCCTTTAATAGTGTTACTTTTGTTAGTGCTAAAAATCACTGTCAAAGGCCCCCTTTAACAACGCTTAAAAAAAATCTTTTAAAAGGGACCTTTAACAACACTAAAAAAGAAATGTTAAAGGACCCTTTTAACGGTGCTTTCTTTAGTGCTGTTAAAGGGGGCCTTTAATATGGATTATTTAGTGTTCCTAAATGTCTCGGGATTTTAACCTTGCTCTAATTGCTAGTGTTTTTTTGTGATAATAAAGGGTTATTCTTGGGTTGTCAATTTCATTTTTCTAGTATTATAAAACCATCATATTTACTCTTTTTGAAATTTGAGGCTTGTTATCCTTTTCACACATATAATTTTGAGTAGAGCGTAATTCCATCAAACTCACTCTTTTTAAACATAACGTATTTCAAACCTATTGACATGTAACATTTCCATATCATGAGAAAAAATAATTTTCTCAATGCATTGAATGGTTATATAAGTCATACCCCTCCCATAATCCATGAATTTCTGTGACACATAAAAATATAACATTCATCATCTAATAAATAATAAATAGAAGTATTTAGATTTAATAAATAAATCAACACCATCACATAATAATAAATCATATAATATCATTCCTATTATTTTCAAAAATAAATCATATTATAATAACATAAAAGGGGGATAAATAAAAAAATTCATTAAAATTAAACATTTTTTGGTAAATATAAGTGGAAATATTATGTTTTTTACCAAAAAAACTAAAAAATGGAAGTGAAAATTACTTTCAAAATTATTTTTGGGAAGGGATGAAGATATTTTTTAAAAAATTTATTATAAATAGTTCCTAATGAAATTTCATTAGAAATACATAAATGTTAAAAAATGAGAAGCAAAAATACATTGGTCATGTTTATATTTAAGTGAATCATTAATAATGTAAACTAGAAAAAGACCTAATGATTTCAATAAAATATGTGGAGAAACCTGGATAACGTTTTCTTATAAAAAGAATGTTTAATAATGGAAACATGAAAAATAAAAAATAAAAATGGCCAATGAGCCTCTACCTGAGTGGTAGAGGCTCGTTCCTAGCTTCGTGGATACCCAAGATCAAATTTGAGTGAGGGTGAATTTATATCCTACTATAGCAGTATTGGAGTAGGTACTATTCGTTACTATAATAGCCAACACCATTCATTTTATTTGGGATTTTAGGCCATCGGTTTGGGATTATGGGTCTTAGGGCCTTTGGGACACCAAAGGCCTTCGGATCATAGGTCCTTCAGGATGTAGGTCCTTCGGACCCACAATGGCCTTCACGCCATAGTGATTTTTTGCCGTAGAAAAGACCAAAGAAGGGTAGAACACATAGGAGCAGGCCCATATTTGGATTTAGAGAAAAAAATAAAAACTACCAGAGTCGATCTAAATAGATTGAAATAATGGGAGTGTATTAAAATTTTCATTAGTACTAGGCTCTATGGAGCTCTAGACGTGGCAATGTTATCCAATCAGCCCTAAAATGTGGGGAGTTTTTCACCTTTATGATGCAGATAATGGAGAGGGACTATTTCAAATGTGTTAGGTCTTTAAGACATTAAGGTCATGTATTGGGTCATGTATGGGACTTGTTCCTTGGTCATGCGGGTCATGTAAGGGTACCCCTTCAACCAGTTAAATGGGGGTAATCCAAAATAAGATAAAAATAGAAGGCCTTTGGGGCATTCGGGCATAAATATTTCAATAAAAGAAGAAGAAATACGTTAAAAACATTTCTTTTAAAATGAATCTTTGAAAATGCAAAGCTAAAAATATAAATAAGGTTAATCAATCAAAAATTCGGAGTGGACGAAAAAACTTTTATTTTGGAATGGATGGGGAAATATTTTTAACATTTCAAAATGGCCTTATAGAAAAAACCACATTACATATAATATTTTAAAACATTCAATTTAGAATAAGGTAGAGAGAAATAAAAGTTTTACAAAGATATATATAGGAAAATAAAATTATATAGTATTTATAAGTAAAGAATATACAAACTCCCCTTATGGATTATCACATTTGAGAAGTCTATATTTTGGTAAGGAAATGTAATATAAATCCTTTTTAATTGAGTAACATTTAAATAAAAATAGTTGACCAAGAATGACCATTAAATTGACTATAAAATTCACTGAAATAAGAACTAATTAGGGATATATTATATTATATAAGTAATATGTAGTGACCCTTTCATTTCAAACATTGATATTATATAACTTTTGTGTAATAAATAAACATTATACTAATATACTCCCAAATACCGTAATTGGTCTAATGGCTTTGAAAACATGGAAACATAATACTGGTAAATAAAAAAACAACATAATCTCCCATAGGATCTTCTTGTCTATCACTCTTCTTAGATACATAAAACATAGTACATATCACCCTATCCTTGGGGAAATAAACATAAAGGTGGTGAACTCATATACTTTTTATGGGTAAAAAAGGGAGACACATAAGTATAAACAGAAGTATAAGGGTATGAGAACATGATCATGAAAAATAGAACATCATAACCGACATATCTAAGATCATAACAGAAATCATAGAATAAATATTATTTATTTATAGGATATAATTTATAATTAAATAAAGAGCATAATCCATGAAAATAGAACATAGGAGTAAGACATGGATGTGCATCAAACACATAAGCATATATTTAGTTCCATAGTAGCCAAGTCATTGCTTCTAATAAGATTTTAATAGTATGGGTTCACTCCCTATACAATCTTAGTAGTCATGGTTCACTCCCATGGTCATCTTAGTAGCATGATTTCAATCCTCATACCATCGTAGTAGTCATAGTTCACTCCCATGGCCATCTTAGTAGTAAAGGTTCACTCCCAGGAACATATTAGTTTATCTCATGAGTTATAAATATTTACCCAATACATTGGAGGGAGATATAGGTCCCACCCATCTCATAATTTAATACTTCTTACATGTTCCACAAAGACATAAAACCTGTTTCATAAACATAACCTAAGAAATAGAATAAGATTCTTAAACATCATTCCATCATAACATAATCCATTAAAACCAAATGGATTTCATAAATAGAATTCCATAATAAACATAATCAACCATAATAATAATAGGGATTATATAATTTAAACATATCCTTAATATTAGATGGAAAATAATTTTTCTAAAACACATGAAATTAATTCATGAGGAATATAACCCTTCTTCTTCAAAAAAGTTTTCTCTATTTAAACGTAGTGTAATTTTCTAAAAAATTATTTATATGAAAATAACCATGAATAATTATAAGATAAACTTCACTAAAATAGGTTATTATGAAATCATAAAAATTCATTCATGCCGTATAAGTTAAAAACATTCTTCTTGTAATTTTTTTGGAAAAGTTAAAAAGTACCTCGTATGGAAAATGAAATAAATATTCCTTCCAAACCGTGTAGTAAAAAGGTCAACAATGGGTAGAAATGACTTTAAGAATCCATAATATAGTAGTAAAAAAATTATGGAATCATTTTTTAGAAAACATACACATGGATGATAAATAAACCCTAGTAAATTATTATGTATAAACAATCTCGAATAATAATGAGATTGCGAAATTATCCCTTACATTGTTTCTTGAATTTCTTCATTCATGCACAAGATTCCTATATAATTAATATAAGTCTATTATAAATCCTTTATATTAGAGTATTCTTATACATAATACCATGTATTGTTTGATTATGACCTTATATTACACACTGGTTAATGATCCAATGATAAGGTTTTACTTAGGTTAATATTTTCTTTGTTATTTAAAAGACTCTTAATTTGTTATAGCATTGGTCCTTATAATTATATCATGATTCCATAATTTATACCTTGATATAAATATAATTTATATCCAGTATATGTACATTTTAATAATCTATATCATAATGAAGTATGAAATGGAAGACACCGTTCATAGTGATGGTTAGTCATATGTACGCATGAACGTTTCTTCCGTTTTTAATTTTCATATTGAAAGAACATGGGTAAATGTAATATGTATATATATGTATTTATTTATGTATATAGTTATTCTAGTAAAATATTTATATCATATAAGATCATTAAAACATTTCAGGTGGTGTGTGAATAAATCACATCGCTATGAATGGGCGGTAGTCCACACTTCCTCAAACAAGATTATCATACTAACACAAACTGGAAAGTAATATTGTATGAGTTTTATAATGGAATAAGGAATGTTAAAGCTGTAAAAAAATATAATATATGATATATATAAATATATTTTCCATAATAATGTTCACCATGATTGGTGGTAAAATAAAAATGAACAATCATCATTTCGTGAGTCAGTAGTTTGTCATACATAGAAACAGTGTTCTCAATATCCAATAGATGTATGTGCATGCCTGTTTTGGTAGAAAATTGATCATAAAAAATTTATCTTGAATTAATGATACTTGTTTTGATATACCATAATAGAATAAATATGGTGGAGGGGGTGGAGACATAATATAAAAGAAAGAATCTTAAGAGAAGACATTGCCTCTTAATCGGGTAATTCCTTTTGGTATATGCCAAAAGTCTTCCTTTAGTTTCCTTATTCACAAGGGAATTCCACTAGTAGGAAGGTAGTTATGTTTGGAGGAGAAATGGTAATGTTTTTTCAAGTTAAATGGATTTATATGTGCGAATAAAAGTGAAGAAGTGGGGGAGAAGGGGCAATTTAAGAAACTCCAAAACTATTAATTTATTATAAGTTGATTATCGATTTGAAATAGATATAAATGTGGTTATTTAGAATTTTAGATAAGTATGGGTCTAAATAATCTAAACTAATTAATTTTATACATGTTAAGTTCATTGAATTTATCTTATATTTTTTCTTTTAACCTTTAGATATGCAATTTGACTCTTACTGTGACATCTTTTCTTTTTACACTATATAGTCAATATAGTTACTATAAAAAACCAAACGACCCCCATTGGATCATTTATGAAATATTTAACACAATAAAAGTCAGTTGTATGAATCTGTTATTTTTATGAATTTTATAACATTTAATAAAATATTATATATTTTAAAGTATCACTTATGTCATTTTTAAAACAACTCATCATTTTCATTTTGGAAAATCTCAAAACAATATAGTAACCTTAAGAAAATATTTCCAATATGTGACTAACATATATAAGTTATAGATGAAATTCTTTTATGTCTTTAAATAAGAAAATTAAATTTATTTTAAAAAATTTAATATCCTTTATTTGATTTCTACATTAATTAAACCATCACTGCATCATCATTTTACAACATATTAATTGTGTTTTTTATTCTATTAAAATTAAAAATAAATTATCATGATGAAGATAAATTTCATATGTTTTAAATTAAAAGTTATAGTTGAATTTATCTATTGTACAATACTATATAAAAATTATTTATTTATTAAATTTTGAATATGACTCTTTTAACTCTTATTTAAATAAAACATAAAAAATGGCTCAATCGTACAAAAGTTGTAAAAAGAGGATCATATCTTTTACCAAAGTTTTATTTGGGTAAAGAAACATATATCCAATGAAATTAGGACAACTGTTAGGGTAATTTTATATTATTATAATATTATTTTTACCTTTAATTACCAAATTTAACTTTAAACTGTGGTAAATAAAATATTAAACATACTTTGTATCCAAAATTATTTTTATCTTATTAGATTACATTTTTCATCTTGATTAAAACCATGTGTGTCTTTTTTTTTTGAAATTCAATTCAAGGAAGTGGAAAAATTACATTTACTGATAATCCTGAAAAGGTGGCTAGAAGGTAGGTAAAAGAGGCATTCAAAAGTTAAATAATTTTTTATATCTAATTCAGTTGTCAAAATTATTCCAATGAACTAAATTGGAATAATATATGTATCGTTTATCTATTGAGACTTTAAAATCAATTTAATGTAAAAACAATTATTTAAATGAAAAATTCATTTTTTAACTACTATGCAGTATTTTTCATTATTCATCAAAATTGAAACATTTCAGAAAAATTCCAAAACATCACCCTAAGAAACTTTTGATATTATAAATTCAAAAAAATTATTTTTCAAAAATAAATTTCCATGAGGGTATAAATTTTTCTCTATTAGAAGGAAATTAAAATCGGTCCATTCGAGAATGTGGTATTTTTTAAAATAAAAGGACATTACCAAGAATCATATCTTTTATTATCAATATTTTAATAGTATTTATTAATATAAATATAAAAAAATTTAATGGATAGTTTATAATTATTTCATTTAGATAATAATAATAGAAAGTGATTTTTCATATACACTCGTTGTTGCGTGTATCACATGCCAAGTCAATGTTGCATGAAACCTTCGCCAAGTTAGTTCCATGTGAATAGAATGTTTGACTTAGTGAGATGTTAGATATAAATGAAAATTTTAAATTAATTGAACAAAAGGTCTATAAAATCATGGGTTGTTACATTCTACCTTCCCCCCCAAATAAAATGAATTTCTCTCTCAAAATTCATCATTTAGGTAAAAACCCAATTTGGTTACTTATGCTTCATCGTATCCTTATGTTCCCACGTATCTTCCTGTAACTGGTGATTTCTACACAAAACATTAACTAGTCCAGGGGTCTTGTTTCGTAGTATTGTTTCTGAACATTCCATAATTTAAAAAGGTTTATCCTTGTATGAAATATCATGTTCTAGTAGTATGGCCCCTGAGTTCAATACATGGGAAGGGTTATGTATATACTTCCTTAGGAGAGAACAATGTAACACATCATGAACATGAGTAAGATTTTGATGAAGTTCCAGGTGATATGCTACTATCCCTATAGGATCAAGAATCTCAAAGACACCAATATTCATAGGGTTTTATTACCCTTTCTTCCCGAATCTCATAACATTCTTCCATGGTCAGATTTTTAGAAACACTTTTTCACCATCATCAAATTATAGATCATGTCATTGGTTTTCAGAATAACTTATCTGCCAACTTTGAGATATCTTGATATGCTGTTGAATTACTCTAAAATTATCAACCATTTCATCAAAAATCTCAGCTCCCAATAGATTTCTTTCACCAACCTCATCACTATGTGTTGTAGATCGACATTTCTCCCCTAATAGGGCTTCATAAGGAGGCTTCTGAATGCTTGAGTGATATCTATTTTTGTAAAAAAACTAAACTAGAGGAAGGTATTGATCCCACCACCTTTTAAATATAAATAACAAGATCTCAACATATCCTCTAGTGTTTTAATTTCTCTTTCAGATTTATCATCGGTCTGAGGATGATAAAAAGTGATGAAACTCAATTCTGTATCATGTTCTTTATAAAGACTTTTCCAAAACATTTATGTAGTCCTAAAATCTTGATATGGTACAATAGAATTCCGTACTCCTTGAAACATTACCACTTCATTAACATATATCTTGGAAAGTTGATCCAGAGATAAATCTTCTCTGATAGTAATGAAGTGTGCTGCCTTAGTAAGGAGATCAACTACCACCCATATAGCATTAAACCCTTTAGATTTTTTCGGAATTCCAATGAAAAAATCCATAGTTTTGTTCTCCCATTTCAATTATAGTATTTGTAATTGATGCAATATACCTTTATAATTTTTTCTTTCAAAATTAACTTGTTCACCTACCAAACATTGAGATACAAATTCTTAAATATATCTCTTTATTCAATCCCACAAAAATTATTCATTCAAATCCCTATACATATTTGTAATTCTAGGATGAATAAAGAATGATGAACTATGAGATTCCTCTAATAAACCCTTCTTCAAATCTAGTATGGAAGGAAAACATAAGTGGTTCCAAAACCTCATCATTATATCCGTATAAATGTCAAACTCTAGAACATTTTTGACCTTTTGTACGTCTTCGTCTTCCTTCTATGCCTCCTTAATCTTCACATGGATAGAGGGTTGAACATTAATTTGAGAAAGATAATATTTTTACCCTTTCTTCAGTGTTTCTAGATCCCACCTTTTAAAATCAAGGAATATTAGATATTTTTTATCCTCATAATGGATAATCAAGCATTATCTTTTTTACTCAAATAATCTTCTACCTTATTCTCTTTCCTAGGGTGGTAATGTTTTGTGTAGTCATAATCCATTATCAAATCTAACCATCCTCTCTAGCACAAGATTAATTCCTTTTTTGTGAATATATATTTCATAATTTTGTGATCAGTATATATATCACACCTTTATTTATCAAGATAATTCCATCATATCTTCAGTGAATAAATTACCACTTCTAAATCCAAATCATGAGTGGGTAATTTTTCTCATGAATATTCAACTGTCATGAGACATTTCCTATAACGATGCTATTTTTTCAAAAGGTCACATCCCAATCCATTCATTGATTCATCACTATATATTACAAACGCTTCTCCATTACAGGTTAATGTAAGCATAGCTGCACTGACCAACCTTCTCTTTAGTTCCTTGAAATTTTCCTCACATTCATTTTTCCAAAGGTACTAGACACCCTTCCAAGTTAACATGGTTAGAGGATTAGATAGTCTTGAGAAATTATTCAAAAATCATTAATAATATCGAGAAATTCTAGGAAATCTATGAATCTCAATCACCTTGGATGGTCTAGGCTATCTTTCAATAGCCTCAGTATTTGATGGATCTACTACCATACTATCTTTTGAGACCATGTGACCCAAAAATGAAACCATTTTCTACCAAAATTTAAACTTGGTAAAATTTTCACATAATTTCTCCTTCATTAAGGTCTTTAGTACAATTATCAAGTGATCTTCACATTATTCCATTATCTTTTAATTGATAATAATATCGTCTATAAAGACTACCACAAACATATTGAGGTAATCTCTAAACTCTCTATTCATTAAATCCATTAAGATAGGAGGGGAATTAGTTTGACCAAAAGGCATCATCATATAATTATAATGTTCATAACGTGTAAGGAATGTCGTCTTAGGTATATCCTCTTTATTTTTCATCAATTGATGATATCCATAATTAAGTTCAATCTTGTAAAATTATTGAGCTCTATAGAGTTGATCAAACAATTCATGAATAAGGGGAAGAAGATACTTGTTTTAGATTGTGATTTTGTTCAATTCTCGATAGTCAATGCAGTGTTGAGTTGATCTATCTTTCATTTTGAAAAAAAGAACCAGTGCTCCCCATGGTGACACACATGGCTAAATAAATCCTTTATCAAGGTTTTCAGGGAGTTTCTTCTTCAATTTCTGCAAGTCAATTAGGGACATTCTATAAGGAATATTTGAAATTGGTGTGGAACCATGCTTGAGTTATATTGAGAACAGAACTTCATGTTTTGTAGAAGACTAGGAAACTCTTTGGGAAATATATCCATAAAATCTCAAACTGGAATATCATCGATGTTGATTTTCTCCCCAAACATTTGGGATAAATAACAATTTTTATTGGGAATTAAGACCCATACATTGGAAGTAATATATTCATAATTATCTTCACATTGATGGATCATCATAGGAGGGTTCGAAATATCAAAATTATCTTATATTAATAGACAATTGATGTGGGATTTATGAGTAATAATGAAATCCATGCCTAAGATGACATCAAATTAGACTAAAGTAAGAATGACAAGAATTGCATGAAGAACATTCACACAAACTTCTACTAGAGAGGAATCATAGACTTCAGATGAAATCATCATAAAATTAGAGGTTTTCATTTCCAATTCCACATAAAACTATTTTGGTGGAATTTTAGCACTCTTATAAAATTCTTTAGATATGAAATAATTGGTAGATATGGAATCAAATATGACATTATTAGTTCGAGATTGGATAGTAATTGTACCTTTAATCACATTTTTATCACACACGTCATCATAAATAAAAATTTCATGATATTTCTCTTTGTATGTAGGCGTAATAGGTTACTGATGTAGATCATCATCACCATCCCTTTGGTTTCGGCAGTGGCTCGTATAATGCCCATTCTCCTTAAACTTGTAGCTCTAAATCGTAGGGGTGAATTTTGGGATGATTTTTCTATATTCACAACATTAGCTAACTTATTTCTATTACCTCAGCAGTCAATTTATCAATGACCTTGATTTCCACAAATAAAACATTTATTTGACCCCTTATGGAAATTTCCTCCATGGTTCTTCCCACAATTAAAGCAAAGGGAAAGTTTATATTCTTTTCTCCATGCTTTATAGTGTTTTATTTAAACTCCATATTCCTCTTCTTGAAAAAACCCATGAGATTGAAATGTGAGTCCCACATCCATTTCAACCTTGATTTCACAACTCACAATATCTTCATATTAACTAAAGTCTCTTATAGACAAAGCCTATTTGAGACTTGGATATAGGCCACCAAAGAACCTATCAACATTACTCTTGTGTTGAATGATAATTCATGAACCGTACCTTGAATTTTGAGTGAAATTATCCTCATAAGTACCAACATATTCATCATCCATTTGGGTCAACTCAAGGAACTCTTTCTCCATCTTGGTACGAAGAATATGAGGAAATTACTTATTGAAAAATATGTTCATAAACTCATCCAAATCCATGAATTCAATCTCATGTTGTTGCCGCATATTCTTGATTAGGGTACACCACTGATCTGCTTCACCTTCTAACTGATAAACATCTAGAATGACTTTCTCATGCTCTAAACACTAAGGAAAAGAGAATATCATTTCAGTAGTACTGATCCATCTTTTAGAATCATGTGGATTAAAAAAACCTCTGAATAAAGGTGGGTGTTTTTTCATGAATGTTTCAATAGAATTTTCTTCCCTATTTTTCTCATTTATATGTTCACCATGATTTATATATTGAAAATTTTGTGTGAGCATAGCAATGAGGTTTTTCATTTCAGTTCCTATAGAATTCGTTTTCTCATTAGGACATTTGTTTCATTGTCTGTCACAATTACCATTAACGCAGTTCCTTTGAGTTCCATCCATTGACCAAAACCAAAAGCATAAAGTTAGAAATAGTTATCATAATAAGGGACCACATAACCATGAAAGATAACTTATATGATGTATAACTTAGGACACCTTCTTTAATATATGACACCTTCAGTTTATCCTTGGTTATTCATAGCCAAATTATATTTAAATACTTTATAATTGATCATGAAGAGTTTGTTAGTTCCCAAATAATATCCCCCAAGAGTGTCAAACTAGATGTGCTGCAAGGGCCTTTCTTATGCACTATATTACCCCATGTTACGATTGAAACATCTTGTTGGATTTGTTACCCCTATGTACATCTGTGTCAGAGCCACATCCACATATAGTATCTAGACAGGGATGTATTTCTAAGAAACCACTCACTCAATCCTTCACCAAAATTCCATGTCATTTTCCTATACTTTTCCTTACCCATAGACATATCCTTAAGAATTTCATTATGGTTCTCACTAAGGTTTTCTCATCCAATATTCCAAAGTTTAACTGTATTGTTTCTTTGATACCAACCGTAGTGACCCTTTAATTTAAAAACATTAACATTACATAACTTTTTCGAAATACATAAACATCATACAAATAGACTCACATGGACTGTAATTGGTCTAGTGCATTTTCGATCATAGAAATATAACACGGTTACATAAAGGAACTACATAATCTCCTGATAGGTTTTCGTGATGGGTACCCATCTTAGATACATCAAACATGGTACATATCATCATAACATGGGAGAAAGAAACCTAAAAGGGGTGTGCTCATATGCTCAGTAAGGGTAAAAAAGGGAGACATATAATAATAAACATGAGTATAAGGGTATGATAACGTGATTTTGAAAATAAAAGATCATACCCTTAATGTAAAATATCATAAAAAAATCATGGCATAAATAGTGGAAGTTCATATGACATAATTCATAATTAAATAAAGAGTATAATCTTTGAAAACATAACATTGGAGTAAGACATGGAGGTTTAGAAAACACATAATCATATATCGATTTACATAGTATCCAAGGCATCACTACCAACACCATCTTAGTAGTATGGGTTCACTCCCAACACTCTCTGGGTATTCATGTTTCACTCCCATGTCCATATTAGTAGCATGAGTTCACTCCTCGTACCATCTTAGTAGTTATGGATCACTCCCATGGCTATCTTAGTATTCAAGTTTCACTACCATGAACATCATAGTTTAACTCATGATATATAAATTGGTACCCAATGAGTTGTAGGGGGATATAGGTCATACCCATATAATAATAAAATCATTCTTACATGTTCCACAAAAACATAAACATCTATCGCAAACATAACCCAAGGAATAAAACAGGTTTCATATATATCATTACAATATAACACAATCCATGTAAAAGAAATGGATATCATAAAACAAATTCTATAATAAAAATAATAATCCATAATAACAATATGAATTGAATAATTTAAACATAACCTTAGTCTTAGATGAAAAATAATTTTGATAAAAACATGAAATTAATTCTTGAGGAAAATATCCTTTATTCTTCAAAATAATTTTCTTTTCTTAAAACACTACATGGAAAAAATTAATATATGCTTCTTGGAAATAAGCCTTTATGAAATAATAAAAATCCATTCATTTAATATAAGTTAAAAAACATTCTCCTTATACTGTTGCTGGAAAAGTCAAAAAGTATCTTGTATGGAAAACATAAGAAATATTCCTTCCAAACCATGTAGTAAAATAGAAAAAATGGGTAAAAATGATTTTAAAATCCATAATAGAATATTATAATTTTTTAAGAAATATTTTTTTAGAAAACATGGACATGGATGATTAAATAAATCCCAGTAAATGATTAAGTATAAACAATCTAGAATTGTAATGAGATTTAAAAATTATCATGTACCATGTGTCTCTCTTTGTACACACACAAGCTACGTGTATAATAAATATATGATTATTATATATATTTTACAAAAGATAATTATTATACATAACACCATATATATTTTGATTATGACCACATATTTCCTTCTTGTTAAATATCATATGTTAAGGTTTTAATTCGATTAATATTTACTTTATTATTCCCATGTGTCTTAATTTATTATATCATGGGCTCTTATACTTATAATAATGTTTTAGAATGTATATCATGATATAAATATAATTTATATCCATTATATTTAAATTTTAATAATCTTGATCATAAAGAAGTATGAAATGGAATACACTGTTCATGGAGACTGTAAGTTGTACGTGCGCATGAATGTTGTTTCTGTTTTTAATTTCCATGTTGAATGAATATGGGTAAATTTCATATCTATATATATGTATGTATATATATATATAAAATTATTCTAGTATCATTGTAATATCATATAACATCATTAAAAAAATTTATGTGGTGTGTGAACAAATCACATCTCTTTGAGGGGATGATAGTCCACACTCCCTCAAATGAGATTATCGTATTACCCCCAAATGGAAAGTAAAATTGTATGAATGTTAAAAAGGAATATGGATGATTAAATACATAATAGATATAATATATGATATATATATATAAATATATTATCAATCATTACAACCACCATGATAGGCGGTAAAATGAATATAAACAATCATTATTTCATGAGGTAGTAGTTCACCGTATACAGAAACAATATACTCAATATCCATTAGATGGATGTGTGAGTAATTCTAGGATAAACCCTAAGACAAAAAAAATCCTAGTATATTGAGGATACTGGTTTTTTCATACAATAATTGAATAAAGATAGTGGATGGGGGTGAATGAAAATAGAGGAAAGGATCTTGAGAGAAGGCATTACCTCTTAATCGGGTAATTCCTTTTGGATTGTACTAAAACCCTTACTTGAGTTGCCTTTATCCCAAGGAAGGGAATCTAGGAGGAAGGTAGGTGATTTGGGAGGAGAAAATGCCAGTTTTTTCTGATCCAAAAAACTTTATAAGTGTGAATAAAAGAGAAGGAGTGGTACCCTTTTATAAGGGGGAGGGGCCACTTTAGGACACTCCAAAAGTATTAATTTATTATAAATTTATTTTTGATATAAAATACCTCTAATGTGAGTTATTTCAATTTTTAAATATTTATGGGTCTAAATACTCTAAACCAATAAATTTCAGACATATTTTGGCCATATAATTAACCATATCTTTTTTATTTAACCGTTAATTAAATAATATAATTCTAACCGTGACAAGTTCTCTTTTTTACTCTATAGGGTTAATATATTTACTATAAAAAGCCAAAAGAACCACAATTTTATGATTTAAGACATATTTAACACTAAAAAAATTAGTTTTCTGAACCTAATATTTTTATTAATTTTGTTACATTTAAGAAAATATTATTTATTTTAATGTATCGTTTGTGTCAAATTTTACACTACTCAATATTTTCATTTTAAAAAATATCAAACCAACATGATAACTTATAAAAAATACATAAAATACATGTATATATTATGTATGAAATTCTTGGATGTTAGTAATTATGTAATATTATATTTATTTTAATATTTTTATTATAATTTATTTGATATCTAAATTATATAAACAATTACTACATCACTATTGTAAAAGACTTTAATTAAGTTATTAATTATAAAAAAGTTACAAATAAAATATCATGATGAATATTAATTTTTTATATTTAAAAGGAATAATTATAGACTATTATATCTTATATATAACCCTATATAATAAATAATTTAGTTATTAAATTTTGAAAATGACAATTTTAACACTTCTTTAAATAAAATATAATAAATATCATAATCATACATACGTGGAAAGAATAGGATCATATTTCTGTCCTAAGGCTGATTTGGGTTGAAAACACATATCTAATGAAATTAGGACAAGTGTTAGGATAATTTTATATTATTATAATATTATTTTTACCATTTAATTAACATATTTACCTTTAACTATGTTAAATAAAATTTAAAAGTTACTATTCACCAAAAAATTGATCCAATTAGATTAAAATTTTCATCCGGATTAAAACCATTTATGTCCATTTTTTATAAATTCAATTCACAAGAGTGGTAAAATTACGTTAACTGCAAATGCTGAAAATGTGGCTTGAAGGCGGGTAAAAGAGACATTCAAAAGTTCAATAATTTTTAATATCTAATTATATTCTAAAAAATTATCCCATTGACTATAATTGGATTAATATATGTATTATTCATAAATGGTGACTTTGTAATCAATTTAATTTTCAAATAATTATTTAAATTAGATGGTCGGTATTGAACTACTACGCAATATTTTTCACTATTCATCAAAATTTTAAACTTTTCAGAAAAATACCAAAAATTCACCCTAAGCTAATTTAGATATTCTTAATTAAAAAATATTATTATTTTTAAAAAATAAATTTCCATTGGTGTCTAAAATTATCTTTATTATAAGGACATTAAATGATTTCAATTTGAGAAAATGTTATTTTTAAACAAAGAATGATTTTACCGAGAATCATATCTTTTATTATAAATATTTGAAATGTAGTTATTTATATTAATAGAAATATTTTTTTCATTTAGGTTATAATTATATCATTTATAAAATAATAACAAAAAGATATGTTTAGTAGAAACTTAGTGTTGCATGTATCATATGCCAAGTCAGTGTTGCGTTCAATGTACGCCAAGTCGGTTCCTTGTGAAAGGAATGTTAATATAATGATATAAAATATATAAATTAATTTTTTAATTTATTCAAAAAAATATCCATAAAATCTTGGGGGGATAAACATATATACACCACTAAATTGAATAGATGTGTGTAATACAAACAATGTCTCCATAAAGTAGAAATTGAGAAAAATACCCTTACCTAGTTTCATTAAAATGTTGATGACACTCTAAAATCTTAAAAAACATAGGAAACTATATAAAATATTTATTAACCTTAATCAAAAATATTTTCCATTTATAATTCTTATTATAATTATTTATCATGAGTAAATTTATTAGTTATCGCATATTATGACCATCAGGTGTTAATAACTTTAATTGTTTTTAAAATGTTTATTAATTTTGAAATCACTACCCAACATTTAATATGAACTTAATTACAGATATAATATATTTCTTCTTAACATATAAATTATAATTATTTAAATTCTTCCAATTTCATTCCATATGCGTTTTGGTTACGTTTTGTGAAAAATGAATTGATAGTGTCTTATTTTAGTAATTTTACAAAATGAAAATGTTTCTTTAATAATAAGTAAAATAATTAATATAATATTTACAATATCATATTATAATCATAATTTTAATAATATATTATAATAATATTATTTTACATGTTCTCATACTCATTAATAATAGGATTTTATATCATTGTTTCGGGAGGTGACTAAACTAATCCTAACATGGAAATGCCTTAAATTGGATGGTGGGCATTGTAAAAAATATATTTTGATGGAATAATATCATTATAAAATAATTATAATGATATTAATTTTATTTTTTATTACGCCAAACTTGGTTGAAAGTTGTTTTGAGAATTTACAAAAATCTAGATGAAAAACGAAATACATTTGATCATTATAGAAGTAATCCGCGCATATGGATGATTAGAATTTCTGATTCTTAATTTGTGTGAGGGGTTTTAACACCCCATATTTTTATTAAGTTGTTTTTAAAAATAATAAAATTTGTTTTTTAGCTTTCATTAAATGCAACTCTGAATTTTAATGAACTATAATATACTATTAATATTATTTTTTAAATGTGGTCTTCATAACCTATCCATTAAATATAGTTCTATGAAAAAGAATAATAAAATATTAAAAATTAAGTATAAATGTTTTATATAATGAAAAAAATTGATAAAAAAATTACTTAGTTTTAATTAAAGTATTTATAAATTTTGAAAATATTATTCTCTCAAAAAAAATGTTTGTATTCCTTTTTGTGAAAAAAAACATAAAATTAATTTTTAAAGATTTTAGAATTTTTTTTCATCAAAATATCTTAATTTTGGTAATAATAATTCAAAAATTATCTTTTGCTAAATTTTTTATAATTTTACAAAAAAATTAAATTTTCAGTGAATAGTGAACATATTTATTTTTATTCAAAACTAATGTTTCATTAATTAATTTACAATGTTTTATCCTAGTTAAAAATATTTCAATGTGAAATTAGTTCAATTACTAATTTATTTATCCAATTTAGTTCATTTTTATAAAATTAAATTTTTTGTAAAATTCCCTCTAGGTAATAATGAAACCTTTTTCGATTGGTTGTGTTTGTTGACAAAGAAGGTTTTCAGGGAGAATTATAATGTTTTAGAGAAGTTGGTGACATTAACTGTTAAAAAAGAACCATGAAAATGTAATAGAAGATCTCAAGGGGTACAAAAGAACAGATACAAGGTATAACCCTGATAATGAATTATTGACAATACATGTAGAAAATGTATGAGTTTCGTGAAGATGGGATTCTTGAATTGGATTTCAAATAGACTGGAATAATGTTGATGGTGAGATCTACAATAACGACGAGCCTCACAAACAACATAGATGAAGAGAATTGTGATGGAGCATTGTGGTGGCAGTTCAAATGAGTTGACGGGGTGCTCCGTGATTTTGAAGAGCTCCGAAATCCGAAAATTACAGTGGTTCTTCATGATATAGATATAATTTCAGTGGAAATTTTGGAGCTTTGTGATTTGAGCTCACGTGGTGCTGACTTTGCACAGAGGGTTCTCGAGTCAGTGTAATCACCTATAAATAAGCCTCGATCACCTTGAGAAGAGTAGAGAGTATTTCATGAAATATTTGTTTCTCTCGAATCACAAAAGAGGTTCATTGAGGAAGTGTTCTTAACGAAAGGTGGGAGCTTTTTCACGGCTATTCTAGCTCTGCAAAAGAGGTGTGTTCAGAGTTTTCTTAGTGAGATTCATTAAGGAAGTCACTTTGTGATATATTGAGCTCTATGATGGCTTAAGCTCTATTAAGGTATGTTATTTGGGAAAAGGTAGGAACTTCTCAACATCTTATTTTAGCTTTGTGAAATAAGGAGCTTCATGAAGTAGTAAGCATTGCAAAATTATTCTCAAAGGTAATTTCCCAGTGTTCAGGGGAAAAGGTGTTTTAATTAGTGGATTAAATTTGGACTTCAACATACCATCTACATAGAGTGAAAGATGTTCTCATTAGAGATAATGATAGGACCTATAAATATTTAAATTGTGATTGGATCTTATGAAGAATCTGTGAGCTCAATTCAGTTGAGAGAGTAGTGAGTTCTCAAATTGTGAATGGTTGTAAACCAGGAGGGATAGCATTTCCACTTATAACTTGTAAAATTGAACTACGCTTATAGTGGATTTGGTACATCAGCACCTTTTTGGTGTATCCACCTTGTATGTAACCCAGCGATGCAGAACCAAGTAAAATTTCTATGTCATGTTCATGTTTTAAGATTCATTTAAACTCTACAACGAGAAGGAGAGAGAGAAGAGAGTTTTTTCTAAAAAAAAAGATCAAAAGGGGAAATTGTTTTAATTTTTCATACCATGATTCCCCCCAGGGTATCTAGCCAAGTAGATCTAACATTAATATTGACTTTTGATATAAAAACATTCTAAACTTATTAAACTTTTATAATAGGAAATCCATTTTTGTCGCCTCTGTTGGTTTAATTTTAAATTAAAATTTTCCACAAATTAGAATTTAATTTGGAAAAATTGATTATATTTTTGGTATCAGAGTAACTAATATTATATAATAATTGAAACTTAATATTTTTCAAAATTAATAGTAAAAATTGTAAAAATTAATTACCATCGTTACGGTTAAAACGAGTTTACTATGGGGTTAAACCAAAATATAAGTGTAATTCTTCCAATTATACTCTTCTGAATCCTAGGAATTGACATATTACAAGCTTATCCAATTATATTTTTTAATCTATGTTCATTTTTAATCATTTTCCTTGGGAATGACTCTATCATTTTTGATTATTTTGGGAAATTTACAAGTATTTTCGATGCGGGTTCTTTTCCCCCTATAAAAGGGAACCCTGTCTCCTCATCACAATTACAATGAACTTTGGTTTAAAAAAATAACAACTAAAATTACTTTCATAATTCCCTCCGCACATCCTAGAGGCCTTATTTTGAATATAAAACCCTCCTTGTAAAGATTTAGGTGTAAACCTAAAGGGGTTCTTCGAAGAAGATGTAAGGTCATTAACTGTGAATTTTCATTTTATTTATACCTATAACCCATTCAAATATTATTTCACCATGAGGATACAATTCCATAAGTATCTCCCTTATAATAATAAGTTATTATCTTAATGTAATTACCTATTTCTATCTCTTCTTCAATAAAATTTTAGACAAAACCATCGATTGTGTGTATACAGGACTACCACCTCACAAACCGATGTAATTCATTTTCCACCACCACTCATGATAAGATATAATGAATTAATTATTATATTTATATGATTTTTATGATATAATTATAATTCTATAATTATATAATCATATGTACGTTCTTAATTTCCATTCTGTGAGAATATGATAACATCGATTGTGGGTATAGAGGACTACCACTACGCGAAGCAATGTGATTCATTATTCTCTTAATCATTACATTTAAAGTAATAAGGATATTTTTAATCCTTATATGTTATATATATGACATAAAAATTATTCTATAAGGGTAATATATTATTTACCTTTGTTTGGGGAACATGCCTTAGACACTACTTATTTCATTTGTGTGGTGAATATAATGCCCATGAATGAATTTTATGATCCTTTAATGATAATCAGAGGATATAAATATATATATAATGTGATTTATTTCATGGGTCTTATGATTAAAAATATACCAAAGTGGTTAGGGTTTAATGATTCAATTTCATTGTTTGACAATATTGTTTATGATATACATCCAAGGATGAGTTATTATGATTTACCTCTCAATATTCTCATGTATTTTATTCTAAAAACGTTATTTATTGAAAATAAATGATTTTTCTTTTATTTTCCTCTCTGAAAGGATTAAAGAGACCAAAATAATGTCTTAATGAAAAATCGTATTTATTTTTCTCTTCATTTTAAAACACTATTTCTTCCATATCAATGTTTTCAAAAAAATGTAAGGAAAATTTTTAATATTCTCCAATCATTTTTTAATTAAATTATTACCAATTTTTGATTTTTTTTACAAAATGGTTTAAAATTAATCATCATGTTATTTTCTAAACAATAACCTTTTTTATTTTAATAAAATGTGAATGGAATATTTTTCTTAATTTGTTTTGAATATGGAAAATTTTCCACCATCTTGATCAATAAATGATTTAAATATTCCTTTAGAATTTTAGATGGTTATTTTCAAAAAAATGATTTTGAAATGTTTTGTGAAATTTTATCCTTAAAATTTTATTTCAAATTGGAAATTCATTTTTGTTCAAGAAATGTTCTAAGTGATATTTCAAAATCATTCTCCATCAAATATGAAATCCATTGATATAACTTATGTATTACTAGTGATATGATCCAATCACACCATCCTTGTTATTTGTATGGTTGCTTTATGATTATAATGAAGATATGTTTATAAAACCCATTCATTCTCTATGATTTTTCCTAAAATTAATTAATTAGATGATTATGAGGACCATTTCATTTTTATAGGTTATTATATAATGAAATATCTATTGAAACCTTTTCTTTTCATGTGCAATGACATAAATAATTCTTTATGATCTTGTGAGAACATATGTGTGTTTTTAATTATTTGATAGTGGTTACGTTATAACCAAGAATGTGGGTTACATTCTAACCAAGTAAGAATGGGACCTATATCTCCCTCAAATGAATGTCATAAAGATTTAAATCTTAGGAGATAAAAATGGGAAACAAATATATGGGCATGATCCATAATGGGAAACAATTTTACGGGTCAGATCCACAATAGGAAATGAGCCGATTGGCTTGATCGAAAATGGTAAAAATGTGATGATTCATGATCCACTGATTATGATGTTATTTTTAGTTAAAACTAACAAATGAAATGGTTTTTATAACTATTTTTATACCACTCTTTTATGACATCATCATATTGTTCATGAATAATGATGATTTCATACTATTATGAAAAATATCTTTTGGAATGAGAATTATTTATGTGAAGAATAATTTTTATGATCTATGATAGGTTGGGAATGAAATTTGAACATTATGTTCATTATATAATACCCTTATTCTTATACTATGATTTTAATGATCACAAAATGGTATCTCCCATTTTTACCCTTACTGAGCATTTGATCTCTAACTTTCGTAGGTTTCTTTTACCCACGTTTGGAGGAAAGGTTTTATGTAGGGTATGTTTATAAAGAGTAAAAAAGGATAAGTTCTTAATGGGATATGTTGAATATATTTATTTAAATAAAAATATTGGTTAATTAGTCTCTAAAGAAACTAATCCATTATAGTTCTCAGGTGTTTATTTGAAATGTTTTGAATATCCATCCTAAAAAGATGTGATATCTATATTTGAAATGACTAGGTCTCTATAGGGGTGAAGGTGGATATTATATTTAAATTTTAGAAACATAATGATATTTTATATATATTATTTTTCCATTATTAGCACTATTAATACCATCAATTATTGGAGCTAATGAAAAAAACGACATCACTTCATGGAGAAAGCAGTCCATGCAGCAAACTATCAATGTTCTTTTATTTTTCTAAGATTATGGAAATGAATAACTAAGGGGTGAATGTCATAACCCACTATCAACAAGATGAGGGAAGGGACAGCAGATTTCCAGACCCTTCCTTCCTTAGGTTGAAGGAGAGATAATGACCCTCGAGACCCACATTCTATAGGCCCCAGAGTGGCGACTACCACCATGGGTATAGAATCACATGTAATATGGAAGGAATTAACCTTTTTATTTACTAGGATCGAGAGATAAGATAGTAAATCCCAAAAAAAGAAAAAATGGAAGTAAATGTAATGCCAAAATATTCCATTCCCATATGCATGTGCCAATAATAAGTGCTACAAGTACAAGAAAAACCCCAAAGGGAAGTACCAAATAAAAGAAAACAACAACAACAATTATCCCAAAGTCTGAACTAGTAGGGTCGGGTATGGTCCTCAAAGTCCTCCTAGAAACCTAACAGAAGTTGTATATACTTATGGTTAGTATACAGGTATACTTAGTAGGGAAAACCAAAATCTCTCATGCACAAGTGAGGAGGAATTCTAATCCCCCTTGAGAAAAGGAGATAACCAAAGAACCTATCAAGGAAACTATCCACCCAAACCTCACTGAGGCACACTCCCCAAATAACATAAGTCAGGTAAAATAATAATAATAGCACATCGATGTTTGGATACCCCATTCCACTTTCCAACTGGTTATTGAAGACATCCTATGCCTCAGACCTCCCCCTCTATTCCCACCAAAGTCCTAATGCCACCTCAACAACATCCTTTTGGGCCACCACAACAACACCTACACCCACATACACCTAGGCCACCACAACCATATGTAACCACACCCACATAAACCGGAGCTAGAACAACTACCTCCACGTGTGAATACCCCTGGTCCTGAACAACTATTGTCATGACTGAAGACACCTGGGCATGATCCCAAAGACACTTGGGAAACAACTAGCCCACACACACCTATACCAACCACAAAAAAATACACCTTCCCAAAGAATCTTGGTCTATAATAGACCTCATTCCATCACAGTATACCCAAAGAGTCTTGGCCTACTTGGGAAAAGGATCAGAAATGCAGTTAATAACCATCCACTCATAGGAGTGTTGGGAAAAACACCCTCCCCCGTGAAATGGGGGTGTTCAAAACAGAGTTCTAGACTTGGGTGGGGTGCGAATAAGATTAATAAGAACTAAATTATACATATAGGTAAACAAGCACTCATCCCAAACTACAGGTTCCGAAATCTTCCCATACACAAACACCCTTGTTACAATTCATTCCTAAAAATCACAATAGTGACAACTAAGGCACAACTCATTCTAGGAAAATAATTCCCCATGGAACCCATTCTTGTTATCATATTCAAGTGATTCCATTTAAATAATTCTTCCCTACAATTAAATAAATACACATGGCCACAAGAAAAGGAAGGAAAAATCATCAAGTAGCAAATTAAGCATTAACACTTCGTTCTCTTGTAAATGCACACAACAAAAGGTATATGTGAGATCCCTCGAAGTAATAGAACCAAACCAAGCCCCAACACACGTCCCTACATATCCTCATATCAAAAAACCAATAAATTAAAAATAGTGGATCCCATCCCCATCCAATTCCCAAAATAATCAACAAGCAAAACAACCATACACATCACCAGAAAATATCTATGGAGTTTTCTTATTTAAAACACACTATTCATCTAGTTTAGTCATTATGTTTGGTTAATGAGGGTGAACACACAAGGATTTTTATTCATTGGGAATCCATTTAATCAACCATGTTTATGTGATTAACTAGTTTACATGTTATATCCATTCAATCACAGAATTATACATAAAATTGAGGTTCATTTGAGCACAAAAAATGACCACCAATGGCCATGATTTTAAGTGGACATTAGCCCATAAAATTCACAACATATAAGAAAAGGTAAAAGAGCAGAACATCACCATCAAACCCACCCCTTCATTCTTTAAAAACCATTTATTATATTTTTTAAGGTTTGTTTTCATCCATCCTCATTGGAATATTATCATTCCCACCCCTCATGATACACAGTAATGGAGACGATGGAAGAACCCTACTTGGATGATCAACAGTGGAAGTTTTTCTCCACCATCAAGTACTGGGGTTGTGCGACTTGCATGGGAGGAACTCCAAGGACTCCAAGAGTGATAAGGAAAGGCTCCATCATTGGTGCACTACTATCCTCGGTAAGGGAGACTCCAAACACACCAAGGAAAGGAAATGTGACCATCCAAAAAGAAGAAAGAATCCTCGTGTGATAAAAGGAGAGATCCTGGAGTTACGGGATATGAAATCTTGAATGGATTTAAAGGATCATCA
This sequence comes from Viscum album, assembly GCA_963277665.1. NCBI lineage: Eukaryota > Viridiplantae > Streptophyta > Magnoliopsida > Santalales > Viscaceae > Viscum > Viscum album. Next base: position 928,085,794 of record OY728127.1, read on the forward strand.
TGGTTTCACCACACATTTGGAAAGTTAAACATGATTTAATGAATTTTTATTTAATAATTCTCAGCAGAGTGGTGGCCCTAATGGTTGTGTGTTAAAGGGTTTCTTTTAAACAGAGGAAAATGTGTAACAGGGGCGGAACATGAATTCTTGAGAAAAAGGGGTGACACCGAGTAAAAATCCATGTGATTTGGTAACCTAAATAGTCTCCCAAGTCTTAGGAGGTTTTTAGATATAATTTATGGGATTTAGATGGCTCTTTAAGGTTTATTAAAAAACTTTTACGTTAAAAAATATATTGCGGGGGTAGAACTGGGAAAAGTCAGAAACTAGGAGAAAAACAAAAAAGGGTGGGATGTCGTTTGGTAAGACGCTGTAACAATGCCACCATCACGGTTCTTCCCTGACTGGTGCCAGCATCACAGGGCTTCCGTGACCAATTCCACTATCATGGTGCCCCTGTCACTGTTCCACCTTCACGGTGCCAGCGTCACAGTTCTGCTGTGATTGGTGCCACTGTCATGCTGCTTCCGTGACTGATGCCACTGTGACACTACAACCGTGACTGGTGCCACCATTTTGGTGGAACCGTGTTTTTGAAAAACTTTTTAATGAGTCACACCCCAAAATCTAGAAATTTAGAAATGTAATTGACTAGGAGGGTCTGGGCCATTACATCATATACCTCTAAAACTATTCTCATCCTCAAGAATCGAAAATAGACCAGAAGAAAAGAGAGGGGTCTGAACAACAACATCTAAAGATACCTATTGGGAGTAAACCTTATTGACATCAAGGAACACCTCTCCCTTATGAAATCATGCATACATGTAAATTCCATATTGTCCTGTCATATAAATTAGGGAGTCTCCTCCTCCATATCAAGATATTATCCACTTTGGGTAGTAATGACTCACCCGCATAGGTTTAATCGCATCCACCTTAATGTGTCTCGATTAGGGATCAGGTCCTCCCCTCCCCACAATCAGGACTCTTCACACACATTCAAAGAACAAGGAAAGTAAGACATTTCATAGTTAACAAGGTCAAGAACTACATCACAATCTAGTTCAAAACAAAACAGAACAAAACTCCAAATAGCTCAGGGTACTAGGCATGCATCTATGTCTCCCATTCCGAGGTACTCTCCTCGAGGCCAACATACCCCCCATAACTTACAAACCAAGGGAATAGTTCATCCACGAATCACCTTCTTCTCACGATCCTCGATCTGCACTAGTATCTCTACGAATGTTGTGTCATCCTCGATATCCAGCTTCACCCAGTCATGGATGTGTGAATCATTTTGTAGATACTGATGGAGACGAGACACATGGAAGAATTCATTCACCTTCTGTAGTGGTGGTGGTAGCGCCAGCTGATAAGCCACTTCTCCGACCCATAGCATCACCTCAAAGGGTCTGACGAACCTGGGATAAAGCTTAATCCCCTTGACAAGCCTCTCTTTCCCATGCTGAGGGGACACCTTCAAGAAAACTTGTTACCTGACCTCAAACTCCAATGACCTTCTCCTATGATCGGCATAAGACTTATGTCGGTCCTCAGCTGCCTTCATCCTCCACTGTATAAGCTATACCTTCACCATCATGCTTTGCACTACCATTGTGCCAAGAATACCAGCTTCTTCGATCTCTACCCATCACATGGGTGAAGGACACGACCTCGCATACAAGGCTTTGAATGGAGAAATTCCATTGGAATAGTGATAGATATTGTTGTATGAAAACTCTACGAAAGGAAAGTTTCATACCCACGATCCCCCAATGTCCAAAACAAATGCTCGTACCATATCCTCCAACATATGGATGGTCTATTCTATATTCCCATCTTTATGGGGGTGGAAAGTCGTATTGGGGCATAGGTGGGTGCCAAAATCATGTTGCAATACATTCTAGACCCATGAGGTAAACCGAGTATTCCGATCCGAGACTATGGACCTTGTAACTCCATGAAACTGCACAACCTCATCCACGTACCTTCGTGCTAATTCATCCACCATAATCGACTCCTTGATTTCCTATAAGGGAGCTGATTTTTTTAGTCGGTCCACCTCTATACGTATAGCATTGCAACCCCCACGAACTATGGGTAGCCCCATGATTAATTCCACTGAGATGTTGTCCCACTTCCACTTGGGTACATCTATTGTTTGTAACAGACATCCTGGAACGCAGTGTCTAGCCTTCACCTACTAACATGTGAGGGACTTTGCCACAAACAATATTGTTTCCAACTTCACCCTAAGCTACCAAAACTGGCCCCTTAAACCATGGTACATATTAGAAACTTCTGGGTGTTCTTCCAGGGGTGAGTCATGGAACATACAATGAACTCTCTGGAGAATTTCCACCGGTACGAACAACTTTCCAAGAAACAAAATCTACTTTTGCCCATCTTCCATACATCCTTACGAATCATTACCCTGGATAACACTATCATGCATTAAATCATCCTCTAAGTCCCCCCCCCCCATGGAGACTCCTCCACCTGCTGCATTAGAGAGGATGTCACTATCATCTAGAACAGACATCCTCTACCATCCTCTACCCTTGCATCCAGGGGTAGGGAATCCAACTCCTACATCTTCTTCCAAGAATTTTCCAATTCTCTAACCACATCCTTCTACGTCTTCCTTCTCAAGGCATCGTCCACCACATTCCCATTTCCAAAGGTGTAGGAAATTTTGAAGTCATAGTCTAGAAAAAACTCCTTCTGCCTCCACTACTGCAAGTTCAACTTCTGCTAGGAGAAGATATACCTCAAGATTTTGTGATCCATGGAGACCACGAAGCATTCCTTAATGAGGTAATGACTCCAAAACATTAGTGTGAACACTACCGTTGAAAGCTCCAGATCATGGGTGGAATACTTACTCTCATGGGTACGTAACTTCCTAGACCCATAATAGATCACCCCTACTGTTGCATCAGCACACACCCCAAGCCGTGGCATGAATAATCACATAACACCTCAAACATCACCCCTTTTTCTAGAAACCTTAGCTCTGTGGCATTAACCAACTTCCCCTTTAGATTACTGAAGGCTACTTGGAACTATTCACTCCATAAAAAAGACTGGAATTTCTCGGTCAAGGCTGTTAAAGTTGTTGCAATTCAGGAGAATTTGGGCGTGAATCTTTGATAGTAACATGCTAGACCCAAGAAACTATGAATCTCTACCACATTATTGGGAGATACCAAAGAAACAACATCTTAGACCTTCAATGGGTCCACTATTATTCTCTGATTGAACACCACATGTCCAAGTTAGTTCACCTCTTATGTCTAGAACATGCACGTGGACAACTTCCCGTAGAGATGGTGTCATCAGAGGACCTCTAAAACCATTCTAAGATGCTTGGAGTGATCCTCCTCTGATCTTGAGTATTTGGGAGTCATAAAAAATGACTATGAACTGGTCCAGATATTCTTGAAAGAAAGAGTTCATGAGTCCCATGAACACAATTTCTGCATTCATAACGCCGAACGATATGACCACGAACTCAATGTACCCATATCTGCACTGGAAGGCAATCTTCGAGATATCACCCTACTTCACCCTCAACTAAGGATATCCTTACCGCAGATCTCTCTTAGAGAACCATCATAACCCCTTCAACAGATCAAAAAGGTCGTCGATCCTCGAGAGGGGGTAACGGCTCTTGACAATCACCGAGTTTAGCCTCTGGTAGTCTGTACATAGACAAAGACCTTCATCTTCCTTCTTTTGGAACAAGACAAGAGCACCACATGGTGACACTCTTGGTTGAAAAAAACCCTTATTCATCAGTTTTTCAATCTGAATCTACAACTCCTACAACACAGAAGGTGACATCTGATAGGGAGCCATCGAAATCGGATGGGCACCAGGTTTCAAGTTTATCCAAAACTCAACATCACATCGAGGGGGAAGATTCACCATCTATCCAGAGAATATGTCTATGAACTCACTGATGACCCCTGGGAATTCCACTATCTCTGTATCTTCCAACACCACTGATACCTCAGCTAACAAGGAAAAGATGGGCTCTACTAACCGGCTGCCCTACTGGAAAACCCACTCACCAAAAAAAAGCTACACGATATCCGCCCATATCTGAAAACATTATCCTTATCTGAAAGCTATCAATAACGGCACACATAGAGAACAAAAATTCAGTGCTTAAAATGATATCATAAGGATGCATCTGCAGCAAAAGAAGGCCCTGAATGGACTGATGTGGCTCCAACATCAGTTTGCATCCATGAAAAACATAAGACAAGCTAGTATGACCTCTGATTGGCATACTAAAATCCAGAGGAATGGGCTGTATCTATGTGTCTAAACCCAGATCATGCACTATACTTGGTGAAAAAAGCAGTGCAAAGCTCCTAAATCAAACAGGGCATAGGCAAGGGTTCTAAACAAGCTGATCGTAGGTCAAATGACCTCTGGACCAGCTGGAACTGCTTCCTCTGCAGAATTCAACATCCCACGCCCAACTCCTCTACCCCTCAGCTATCAGTCGCCTCCCCAATAACGCCCTAGTCAAGGCCCCTGAGGAGTTCCCTGAGGTCGGCCTCCTCCTATAACATCTGCTCTTGGAGGAGAAGGAGCTTGTTGTCCCTGCTATTACTACTGAAAAGGCCACTCAAGAAACTGCTACTACTGAGGTGGGTTATGAACTTACCCACCCCCATTGTATTGGACTCAGTTTGGGCACTGATTCAAAAGATTCCCATGACTGCCACAAATGAATCATCTCTGTCATGGGCCCACAAAGAAGGGGCGAGGACTGGGAGATCGAAACAGGAATTGTTGGGGCCTACTCCCCACTAGTCGAAACCTGGAAGGCCCTGATGCTGGAGGCCTGCTGCTGATGGCCTTCCCCTTTGATGATCCCAACATGATCCCCTCTCACAGCACACCGCCCTGTGTTTGCACCATCTCCACTACTTCGGCCTTCTTCTGGACCTCCAATTATGTCGGTAGAGTGAAGGGAGTAACATCATACTGGAGATAAGGTCAGAGTGACCCTTATAAATGTCTCGCCCGAGAATCCTCATCTGGAAAGAGGTTCGGAGAAAAAATTAGGATATCCTTGAACATGATCTCTAGATCCCTCACTAACATACTCCCCTACTAATGGGAGAGTATCTCCTACCTCTTCTCAGCCTTCATCATGGAAGAGATGAATTTCTCCCGGAACTGCCTCTCGAAGTCAGCCCACAAAAACTCAGTCTCCCTCTTCTCCCCAAGATAAATTGTCCACCACTGATGTGACGCACCCCACATCTGTCTTATAGTCATATAAACCAAGCACTCTGTCGGATCCCAGATCAAGCTAAATGTTATTACCAGCTCCTTGATCCAGCTCTCTCTCTCTATGTTCGAGATGTTTCCCTCATACTTTCCGAGGGTCGGCCGTTGAAAGGAACGAAGCATCCTCTACCACTGGTCATCCTCCTCCTCTCAATCAACCCTCTTCTAATCAGACTAATCAGCCTCTTGGGCCAAGATCACCCACATTACCTGTGGTCGCTATTTGGGTGCCATAGTTGCAATGTAAACAAGGAATGAATAACACCATGTAGAGTAGAATATTTCTTTTAAATTTTTTCTTAAAATTTTTATTTATTTTAATTCCCTGAAATACACAAAACACACAAAAATAGAACTCATTATGATTCATGTTTCTTTCCTAGGGTCTCTACACTGCAATCAGTGTAGCCTCACTTGGTTGTTTAGTATGTATAGAGTCCTTGCATAGGATCACGGTGGCCCAAAAATCTCGTTTCCTAATCGGTCTTCACTGGCCTATTACATGTGCCATGATTTCATAACACTATTTCCCTACTATCCCATGAAATCCTAACTGTGCCTAACCCCAGACTCCTTCCTATCTCTCAACCATCACCATTGATACCATTCTGTAATGACCCTCCTTCACCAAGGTGAGGGAAGAGACAGCAGATGGCCAGACCCTTCCTTTCTCAAGTTGAAGGAGAGATAATGTCCTTACAGACCCACCTCCAATATGCCCTAGATTGGAAAATAGCACCAAGGGAATAAAATCACACGTAATATGGATGGAATTACCCTTTTATTTAGTAGGATAGAGAGATAAGATAGTAAATCCCAGACACACCAAAACTTGCAGTAAATGTAAAGCCAAAACAATCCATTACCATATGCATGTTCCAATAATATGTGCTACAAGTATACAAAAAACTCCAAAGGGAAGTACCAATGAAATGAAAACAGCAACAAAAACTATCCCAACATCTGAACAAGTAGAATCTGACACGGTCCTTGAAGTGCTCTTGAGAACCTAAAAGTAGTTTTATATATGTAGGGTGAGTATACAGGTATACTCAGTAGGGAAACCCAAAATCTCTCGTTAAAATCTGTGGAGGAATTCTAATTCCCTATGAGAAAAGGAGATAACCAAATCACCTAGAAAGGAAAATACGCACCCAAACCTCACCAAGGACCACTCCCCAAATAACACAAGTCAGGTAAAATAATAATAATATAACATCGATGTTTGGGTACCCTACACCACTTTCCCACTGGTTATTTAAGACATCCTACATGTTAGACCTCCCCCACCATTCTCACTATAGTCCAAATATCGCCCCAACAACAACCTTTTGGTCCACCACAACCACAGCTATTCCTAAAAACACCTGGGCCACCACAACCACATGTTCCCATGCCTACATAAACCTAGGCTAGAATAACTACCACCATGCCCAAATACACTTGGGCCTGAACAAATACTACCATGGCCAAAGACACCTTGACATCATCCTGAAGAGATGTTGGAAACAACCTGCCCACACACACCTGGGCCAACCACCACAACATACCCTGCCCAAATAATCATGGGCTATAATGGACCTCAGGTCGTCATAGCCTGCCCGAAATCTTGGGCTACTCGGGAAATTGAGCATAAAATGAGCTAATAACCAGCCACTCATAAGAGTGTAGGGAAAACAACACCCCCATGAAATGGGAGTGTTCGGTATGAAGTGCTCAACTTTGCAGGGGTGAGAATAAGAAAAATAAGAACTATAGTATACATATAGGTAAAAAGAACTCATCCCCACTTAGGGGTTCAAAAATCATCACATATACAAACACAGTCGTTACTATTCATTCATAAAAAGCACAACTGGCACAACTAAGGCATAACTCAATCCCGAAAAACAATTCTCCCTGGAACCAATTCTGGTTATCATATTAAATTGATTCTATTTAAATAATTCTTTACTTCCAGGGAACTAATAGACATGGAAATAAGCCAAGGAAGGAAAAATAGTCAAGAAATAAATTAAGCATTCACAACCGGTTCTCTTGTAAAGGAACAACAACAAATGGGATCCATGAGATCCCTCAAAGTACATGAACCAAACCAATACCCAACATACGGCCCCACACAGCCTTAGATTCACAAACCAATAACTACAAATAGGGGATCCCATCCACATCTAAGTCACCAAACAAGCATCAAGTAGAACAACCATAAACATCCCTAGAACGGAGCTAGGGTGTTTTCAAATTTTAAACACACCATTCATCCAGTTCCACCTTTCCGTTTGGTTAACTGGGGTGACCACACAAGGATTCATATTCATTGGGAATCCATTTAATCAACTGAGTTGATGTGATTAACCAGTTTCCATGTTCCATCAATTCAATCATAGAATTATCCATAAAACATAGGTTCATTAGTGCACAAGAATGGACCATCAATGGCCATGATTTTCCATGTACATAAGCCCATACAATTCACAACATATAAGAAAAGGTAAAAGAGTACAGAAGCGTCCTTAAATACACCCATTCATTCATTAAAACCCATTTATTATCATCGTTAATGATTGGTTTCAACCATCCCTAAAGGAACATTATCATAACCACCCGGCATGATAGTCCGTAAAGAGAGATGAAGGAAGATCCCTAGTTGGAAGATCAATGACGGAAGTTTTTCTCCACCTCTAAGAACTGGGGATGCGCAACATGCAAGGGAGGAACTCTAAGGACTCCATGAGTGAGTAGGAAAGGATCCAAAACACGTGCACCTCTAGCCTCGGAAATGGGGACTCCAAATGCACCAAGGAAAAGAAAAGAGACTATCCAAGAAGATTAAATAATCCTAATGCGATAAAAGGTGATATCCTGGAGGTACGGTATATGAAATCTTGAACGTATTTAAAGGCGGATTGTGGTTTCACCACATGGTTGGACAGTTACACATAATGAAATTAATTTTTATTTAATAATTCTTATCGGAGATGTGGCCATAATGGCTATGAGTTAAAGGGTTTCCTTTAAACAGAGGATAAAGTATAACAGGGGTGGAACTAGAATGTTTGGGTGAAAGGGGTGACATTAAGGAAAAAGACACATGATTTTGTATCCCCAAGGGTTTCCTATATCTTGGGTGGATTTTAGATATCATTTATGGGATTTAAATGGCATTGAAAGTGGTGTTAAAACACTTTTATGTCAAAAAAATATGCTGTAGAGGCGGAACTAGAAAAACTCGAAAACTGGGAAAAAACAATAAGGTGGGACACCGTTTTGTGAGACATCGTTTTGGTGTATGATCATGATAGTGCAACCCCAATGATGCAACCGTCATGGTGCTGTTGTGACTGGTTCCACCATCACAGAACTTCCATGACCGGTGCCATAGTCATGGTATTGTTATGACTACTACCACCATCACAATGCCACTATCACGGTGCCACTTTCACAGTGTTTCAGTCACGGTTCCACCGTCAAGCTATAATCGTGATTGGCTATCACACTACTTCCATGACTAGTTCCACTATGATGCTACTTCCAGGATCAGTGCCACCGTTTCGATGGAACCATTTTTTTGACAAACTCCTAAAAGATTCACACCCCAAACACAAGAAATTTGGCAAAATAATGGACAAGGTGGGTCCATGCCATTACATTATACCATTAATATAACATTTTTTCATTATACTAATGATACATAGGTAATAATATTATTATAGTTTTAGGATATTTAGACGTTAATGATAAAGTGTAAAAACACAATAATGACATAATACTTACGTTTGAGAGTTGATTTTTTCCTTAGAAGTCCTATTGAAATTAATGGTTTTATGCTTACTATGAGTGACTAGACAGTTATATTTGTGGTAGAAGGTTCTTAGTAGAATATAATTTCAATTTTGTAGTTATTAATTTAGTGGATAGGTGTGTGTTTGATACGTTGTAATTAATCCCCTTTTGTAATAGAGGAAAATTTCACTTTTTTGAAACAACCTTTATAATTTAATAATCACATGACACTATTAAAAGTTTAATGACATCAAAGATTATAAATTATTGTTTCAAGGGTGTATTTAGGTACATAAAGGAATGGTAATGTGTATATATTCATCTTCTTAAAAAATTATATTGTTCTTACCATTAACTTGTTACATTTTTTTTCTTTTAAATAAGATAACTATTTTTTAGTAATATTATTTTATGTTTGATTATGAAATAGCACAACACATATAACGGAATTTTTCTTTTATGGACATAAATTTAATATATATATATATATATTTAAATTTTAATTATAAATATAATAATAATAAATTTTAAATTTAAAAGATAATTTGTTGAAGTCCTTTTTTATTAGAAAAATTACATTTTATCCATTACTAGTTCTTAATATTATTTAGTAATAGTTGAAAATCAAATAAGTGTTAATATATTATTTCTGTTTTTATAAATAATATCATATTCATTATTTTAGGGTTTTAATTTAAAATTATTTTAAAGAAATTTTTTGATATTAATAAAATAATAATTTTAAAATAATTGTTGCATCATTATCATAGTGATTAACATTAATCATAATAATCAAAAAATTTAACCAAAAATGATTTTATTCACATTCAAGATTATAAATGATATTATTTAATATATAAAAAAATATTTTAGCAAAATAAATTTATATGTTTAGGAAAATTAATTTTAATTTTAACACATGTATTGCGTAAAATGTTGTTCTAAAATAAAATTTGATTTTTTATTTTAGAAAGCACTATTATGGAAATAGTGGGAAACCTTACACATTAATCCCTCAAAACATTAACTTCTATATGAAATCAATAAAATATTGAAAGTAAACAAAAGATAATTAGAATAATTTTCCATATATAATTTCTAGTGTAATGAAGGTACCTGTGTACATGGATCATCTTTTATTAGATCATCAAAATGAGAAGCCATCATGTCCCAAGTTTGAATGAACTGCTCCAAATTAACCTTTTTAAATAAGGATTTATGATTAGGATTATATTTTAAATTTGTTTTTTAAAATTGATTTTAAAATAATTATAATCATTGAAAGATTATTTATTTAATAATAATATAAATAAAAGACATCATTTTGTCAAAATATAATTAATTACAATAAATAACTAAAAAATAATTTTCCTTAAAATGCTCTATAAATTTTTGATATGTTTATCATGCGTTTATATATTCAAAATAATATTTTAAAATCGTTTATTATAAATTATAATATATGTTTTTATTGTAAAATTTTTCAAAATATTTCAACGTATTTATATAAAAATTAAAAAAATAAAAGTGACAACAATAATCCATATTTTCATTATTCACATTAAAATTGATTATTTTCGAAAATTTTAAAACTCCATGCTATGCTATTAATTTATGTAAGGATTTCAAAAAATAAATTTACTTTAATAAATTTCAATTCTTATATTTCGGAATTTTTCTTCATATAATAAAATATATAATATAATGAACATGAATTATTAAAAATTTCCTTTTCAATATTAACTGATATTAATTATTTTTCTTTTTAAAGGAAATAACTATTAATGTTTTACAATATTAGTGAATAATATAAATTCACTAATATTTTCATCATAATATGTTGTGGTTTTTTAGGTACTGTGTGGTGTGTGATACAGGTTATATAACATATTATGTATTCTAGAAGATCCAAAATCTCATGTCATTATAGGTCAAATTTGGGTTAGAATTCCCATAAACCCTCCCTATAACATTTAGGATTGAGTTTCACCTAGAAATCAAAACAAATTTCATAGGGAACACGTCTATGACCACCAGTAATTGGCCTAGAGGCTATTGTAAAGCTAACAAAAAAACACACTTTAAGTTAACATAGCAAAAATATATTTTGTATTATGATTTATCAATTCAAGGATTTTCAAATTATTAATTTGTAAAATGAATAGAAGCCTTTCCCCAATGGTGGTAGTGGTTTTCACAATATAATTAGAATTATCATGAACTGATCAAATCATCATATCTGAGCAGGGGTATTTTAATGAATTTATAATCAATCCCCCATCAACATTAATAAATATAATTCTATTTAAGAATAATTAAATTTTAATTAAATTAATAACAAAATTAAACTTAATATTATAATAAAATAAAAAATATTAAAATGAATGATCAAAATAACAATTAAGAGACTTTCTGATCATATCTCAAATGATTCATCCTTTCATACTATATGGATCTGGGAGCCTCCTCCCCTTGCAAGGGTCTTATAAGATCCCAAAACTAGATATTTTTAAATATATCTCCAGAAAAAACATTTCTCCATGAAAAACTACATTGATGATGTTCAAATATGATACTTTATTTGCAAGATATTTTCATTTTTCATTCAAAAAAACTGTTCACTATAATGTTAACAATTAAAATAAATTAATTTTTTCGACTTAAATAACCATTATTTAAACAAAATAAACTCAATCACCTAAAATAAATATTCTCCAAGGTTAATTAGTTTAATATTAGGACATAAATTATTAATAGGAAGAAAATTTAGACGTATAAAATAATATAGAAAAAATAAAAGTAATAGAAGGAGGAAGGAGTGAAAAATGAAATGGGTGTAGAGATAGTGTTAGTAGAAAATAAAATATATGAGGAAGTGATAAGAGTCTGAGGGAAAGATAGAATAAATAAAAAAGAGTAAAAAATGAAAATGTATATGCATATATAAAAACATAATCTTAATTAAAATTAAATATAGTTTCAAAATCTATAGTGAGAGAAAGGGAAACATCAAGAAGAAATGTTTGAAAGAAGAATGGAAAGTGGAAGGGGAAGTATAAGTAGAAAAAATATATTATTAAAATATTAATCAAGAGAATTAGAAAAAATTAAAACCGTAGACATATAAAATATTAGATGTAGCATAAAAACAATTACACTATAAAATGTTAAAGCACAGGTGAAACCAAAACAGTGATATCATAAGTGAAAATTCAAATCACCAACAAGATATCAAGATAAAATGAGAAATCTAAATGTGAGGATTTATGGTGAAAGTGAGGGAAATAGTGGAATCAGTAAATGAATAAGAATCCAAAACATATAAATTAGGATGTTCTATATGGAAGTGGACATATTGAAAAAAATTTAAAAAAATGTAAAAAGATAATCATTAGGTGGAATATAATATAAAAATCAAAAGTATGAATAAAGGTATAAATATTAATACATGATATGATATAGAAGAAAAATATTAAGTAGAATCAAAAATAAAATTAGATGAAAAATTTTATGTAAAATTAAAAGGAGAATTAAATTCAATGTTCATATCTAAAAACCATATTCCAAACATAGAATGAGATGGAGGAAGTCAAAACTAATTATGAATGTACCACTAATAGACAAAATATAAGGTGTGGTAGAATCAAAAATTAAAAATTCAAAAGTAGAATATCAAGTGAGGATTGGAAGTATAAAAAATGTATTATTTTGTTATAATATTAAAAATCAATGACTTATGAAAAAGGCAGAATATAGAAGTACATGATCATGAATATTTTGAAAACATTAGGAAGTAGAAATCCAGCAGAAAAAGGAAGAACCATAGTTAGAATTAGATGGATACTAATGGATAGAGGAGACAAAACACAACAGTTTAATAATAATTAGATGTAAATGAAAAATCTATAAGGCACTAAAATAAATGGAAAACAACCTAGATGGAAAATTATATCATACAAAATATTCAAATATGAAAATAAAAAAAAATTGAAAAAAACCTAAGAGAAAAAATAATTAGAGGATAAAATCCAAAATTGAGGAGTAAAATAAGAATTATAAATTCGGTCGAAAAAGTTAAGGAGAAAATAAATGAAAAATAAAAAAAATCAAAGGTATATGTGAGAATATTTTGGTGAAAAAATTAAAAGTAACCATAAGTAGATGTGAAAGTGGAAAAAATGAGCATATAAGTAATAAAATAGAATTATTCAAAAGAAATTGAGGTAATTAGAGAAATAAATGTTATAAGAATAAGTAATAAATAATAAATAATAAAATTAACTTGTATATTAAATAAGAAAAATAAAAAGGAGTAAAATAAAAATAAAAATTATTCAATCTATAACTTAGAATCTAAAAATGTATGTATATGAATAAGTAAGATTAAAAATATTTAAAAAATTTATTTTGAATCATGAAAATAATAATCATATGTAAAAAAATGAAATCAAACGAAATAATAATGAAATGAATAAAAAAATAAAAAATCAAAAATCTTAAAATCTTAAAATCGAAATGTACTAGTTTAATATGAAGTAGGAAAGGAGCCACAATTATTAGATTAATCTTAACTAAATGTTAAATCTAAAAACTAGATTCATAAAATAAGTAAATGTTAGTAGTGGGGAAAAAGTAAAGGGTGATGTTGAATGGAACATAAAAGTTTATATCCAAGTATAAAATAATATATTGACATAATCATATTAGAAGAAGTTATAATATGATGAAACTGATTTAAAAGTAGAACTCATAAGTAGTACCTAAAAATAGAAGAAATATCAAAAGGGTCAAAACCTAGGAAACAATACTAAATTATTGTGAAATCATTAGACATTGATTTTTTGAAAACATTTGATATATAGAAACATATGAAACATTAATCTAGAATATAGTGAGATCACAATATGAGGTTTTTTGTAAGGTCTTTACTATTTTATTATTGTTTTTAATATCATTTATATCAAATAAACCTATCTATTTTCTCATTTAATTTTGGATTGATATGATGATTGTTCATTATATTAAAAAATTAATCAATGATTTATGTCTTGTGATTTCACAATAATTCATGTCCATCTTCTATCTTTAAACACTTTGATGCATGTTTTTTGAATTTTAATTTAATAAAAAATTGATTTTTTTAATTTCAAGAAAACTGATCATCAAATTGATGTGGGTTCCATTACAACATGTAAAAAATTAAAAGATGATAATTTTTTATGGTTTAACTAAAATATGAGAATTTTTTCTTGTTTATAACCTTTTTATGAATATTTTTTTTCTTTTAAATAAATGTAAATATACTTTTGGTCATTTCTAACAAACCAAAATACATATTTATGTCTCATATTTTCCATCATATCAAAAATTAAATAACTTTTTTTTTTACATTGATTTAAGGATAATATGATACCTTTCTAGATTATGACTCTCAAACAAAAATTTTTAAGACTTAAATATAAAAAACTGTATGTTTGATCATTATAACCACACTCCGTGTCAGATTTACATGTTCTCAATTCATACAAGTCCTAAATTTTATTGGAAATTTGAACTCATTTTCTTGGTTTTAACCCCCTATAATATGAATGTGATGGGAAAAAGGAAATTTCAATCATACCACACTATTAATGGGTCAAATTGAGGTGTGTTTGGTTAGTACATATCGAAAATGACTCGAATATTGTTTCCTTATGTTTTGACACCAATCTGAACTCATTTACACAATTTTTTACCAACTTCATCAATGATTATTTCAATATCTGAAAAATAATTTTAGAAAATAGGAATTTTCACCTTTAAATTTTATGAAATGAAAAAAAATAATCATAATGAATAATATTTTGAGTGAAACTATTTACAAAATTATTGAGTTCATGTTGTAGTCAAAATCATTTAGCATAATTACTTCTAACTACTACAATAAGATTAATTTATGGAATGTTTTATAAAATGATTCTTCCTAATGGGATAAGAAACTAATGCTTCACTTAGGACAGGAAAAGTTCTTGATGTAATTTTTTTACATATTCTATAAAATATGAAATCTGTAAAAAAACTCTTAACAATAAAATCATATTTAGAGGAATAGAAAAGGATATGGCTGATGATAGGGTTATG
Source organism: Viscum album (assembly GCA_963277665.1). NCBI lineage: Eukaryota > Viridiplantae > Streptophyta > Magnoliopsida > Santalales > Viscaceae > Viscum > Viscum album. The sequence goes on from OY728127.1 coordinate 928,101,016, forward strand.
CACAAACATAATTTTATATAACATAGTAAGGACAAAAATATTTCACCCATCCCCCAAAGATTCAATTAACTTGATAATTTTAATAATTCCCATGGGTGGCATATCCAGTATAGATCATCGAAAGTGGACTCATCTTTATGGTTCCTATCAGGGTTAGCTGGCCCACTAACCATCTCCAAAATTAGAATAATTATAGTTTCCGTATAACACAAACGTTAGTTCATTGGGAATGCATTGGTAACCCCCTCCACCTAACCTATAAGCCACTAGAAATTTACATCAAAATACACTTCAAGAATACTTAAATAGTTAGTATCTAATATGGTAGATATGAAAAATAATAAGAGTATATGAAATAAAGAAGAGTTGGAAACAAAAATTGAATATATATATATATATATATACATATATGTAGAATAATATGATAGTATCGATGAAAATGTTATTCTCAAAGATAAAGTAGAAAAAAAGAGCATAAGTATCTATTAAAGTTTGAAATAAATAGTGAAAGTGGAAGGGGAAGTAGAAGTAGATACATAAACATTAGGAAAACATGATGTAAGAACAAATAAAAAATAAAATCCATAACATATTCAAAATTAAAGAAAGAAGAAAAAATAACAACACTTGAAATAATAGAAGAATCCATAAAACTCAAGATATATATTACATGAATCAATATTCAAATAACCAACCCGAGATGAAGAAAAAATGTAAAATCTAAAAGTGATGGTCAAATGTGAAAATAGGGTAAATTGGAAGCATACGATTAATTAGAAACTAGAATCTATAAACTAGATGGAGGTGTTAAAAAGAAATAGGGATATTTAAAATACCATAAAAAGAAAAAACTAATTTAATTGAAAAACCAGAAGTTAAATTATAAAAACTCAGATGTACGCATAAATACATAAGTCGTAATACATGATAAAAAATTTTAAGAATTACATAAAGTAGAAAAAAAAGATATAGAATAATGATTTCATGTAAAAGTTAAAAATGGGAACTACAATAAATGTTTAAATCCAAAAAACATTATCTATAAATAAAAGTTTAAGGAATAAATAAAAACCAAGTATTAGTTTGGTTCTAAAAGATAAAATAGTGAATGTGAATTAGAATACACTGTCATAAATATATTAGAAGAAGATTAAAAAATATTGAAAGTAGAAGAAAAAAATTTATTAGATGAATATAATAATTAAAATTAAAGGCATACACAAAAAGTGGAAAATTGATGTACCAGGATGAGGAAAACTAGAATACATTCAATAAAATAATTCTAGAGAGAAAAATAATGAACCAGAGTTAGGTTTAAGAGAAAAATCTAGAATAATATAGATCAAAAGTCAAAGGAGAATCAGAAGTAATGGTTAATGAAAAATATAGAAGGCCAAAGGATAAAATGAAAAACCAATATTAGAAGAAAATTTAGAAAAAGAAACAAAATAAAGAAGACCATATAAAAAATAATAAGATTTGAAAAAATATTTGAATAAAAGACAAAACTAAACTAAAATTAAATGAAAATATTTGAAATTTAAAGACAAAATTGGGAAGCATAAGAATAATAATAATAATAATAATAAAGAAGAAAAAATAAAAAATAGAAGGGAAAATAAATGAAGAAGAGAAATTTAAGATGTATTATATGGTGGAATTTTATGAAAAAATATTAAGAAGAATCCTAAATCTAAGTGAATGTAGAATAAGTTGTTTGAGGTGTAATCCTAGCGAATAATTCATAAGAAGTGTAATTAATAATAGAAATAAATGTCAAAAAGAAAAAAATAATTAATAGCGTAAATTGAAGAATACACATAAGATGAATAAAAATTAGTAAAATCCAAAATCCATAATCCAAAACCGAGAATTTAGAATCTATAAATATAACTAGATTCATAATTTAGAAAAAAAATAATTGAAAAAAAATAAGTGGAATAAGAATAATCATAGGAATCAAATATAAAATAATTGATAAAGTCAAATTAATTATAAACCAAAAAATAAAGAATAAAAATCATGAAAATTTTTGTGGAAATTGTTTTAATTGAATATAAAGTTGGTAAGATTCCATAAATAGTAATTGAATCAAAAGTAAAATTTGATTCTAGAAACATGAGTTGAAAGATAAATAAAACATGATGTTGGAGAAAAATTATTTCTAGATGTCAAATTGAATATATATTTTGAATCCAAATGAAAAAACACAATATAAAAACCTAATGATATTGGTAGAAATTATAATCAAATGGGAAATAAATAAATATTGAGGTTATAAATAGAATACAGAAATAGAAGCAAATGTCATTGGTTTAAAACATTAAATGATCTTGGATTATCCAGAAATAATTGGAAAATTATTTTGGAATAATGTTTTACTTTTTTGAATCTATGTCCTATCAATATGATATGAATTTAACCCAAAATTTGGTGTTTATTATTTGGTATTTACTCTTTGACAGATGTTTATAAATACTTTTATGTCTATTAAAACAAATTTTTCAAAAAGATCTAACATATTTCAATATGTACTGATGTAAGGTCTATTCATTTCGGGAAACAATTAATTAACAATCGATATTATGTGATTTCATGAAAATTCATGGACTTGTTTCTATGTTTTAAGCCTTTAACGCATGTTTATTTACATTAAAATCAATAAAAATAGGGAATTTCTAATTTCTGAAAAAACACATATCATATTGAGTAAGGGTTATATCACAACATGTCAGAAAAATAAATTATGTTCATTTTCCTTTGATTTAACTACTATATGAGTTCTTTTTCTAGGTACATTCCCATTCATGTGTGTTTTTTACATTAAATAAATAAAATTTTTGTTCTGGAAATCTCAAAAAAAATAATAACTTATGATCTTTTCCAATATAACTAAAATTAAATGATAGATGTTTTACTTTTATTTAATGATAATATGAGTTCATTTTCTTCGTTATAGCCCTCAAACTCACATTTTAAGAAAACTTATAAATCATATTAAAGTATATGTTTTGTCAGTATGACCACAAAACATTTCATGTTGAAACGTGGTCTATTCATACATGTTATCATTTTTTATGGATATCAAAAATCCTTTCCTTATATTTGACCTCCTTTGATTAGAATTTGAAGGCCAGAAAAAACCATCAATTATAATAAAAATTTATTGACATGTGGTTGCTTTTGTAACTCAAAAATAAATCAAATACCATTTTTAGAAGATTTTACACCAACAATAGCTTTTTTTCTTAAGATTGTACCCCCCTTCTTTTAGTTTTTCAATGTAGTAAGAATAATGTTAAAAAATTTGAATATGTGCATTAAATATTGTATAATCGAAGTATAGTTATCATAAATAATCATATTTTCTTTAAATCTCATTCCAGAACAAGGGAGTGTGTGATGCATTCAAAACAATTGGGTGTAAAAACTTATAACTACTACAATTATCTTCAAAAGAGGAATGTCATATATAATGACACTTCTTACTAGACAAAGAAATTAAAGCTTCACCTAGGAAGTGAAAAGTTACAAAAAAAAATTTATCCCTCTAAAACCATTGAAATATATATCTATATATATATTAAGAATAAACGGAAATCTAAAAGAATATAAAAGTCTTATTAAGAAGATAAGATTCTACATGCATCTAATTGAACATTTTACAATGACAATCATTGGATTTTACCCCACCCCATTGATGGTTAAGGCACAATAGTTATGATAGTCCCCCTATGTTTCCTAGATAGAACAGACCACTGCAAGAGGCTCCATCAACATTTTTCCAATTATGATTAGAAAGCCCACCAACCCTCCAGAGAATAAGAAAATTTATGTTTCTCCTAGTACTCGAATCTGAGTTCTCTAGATATACATCTCAAACCCAGAGTTACTGACCAACATGCTATTATCAAATCAACATAAAAACACACTTCAAGTTAAATTAAAATATAAATATTATGTGTATTGGGATTCATCAAAAAAAATATCCATAACATATCATTTTGTAAAATTATTTGCAACTACCCTCTAACGATGGTGGTTATTTTCCACCCACAATCATTCTAACCTATAATTTATCATGTCTTCGTAGCTGATTTGGGAGGGTATAAATATTTTATAGTCCCACATCCTTACGTTTTATTAAATATAATTTTAATTAAGATAAATTGAATTAAAATTAAATTAAAAACATAATTAAACATTATATTATGACATCAATTCAAAAATTAAAATGCATTAGAAAAATAGAAATGTATAGGTTTTGTAATCATAAATTTGAAGACACGTTGTTTCTTGCTACAGTGATCTTAGAACCACATCCCCATAAAAGGGTCTCCAATGTGTAAAAAACTAAAAGTTTCTAAATATATTTCCAAAAAAATACATTGCCCAAACAAATACTATACTGATAATTTTCAAATATGATATCTCATATTAATGATATTTATATTTTTATCTCATAAAAAATTCAGTTATGATGTTATTTTTTAAAATAAATTAATTTTATTCATTTAAATAACCATGATTTGAATAAAAAAACAGAATCACATAAACCCACTCTTCTCTCAATATGATCATTTATTTATCAGGACGTTAGTACTAACAAGAAGAAAATGTTGACGTTAATAATAAAAGGAAATAAAAATTTAAAATAAAAGGAATTAAAATGAAAATGGACATATATATATTTAATATAAAATTTAGTAGATGTGTAAAATTATAGTAGTTAGAATCCAAAAACTAAAATAAATAAATAAGATATAGAAACAAAAATTGAAAAGGTATATACATTTAAAGGATCATAAGATGAATCAGATGAAAAATAATTTTCTAAAGCTATATTAGAAGAATGAGTTAAGGTAGTAAGAAAAGTAATATAGATAAAGTATAAGTGGGATAGGAATTTGAAGTACAAACAAAAACGTTAGAAAAATATAAATAAAGAAAATAACAAATAATGTGAGCCAAAAACATATTCAAAGGTATATGTAGAAGAAAAAAATAACATAAGAAAAATTAAAATTAAAATTTCAACTGAAATCATACATATCATAAATACATTTTCAACACACCAACTAAAGATGAGATAAATTGTGAAATATTAAAGTGAAGATAATGTTTGAGAGTGGTGGAAGTAGTTGTTGTAGAATATTAAGAATATTAAATAATATATAAACAATAATGTGGTACTAAAAGTAATTCGAGAGATTGAGTATAGAAGGAAAAACAAAAAATAAATATCAACTAAATCAAAAGTTCTAATATAAAAGAAAAATTACAAGTATGTATAGATGAATAAGTCATTATACATGACCAAATTTAGAATAAGAGTTATAAGAAGAAACATAAAAAAAATGAAGTATTATTTGATTTAAATGTAAAATGATAACTAGAATGAATGTTCAAATAAAAAACCATAATCCAGAAGAAGAAGGAGAAGGAACAATTCATAAACAATTGTGAATTTAGTTCTATAATAGGAAATAGAAGTTGAATAAGAATCAAAAATCCAAAGTTCATAAGGATAAGATCACAATGGTTTTAAATTATAATAAAAATAAATTAGTTTGATATGATAAAAAAATTTAAAATATTTTGAGAAATTATGAAAATATAATTACAAGAACATAGAATTGTCAAATATAATAGGTAGAAGAACTATATATGAAAAGTGAATATCCAAAGACAGAACTAAAAAAATAATATAAAAGAGAGAATATAAAAGGTAGAAGAAAAAACTAAAGTATGAGTAAATTAAAAATCCAAATAGACATGAAAGTAAAATAAAAATACATTAATAAGAATGAGAAGAATAATAAAATAATTAATCTAATATAAAAATAAAAACAGTGGAAAAATAATTTGAAGACAAAACAAAAACCATACTATATGTAAAAGAAAATTCTTGAAAAAATAATGCAAAATAAAGACGAAAAATAAGTAGAAATATGTCTAACTAAAAATAAAAGGATAAAATGAATGAAAAAACAAAAAATAGAAGATAGTATTTGGAAGCATGGGGTGATAAAAAATTAAATGGAAGAATAAAAATAAGTGAAGTCTAATTTAGAAAGAAGAGGTCCAACCCATGATATAAATTCATATAAAATATAAATATACGTAATTTTAGAAATAAAATTTTAATGGAAAAATTAAGTAATAACATTAACAAAAGTGTGAAAAATACACATATCAAAATAAGTAAATAAAAATTTAAAAAACCATAAGTATGATGTCAAAATAGAAAAATAAAAGTTTGTTTATAAGTAAGATAAGAAATAGTTAAGGAATAATATAGGTAGTAAAAAATATAAGTATTATAAATAAAATAAAAAATAAAGGAAAATGAAATAAAAATGAAGGTAAAAAAACCCAAACTCTAAAAGAAGAAAAAGTTGGAATCCTAATGTAGTAGTTGAATCTGAATTAGGAAAGAAGCTGGTAGTAGTTTTAGAGACCCAAATCATGACGTACATAGAAATTACATTACTTTTTCCGAATACTTAATACATAACAAAAATAGACACCAAAGGACCTTAATAGTTTAGTGTCTTTGAAAACTCGGAACGTAATCTTCTAATCGTGGTGAAATATTTTCAACATCTCCCATAAAGATCTTCCCCTTTTGTTTTCTTACCTAAAACCATTCTTTATATCCTGGTGAAAAGAAAACATAAAAAGGGTGAGCTCAAATTCTTAGTGAGGGTAAGAATGGATAAAATAAAACAAACCATATACATTTGAACATAAAAACATGAACATAATGTTTAAACATCGAAATCTTGAGCAATGACATAAAACATAGAAGTACGTAAGGCATAGATCATAATGGAACATCAATCATTATAAAATAGCTTGGAAATAAAACTTGTAATTGTGGAAAAAAATTAAGCACATGATATGATTTCTATAGTAGCCAAGACATTGCTGCCAAGACCATCTTAGTGGAGAAAGTCCCTTTCTGAATCGAGTTCACTCCTCGTCTCAGTCCGGTAACACTGAACCAGATTAACTTATCATTCCAGCCATGTATATTTCATGAGATATAAATCTTTACCCAATGCAATGGAGGGATATATAGGTCCCACCATCTCATAATGAATTCATTCTTTCGTGTGTCACAAAATCTTAAATCATACATCACAGTATAACCGATATAATAGAATGGGATTCTTAAACATCATGCCATCATAAAATAATCCATATAAAAAATGGATATCATTTCATCATAAGAAGAATCAAACTATCTAAATAATGGAGAGATTATACTTGAAACTTAAACATATTAAATAATGTCATTTTAGATTGAAAATAGTTTTGATAAAACGATTGAAATGAATTCTTGAGGAAAATATCCTTCCGTCTTCAAAATCATTTTCTTTTCACAAAATTCCAAGAAATTTTAAAAGAAAATGGTTTTTTTTTAAATAATCATGCAATATTGTAGAGGAAGATTCATGAAAATGAGGCGTCATGAAACTGTAAAAATCTGTTCACACCGTATAAGTTAAAAATAACATTCTCCTCGTACTTTTGTCAGAAAAGTCAAAAAGTTCCTCATGTGGTAAACAAAAGTAACATTCCTTTAATAACATGTGGTAAAATTAAAAAATGGGTAAAAAAGAAATTAAACATACATGAAAACATTTTTATAAAATTGGGACATGGATGATAACAAAAACCCCAGTAAATACTTATGAATAAACAATCTCGGAGAAGAGCGAGATTTGAAAAGTTCTCCCTTACCTTAGGACTGATATGCTTCGTACGTATCTGAACCTTCTGTATAATGATTTATATAATTTCATTTACTTATTAAATAATTGTATTTATTGTAATGATATCATATATGGTTTACTTATGACTTTATATTAGCCATTCTTTTGTAAATTTTATGTAAAAGCTGCGATTTGGATAAAATCGTTTCATTTATTGTACGTGTTTCGACTTGTTGTTCTTGATATTATTACTTATATCCTAATTTACGTAATTCCAGACTGTAAAACATGATCTATATATAATATATATTTAGCATATATATATATATATATGATATATCGATAAATGGAATGAAATACACAGTTCAAGGAGACGGTAGGTCGTACGTACGAAGGAACGCTATTTTTGTTTCCTTATTGAATCGAATGGAATTAAGTAGATGAAATACATATATATATATATATATAGTATCATTATAATTTCATATATTTCATGATTAATTATTATATATACTTTATAATCATTCATGAATGGTTAACATGGAGAATGAATCTCATCACATCGTGGAGACGGTAGTCCGTACGTACGCACAAGCGATGATACCATTCCCATGATCGTAAAATTGTATTGAAGTGGATTTATAATATTTCAAAATAAATGTCACTTTAAAATAATCATATATAGTTATTTATTTACACCATTATACCCATCCAAGTATGGTGGTGGTCGAAAACAGATTACACCACTGCGTTGAGACGGTATTCCGTACGTACGCACATGTGGTAATTTCATTTTCCGTAGGATGGATATAAGGTGAAATAAAGTTGTTTCATATTTATAATAACATATCAGTATATTATTAATACTTATTTTATCACATTATAATGATACAACTAAAGAAGAAGAAGTAGAAGAAGAATTAAACTTGAGAGAATTGAAAGAAGAGATTACCTCTTCTTCAACGCACCTCCTTTAAGCTTCCTATTAAGGAAGTAGAGTTGGTCTTTTGAGAAGATAAGAACCTCCAGAATGTTTCTAGGGAAGTGGAGAAGAGAAATTTTCAGGGGTTGTCCGAGCATCGAGGATCAAAAGTGTGTAAAGAGAAGAGGGAAGGGGTTCCTTTTTATAAGGGAGGGGAGGGGCACCTTTGAAAAAACATAAAATATTATTTTATAATAACGTCATATTCGGTTTTTAAAAGCTCCAACCTGAATTATTTTGAAGATAAGGTGGTTATGGGTCTAAATAATCTCAAAAATCGGTTTTATATAATTTTAGGATTCTATTTTAACCGTATCATTTAGATTTAACTCTAAGTTAAATAATTTAACTTTTATCGTGTCTTCTTGTTTTCATACACTATATGGTTAATAAACTTACTATAACAAGCCAAACGAACCACAAGTGGTTAATTATTAAAATATATAACCTTTTTAAGTCATTTTGATGAACCTTATATTTTTAGGAATATAATAACAATTAATAGTATAATATTTGTTTTAAAAACTATTTTATGTAAATTTTGACACTATTTGGTAATTTATTTTTGTGAAAATCATAACAACATGATTAGTTCAAAAACATTTAAGTTAATAAATACTAACATGTCATAGTAACCTATAAAATTAGTGTAATTCATAAAAAGTGTCAAATTACATTTATTTGGGTATTTATAACATTAATTCTGTCAATATTTCATTAATAAGGTAATTACTGCATCATAATTGTGTCATTAATAAATTAACATATATAATGTCTAAAAATTATAAATAAAATACCATTATATAGGAAATATTTTTATCTTTCTAATGAATACTTATAGTTGAATTTAACTTTTGTATAACCTTATATTAAAAATGTTTTAGTTTTTAAACATTGATTTTAACTATTTTAACTCTTCTTTAAATAAAATAATAATAAGTGTCCTAATCTAATCCAAGTAGACCTAAAGGGTAATATTTTATTCCTAATGTTGTTTTTTTTAATTAAACTTATTCAATAGAATTAGGACATGTGTTAGGGTACTAATATTATCCTTTTTATCATTAATTACAATGTTTACTTTTAACAGTGGTAAATAAAAGTAAAAAGCTACTCTTTACCAAAAATTATTTTTATCTTACTGAACCACATTTTGCTCCATGATATTAACCATGTCTCCCGGATTTTCAAAATTCCACTCACAGAAGTGGTAAAATAATTTTTTATGTAAATTTTCAAATTCTCCTAGGTGGTGGGTAAAAGACGGTGAAAAGTTTAATAAAAAATTTTATATATCTAAAATTATTATAAAATGACTCCAATGAATTACATTGAACATATATAGGTATTATGTAACAATTTTGACCTAAAAAAAATTTAAATAAAATAAATAATTAGTTAAATAAAAAGTCGGTTTTGAAATAGTAACCTATTGTTTTCACTATTCATCAAAAATTGAAAGTTTTCTGAAAAAAACCAAAAATTAACCCAAGGCGAATTTCGATATTCTGAATCCAAAAATGAACTCCATTTTGAAATATAATATTTATAAAATTTCAAAAAGTGGGTATTACTATTCATAACGGATAGTTCATAACAATATAATAATAATATCTCATTTAGTGAAACATGGTATTGCGTACTACACACACTATCGAAGAAGGTATTGATTTCATGTAATGCAAGACATGTCAGGGCTGTGTATAGAGAATGATCAGATTGGTGTTGCGTATAACATAATCAAAACTTATTTCATTTAAACATTAAACAAAATCTATACTTAATGTTGCGTAGAATAATTTCCACAAAACGAACTTGAAATTGTGTGTAACACGAGCCAAGAATTGTGTTGCATATACTGCAATCTAATACGTTGTTGCATATATTACAAGTTTATCTTGGTGTAGTGTATAATGGAATACATCAAAAAAATTAACAAATAATATATCTCATAAAATCTCGGGGTGTTACATTCTACCCCCCTTAAAATGAATTTCGCCCTCGAAATTCGTCGCGGTTATAAATGGTTTACTACATGAAAGATTCATTCATAAAAACCAACATTGTAAAATGGAATACTAAAACTTCATTTTAAAAACTAAAGTATGAAATGTAACATTTACCCAAATTAACTCATCATTGGGTTTCCACAAAGGAGAACATAATTGAAAATATGGATATGGTAGAAAAATATAACAATCAAGTTCTGATGGAGAGTGGTAGAGGACATGGCTACGAAAAATCCAACAATCACAAAGCCATAAATTTATGATGATTTATGGTACCATATAATTCAATGGGTATGAGGGTACTAGGACAACGTTTTTAGTTCTCAAGATTATTTCCCTCATGATGAAGAATTTTTGAATTAAAAGAAATACTTACATTATGTTGGTACAATCTCACCGTTGCTCGTGCCTCGAACAATTTCCACTTCATATCTTAAATAAATGAAGTTGAATTTGTCTTCTGTGAAGTGTTAACAGATTATGCGATAGAATGATAGGTCATTCCATCTATTTCTATCATAAAAGGTTTAGCACAATTTATCAAATATACCAAAGTCCATCTATGCTGAGATTAATTGTATATGGTTGCTAAAATAGACTTATACTTCATCTATCATAGCACTTAATAAAATAAAACTAGTTTCTACTAACCAAGGACTTCATGTAGGCTAGTGGTAGGCGATAAAGGCTTGTCGCACTTTGGTTGTGGGTTCGATTCCCGCATCCTTGTCTTACACGATAGGTTGTCGCCCGTTCGGTAGGTTGTCCCTTTTCTTAAATTACACTATTATAACATTCTATCAATAATATCGAAAAAATTTCTAGCCTTCAAAAATACTAACTTATGTTCAACATAATCCATTCCAATCTTTAAGCGTATCCAAAATATGTGTGTCTATGCTCATAGTATAAGGAAAACAATTACTAGAAATGTCATCTACCGAGCATGTGAATACCATCATTTATCCCCCATATATCATAAGATATATCTTGTTGGTCACATTCCAAACATGTGAATACCTTAATCATGTATTCTCTTGAAAAATTAATACCCATTGACCCTTAGTGAAAACATTAATGCTGTCAAAATTTAACACTTTCCACATACCAAAATCCCAAAATATCAATATACTCAAACCAGGGTATCACATTGTCCTTACATCAGTCATGAGCTCATTAATACTATCAAACATCTCATTATCTCCAGATCCATTCATTATTCCCATATCCTCTACCTCCAAAAATATTTGAATAACCTTTCATGGTTACCGGTACCATTCAACATATACTTTCAAATACTTTAGAAAAAACATTAGTGTAACAATACTTAGATGTGTCATTATTCCATAGTACCATTACTTATAAAACATAACTCATGATAAACACAAATCATACTACTACCTTGTTAAACCATTGACTGAGCTTGAACAATTCTATCATCACATATATCATTTTTAGTCTCTTCATCATCATCTACATAAATACTACCCATATGACCACGCTGATTCTCTTCATGAAATTTTCCCTTAGGGCATTGGTTTGCATAATGCCCATACATTCCACATTTAAAACATCTATCCATTGTTTATGTCCTAACAATACCATTATCCTTGTTCATTGTGTTAACTAAACTTTTTTCCATTGCACTTATTGGCTTTGTATCCTTCTTTTCCACACCCAAAGCATCTTCCAATTCCTTTGAAAAATTCTCCTTGATGCCTCTTCCCACATGATTTACATGGGGTAAATTGAACTTCTGATCCTCTATGATCCTCATGAAACTCCATCTTTCTCTTATTAGCTGAGTTAGGAAACTTACCAAAGTTGAGTTTATTGATCATATTATGAGATTGCTGATTTGGAATAATAATGATTTTTGGACTTCCAAATCCCATTTCATTTGGTTTCTCGTGAATAATGTCATTCCATTGTCCATCAAATCCTCCATTATCTTGAATCTTCCTGTTTCAAGCCATTTTCTAAAACCCAAAAAGAATAGTGTGAGAACAAAAAATCATGTTAGGGAAAAAACATAATAAAGCGGGAGTACCATCAATATCTAACATCTTAGGTTAAATTCTAAGATCGTTACCGTAATTCTAGGACTGTAACCTAAACGTATACTTATCCTTAGGGACATCCCTAGACATACCTTAAATATTTCTAAGGATTTCACTAAAGTTTTCACAACCTAGTTTCCAAAGTTCAACTAAACCTTTCCTCTGATACCAACTATAGAGACCCAAAGCTTAACGTACATAGTCATTAAATTACTTTTGCGGAATACTTAATACATAAAAAAAATAGACACCAAAGGACCGTAATAGTTTAGTGTCTTTAGAAACTCAGAACGTAATCTTCTAATCGTGGTGAATGATCTTGAACATCTCCCATAAAGATCTTCCCCTTTTGTTTTCTTACCTAAAACCTTTCTTTATATCCTGGGGAAAAGAAAACATAAAATGGGTGAGCACAAATGCTCAGTAAGGTTAATCATGGATAAAATAAAACAAACCATATACACTTGAACATAAAAACATGAACATAATATTTAAACATCGAAATATTGAGCAATGACATAAAAAAGGGCAGTACGTAAGGCATATATCATAATGGAACATCAATCATGATAAAATATCTTGGAAATAAAACTTGTATTTGTGGAAAAACATTAAGCACGTGATATGATTGTCGTAGTATCTAGGGTATTACTACCCAGACCATCTTAGTGGACAAAGTTCATTTCTGAACTGAGTTCACTCCTCGTTTCAGTCCTATAACACAAAACCGGATTAACAAACCATTCCAGCCATGTCTATATCATGAGATATAAATATTTACCCAATTAATTGGAGGGAGATATAGTTCCCACCCATATCATAATGAAATCATTCATTCGTGTGCCACAGAATCATAAATCATACATCATATCATAACCCATGTAATAGAATGAGATTCTTAAACATCATGCCATCATAACATAATCCAAAAAAATGGATATCATTTCATCATAATAAGAATCAAACCATATAAATAATTGAGGAATTATACTTGAAACATAAACATATTAAATAATTTCATTTTAGATGGAAAATAGTTTTGATAAAACACTTGAAATGAATTCTTGAGGAAAATATCCTTTCTTCTTCAAAATAATTTTATTTTCACAAAATGCCATGGAATTTAAAAAGAAAATGGTTTTGTTTAAAATAATCATTCAATCTTGTAGAGAAAGCTTCATTAAAATGAGGCGTTATGAAACCGTAAAAATCTGTTCATGCCATATAAGCTAAAAATAACAATCTCCACGAACTTTTGTTGGAAAAGTAAAAAAGTTCCTCGTGTGTTAAAAAAAATTAAGATTCCTTTCATAACATGTGGTAAAATTAAAAAATGGGTAAAAATGCCATTAAACATACATGAAAACATTTTTAGAAAACAGGGACCTGGATTATAACAAAAACCCCAGTAAATACTTACAAATAAACAATCTCGGATAAGAGCGAGATTGGAATAGTTATCCCTTACCTTAGTTCTGATATGCTTCGTACGTATCCAAACCTCCTGTATAATGATTTAAATAATGTCATTGACATATTATAGAATCATATTCATTGTTATGATATCATATATGGTTTATTTATGAAATTATATTACGTGTTCTTTTGTAAATTTGATGTAAAAGCAGCGATTTGGGTAAAATCGTTTCATTTATTGTACGTGTTTCGACTTGTTGTTCTAGATATTATTACTTATATCCTGATTTACTTAAATCCCGAGTGTAAAAAAATATTTATATATAATATATATTCATCATATACATATATATATATGATAGATCGATAAATGGAATGAAATACACCATTCATGGAGACGGTAGGTCGTACGTACGCATGAATGCTGTTTTTGTTTCCTTATTGAATTAAATGGAATTAACTAGATGAAATACATATATATATATATATATATAAATAAATACAGTATCATTATAATTTCATATATTTCATGATTACTTATTATATATACTTTATAATCATTCATGAATGGTAAACATGGAGAATGGATCTCATCACCTCGTGGAGACGGTAGTCCGTACGTACGCACGAGCGATGATACCATTCCCATGATCGTGGAATTGAATTGAAGTGTATGTATAATATTTAAGAATAAATATCACTTTACAATAATCATATATAGTTATTTATTTACACCATTATACCCATCCAAGTAAGGTGGTGGTCGAAACAGATTACTTCACGGCGTGGAGACGGTATTCCGTATGTACGCATGCGCGGTGATTTTGTTTTCCGTAGGATTGATAGAAGGTGAAATAAAGTTGTCTAATATTTATAATAACATATTAGTATATATTTAATACTGATGTTATTACATTATAATGATAAAACTAAAGAAGAATAAGTAGAAGAAGAAAGAAACTTGAGAGAATCGAAAGAGGAGATAACCGCTTCTGCGACGCACCTCCTTTAAGAATGCTCTTGAGGAAATAGAGTTGGTCTTTTGAGAATACCATAACCTCCATAATGTTTCTAGGGAGGTGGAGGAGATAAATTTTCAGGGTTTGGCCAAGCTTCATGCCACAAAAGGGTGTGAAGAGAAGAGGGAAGGGGTGCCCTTTTTATAAGGGAGGAGAGGGGCACCGTTGGAAAAACATAAAATATTATTTTATAATAAAGTCATATTCGGT
Organism: Viscum album; assembly: GCA_963277665.1. Lineage (NCBI taxonomy): Eukaryota > Viridiplantae > Streptophyta > Magnoliopsida > Santalales > Viscaceae > Viscum > Viscum album. The sequence continues at coordinate 928,116,433 of OY728127.1, forward strand.
TTTTAATTTCACAAAACTGATTTAATTCAAAGATGTGGTGGTTATGGGTCGAAATACTCTCAACCGATAGGTTTTAGACATGTTTAGGTACTATTTTAACCTTATCGTTTAGATTTAACTCTAAGTTAAATAATTTAACATTTACTGTTTCTTCTTGTTTTCTTACACTATATGGTTAATAAAGTTACTATAACAAGCCAAAAGAACTACTAGTGGTTAATTATTAATATATATAACCTTATTTAAGTCATTTTTCTGAACCTTAGATTTATAGTAATAGAATAACAATTAATAATATAATATTTGTTTTAAAAACTATTTTATGTCAATTTTGACACTATCTAGTAATTTATTTTTTTGAAAATCATAAAAACATTATTAGTTCAAAAAAAGATAATTTAATCAATAATAACATGTAATATTAACCTATGAAATTAGTGTAATTCATAAAAAGTCTCAAATTACATTTATCTTGTTATTTATAACATCAATCATGTTAATATTTCATTAATAAGGTAATTACTACATCATAATTGTGTCATAAATAAATTAACATATTTAAGGTCTAAAAATAATAAATAAAACAAAATTATGTAGGAAATATTTTTATCTTTCTAATGAATATTTATAGACAAATTTATCCTATGTATAACCTTATATTAAAAATGTTTTAGTTATTAAACGTTGATTTTAACTATTTTAACTCTTCTTTAAATAAAATAATAGTAAGTGTCCTAATCTAATCCAAGTGGATCTAAAGGGTAATATATTATTCCTAAGGCTTTTTTTGGTCTAATTACACTTATCCAACAGAATGAGGACATGTGTTAGGGTAATAATAGTATCATTTTTACCCTTAATTACAATATTTACTTTTAACAGTGGTAAATAAAAGTAAAAAGTTACAATTCACCAAAAATTATTTTTATCTTATAAAACCACATTTTACACCTTTATATTAACCATGTATCTAGGACTTTCAAAATTACACTCACAGAAGCGGTAAAATTAATTTTTATGTAAATTTTCAAATTCGCCTAGGTGGTGGGAAAAAGACGGTGAAAAGTTCAATTAAAATTTTTATATAACTAAAATTATTATAAAATGACTCCAATGAATTAAATTGAACATATATAGATATTATGTATCAATTTTGGCATAAAATAAATTTAAATAAAATAAATAATTATTTAATTAAAAAGTCAGGTTTTAAATAGTAACCCAATGTTTTCACTATTCATCAAAAATTGAATTTTTTCAGAAAAATTCCAAAAACTCACCCAAGGATAATTTCGATATTCCGAATCCAAAAATTAAGTCCATTTTGGAAGATAAAATTTAGAAAATTTAAAAAATGGGTATTACTATTCATAACAGCTAGTTCATAATAATATTATAATAATATCGCATTTAATGAAACATGGTATTGCGTACTACACATGCTATAGATGAAGGTCTTGATTTCATGTAATGCAAGCCAAGTCAGGGCTGCGTGTAGTGAAATCTTCGTTTGGTGTTGCGTATAACATAATCAAAACTTATTTCAGTTATACCTTAAACAAAATCTATACTTAATGTTGCGTAGAATAATTTCCACAAAACGAACTTGAAATTGTGTGTAACACAAGCCAAGAATAGAGTTGCATATACTACAAGCTAATATGGTGTTGCGTATAGTACAAGCTAATCTCGGTGTAGTGTATAATAGAAGACATCAAAAAAATTAAAAAAATAATATATCTCATAAAATCTCGGGGTGTAACAGTAGTACTTGAATCTATTGTGGATGTATAAATTAAAAACTATAGTCATGAAATAATTGAATGTTGATTCTAGGTAATAACTAATGGTAAATAAAAAACAAATTTCGACTTTGAATAAATAAAGAAAAGAATAAGCTATAAAAATGAGAATATTATCAGAAGGCATAATAAGAAGCATAAGGAGTTAAAAAATAATAGCATGTTATGGTAATATGCAACTAAGTATTAATTAATATACATAATTATGGGATGTTCAAAATTGTAATGAGGATTATTTTTGTGAAATTTAATTTATGTTTCATTTAGTGAATTAAGTAAATGTTATTTTGTGATCACAAGGGCATTATTAATTTTTTAATTCTTCCTCTTATTGTTTATTATACAGTGTGATATATTTTTGGTAGTATATTTTATTGGTAGTTCAGTATGGTTAATAAATTTATTGTGATAAACAATTTTATGAAATATAATGAAAATATTGAATAGAAAGTTGCATGAGTATTTTAAGACACTTCCCTTTTACAGTTAATCAAATATGAGTATCATGTTTTTTAAAAATGTTATAATCATTTATCGATATTATTACTTATTTTCATAAATTAACTTTTTATTGAGAACCTAATGTTAATATACTAGTTAATTCAATATGGAATTAAATTAATTTTTTCTAAATATATATATTTTCATATGTAGAAAATTATTCTAATTGTGCATGAGGCATAACTGCCTCGATGTTATGGACTTAGTGACTTCTTATAATGTGTAAAATTATACATTTGAAATGTATAAGTGTTGTAGGTATATATAGCATTCTTTATTTCTAATATCTTTGTTATGTTTAGGATCCTTTTAAAAAGCTATCAGATCGAGGCCATGTGTGCATTTGATAATGATAGACATGATCGACGAGCTAGGACCCTAGTAATATTGTGATGATCGAAGCAAGTGATGGGAAGATATATAATATTATATTTCATTTTGTGGGACATGAGACTTCCGGGATGAGTTCAGAGTGGGGATTTCTCATTAATATTCATTTCATTCTTGGTGCTTTCATAATGGTTAGATAGGTTTTTGATATTTATATGATCATTATTCACAGCTGGATGTTTCTTGAGTTACCCAAATTGATTGAATATTTTATGTGGTTTATTGTAATCAATGATAGTGTTCCTATATGATTATTAAAGTATAAATTAATTTAATAAATGAATAATTTTAGTTCATGGTGGTCTCAGATGTTATTTAAATAATTGAGAATATGTCATGTAATTTATAGTACTATATGTACCTATATTGAAAGGTTAAAGGGATAATAATGGAATTGAATATGTAGTAGTAATATTAATTAATGGAGAATGAATTAATTAATATTGATCATGATTATTATACTCGTCTATATACATAGTCCTTAGTTATGGAAATTAAGGATCATGTGTGATGATAGAAAAATATGAGCCTAAAGATATCTAGTTTCCCATAATGTGGTTTTGTGTCATAGCCTAACACTCAGAATTAGGTGTGGATACTATTGTGTGTTTGAATTTTTAGTTACTATGTAATAATTAGGATAAAGGAGTGGTTTTTTGGAAATTCTTGGTAGTAATAGGCCACCGACTAGCTTGTGGAGGGAACTAATAAGTTGTTGCGGGTTGTAAGAACACTTTTATCGTTGTTGGTGCCACAATACAAATTTTGGGTTTTCACATACTACCTAGTGGAGGGATTAGAGGTACATTCATTATACATGTATCCACTATCCCTCTTGGGATTTTGTATCTTCCCCACTTTCTATTAATTGATTATGATGTCAATTAAATGAATGTATCAATATTGGGCATAATCTAGTAAGTGGATCCTTTTGAATCCATTTTCTTCTCCCCTTATCCATGTGAATCATTCCATATATGGATCAATCATAAGATCTCATATATACATGGATAATTGAAATCATTTTTCTCATATCTACATTATCTAGGACCTGATCTCTTCCTCTCCCATAAAATGTCTAGAAAGCAATGGGGTTTTTATCATTCCTGAGTTAGTGGTCTATATCCTATAGTTTAACCCTTGGAATTTCTTATGTTCAAACGATTTACTTTTTTTTTATTTTAAATTGATGATTTTAATTTCATGAGTTACGTGTTGATATTTTAAGTCTATGGAAATATTTCTAAAAGGGAGGGTTTTGATAGAAACCATTTTAAGAAACATGATGATTTTTTTAAATTTCATCGAATATGATTTAAAAAAAATCCATATTAGAAGTGGCATGTCATATCTACAGAAAATGTTTTTTGAAAAAGTGGGAATTAATGTATAATATCCTTTTCCTTGAAAAATGTTTTATAGGACATATTTTTTATTACGATGAATATAATAGTGATATTGTAGCACATTGGGTGACCTTAGGGTACTAGGTAAAACTAAATAGGGATGATCCCTAGTTGAGTAATCTTGAACTAGGAGAGGTTCCCTGGATTCCCTGTATTATAAGGGTATCCTTTCTGTGGGACTGGGGTTAAAAACTTTATCACTAACATATGTCAATCTATTTTCCTTTGTGTGTATTATTGTTTTATTTTTGTACACCCTCATGTGATGAATTCTCCCGTTTTTTAACACCCTATATTTTGTAAGAACACTATGTTTTAAAGCGTAGACACCATGAATCATTGAGATCTAGCAAACCACGAAATATTATTAGAATATTTATAACATATCCATTACATTGGAAGGTATGACTATAAGTTAGTAGATTATAACATATATATAATGGACATAATCATTAAAAATTTATTGATAAATGGTTATAAAATTGGTACTCAATTTTTAGTAAAGTCATTTCATTCTTCAATATATGTTTTCATCAAAAATTATTTTATGAATTTTTAATAGAGAATTTTATAATTAAATTATTGAAATTTTATAAATTTTATTTTATAAAAATAATATATTTTTTAAAATCATCATATAAAAATTTTATTAGGGCTATTTTTTAGTATTTTTTTGAAAATATTGATTATCTCTTGAATAGTGAAAAATTTATATTTTTATTTAAACCTGTATTTTTGTTTTAGGAATTTTAAAATTTCCATTTTCTTAAAATAGTTTTGAAGTAAAACAATATATCTCATATAATTAATAATCCCATTAAGTTCATTACAATCAATTTAATTTTATAATTTTATATAAAAATATTTTTAGGTTTAAAAATTCATTTTTCTGGAAAAAAAACAAATGTTTTTGCTGCATTTTTCATTTTTATCTTATATAAAATTCTATCACTTATATAAATTTAATCATAAAAAATGGATTACATATATTTGATCATGATTTACTTAGTTAGTAAATGGGTCCATTTTATTTGGGCCAATATAAATAGTAACCAATGTAAATTTTTCATACAATTTTAAAGGTAAATTGGGTTAATTTGCATTAAAATTAATTTTATAATGCTTCAAATTCACTAAAAAATTGGATTTATTTAATAGTATATTTATATATCTTCTATAATCATCAATACATTAAAAATATAAACCCTTTCCATTTTATGTGATTTTTACCTTTATAATATTAAAGTAAAAAATAAAGTTAAAATGACACTTTCTTACATTAAATATCTATAATGTTTTCTGGTAGGGATAAAAAAAATTGGTTAGATTAGAATTTTTTTCAAATATGAATTATTTTTTATCATGTTAATTTACTTTTAATTTTGTGATGAGATGATAACTTTAAATTCTTATGCAATGGTAACATAGTTCTTATGCAAGAAGAAAAACAATAAACTATATGATTTCAACAACTCTAAAATTAATATTTTTGGGTGAGTTAAAGTGTCCCATGAATTATAAATCTATTCATAAAATCTTACAGATCTGAGAAAGGTTTATTTTTTAATTCCGACTTTTTTATATTATTTTCAAGGTCAAATTATGTGAATAGTGATAAAATGATATTAATTGTATTTTATGTAAAATATAAGTTAATAAATTATTTAAAAATAAAAAAATTATTGAAAGAATATAATTATGATTTTAAATGGTCTAAAATGTCATACCTATTACATTTATGAGATATTTTTCCCCTTTTAAATTAAATTATAACCCCTTAATATTGAAAATTCTATTACTATGGTTATAGTTAAAATTGGTTAATCATTGGGGTAAACCAAAATGGTAGGTTTAAAATGATATGTAAACCATTAAAATAATATTTTTTATTATATTATGATGATAGGTTACATATATAATAATACATTACATTTTTAACTATTTTATAGGATTTAGAAACATATTATATTATAATAGTTATTGTATATCTGAAAATGTCATTAATGATATTTTATAATAAATAATACATCATTAACAAATTTAAAATTCATAAAAATACTATATTAGTTAAATTTAATTATATTTTGTTAAAAATAAAAAATACGGTCCATTTATGTTTCCCTTTTCCTTTAATAGTATCTCTCTTGAACACTAAAGAGTAAAAAACATAAATATCATGGTAAATGTTAGAAGGATTAACGGGGGTTAAAACAAAGTGATAAGGGTAAAAATATAACTAAAACTATTATAATTTTATTTTTTTTGTGTATTTGGATTCATAATCCTCTATTATTTTAATTATATTAATTTCGATCCATTTTCCACTCAAAATTAATTTATATTAATTTAATAACCTAAGAAATTCCATGAGTTCCCCTCCTATCAATTATAATAGGAAACTTCTTGAACATAATTTTCTATAATGTTTTAACCTTTTATATCATCTGAGACTAACTTTTATATAATAATTCAGTCCTTAACCACATATTATATCTTATTTTCTTTCCAAAAAACCACAATGGCATGTAATAAGGTGTAAGCCAAAAGAGGGTTTTCAATAAAGTGGTATAACTCTTAACTGAGAAATTTCATCTTTATTTTTTATTATACCTCCTCCAAATATATTGTATCCATTATAAAATAAAAAATTTATTGTATTTAATATTTTTAATTTTTATTATTATGATAAAAACCAATATCCCCCTTCGTCCCATCTTTTGGAAAATGATAATGTCGCTCTTGCACACATATGAACTACCACCTCCATGAAGTGAGGAGATTTGTTTTTTTAATTTATTTTATTTGGATGGTAACAAGGATAAATTTATTTGCATTATATGATATGTCAGTAATTATTTAAATTTCAATTATTATTTACCTTTCTTTCTATTTATCCATCTAAAATTGAAAACGGTGTTTATGCATACGTACGACCTAACATCCTTATGGGCAGTGTAATTCATTCTTAAATATCTACCTTTTATATATTAATATATATATATATATATTGGTTATATATTGTATTTATGTTATTATTTATATTTTGTATTTTATGGAACCCAGATAAATTTACAAGGAATGGAAATTTCAAACTAAAATTTCCATGAAAAATAAAATAGTTGAAACCAAGAAATGAAAATTTTAAGAAGGAATTATTAATGAATGGGTAATAAAATGTTATAAGTGGATAATATTTTATATAATATTCATTTATAATACTTATTTATACAATTATAAAAATAATTATTATATTAGAGGATAGAGTGTGTTTCATACAGGATGATACTTGAGGTATGAGATTTTTATCTCACTTTTTTTCTGTGAGACACATGCAATATTCACTTATTATTTATTGTATGTGTTTTATGCACTAAAAATGAATGTATTTTATGATTATTACCATCAAAATTATATGGATATAAATATACATATAATATTTTCTCTTTTATGAGGTTTTGAGTCTAACTTTACCAAAGTGGTAAGGGGTTTATGTTTCCATCCCATTAAAATAGGGATTGTGTATGATAGAATTTACATTGAGGAAATTTCATGAAAATGAAATAATGAATCCATTTCATGTTATTATCCACTTTTTATTCATTTGAATTTCAATTAACAATACAATTTTCCAATCTATGGTACTTGAAATGATCAGGAAAATGTTTTTGAGAAAAAAAATTGTTTTCTCTTTGGTTAGAAATATTTTTCTTCCATGTGCATATTTTATTTAAAATTTTTTGTAATACTTTTTTACTATTATCCAATGAATTTGTATAGTACTATTTAGCCCATATTTTAATTTTAAAAAAATAAAATTAATCTTATATCCATTTACCAAATGAGTTTCTATTGTCATTTTACCAAAAATGTTAAAAGAAAAATTGTTTAAATGCACATAGAATGAATGGAATTTCCCATAGTAATGAATGAACAATTATATGAAGATTAATTTAAAATATTCAATACTTGTTTTAAAAGATATCTTTTCTATAATATTTTAGAAATGATTGGATCTAAAATAGGTTATATCAATATTAAAAGGGTAATTTCTCCCAGAAATATTCCATTGATATTTTAATATAATTTGAAACTATGATAACATCCTTTGATGTTAATTACACTTAACTAAGGATATAATCCAATGATACCATCCTCAGTATTTCTTTGGATGTTTTAGGATTATGATGATAAGGATATAATAAAACTAGTTTATTTTACATGGGTTATGATATGTTCAAATTGATGAAATTTTTATGAAACCCATTTTCTTTATGTAGGTTCTATTATGATGATTTTATGAATGTTTTATGATCTTGGGGAACACATATTTGTGGGTTTAATAATATAATGTTTTGGTTTGGTATTATATATATCTCAATACACTAGGTGATATTTTATATCTCACGATATATTTATGGGAAACAAGTTGATGTTCTTGATAAACAAGGGGAAATGGTTATGGATGATTTATCCAATATGGGAAATATGTAATAAAACTTAATCCTTTATGCTATCAGAAAAAGGTGTTGTTGTTAGATCCATTATTATTCGATGGTCTTGAGATTTATCTTTGACGTATTATAAGGACTCAACCTTATACGTTGCATAATATTGAGTTCAATGAATAATTCACATTGAGGATCTTTTCAGGTTTAGAGTTTTAGGGAATTATGCATAAAAATTACATTAAAACTTGAATATTATATATATACACTACTAATTAGTATCCATTTTTTTATAAAATAAAAACTCTTAAAATGAAACAGGTCTAGTTTCATGTTTTAGATAACATGACTTTTCCATGATCCCATCATTGACCCTATTAATCATTAAGTCCTGTGGAAAACATTTCAAAAACATAGGATGAGAAAAAAATCTCAGTAAAGGTTATAAAATAATGAAAATAAACATTAGCACATCAATAAATACAAATCAATGAATCTTTACTTTTCATTCATAACATACCATATGAAGTCATAAGATTCATGAATAACACTCACAAATCATAAATCATAAATGTAACTTATGGAATTAATTATATACTTACATTGTGGCTATCACAGCTATATAGGGAGTCACATTTGGAATACCCATAATAGTATATTCCCTAAATCTCTAAGGAGAAACATTAACGTTTACCTCTGTCACGCTACCCAATATTATATAGAGCTATCTCGGCCTCACCCATACTAGGTTTATCACGAAACCACCCGTATGCGTAAAAAATGCCCAATAAATGTAACATATTTACAACACATACCACTATAATAAAGTAAATATTACATTTCCACAATCCAATAACAATATAACAACTAAAGATATTGAAATAAAAAATTCTTTATTCAATCATTTTCAAAACCATTTACAACATTTAATAAATTGATTTTTCAATCAAAGTGTCCCATAAAACTTTGAATATTTTAAATGATTTATCATTTGAAAACATTAATTTACATATAAATAAATCCTAAAACCATTTTGAAAACATAGAAATTAATGAAAAATATTTAGAAGAATTAATATTTGAAACATTTAAAATGATATTTTAGTTAAAGAGTTTTTTAACAAAAAGAGAGATGCTTGAATACAAATAAATGAGGAATAACATTTAATAATAACATTATAATATTTTGAGCATAAAGGGATTCATGATATAATATGTCAAAGTACACTATATACACCATATAAGAGTGAATTGGTTCATAACAACAATGAAGTCTTAGTGGAAATGTAAATTGTGATGAAATCCCTTACAAAGATGGTATCCTTAAATTAAAGATAAATCAAAAACATAATTATGTATGAAAAATATAAATACACCCAATATAAGTTGATATTATGTTTAAAACAATCAGTTGTCATTCACACATATTCATAGGATGACATATTCACAAAGTACAAGTTGAACCCAATGAAATGAAATTGGGTTAAGAAGATCCATTGTAAAAATTAGAAAGCCTAACGACGTCACTTTAAATTTCAGAAAATGAGTTGATGAGATAAAAATGGTATATCATCACTTGTACATAAATTTTACATCAATAATGATATAGAAGAACATATCCCAACATAATAATATGTAAATTAAATGACATAACTAAAATAATTATTTTAAAAAGAGGAGGGTGAAAGGTTCCCCTACCGATTTGGTAACATACATGACATACGCCACATGAAAGAAGTACCATACAATGTATATGTAAATAAACCTAAATGAAAGTATATTACACAAATATTATAATCATGGGCATTACATAAACCACTCAAATTAAATAGTGAAAAATATTGCATGAATCTCAAGAGAATAAAAAGTGAGATGAAAAACCCTTAGTTGTAATCAATCGAGTCGTATGACCAAAATTTAATAACCACCAAATGAATCACATAATAACATGAATATAAATATAATCATGATAATATATGTCAAATTTCATTACAAAATAAACTACATGCAATTAGTGGCGAACAATGGAAATCTCACCTAATTAAGAGTGAGATAAGAAATTCCCTTACCTCATGTCAGACTTGACTCGATTGTTCATTTTTCTTCCTAAAAAATAAAAAAAAGTAAATTTAAACTTTATTAAGAACCTTTTTCATGTTTATTATCCATTTTATATCAATTTTTACCATGTTATAAACATTATACAATCATTTAAGTTAATAACGTTTGTTTTGTCGATATTTGGTACTAGAGTCAAAAATGAACACTTTATATATACAGGGTGACCATGTGGTAAATAGTCCATTATATCCAGAAGGATATTAATTATTTAGATATCATATATATATCATATATGTCCAGTATATATAAATATTTATGACAGTACATGTCATTTGGAGATAAGAAATGAAATGCATCATTCATGGAGACGGTAAGCTGTACGTACGCATGAACACTACTTTCATTTTCATTTCTTATTTTAATGGAATTAAAACATAATTATACATAGGTCTATTATAATTCCAGTATAATACCATATATAATATCATTAACTCCATCTTTTATATGTCCCAAAAATGGCATTAACGAGTCATATCACTTTGAGGGGGCGGTAGTCCGAACTTCCCCAAATGAAATTATCGTGCTTACCCATAATGGAAACCATATAGGTATGATATAAAAGAACACTAAAGAAGAACAAAATTAAAAAACACAATATATATCATAAATAAATATAGTGTCATCTTAATGTCCACCATGATTGGTGGTAGGAGATAATCGAACAATCATCGTCTCGTGAGGCGTTAGTTTTCAATCCACAGAAATAGTATGTTCTTCACCCATTAGATGGAGGTGTGTGTAAGTGTAGTTCAATTAAGTCTCATAAATACATCCTAGTATATTTAGGATACTTTTTTTCTTATAATATAAAGTAATAAAAAGAGTCTAGGGGTTGGAGAAGTAAAATAAAAGAAAATAAGTTAAGATAAATGGTTACCTTTAATTTGGGTAACTTCCATTGGTTTGAACCTAAAGGAATTATTTAAGTACCTTATTACTAAGGTAAGGCTTCTATGAGATGTATAGGTATTTAGGGAGATTAATTGAAAAACTTTGGACTAGCCTAAAGTCTTGAGAGGTGTGAGGAATTGGTTTGAAGTGAGGTCTTTTTATAAGGCGGGGAAGGGCTCTTTAGGAAAGTGTGACAATATTATTTTATTATAAAATGATATTCGGTTTCTAAAGATCCAAAACTAATTAAATTATAATATAAGATGATTCATGGTAGAAATAAAATCATCCTATAAGAATTGGATAGGTTTTGGATATTTGCTTAATATTAATAGTATTATTTATTTTAATCTTTTATTAATGAGGTAAATACTACATCATTATTGTGAAATAAGTAATTTAAATTCATTGATTTATAAATATTATAAAACAAATATAATGATTTAGGAAATATTTTTATCTTTCCAATGAATATTTATAGTTGAATAGATAATTTATATAACCATTATTAAAAATTAATTTTCTAAAAGATGTTTGTTTTGTCATATTTGCCTTTACATTAAGTTAATTAATATAAATTGTCATTATCACTCCCAAGTTGCTCAATGGGGTCCCAAATTCGATCAAAATATTCCCATGTTCATAAATTACTCAAACAATAAGTTTTGGACAATTTTTAAGGTAATTTTGAATTATTATAATATTCATTTTACCTTGAATTACTTTATTTACCTTTAACCGCGGTAAATAATAGTCCAAAGTTATTATTCACCAAAAAATATTTTTATCTTATTGAACCACATTTTACTTTCTAATAACAAACATATATGTCTTATTTTATAAATTCAATTCACATAAGTGGTAATATTTCATTTAAATGAAAAGGTCAGTTTTTTTAACTACGACTTAGTGGTTTCACTATTCATTAAAAATTGATGTTTTTTAGAAAAATACCCAAAATTCAGCCGAATATATATTTCATATTCTGAATTAAAAAATTATTCTTATTTTAAAAAAAACTAAAAATATATAAGTTTCATTAAATAATTTAAAATTAATTCCCATTATCAAAACAAATAGTGTGTTTTTACGAAATAATAACTATCAAACTATTCATTCTTGTTTATGTCCAATTTCAAAGTGAAATAATTCCAATGACAAACATTGGATTTAATGGTAAAAATATATTATAATTAAACTTAAAAAAATTAGAAAGATAATATAACTATATAAATAAATTAGATTAAAATTCACTTTTGAATTAAAATACAATATTTTTCACTGTTCATTAAAAAAATGAACTTTATCAGAAAAATTCCAAAAATTTACCCGAAGAAAATTTTGATGTCACCATTCTAAAGAAGTATTTTATTTGGTCAAATAAAATGTATTAAAGTGACCAAACTATATTTAAAGAGGTTTCTCCATTAAAAGGAGGTAAATCAACCTTTTAATGTAAATTATGTTTAAAATTGGATTTATTCACATTTTAGGCCTCTAAATTTTATTTGATAAATGAAAATACATTTAACAAACATGTATAATCATATTTTAGTTAGTTTAGTTGATTCCCGCAAATAAAACAGCTAGGAGTTAACTACCATTTAAAACAATAATATTATATTATTATTGTGCAACGTAATATTTCAAAGAAACTCGTTGTTGCGTATTGGGTATGCTATCGAACATAGAAACCCCTTTAAAGTAAAATTAATATTTAATAAACAAATATTAATAAATATGGAAATTTCATATTCTTTATTTTCCTGGGATGTCACATCCTTCCCCCTTTTTTTGAATTGAGTCCACGCAATTTTAAAATTGGGATCGAAAACATCATTAGAAATCCCACATTGGAAAAAGAGTCAATAAAACTATCACATTAAAATAAAGAAAGATATATACAAAGGTCACACAAGAAAATAGATACTAGGATTCCATGAAAACATGGATATAGAAGAGAAACTAACTCTCATATATTAATAGAGAGTGATAGAGAACTTGATCACAGAAAGTTAACCACCACAATACCATAAATTTGTGGTTGGGTAAAAGTATGATGATAAAAGAGAGCTTATAATAATTATTTTTACTTCAAGATAATTTTCATATAGTTGGTGAATTTTATTAATAACTAGGATAATATCGTAAGGAAATATACTTACTTTTCATATAGATTTTCATCCTTTAATAAAATTCTACCACAAACTTATCTTTTCTCAAAGCGGTAATTATTCATGAGGACTTGGTCACACCTGAAGTGCTAGAATCAACTTCTATATTATCATATAATCTAAAAAAGATGAACTATATATTTTTCCTTTCATAAGACTTCAACCAAAACCAAAATTGGTTAGTAGAAGATCAGATAATCCCCAAAAAGTATAATCTTTTAAAAAAAAAGAAAAAGTGCTCTTAATCTCAAAAATTTGCCAAACAATACCCAATGTTCAACCAAGACCATTCAATAAACAATTGTCCATAAAAATCTTCAAAGTAATCCAAACTAATATTGAAACCAAAATCTCAGAAGGATTTAATCACATAGTCTTCCAAGATAAATCTTAACATTTATCTCTAAATAACATCAGTTACTCTTAAAGTCTCAAATTGATAAATAATTAACCTAATCACATATTCTCCATGATAGGTAAATCATTTCCATAGATAACCCCAAATAAACTTATTATTGATTCATAAAATCGTTTAACTAAAAATGAATTATTCATACTAACCAGGGACGTCACGTAGTCCAGTGGTAGGTGATAAATCCCAATCGCACTTTGGTTTTAGATTCGATTCCCTCAGCTTTTTCTGACGTGACGAGTTGTCAGGCGGTCTGCATGTCTCTGTTTTTCAAAAACTATATAATTTTATAACATTCCCAAAAAGTGTTAAATTATTCAAAGTAACCATAACATATTTTAACCATGATGTTTATCTAATAAGTTTCATTTTTCATTCCAAAAGGTATAAACCTATAATTGCCTCAAATTCAAGGATCATATAAACCCAAATGGTTTGTTATAACTATATCCACACAAAAAATATTATTACTACCTAAATTAAATTTTCATATATCAAACTTCAGGGTTACACATTCTATAAAAGGTCTTCTAAAATAATCTCATCATTAAAAGATCCTTAATACTTTTAAGCATTTTACCATCATAAAATCTACCATAACGCTTGAATCCCATATATGTTGACTTCATACTCATTCAACATTCTTCATGATCCATTAACCATTCCTTTCCAAATAATTCTGAAATACTTTTTTCCTACAAACAAAATCATGAATCATATCCTAAGATTCAATAATATCATAACATATATTAAGAAATAATCCATACCTTTCATTGGTCATTGTGAGTTTCTTCATCCTCCATTAAAATGGCATTAGGTATTGGTAAACATATATTTGTATGATCTTCGTGATCTCATTCCTGAAGCTTCTTCATAGGAAATTTATTTGTATAATGACCATGCACACCACATTTAAAACATTCAATAGATCCCTCAGAAAGAACATATTTCCCTTTCCTAGAGTCAATTGGATGCTTCCTTTATTCATGGCAGGTTCTTGCTTTATGATCTTCACTTCCACATCTATACCATCTTCCCATCCTTTTGAAACATTTTCCAATGTGTTTCTTTCTACATTATTGACACATAGGTTTTTGAATATACTTTACTTTATGATTATTACCTGAACTTCCATGGGGATTTGTTTCTCACAAATACGATGCCTTATAAAAATCACCAAGGTTCAGGTGGTCAATCATAACTCCAGATAGTTGGTTGAGAATAACCACAAGAGTTCTCATTGCAGCTCCCATTTCATTCAATTTCTCATTCAGAAAACTATCACGGGTTTCTTCAAATCCATTGTTACTTTGATACCTTCTAGATCCATCCATTGACTAAAACCAAAAAGGTAAGTGTGAGTATATCAGAAAAATCATCATATAATATCTTATGAGGAGGTTAAATACTAAGATATACTTATTTATGTTATCTTAAACTCATTCACTTTATCTAAAATAACTATGAATCTTTATAAAATCCTACCTATTATGGTAATTTCACTTATGCTTAAATAACACCCTAACCTCTTCAGTTATCCAAACTGATCCATTTGATACCAACTATAAGGACCCAGCCTTAAACATTACACAATATTTAGTTAAATGAATAATTCACATTGAGGATCTTTTTAGGGTTAGTGTTTTAGAGAATTAGGCATAACAATTACCTTACAACTTGAATATTACATGTAGGCACTACTACTCAGTATCCATTTTTTTAATAAAATAAAAGCTCTTAAAAAGAAACATATCTTGTTCCATGTTTTAGATAGCTTGACTTTTCCTTGATCTCATCCTTGACCCTATACATCTTTATGTCATATGGATAACATTTCAAAAACATGGGATGGGCATAAAAATCTCAGTACAGTTTATAAAATAATGAAAATAAACATTAGCACATCAATAAATACAAATCAATAAAACTATACCTTTCAATCATAACATACCTTACGAAGTCATATGATTTATGAATAACACACATAAATCATAAATCATAAAGGTAACTTATGGAATTAATAACATACTTACATTGTAACTATCACATCTACATAGGGAGTCACATTTGGAATACACATCACAGTATATTCCCAAAATATCTTAGGATAAACATTAACGTTTACCTTTATCATGTTACCCAATGCATTGGAGAGCTATCTCGGGCTCACCTGCCCTAGGTTTATCATGGAACAACCCATATACGTAAACAATTCCCAATAACCGAAACATATTCAAAACACATAACACAATAATACATGAAATATTACATTTCCACATTCCAATAACAATATATCAACTCAAGATATTGAAATAAACAATGCTTTATCAAATCATTTTCAAAACCATTTAAAATATTTAATAAAGGGAGTTTTTAATCAAAGTTTCTCATACCACATTGAATATTTTAAATTAATTATCATTTGAAAACATCAATGTCCATATAAATAAATCCTAAAAACCATTTTCAAAACATGGACGTTAATGAAAAATATTTAGAAGAATAAATCTTTAAAACATTTAAAACAATATTTTGGTTAAAGAGTTTTTTAACAAAAAGAGAGATGCTTTAATGCCAATAAATGAGGAATAACATTTAATCAAAACTTTATAATATCATTAGAATAAATGGATTCATGAAATAATATGTAAAAGGAAAGTATATAAACCATATAAGAGTGAATTGGTGCATAACAACAATGAAGTCGCAGTGGAAATGTAAATTGAGATGAAATCCCTTATAAAGATGGTATCCTTAAATTAAGAACTAATCAATCACATAATTATGTGTGAAAAATAGAAATACACCCATTATAAGTGGATATTAAGTGTACAAAAATCATAGGTCATTTACACATATTCATAGGATGACATTTTCAATAAGTACTAGTTGAACCTAAGGAATTGAAATTGGGTTAAGAAGCTCCCTTGTAAAAATTCGACAGCCTAACGGCGTCACTTTCAAATTAAGAAAATGATTTGATGAGATTAAATTCATATCTCATCACTTGTAAAAAAAATTACATCAATAAGTATATAGAAGAACATATCCCAACATAATAAGATGTAAATTAAAAGACATAACAAAAAGAAGACATTTAAAAAGAGGAGGGTGAAAGGTTCTCTCACTGATTTGGTAACTTACAAAACATACGCCCCATGAAAGAAGGACTATAAAATGTAAATGTAAATAACCATAAATGAAATTATATTACACAAAGAGTAGAATCATGGGAATTACATACACCACTTAATGTAAATAGTGACAAATATAGCATGAATCTCATGGGAATAAATAGTGAGATGAAAAACCAATACTTTATTGTAATCAATCGAGTCGTATGACCCAAAGTTAATAAATGCCAAATTAATCACAGAATACTATGAATATAAGTAGAATAATGATAATATATATCAAATTTTAGTATACAATACACCACATGAAATAAGGGGTGAAAAATGGAAATCTTGCGGAATTAACGTGAGATAAGAAATTCACTTGCCTCATGTCTGACTAGACCTGTTTTTCCTTATTATTCCTAAATAATAAACTAAAGTTAATTTATACATTCTTAATAAAATTTTTCATGTTTATTATCCTTTTTTTATCACTTATTACCATGTTCTAAACATTATGTTATCATTTAAGTTAATAACGTTTGTTTTGTCGATATTTGGTACTTTTGTCCAAAATGAACACCTTATATTTACATGTTGTCCATGTGGTCAATAGTACATTATATCCAGAACAATATTAATTATTTATATATCATATATATCATATATATCCATTATATATATATTTATATCACTACATGTCATTTGTTGATAAGAAATGAAATACACAGTTCATGGAGATGGTAAGTCGTACGTACGCATGAACGCTACATTCATTTCTATTTCTTATTTTAATGGAATTAAAACATAATGAAACATATTTATATTATCATTATATTATAATTTAATATATAATATAATTAACTCCATCCTTTATATGTCCCACATATGGCATTAAAGAGTCATATCACTTTGAGGGGGCGGTAGTCCGCACTTCCTCAAATGAAATTATCGAGCTTACCCATAATGGAAACCATAAAGGTATTCTATAAAATAATAATACAGAGAAAAAAACATAATATATGTCATATATAAATATAGTGTCATATTAGTGGCCACCATGATAGGCGGTAGGAGATAATCAAACAATCATCGTCTAGTGAGGCGTTAGTTTTCCATCAACAGAAACAGTATGTTCTTCACCCATTTGATGGAGGTGTGTGTATGTGTAGTTTGAATAATTATCATAACAGAATACTAGTATATTTATTATACTGGTGTTGTTATAAAATAAATTAATAAAAAGAGTTTGGGGGATTCATAAGTAAAATAAAATAAAAGAAGTTAAGAGAATCAGTTACCTTTAATTTAGGTAACTTCCTTTGGACTGAAACAAAAGAACTTCTTGAAGTTCCTTATCCCTAATATAAGTCTTCTAGGAGGAGGAGGGGGATTTAGGGAGCTTAATTGGGTAGATTTTGGATGAGCCTAAAGGCTTGAGAGGTGTGAGGAATTGGTTATAAGTGAGGGTTTTTTAGGGGGAGGAAGGGCTCTTTAGGAAAGTTTGATAATATTATTTTATTATATAATGATATTTGGGTTATAAAGGTCCAAAACAAATTAAAGTCTTAGATAATATGACTCATGGTCTAAATAAAATCATTAAATAATAATTTTATAGGTTTTTGATGTTGTTTTAATATTTACAATCTTATTTATTTAAATCATTTATTAATGAGATCAATACTCCATCATTATTGTGTCATAAATAATTTAAATTATTTGATGTCTAAAAATTATAAAAAAAGATACCATGATGGAGGAACACTTTTTATATTTAAAATTAATATTTATAGTCAAAAATATAATTTATATAACCTCTTGTTAAAATTAATTTACTAAAAGATATTTTTTGGTCATTTTTTCTTTTTTAAGGTAATTTATCTAAATTATCATTATCACACCCAAGTGGCTCAATAAGGTCCCAAAATAGACCCTAGGATTCCCATGGTAGTAATTTACTCAACCAATAGGGTTTGGAAAAGTGGTTAGGAAATTTTGAATTATTATAGTATTCTTTTTACCTTGAATTACCTTATTTACCCTAAACCGTGGTAAATAAAAGTCAAAGGTTACTATTCGCCAAAAAATTATTTTTATCTTATTGAACCAAATTTTACTTAAAAATAACAACCATGTATGTATTATTTTTTAAATTCAATTCACAAAAGTTGTAAAATTTCATTTAAATGAAAAAGTCTGTTTTTTTAACTATGACTTAGTGGTTTCACTATTCATCAAAAATTGATGTTTTTCAGAAAAATACCAAAAAATTCAGCCAAAGATATATTTGATATTCTAAATTCAAAAATTATGTCTGTTTTAAGAAATTAAATACATAGAATTTGTATTAATTAATTTAAAATTAATTCCCATTATCGAAACAAAAAGTGTGTTTTTATGAAACAATAACTATCAAAAGATTGATTCTTGTTTATGTCCAATTTCAAAGTAAAATTAATTCCAATGACCAAATTTGGATTAAATGGTAAACATATATACTAATTAAACTTTAAAATCAATTCATAAGACAATATATCCTTATAAATAAATTAGATTGAAAGGCATTTTTGAATTAAAATACAACATTTTTCACTATTCATTAAAAAAATGACCCTTACTAGAAAAATTCCAAAAATTTACCCAAAATAAATTTTGATGTCCCCATTCTAAATAAAGATTTTATTTGGTAAAATATTATTTATTAATGTTACCAAACTATATTTAAATAGGGTTCTCCATTATAAGGTGGTAAATCGATCTTTTATTTTAAATTATTCTTAAAATTGGATTTATTCACATTTTAAGCCTCTAACTTTTATTGGATAAATGTAAATACATTTAAAAAATATGTATAATAATATTGTAGTTAGTTTTTTTCATTCTCGCCAATAAAACGGCTAGGAATTTACAACCATTTAAAATAATAATATTATATTATTAGTGTGCAACGTAAGATTTCAAAGAAACTCGTTGTTGCGTATTGGGTACACTATCGAACATAGAACCCAATTTAAAGTAAAATTAATATTTAATTCACAAATATCAATAAATATTAAAATTTCATATTCTTTAATTTGTTGGGATTTTAAACATATGTTATGGTTTCTATACTAATTATGGTTCCACACTTTTATGATATAATTTTTATCGTTATGATCTGAACTTATGGTTCTTGATTGATTTTTTGTGATTCGTCACTCTTATAGTTAATTCCTTCTAAAATGATAACTATTTCTTATATGGATGATATTTATGATCCATGATATATTTGGGATGAACTTCATGTTTTATTATCATGATCTCATACCATAATCCTTATATAATAATTTCATATTTTAATCATTTAATATCTCCCATGATTACCCTTAATGAACCTCTGAGATCACCAATTATTAGGTTTAATTTACCAAGGATCCTAGAATGTTTATCATAATTAATATGAAAGGATATGAAAAAGGGAATAATGATGTTTTCAAAGACAATACTTTGTGGAGTTTTATGTTTTCAAATGCGATTTTGGGTTCAAGAATATATCTAGTTGACCAAGACTACTAAATTATTCAATCCTTTGGGATATAATCTCTTAAAACTTGTACCAGTGCAATAATAAAATCTGTACTCATATTGTTGAGGCCTTTAGACTTTGTATGCATTGATAATTCATTACATGTATGGATATTTTATATACTTATTTTCCTACGTAATCATGATATATATATTGATTCTTGAGAATTGATTTATTTATTTATTCCATTGGATATTTGATATGTCATATTACTATTTTATATAAATATGGGATTATTTCAATGAGAATTGCATGTGTTTTAAAATAAAACTGAAGAATGGTTTTTATATGGATAATGATTTCCTTAAAAATTTATTTAGATTTTTTTAAAATAAGAACTAATAAAATAAAATAGATTAACCTTATATATATTATTTGTGGTATCATAATAAGATTTAGTGATCACATCATTCTTTGTTCCATTAGGTTTTTGTAGCCTTGTTTTTTAAGGATACAGGTAAAGGTAATATAATGATGTAGAGGAAGGATCTCTTCGTTCATGTTTCCTTTACGGTGGGTTGGGATGGTGCTGACCTATAATCATAAAGAGGTAGGACCATGGGTTTCCCAGGATCAATGTTCAGGGTGTCTCAGTTATTTTTCTATACCTCATTATCATATTGTTAGATTTTACCTTATTGTTCGATAGTTTTGACATCTGATGTATTATGGATCTCAAATATAATGCTCTAATTGTTTTTATATTATAATATTTTTGAAGTAATGTTAAATCATTACCAAATTTCTTTTTATGATACCTTTGTTCTTATTTCTAGCTGTTGGAGATTGAGAACATGCTTCAGGCCTTATGGTTATCCAATTCATGTGACATTTTGGGTTAGACCGGATAGGTCTATTTCAAATTGGTATTAGAGTCTCCTATTGTGTTACAGCCTCTTCATATACTTATATCTCACCCTGTTGATTGTAAGAGTTATTTATAGATATGAGATAGGAAATTTAGAGCTTAAGAGGTTGCGTGAGAGTGTTCCTAGAAATATCACATTCATGAAAAGACTCAAGTTACCATGGGAAGTGCTGGATTGTCTAGGCATCATATTCATGTGAAGATGAAAACTATAAATCAAAAATGTAATCATGGATTGTTTTATAAAGTTCCCATGTCAATTCAATGTTTCCAACTTGGTTTTTAACCCATTGATCTATCATATTCTAATTTAATAAGAAAATATCATAGTTAAAAAATACGTTGGATTGTATTGGTAAATACTTTCATTATATTGATTCATGATTGATTCCTATATGTAAAAAATAATTTTAGGATTATTCACCTAAATTTTCAAGGAAATAAAAAAAACTATTTTCTTTGTTTTTACCCCTTTTGGTGGACTTGTCACTATAAAATCAATGTTATTTCTGAAGCACGTGGCTAATTATACAATGAAATTAAGGTGTTGGATGGAAATGTGGTTGGTTCATATAGATCATAAATAAATCAAATAACATTTTCATAAGTTTTTGTTCCAATAAAAGCTTATATTATTGGTTATGATCCGTATAATGTTTATTTTTTATTTTTTAATAAGTGTTAACAATATGAAATCAGAATTTCCATCATATCGATCAATCTATTAATCAGCTTGATGATCCACTGATTCATACATATCAAAAATGACATGTGGATCATCTTCCATAATTTTCAATTCTATTTAAAATCTTATTCTCGGTTTAAACCTATTGCTGAGTGATATGTCATTTTAGTGAAAATATCAAGGTTAAATGATATTTTGGATCATATTTGGAAATTTGGGAATCACATTAATGAAAAACATATTCATACAGATCCCATAAAATTTTAGGATCATTATTACATATTTTCAGGAAAATTTAAACTTATTTTCATAGATTTGAACCATTTTATGTGACTTTTATCTTTAATAAGAATCTAGTGGAAAAACTACAAAGTCCACTATACTATGAAATTAAGGTGTCATATTGTGGTGTGGTTTGATCTTATAGGTCATAAAATACAAATAGACCATTTTACTTTATTCTTACAATAATCTGATATCATTTTCCGGATTTTGACCCCTACAAATGTTATTTGTGAGTTAGTGATAAACATTAACCACATAAAATCATAGTTTCCATCATACTAAGAAATATAGACATCATATTGATGCATATAGGATTCCTACAAATCACCAATGACATGAAGAAAAATTTTATATGATTCCTTGTAAATTTGAATTAATTATCATGGTTTGGACTAATTTAAGAGTGTGTTTTCATTTTAATAAAAATATCAATGTTAAATGATATTGCGGACAATACCAATCAATATAGTCATTGGATTGATGCAAAATCAATTCATGTTGATCAAAAAATATTTTAAGATCATTGTCTTAAGTGAATAGAGAAATATGAACTCATTTTATCATTTTTTTACCCCTTTTAAGAGATTTTACACTTTGTTGAGAATGTTATGGGAAAAATCATATTCAATCATACTGAGAAATTCAGGAGACAAATTAATTTATGGTTGGTTCATACATATCACAAATGAATCAATGATAATTTTCCCATGATTCTCCACTAATAAGAACTCATTTGATATCCTTTGACCCCTAATTGATTTTAATCCCCTATTTCAATGAGTTTTTAAATATAATATGAATGATGTTAGAAATGGGGAACATGGACATTTAAATAGGAAGAAATGGAACTTTTGTTTTCACAATGAATCAGAGTTTGAGTAAAACTCATTCCAAATCTATGAATGTGTCTTGCATCCATATCATTTTTGTAGAATAACTTCTAACTGTTAAAATATTCATCATTTACAATATAAAGTTCTATAGAATGATGCTTTATTCTTCACTAAGAAACTAAATCATTACCTAGGATGTGACATGTTCTAGATGTATTTTTCATATCCATTCTATAATAACTGAAATCTCTATCTAAATAACCCTTAAGAATAAACATAGATTAATATGAAAATAAATTTTAAATTTATCACACCAATTCATGCTCATTTTCTCAGTTTTGACCCATATACATGTGATTTATCATTTAATTATAGGCACTAATAATATAAAATAATAGTTTCCACCAAATAAATCAATCTAACAATCAGATTAATGAATGACTAATTTCTACATATCACATATTATGTAACATATCCTTACTATTTTCATGTAATTCTAAACCTTCCTACTTATCGATCTTTTATCGGATTTTGCTTAGGACTATTTTGGGTTAATTTTTTTAAGAGTTTTGAAAATTATGGGTCAGTGCACAGTTGGTTCATGGTTTTCCCAAATTGTTCACCCTATCAAAAAAAGTTTTTCTAGCCATGGAAGTTGTATTTTTCATGGTTATTCATGATCTGAACCCTCTTTGTAGAGACTATGTGACCCATTTAAAATAGGGTCATAGACAAGCTGCAGGGTTTGGTCTGATCATGATGGTATGCCCAGAAAACCATGCATATGAGATTTTAATAGATTTGAATTTTTGTTAAAAATTATTAAAACCTTTTTTAGGTCCCCAATAGAACTCCTTCAACCCAAACTGGTTTCCCCCTTCCTTAGAGCTCATAAGTATTATTCTATTCCCCTTATTTCCATTATGGATGTAATCTAAAGATAGAGGAACTCCCTTTGATCTCATTGTGGTGAGTTTCCTCATCCTGATTTAGAACTCTTGTGCATTCCCTTCTTATCTATAGGGTTGTATAGATCCTTGTGCATAATTTTGGATATAATACCCCTTTTGGGTCAGTAAACCTAGGTTTGATCCTTGTTTTCTAGATTTCGTGATCTTTATTCCTTATTGATGAATCTTGGATAGGGTTTGGGAATCTGAGATCCATTGATACTGAGGTTGTTGGTTTTGTTATGATACCCAATTTTTATTAACGCTAATTTATTTTTTAACATAAAATTAATTGAATTTAAATTCAATTTATTGGATTTAGATTATATGGAATTCAATTGGTCGTTGGAAAAACCCAATTCCAGTGAATTTTGGATTTTTAGAATAATGGTATTTTTTGCATGGAATTGGAAATTGGGGAGATTTAAATTATTTGATTTAATTTTTTGTTTTGAGGAAAATAGATTCAATTAAATTATTTAATTTAATGTTGGAATTCTTTTGCTGGAAAATTGTGAAAAAAAACACAATTCTAGTGAATTAGGCCTAAGGGGAAGATGTATTATGGATTAATTCTATTATTTTATCAATTTTCATTTAGATTAATTGAAATCTAAATAATTTTTTCTCTCACATGGGATAACATTTTCTCGTTTATTTGTTTGAGTGTTATCTGATGACTTCCTTGTTTTCAACTAATGTTGTGTAGCATCATAACTTTTAGAAGATGTGAGAAATGGATCCAGGAGGAAGATATTGTTGATCATCATCAATGGAATCATGTGGTAGATACGAATTTGGTTGAGATGATCATGCACACTATCAAATCTCAGCGACATGAAACACCTCTGCTTCACGTTCAAGCTCCAACTATGGAACCTCATTAGGATGTTATCTAGATTAGTTCTCATGATTTCCTTCATAATAATATAGCACTGTTTAAAGGTTTAAGAGATCCTCAAGATGCTAAGGAATGGTTGAGATGTTTGGAATTCTTTTTTTGGTTCTTGGACACACCTGATGAGATCAATGTGAAGTGTGAAACCATCGTGCTAGAAGGATTGAGTTGAATATTTTCAGACACTATGGTGATGGAAAATAATAATGAGGTCTTAGAGTGGAATTACATCATGGTTTATTTCACTGACCAGTTCTATCCAAATTTTATGTTATTCGTCATGTCTAAGGATTTTCATAGACATAAAGAGGCTGATAAGACCATGAGCAATTATGAAAACCATTTTTCTAAGCTGTTGTATTTCACACATGAGATTGTGTCAAATGATAAGATGAAGTCACAAAGGATGGATTTGGGACTTCATTAGGATATTCCTGCTCAGTATTTCATGTTGAAGCTACCTTCTTTTTTTGTTATGTTGGAAAGAGCGCTTATAGTTGTAACGGACATGGCTGAAAAGTTAAGGTTATCGAGAGTTTCTTTCTCTCCAGGTGGTAGTGTGAGTTCCTTCAATGTAAAGTGGATGCATGATGATTATCAATGTAGTTCTCAATTTAAGGGTCATTCCATGCCTCCTACAATGTAAGGAAGTGGTACTTTTATTTTCTAATAGTGTAAAATGTTATGAAATTCGGAAAATGTTTACATTGAGGAACCCAAAAATGTGTATCCTATGGACATTTAGGGAACTTGGATAAATTCTTCAATATTTATTGCACTCTTTATAGTGGAATGGGATCATTATCATCTATTAAAAGATTAAATCATATGATTCACATTTGAAAGTGTTTCATCCGTAAGAATCTAGAATGAGTCTACTTCATGTAGTAGAAGAGTCTCCAAAGGAAGTGGATATGGGTCCAGCTACCTGAGATGTACCATTTCTAAAGCTTTATTGTTTTTTATAGATCATTTTTATACTAGTGCATCCTATTTGATTATATCAACTAGTATTATTAATCTGATTAATATTCCTATAGAGATGTTTTCTGGTATAATTGATAATAATACACCAATTAATACGAATAGTGGGTAGGGTCTTTATAGTCCCACTTTTGTCTTCTCCCTATTATATTTTTAGATTGCTTGTACATTTATAGTTCTCAACATGAATCATATTAACATAATTTTCAGAATTGATTGGATAATTGAAAATACTTCATGGATTGAATGTTATCTTGGATGGGTCTCCTTTACTACACCTAGTGGTGTATCCTATGTCTTTCAAATATAATGGGGACCAAGGTTGAGCAAATATAGAGCTTCTTATCTGGATATGGGGAAAGAAATATTGGTGTTTTCATTGGGTCTGGAGTGGGAATCTTTGAGGGGACATCTCCCTCCAGTTTTTGTTGAGTTTCCCAATAAGTTTCCTTCTGACATATCAAGTTTTTTACTAATAATGGAGGTTGAGTTTGCTATTGATTTAATGTCTGGTACGCAACCAGTATCTATTCCATATTACCACATGGAACCAGCAAAACTGAAAGACCAGATGTATTAGTTGAATTATCTTCTTTAGAAAGACTTTATACACCTTAGTGTGTCACCTTGGGTGTTGCCGGTTGTCTTTACTAATAAATATTATGGTTCAATTTGACTGTGTTTTGATTATAAAAACCTCAACTGCAGGATTATAAATAAAAAATAACAATTACCACAGATTGATGATATGTTTAGCCATTTGAAAGGTTCTAAGTGGTTAGGAAATATCAACTTATGATCAGGTTACCATTAGTTGAGTATTAAATAATCTGACATTCAGAAAACAGCCCTTCAGAGTAAGTACATTCAAAATGAGTATCTTTTTATTTCTTTGGTCTAACCAATGCTCATAAAATCTTTATGGAATTAATGAACATGATTTTCCATGAGTATTTTGATACCATAGTGGTAGTCTTCATCGATGATATCCTCATTTACTCTAAATATGAGGAGGATCATGTGCATCACCTAGGAACAGTTTTGAATTTACTGAACAATCATCGGCTTTATTCCAAGCTATCAAAGTGTGATTTTTGAATCTAGGAAGTGAAATTTTTATGATACATAGTGTCAAAACATGGTATTTCAATTGATCCTGAAAAGGTAAAATATATTATGACCTGGGAAAAACCACGTAATCTTTTCAATATTCATATCTACTTGGGTCTTGCTGGTTATTATCGCTCATTTTTTAATGAATTCTCAAAATGGGATTCTCTAATAGTTGTAATAAGATGTAAGGGAGTAAAGATTTCATGGAATGATAAATTGCAGAGTTGTTTTGTTGATCTAAAATTTATTTTGATTACATCACTGATTTTGAATCTCCTAGATGTTGTCCAGTGCTGAGTTGTCTTTTGTGATGCATCACTTTTAGGTTTGGGATTCGTTCATAGGCAAGGTAACCATATTTATGTCTATGGATCTCATCATATTAGGACACATGATAATAATTACCGGACCCATGACCTTGAACTTGATGTTGTGATGCACTTACTTAAGAGTTGGTAGCATTACCAAAATGGAGAGAGGTTTACTATGTTTTTAGACCACAAGAGATTCAATTATATCTTCTCTAAAATTGATTTCAATCTCTTCCAGATGCATTGGGTGGAATACCAACAATAATTAAAATTTGAAATCACTTGTACCCTAGGGAATGGGAATGTCATTGGGGATTCTTTGAGTAGAAAACATCAGAACAAGGTAGTGAAATAATCTTCAGAGGACTGCAATTTGATGGTCCTCATTTCACAGTTGCATATTTATGTTTAGAAGTATGGGTCTAGGTTTCTATTACAATGTTTAGTTGACATCCATCTTCTCAAATTTATTCATCCGTATCCATAGCATGATGATGAGTTTCATAGCATTAGAGACTCTTTTTATTGTGGGGAGACAATTTCGCAGTGATCATTCTCTAAATATGGTATTTTTTTCTATCAGAAACATTTTGTGGTACCTTCTTTGTCATGGAAAGTTGTTATGGGGGATTTCCAATTTTTCCATTTTTTAGTGCACTCAATAAACACAAATATGTTCTATGATATTAGGTGATAGTTATAGTGTCTATGTATGAGATAGAAAATTTATTGAGTTTGTATCACAATGAAATAAGTGCCAATAAGTTAAGGCCAATCACTGTAATCCTTCACATTTTCTTCAGCCACTTCCAGTCCCTACATGTATGTGGTATGAGATCTATATTAACATTATGTTTGGGTTTCTATTTACCCAAAAAAAGAACAATACGATAAGGTTTGTGATCAAATGTCTTATGAAATCATCTCACATTATACCCATTCATACCATATCCAAAGATAATGAGTTGGGAAATCTCTATGTTAAAGTGATTATTCTTTTGTATGGAGTTCTAAATTCTATAGTCTCTTATCGAGATCCTCATTTCAAGTTTAACTTTTTGAGAGACATTTAGGAGGAACTGGGATCTCACATCTGTTTGAGTATGACATACCATCCACATTCGAATGGCCACATAAAAAGTGTTGTACAGATTCTTTAGGATATGTTCCAAGATTGTGTTCTTAACATTGGTGGGGATTGGGATAATCATTTGTGATATGTTGAATTTTCCAATAATAATAGTTATTATTCCATGATCAGAATGTATAAGTTTGAGGCCTTGTCTATCCACCCCTTTAAATCTCTGTTGTGTTGGTCGGAGGTCGGTTAATGTTCCCTGGTTGGATCAAGATTTCTCCAAGTGACAAAATCAAATATTATGTCGATTTTTTAGAGAATATTGATGGAATAGATCAAATATAAGTCTTATATTAATTGGAATTATAGACCATTGGATTTATTAGTTGGTGACTAGGTGTTATTGATATTTTCAACCCAGTTGGGTCATCGATGGATTTGGAGGAAAGGGTAGATTGGTCATAATTTTGTGGGATCTTTCGAGGTTGTTGAGCAAGTGAAAAAATTGAATATAATATAAAACTTACAATATATTTGATGTCGATACATAATGAATTTCGTGTGTCTCAGCTATAAAAGTATATATCTGATGTACATCAGGTTCTGAGTTGGCCTGATCTTGAAGTTAAACCTATGTTATCCATTAATGAACTACCAGCCAGGAGATTGGATTCAAAAACCAAGGTACTTCATGGGAGTATGGTAGATTTGGGTAATGTTCTATGGCATAATGGTTATGAACATCATGACATGTGGGAGAGGGAGGTACTTTTGAGAGAGTGGTGGCCTCATTTTTTTGTCATGGAAGCTTCTTAGTAGGCTCTCTCGGGACAAAATTATTTTATGGTGAGGAGGTTGTAACATCACTTAACTATTACAAGATAATACTAAACCCCAATTTTTATAGATATTTGGTTGGGTTTTGTTAGGGGTTATTTTGGGTTTATTTTTTAAGAGTTTTGAATATTCTAGGTTACTGCATTGTTGACACACGGATTACCAAAACTATATTCACTAGAAAAACAAACCGTGCAACCCAAGAAAGTGGTATTTTTAATGGTTGGCACATAGTTAGTCAAGACATGAGACCAATTATTATATACTGTGAAACCCATTTAAAACATATGCACATCTAATCCACACAGTTTGGTCAAACCAAGCGGTTCTCCCAGGAACACGTGCATACCGGATTTTAAGAGATCCTATTTTTTAAAAAAAATCCCAAACCCAAATTTTAGTTCCTTGACAAACCTCCTTCTACCCAAACTGGTTTATCCCTTCCTAATATCACCCATGGAGTATTATTGGCCCCTATGATACCTTTCAAAAGAAGTCTAAAGCTATAGGAACGCCCTTAGATCCCCTCATGGTTTGTTTCCTCATCCTGATCAAGATCTCCCATGATCTATCTTCATTTAACTTGGGATCTATACATCCTTAACCTTAATTTTGGATCTAATACCCTTTCTTTTGGGTCAATAAACCTAGGTTTGATCCGTATTCCCAAGATTCCTTGATCATCATTCTTCTTTGATGAATCCCATCTAGGGTTCGGTGATCTGAGATCCATTGGTCTCAAGGTAGGTGGTTCTACTAAGATGCCCAATTTATATTTACGCAAATTTTTTTAGTTTATTTCAGTTGTTTTAATTTAAATGATGTTTTTTGTATTTGGATTATATGTATTCCAATTAGTTGTTAGAAAAACCCAATTCCAGTGAATTGGGACTATTTTACATAAATTTTGTTTTGGTATTGAAGTAAAAAAAATAGATTTAAATTTTTTGATTTAAATTTTGTTTTTGATGGAAAATGAATCAATTAAAATGTTGAATTTAATTGTGGAATTATATTTGATGGGAAATTTTGAAAAACCCCAATTCTATTGAATTGTGGGTTTGTGATGTAATTTATGGAATTGTATATAAAATAAATTGTTGAATTTAATTGTGAAATATATTGTGAAATTTCATGAATTGGTTTCAAATCATTATATTGTGAAAAATGGTTTAGAAATATTTTGATGGAAAACTTAGGGATTCATCAAGGTGAAAAGCCATATTTTTTAAAAAATCTTGTTATTGTTTTAAAGAGATAATTGGCATTTTTGAAATAGAGATGGGATTTAATTTTATCATAAGATGTCATGAAATAAATTAAACATCATTTTTTGTACTTGAGCACATGAAAGAGTTAGTTCGATAGTGTATAATATTGGACAACACTTTATGGATTACAACATTATAAAAACCTCATAGCACATCATTATAACTTCAATGATGGTGCTGAGTCCCCATTTCCTTAGGTCTAAAGGGGTGTATGTACAAATTTTTCATTTCACAATGTAGGTTCCCTATAGCCTAGAACTATCATTCCTATTTAGAACATGAACATGTTGGATGCTTGTTTTTATTTCAAATATATATATATTCCATTGTTATAATCTATTTTATATGACTTCAAAATTTATATAAACTTTTTTTATATAAATGTTCTTATCTAGGCAATTTTGTTAAAAAAAATCATATGTGTAATACTCTCTTTGGTTAAAGGTAAATTCTATCTTTTGAAATATATATCCATCATTTTAAATGTAAATTTGTAATTACTAAATGTATTTCAATATTTTTAATTGAAAAACGTGATTTTTTTAAATATTTTTTTTAAATTCAAACATTTTTGTTTTAAAATTTTAAATCACTTTATTGGTTAATTTGATATTGGAATATTGTTATTAAATATTTAGTGAAATCATAATAGGCTTTGGATTACACATTACTTGATCCATCAGGTGTTTGTATATTATCACATTCTAGTTTTGAGAAATGGAAAATGATATCTTGAAGGTGGATCCAACTGTTGAACATTGGACATGGTGAGTTGTGTCCTTAGTGACTTGGGATGATTTCCCTTTTTTGGTACCTTGGTTGCAGGACGTTGGGCTTCATTGAATGTTTGTCTTCTGGTATATTATTCACAGTGTATTTTTTCATTGAAATGTATATTTCCTTTTCACTTTTACTTTCACAATACATGTGGAAAAATTGTTCCCACATTCAGTGTGTATGATGTGAGGTTCTAGTCATCGATCCATGGGGATCGAGAATGCCCTTCAGGCTATTTTAGAGCTAGCTCGATTATTGGTTCACCAGGGCACACATGCTAGTTCCTGGAAGATTACTAGGTGATTGTGATCCTATGATTCCTTGTCAATCTAAATTCTTTCGATCATTTTTCACCCCTTTACAGGTGATATTTAAGTTAAATAAAATCATAAAGTTTAAATTTTTCATTGGATAATATCAAGAAATACACTATTTATATTGATTTACAGTTGATTCATATAGATAACAAATTACTTAAGTATCATTCACCTATCTTTGCATGAAAATTTGAACTCCTTGTTTCAGTTTTTTCAAATTGTAGTAGACATGTCACATTAATTATGATGTGATGTTAAAATGGAAAATTAAATCATAATTAAAATTTTAGGTGTTACATTAATGTGTGGTAGTCTTGTACATATTATAAATGACTTGATGATCAATTTCATGCGTTTATGAAACCAATCCAATCTGGTGTTTCCTATTTCAGACCATACGTGATGGATTGTTTTATTAATAATCCCTAATTATATGAAATAATCCCCATATATTATTTTAATTATATCAATTTGGAACCAGTTTCCACTCAAAATTAATTTATATTAATTTAATACCCAAATAAATTCCACAAGTTTCCCTCCCCACACTTATAATAGGGAACTTATTTTAATTCATTTAACACAATGTTTTAACCCTATATATCTTCTAATACTAACCTTAATATAATACTACAGTCCTTAACAACATCTTATATCTTCCTTTCATTCCAAAAAAAACTATAATTTCAAGTATTAAGTTGTAATCCAAAATAGGGTTCTCAATGAAGTGGTATAACTCTTAACCGAGCAATTTCAATTTAATTAATTCATATAAATTATATAAATATATGGTAACCATGATAAAATAAAGAATTTATTATATTAAATATACATAATTTTTATTATTATGATAAAACCCATTTTCCCAATTAATCCAATCTTTAAGAAAATGATAATGTCACTCATGCACACATGAGAACTACCACATCTGTGAAGCAATGTGATATTTTTCCCCATCATTTTAGTGGGATGGTAACAAGGCTAAAATTATTAAGTATATATGATATGATAAAATTTATTTAAATTTTAATTATTATTTACCTTTCTTTCTTTTTATCCATTTAGAATTGAAAGCGACGTTCATCTGTATGTATGGCCTAATATCCCTATGAGCGGCGTAATTCATTCTTAAATATCTACCTTTTGTGGATAAATATATATATATATATATAATGAATATATATTATATTTATTCCATTATTACAATTTCGGATATTATGGAACCATGATAAATGTATAGGGGATGGAAATTTCAAACCAAAATGTCCAAGAAAAATAAAATACTTGAAACCTTGAAACGATAATTTTAAGAAGGAATTATTAATAAATGGGTAATTAAATGTTATAAGTGGATAATATATTATATTATATGAATTTATAATACTTATTTATAGAATTATAGATAAAATAAAATTTATTATACTGGATTATAGAGTTTTTTTCATGTTGGATGGTACTTGAGATATGATATTTTGAGATCACTTCTATTTCTTTGAGAAACATGCCATATTCACTTATTATTTCTTACATGTGGCTTATATAATACCCATGAATGTATTTCATGATTATTACCATCAAAATTATGGGGATATAAATATACATATAATATTTTCTCTTTTATAAGGTTTTGATTTTAACTTTACCAAAAGTGTTAAGGGGTTTATGTTTCAATCCCATTTTAATTAGGATTATTTATGATTAAATTTCCATTGAATTTTTTTTTTGAAAATGATCTAATAAATCCATTTAATTTTACGACCCTCTGTTTATTCATTTAAATTTCAAGTAATAATACAATTTTTCTTTCTATGGTAGTTAAAATCATCGGGAAAATGTTTTTAAGTAAAACAAACACTATTTCATATTTGGTTGGTAATATTGTCCTTCCATATCTCTATCATATTTAAAATATTTTTATTAATTTTTTACTATTCTCTTATTAATTTTTTTAGTATTGGTTTCCAATATTTTACTTTTAAAAAAAATCAAATTAATCTTCTTTTCATTTACCAAATGAGTTACTTTTGGCCTTTTACCAAAAATGTTAAAGAAAACATTATTTTCAGGAAAAAATATGGAATGTAATTTCCCGTAATCATTAATGAAAAATTCTATGAAGATTACATTAAAATATTCAATACTTATTTTCACAAAAAAAAATTCCCAATAATTTTTTTGAAATATTTGGATCTAAAATAGGTTATTTTAAAATTAAAAGGGTACATTCCCCTAGAAATTTTCTTGTGATATTTTAATGTAATTTTCACTTTTGATAAGACCGTTCTATGTTAAATACACATTATTGAGGATATAATCCAATGATACCATTCAAAAAATTTCTTTGGATGATTTGTGATTATGATGGTGAGGTTTTTATGAAACTAGTTTTTTTCATGGGTTATGGTATGATCAAATTGATGAAATTTGTATGAAACCCATTTCCTTCTGGTAGGTTATGTTATGATTATTTGAGGATGTTTTTATGATATTTGGGAACTCATATTTATGGGTTTCATTATATAATGTGTAAAGAACTGTAAATTCCATATATATTTATTTTAATTTATTTGGGATTGTTAAGAGGCTGTAAAAATTGACGGTGCTTGATTCCAAGGCCCGGTGTACCCAGAAAAGATTTTTAAACTTTTATTATGGTACATTTAGTAAATGTACGAATGGGACATTCTATATCTTGAACCAATGATCGAAATTGAAATATGAGGGAACCGTTGAACTCAGAGCACTAATATTCGCTTAAGGAAGGGTTAACTTCGACCGCAGAAGTTCAGGTGAAGAAGATAGTTTTACAGACATTTTTAAAGAATAATATAACAAAATAATTAGTTATTTTATTTTTCTACCTCTTTTTGAGTGATGGTGGTGGGGACCACGGAGGTGGTTGGACTATTAATGAGGGAAATTAAATACTGGTTACACATCAATTATGTAACCACATATTGTTTAATTAGCATGGTACATTAATTACACCAATTAATGAACCATTAATTGAATGGAGAGTAAAATTCTTAAATCATCCTTTTAATTATTTCAATGGTTGGAAAAACTTATGATCAGTGTATTGTGGAAAATTCTATCCTAGAACTGAAGAACTCTGACAAAGCACCAATGATCAAGAATAGAGGCTTCAATGAATCTAGATTATTCTACCACAACTGTGACATCCCATACATTTTCAAGGTAGGGATTTTTTTTTAATCCAAATGATTTTATTAATTCATGAGGAATGCGGATCAATCAAGTTGAGTTGATCTGTGATTTGTATGAATTATGGGTGGTTGTTGAGGGAAAATTTTGAATGGGGTTAATCATTATCTATGTAATTTATTGTTTACTACCCACTTGATATGATGTTAACATCGAGGGTGCAGGCCAAATGAACAAGGCTCAGACCCTCCACCTCTTCAGTTATTATAGCGTTCTTTGGGGTCAGATTTTCAACTCGACGGAATCTTGATTCCCAAAGTAACATTGTGAAGGAACCACCTCGGGAGGCCCATAGGAGAAATCGGAAGAGAAAATGGACAACTGAAGCTCACCCGAAGGTCCGAGGAAGCCCCACCGGTGCGGCACTGGTGACCCGCGTTGGATGGTGACGGTGGCGGCCGAATGTGTGAGTAGCAGGGCAGCGCTCCATCACGCGCCCCAGAGGGAACCCGCAGCTTTGATCCACGGAGGCATCTCACTGCTTTGAACTGTGGTGGAGGGGGACCCACACCCCATAGATCCTACTAACAAGGGGAGAGGTGCCATGTGGGGCCACCCTGACAAACCTAATGGAATAAATGTCCGTTTGGGAAGGGGGAGCAGACCCAGCATGGCCCAAGGGTTTGTGCATAGTCAAGGTGGGTCGGGCCAGTCTGCGGCCCAGTGGGCCGCGCCCGCTATGGCCTAGCCCACTCAGGAAATACCAGCTGGTTTGGGCTAGGCTAGGTCTGACCCAGGTCTAGTCGGCCCGAACTAGGCCTGGTCATCCCAAGTCTGGGCGGGTCACACCAAACACAGACCCTTTTCGGCCCAGATTCTCTTAAAAGGTTGTATCTCACAAACCATACGTTCGTTTAACGAACCGTCTGCAGTGATAGAGTCCTTGGGAAAAGGTGTTCCTTTTGAGATACAGCACCTGAGTTTGGTAGAATGTTGGAGTATAGCTGGGTTGGATCGAAACCAAATCCATCTGGGCCCTCGGTACTAAAACCCTTATAACTCACAGATCGTGCATCCAATTGAAATGTCGTCTATTGAGTTGGAACACTTACATAATATAGTTCATTTGGGTTACACCTTTATGTAACATTGTGATAGTTTAGGAATTACTGATATCTTGAAGATAATATTCAACATAAATCACGTGCACCAAGTACGGGGAATCCTGTGGCTGGCTGTCAATTGAAGAGAGACCCTATGTGGATCAACATCATAGTGACCCTGTGTAGATCTGTATAATAGAGACACTA
Organism: Viscum album; assembly: GCA_963277665.1. Lineage (NCBI taxonomy): Eukaryota > Viridiplantae > Streptophyta > Magnoliopsida > Santalales > Viscaceae > Viscum > Viscum album. Next base: position 928,152,940 of record OY728127.1, read on the forward strand.
TGTGGATCAGAATCATAAGGTCCTTGTGTGGATCAACATCATAGTGACCCTGCGTGGATCAACATCATAGCGACTCAGTGTGGATCAGAATTCTAGTGACCCTGTGTGGATCAATAGTGTGCGACCTGATGAGGACCAGCCTTAGAGAGGCCCGTTGTGGGTCATCAATGTACGACCATGTGTGGATCGAAAATGGGACAAATCCATCATGGTTCATTTATAGAAACTAACTAACAGAATAAAATGATATAGCTTAAGACTAATCATGTTTATTATAGAACATTGAGTTGTATACCTGGTGTGAGTTGTCTCTATGTTGTGCTTTGTGATTGAGGTCATGCACTATGTTTTTTCCTTTGTGGAATTCAGGGATACCTTCAAGGGTCTTGGGGTCCCTAATAGGTATTTTTATACTCACCCATGCATGGGATTCACCCACACTTCATTGTGTCTTTTGAAGAAGACGAGCAGATTTGATGAGACTTTAGGGAGCCAGGACCAGGTGGTACACAGAGGTGGCTAGTTGACGTGGAGAGATGCGGAGACGAGGTGTACCTACCCTTCAGGTAGGATCCCTGGTGGACGATCTGGGGAGATCTTTTCTATTGTAGTTGTATCTTCTCAGTTGAGCTTGTATACTGGCCCCTTTACATTCAGTACACACTTTTACTACTTAAATTTACTATATGGTTTGCATCTTTCCATGTTCTTGGTCTATGTGTTTGTAGTTTTAAAGTCAATTCATTCACATTTTCAAGGATATTCATTTCTGGTGATATTCTCCAACCCCTGGCCTATGGAAGGTGGGCGTGGGGTAGTCACAGCACAAGACTCGGGGGACGGGTCGTGACAAAGTGGTATCAGAGGAGTCAGTTCTACTAAAGAACTAGGACCTTGATCATTCAAATGGAGCAATATTTTTAAGTGTTTTGAGTGTGGTTTTCAGTTTGGGGAGTCCAGTGTTGGTGTGGAGGCTGACGTATCCATACACCAGGACCCTGGATTTTAATTTTTGACTCGGTTCACGAAAACATAGATTTTCTATGTTTTTGAAAATGTTTTATTTTTAATCTCTATTGAGTCAGCTCACCAAGTTTAACGTATTGACCGTGGTGCACCTATTTTTTCTCAGGATGGCTCCACGTAGATATAAATCCAGGATTCTAGAATGATTTCATTATAATGTCTCACCGAGCGATGAGGCTTCGGTGTAGGTCCCTCTTACAGTGACAACACCTTTGGGAGGTGCACCAGCAGCACCACTACCCGTTGGGAAAGAGTTTCTACCATCCCCACTGGCGTAAAGTACACGCCATCAAGGAATTTTGCATGAGTTCTAGCGGTATGGGACTTTGAGATTTCGAGACGAGACATATCCACAGGAAACTGAGGACTAACTGGATTTTCTGAATGTAGTTTCCCTCCTAGTTGGGACACGAGCAGAGCATATGGTGATCCTAGCTGCTAGTATTTTCCTGGGTCTGGCAGGGAGATGGTGGATCCAGATGATCCAGTGAGATGGGGAGGAGACCCTCTCCGAGATGGACATCAGGATCCTCTTCAGGGCGGAGTTCGTTCCAACGACATTACACTATATGCATATTCAGGAGCTCCTGCACATACAGCAGGGCATCTTGACCATAGCCCAATACTCAGCGAGATTCACCGGCCACTCGTACTACTCCACTAACATGGTATGAGACCCTTTATTTAGGGACCAATCCTTTGAGAAGGGTCTGCAGTGGGATATCAGAGTGTCGATGATATCACTGAATATCCCGACACAGGAAAGGGTACTCAATCGAGCATTATTGGTGGAGATTTTCTAAGCCGAGCACGCACCGATGGTGACAGCCACCACCGAATGACAGGTAACGGAGTCATATGTAGCAGGAAGTAGGAAGATAACTCAAAGGTCTATGTGGGAAAGACCTTCCAGAGGAATACCCCATGATGCGGGGTCAGAGGTGTGGAGCTCATGAGGTAGAGAAGGCCAGGAGTGTAGAAGACTATTCTTCACATGTGGCAGGCAGGACCACATGACTCACGACTACCTGACCCACCATACCAATGATCAGAAGATGGTCTAGGGACCATTGAGGTAGAGGTAGAGTTTTGGGCGAGGTTTTTCATAGGGCGGCGAACGTGGTAGAAGAGAATATCATGTAGTAGGCGGTGCGTGGAGATTTGAGGTTCTACTTCCACCACCACCAACTGGTCTACCCCGACCTTAGGGAGAAGTTGGATATGAACGAGCACAGATTTAGGCAGCTGGGTCCTATGACTATGGTGACTCAAAGATTATTCGAGCTACGATCTGTTTCTACTCTACCCTAATTTCAGTACATATAGACAGAGGTTCCAGTCATTATTTCATTTCTATGGCTCGCATTCAGAGCTCAGAGATTTAGGTATATCCATTGGCTCGATCATTATGATTAGCGACTCCAATGGGAGATTATTTGAGGATCACACACTGGTGTCGTTAGTTTGAGATTACTCTAGGAGGTTGGAGATTTTGGTGGGATATCCTAATAGCAGCATCAAGAACTCATGATGTTATCTTGGTTATGGACTAGCTATCCATAGTCCATGCTTAGATTGACTATTTTAGGTGCAATGTATGGTGTGTCTATGAGGATGGTACCAGGTTTTGCTTCACTAGAATGAAGGGAACCATTTCAGCTTTGGATAGACTTTTTTGGAGGAGGGTGCTTTCGATCACTCATTAATGGTCTAACCTTACCCATAGTGTAGTTGAAGTGAGAATTCTGATTTATCTTATAGTGGTAGAGAATAATGCTGATGTATTTTTTGATGATGTCTGGTACTACCTCCTCAAAGAGAGGTATACTTATACAGCAACCTGTTCCTCAGGATGACACTGATATCTACACTAGCATAACGGATAGCTCACATGGAGATTCGTGAGTTGCAGGTAAAGTTGGGGGAATTTTAGAAGAAGGGGTTCATAAGGAAAAATGTTTTCCTATGGGAATACCCAATTTTGTTTTCCAATATGGAAGATGGGAGTCTAATGCTTTTCATGGACTATCAGCATCTGAACCAAGTGACCATGAATAAAAAGTACCCTCTCTCAAGGATTGATGATCTCTTCAACCAGTTGAAGGGAGATCGATAGTTTTCAAAGATAGACCTCAGATCAGGCAATCATCAGCTTAGGGTAAGGGAAGAGGACATACCAAAGACAGCCTTCAGATGAAGGTATGGACATTATAGGCAAACTTTTTACTGTCTAATCTAATAACAAGAGTCTTAGTTATATCTTCCCTCAGAAGGACCTAAACCTGAGATAGGGATGATGGATAGAGTTCCTCTGAGACTATGACTTTAAGGTATTATATACTCTTGGGAAGGGGAAAGTGGTGGTAGGTGCACTCAGAAGGAGGTCTGTCTATAGTTTTTGAGTGAAGCAACAAAACAGCTAGCCGCATTGCAGATCTCCTTTATGGATAGAGATGGAGCAGCTTTCCTTCATTCTATGATAGTTACTCCCCCACTCTTTTAGTTAGTCATGGAGGCACAACTTGGGGATGTTGACTGCGAGGCCCGACATGCTCCGATATCCTCAGGACAGGCTCCTGATGGGTCTATTGAAGGTGGTTAGCACGTCATCTTATTCAGATAAAACACCATGGTTCCAGCGACACAAAGAGAGTAGGTGTTGAGGGAGTTCCACACATCCCCCTTTGTTGTACAACCTAGAGTGGTGAAGATGTACTAGGACCTCTGGTGTTCGTAATGCTGGTCAGGGATGAAGAAAGTAGTGGCAGAGTTCATATCACGATGCCTCACTTGTTAGCTAGTGAAAGCTATGAATTAGGTAATAACACGATTAGCTCAGCCACTTGAGTTTCTAGAATGGAAGTGGGATGGTATATACATGGACATCATGATAGAGATACCACATACGTCCTGGGGCCATGATTCCATCTGGGTGATCATTGAGTGACTCACCAAGTCAAAACACATTCTACCCATCCAAGTGTAGAGATTAGTAGAGAGCGTAGGATGTCTCTACATAGAGGAGATAGTACGACTTCACGGGGTTCCATCGAAGATCATCTTGGAATGTGACGGTTGTTTACATCTAGATTATGGAAGGGATTGCAGGAGGTGTTTAGGACTCAGCTGCGTTTGAGCTCCGCCTTTCATCCTCAGAGAGATGGTCAAATAGAGCGGACTATACAGATGCTTGAGGAAATGATTCATGCATGCATCCTATATTTTTTCCACAGTTGGGAGGATCACTTTCCCTTGGTGGAGTTCGAATACAATAACAGCTATCACTCCACCGTCGACATGGAACATTTTGAGACTTTGTATGGGTGACCATGTAGATCACCACTATGCTGGACAGACATAGGGGAGTCATCATTTATGGGTCCAGACTTTGTATAGGCTACCATAGATAAGGTACAGATCATCCAGGAGAGGATGAAGACTACACCGAGTTGGCAGAATTCTTATGTCAATAGGAGACATAGAACCTTGTAGTTTTAGGAGGGAGATCGTGCCTTTCTACGGGTCTCACCCCAATGAGGATTATAAGGGTTTGTCCAGGAGAGAATGTTATCTCCAAGGTTTATCAGACCTTTCATGATCATCAGTAGAGTATGTGAGGTGGCGTACCATCTAGATATTCCCCCACAGATGCACTGGGTGCATAATGTTTTCCATGTGTCGCAGCTAAGGAGGTACGTGCATGATCCATCGCAAGTTATCGTCTCGGGTGAGCTGGACAATAATGATGAGGTGAAGTTTGTGGAATCACCAGTAGAGATAGAGGATCCACTGGAGTGTTTCATTCATGGGAGTTTGATTCCTCTAGTGTGAGTTCGGTGGCAGCATGGGAACCTCCCAGAGAGCACATGGGAGTGGAAGGATCAGATACGTTCTCAGTACCCCCATTTGTTTCCCATGTTTTTATAGCCTTTGGGGATGAAAATCCATAAGGTGGGTAGAATGTAAAGACCCAAAAATTCCATATATATTTTTTTATTTATTAAGGATTATTACAAATCTATAAAAATTGATGGCACTTGAGTCCAAGGACCGGTGTGCCCGGAATAGAATTTTGATCTTTCTTAAGCTACATTCAGTAAACGTGTAATTGGGAATTGCAATCTTTTGAACTCGTGCTCAGAATTGAAATCTGAGGGAACTGTTGAACTCACAATGCTACACCCCATGCTTCTACGGTTCTTTTCCCTTTGAATAATGCAATATCTTGCATTGTATGCAACATAGAGATTCTAACACACCGCGACCAATCAAAGTATCCATTATGAATAGTAATACCCACTTTTTGAAATTTTATAAATTTTACCTTTCAAAGTGGACTTCATTTTTGGATTCAGAATATTGAAATTATCTTGGGATGAATTTTGGCACTTTTCTGATAACATTCATATTTTTGATGAATAGTGAAAAATACTAAATTTTAATTAAAACCATCTTTTTTAATAAAAATAATTTATAGTGATAAATTATACTATTGAATGGTTTTAAAGTATAATTAGATTATATTTTTACCATTTAATCCAATTTTTGTCATTAGATGTAATTTCACAATTAAACTGGATATAAACATGTGTCAATCAATTGATAATTATTATTTCATAAAAACACACTTTTTGTTTTGACAGCGCGAATAAATTTTAAATTAATGTACACCACTTATGTGTTTTGAATTTAGAAAAATGGATTCCAAATTAAGAATCAGTAGTTAAAATTTGTGTAAATAGGTAACTTTTATATTTAGACATTTTGAATGATTACTTTGGTAAATATTTTATTTACCATGGTTAATGGGTAAATCCGGTAAATAAGGGTAATAAATAATATTATAATAATATTAACTTACCCTAACACGTGTCATATCCTTATTGGATGATACATTTCCGACAATGGGCATCCTAGGGTCGATTTTGGGACCCCTTGGAGCCACTTGTAAGTGATAATGACACTTTATGTTAATTAAGTTAAAGTAAATACAAAAATGACATAAGCATATATCTTTTAGTAAAACAATTTTTACATAAGGTTATATATGTTATCTCCTTGACTATAAATATTCAATAGAAAGATAAAAATATTTCCTAAATAATTATATTTTATTTATACTTTTTAAAAATTTAATTATTAAATTTATTTATGACACAATGATGATGCAGTATTTTCCTTATTAATGAAAGAATCAAATAAATGGTATTATAAATGTTAAAATAAATATAAATTGAATTTTTTGATTCCATAAACGAATTTTATAGGATAATATGAGATGTCAGGATTTATTAAATTAATTTATTTCAATTTAATAAAGTTTTTTGGACATTATTAAAAATCAATTATTAAATAGTGTCAAAATTGACATAAAAGTGTTTTTAAAACAAATATTATATTCTTAATTGATATAATATTCTTAAAAATATAAGGTTCTGTCAAAAGACTTATATAATGATAGGTAAATCATTAATGAACCACTTTGGGTTCTCTTGGTAGTTTATAGTATATGTATTAACCATATAATATAAAAATATAAAGACCAATGGTAAATGTAAAACTATTTTAACTAAGAGTTAAATCTAAATGATAAGGTTAATATTGTTTCCTAAACCTATCTAAAACCTATTTTTTGAGAGGATTTCGACCCATACCCACATTATCCTTGAAATAAATAAATTTTGAGCCATTATAAACCAAATATGAATTTATTAAAAAATAATATTTTTAGTTTTTCATAATATTCCCCTCACCCCACTTATAAAAGGGCACTTCACCTTCCCTCAAATTCACAACTTAAAAGCCTTTTGGCTCAGCCAAACCCCTCCCAAATATCCTCCAAACTATCTGAATTATATCCTATATTCCTTCCTTTAGTCATAAATCCATCCTAAATATCACTTTTGATCAAATCAAAAGGAAGAACCCGAAGAAGAGGTAATTATTTAATCACCTCTTTCAAGTTATTTTCTTCTTCCACTTCCTCTTTCTTTTTTGTTTCCATTCTAAAATAATAAATCTTGTATCTTCTATATAATTTCATGTTATTATAAAAATAGAACAACCATATTCATTTTTCAATCAATCCTATAAATTATAATGTCACAATACGTGTGTACGTACATCTTAGCGTCTCCACGTCGTGGTGATGTTTGTTTTTCAAACACTTCATCATTTGGATGGTTGTAATAATGAGTATAACTAAAGTAAATAATAAATATAACATTATAATGATTCTTTATATATGATATACCATCCAATTATATACTATTTTTATATCAAAAAAATGATATTGTCGCTCGTGCGTACGTACGGATTACCGTCTCCACGGACGCGATGAGATTAATTTCCACGTTCAACATTCATCGATGATTAAAAAAATATACATTATTAATAAGTATTTCATATATTACATAATTATTCTACTAGAGGTATATATATTCATATATATATATATATATATATTTACGTACATACATATATCTTATTTACTCACTTCCGTTCAATACGATATGAAAACAGAAACAACGTTTATGCATACGTACGGCCAACCGTCTCCATAAACGGTGATTTACATTTCATATATATATCTATTATAAATATTTATATTCTAAATATATATGATATATAAATCATTTTTTATATTCTGGAAGTATTTAAATAATTATCTAAAGGATACGATCAAGAAAAACAAGTTAAAACCCATACGATAATGAAAGTGATTATTACCCAAAACGTTAATTTAACATGAAAATAATTATTAAATGGGTAGTATATAGTCATAAATGAATCATGTATAATATAATAAATAATTATATGGTTCTTTTATAATTTAATAACATACATTGGTCATTATATGGGAGGCTAAACGTACCCTCGACCAAAAGAAAGTGCAAGGTAAGGGGTTTTCATCTCATTTTTTATTCCCATGAGATCCATGCTATAATTACCACCATTTACATTTGTGTAGTGTATTTATTGCACATTATTTTATTATTTGTGTAATATACATTAACTTATGGGAATTTACATCTTCATTTTATTATCCTTCTTTCTTGGGGTGTATGTTTTGTATGTTACCAAATCGGTAAGGGTTATTTCCTCAATCTCATTATTGTCTGAGATTGTTCAAGTGTAAGTATTTTTGGGATATACTTATCATCGGTACCCATATTTCATAAAAATGTTTTCAAAATGAATCTTTTGAGGTTTTATGGGAGGTTCTATTTAACTAGATCATCATCTTAAATTTTTTAAACATTTATCTTTCAAAACCCTTTTAATTAATGTCCATGTTTTCAATATGATTTTAATGATTTATTTATATGGAAATGAATTTTTTGAAATGATTATTCTATTAAAAAGTTTCAAAGTGGTATGGGACACTTTGATTCAAAAATATCTTCTAAATTACTTCCTTTAAAAATTGTGAGATTTTTAAATGATTTCATGAAAAATGGGTATTTCTCTCAAAGCATTTTACTGATCATTTTCAACTATGTCAGCATTATTTAGTGGAAATTATTCTTGATTGAGGTTTATTTATTATAATAAAATCATCTATATTGTATTGAATGAGTTTTTCTATGTTTGACTATGGATGTGCTATTTTTATACCATTAATGGTTTATGGTTAAAGTATTGACAATTTGTATGCTTGTTTTAACACGAATGTTTATGTTATATTTAATCCTATTTATATGATGAATGTATTGGACTTAGTAAGTGATGGGTGGAGCCCGATATAGCTCCTAGATGCTTTATTAGGTCTCATGAGACAATTAGACGTAGAATTGGCCGAGGCCTTTCCCAAATTGATATATGGTTTTGGCCAAGGCCTAAATCATTTTTAGACGTCTTGGCTAAGGCCTTGACAAAATGTTTCAGAATGTCTGGCATTATAAATTCCCTCATTATGAAAATAATATTGATGGTTAATGTGGTTATTAGACTAGTGAAATACCCCTGATTATGTATTATAATATCATTATTTACACAACTCATGTTCCTGTCATAAAGTGTTCATGTTTAACATTTGTAAAGGATTGGGTTTTCAATTATTCACCATGCCTTATTTTTATGTTATCATCCACTGTATTGCTTACCCTTACTGAGCATTTATTCTCACCCCTTTATTTTGTTTTATTTTCCATGGATTTCCATGATATTTATTATGATTGTTATGCAGGGTTATGTTAAAGGGAATAATGGCATTCTCAAAGGATTATTTATGTTGTGTTGTATGTTAGAAAGTTTAATGTAACGTTCATATATGTAATCTATTTTTCAATACTGCTAAGTTGATCAGTCCTTTAGGACTTGATTCCTTGTAATCATACCAATGTATTAAAATAATTCACTGACTCTATGTAACTAGGGTCGGGGCGTTATAGTTGGTATCATAGGAAGTTTAATACAATCCATGGAAACTAGATTTAGATAAACTCTTATTAGAGAACATTACCCTAAGATAGATTTTGAGGATAAGTATAGAATAACTTCCTATAATTTTGGTAATGTAGATATTTTGTGAGTTTTTTCACGCAATACATCCCTATCTGGATACGAGCAAGTAAAGGAGGCTCTAGAACAGATGTACCTAGGGGAAAAACCCGAAAACACTGCTTTGAGCTAGACTCAAATGGGAACTAGTACACGACAACTGGCCTTGTTGTACTCCTAGTTACGACACTCCCAAGGGATATGATTAGGATAATTCTCATTTTCTTTACATTCCATTTTGAATGATTTTTGAGTATATACCTCCTCAAAGAAAACATTTTTATGATTATGGATTATATCCATAAACTATTAAATTTATGTTAAGTTCTTTAAATGTTTTAAATTATGTATTGAGATAGATAAACTAATCTAGTGTATTCCAGTGTTTATAAATGGAGCCCAGTAGAAGGAATGAGAACTCTAGCAAATTGCATGATCGAATGACTAAGAAGGATCATATATTTAATGGTATTAAGGAAACATTTAGAAGGGAAATAGTCTCCCACGTATTCTCATCATATGAAGAAATAGTATCATGTGTTAATAAGATAAGTAAAGAATTATATGAGTCCTATGGCTTTGAAGGTAAGAAAGAGAAGCAAAGGATGAAAGAGATAAATATGGATAAAGGGAAGAGGGGAAAAGAAGAATATTCCCATATGTGATAACTGTGGAAAGAAACACCCTGCAACTTTCACGAAGGGAATGGGAGTTTGTGATAAGTATGGAGAAAAAGGATACCAAGTATGTGACTTCAAGGGTAAAAAATGGTTTCAAATGTACAATGCTTCATCTACAAGGAGTTGAGACACTATGCGAACCAATGTCCATATCATCAGAGTTTTCCCCAAATGATGCTATTGGATAATAATCAAGTTATGATACTACCATAGATGAAGATTAATGATTAGTGTTCTTATGTTATTATTAGTTAATTATTTCATTTCAGTGTTGTATCGATGATGTACCAGTTATATGAATTATGGAAATAAATAGGATTGTACTACAGTACTATTTCATTGAGGATTTGAGATTATATGCAACTATGAAAAGTGACTCAATATCAAGTTAAAATATTTTTGGAAAATGCATGGTTGGAGGAAAGATAAACCTTAATATAGTCCTGATACTAAGATAGTAATTTTGGAATAATAGATGGTTGATTTGGATAAATTATATTCGATATTCTTGAATACCTTGAAACTAATTAACTGTTTGTTTATTCAATTTTTGTTGGAGTATACAGCATTTTTGGAATAAGGAGTATATCCAGTATTCTAAAAGGAATAAAGGAGATTGAATGTAATCAATAAGGTTTTATGGTAATTCAGGGTATTATCTTGTTTTATAAAAATACATGATGAACATATTCACATGTTATTACGCAGAAAAAAATGACCTTCATTGTGTTTACATTCCTTATAAATTTTGGATTGTGAGTTTGGATAGAAGTGTTTTGGATAATTCTAAAGGATGGAATCTATTAACTTTGAAATTGGATACTATTGTTAAGGATAAATCATTTCTTGAGATTATTTTTGGATTATCATAAAAAGTACATCTTGGAGGTCGGGTGACAACCCGTCGCGTCTAGAAAGGTTGTGAGACTTGAACCCGCAACCGAAGGGCGACAAGGTTTCATCACCTACCACTAGCATACAGGAATTCCATGGTTATTATTAATTATTTTTCCTCATGGTATATGTTTGGAACCTTATACTATTGGGATAAATATAATATTTTTTAGTTCCATTATCATTTGTATTGAAAGATAAGATTGTGGTAGAAATTAGTTAAAGGATATAACTCTACATGTCAAGTATAGTTTTCTCTCTCTCTTATTCAATGATGAAATTAATTATTAAACATTAAGGAAGGGTTCTTAAAACCAAAAATGTGTTATCTGAATAACATATGTTTAAAAGATAATATTTTAAATCATCCTAGATTGATGGCTTTGAGGCCCTCAATTTTACACTTGTTTGTGATCGATGACCTCAATCACTCCCTATAAATATTTGTGTTTTCCCTGAAATTATGTGTCTATAATTTCCACCAATGTTCTCCTAATCAAGATCATAATTTAGTAGTGACTTTTTCATTTCCTTTTCCATCTTATTAAGACAAAATATTATTAACCCTGTTTCCGATGAGGGTTTTCCGTAAAGGTATTTTCTATTTTTAACCTTGTATTTTTGAAAAAAAAGAATTTTGAGGACACAATTTTTTGATGGAGGGTAGAATATAACACCCCAAGCTTCCACGGTATGTTTCCCTTTGAATAATTCAATATCTTGCATTGTACGCAACTTCAAGATTCTAACACACCACGACCAATCAAAGTAGCAGTTATGAATAGTAATACCCACTTTTTGAAATTTTATAAATTTTATCCTTCAAAATTGACTTCTTTTTTGGATTTGGAATATCGAAATTATCTTATGGTAAATTTTTTCACTTTTCTGATAACTTTCATATTTTTGATGAATTGTTCAAAATACTAAATTTTAATTAAAAACAACTTTTTTAATCAAAATAATTTATCATGCTAAATTATACTATTGGATGGTTTTAAAGTATAATTAGATTTCATTTTTACCATTTAATCCAATTTTGGTCATTTTATGTTTTTTCACATTTAGACTACACATAAACAAGTGTCAATCTTTTGTAAATTATTATTTCTTAAAAACGCACTTTTGTTTTGACAACGGGAATTTATTTTAAATTAATTTCTTCCACTTCTATGTTTTGAATTTAGAAAAAATAGATTCCATATTTAGAATCTATAGTTCCAATTTTTTTAAATAGGTAACTTTTATTTTTATACATTTTGAATAATTACTTCGGTAAATATTTTATTTACCATGGCAAAAGGGTAAATCCGGTAAATAAGGGTAATAAATAATGTTATAATAATATTAAATTACCATAACACGTGTCCTAACCTTATTGTATGATACATGTCCGACCATGGGCATCCTTGGGTTTATTTTGGGACCCCTTGGATCCACTAGTAAGTGATAATGACACTTTATGTTAATTAAGTTTAAGTAATACAAAAATGACATAAGCATATATTTTTTAGTAAAAAAACTTTTACATAGGGTGATATATGTTATCTATTAGTCTATAAATTTTCATTAGAAAGATTAAAGTATTTCTTAAATAATTTTATTTTATTTATAATTTTTATAAATTTAATAATTAAATTTATTTATGATACGATGATCATGCAGTATTTTCCTTATTTATGAAAGAATCAAATAAATGGTATTATAAATGTTAAAATGAATATAATTTGAAAGTTCTGATGCCATATACTAATTTTCTAGGATAATATGACATTTTATAATTGATTAAATTAATTTATTTTGTGTTAAAAATGTTTTTCGGACTTTAAAAAAATTAAAGTATTAAACAGTGTCAAATTTGACATAAAAGAGTTTTTAAAACAAATATTATATTATAATTGATATGATATTCCTAAAAATATATGGTTTTATCCAAATGAGTTATATAATTATATTTATATCATTAATGAACCAATTGGGGTCTCTTGGCAGTTTATAGCATGTTTATTAACCATATAATATAAAAATACAAACAGACATGGTAAATGTCAAACTATTTAACTAAGAGTTAAAACAAAATGATAAGGTTAATATGGTGACCTAAACCAGTATAAACCCTATTTTTTGAGATTATTTATACCCATCCCCACCTTATCCTATAAATAAATCAATTTTGAGCCTTTATAAACTGAATATGAATTTATTATAAAATAATATTTTAAGTTTTTCCTAAGGTTCCCCTCACCCCTCTTATAAAAGGGAACTTTCAATCCTCTAAAATTCACACCGTAAAAGTCATTTGGATCGGCCAAACCCTACCCAAATATCCTCCCAATTATCCTACCTTCATCCTAAAGTCATTCCTTTAGTCATAAAGCCAACCTAAAGATCCCTTTTGATCAAATCAAAAGGAAGAACCCGAACAAGAGGTAAATATTTCATAACCTCTTTCAAGTTCTTTTCTTCTTCCACTTCCTCTTTCTTTATTGTTTCCATTCTAAAATAATAACTCCAGTATATTATATATACTGTAATTTTATTATAAAAATCGTACAACCATATTCATTTTTCTATCCATCCCATAAATGAAAATTTCACCATACGTGCGTACGTACGACTTACCGTCTCCACGTCGTGCTCATGTTTGTTATTCAAACACTTCATCATTTGAATGGGTGTAATAATGAGTATAACTGATGTAAATAATAAAGAAAACATGATAATTATTCTATATATATGATATACCATTAAATTATATATGATTTCAATATTAAAAAATGATATTATTGCTCGTACGTACGTACGGATTACTATCTCCACGAACACGATGAGATTCATTTCCACGTTCACCATTCATTGATGATTATAAAAATATATATTATTAATAATTATGTAATATATGACATTATGATGCTACTAGAGATATATATATTTATTTATATATTTATTTATATTTATATTTATTTATGTACTTACATATATCTAATTCACTTACTTCCTTTCAATACGATATGAAATTAGAAACAACGTTTATGCGTACGTATGGCCTACCCTCTCCATAAACAGTGTTTTCCATTTCATATATCTATCTGTTGTAAATATTTATATTCTAAATATATATGATATATAAATCAAGGTTTGTATTCTTGAATTATTTAAATCATTATCTAAATGATACGATCAAGAATAACAATTTAAAACACGTACGATAAAGAAAGTGATTATTACCCGAAACGTTAATTTAACATGAAAATAATTATTAAATGTGTATTATAAAGTCATAATTGAATCATGTATGATATAATAAATAATAATATGGTTCTGTTATAATTTAATAACTTACAATGGTCATTATATAAGAGGATAAACGTACCCTCGACCAAAGGAAAGTGCAAGGTAAGGGGTTTTCATCTAACTTTTATTCCTATGAGATCCATGCTATAATTACCACTATTTCCTTTTATGTGGTGTATTTACTGCCAATGATTGTATTATTTTTTTAATATACTTTATCTTATGGGTATTTACATCTTCATTGTATGATTCTTCTTTCATGGGGTGTATGTTTCGTAAGTTACCAAATCGGTAAGGGTTGTTTCCTCAATCTCATTATTATCTGAGATTGTTCATCTATAAGTATTTTCTGGGAAATACTTATCATCAATACCCATATTTCATAGAAAATTTGTCTAAATGAATCTTTTAAGGTTTTATGGGAGGGTCTATTTAACTAGATCATCATTTTAAATGTTTTAAATATTTATCTTTCTAAACCCTTTTAATTAATGTCCACGTTTTCAAAATGATTTTAAGGATTTATTTATATGGAAATGAGTGATTTGAAATGACAATTCTCTTAAAAAATTTAAAATTTGTATAGGATTATTTGATTCAAAAATATCTTCTAAATGAATTCTTTTATAAATTGTGAGATTTTTAAACGATTTCATGAAAAAGGGGTATTTTTCTTGAAGCATTTTACTGATCCTTTTCAACTATGTTAGCATCCTTTACTGGAAATTATTCTTGATTGAGGTTTATTTATTATAATACAATCTTTCATATTATATTGAATGAGTTATTCTATTTTTGACTCTGGATAATCTATTTTTATACCATTCATGGTTTATGGTTAAAGTACTGACATTTCATATGATAGTTTTACTACGAATGTTTATGTTATATTTAAACATTTTCATATGAGGAATGTATTGGAATTAGTAAGTGTTGGGTAGAGCCTGCTATAACTCCTCGATGCATCGATAGGTCTAATGAGACAATTATATTTTTAATTGGCCGAGGCCTTTCCTAAATTGATATATGGTTTTGGATGAGGCCTAAATCATTTTTAGACATCCAGGAAGAGGCCTTGACAAAATGTTTCAAAATGTCTAGAATTATACATTCCCTCATTATGAAAATAATATTTATAGTTCATGTGGTTATTCGACTATTAGATTACCCATGATTATGTTTTATTATGGAATTATTTACTCAACTCATATTCCTGCCATAAAGTGTTCATGTTTATTATTTGTAAAGGCATGTGTTTTCAATTATTCACCATGCCTTATTTTTATGTTATCTTCTACTCTATTTTTTACCCTTACTGAGCATTTGATCTCACCCCTTTCTTATGTTTTATTTTCCCAAGATTTCCACGAAGTGTATTATAATTATTATGCAGGGTTAAGCTAAAGGGAATAATGGTGTTCTGAAAGGATTATTTATGTTGTGTTGTATGTTAGAAAGAGAAATGTAATTTTCATGTATGTAATATATTTTCCAAGATTTCTAAATTGATCGGTTCTTCAGGACATCATTCTTTGTAATCATACCAATGTATTAAAATAATGCACCAACTCTGGGTAACTGGGTTTGGGGCATTACACACAACGCTAGTATTCATTTAAGGGAGGCTTAACATCGTTCATAGTATATTGGGTGAAAAATATAGTTTTATGGACTTTTTGAATGAATAATAAAATAACATAATAGGTTATTTTATTTTTCTACCTCTTCTTGAGTGATGTTTGTGGGGACCACGGAGGTGGTCAGACTTTTAATGAGGTGAATTAAATTCCGGTCACGCATCAATTGTGTAACCACTCCTCGTTTAATTAGTGTGGTAAATTAATTACATCAATTAATGAACCATTTACTGGAAGGAGAGTTAAACTCTTAAATCCTCCTTTTAATTATTTCAATTGTTTTCAAAAAATCGGATTGGTGGATCGTGCGAAATTCTATCATAGAACTGAAGATATTCGATGAAGCACCAATGACCAGGAATGGATGCTTCAATGAACCAGGATTCTTCTTCCACAACCGTGACATCCCCTAAGTTTTTGAGGTAGGTATTTTTGTTTAAATCAATGTGATTTTATTATTTCAAACCCTCATTCAAGAAAATATGACGATGTCTAATCAACTAAAATGAGTTGATCCGCAATTTGTATGAAATTTTGGGTGGTAGTTGAGGTAAAAGTTTGAATGAGGTTAATAATTATCTATGTGATGTATTGTTTACTACCCACTTGTTATGATGCTAACATGGAGGGTGTGGGCCAAACAAACAAGGCCCCCAAGACCCTCCACTGCTTTGGTTTTGGTCGTGTTCCTTGTGGGCAGATTTTCAACTCGATGGAATCTTGAATTTGGATGTCACGATGTGACAGTAGCGTCCTAGGAAGCCCGTAGGAGAAATAAGAAGAGAGAATGGACCATCGGAGCTCAACTGATGGCCGGAAGAAGCCCCACCGGCGCGGCGACTGGTGGGAAGTGGCGGCGGCCAACTCTCACTGGCTGTGGAGGAGAGGTGGCCCTCAGAGGCACCACGACGGATAGCTGGGGCGGCCGGTGTCAGCCAGCCTCATTGGTAGTAGGGTGGTATGTCGTCACATGCTGTGAAGGGATACCGCGGCTTTGAGCCGTGATGGATGGGAACTCATGCATTGAGGGTCCTATTGAGAGGGGGGGCAACGCCACGTGGGGTCGTCGTTACAAACCGAATGGACAAAATGTCTATTTGGGGAGGGGGAGATGACCTCGCACGGACCGACGGGTTGTGCCCAATCAAGGAGGGTCGGGCCGGCCCAGCCAGTTCTAGAAGAGCCAGGTCAGACCCAGACGAGGTTGGGTCAACCAAAACTGGGTCAGGTCGGCCTAGGATAGGTTGGTCCGCCATGGTCAGACCAGACCCGGACCCTATTCGGCCCAGATTCTCTTAAAAGGTCATATCTCACAAACCATATTATCATTTGAAGAACCGTTTGCGGTTCTGGAATACTTGAACAAGACAGTCCTTTTGAGATACTCCACCTATGTTTTAGATAATGTTTTTGTATGGCCGGTTTCGATTGAACCCGAATCCAATCAGGACCTCAGTACTAAAAGGCTTATAACTCACAGACCAGGCAACCGATTGACATTTCATCTGTTGAGTTGGAACCCTTATGATATAGTAGACCTTTGTGTTACTCCTTTGTGTAACATCATAGAAATTGAGGAATTTATGATATCTTGAAAATAAGATTCTATAGAACTCAATCGCACTAAGTTCGGGGAATCCTATGGCTGGATATCAATTGAGAAGTGACGCTCTGTGTATCAGCATCATATTGACCCGGTGGGGATCAGCATCATAGCAACCCTGTGTGGATCAACCTGATAAAGACCTTGTGTGGATCAAAATCATACGTCCCTATGTGGATCAGAATCATAGTGACCCTATGTGGATCAGCATCATAGCGACATTGTGTGGATCATCATTTGAGCGACCTTGTGTGGATCAGCAGTGCGCGACCCGATGGGGACAAACCTTAGAGCAGCCCGTCGTGGATTAGAAACAAACAACCCATTCTGTATCATCAATGGGAAAACTCTTTTTTAGTTTAGTTTTGGAAACTTCCTAATGTAATAAAATGATATATCCTAAGACTAATCATCTTTATTCCTGAACTCTGAGTTGTATACCTAGTGTGAGTTGTCTCTACTTTGTGCTTTATGATTGAGGTCATGCTTTTTGGTTTTTCCTTTGTGGAATTCTAGGAGACCATTGAGGGTCTCAGGGTCACTACATTTTACGGTTATACTCACCCATGTATGGGATTCACCCACACCTTGTTGTTTCATTTGTGTGGAGAGTTTTTGGAGACGATCTATACCTACCCTTTAGGTAGGATCCATGGTGGATGACCTCAGGATATGTTTTCTATTGTAGTTGTATCTTTTCTATTTGGATTATATACCAGCCCATTTACTTTTAGTGCACACTTTTACTACTTCAGTTTACTATGTGTTTTGCATCTTAATGTATTCTTGGTCTGTGTGTTTTGTAGGTTTAAGCACAATGACTTCCCATTTTCAGGGATATTCTTTTACTGTGCTAGTCGCCAACCCCTGGCCTATGGAAGGAGAGCTTGGGTAGTCACGGCATGAGCCCCAGGGGACAGGTCATGAAATTATGGGTGGTTTTGGTATTATATATATATATCAAAGCACTTAGTGATATTTAATATCTCATGATATAATTATGGGAAACAGGTTGACTTTCTTGAAATAAAATGGGAAATATGTATGTATGATTTCTTCATTCATCGAAATAGGTGATCAAACCTGACCCTTTATGAAATAGGAAAAAGTGTTTATGTTAGATCCATTATGATTTTACGGTCTCAAGAGTTAACTTTAACATTTGATTTGGTTTCTATACCAATTATGGTGCTACAATCTTGTGATATTTTTTTATCCTTATGATATGGACTTATGTTTCAGGATTGATTTATTGCCGTTCCTCACTCTTATGGTTCATTACTCCTAAAATGATAATTATTTATTCTATATCTCTTATTTATGATCCATGATAGACTGTGGATGATGTTTTTAAGTTATTATCATGATCTTATACCCTTATCCATATATAATAATTTCATATGATAATCAATTAATATCCCTCATGTTTACCCTTAATGAGCCTCTAAGATCACCATTTCTTAGGTTTAATTTACCTAGGATGCAAATAAGTTTATTATAATTAATATTTAAAGATATGCATGAGATAATAATGATGTTTTAAAAGAAAATACATTCTTAGATTTTATGTTTTCAAATGTAATTTTGGGTTCAATAATATATCTAGTTTACCAAGAATACTAATTTATTTTATCCTTTGGCATATAATCTCTTGCAACTAGTACATGTGTAATAATGTATCCATAAAATCTAAACTCATATTGTTGAGGCCATTAGACATTGTATACATTTATATTTTGTTACATGAATGGATATTTTATATGATTATATTCCCACATAATCATGACATGTATATTTAGGCTTGAAAATTGTTTTATTTATTTACTTATTCTATTAGATATGTGATAGGTCATATTAATATTCTTATTTGAATATGGCATGATTTTGATGGTAATTTCATGTTTTTTAAAATAAAACTAATGGGTGGTTTTTATATAAAAAATGATTTCATTTAAATGTTCTTTAGATATTTTTTAATATAAGAACTAATAGAATCACATAGATTAAAATTATATATATTATTGGTGGATTCATAATTATACTTAGTGATCAAACCATTATATTTTCATTTTTGTTTTTTGTAGCCTTTTTTTGAAGGATATAAGTACAGGTAAGAGAATGATGTTGAGGAAGGATCTCTTAGTCCGTGTTTCCATTACAATGGGTTGGGATGGTGGTTACATATAATCATAAGGAGATGAGCCTATGGGTTTCCTATGATCTATGTTCATGGTGTTTTAGTTATTTTTTTATCCATCATTATCCCATTGATATATTTTAACTTATTGTCTGTAGTTTTGACATATGATGTATTATGGATCTCAGTTATAATTCCATGATTGTTTTTTATCTTATAATATTTTTTATAAGTTGAAAACATTACCAAAATTATTTTTAAGATACCTTTGTTCTTTCTTCTAGCTGGTGGATATTGAGAGCATGATTTATGCCTTATGGCTATCAAATTCACGTAACATTTTGGGATGGCCCAGATAGGTCAGTTTCAAATTGGTATTAGAGCCTCATGTTGTGTTACAACCTCTTCATATACATGTGCCTCGCCTTATTTATTTTAATATTTTTTAATATATAGGAGATAGGAAATTTAGAACTTAAGTGGTTGTGTGAGAGTTTTCCTAAAAATATCACTTTCATGAAAATCCTCTTGTTACCATGGGAAGTACTAGATTGACTTGATTCTTTATTGGTAGTTTTAGGATTTGGGGATTCAGTTCAAAAAATTTATTTTATGATAAAAGAATCAAATTATATACTTGATTATTTATGTCCTATTGTTTTATAATTTATGGCTACACTAATAAGTACATATTATAATATTATAGATTAATCTTCATAGCAAGCCCCATAGGTGAATCATCCATTTCACACTATTTTGGTGAAAAGAATCTTTTGAAGGATCTAGTATATAAGAAATTTCCCTAATGTTTATTGGAATTATAGAGACCCAAATCTTGACGTACTTGGACATTACATTACTATTTCGGAATACTTAGTACATAACAAAAACACACACACAAGGATCATAATAGTTTAGTGTCTTTGGAAACTCGGAATATAATATTCTAATCATGGTGAAAGATCTTCAACATCTCCCATAAAGATCTTCCTTTTTTTACCTAAAACCTTTCTTTATATCCTGGGGAAAAGAAAACATAAAAGGGTGAGCTCAAATTCTCAGTAAGGGTAAACAAAAGAAATATCAATCACATCATTTGCATAAGAACATAACATTTTGGAAATCTTAACCTGTAAAAGAGAGCATAATTTCATAACATGGGATAAATAATATTAGTGAAATGAAATCCCAATAATCATAACTTAAAACATGAATCTTTTTGTCATACACACATAATCATAGAGAATCATATCTTATTAGTCAAGACTCATTGCCAAGACTATCTTAGTGGACAAAGTCCATTTCTGAACCGAGTCACCCTCGTTTCAGTCCTGTTTCACTGAACCAGTATAACCTACCATTCCATCCATGTGTATCTCATGAGATATAAAATCATTACCCAATGCATTGGAGGGAGATATAGGGCCCACCCATCTCATAATGAAACCATTCTTATGTGTGCCACAAAATCATAAACCATACATCATAGCATAACCCATGTAATAAAAATGGGATTCTTAAACATCGTGACATCATAAAACAATTCATATAAGATAAATAAATTCATAAATTTAATTCCATCACAACATAATCAAATCAATTTAATAATAGGGATAGAAACAGAACCCTTTATTATCTTAGATGGAAATTAATTTTGATAAAACACTTGAACTCCATTCTTGAGGAAAATATGCTTTCTACTTCAAAAGCATTTTTCCTTTCTTTACATGTCATAACATTCTAAAGTAAAAGAAGTTGATTAAAAATAAACTTTAAAACTTGTAAAGGAAGATTCTTGGAAATAATGTTTTAAAAATCCATTCATGTCATATAAGTTAAAAAAACATTCTTCTCATACTTTTGTCAGAAAAGTAAAAAAGTACCTCGTACGAAAAACCAAAAAAGATTACTTTCATATCCTTTACTGAAAACTCACCGAAAGGTAAAATTGTATTTAAACAATTTTAGGTGGATGGAAATAATATTACATATTGGGGAAACATGGATTTGGATGATAAAATACACCCCAGTAAATACTAAAGTATAAACAATCTCGTATAAAAATGAGATTGTGATATTTCCCTTACCTTAGGTCTGATTTGCTTCGTAAGTGTCCGAACCTCCTGTATAATGATTTAAATAATGTCATTGACTTATTATAGAATCATACTCATTGTTATGATATCATATATGGTTCACTTATGACTTTATTTTACCCGTTCTTCTGTAAATTCCATGTTAAAAAGCGTTTTGGGTAAAATTGTTTCATTTGTCGTCCGTGTTTTGACTTGTAATTATTCATATGATTACTTAGATCATGATTACTTCATTCCAGAATATAAAACATGATTTATATATAATATATATTCAGAATATACATATATATAATGGATCGATAAATGGAAAGAAATACACCGTTCATGGAGACGGTAGACCGTTCGTACGCATGAACGCTGTTTTCTTTTCCTTATTGAGTTGAATGGAATTAATTAGATGTAATACATATATATACACATAAATCCAGAATCATTATTATGTCATATATTTCATTATTAATTTTTATATATACTTTATAATCATTCATGAATGGTTAACGTCGAGAATGAATCTCATCGCGTCGTGGAGACGGTATTCCATACGTACGCACGCGCGGTGATTTCGTTTTCCGTAGGATGGATAGATGGTGAAATAGGGTTGTTTCATAATTATAATAACATATCAGTATATGAGTGATACTGATGTTATTACTTCATAATGAAACAACTAAAGAAGAAGAAGTGGAAGAAGAAATAAAGATGAAAGAATCGGTAACGGACATTACCTCTTCTTTGATGTGCTTTATTGAGACCTCCTTTTAGGGCACTAAAATTGGTCTTTGAGGAAGCCCAGAACCTCTAGTATGTTTCTAGGGAAGTGGAGAAGGTAATTTGGTAGGGTTTGTCTGAGCTTGAAGGCTCAAAGTGGTGTGTGGAAGAGAGGGAGGAGGTTCCCTTTTATAAGGGAGGAGAGGGGCACCTTTGGAATAACTAAAAATATTATTTTATTATAAAGTCAAGTTCGGTTTTAAATAGCTCCAAATTGATTAATTTCGAGGATAAGGTGGGGATGGGTCTCAATACTCTCATAAAATAGAATTTAGAAAAGTTTAGGTCATTATATTAACCTTATCTTTTTGTTTTAACTCTTAGTTAATTAGATTGACATTTTCCATGTCACTTTGTCTTTTTATATTATATAGTTAATAAACTTACCATATACATCCAAACGACCCCCAAGTTGTGTTTTATTAATATATATAACCTTATCTAAGTCATTTGACCGAACCTTAGATTTTTAGGAATAAAATAACAATTAATAATATAATATTTGTTTTAAAAACTATTTTATATCAATTTTGACACTATTCGATAGTTGATTTTTTTGAAACTCATAAAAGAATTATTACTTCGACCAAAGTTAATTAAATTAATCTTAACATGTCATATTAACCTAGAAAATTATTTTAGTTCATAAAAAGTCTCAAATTATATTTATTTTGGTATTTATAACATCAATTATGTCAATATTTTATTAATAAGATAATTATTGCATCATCGTTGTGTCATAAATAAATTAAGTTATTTAATGGCTAAAAATTACAAATAAAATACCATTATGTAGGAAATCTTTTTATCTTTCTAATTAATATTTATAGTCTAATTTATCTTATGTATTACCCCATATTAAAAATTATTTAGTTATTAAACATTGATTTTAACTATTTTAACCCTTCTTTAAATAAATTAATAATAAATGTCCTAATCTAATCCAATTGGGCCTAAATGGTCATATTGAATTCCTAAGTTTGTTTTTGGTCAAATTACACTTGTCCAATAGAATTAGAATATGTGTTAGGGTAATAATAATATCATTTTTACCCCTAATTACCCTATTTACTTTTAACCGTGGTAAAAAAAAGTAAAAAGTTACTACTCACCAAAAAAATTATTTTCATCTCATTGAACCACATTTTACTTACTGACAATAACCATGTCTCTCGGATTTTCGAAATTCCACTTACAGAAGTGGGAAAATTAAGTTTTATGAAAAATTCAGTTTTTTAGCTACCACTTAGTGGTTTCACTATTCATCAAAAAATGAAAGTTTCCAGAATAATACCAAAAATTAGTTCTAAGCTATATTTGATATTATGAATTAAAAAATGATGTCTATTTTATCAAATTCAAAACATATCAGTTGCATTAATTAATTTAAAAATTAATTCCCGTCGTCAAAACAAATAGCGTGTTCTTAAGAGATAATAACTATCAAAAGATTGAAACTTGCTTATGACTGGTTTAAATGTGAAATTACATCCAATGACCAAAATTGTATTAAATTGTAAAAATATATTCTAAATATACTTTAAAACCACTCAAATTAATAATTTATCACTATTAATTATTTCGATTAAAAAAGTTATTTTTAATTATAATTCAGTAATTTTCACTATTCATCAGAATATGAAGGTTATCCGAAAAGTACCAAAATTTCAACTTAGGCTAAATTCGATACTCCAAATCCAAAAATGATGTCCATTTTGAAAAATAAAATTTACAAAATTTAAAAAAGTTGTTATTACTATTCATAACAGCTAGTTTTAATAATATTTTAATAGCATATTATTGTTTAGTAAAACTCATTACTGCGTACTACACACGCTATCGAGGAAGGTTGTGATTGCGTGTAATGCAAGGAAAGTCAAGGTTGCATGTTGTGCAATCTCTTTTTGGTGTAGCGTACAACACAAGACATTAATGAAATTAAAAAGAATATTCTTTTTATAAAATCTCGGGCTGTTACATTCTACCCCCCTTAAAATGAATTTCGCCCTCGAAATTCGTCGGGGTTATAAATGGTTTACTACTTGAAAGTTTATTTAATCGAAACCCACATCGTAAAAAGGAATACCAAAACTTGGATTTAAAAACTAAAGTATGAAATGTAACGATTACCCAAATAAACTAATCACTGGGATTCCACATAGGTGAAAATATGGATATGGAAGAGAAATCTAACCATCATGTTCTGATGGAGAGTGGTAGAGAACATGGCTATGGAAAATCCAGCAATCACAAAGCCATAAATTTGTGACGATCTAAGGTACCATCTGATTCATCAGATATAAGAGCACTAGGACAACATTTTTGGTTTTCAAGATCATTTCCCTAAAGTTGATGAAATTAGAAGAAATACTTTCGTGATTTTGGTATAGTCTCACCATTTGTCGTTCTTTGGACAATTTCCACTTTATCTCTTAAATAAATGAAGTTGAATTTTTCATTCGTGATGTGTTAGAAGATCATGTGATAGAATGATGGGTCATTCCATCTGTCTCAAACAAAAGGTTAGAAAAGTTATCAAAAAATACATAAGTCCATCTATAGTGAGATTAATCATATATAGTTCCTCAAATGGACTTATAATTCATATATCATACTGCTTAATATTATAAAACTAGTTTCTACTAAACAGGGACTTCCTATAGGCCAGTGGTAGGCGATAAAGGCCAGTCACACTTCGGTTGTGGGTTCGATTCCCACAGCCTTGTCCGACGCGATGGGCTGTCGCCCGTCCTGCAGGTTGTCCTTTTTCTAAATCTACATTACTATAACATCACATAAATAATATCAAAAAAAGTTCTAGCCTTAAACAATACTAACTTATGGTTAACATAACCCATTCCAATCTTTAGGCTTATCTAAAATACTTCGATCCAAGCTCATAGTATAAAGAAAACGATAACTTGAAATGTCATCAACCAAGCATGTGAATACCATCATTTATCCCCCATATATCATAAGATATATCTTTTTGGTCAAATTACAAACATGTGAATACCTTAATCATGTATTCTCTTGAATAATGAATATCCATTCAACCTTAGTGAAAACATGAATGCAGTTAAAAGTTAACACTTTCCACATACCAAAATCCTCAAAATTCTATATCCTCAAACCATGATATCACTTAGTCCTTGTATCAATAATGAGCTCAGGAATACTGTCAAACATTTCATTTTCTCCTTATCCTTTCAGTATGCGCATATCATCTTCATTCCAAAAATATTTGAATAACCTTTCATGGTTACTGGTACCATTAATCATACACTTTCAAAACTTAAGGAAAGACAACAGTGTAACAATCCTTAGATGTCTCTTTATTCCATAGTACCATGAGATTACTTATACAACATTACACTTAATAAACATGTAACCATTCCACTACCTTCTTAAACCATTGACAGAGCTTCAACAATTCTTTCATCTCACATATCATTTGTAGTATCTTCATCATCATCCACATAAATACTACCCATACGACCATACTGATTCTCTTCATGAGACTTTCCCTTAGGGCATTGTTTTTCATAATGCCCGTACATTCCACATTTAAAACATTTAACCATTGTTGATGTCATAGAAATACCATTATCCTCATCCCTGGTGTTAACTGAACCTTTTCCTTTGCACTTACTGGCTTTGTGTCCTTCTTTACTACACCCAAAGCATCTTTTAGTTCCTTTGAAACATTCTCCTTGATGCCTCATCCCACATGATTTACATAGGGGAAATTGAACTTTCTTTCCTCTATGATCATCATGAAACTCCATCTTTCTCTTATTAGCCAAGCCAGGAAACATACCAAATTTTACTTTATTGATCATATTATGAGATTGCTGATTCGGAATAATAATGATGTTTGGACTTCCAAATCCCATTTCATTTGGTTCCTCATGAAGAATATCATTCCATTGTCCATCGTATCCTACATTATAGTGAATCATCTTGTTTCCATCCATTTTCTAAAACCCAAAAAGAATAGTGTGAGAGGAAAAAATCATAATAAAGGGGGATTAACTTCAATATCTAAAATCTTTGGTTTAATCTAATATCATTACAATAGTTCTAGGACTATATCCTATACGTATAATTATCCTTAGGGACATCCCTAGACATACCTTAGAAATATCTCTAGGGATCTCACTAATGTTTTCGCATCCTAGTTTCCAAAGGTTGACTAAACCTTTCCTCTGATACAAACATTATAAACCTGAACCTTGACATACATGGACATTACATTACTTTTTTGGAATACTTAGTACATAACAAAAACACACACACAAGGATCGTAATAGTTTAGAGTCTTTGGAAACTCAGAATATAATCTTCTAATCGTGGTGAAAGATCTTCAACATCTCCCATAAAGATCTTCCTTTTTTTACCGAAAACCTTTCTTTATATCCTGGGGAAAATAAAACATAAAATGGTGAGTTCAAATTCCCAGTAAGGGTAAACAAAATAAATATCAAACACATCATTTTCATAAGAACATAACATTTTGGAAATCTTAACCTGCAAAAGAGAGCATAATTTCATAACATGGGATAAATCATAGTAGTGAAATGAAATCCCAATAATCATAACATAAAACATTAAACTTTGTGGCATACATGCATAATAATAGATAATCATATCTTATTAGTCAAGACTCATTGCCAAGACTATCTTAGTGGACAAAGTCCATTTCTGAACCGAGTCACCCTCGTTTCAGTCCTGTTTCACTGAACCGGTATAACCTACCGTTCCAGCCATGTCTATCTCATGAGATATAAAATCATTACCCAATGCATTGGAGGGAGATATAGGTCTCACCCATCTCATAATGATACCATTCTTATGTGTGCCACAAAATCATAAACCATACATCATAGCATAACCCATGTAATAAAAATGGGATTCTTAAACATCGTGACATCATAAAACAATTCATATAAGATAAATAAATTCATAAATATAATTCCATCACAACATAATCAAATAAATGTAATAATAGGGATAGAAAAATAACCCTTTATTATCTTAGATGGAAATTAATTTTGATAAAACACTTGAACTCCATTCTTGAGGAAAATATCATTTCTACTTCAAAAGCATTTTTCCTTTCTAAACATGTCATAACATTCTAAAATAAAAGAATTTGATTAAAAATAAACTTGAAAACTTGTAAAGGAAGCTTCTTGGAAATAATGTTTTAAAAATCCATTCATGTCGTGTAAGTTAAAAAAACATTCTTCCCATACTTTTGTCGAAAAAGTCAAAAAGTACCTCATACGAAAAATGACAAAAGATTGCTTTCATATCCTTTACTAAAAACTCACCAAAGGGTAAAATTGTATTTAAAAAATTTTAGGTGGATGGAAATAAAATTAAATATTGAGGAAACATGGATTTGGATGATAAAATACACCCCAGTAAATACTAAAGTATAAACAATCTCGAATAAAAATGAGATTGTGATATTTCACTTACCTTAGGTCTGATTTGCTTCGTAAGTGTATGAACCTCCTGTATAATGATTTAAAGAATGTAATTGACTTATTCCATAATCATAATCATAGTTATGATATCATATATGGTTCACTTATGACTTTATTTTACCCGTTCTATTGTAAATTCCATGTTAAAGAGCGTTTTGGGTAAAATTGTTTCATTTGTCGTCGGTGTTTTGACCAGTAATTATTCATATGATTACTTAGATCATGATTACTTAATTAAAGAATATAAAACATTATTTATATATAATATATATTCAGAATATACATATATATAATGGATCGATAAATGGAAAGAAATACATCGTTCATGGAGACGGTAGACCGTTCGTACGCATGAACGCTGTTTTCTTTTCCTTATTGAGTTGAATGGAATTAAGTATATGACATACATATATATACACATAAATCAAGAATCATTATTATGTAATATATTTCATTATTAATTATTATATATACTTTATAATCATTCATGAATGGTTAACGTGGAGAATGAATCTCATCGCGTCGTGGAGACGGTATTCCGTACGTACGCACGCGCAGTGATTTCGATTTCCGTAGGATGGATAGATGGTGAAATAGAGTTGTTTTATACTTATAATAACATATCATTATATTAGTGATACTGATGTTATTACTTAATAATGAAACAACTAAAGAAGAAGAAGTGGAAGTATAAATAAAGTTGAAAGAATCGGTAACGGACATTACCTCTTCTTTGAAGTGCTTCCATGATACCTCCTTTTTGGGAACTAAAATTGGTCTTTGAGGAAGACCAGAACCTCTAGGATGTTTATAGGGAAGTTAAGAAGGGAATTTGGAAGGGTTTTTCCGAGCATAAAGGCTCAAAGTGGTGTGTGGAAGAGAGGGAGGAGGTGCCCTTTTATAAGGGAGGAGAGGGGCACCTTTGGAATAACTAAAAATATTATTTTATAATAAAGTCAAGTTCGGTTTTAAATTTCTCAAAATTGATTTATTTTGAGGCTAAGGTGGGAATGGGTCGAAATCCTCTCATCCAATAGAATTTAGACAAGTTTAGGTCATTATATTAACCTTATCTTTTAGTTTTAACTCTTAGTTAATTAGATTGACATTTACCATGTCACTTTGTATTTTTATATTATGTAGTTAATAAACATACCATATACATACCAGAGACCCCCAAGTTATGTTCTATTAATATATATAACCTTATATAAGCAATTTTGCCGAACCTTATATTTTTAGGAATAAAATAACCATTAATAATATAATATTTGTTTTAAAAACTATTTTATGTCAATTTTGACACTATTCAATAGTTAATTTTTTTGAAACTAATAACAGAATGATTACTTCGACCAAAGTTAATTAAATCAATCATAACATGTCATATTAACCTATAAAATTAGTTTAGTTCAGAAAAAGTCTCAAATTACATTTATTAGGCTATTTATAACATCCATTATGTCAATATTTCATTAATAAGATAATTACTGAATCATCGTTGTGTCATAAATAAATTAAATTATTTAATGTCTAAAAATTACAAATAAAATACCATTATGTAGGAAAGCATTTTATCTTTATAATGAATATTTATAGATGAATTTATCTTATGTATAACCCCATATTAAAAATGATTTAGTTATTAAACTTTGATTTTAACTATTTTAACCCTTCTTTAAATAAATTAATAATAAATGTCCTAATCTAATCCAAGTGGGCCTAAATGGTCATATTTTATTCATAAGTTTGTTTTTTGTCGAATTACACTTGTCCAATAGAATTAGGACATGTTTTAGGGTAATAATAATATCATTTTTACACATAATTACCCTATTTACTTTTAACTGTGGTAAAAAAAGTAAAAAGTTACTATTCACCAAAAAAAATTAATTTCATCTCATTGAACCACACTTTACATACTGACATCAACCGTGTCTCTCGGATTTTTGAAATTCCACTCACAGAAGCGGTAAAATTAATTTTTATGAAAAATTCAGTTTTTTAACTACCACTTAGTGGTTTCACTATTCATCAAAAAATGAAAGTTTCCAGAAAAATACCAAAAATTAGATCTGAGATATATTTGATATTATGAATTCAAAAATGATGTCTATTTTATCAAATTCAAAACATATCAGTTGCATTAATTAATTTAAAAATTAATTCCCGTCGTCAAAACAAATAGTGTGTTCTTAAGAGATAATAACTATCAAAAGATTGAAACTTGTTTATGACTGGTTTAAATGTAAAATTACATACAATGACCAACATTGTATTAAATTGTAAAAATATATTCTAAATATACTTTAAACCCACTCAAATTAATAATTTATCACTATTAATTATTTCGATTAATTTTTTTTTTATTATAATTTAGTAATTTTCACTATTCATCAGAATATGAAGGTTATCCGAAAAGTACCAAAATTTCACATTAGGCTAAATTCGATACTCAGAATCCAAAAATGAAGACCATTTTGAAAAATAAAATTTACAAAATTTCAAAAAGTGGTTATTACTATTCATAATGGCTAGTTTTAATAATATTTTTATAGCATATTGTTGTTTAGTAAAACTCGTTACTGCGTACTACACACGCTATCGAGGAAGGTCGCGATTGCGTGTAATGCAAGTAAAGTCAAGGATGCGTGTTGTGAAAGCTCCTTTTGGTGTAGCGTACAACACAAGACATTAATGAAATTAAAAAGAATATTTTTTTATAAAATCTCGGGCTTTTACAGGAATAAAATGTTTTCTAGGATTTTGAATTCAAAAAAGTAGCATCTATTGGTCTTTCATGGAGTCAAGGGTATATATGACAAAAATAATTGATGAGGAGTATTGAGATTATTTCCCACTTTTTTGAAAACTGTAGATGATTCAATTGCAGGCTTCTGCACTCATATTTATGTTCGGTCATGAAGTAGGTTGTGGGAATCAATTGTTCAAGCCATGTTTTAAGAATATCTCACATGGAATGCCTTCAGAAAGCCATACAATTGTCAATTTTATCCTGAAAATAATAGAGCATTGAAGTCATTATATATTGTTACTTTGGAGTGGGGAGATCTGTTTCCATGGAGTATGCTACTCGGTTTTCCAATTTGGTGAAACTATATCCCCACAATGGTTTCCCCTAATTGTCTCAAATAGTAGAGGTGTGAAATGGTTTTGATATATGATGTAAGTTCAATTTTATTATAATTTTCCTACCCAGTTACGTTGAGGTCTTTGAAAAGGAAACTATGGATGATGAGTAAATATCTAAGAATACATGGTCCTTTAGAGAATCAATGATAGAAGGAGGTATCTAGATTCCAATTTATTGTCATAAAAGGAAGATGGATGACAAACATCTAGGTTGTAGCATGAGTATGAAATAGACATTAGGGTTGGTTAAGGTGGTATGTTACCAGTGTGAAAAAATGGGACACCACAAACTTGATTTTAAAGCAGCGTCCACAGTGTGTCAAAGATTTCAAAAATTGGTTCATCTACATCATTTCTATGAGAGAGAGTCATAGGGAATTAGAGAAATATCCACCTTTTCCAAGGGATTTCTATTTAGATATGACATAGAAAAGGGGGTGGGACTTCAACCTCATACCAATGATGATGATCAGGTGTCGAAGAAAGGATAGTATGAGGTTGGGCATCTATATACATTGGATTTTGAACAATATGAATCGGATACATGACCAAACCATGAGAGGTATGGTATTTATTTCACCTTATATGGTTATAAATTTTTTTTATACTGTTTTAACTCAATCCATTATCTTATATAATCTTATCAATGTGTTGGGCTTACATTTGGAGCTTATTCCTTTCTTGATGACTCTTTCCGCCGCTTTGGGAATGAATTCAATGAAGGGATTTGAATGTCCTGAGTGTTAGTTGATGATTTCCAACTATGAAATTTTATGATACATTTTAATTCTTTATCCAAAAATATGTGAACTTATCAATGACATGGAATGGATGATTATCAATATAACCAAAGTCAATTTCAGTCATTTTCATGTATAGTTTCATTCTCCTAATGGAGTCACTCATGTATTCTAGGGTTCGTGGGATCTGAGATCTCGGAGAGTAGTTCATATTTCTCATAGTGATGAGATGATATCCTGTTATTTATTAGTGTAATTTATTGATGTTGTTGATCTATATCTAAGTGTCCCTCTTCATGTGGTTGTGAGTTGTTACCCTTATTTATTTAAAGATAAATTGACTAGGTTTCCACTCTAGAGGGAATTTATTATATCAATAGACATTCTTCTAAGGGTGGGATTCATTAATTTACCGTCATACCAGTTGGGATATACTAAATTGAAATAATTAAAGTTTCATATTGTGGATATTTATGCTATAGGATTTATTATTCATAGTGTTTCACCTTGGCAATCTCTTGTAGTCATTAAAAAGAAGAATGATCGAAGTCTTGAACTATGTACTGATTTCTAGAAACTCAACCATGTGATAATGAATAACAAATCACTATTTCCAAGTATTAATGAAATTTTTTATCATCTCATGGTGTCATAGTGGTTCTTTAAAATTGACCTGAGATTGAGGTACCATCAACTAAGGATCCAAGATAGATATATTCCTAAGATGACACTCCAGAGTAGGTATAAGAATTATGGGTATTTTTCTTGTATTTTTTTCTTTAATAAGGCTTATTTGGTGTTTATAGAATTGATTAATCAATTATTACATTAGTTATTGGATTCCATCAGTGTTTTTTATGACTGAAATGATTATTTATTCTAGATCAGAGTAGTATCATGATGAGAATAAGAATATCATACATGGATTCATGAGAGAAATTTTTTTATATTAAAGGAAATTTAAATGCATGTTCTATATTCATGAAGTGAAATTTCTAGGCCATGTGATTTTTTTTATGGTATTATTACTGGATTCTGAAAACATTCATGTAGTAATTTCTTGAGTGTAGCCCAAAAAGGTGTTTAAAACCCAAGGTTTCAATGTATTATTGGATTATTACTTGTGATTTTTTGAGTAACTTCTCAATTGTAATTCCCCTAAGACATTGTTAATTTATAAGGTTGTAATTCTTTCTTATATAGATTAGTGACTGAGATCATTTTAGGAGTTGAAAGTGAGATTTATGTTAGCTCCATTATTAGTTCTTTTTAGAGTTGTAAGTTGATTATTATTTTTTACAATAATACATCAAGTAAAAGTTTTTATATATTTTTGATATTGTGAAGGAAAATATTATATTATATCTCTCATTATTTTTTCCCTCATGAGACAAACTGCCCTATTAAAAATCAATAGTTGGCGGTAATGATGCATGAACATGATATCTATCACTGCTACCTATTTGATGATCATTTTACAAATTTATTTAGACACAAGAGTCTTAAGTATATATTAACTCAAAGGGATCTCAAAATGAGATTGAGATGATTAGTGGAGTACTTTTAGAATGTTTATTTTGGTATTTGTAAGCCCCTAGTAAAGGTAATTTGGTCATACATTTTTTTATTAGTAAATTACTAACTAAGGTTGTAAAGGAATCAGTGGAAGAGTGGTTCTTGATTAACTTATTTTCTGATATTCACATTAGTAAATGGAGAGTAGAAAAATGGCCATCTATATCTTTTACTCAGGCATAATCCTTTATGGATGATTAGATTTGACATATTGGGGATCAGGATATAAGGTTTCATAATTTTAGTATGAATATTGATAATGAGGAGACCTTAGGTGAGTAATTATGATCTCTTGATGGTGTCTTATTCTTGAAATGTTGGATAGTTGTTCCCATATACTTGAGGTGGTATTATTTTTATAGAGGAAACTGACAAAGTTTGTTCATGTTCCATAGAGCTATTAAGATATACCGTGACATGAGATTTCAGTATTGTTGGCTATAAATGAGATAATCAATTGTGAGATTTATATATAGGAACCACACATGTAAAATAAATTAAGTCAAAACATCATAGAATTTATGTCTTGCTATAACCTTTGTGGATTCTAATGTGTAAGTGGGATGATATATCCATAGACTATATGATCGTGATACCTCATAATCTTAGTGGTGGGGATTCAAAATGAGTGATTGTAGATATACTCACAAAATTGGATTATTTTTTATCTATAAATGTGTCGATAAAGGTATAGAGAATTTTATAGTTGTATTTGTGGGTGATTTTTATATTTCATGTAATTCAATCAACTATCATCTATGATAGAGACCGTTACTTTATGTCATGGTTCTAGAGTGGACTATAGATAACCATGGGATATCAGTTGAAGTTGAGTACAACTAATCATCCACACATGAATGTCCATACTGATTGATTCGTATATATTCTGTAATTTCTATTTTGGGAATGAGAACTTGACTTTAGTGGTTTATTGGAAAAAATATTTCCTTAGTGGAAATTTCATATAACAAATAGTTTTCAGGCATTTTTCTGGATTGATCCTTTTGAGATGTCGTATTAGAGGCCTTAGAAATCACCTTTTTTTGTCATAGGATAGTTAATGTTCCTTTATAGGACATAGAATTTTTGAAGACATGACCTATATCGTGTAGTTGATCGGGAAGAGGTTTCAGAAAGCATATAGTTTCCAGATATTTTATGATGATCGGAATCATTATCCATTGGACTTTGAGGTTTTTCATTGGGTTTTTCATAGAGTTTTACCTCAGTTGGGACATAAAAGTTTGGGAAATTAGGGTAAGTTATTACCTCATCAAATCATCCTTTCAATTATTATGGAGTGACATAGGAAGTTGGATTATCATTTAGACTTACAAGCTCATTTTAATTATATCAATGATGTCTTCTATGTTTCCCTAGTAACAAAGTTTCCTTCAGATCTGTTCAATGTGAGTGAGTGGGAGGATGCTGGAATTGAACCAGAAACCTCTATTGTTGAAATAAATTTCCATATAGTAGACCTAAAAGATAAGGTTCTTCATGGAAAGAAGACCCCATTAGTTTAGGTGACTTGGTATTGTGGTAGGGACAACCATGATATATAGGGGTGAGATTCATTAATGATATAGTGATGAACATATCTCTTCAAAGGCTTGTGATATTGAGCCTTCTTGGGGACTTGATGAATTTAGGGTGTGGAGAATAGTCCCACCCTAATACATAGAATCATTTATGGGGCCTCTTAGGTGATTAAATGTTCAGTTTATGGGTTATACGTAGGTTACAGGTGTGGCCTTTGGATGTTGTTGGTAGCATGATACCACCGGCCTGTCAGTTCCAGCTATTAAAACACCTTCTTTTCCATAGGTGACACCAAATAGCTGATGGAGGTTTGAGAGGTATTGTAATTTTTCAGGTACCTACTCACTAGTAGGTGTTATTACACTATCCAGCTAATGGGTGGCATATTGTTAAATGCTATTTTCATATACTTAATGACCAATGATTCCTAGTATATAGATGGTGATGTGACTCGGTGTACTATTTAGTAAGTATGAATTTATCATTTTCACCCAAATTAGAAATTTAATCTCTTTAGTACTTCTCTTTCAACTATAACTCAATTTTTTTTGATTTAGAGGCTCCATGGTGATGATTTTGTCTCTTTCACACTTCTCATAAATGGATTTTTATACCAACTGAATGCTTGTATCTTTGTTTGTTATAATATAGTAAGTGGATCCTTTCTATTAAATATTATTATCTTACACTCCAAGTATATTATACCTTATGATTCTATATCACTGGATCTAGAAATAATATGAA
Organism: Viscum album; assembly: GCA_963277665.1. Lineage (NCBI taxonomy): Eukaryota > Viridiplantae > Streptophyta > Magnoliopsida > Santalales > Viscaceae > Viscum > Viscum album. The sequence continues at coordinate 928,188,826 of OY728127.1, forward strand.
GAATTGCAATTTTTCTCTTGGATATTGGTTCTCAAGGATCCAATATTTTCTTCTCCCATCACCAGTCTAGAACAAAACATGGTTTTCATAAATCATGATGCAATAATCTATAACATATTTTCTTACCATTGGAATTCATTATGTTTTTATGATTCACACCAATTTTTATATATAATGTTTATGATTTCCATTTCATGAGAGATAAATTGAACTTTGAGGGAAATTTAAATGTTTTTTAAAGGGGATTTTTTATGGAGACCATTTTGAGACACATGATGTATTTGTTAAATTTCATCAAAGATTATTTTAAAACAAATTTTTTTTTGGAATTTAAGCATTTTTTCATCGCTATTGAAAATGTATTATGAAAATTTGGGCATTAATTTTAATTTAATTTTACCTTGAAAAATATTTCTGAAAAATTGGTTTGTTTTCCTTAAATGTAATGATGATGTAATAGCGCATTGGGAGACCTTGGGTTGTGAGGAAAAACTAAACATTATTGATCCCTAGTAGAGTAATTTATCACTATGGGAGGTTCCCTTGATTCCATGAAGGCAAGGGGTATCCAATTCAAGGGAAAGAGGTTCCTATAATTTTGGTTTCACATAATAAAACTATTGTTACTTTTTTTACTAGTTATTTAGTTGTGTACACCCTTGTGTCATGGATTTCCTTCCATGAATGATTTGAGATTTCATTATGCCTATGGATATTTAAAATGATAATTTTACTATTGTATCATTATATTGTTATTGATTATTTAAAACTATTTCATTTATATATTTTTCCATTTGATATGTGATATTTTATATATCCCCTTTTATTTGAATATGGAATGATTTTGAAAGGAATTGTATATTTTTTAAAATAAAACCAAATGATGTTTTTTAGATTAAAAATAATTTATTTTAAAATTTTTTAAAAATAATTTTTATAAAATTACTAATGGGTTCAAATGTATAGAAATTGTTTATATTATTGGTGGTATCATGTTGAGCTTTAATTATCACATCCTTCCATTTCTTTTTGGGTGTTTGTAGACATGGTTTTTTCAGATGCATGTAAAGAAGATAATGTCAATTTGAGGATGACTATAATAGTTTTTACTTCCATTTTATTGGATTGCGATGGTGATTAAATATAATCATGAGTAGTTAGACCCATGAGTTTCTGAGGTTCCATGTTTTGGGTCTTTCAATTTTTTTGGACCGTATTATCTTATTGTTGAATTTTACCATGTGGTTTGAATGTTTTAACATATAATGTATTATGGATATCTGCTATAATACTCTAATTGTTTATATCTTATCAAATTTATATTGTAGGAAGAAATAATTCCCACATTTTTTTATATGATACAATGGTTCTGGTCACAATCCCATGGAAATCGAGGAATGAACTTTGGGCCTTGTGGTGGGCCCATCTGGTTGACATTATGTGTTGACTCTAATTGGCATGTTACATTGCATATGATATAATTTATATTTTATAATTTTATACACTTAACCAAGAATTCTAGTAGGGAAACAGAAACCCAAATTCTTGGGGGGGTTGTTTTCTCCGACATCCATGATAGTGAGCAAATGGATGGCTAACATCTCCCTCTCCCTATCTCCCCATTCAGATGCAGATGAGAAGGTGCATGTATATCTATAATGGATTATAGTATAATGTAGATTCCAACCTGATATTTGATGGATCATTGTTTACTATATATTTATGTATGGTTTTTAGTGGATTTCGGTTTAACATGTAATTGTACCCAGTCAGGGTGGATCCATCTTTCTAGGACTATGCATGCATGGGCTATGATGGCTTGAGGAAAATTCACATATATTAGCTATAGTATCTTTTTAGAATACACATTATTGTGGATGGGATGATTAGGATGATAATTTTGATATATGGAATTCCAAAATGAGATTCTAGACCATATGTGGGACATAGATAGGTAGGGTTGAGGCTCAACACAGATCATAAATGAATTATATATGGAAGGGATGAGAACATGATTTGTGGCATTGCGGTTTAAGAGTGACAAAATAGTAGAGGTATATAAGTGGGGTAACTTATTTTTAAAAATAATTTTGATATAGATTGGATTACATTTATCAATTACTTGGTGAGTGAGCCATGGTGAGGGTCTAAAACTATTAGTATCTATCTTCGTTATTAGTTGGTTCCATCAGTGGACTTCAGTATGCTTCTCTAAAAAATTTCATGAGATGTTTCAGGTGGGATCTCATTATGTATAAATTGTATTCTCATCCTATGTATATATAAACTATTTTTCAATTTATCAAGGATGTTTTAGATAATAGGTTAGTAGTTACATAGTTAGAGATGTAGTGAGGTTGATGTTAGGAGTTTCTAGAGTTTTTGATTGTTACCTAGTGTTTATTTTTGTATATGAAGTTGTATCATTTAAGTTGTATTTAGTTTATGCATGACAATGCATGTATTGGTATTTATTATTTTATTTTTGAATTTGGAGTTGGATGGTGATTTTATCCTTCTTATCTCTTGTTCCTTAAATCTAGAGTGTAATGCCACCCATGAGGGTGATTGATATACTTTTAATGCTAGTTGTTAACCATTTTCATAATAGAGGTAGGATTCAGGTATCATTTTCACTCTTCTACCACTACCATATTAGATGGGTTACTTTGGGATGGATTAGGAAAGGATAAGTGATTTTTGATTTATTAGTAAGCTTAAACAATAATAAATGATTGATTACATTATATAGTGATATCCAAACATCATATCAATACAAAACTAATTCCTAAAAATCACAAATGAATCGAGGATCATTTTCCTAATATTTTATGTAAATCTGATGTCATTTAATCAGTTTTAACTAATTAACTGGTGATGGATCATTTTTATAAAAATGTCAAGGTAATAAGATACTTTGGATCAAGCTGAAAAATATGGACATTATATTAACATGTAATTGATTCTTAAAGATAAAAAAATTTGGATAATTCTACTAAGTTTAAATATCAACATGAATTCTTTTACTCAGTTTTCACTCATTTTAGGAGACTTATATCTTTAAAAAGAATATAAATACCAAACCATAATTTTGATCGTAGAGAGCAGTTCAACTTTAAAATTCAATTGAAGTTGGTTTTTATTGATCGAAAATGAAATAAATATCCTTTTTATAAGTTTATATGCCAATACAATCTCATTTTATCAGTTTTAAGTTCTATATGTGTTATTTTTCATTTATTAATAAGAGTTTACAATATGAAATCATTGTATCACTAATATCATGAATACTATGATAATGAATGTTGTTTGGATGATTACAACAAATCAGAAAATTTGTACTAATCATTTTACTAAGTTCTCATGTAAACCCAAAGGCATTCATTCAATTTTGACTCCATAATAGGTGATGTGTAATTTTAATAAAAATATCATGGTTAAATAATAAATTTGGTTATACACAAAAATAAAAGAATAAAATTTACTCATATTTGAATCACAAATAAAAAAATTGCATTTTTGTCATTTTCATATGTTTTCTAGGAAAACCAATATCATTTTCTTGATTTTGACCACATTTAGATGACTTTCCACTTTAATAAGGATGCGACAGTGAGATAACACTTTAGATAATACTATATATTTTCATAGTTGGATTGACATGGGGTTGGTTCATAAAGATCATAAAATCTAGGAGATCTTTCTTCAAAAAATTTACCTATACTCAAGTTCATTTTCTCATTTTCTACCCATAAACGGGTGATGTTTCATTTATTAAAATGCCTTAACAATACAGAATCTTATCCCCCATCATACCAAAAAATATAGGTATCATATTCATGTGAAGCTAACAACTATAAATCAAAAAATAAATCCTGGATGATTTTTAAATGTTTCCATGTCAATCCAATGTTTCCCACTTGTTTGTAACCCATTGACTGGTAATATTCTATTTTAATAAATATATCATAGTTATAAGATACTTTGGTTCATATTGGGAAATTCATGCATCAGATTTTGGAATGATTGATTCTTATATATCCAAAATAATTTTATGATTTTTCACCTCAATTTTCATGGAAATAATAACCTTTTTTCTTTGTTTTGACCCCTTTTAGTTGACCTGTCACTTTAAAATCAATGTTTTTTTTGAAGCATGTGGTTAAGTATACTAGAAAATTCAGGTGTCGTATGAACATTTGGTTGGTTAATAGATATCATAAATAATTAATATAACATATTCTTAAGTTTTCATACCAATACAAGATCATATTATTGGGTATGATCCATATAAGTTTTATTTTTTATTTATTAATAAGTGTTAACAATATGAAATCATAATTTCCATCATATTGATAAATCTAGTAATCATCCTGATGCTCCAATAATTCCTGCATATCAAAAATTACATGTGGATCATCATCTATAATTTTCATGTCCCTTTTAAATATTATTCTCGATTTAAAACTCTTTCGGAGTGATATGTCATTTTAGTGAAAATTTAAAGGTGAAATAATATAATGGATTTCCTCCAGAAATGACATGTGTATCATCTCATATAAGTTCTTTTTAATGTTAATGTGGTGCATCATTATTATAACTATTATAAACTCTATTGTATTGGTTTTAGTCAATGGATGGAACCTGAATAAATCGCTTTAATGGTGCTTGAGAAGGACAATACAATGAATTCCTTCCTAATAAACTGAATGTTATGGGATATGGAATGAAAAAAAACTCATTTCCAGGATCATATAGCTTTCTAAATCTATTAATCATGGTGGAATTACAAATGAGCAATAGACGGAACCACATTATATCGAGTCTTTTATAAGGCAACATCAACTGTCTTTTAGAGGGTATTCTGATCCAATTTTTGATGAATTATTTATTTGAACAACTAAAAAGATATTATCCATTATTCAATGTTTGGGGAATGATAAATTCATTCTATCTATTTATCAATTAAATGGAAAATCAGATCAGTGATGGACTCAAATCAATAATATGAGGCAGTTAGATGAGATTGAATCCATGGATTGATATGATTTTGAGAACTTATTTTTCAATAAGTACTTCCCTTATATTCTTAGTACCATGATGGAGAAAGAGTTACTTGAGTTTAAGCAAAGGGATGATGAATTTTTTGGTGCCTAAAACGTAAATTTTACAAGACATTCAAGGTATGATTCAGGAATTATCATCCAACTCGAAAGTAAAGTTTATAGGTTCTTCAGCATCTTAAAGCCACGTCTCAGAAGAGTGTTGCCCGTAAAAGACTTTGGTAGCCATGAAGAGATTATGAATTGTGAAATAAAGGTTAAAATGAAGGTTGGAGTCACATATGAATCTCATGGCTTCGACAATAAGAGGAATGTGGATTTTAATGGAAACTCTAAAAACCATGGAGAAAAGAAGATGAACTTTACTTTATGCTCTATGTCTGGGAGGAAACATGGAGTAAATTTCGTTATGGGGTCTAATAAATGTTTTCAGTGTGAGAAGTAAGGTCACAGGGAAATTATTTTTCGAATTAAAGGGAAGAATTTAGATGATGTTGTGAATGTGGAAAAATCATTATAGTATGAAACCTGCCCCCCATGATTCAGTGCTACAAGTGAATGTAGAATGGTCATTATGCTAACCACTACCCAAACTCAAGGGCGCGTGATAATGACTGATGTCATAAACCTATTAAGACTAGGGATATAGGGAAATATCATGAAATATATATATTTGACGAGTGGTGTGGCAACGATGTTATAAAAGGTACAATAACCCTCCACTCTATAACTGCTAATGTTATATTTAATTATAGATATACTGACACCTTCATATCCATAGAATTTTATAAGGGTGTTAAGATTCCAAAAAAAATAGTTAGATGTAGAATTAGAATTGTAAACCCCTAATTGTATAATAATTGAATCTTAGGTCTATGATTCCTCTCTGGTTGTAGTTTTTGGGAATGTGCTTCCTACAAATCATGTCATTCTTCCTTTGGTCAAATTTGATGTCATCTTACGATTGGATTCGATTTCTCTACATAAATACCGCTTCAATTATTAAGGAATGGAAGTTATGATCGATATTTCCAACCCTCATATGATCATATATCAATGTGAAGATAAGTATGAACCTCCTATGGAGAATAAATCCAGTGTATGGGTCTTAATTCCCATTCAAAAGGTTTCTTTATATCCAATGGTTAGGGAGAATATTGAAATTGATGATATGCCTATTGTTCGAGATTTAATGGATGTATTTCCAAAAGTGTTACCTAGTCTTCCACCAAAATGCGAAGATGGGTTCTCAATAGAACTCATACTTGGTTCCACACCAACATCAAAGACTCCTTATAGAATAGCCCCGATTGAGTTTTAGGAATTGAATATGCAACTCCAAGAAAACCTTGATATGTGATTCATTCATCCAAGTGTATAACCTTGAGGAGCCCCAATTATTTTTTTGAAAAATAAAGATGTATCAATGAAACTCTAAATTTATTATTAGGATTTGAAAAAGAACACAATCAAGAATAAGTTTTACATTCCCTATATTGATGACTTGTTTGATAAACTACACAGAGCTTGATAGTTTTCCAAGATTGACCTCTTTTCTCGATATCATCAATTGAGGGTCAAGAAGGTGGATATACCCAAGAAGACATTAGGAACAAGGTATATACATTATGAGTATATAGTGATTCCTTTTTCTAACTAATTCCCCTACTATCTTCTTGGATTTAATTAATAGAGTCCTTAGATATTACCTTGATATGTTTTTGGTAGACTTTATAAATGATATTCTAATATATTTAAAGTGAAATTTAGATCATGAATATCACTTGAGAATGGTACTACAGACCCTGTGGAAAGATATGTTATATAAAAAATTTAAAAAATTGTGAATTTTGAATGCAATAATTTTCATTTTTAGGTAGCATAATCTCAAGAGATGTTATAGAAGTAGATCCATCAGATATGGAGGCTATTAAAAGTTGGAATAGACCAACCATGGTGGATGAGAGCTATAGAATTCATGGTTTATTTGGATATTATCAATGGTGTGTAGATAATTTACCATCACTATCTAATCCTCTGACCAAGTTAACTTGAATGGGTGTAATGTTCTGTTGGATAGATGAATGTGAGGAAAATTTCATTGAACTGAAGAGAAGGTTGGTTAGTGAACCTATTCTTACATTACCCTATAGTATAGAAGGGTATTTTATACATATTGATTTGTTCAAGAAGGGATTAGGATGTTTTCTTATCCATAATAACATGTTTATAGCCTATTCCTCCAGATAGTATAATATTCATGAGAAAAATTACCCAAATCATGATTTGAAGTTAGTAGTCGTAATTTTTTCACTAAATACTTGGAGGAATTATCTTTATGGATAAAATTTTGATATATAGACTAATCACAATTTATGAAATATATATTCACACAGAAAGAGTTGAACATACACAAGCGAAGTTTGTTAGAGTTGATAAATGATTATGATTGCTCAATACATTACCTCCCTCAGAAAGAAAACAAGGTGGTTGATACTTTGAGTTGAAAATATCATGATAGATTATCCATTATGAGGATCACAAAAGATCCAATATTCCAGGATTTTAAAAGGATGTATCTAGATATCCTGAAGTAAGGGGATATATCTTATCTTTCTCAAATGAATGTTCAACCCACTATAAATGTGAAGATTAAGGAGCTAGAGAATGAAGATAAAGAGCTACAAAAAATGGTTATAAATGATGCAAAGTTCAACCTTGATCAGGATTGATTGATGACGTCGAGGAACTGTGTATGTGTTCCTTACATAGCATATTTGAAGAAGGAGATGTCAGAGGAAGATCATTGTTCTTCATTTACTATTCATCCTAGAGGTATGAAGATGTATAGGGATTTTAAAGAATATTTCTGGTGGGATGGAATGAAGAGAGATATCATAGAGTTTGTATCTCATTTTTTAGTATTCCAATAAGCTATGACTGAAAGAAAAAAGTATAAAGGGATGTTTCATTCATTACCTATACCATAATTGAAATGGGAGAACATAAATATATATTTTCTCATGGGAATACCCAAAAACTATAAATGGTTTAATGCTATATGGGTGGTACTCAATAACCATACTAAGCCAAAAAAATTCATTATTGTTAGAGAATATTTCACTCCAAATAATCTTTACATGATATATGTCAAGGAAGTGGTAAGGTTTCTTGGAGTAACACTTTCCATTGTATCAGATCAGGATCTATGGTTTACCTCAAGGTTCAGGTGAAGTCTTCAGAAAGAACATGATACAAAATTGATTCTCAAAACAACTTATCATCCTCAAACATATGGTCTGTCTAAAAGAACAATTCAAACTCTAGAATATATGTTGAGATCTTGTTTGTTATATTTTAATGGTGGTTGGGATCAACACCTTCCTCTAGTAGAGTTTTCGTACAATAATATATTTCACTCAAGAATTGAAATGGAACTATATGGATCCCTATATGGGATGAAATGTTAAGCTCCAACATGTTGGGAAGAGGTTGGAGAAAGAAAGCTATTGGGAGTTGAGATTTCTGAATAAATGGTCGAGATGGTTAGAACCATTCATCATCAGATCAAGACAGCTCAAAGTTGGTAAAAAATTTATACTGATAACTTTCAACGTGATATAGAATATGAAGTTGATGAAAACGTGTTTCTACGAATCACATCATAAATAAAGCTATGAGATTCAGGAAGAAAGGGAAACTAAGCTCTAGGTATATTGGCCCCTTTGATATTCTTGTTCATGTCAGGATAGTGGCATATCACTTAGAACATACTCTAAATCTATATCATGTTCATGACATGTTCTATATATCTCTCTTGAGAAAGTACATACCTAAACCTTCACATGTACTGAACTTAGAGGTTATACTGCTAGAATAAGATCATTCTTACAAGGAGCAACCAGTTGAAATTCTAGACCAACCAGAGAAAATTATATGAAACAAGACCACTCACCTAGTTAATGTTTTGTGGAGAAATCACTAGTTAGAGGAAGCTACGTGGGAACTGGAGGATGTGATAAAGTATAATTATCCTCATTTTTTTACCAGAGTTATGAGTTTTGAGGGAAAAATTCATTTTATGGAGGGTAGAATGTAATGCCTTGAGTTTTTATGGAACTTTTTTTCAAATAAATTAAAATTTTTGTTTATATCATGCATTGAACTAAGTTAGACATTCCTTTCTCATGAAACTGACTCGGTGTATGTTTCATGCAACACTGATTTGGTATACGTTGCACGCAACACCAACTTGGAGTACGTTGCACGCAACACCAACTTGGCGTACAATACACACAATATTGAGTTTCTATGAAACATCTCTTTTTATTATTTTTATCTAAATGAGATAATTATAAACATGATATTAAAAAATAGCAATGTGAATAGTAATAACTACTTTTAAAATATTGATAATAAATGATATGATTCTTGGTAGTCCTATATTTAAAAATATTACTTTCTCCAATGAACCTCTTTCAATGAACTTATAATAAAATTAATTTTAGACACTCATATAAATAGATTTTTATGAAATAAAAATCATTTATGAATTCAGAATATCAAAATTAGATTAGGTTGAATTTTTGGTATTTTTTCTAAAAAGTTTCAATTTTTTATGAATAGTGAAAAATACCGCTCTATAGTTTAAAACCCAAATTTTTTATTTAAATAATTATTTTAAGTTAAACTAATTTTAGAGTCACCATAGATAGATGATACATATATAAATCCAATTAATTTATTATAATCGTTTTATAATAGAATTATATATAAAAAATTATTAATCTTTTGAACGTCTCTTTTACCCACCTTCTAGGCACATTTGCTGGATTAGAATTTTACATAATTTTACTGCTTTTGTGAATTAAATTTCAAAAAATGGACATAAATGTTTCTAATCAGTATGAGAAATTTTTTCTAATAAGATCAAAATAATTTTTGGTGAATAGTAATTTTTAAATTTTATTTACCACAATTAGAGGTAAATAGGTTAATTAAAGGTAAATGGGGTGATTAAAGATAAAGATAATGTTATGAAAATATAAAATTATCCTAACATGTGCCCTAATTTAATTGGAAATGTTTTTTTAACCCAAAGCACCCTTATTTCAAAAATATTATCATCTTCAAGTCACTTGTGTCAGATTAAGACATTTATTATATTTTATTTAAGGAAGAGTTAAAAGAGTCATATTCAAAATTTCATAAATAAATAATTTGTTATATTGGATAATACAAAATATAAATTTTAATATAATTATTAATTTCTAATATCATAAATTTATCTTCATCATGATAATTTTTTAAAACTTTTAGAGAAGAAATAACTTCATTAAAATCTTCTACAATAATGATGTAGTATTTGTTTAATTAATTGAGATATCAAATAAATGATTGTAAAAATATTAAAATAAATATAATTTTACTTAATTAATGACATGAAAAAATTTTATAGATAACATATACTTGTCAATGATATATTTTATGTATTGTTTCTAATTTATCATGTTGTTTTGATGTTTTTAGAAAATTAAAATATTAAATAGTATGAAAATTGACATAAATGATAATTTAAAATAAATAATATTTTATTAAATATTATAAAATTAATAAAAATATAAGGTTCATACAAATAACATATATAGTGATAAATATTCCATAAATTATCTCATTGGGGTTCTTTTTGGCATTTTATAGTAACTATATTAACCCTATAGTGTAGAAAGACAAGTTGTCACGGTAAGAGTTAAATTGTTTAACTAAATGTTAATACCAAAATTTAAGGTTAATTATATTACCTAAACATGTCTAAAATTAATTGGTTGAGATTATTTAGACCCATTATCATCTAAAATTATAAATAAAACACTTTGGATCAATTTTAAATGGAAAATCAATTTATAAAAAAATAATAGTTTTGGAGCTTCCTAAAGTTCCCGTCCTCCCCCTTATAAAAGGGAACCTATGATTCCATTTTATTAAAAGATATAAATCCTTTTTATTGTAAAAACCCTAATAATTTATCCTCCAAATATCCCTTAATTACACCTAAATGTATTACCTTTGTCATAAGGAAACTCAATGATGCCTTCTGGCATAAACCAAAAAGAGTTACCTGATTAAGTGGTAATGTCTTCTCTCGAGATCATTTCCTTTATTTTCCTTCTCCACCACATCCACTCTATTTATTTCATTCTGGTATGAAAAAACTATTATCCTCAATATAATATGTTTTTTTTATTCTCCTTTTTTTACCTACTCTTACACACACCTCCATCTAATGGATATTGATCATATTGTTTCTGTGTACAACGAACTGTTGCCTCAAGAAATGATGATTATTAATTTTTCTTTTACCACCAATCATGGTGGACATAATGATGGACACTCTATTTTTATATTTATATAATATATTATATTTATTAGGAACGTAATATTCTGTATTCCTTTTTAAAACTCATACCATTTAACTTCCTATTTGGCATTAATATGATAATTTTGTTTGAGGAAGTGTGGACTCCCGCCCCCTCAAAGCGGTGTGATTCATTTACACATGACATGGAATGTTTTAATGATTGTATATGACATAAAAATTATTCTGGAGTTATTATTTATATATATATACATATTACACTTACACACTTTCTTTTAACATGACAATTTAAAATGGAAATATCCTTAATGCGTAGATACGACTTACCCTCTCCATGAACAGTGTATTCAATTTCGTACTAATTTATGCTATAGATTATAACCATATAAATATACCAGATATAAATTATATTTATATCATGATCTATATTTTTTAATCATGATTTAATTATATGTACCAATGATATAAGAAATTAATACTCGTGTGAAGAACAAAGTGAATATTACCCAAAGTAAAACCTTAACATAGGATTGTTAACAAGAAGGTAATATATGGTTATAATCAAAACATATATATTATTATTTACAATAATATGATTATTTAAACTATTTATAATAAAGTTATATTTATTATAAAGAAATCTTGTGTGATTAGGACGAGATTTAAGACACAAGGTAAGAGATAATTTCGCAATCTCATTATTTTTTGAGACTATTTATACATAATATTTTAATGGTGTTTATTTATCATCCATGTATATGTTTTATAAATATGATTTAAAAAAATGTTTTACTATTATTTTATTTATTTTTAAATATATTTTTACCCATTTTTTACTTTTTACTACATGGTTTGAAAGGAATCATTCTTTCATTTTCTATACGAGCTACTTTTTTTCTTTTTTGGAAAAAGTTTGAGAAGAATGTTTTTTTATCTTATACAACATGGATTTATTTTTATTCTTTCATAAAATCTTATTTCCATGAATCTTCTATTACATGTTTTCAAGGTTATTTTTTGAGAAATTTTTTTCATTTAAAATTTTGATGTATTTTAAGAGAAGGAAAAGTTTCCAAAGAAGAAAGGATATTATCTTCAAGAATTAATTTCAAATGTTCTATCAAAATTATATTCCATATAATATTAAGGATATGTTTAAATTATACTATCCTTACTATTCTTGTGGATGATTATTTTTATGATATAATTCAATTTATGAAATACATTTGTTTTACATGGATTATGTTATGATTGAATGATGTTTAAGAAACCCATTTTATTTCTTGAGTTATGTTTATGATAAATGTTTTATATTTTATAAAACAACTAAAAATTATTTCATTATGAGATGGGTGGGACCTATATCTCCCTCCAATGTTTTGGGTAAATATTTATATCTCATGAGATAATATAAGATGTTCTTGGAAGTGAACTTTAATATCTAAGATGTCCATGTGAGTGAACCAAAACAACTAAGATGGTATGAGGAGTAAACTCGTGATACTAAGGTGACCATGGGAGTGAACCATGACTATTATTATTGTATGTGGAGTGAACCCGTACTACTAATATTGTCTTGGTATTGATGCACTATAAACTGTGGAAATAAATATATTCTTATATTTTTTCCACACTTTCATGTCTTATTCATTTGTTATGATTTCATAATTTATTCTATTTATTTAATTATGAATTATATCTTATGAATTAACTATATTTATACCATGATTTATGTTATTATCCTTGATATGTAGGGTATTATCTTCTATTGTTTTCTTAATCATGTTCTTATACCCTTATACACATATTTATGCATATATGTCTCTCTTTTTTACCCTTACTGAGCATCTGAGCTCACCCCTTGTATGTTTATTTCCCCTAGGTTATAATGATATGAACTATGTTTGATGTATCTAAGAGGGGTTCTAGTAAATAAGAATCTAATGGGAGATTATGTAGTTCAATTTATATACAAGTGTTATGATTCCATGTTTTTAAAGGCACTAGAAAAATTACGGTCTTTGGGAGACTATTTGTATCATGTTTATGTATTCCAAAATGGTTATGTAATGTTAATTTTTATAAATTTTGGGTCTATAAAATGTCTACTTATATAAAATTAATCTTTTTCAATTGGAAAAAGTGTTCACTAAAATGTAGTAATGAATACCTAGTGGTTGCAGTTGATGTGGGCACAAATAAACTTTGGAAACCATATAATCCAGTTTCCTAATTTCATATATATATATATATATATATTAGAATTTGGGACAACCGATGGAGGCTTCATCTGGTTTTCTCTAGTACTATCATTTATTAATAAAATATTAACATGTATAACAATAAAAATAAAAAATTCATTATTACAAAAATTGATAAATTCCATGTCAAAAGTATCAAATAATCAATGTCAAAATACAAATATTACATAATTATTCGAGAAAAGCGTTCTTATTAATAAAAAATAATATATAAAAAACAAATTATAGGCGGTCGGTTAGTACGACATGTGATGACCATTATTTAACAAAAGTTAAAAAAACATTTTTCAAATGGTTAAACCCTCTAAAAATACCATGGACTAACATGAAATCATAAAATAATGATTGATAGTTAATGTATAACATGTAATAATAGACCATGTGTCATTAAAATTTGTGACGCGGTTAAATGACTAGGAAAATAAATTTTTAATTAGATTTAGAAACCATTAAAAATGTTCTTTAATGTGTCAAAACCTAGAAAACAACCTCATATTGGCACAATTATTGTCACAAAGAACATAAATTCGAGTTAATATCATAAAAAAATTAATGTGTGTGTGCTGCATATATAATAATTGGGTGTAATAACTTCTATCTATGAGATTATCATTTTTAGTAGAAAGATTTACATTATTATTCTTCTTATTTGAATAAGAAACTAAAGTTTCACCTAGGTAGTAAAAAGATCAAGAAGTTATTTTCCTTTCCATTCTATAACATATGAAATATTAATCTAAATAACTCTTAGGAATAAACACTGACCCAAAATAATATAAAATCCTAATTCAGAAAATATGATTATGTACGGAGTTAATTATTCATTACATAGTGAGGATCAATGGACTTCACTGCTCCCACCAATATTCCTCTAACCAAGTAGACATAATAATTTCTGTGGATGTCCCTGTAAGTATAGATCATCGAATATGGATCCATCTATGGAAGCCATATTAGGATTAGAAGGCCCAAACATTATCCCCATAATAGGGAAAACTGCTTTTCCCCCAATACTCAAACCCAAGTTCATTAGGAATTTATTGTTAACCCCCCCCCCCCCCCATACACACACACAAACTAACATGTTGGATATTGGTAAGTTAACATAAAAACAAAGTTCAAGTTGACTTAAAAAGGATTTAAAGTGTTTTTTGATTCATTAAAACCACGATCTAAAAAATATCATTTTTTAAAATGAATAAAAATCACCATTGAATGGTGGTGGTGATATTCCCTCTATCATTAGTGTATCCAAGCTTCGATCGTGTCATCATAGCTAAGAGTGTTTATATAAAGATTCAAAAATATATCCTTCATCAACTTTGTTAAATTTCATTTTAATTATTCTAAATTAAACTAAAAAATTAAAAACATAATTAAACATTATATTTTGATCTCAATCCAATAATAAAATGACTGATAAAATAGAATTTAAGAGTTTTAGTAATCATATCTCATATGATTCAATTTTTCATTCTACAATGCACTAGGAACCACCACCCTATCCAAGGTCCTCCTTAGGATCCAAAAACAAAAATTTCTAAATAACTTTCCATTGGAAATACATTTCTCTATGTAATATTTTTACTTTTGGTTTTCAAATATGATATCTGATTTGCAATATTATTTTCATTTTCCCATCAAAATCCATTTTTCATTATATTTTTATTTATATTTATATAAGATTTTCAAGTTTAAGGGGAAGTCAAATAAGACATGGAAACATTAGAATATGATAAAGTCAGAACATCATAAAAAATAAAATCCAAAACATATTCATAAGTATAGTTAAACTAAAAAAATAAAAGTATAAAATTTTGAAGCCAAATTTAAACTAAAAAATTACATATCATCAATAAAAATTTATTGAACTAACTAAAGATGAGATACAATGTGAAATCTTAAAGTGATGATCTAATGTTAATGTGGAAGAAAAAGTGAAAGAAAAATATGAAGTAGTATCTAAAATCTATAAATAATAAATAGGTTCTAGAAGTCAGTAAAGAGATTTAAAATAGAATAAAAAGATCAAACAAAAGTTAAAATAGAATAATAAGGTAAAATATTAAAGAATAATAAAAATTGGACCTATATTTGTAAGTCATAATACATGATCAAAATTTGAAGAATAATTTGAAGTATAAATAATAAAAAGGTATAATAATTATCTTATATAAAAGTTAAAGAATAATTAGTGTCAAAGCTCAAATCAAAACACTATAATATAAAAGAATAAAGAGAGGGAATAAATCAAAACCATTTATGAATGTTACACTATATGGTGAAGTAGAATCCAAAATCCAAAATTTGGTTGTAGAAGCTCAAAAATTATTCGAAGTAGGAGAAAAAATTTATTAATGGGATATCATAATAAAATTTAAATAATTACAAAAATATAATAAAATATCAGTACAAGAACAAGTAAAATGTTGAATTCATTAGGTTGAATAATGAAAAATCAAAAATGAATTTCCAAGTTCAGATGTAACAGAATAATATTAAAGAGGGAAAAAAGTAGATGTAGGTAGAAACAGAAGTAGGGGTAAATAGATAATCTATAAGACAAAAAAGTAAAAGGAAAAAACTGGAAGAAAACATAGAAAAATAAAAATATAAAATATAAAAATAAAATTAAAATTATAAGAATAATTTGAATAAATAATAAATCAAACTAGAAGTAAAAGAAGATGCTATAAGTCTGGAACCAAAATCGAGACTTAAATAAAGATTCAAGAAGTCAAAAAAATAATATTAAAATAAATAAAAAGAAAAAATCAAAGGTATGAGCTAGAAGAATCAGGTTAAAAAAATATAAAATCGAAGCATAAATAGAAGTGAAATTTGAACTAACCCATGGATTCATAGTCCCGATGTTAAATTCACAAGAAATAGTAATACGAGTAATAGGAGGAACAAATGTGAGATGAAATAAATATGAGTAATAAGATGAATGCTAGTATAAACATAAGATAAATAAAACTAAGTAAAATCAATATCAGAAATTCGAAATATCAAATTCAATATTTAAAAAAAGAAGTATATGAATAAGTAAGGGAGAAAAACATTTGAAATGAAATATTTCGATTAAAAACATAATAATTGAAATTTAAATAATAAATAAATTTAAATTAAATAAAAATTAATGTAAAAAACTGAAAATTTAAATGAAGGAAAGTTAAGAAGATAAATTTAGTAGTTGAATATATAGTGGGGAAGAATATGGAAGTATTTGTTTACTCTAAAGTAGAATTCAAATCTTAAAAATTAGAGTCATAAAATAATTGAAATTTGATGATGGGTAATAATAAATGGTAGATGAAAATGAAAATATAGAATTTGAATCCAAAAGTAAAAGTATAATCCATAAACATTTGAATATTAGGAGAAGGAATTACTTGTATAAAAAGTGTAACACTAGAATTCATAATATGTACCTAGAAATGGAAGAATGTTCCAAATGGTCAAAAAATATAAAACAATCTCAAAATACTGGGAAATAATTGTACAATGATTGTTGATTTTTTTTGATATGTAGGAACAGATAATCCTTCAATATGATGTGTGGTGAGCCCATAATCTTAGGTTTTTTGTTAGGTATTAACTCTTTGATGTATGTTTTCTATGAATTTCAAGTCTAATAAAACTATATTTTTTAAATTTCTATAAAAATGAATTCTTTATTTACATGATTTATATTCAAAAAAATCAAAAATTAATCAATGTTATGTTTTTTTGATTTTATGTAAATTTTTCATCATTATTTATGTTTTACCTCTATGAAAAAGGTTTTTTCACTTTTAAGTCACCAAAAAAATATTATTTTCATCTTATGGAAAACACTAATAAGATTTATGTGGGTTCATTACAGCATTTCACTAATTAAATGATGGAAATTTTTCTATGATTTAACTACAATATGAGGTATTTTCATATTTTTGACCATTTGATACTAAAATGTTTGACATTAAAATTTATAAAGATAAATTTTGGTCATATTGAACAAACCACAGGTTAGATAGACAAGTGATCTACTCATACATGTTAACATTTAATGAAATAATTTTTCCTTTGACTTAACAGCATTTAGACATCATTTTAATGTTATACCATAAGACTCACATTTTACAAAAATCAATCTATTTTTAACTGTATGTTCAGTCATTATAACCACACAATAAGTCATATTGAAGTGAAGTCTATTAGTCTATGTCACAAATTTATCAATGATAATTTACCTATGTTGTTTAAAAATATGAGAACATTTTCATGGTTTGAAAATATAATAAATTTTTTTTACCTTTATATCAATAAAAACACCATTTTAGTCATCTGGGAAGACCATAAGTCATATTGTAATGTGATCTATTACAATATGTCAAAAATTAATAAATTATCCTATCCTTAAAATTTCATGAAAATCATAGACAATTTTCTATGTATTTGCCCTTTGATGACCTTTTTAAAAGACCTTTAAATATGAAAAAGTACTTTTTGTCATTCCATCCACAACACACATCGGATTGACATAATTTCTATTTATACACATTAAAAATAAATGAAATATTGTTTTCCTAGTATTTTTTGATAATCTGATGTCATTTTGTAGTTTTTTGACCCCACTGGTGCATGTTTTTTGACTTTCAAGTCAATAAAAATACACTTTTAGTCATTCTAAGAAAACTGCATCTCAAATTTATTTTTTTTTGTTCTTACATGTCACAAATTATAGAAAATTGATTATTCTTTTATTTAATTACAATATGAGGCCATTTACATGGTCTTATCACTTTGATGAACATTTTTAATGATATCTAAATCTAATAAAACTTTTTTTTAGTCAATTTAATCCATGAGTGGAATTTTCATTAAAACATTGTCATTTATCTAATATTGAAGAAAAATTTTCACCATTGATCTAACATGATTCATTCTTATGGTGAAGTATTAAAATGACTAAAACATGGTTGAGACATATAAATTTGATAATTTTTTCATTCTTTGATTTTCTTTTATTTTTCATGTTATATATTTCTAACATTTATATGCTGGAAATAATATTCATTTACTTGTGTTCTATTTATGATGATATATAAAAATTTGTTTTTAAAATTCAATCTAATTGAAGTAAATATAATATTATAGTACGAATTTTGCCATTAATAATTCCATGATATTATTAATTTTCATATCTTAGGTTTATATTTTTAGTATTTTAAACATGACTAAAATGGAAAGGGGTCATCATTGGATTTAAAACGAGTAGAATAGAACTATGAAATTTCATTCAATTGTAGTTATAAAATAAATATGAGTCTTTAATTTATTTTTTTGTAGGAATAGGCCTTGATTTTGATTTAACACTCCCTGATATAAAATGTTCCTAAAACAATAAAATGGAAGATATTCTTAAACATATTTTTTAAAAGGGGAAAAGGATATATTTGATAAATTCTAGTAGAAATAAATACCTATCCAGAATAACATTATTGAAATTAGGACTAACATTTTTAAGATTTCGTCATGGAAAATATCACCAAAATACATTGATAATTATGATTTTTCTTAATTTCACCAATCAAAATACTAGAATGAAAATTATATTATGTTAAATATATAAAAAAACTAAATTAATATAAAATAATGATAAATATATGCCATGATGGTTGAATTCCAGATCTCAAATGTTGTAAAAATATTGTACATAATAAGGTACATTGTTAAATATATCAGAAAATATGACATAAATTAGAAGGAAAATAAATATTTACCTGAAAAAAAAATAATAGGATAATACTTTACCAAATGTGGTCAAGAGAGTTTTTCACAATTAAAAGATGTTTTAGGCACATTGTGGAAGATTCAGAATTCCCATTTTATTATTTATTGAAGAGAATGTTTAATTCAATCCAATTTGATAGAGTGTGATAATACTAAAATAAAACATCATTGATTGTATGGATTAGAATTGAGGATTTAAAATGGATACTGTATGTTTTGATTCAAAATATAATTTAATAAAAATTATATACAAAATAGGGATCACATGTGGACTAGGATATTCATGCAAATAAAATAATTCCCAATGTAATGGGTGGTATTATTTCATGGAAATAAAACAATAAATCAAAAACAAATGTCCATGGTATGCATTGAAAATTAAAAAATATTTAAATCAAATATTGGGAATATATATTAATTAAAAAAATTAAATAAAATGTTCCAAGAGTTGAGAATATTAACCAAGTTATAGGGAATGGGAAAATAATACAAAACCTAGTAAAGTGGATGGCCGGTAATGGATGTCAGTTATTCTGAAGATGATTAGGGACTAAACCCCAAAGAGGAGTCATTAACATCTTTTCACTATACATTAAAAAGGCATGCCCTATGGATAAATGTAAAATAATGCATAATTCTCAGCTTTCCATAGTGATAGTTATCATTTGAACGTGGATGAACCCAAAAAAAATTAAAAAAAATACTAATTGAAAATCCTTAAAAGAATTTTGATAATAAAAAAATAAATGATGATTATGATAAATCAGAAGAAAAAAATTACTCAAGGAAAAACAAGGGTTGGGTCTACTAGGATGATGTATATCATGGGAAGGAGGAACTAGAGAAAACCATATAGTAGTGAACCTCTAGCTTTCCATAAGCCCTTATGGTGTTAATCATCATTCCTATGAGAGATGTGGAACATTTTATGCATACCTCTGTATCGGAGAAGATGATCCTGTCAATACTCCACTAATTTAATACACTTAGTGATCTTAAATAGTCCCACAAATATTGTTTCCATTGTCCCTTTCCTCCGTAAAAGAAGATGCCTCGACCAACGTGACCCCTGCATGAAAACTTGTTCACCACAGTGGACACCAAGGGTCCTCTCATCTAGTTATCATATGATCCCCGCCCACTTTGAGCAGTAAAAAATATCTTACAGGTCAACTATACCCTATCATAGGTCTCATGCACCACACTCGACCCAATAAAAATATCATCACCTACCTCTACCATCATAGTAGTGGGAAATAAGATAGATCATAATGTGCCTCAAACGGTTCAAACTAAATTGGTGCCTAAAAATTGTTATTGTATGTTCACACTACTATTTATTTAGTGACCGACATAAATAACAAGAATTCCTTATCTAATAGTATCCCTCCAAGATTTCGTATATTCCTATTAAGGGAAATCAAAACTTGTTTTCTCATTTTTCACCCCTTTTAGGATGACTCCCCACATTAATAATCATGTGAATAAAAAATCCCACTTTAAATCCTACAAATAATTTTGGGTGTTAAGTTGAAATGCGGTTAGTCTCTATAGACCAGAAATGGCTTGATGACTATTTTCCTATCACTATGCCAAAATTTGCATTTAGCGGCGGTTTAAACCATTAAAAAATCATTCTGTGATGGTTTTAGAAAACCGCTGCTAAATTGTGTGTTGGCAATCAATTAGCGGTGGTTTTTTGAAACCATCGTAGGGCGATTTATTGGTAGTTTTTAGCAGTGATTTAAATCGTCTCTATTTTTTTAATTTTTTCTTTTTTAATTTTTTTTATTTTCATAATTAATTAATTAATATTTTCTTAATTATGTAATTAATTTTTTTTTTAATTTAGTTATTTATTTATTTTTTATTTATTTATTTATTATTTAATTATTATTTTTTATTTGTTATTTATTATTTATTATTTATTATTACAGTGCTCATTCCCATCTCCACGCACAATCCCATGTCCATGAACATGCCCATGCTATATATAGAAATTTTCTGTCAGGTGATATTGGAACCTCTTACCTCTTACTTATTCTCCAAAGACTTTACCACTCCTGCAGGCTCTTCATGTGGTCAATAAATCAAATTTAATATACTTATATATATATGTTGATTGGAAAAACAAATAATACATAACAAATAGATACACACTAAATAACTGCTAATCAATAATCATTAATCAACAATCATTAATCAATAATCAATAAATAATAATTAATAATTAATAATTAATATGTAATTATTAATACTTAATAATTACTAATTATAAATTACTAATTAATAAACAGAATATAAATGAATAATCAATAATGAAATATTTAATATGGAAATAAATGGAAAATAAAAAAACAGTAAATAATAAATAGTGAATAGTGAATACTAAATAGTAAATAATAAATAATAAATAGTAAACAGTAAATAGTAAATTCAAAATAATAAATACGAAATACGAAATACTATATAATATACAATATATAATATATAATATATAAAACATAATACATGATATATAATATATATAATATATAATTTATAATATATTATTTATTATTTATTATATATAATATATAACATATATTATATAAGAAATTTCTAAATAATAAAATAATTAAAAAATAAATTAATATATGAAAAATAAATATAAAATTATTAGTAAATTTAGAAATAATAGATAACAAATAATAAATAATAAATAATAAATAATAAACAATGGATAAATAAACAATAGATGTATAATAAATATATAATACATAAGTAATTAATAATTTTATAATAATAAATTAATAACAAAAAACAAAATAATAAAAAACTAATAAATATAAAATTATATAAATGAATAATAAAATAACAATAAATTAATAATTAATAAATTAATAATAAATTAATCATAAATAATTATTAATTAATAAATAATAAATAATAAATAAATAAATGAATGAATATATAAATAATAAATAAATTATAAATAAATTAATAATAAATAAATAAAAAATAATAACTAACAACTAATAACTAATAAATTATATAGATCATTAAGAATTATGAATAAATAATTTAGAATAAATAATTAAGAATTTATGAATAATTAATAAATTATTAATGATTAGTTAATTAATAATTATTAATTAATGAATATTATATAAATAAATAAATATATAAATAATTGAATAATAAATGAATAAAAAACGAATAATAAATAAATATGTAATAATTTAAAAATAAATTAATACATAATAAATAATAACTAATAACTAATAACTAATAAATAATAAATAATTAGTAATAACTAATTATTATAACTGATAATTAATAATTAATAATTATTAATTAATATTTAATATTTAATATTTAATATTTAATATTTAATATTTAATTAATAATGAATAAATAATAAATAAATAAATAAATAATAAATGAATAATAAACTAATAATAAATAGTAAATAATAGACAAAATATTAATTAATTAATTAATTAATTAATTAATTAAATATTAAATAAATAACAAATAAATAAATAACAAATAAATAAAAAATCATAAAGCCTTAAAAACCTCTAAAAACACTAAAAACACTGAAATAACCATAAAATCTGATATGGGACTCCTTTTTTAGTGCCACAACCAGTAAATCAATGATCATGAAATGAGATTCAATATGATATGTGGTATAGGCCGAACAGACACCTGGATCGAACGTTATAACCATTGGAATTTTAAGAAATCTGGGATGGCAACTAAAACCTATGTTTCAGAGTACTTATGGTTCTTTCTAGAGGAATAAAAAATCATAACATCTTTGAAGAGCTATCACCAGAACTAAAAAAAATAATTCTCTTCATAGGCTTCAATTTGATATGTGATAGAGCCCAAACAGACACATGAATTAAAAGTTATAGCCGGTTGAAGTTCAAGATTGATTTTTGACATTTCTGAAAAATAAATATATATTTTTCCTTTGATTATCACATTATTTAAATCACTCTTGGTTTTATCTCATTTAATATTCTTTTCTTGTACTGGTTTGGGAGCTGAAATGGAATCTCATATCAGAAGTTATGGTAGTTTGATGTCAAAAACTGTGTTTTACGTTTTTGTAGATTTGTTTTAAGTTTCACGTAATTATTAACTACTAATTATAAATATTTATTAATTAGTGCATTAAAACTAATTAAAGTTATAACTAATAAATTATATTTTATTATAAATAAGAAATAAAAATAATAATTAATTAATTAATAATTTTTTGATTTTTATTCATTAATTTCGGGGCTATTTTGAAAAAACCACCGATATTTCATGGCGGTCTTTTTTGAAAACCGCCGCTAAAAAGAATTTTATTTTATTTTTTGATTTTTTTAAAAAAAATTATAAAAAAAATTATAAAAAAGGTTAGTGTTAGTTTTTATAAACACCACTAAAAACTACTGCTAATTGTTTGATCAAAAATCATTTAGTATTGGGGTTGAAAAAAGCCGCAAAACCCCATGCTAAAACACTGTTTTCCTGAAGTGTATGTTTTCATGCCAATTTGAGATCAATTTATTTTTTTAACCCTATACTGGAGGTTTTTCATTTATTAATAATAATTAATTATATAAAATCATTATTTCTATCAATCTAAGCAATTTGGGCATCATATTAATGTGTAGTTGATTCTTATAGATCAAAAATGACTTGGGGATAATTATCTTAATATTATTAGCCAATTTTATTCCTTCTATTTTGTTTTGACCCTTTTAGAACTGATATGTCATTTTGATAAAAATATCAAGGTGAAACTATATTATAGATCATACTATGAAATGTGAGCATAAAATTTAGATATGGTCGATACTTAAATATCAGAAATAATTCATGGGTTATTTGACTATGTTTCCATGTCAATCAAAACCAACCTTCTTGGTTTTGACAAATGTTTGGTGACATTTCACTTTAATAAGATGTGGGGGACCAACAATAAATTTGATCATATTGAGTATTTTTTGTGTCAAATTAATGTGAGGATGGTTCATAAAGATATGTAAGGAGACAAATATCATTTGTCTTTTTTCCACACTAATAATAAGACATTTTATTGATTTTTACATCTACACATGTGATTTTTCATTTATTAATAATATTTAAAAAATATAATTTCATAGTTTCCAACATATCGACAAATACAAGTATTGAATTGATCAGTATATGATATTTTGGATCTGAAAATACTTTGGGATCATTTTCCTAAGATCACATGTTAATCAAAAGTTTATTTCTTGGGTTTGTCCACTTTTAGGTGACTTGTTTCTTTAATAATAATTTGACATAAAAATGAATGTTTCGATCTTAGAGAGAAATTTAGGTGTCAGATTGATGTCTAGTTATTTTTATAGCCAAAAAATTATTTGAATATCATTTTCCTATTTTTTATCCCCAAACTGAGATCATTTTCTCAATGTTTACCACTACACGGATGATTTTTCATTTATTAATAACCGCTAAAGATATGAAATTGTAGTTCTCATCATAACGACTCAACCATGCATCAAATTGATTTTAAAATGAGTCTTATAGATCACAAATGACTTGATGTTCATTTTAAAAAGATTTCATGTCATTTTCAAATCATATACTCTATTTTGATCTGGTATCAAATGATTAATCATTTTAATAAAAATAGCAATGTGAAATGATAATATATATAATAGTGAGAAATCCAGTAAATGGATTGATTCATGGTTGATTCTTATAAATCAAAAAAAATAAGGATCATTAATTGAGGTTTTTATGGCAATCCAAACTTGTTTTCTCAGTTTTGACCCCTTTTAGGTAACATGTCACATTAATATCAATGTAAAGGTTAAAATACACTATTGATCATACCGAGGAATTTTTTCATTGGACTAGTTTTTGGTTGGTTTGTACAGGTCTGAAATTATTTGAAAATCATTTTTCTACGTTTTTATGCGAATATTTGATCTTTTAATTATTTTGTTCCCTTACATGGGTGATTTTTTATTTATTAATATGAATAATAATATAAAATCGCATCTACTCTATTTTGACTCATTTTAGGACACCTGTCACTTAAATATTAATTTAAAGACCAAACTATAATTTTGATCATACCAAGTCATAAAGGTGTCATATTCACATGAGATTTGTTTGTACAGGTCTGAAATGACTCAAAGATTATTTTTCTATATTTTTTTAATATATAAGTTCATCATCATGATTTTGACCATCCCACATGGAAATTTTTATTTATTAATAAGAGTTAATAGTATAGAATCATATTTACCATCATATCAAGTAATCCTAGAATCTAATTGATGCATAGGTGACATTATAGATTATAAATCACAATGGAATCATTGTCCTAAGTACCCTTGTTAATTCAAATTTTTCATTACCACTTTGACCCATTTATGGGTGATATGTAATTTTTATAAAAAATATCATGGTGAAATGGAACTTTGGATCATACCATGAAATCCAAGAATTAGATTGTTTTACGGTTGATTCATACTACTAAAAAATTATTTATAGATAATTCACCTATGTTTTCAAAGAAATCTAAACTCATTTTCTCAATTTTGACCCTTTTTAGGTGACACTTCTCTTTAATAAAAATACAATATTCGGATGATTATTTCAATCATAATGATAAATTCACGTTTTGGATTAACATGGGGTTGGTCTATATATATAATAAATGGATAAAAGAATATTTTTCTAGGTTTTTGTACTAATTCAAGAACAGTTTCTCAATTTTTACCTATACACTGGTGATTTTTCATCTATGAATAAGATTTATAATATTAATTCATAATTCCCATCAAGCCAAAAAATCCTCAAATTAGATTGTTGTGAATATTTTTCTTACATTTCAAAAATTACTTAGGGATCATTTTCCTATGTTTCCATGAAAATAAAAATTCATCCACACTATTTTATCCACTTTATGGATGATAAGTCATTTTACTAAAAATATCAAGGTTAAAAATAACTTGGATTATATATATAGATCCAAGAATCAAATTTATGAAAGACCATTTCCTATAGATCCCATATCATTTTATGATTATTCTCTTGTGTTTTCATGGAAATCCAGACTCATTTTCTTAGTTTTGACCCCTTTAAGTTGACTTTTATCTTTAATAAGAATGTGAAATCCAAAGGAAACTTTTAAAAATATCGATTAATTTGGGTGTTAGATTGATATTTGGTTTCTTTATACAGAATAAAAATGACTCAATGATCATTTTCCAATACTTTTTTTCCAATACAATCTCATTTTCTTAGTTTTGGAACTTCATGATTGAATTGTTATTTGTTAATAATAACTAATGATATGAAATCATGATGAGAATTTAATATATTAGATTGAATTGTTGTTGGGTTATATAGATATAATTTCATAAAAAGATCATTTTAATATGTTTTTGACCCAATATGAGCTCATTTTAGTGGTTCTAACCATACATGTGTGGTTGTTTCATATAGATCAGAAATTAGTCACTAATCATTTTACTTTTTTTCATTATAATATAAGTATTTTGGGTTCTAGATTGTTGTGAGATTATTATAGATCAAAAATTACTCGAATATCATTTTTATATGTTTTCACACTATTTTGATCTCAATTGTTCAATTTTTTCCCCAATATGGGTGATTTTCCATTTATTAAAAAGTTTTAAAAATAGAAAATACTAATTTTTATCATATCAAGAAATGCATGCATCAAAATAATTCATGAATAATTTCTACAGATAAAAAATGACACAGGGATCATTTTCTGAAAATCCCATGTCAATTCAAACACTTATGCTCAATTTTGATCCCTTGATGGTTGATATGTAATTTTCATAAAAATGTCATGGTGAAATATTATTTTTATCTTTACAAGAAATATAGGAATTATTTTGATTAATGGTGGACTCCTATATATCAAAAATGATTTAATAATCATTCTCTAATGTTTTCATGGAAATTTGAACATGTTTTCTTTTTTTACCCCATTTCTATGACTTATCACTTAACTTTCTATCATACCAAGAACTTCATGTGTCATATTGATGTGAGGTTAGATTTTATATATAATAAATTACCTAAATATGGTTTTTATACATTTTGAAATCAATCCAAAAAACATTTATAGGTTTTAACCTCTATAGAATATATTTGTTATTTATTAATAGTTATTAATAATATGAAATCATAGACCCATCATACCGAGAATACATGCATTAGATTCCTGAGTGGATAATTCCTAAAGATAGTAAATGACATAGAGAATACTATCATATATTTCTATTTTAATCCAATTTTAGCCACTATGTTTTGATATATTGAAAAGTGATATGTCATTTTAATAAAAATATCAAGGTAAATTGTTATAATGGATAATATCGAGAAATCCATTCATTGGATTGTTGTGTGGTTGATCCTGATAGATTATAAATTATTTATAGATCAGGCACATATTTTATCCTGGTATCCTGAACTAGTTTTCTTAGTCTTAACCCATTTTATGTGGCCTATCAATTTAATAATAATTTGAATTTCAAAAAACACATTCAATTATATCGAGAAATTCAAGAATCAAATTGATTTGATGTTGGTTCATATAGATTAGTGATCACATGAACATCATTTGTATATATTTTCGGGATAATCTAATCTCATTTTCATAGTTTTGAACACTAAAATTATGATATGTCATTTATTAATCAGCATTAACGATATGAAATCATAGTTTTCATAATATTAAGAAAACCAAAGATTGGATTAGTTCACGAATGAAAAAATAGATTAAAAAATAATCAAGTGTCATTGCATAAAATTTCTATTATAATCTGAAGTTTTCTCCTTAGTTTTAACCACTTGAATTGAGATATAAAATTTTATTAAAGATATCAAGGTAAAATGATACTTAGGATCATACTCAAAAATCTAGTGATCGTATTGTAAATATGTTAATTCTTATAAATCAATAGTAATTTTACAATTATTATCTTATGTTTTCATGATAATTCAATCTCATTTTTTTAGTTTTAACCCCTTTTCGGTGACTTTTAACTTTATTGATAATGTGTCATCCAAACAAAACATTCATTTATACTGAACAATTAAGGTGTTGAATTGATGTGAGGATGGATTAAATAGGTTATAAGTGACATGAATTTCATTTTTTAAAATGTTTTTACACTAACATACTCTCATTTATTTAGTATTTACTCCTAAATTGGGGATTTTTAATTTATTAATAAGCACTAACTATATGAAATTATAGTTTCCATAATTCTATAAAATTTTGAAATAAAATTAATGTGTGAATGACTCCTATATGTCAAAAATTACTCAAGGATAATTTTCATAAATTTCAATGTTATTCAAAAATAATCTTCTATGTTTTTACTTCTTGACTTGTGATTTTTAATTTAAATAAAAAGATCATGGTGATATAATACACTGGATAATACCGAGTAATCCAATTATTAGATTGACGAGTGGTTGATTCCTATAGATTAAAAAAAATTAAAGATCATTATCCTATGTTTTCGTAAAAATATAAACTCAATTTCTTAGATTAGATTCCTTTTTAGTGACTTGTCACTCTAAAGAGAATTTCAAGGCCAAGCAACAAATTTGATCATACCAAGACATTCAAGTATAGTATTTATGTCGGGTTGGTTCATGTAGATAAATAATGACTCTAATATCATTTTCATTGTTTCTCACTAATTTATTTTTTTCTCGATTTTAAACAATATAGGGATGATTTTTCATTTATTAATAAGTATTAAAAATATGACATCATAGTTTATATCATTCAAATTATCCAAGAATCATATTGATGTGAGGAATATTCATATATATATAAAAATTAATCTTGAATCATTTTCCATGTATTCCATGCCATTTTCAATTCAACTTCTCATTTTTTGACCTCTTAATGAGTGATGTTTCATTTTAAAAAAATATTAAGGTGAAATGATATAATGGATAATACTGAGAAATCCGCTAAACCAATTAATGAATGACTATTTCCTTTAGATCAAAAATGACTTGAGGATCATTCTTCTATGTTTTCATAGAAATATGAACTCGTTTGATTGGGTTTTACATATTTTAGGTTAATTGTCAAATTTATAAGAATGTGAAGGCCAAATGATAATTTTGACTATACTATTAAATTTGGTTGTCAGATTGATATGTGGTTGATTTGTATAAATCCAAAATGTATCAAAGACAAATTTTTTATGTTTTTATGATAATACAATCTTTTTTTCTCAGTCTTGACCGTAACATAGCGAGATTTTCATTTATTAACAAGCATTGTCAAAATGAAATCATTATTACTATCATACCTAGAAATATAGGCATTAGACTTTTTCATAATTAATCATTATAGATCAAAAATTACTCAAGTATAATTTTACTACTTTTATGTATCAATATGAATTTTTATGCTCATTTTGTCCCATTTATGGGTGGTAGGTCATTTTTGTTAAAAATATATTGGTGATAGATTCATTGGATCATACTAAAAAATCTGAGCATTGTATTTATACATGATTAATTCTTACAGATCATAAATAATTTGAGGGTCATTATACTATGTTTCCATGTCCGTCTGAAATCATCTGCCCAGGTTTGACTCATATTGGGTGGCTTGGAACTTTAATAATAATGTGAATTCTAAACCATGATTTGAATCGTACTTATTATTTCAAGTGTCAGATTCATTTTAGGTTTCATGGTACAGATCATAAATGACTCATATATTGATTTTTTATGTTTCCATACCAATGTGAGCTCATTCTCTTGATTTTTAACACTAATGGTTTTATTTTTCATTAATTAATAAGGGTTGACTGTTTAAAATCATAGTTTTCGTCATATAAAGTAATAAAACCATAAAATTGATGCATGACTGATATTACATATCATGAATTTCATGATGATCATATTCCTAACTTCACATATAAATCAATGTTATCTACCCAGTTTGGACCCCTTGACGAGTGATATGTAATTATAATAAAAATATCCCAAATAAATGATAGATTGTATTATAAAATGAAATTAATAAAATAAATATAGATGTTAATTTGAGTCCTACATGTCAAAAATTATTTTTAGATCATTCTCCTTATCTTTTAGGTAAATCTTAACTCATTTTTTCAGTTTTCACCCCATTTTGGAGACTGGTCACTTTAATATGAAAGTTATGATTAGATAAAACTTTTAATCATACTAAGAAATTAAAATTTTAGATTGGTGTGAGGTTGGTTAATATAGATAAAATGACCCAAATATCAATTTTCATTGTTTTTTAGCAAATTTGACCTCATTTTCTCAATTTTAACCCATTCACGGGTGATATGTTATTTATTAATACGGATTAACAATATAAAATCTTATTTTACATAATACAAACAAATCTGGGAAATCATTTCATGAATATTTAATTCATACATATCAAAAAAGAATTACGGATCATTTTCCTAACTTTTTATGTTAATCCAAAATCATATACTCATTTTTGTACCTTTGATAAATGATTTGACATTTTAATGCAAATATATTGATATATTACTGAGAAATACAAGAATCAGATTGATATAAAATTTATTCCTATTGATCCAAACAAAATATAAGTTCATTATCTTGTGTTTTCATGGATATTCAAACCATTTTTCTCAGTTTTGACTCCTTTTATGTGACTTGTACATTAACCAGAATGTGATGGCCAAACAACAATTTTGATCTTACAAAGAAATTTTTGAGATAGATTTACATGTGATTTGTTCATAAAAATCAAAAATCACTTAAAGAAATGTTTTTTTGCTTTTTCACAAATAAGAGATCATTTTCTTAATTTACACCCTAACATGGTTCATTTGATATTTATTAAGAATTTTTTACAACATGAAATTATTGTTTTAATTATGTCGAGAAATATGGGCATCAAATATATGATCATCTGCTTAATATATATCAAAAATAACATGGGGATCACTTATTAAGCTTCCATGTCAATCCAAATTCATATTCTTAGTTTCGACCCCTTGAAGGGTGATATTACATTTTAATAAAAATGTCAAGGTAAAATGATTATTTTCATTATATTGTGATATGTGAGCATTCAACTAATGTACAGTTGATTCCTACAAATCCAAAATTATTGTGGGAACATTTTCCCATATTTTACTGATAATTTAAAATCAATTTCTATGTTTACACATCATTTATGTGAATTTTAACTTTAATAAGAATTTGAATTCCAAAAAACACTTTCGATTATATTAACTAATTCAGGTGCCATATTAATAGGATATTGGATCTAATATATCCAAAATGAATCGTATATCATTTATTGAATTATTTTCACTGATATGTTTTTTTATTTTTTACTAGTACCGAAATAATTTATCATTCATTAATAATTGTTAATATTAAGAAATAATAGTATTTATCATACTGATAAATCTAGGGATCAGATTGATGTGTAACTAATTCTTGTAAATAAAAATAAATTAAGGATCATTATCTTAATTCTCCATATCAATATGAATTTTTTTTTTTTAATTCATGATAAGTGATTTTCCATTTTAATAAAAATATAATGTATAATTGTTATTGCAGATAATTCTAATAAATCTAGTCATTAGATTGATAAGCGATTGATTCCATATAAATTAAAAATGATTTTTGGACCATTATATTACGTCTTTAGATAAATCCATACTCATTTTCTTTGTTTTTAGTACTTTTAGTTGACATTCCAATTTTATTAATAATATAATGTCTAAACAGCACTTATAATCATATTGAAAAATTTGAGCGTTAGATTATTATTTTTTTGTAAATTTAGAAAAAAAAATGATTCAATGATTGTTTTCCTAATACTTATTTATAATTTTAGATCATTTTCTTGATTTGGAACCCACCATGGTTTTGGTACCCTTTTTGAGGAGTTTTTTCATGTAATAAAAATAATATTAGAAAATCATCAGATAATCATTTATGGTTTATGAAATAGAACTGGTGTTTTAAAATTGAATCAGAGTTTGAGTAAAACTCATCCCAAAATCTATGATTTTGTGTTCCATGAAAAAATGGGCATAATAACTTCCAAATCCTATCATATATCATATAATCATATTTATTTATATAAAGTATAAGAGTATAGTGAAAATGAAAAGAAAATAAACTAGGAGTAGGAGAGAGGGAGAGAAAAAAAGAATATATTGGACCCTTAAGTTGGTCTATAGTGGTGAAGCCTGAGAGAATCACCTTTAATGAGATACACACCTTTAGTAGGAAAATTAATCTCTAATGGATAGAATGTATAATCAGCTGTGTTGGTGGATAAATAAGAGAGAACATCAGCTAGCTTGTTACCATCATGCTAGGTAGGAGTAATCTCAGCAGTTTTGAAAATAAGACTCATGAACCTTCAAGAAATATACATAGTAGACCATGGTGCATAGTGAGTATTCTTTAAGGAATTAAAAAGAATTAGATATTTCATTTCCCCAATCATTAAACTCACATTACTATGTCAACATATTTCCATTCCAGTTAATATCGTCATAACTTCATATTTATAGGAGATACAACATCCAAAATATGTTGAGAAGGCCTAGATGATGAAATCCCTAGAATAATGGACCCCCTCCTCCTTGCATAAAAACTAAGGACCATGATTTGTCAATGTTTAGTTTGTTTCCCGTGTCATGGGTATTCCCTTCCAACTACAGTAATATTCAGTTTCTATAATCAAATGTTGTACATAATGATGCTTCTTATTAGACCAAGAAACAAAAGAATCATCTTAGAAGTAAAAATTTCTGTAAGTACGTATCTTATCCATTTTACAACCAATAAAATCCAAATTTGAATAACTTATAAGAATAATATTTAATCTAAAAGAATATAAATGTATAAATTATCCTTCCAGTTTGTGTTCTTTTTCTCAATTTCAACCCATACATCGGTGTTATTTCCTTTACTAATAGGAATTTACAATCTAAAATCATAGTTTATACCATAACAAAAAATCCATGCATCAGATTCATATAGATCACATATGAATCTAGGGTCATTTTCTTAACTTTCCTAATCATTCCAATTACATCCGTTCAATTTTGTCCCTTTGATGGATTGTATGTCACTTTAATAAAAAAATAAATGTTTAAAGATACTTTAGATCATTCTAATAATATTTGGAATCATATTAATGCCTAAATAGTTCTTATAGATTGTAAATATTTTTTGGATTATTTACCTATATTTTCTTAGAAACATGAAGTAATTTTCTCAGTTTTGACCCTTTTTAGGAAACTTTTTTCTTTAATAAGAAAGTGAAGCCTAAACTGATATTTTTATCACACTGATCAATTTGGCCATTTAATTGATTTATAGTTTCCTCTTATAGATCAAAAATAAATTAAAGATCATTTTCCAAAAATTTATCACAAATAAAATCTCATTTTCTCAATTTTGACCCTTATACAAATGAATTTCATTTATTAAGAAGTGTTAACAATATGAAATCATAGTTTCCAACATACTAAGTCACTAGGGAAATATGTTAATGTGAGTATATGTTTTATAGTTTAAAAATGACATGAGAATAATTTTACAATGTTTTCATGACATTTATATGTCAAATTATCATTTTTTACCTATTAATGGTTGATTTTCCGTTATAATAAACATATTATGGTGAAATGATATGGGGGATAATATTGATCAATTAGGTAAACAGATTAATGTGTGGTTGATTTATATAGATTAAAAATTATTTGAATAACATTATCCAAATATTAGATGGAAATATGAACTCATTTTCATGGTTTTGACCCCTTTTAGGGGATATATCACTTTAATAAGAATGTGATGGCCAAACTAAACTTTTGATCATACCAAGAAATTTGGGGGTCAGATTGACATTTGGTTGCTTCATACACAATAAAAAAAATGAATGATCATTTTCCTATGTTTTCAAAAACAAATTAAGCTCTCAAACTCTATTTTGACCCCCAACATCAAAATGTATCCATTTATTAATAATCATTAAAAACATGAAATAATATTCTCCATTATACAATGAAATATAAGAATCAAATCATTGTAAATCTAATTCTTACATCCCACAAAATTAATCAAGGAACATTCTCAAAATTTTCCAAATCAATCGGATGTCTTCTTCTTAGTTTTGACACCTTTATATGCTATATGACATTTATTAAAAATATCAATTAGAGAAGATACTTTGGTTCAAACTACGCAATCTGAGAATAATATTTAAATGCAGTTGATTCTTACAGATTATAAATAACTCAAAATTGTTCTAATTAGTTTCAATGTCAACCCAAAATCATCTTCGTAGTTTTTAATCATTTTAAGTGAAATTTTACTTTAATATGAATGTCGAGTCCAAACAAACTTTGGAACCTTCCATGAATTCTAAGTGTCATATTCATGTTTGGTTGGCTCATACACATCATTAATGGACTGGTCATCATTTTTATAACCTTTTCTGAAAATATAAGATATTTTTCTAAATTATTACCACTACACATGTTATTTTTAATTTAATTGTAACACCCTAAAATTATAAGATAAGAATATTGAATTTGATAGCATATATGAAATGAAATACCAAGCTTAGAATTAAATATAACACCCTAAGACTAAAAGATATATTTATTTTTAAATAAATTAAATAGCTTCATCAACTTTTAATATACATGACACTAAGTTTACCTTGTATTAAACATAATAATATGTGTTATTAATTGCTTACATTTCACATAGGATTGGGTTTTACTAAACAACAATATAGTGTTAATATTATTATTTAGTATGATAGTTGTAACCTAACTGTTATATGGTATGTATGAAAGGATTAAATAACTTATGAAAATATATATTTCAGATTTTTTTATTAGTTATCCATTAATTTTTATTAGAATAATAATCATTTAAAAAAATGTTTCCTGAAAAACTATATTTTTCTAGAAGACGGATTTGTCTCAACATGTGAACATAATTTAAAATTAGTTTTCTCTACTCTTAGAAAACATATATAAAAAACATTTTTTTAAATTGGGTTATCAAAATTATCTTACGGTGACTTTTTAATATTTTTAAGAAAAGTTTCATTTTTAGATGAATAGTGAAAAATACTGAATATTAATTTGAAACTATCTTTTTCTTTAAATAATTTATAATTTTAAATTATATTTAGAAATGGTTTTAAAGTAAAATTAGATTTATTTTATTTTATTTAATATGATTTAGTTTATTATAATCATTTTCATATTGAATTTAAATATTAAAACGTTATAATCTTTTGAAGATTTTCACTTTAAAACCCCCACTTCTCGTCACATCTTCAGGATTAATTTTAAATTAAAATTTTGATTATCTAGGAATGGAATTTGGAAAATTGGATTCCATATTGGGAATCAGAATAATTTATATTTACTAATAAGTTAAAGTTAATCTTTTGTAAAAAAATATACTGAAAATAGTAAAAATTAATTATCATGGTTAAGGAAAATTTGAGATTACCAAGGGTTAAACAAAGAAAACAATTGTTAAAATGAGTTATAAACATGTATAAAGACTATTTTCTAGCCTTATTTCAACCATTACACATCTAAGGTTTGATAATTTCCCATTTTTTATCCTTTTCACATATGAAAACTTGGGAGAACTCAATTCTTTTCGAAAATACCAAGTGTGTCTTCTCCCCCACTTATAAAATGTCACCCTCTATTCTCTCTTATTCACACCATTACACACTTTTAGTTCAGACCAGACCTTTCCAAATCACATCCCATATTTACTACTCTACTACTTGAAGCCTTATTTTTTGTATAAATCCAACCTAGATAGTATTTTTTTCAAACCTAAGGAGGATACCTGGAGAATAGGTAATGTTTTTCAATGAGTGTATTTATTTTACCTATTTATCCACTTCCATCTATTTTTATTAAACCATAATTATATAAAAATCTCATCATATTCTATATATTATTTTTATAATAATTTCATGACTTAAAACCATCTCCACTACCAACAAATGGGTTATGAAATCATCATTTGTGAGTACAGTGGACTACGACCTTGTGAACCGATGCCATTTGTTTTTCCATTTCAACCACTGAAGGTTGGGTATGATGATGGATATAATGTATATAAATGATATTTATAACATATATATATAATATATATATTTTTACCTTTCATTCCATATGAGATGTGTTAATGTTTCTTATGTGTACAATGGATTACCAGCTCTAGAAGGAATGTGATTCATCTTTCACAAATGATTCATAAGAAAGGAGATGAAATAAATGTTAATTATTATATTTTATATAAATTACATAATTAGTATATTCCTAATTTTTTTATAATTCTATAAATATAATTTCTTTCTTTTTATTTCTTTCCTTTTCACTCACGTAAATATGTTAACATCATTCGTGTACGTGTGGACCACTGCCTTCACAAAGCGATGTGACTCTCTTTTCCACACCCAACCACATGGATGAAATATATAAGAATATATTATGGTTTGTATAATATTATGATAATAATTTAAAGGTAAAATATAACTTAATTCATTTTCACAATAATCATTGAAAATGGAAATATTTCTGATGTGTGTGTACGGCCAACCATCTCAATTATTGTAATGTACTTCATTTTTAATGACCATAATTCATGATTTATTTTAAAAGTAAAATTATTATAAAATTATGATAATTATGTCATATTT
Organism: Viscum album; assembly: GCA_963277665.1. Taxonomy (NCBI): domain Eukaryota; kingdom Viridiplantae; phylum Streptophyta; class Magnoliopsida; order Santalales; family Viscaceae; genus Viscum; species Viscum album. The sequence continues at coordinate 928,226,098 of OY728127.1, forward strand.
TTAATTTAGGAGATGATATGACTATATAATATGTTCAAGAACTAGATCCTTCATGGTGAAATATGCATGATAAAAAAAGAAAATTAACTCATGAAACAATGAAAATAATGAAATATTATTAATGAACGGGTAATAAAACATTATAAAAAGTTAATATATGATATTATAAACATTTATATGGTTATTTAATAATTTAATAACATTTATAAAACAACTATATATAAGGTTAAATCGTGTTTAATCAAAAAGGAGCATAAGGTAAGGGATTTCATCTCAATTTTATTTCATTGAGGCATATCGTAATGTTATACACCTAATTTATTTTAGATGGTGTATATAAATACTATTAGACATGTAATATCATGAACAATTTATTATTCATAGTAATTTAATTTTAAATTTTAATTATTTCATATAAAGGTATTTTCATTAAAAGTTTCCAAGTGGTAAATAATTTCATAACTCAATTTCTTTTCATTATGTTATAGTACTTATTTTTTTCCATGATACTATAGGATTATTTTTGTAATGGATTCTGATTATATTATTTTGTGTTTAAAAATTATTATGTGTATTAAAATTTTATACATATAATTGATCCTTTTATTAATTCTCCCTTCAATATTATAATAATTTAATGGTTTCTTTCCTAATATCTTTCTAATCGAGATTAGTTATTTTTAAATTTTAGTTGAAGGAAATTATTTGATTATTTTTAAATAACCCTTTAATTTTATTTTCATATGGTAATTAACAATATTTTCAAGTAATAGAACTGTTTTTTACACTTTCGTACTTAAAATAATTGATAAAATGTATATAATAAAATAGGACTTCATTTTTATCATCAGTCTAAAATATGTTTTCTTCCAAAACCATGTATCGTAAAAAAGTATTCAAAAATTATTTCAACATTTTAAAAGTAAATTATTAATGAAATTATTACCCATATTTAGTATTTAAATAATTTTAAAGGAATCTTATATAATCATCGAAATAATACCAATTTGGATTTTTGCAAAAAATTGAAAGGAGTCTTCTCATCATTTTCCATACAATGAACTTTACTAAACATTTTTATAGTGTAAAAGGAATGTTCTATTAAACTTTTATGTAATGCAAAAAATTACCCACCATTATGACCTCCATTTCATTAAATCTTCCTTTTCAATTTTATGAGTATTTTAAATGAATTTTTAAAAAAAAATTATTTTCAAATAAAATTATTTTAAAAAAGATCATGTGTTAAAATGTTATTTTCAAAAACTAAAATGATATTTTCCTCATGAATGTTTTTAAAAATATATTTATAGTATTTCTATTCATCAATGAAAAAATTCGTTATTCTTACTCAGATGGTTATATATTTTCTTGATACCAGCATCATTCTTACTCTAGATGGTTTAAGATCATTTTGACCAAGGAAATAATTGACCTCCACTTCCTTGACTCATTTTTATAGTCATTAGCATTCCATTTAATTATTCAATTTCAATTAAACATTAAATTTCCCCTGAATATCCATATTATTTATCATATATAAGATTATTTTTGAAATTGTATCTCATTTATATATGTGGTGTTTTACTTTGAAAGTTGTATGATTAACTTGGGAAATATTGATAAATCTTTATTCTTTACTCACTATGAATTCTTTATGATAAGGCACATTGTTTATGAATTAAATTTATTCTTTTAAATATGAGGAATTATTTGAATATGCATTAAATGGATTGGGGTCCATTTATAAAAATCCCATTGATTCATCATTAGTCTCATGGGATGAATTAGTTGTCTAGCCTTAGTTAAGGGGGTTTTTTTACCAAATTTTTTCTAAACTGTCTAGTGAAACGTCTTGATAGTAAATGTATCATGTGAGTGTGAATAAGGAAATATAATATTTAATTATTTCATTAATCTAGATTTTTGTTTTTATCATCCATGATATTTTCTCAATGATATTATATCTAGAGTCACTTCATTTTAAATTTTTGATTAATTGCATGTGTTTTCAGTTATTTTCTTTGCTATATTCATTATGAATTATCTATTTATTATAGATAATTTATTGATTCAGTGGAATGAATTTTTATTTATTTATATTTCCATTTATTATTATAGTAAATTATTTAAATAGAATGAGTGTTTAGATACTTACCTTTATATATTATTCCTTCCTTATTAATGATGATTCAGTAATTCATTATTATTGCCACTGTACTTAATCCAAACTGAGAATTTGAGCTCACCCTTATTCTGATTAATTTCCCTAGAATTCCAGGAAGAGTATTGTGTTTTATATTCACGTAAATTCTTGACGTAATAATGTTATTCTCAAAAAAAATATTTTCAAATTTATGTATTCAAATGTAATTAAAGACTCATGTTTATGTCTAATTTACCAAGAATACTAAACTATTTGGTCCTTCAATATGTGATTACATATATATTATTATAATGTAATAAAATAGGCACCATCTTTGGGATATAAGGGCCAAGGATTACACATTTTGTATTGGAGGACGTTTAGTAGAAAACTTGAGAACTAGATTTATTATTACATATATTTGGGAACATAACCCTATGATAGACATTGAGGATATGTATAATAGAGTATCCTAATGTTTTGGAATGGTATAGATTATGTGGTATTTTCTAAAAATACATCTATTTCTAGATAAAAAAAAATTAATTTGATTCTATAATAGATTAACCTAGGTGTATAACACCGGCGTGTTAGGATGATGTTGGTTAACATAAGATTCTTGGACCAGAAATAGTCGAAGAAATGGTGGAGATGGTGAAAACCATTCAGCAGCATATCAAGGCATCCCAGAGTCGACAGAAGAGTTATGCAGATAACCGTCAATGAGACCTTGAGTTTAAAGTTGGAGACATGGTGTTTCTACGCATATCTCCATGGAACAAGGTTATTAGGTTTGGAAAGAAATGGAAGTTAAGTCCACGGTACATCGGCCCCTTCGAGATTCTTGATCGTGTTGGGGTTGTGGCCTATCGACTAGGACTTCCATCTACCATGGCCAAAGTACATTAGGTCTTTCATGTATCCCTCTTAAGGAAGTATATACCAGACCCTTCATATGTACTCTCTTCTGAGGTGGTGCAGTTGGAGGATGATCTTTCTTATGAGGAGCAACCATTGAAGATCTTAGATCGTAGAGAAAAAGTTCTATGAAATAAGACAATGCCCCTCGTCAAGGTGTTGTGGCAAAACCACATGTTCGAAGAAGTGACTTGGGAATCAGAGGAAATGATGAAGTTGTGTTACCCACATCTGTTTTAGTGTGGTAAAAGGGAAAATTTGAGGGCAAAATTTCTTAAGGGGGGAGTATTATAACGACCCATGGTTTCATTAATGTAAATCCCACTTGATCTAATTAAATGAATCTTTATGTAAAATGTTTATATAAAATTTTAACTTCTTTGGTTTTATGTTAAGAATTTTTTACCATTGCTAATATAGCCGTTGAGTAGTGATCACATGATTAGTATAAATATAGGGCTTTAACAAATCCAATTTACATAGACAAAAGAAGTGACAGACTCATCGAGTAGAATTTCTCCATATGAAGCCCATTTGTCAGAGCTCGGAAAAGATGTGGTGTCCTTGGGATTCTCTCTTGACCAAGCCCTAGATGAGCTACATCATGTCAAGCTCGAATGGGGCTGTCTACGGGAAAAGTGGAAGTTGATAGAGATTACCACCCGAGCAATGTTATCTAAGCCACCCCAAGAGTCTGTCACCATCGCACACCTTACCCTTAGGTCTTACGTGGTTGTTTTAAGGGGTTATGTAACAAATTGCTAGTACTATGTTCATGTATATTAATTTTTTTTATATAATAATGAATATACCTTCTTGTCATTTTTTGATACATTGTAAATAGTTTTTAAAGTACAAATAGTGTTTTTAGTTATTATTTAATTAAGAAATATATTTTATTAAATTAATGGATTTTTTAATTAAATAATATTTTAATAAAATATTATTATTATTATTAAATTAATATTTATTAAATATAAATGTTCTTACAATTTTATGAATTCAATTGTAATTTTTATTAAGGTTTGAAAGATATTTTTTTCAAAACCTGTGAATTTTCGATAAATAACGGTTTTTATTTTAAAAGTGAAAATTAGCTTATTTAGAAAATAGTTTAGATAAAATAAAAGTTATTTCTAGAATCAGGAATTCGAAATTATCAAAATGTAATTTTTTCATAATTTCCTGAGACAGTCAAATTTTTTGGTAAAAATTAAATATCGTTTAAATATATAATGTGTTTTATGACATCATAATGACCCAATAGTGATGTAATAAAATACTATAAGCTTTATGTTCGGCCAATAAATGTTTTACCATTAAAAGAATGTGATTTTGGGTTTGTTTGAATTATTTTTCAAAGCATTAATGGACCCCTCAAAACTTATTAAACATCTTGTCTTTTTAAATTATTTTCCATGGGAGTGTGACTCACCTCCACATAAGAAACCCCATTATTTTAAGAAGCTCGGACTTTGGCCTTATAAAATATTTTTTTCCTCTAACCTTTTCAAAAAACAATGGGCAAAAACCATGATCTGATTTGTGGTTTGGATTAGTTTAATGTAATGGGTCCCAAACCAAAATAATAAGGAATTCCTTCACCTTTCCTATATAAACCCACCCAAGCTCCCACTTCCTGCTCACTCAAAGCCTTTGCAGTTCATCCGAACTATAACCCACATTCTCTATAATCCTCCCAAGGTTCCCCAAGCTCCCAATATGCCTATCTAAATCCTCTCTCCAGCCTTTGGAAGCACACTTCCAAGTAAGGGTTTTTTTCTTCCTTTCTCTTTTTGTCCAATTTTCTTTAAGTTTTTTTTACCTTTTAATTTCAATTATGAATGTTGGGGTATGCTTTATCACCTCCCTCATACTTCCCTGTTTATGTTTTAATGATGGGAGACCCCTTTATCTCTCATTAAATTCCTCCCATTACACCCATTGCTATGCCAAAATTCTGAAAAGAAGTTATCTCTCCTCATTTACATTCAAGCAATACTTTTGTATCATGAATCTAAATTCCATTAAAATTGTTGGGACATATATCTATATAACCTCCTTACTGTACATTACATGTAAATATAATGATACATCCCTTTCTCTCTCATCAACCATTTTTACGAGTTCTTATGTCACGTCATTATGCTGTAGAAATTGCACCGCGATTTTCCAAGCCAAAGTCTTTGTGTAGTGAGTATCATGCCCATTTCTCCATCAAGGGTATTCACCTTTATACACATTTACTTATTGATTATAAAGTTTTATGTATGAATTCCACATTCCTTTATCGTGGAATAAATGGTTGATTTTAATGAATCCATGTTTTATGATCCTTGTGGCACACTTATGCATGAAATGAAATTTCTAAGAAGGGTGTGTCCTTATAGCGCTCCAATGCATTGGGTAAAGTATAGTATCATGATACGTCATGTGAAATGAGTATGGAATCATGATAATTCAAGTGCAACAAGTGTTTACTTGTTCTTCATGTGCAATGAGGGTTTACTCATGCTTCATGTGCAATGAGCCTTGGCTCATGCTAATTTCATGTTAAGTGTTGTTTCCATATTTCCATGTTATGATTATCATGCTTTATCATGCCTTTATGTTCATATTTCTCTTGTTCTATATTGATATGCCTAATGTCTAACATGTATTTTACTCCTCATGTTATTCCATGTGTATTCCCTTATTGGGCTTTATAGCCCACCATTTTCTTATGCATGTCCTTAGGTTATCACATGAAATACTAAGTACGAGGGAATGTAGTGGTCATGTAAAGGAAGTTTTCAATAAAGATGTTGTATTTCATGTTTTAAGTTTTTATGTAATGATCTAAGCCCCAAATACACTAAACCTCTCGATCTTGTTTGTTGTATCAAGTGAATTTTTATGTAATAAATTATGTTTAAGTTGTAATAAAAAGATGGGTTGTCATATTTTGGACCCTTTTAAATAATTCATAACTATAATAAGAATATAATAGTCTAAAGAACCATTAAATCATACCGAGAAATTATGGTATTTTATTGATGTAAGGTTGGTTTTTATAGATAAGAAATAACTCAAATTTTTTTTTCAATGTTCTTATAATAATTCAGAATTGCTTCCTTATTTTTGACCCATACACGGAAAATTTGACATTTATTAAAAGGGTTTACATTATGAAGTGATTATTTACATCTAACCAAGAAATCATGGAATTAGATCCATGTCCATCTAATTTGTATATATCACCAATGACTCAAGGATCATTTTACTAAGTTACGATTTCAATCCTAAGACCTCTTCATGGTATTGTCCCCTTGACCATTGATATGTTAATCTAATAAAAAAATAAACGTTAAAATATAATTTGGATAATACTCAAAAAAATAATCATATTGATAGATGTTTATTCCAATATATTCTAAATCATTTAAAGATTATTTTACTTTGTTTTCATTATAATATGAACTAGTTTTCATGGTTTTGACTCCCTATAAGTGAGTTTTAACTTTAATTAGAATTTTAAGGTAAAATAATAATTTTGATCATACTGAGAAATTTTGGTATCAAATTAACATGTAGTTGATTTGTAAAAATTAAAAGTGACTGAAAGATCATTTTCCTATGTTTTCACATTAATCTAAGCTCATTTTCATAGTTTTTATGCTACATAGTTGATTTTTCATTTATCAATAAGCACTGAGGATATAAAATTATATTGATAAATTCTTACATAATATTTATGTGTTGTTAGTTCATATAGATCTTCAATTACTTGAAGATAATTTTCCTATGTTTTCATGCTAATTCGAGATCATTCCCTTATTTTTCACCCCACACCTGCGGTTGGTTCATCCTAGTCGTATATGACTCCATCATTGTCTTCCTATGTTTTTCACACCAATTTGTTTATTTTTGTTGTCTTATTAAAGTGAGGTTCTTATAGATTAATGATGACTAAATGATCATTTCTTTGAGTTTTCAAAACAATTTGAGATCGTTTATCAGATTTTGACCCGTAAATGGTTGATTTTGTCATTTATTAATAATCATTAAGAATAATAAATCATGTTTTTTATTATATCGAGCAATCAAAGAATTATATTGATATAAGGATTATTTTTATAAATAAAAATTGTCTCAGAGAATGTTTTCCTATGTCCCCATGTCAATTTGAGGTATTATGCTTGTTTGGATCCTTTGATGTGTGATATATTATTTTATTAAAAATATCATGGTAAAATTATAGATTAGATAATTCCAAGTAATATAAGGATAAAATTGTTGACATGTGGATTCCTACATATTGAAAATGATTTAAATATCATTATCCTATGTTTTTATGGAAATCCAAACTTGTTTGCTCATTTTAACCCTTTTATATTGATTTTCACTTTATATTCAATCATATTGAGAAATTTGGGGGCCAGATTAATGTGAGGTTAGTTCATAAAGATCATAAATTACTTGAATATATTTTTTATTTATTTTCTCATCAATAGGAGATTTTTTTCACAATTTTAACCCACACATAGGTGATTTTTCATTTATTGAAAGCGTTAACAATATAAAATTATAGTTTCCATCATACTAAGAAACCCATGCATCATATTTATGTGTGGATAATTTAAATAGATGAAAAATGACATGGGGATCATTATCATGTGTTTCCTTGTCTGTCTGAATTCATCTACTCAATTTTGATCCCTTGATGAGTGATATTTCTCATTAATACAAATATCAAGGTAAAATGATACTCTGGATAATATCGTGTAATCCATTTATTTGATTGATAAATAATTGATTTATATATATTATAAATTACTTGAGGATTAGTCACCAATGACTTCGTGGAAATCCTAACTAGTTTTCCTTATTTTGAATCATTTTAATTGACCTGTAACTAAAATATTAATGTGAAGGTAAAATAAAATATTCAATTATACCAAGAAATTTAAGAGTTAAATTTTTGTGAGGTTGGTGTGTATAGATCATAAATGAATCTAAGATCATTTTCATATGTTTTTCAGATGATGCATCCTTATTTGATAGGTTTTAACCCCTATGAAATTGATTTATCATTTATTATTAAGTGTTAAGGCTATGGAATCATAGTTTCAATCACAATGAAGAATTTGAGAATCAAATTGATGTACGGATAATTACAATATATCAAAAATGACTCGAGGATCATTGTAAAATGTTTCAATGTTAATATACAGTTGAGTACATATTTTGGACCCATTTACATGTGATAATACATGTTATTAAAAATATCAAGTTCAAGTTATACTTTGTATCATACCTAGAAATACAAGGATCGGATTGGCACATGGTTGATTCATATAGATCAAAAATAATATTAGGACCATTCCCCTTTTTTATCATAATTCAAACTCATTTTCTAATTTTTTTAATTCATTTACATGACTAGTCACATTAATAAGAATGTGAAGGAAATACATCCCTTTTAATCATACCTTATAATTTCATTGATGAATTTACATTAGGTTAATTTTAACCATTTATAAGACTCAATGATATTTTTCTCTATCCTATTCCCCATTAAGGGCTTGTTTTCTTAGTTTTGACCCCTACATGGATGATGTTTCATTTACTAATAAGCATTGACAATATAAAATCATAATTTCCTTCATATTGTGCAATTAATTCATTAGATTGATGTGCCGATGATTTTTATAGGTCACAAATGACTTGAGATTGATTGCACTATGTTTCCATGTCAATTTGAAATCATTATTTCTGTTTTACCTCAAAATGGGTGAATTTTTATTATAATACAAATTAAATTTTAAAATAATAAAGTGGGTAATATTGACTAATCAAATCATCATATTGTTTTTTGGATTATTTTTATAGATCATATGTTAATTGAGAATCATTCTCTTATGTTTTCATAGAAATACAAACTAGTTTTCCCATTTTTGACCCATTTAACATTACATGTTAGATTAATAAGAATATGAGTATCAAATTGTACATTCGATCATATTGAGAAATTCGGGTGTCAGATTGAAATTTATTTGGTTTATAGAGATCATAAATGACTCAAAATATTTTATTTATTAGTTTTCAGGCCTATCCAAGCTCGGTTTTAATGGTGTTTACCCCTACATGGTTTATTTTTCATTTACATATAAGTGTTAATGATATGAAATTATTGTTTCAATAATATAGAGTATTTAAAGAATAATATTGATGAATCGTTTCTTCATACAAATAAAAAATGAATTCAGGATCATTATACTATATTTCTATGTGAATATGAAGTTGTTTACTCATTTATGACATATTAATGGGTGATATTTCATTCTTAAAAAAAATATCAAGGTGAAATGATACTTTTAATCATAAAGAGAAATATGAGCCTATATTAAGGTGGGTTGATTTATAATTACTAAAAAATTATCCAATCAATTCATATAAATTCAAACTCTTTTTCTTAGTTTTAATAGATTTTAGGTGACTTTTCACTTTAATAAGAATGTGAAGGCTAAATAACACTTTTGATTATACAAAGAAATTCAAGATTCTGATTGATGTGTGGTTGGTTCAATTAGGTCATAAATTTCTCAAATATCATTTTCCTATTTTGTCACCAATTATAGCTTGATTTAATGTTTTAACCCCTACATAATTAATTTTTCATTTATTAATAACTGTTGATAAAATGAATACATATAGTCCATTATATCATGGAATTCAGGCATCAGATTGATGGATGGATGATTCCTAAAAATTGAAAATTACTTGAGGATCAATTTCTTAATTTTTCAACCTAAAATGATCTTCTCAGTATTGACCTCTAGATAAGTGATTTTTCATTTAAGAGAATATCAAGTTCAATTGATAATGTAGAAAATACCATGCAATAAAATCATTCAATTGATGTGAAATTCATTCCTATAGATCAGATATTATTTGAGGATCATTACCCAAAGTTTTTAAATTTTTGAAAACTTATTTTCATGGTTTTGAACCCTTATAAGTCACTTTTCACATTAATAATAATACTAACACTAAATGAAACATTTTATCATATCTAGAAACAAGTGGGTGTAATAAATTTCAACAAACTACAATTAGATTCAGTAGTGGAAAATTTTACAGAATTATGTTTCTTAATAGACCAAGAAATAATAGCTTCTTTAAATAAGTGAATAGTACATGAAGTAATTTTCCTATCCATTATTTAACCTATGAAATCTAAATTTGAATAAATCACATGAATAATCTCATATCTATAAGAAAAGAAAAGTATAATTCAGAATATAGGATTTTTCCCATATATAATTTTACATTTCACCATGAGGATTAATGGATTTCAAGATTAGTAAGACAACTCTGTTGATTTATTTTTGACATGGATAAATTGACCTCACCTCAATATGAAATGTGGCGAGGTTGTATTGACTGAAAAATAAGTTTTATTAGACCAAAAATCCTTCAAATACATTCTTAAAATGGACAAAACCTAGATAAATGATATTTAATTATCATAAAATCATAGAACAATGACCATTGAATAATTTTTGACATGTGAAGATAGTCTATACATAAATCCACTATGTATTGTAGTTAGAATAACCAAAGAAATGATCCTATATTGTTGTCAAATCATTAGATAATTATTATTGAATTATTAATGATATATATGAATAGACAGCATGTTAATCCATCAGGAGGGGGAGTTATCAAAACTAAAAACATAATTATTAGATTTATCAATATTTAAAAACATGGTTCAAATGGTTAAATTCTATAAAATGACTATAGATTATTGTGAAATCAGAACAAAACAACCTATGTTTAATTTCTAATATACAGGAATAGATATCACATTATTCTGAGGTGTGTTTTACTCTGAATGAAAAGAAATGTATTTAAAATAAAAAGGATAGTATTCAAAATCCATATTCCATAATTGTAAGAAGAAGTAACTAGATAAAATAAAAATTACAAGATAAAAGGAATAAAAAATAGAAGTCAGAGGTAGAAACTTAAAGCATTAGATGACAAAACATTAAATAGAAACATAAATAATGTGTGCAAGTTGAAACAATAAGAATTGGTGAAATCTAGGAGAATAATTCATAAGAAATATAAATAAAATTATTGTGATAAATAAAAATTATAAGTAAAAAACGTATATAATAACAATAACACAAGAAAAAAAATAAGAAAAATCAATTGAGTTCAATAATATAAAAAAACCAGAATTCTGAAGTCAGAATCTAAAAATTGAAGTAGGTTCATAACTAAGATAGATATAGTTAAAAAATAAGTTAAATAAAAAACATAATAAGAATCATAAATAAAAGAAAAAATAGGAAAAAAAGAAATAGTCAAAATAAAAAAAATCCAATATTCAAAAGATGAAAAGGTATGAAACCAAAAGTAATAGTTGAATTTGAAGTAGGAACTTAGCCAGAAGTTTTAGTTTAACATAAAATAGTAGTTTAAGATAGAAACTAGAGCCATAAAAACTGAAAGGAGATTTTTTCGAATAAGTTATAGTGGAATAAGTTATAGTTGAATCAAAGTAAAATATAGAGTTGAATCCAAAAGTATAAACATAATAAATTGTAACACCCCGGCCCCAGTTACCCATATTTGGTGCCTTATTACATAACATTGGCATGATCACAAGAGATCAAGTCCTGAAAGACTGATTATTTTAGTAGCTTTGGAAGTACTATATACATATATGAATTTTACATATTATTATAAAATGTAAAAACTACAACATTGTGTCCCATTTGAACACAATAATATCCCTTATCCTATTCCAATAGGTTAATCATAATATACTTCTTCATATCCTGGGAAAATGAAATATAACAAAGGGGTGAGCTCAGATGCCCAGTAAGTATAATACTATAGCGGAAACTATCATAAATAAGAATAAACATTTATGAAAATGTATAAGACTAAAATACATGCCTTTTAAACATAAAATTCAGCATAATATGGAAAATACAAATCAAATAATTGAATTTACTTATTCACATAGATATTATAATAGTCTAATAATCACATTTAATATCAATAAATAATTTCATAATGATGTAATGCCTAATTTCGTACATCGTGCCAAGACTAAAAAATAATAATTTTTTCAAGGCCTTGTGCCAAGACGCTAGTGTGTCTCATGAGACCTACTGATGAATCATGGAGCTATAGTGATCCCCACCCATCACTTAATAAGTCCAATTAATTCCTCATATGAAATGTTTGAAACATAAAATAAATAGTCGTATTACAAATAGCATACGAAATGTCAATACTTTAACCGTAAACCATGAATGGTATAAAAATAGCACATCCAGGGTCAAACATATCACAAAACCTTCTATAAAATAATGAAGATTTTATCATAATAAATAAACTTCAAACAAAGATAAAATACAATGAAGGATACAGACATAGATGAAAATAATATGTAAAACTATTTGATTGGAATATCCCCTTTTCTTGAAATCATTTAAAAGTCTCGTTATTTATTAAAGAAGTCATTTAAAATAGATTTTAGAATCAATGTGTCCCATACCACTTTGAAAATTTTGAAAGCAATATTAATTTTGAAATATTCATGTAAAAATAAATAAATTATTAAAACCATTTTTAAAACATGGCCATTAATGAGAAAGATGTACAAGAATAAATATTTAATACAATTAAAATGATATTTTAATTAAAGAGTTCCTAACCAAATTAAAGATGCTTAAATAAAAACAATTAAGGAATAAAATTAATCAAAACAATATAATATCTTGATAATAAAGGGATTCATGATATAATATGTCAAAGGATAGTATACAGACTCTATAAAAGTGAATTGGCGCATAACAACATAGAAGTCTCAATAGAATGTAAATTGAGATGAAATCCCTTATAAAGACTGTATCCTTATATTACGGATAAGTAAATGACATAATTATGTGGAAAAATATAAATACACTCAATATGATTTGATATTCGGTGAATATAAATCAGATGATATTCACACATATTCTTGTAAAAACAAAACCAATGACTTGGAGGTTTAACTCAATGAATAGAAATTGAGTTAAGATTGCCCTTATCAATTTTATATCAATGGCATGAGAATTTATAAATAGAGTGATTATGTGAATCAAAATTATATCCACAAAAATGGGAGTGTAAATTACAACATAAATAAATAAATTGTAATTTCTCACATAATCATGGAGTAAAACAATCAATGAAGTGTGCGTAAAACCCAATGAGTGGAAATTGAAATTAGAAATCCCCTTACCGATTTGGTAACTTATGAAAATACCCCCCATGAAATAAGGATCATAAAATGATGACGTAAATACCCATGAATTTAAGTTTATTAAAATAATTATACAATCATGGGTAGTACATACACCGCACAAAAGGAAATTGGGGCAAATATAGCATGAATCTCGCCGGAATAAAAGTGAGATGAAAACCCCTTACCTTGTACTTTTCTGTATTCAAGGGTAAGTTAACCTATTTTATAATGGTTAAATCGTTGTTATTAAATTATACAAGAACCCCATACATAAATATGGTATCATATATGATGCACTAATATCACTTTGTTAATAATATTTCACTAGTATCATTGTTTCGGGTGTTAACCATTTCGTCTTCCTTTATATGTTTTGTTGTGTAAGTCATGTTTGTTATGGATAGGATGTGTTTGATTCATATCCAGAATGATATAAAGTTCTTAATCATTATTTTTAATCATAAAATTCATATTATACTTGAATGGTTATGTTGGGGAATGAAATCTTATCACTTCATGGAGACGGTAAGCCTTACGTATGCACAAGAGACAATATCATTCTATTAATGGTGAAATAATATATAGATGGATGGTATATAATATATATAGAAACATTAAAATGTTATATTTATTACTTAAATCACTTATAATCATTAGTATACCCATCCAAATGATGATGTTTTGATTAACAAACTACACCATGACCTGGAGACAGTAATTCGTACATATGCACGTATGGTGACATTATCATTCATAGGATGGATAAGAAATTGAATATGGTTGTACCATATTTATAATAATATCATAGTATTTACAAGGTACTAGAGTTATTATTTTTTATATTCATGCAACAAATGAAATATGAAGTGGAAGAAGAAAATAACTTGAAAGATGTGACGAAATAATTACCTCTTCTTCAGGTTCTTCCTTTTGATTCGAACAAAAGGGATCCTTAGGTTATCTTTCCAATCAATGTATGGCCTCTAGGATGAATTTATCATATTTGGGAGGAGATTTGAGTAGGTTGTGGCCAATCCAAATGGATTTGGAGGTGTGAATTTGAGAGAAGGGGAAGTACCCTATTATAAGAGATGTGAGGGGAACTTTAGGAAAAGTTTGAAATATTAATTTATTCTAAAAACAATTTCGGTTTATCATAGCACCAAATGGATTTATTTCGAGACTAATGTGAGTATGGGTATAAATTCTATCAACCAATAGGTTTTGGACAAGTTTGGGTCACCATATTAACCTTATCCTTTATATTTAACTCTTGGTTAAATAGTTTAATATTTACCATGTCCCCTTGTATTTTTATATTATATGGTTAATAAAATTACAATAAAATTCCAAGAGAACCTCTAGTGCTTCATTAATGACATATATAACCGTATTTAAGTTCTTTGGTAGAATAATAGATTTTATGTAATATTATATCATTTAATAATATAGTATTTGTTTTAAAAACTCATTTATATTAATTTTGACACTATTTAATATTTGGTTTTTTTGAAAGTTATAATAAATTGATTACGTCGAAACAAATAAATTGAATCAACCCTAACATTTCATAATCTCCTAGATAATTCTTATATGGAATCAAAAAAATTATATTATATTTATTTTAATATTTATAATATCATTTATTTGATTCAATCATTAATAAGAAAAATATTGCATCATTACTATATCATAAATAAATATATTTATTTTATGTTTAAAAATTAGAAATAAAATATCATGATGTATGAAATATTTTTATCTTTTTTATTAGTATTTATATTTGAATAGATAAATTATATAACCTCACATAAAAATTGTTTTACTAAAATATATATGTTTATGTTACATTTTTCATAACATTAAATTAATTTTTATAAACTATCATTTTCACTTACAACTGGCTCCATGGGGTCCCAGAATTGACCCAAGGATGCCCATGGTCGTAAATGTATCAGAAAATAGGGTTAGGACATGTGTTAGGGTAATTTAATATTATTATAATATTCTTTTTTACCATTATTTACTAGATTTACCATTTTACCATGGTAAATAAAATATTTACAGAAGTTACTATTCATAATGTATAAAAATTGAAGTAACATATTTACACAATTTGGACATTATTATTCCAAATATCGAATCCATTTTATCAAATTCAAAATACATATGTTTCACAAATTAATTTAAAATTAATTCTTGTTGTCAAAACCATAAAACGGGTTTTTAAGAAGTAAAAAACTATCAAAATATTGACATATGTTTATGTACAATTTAAATGTGTAATTATATCCGATGAACTAAATTACATTAAATGATTAAAATAAAATCTAATGATGCTTTAAAACCACTCAAATTTATAATTTAATACTATAATTTATTTTGATTTAAAAATTGTTTTTAATTGAAATTTAGTATTTTTCACTCTTCATCAAAATAAGAAAGTTATCAGAAAAGTGAAAACAATTCACCCTAATCTAATATTGATATTATTAATCAAAAAATTAATTCCATTTGGAAAAATAAAATTTATAAAATTTCAATAACTGGGTATTACTATTCATAACTGCGTTTTAAACGGCTAGTTTGATTGGTCATGGTGTTCCAGAACTCTAAGTTGCATACAACACAATCTATTATATTATTTAAGGAGAAACGAATAGTGGAAGATTGGGGTATTACATTATCCCCTCCTTAAAATAATTTCTTCCTTGAAATTTAAACTCGGAAACAAAATCTAGGGGTTTGACATTTCAAAACATATTTATTGAAATACCACATTGGAAAAAGAGACACTAAAACTATCGCTTTTAAAATAAATAAAGAGAAGTACAAAGGACACTAGAGATAACCCATAATAGGATTAAATGTATAAAAACATGGATATATAAGAGAAACTAAGTGTCAATTTCTTATGGAGATTGACAGAAAATATGACTAGGATAAAGTTAACAACTAGAAAACTACAAACATTTAATGGGTTAAAGAGTCTTTAATTCTCGGTAGGAAAAGTTAACGGGAAAAAAATTATTTTAAGTTCCCTTTCATAAATTTAGAGATTTTATTTATGATATTGACTATGAAAATATGGAAATATACTTACTTTTCAAGTATAGTTTCCTCGTTTGATAATTTTCTACCAAAACTCGTCTTTTCTCTAAACGATGAGTATTCAAGATGACTTGGTCACACCTGTAGCACTAGAATAAACTCTTAGAGAATCAAATAATCAACAAAAGATGAAATATATATTTTTAGAGTCTTTATAAACTAACCAAAACCAAAATATTTAGTAAAGGATTATATAATCCCCAAAAGTATAATATTTTATAAAAAGAAATATTACTCTTAATCTCAAAAATTGAACAAACAATACCCAAAGTTCAACAAATACCATTCAATAAACAATTGTCCTTAAAATAATTCAATATAATCCAAACTAATATTGAAACCCAAAACTCATAATAATTTAATCACATAGTCTTCCATAGTAAATCTTAACATTTATCTCCAAATTGATTACTCTTAAAGTCTCATAATGGAAAGTAATTAACCAAATCACATATTCTCTATGATAGGAAAATCATTTCCATAAATAAAAAAAATCTCTATAAGTCCATAATAAAACATTGATTCTTCCAAAATAAAATGTCAACCATTACTCCACAAATTAGATACCATAGTATTCTATTTTCCTTAGGCATATAGTGTTTCCAAAAGAGTAAACATCTTCCAAAATAACATTTTTAACTTAATAACCAAATCATTTTCCTATACTAAGGATATCCACTTGATAAATCATATGTTTCCAAAATCAACATATTCTTGATCCATAAAATCATTTAACTAAAAATAATTATTCATACTAACCCGGGACATCACGTAGTCCGTTGGTAGGCGATAAATCCCAGTCGCACTTTAATTATGGGTTCGATTCCTACATCTTTGTTCGACGTGATGGGTTTTCACATGGTCTGGGTGTTTTCCTTTTTCAAAAACTATATAATATTATTAAATTCTCAAAAATTAGATAAATTCATCACAAATAACAATAACAAATTTTAACTACAAATGTTACATACATCGCATTTTCATCCCAAAAAGTAATAACATGTAATTGGCTCAAATTCATGGATCATATAAACCCAAATGGTTATTTATAAAATATCCAAAAAATAAAAGATAATTCTTTCTAAAATATCATTTTCACATAAAAAACTTTAGGGTTACACATATAAGAGAAATATTTTCCAAAGTAATCCCACCAAAAAAGATCATTAATACTTTTAAACATTTCGACATCCATTTATTTCCACATAGGTCCTTCTGCGACCTAGTGATTATCATATAAAATAGGGAATTGACAAGGGTAATTCCCAGGTCCCCTAAATTTATGGAAAATGACTGTAAATGGATTTTAAGGGTCATTTTTATTTTCTTCCATATTACACTTCATTTTTACTCGAAAATTCAATACTTTATGTCATTTTTTCCAATACATAATGGATTTATTTGTTCCATTTAGACACTTTCCTGGGTGTCTCCTTCCAAATTTCATTCATAATGGAGAATGATATTTCTTTTCTCTGTGGTCTCCACTATTGGATCTCTTATCATTCTATGCCTTTCCCTTATTTTTTCAGTTCAGTAGTTGGATAATTTAAATGTTGTTGATCATATTTCTAGAAAATTGTTTTGGAATGAACATAATATCTTTTATGCATATCAGCATTCCATTTCTATGCTCATTTCCACCATCATTACCACCTTTTACATGTTGTTCAATATTACTATGACTTCCTTGGAATCCATCCATTCAATAAAACTAGAAGGCATAGTGTGAGTAACAATAGTCATAAAAACATTTAGAGAATTTCATTACACCCTATTTTCAATCTAAAACACCTTAGGATTAACCAAGGTTTTTTATTCTCATCTTATATTAAAATCCTTCAAATCTGGTTGAAAAGAATATGTGAATTATCCTAAGAATATCCCCTAGGATTTTTGTAACCAAGAGTGCGGAAAGGCATGTTGTCATGCACCAGTTCTCATTAGAGTCTAGCTCAAAGCGGTGTTTTCAGGTTTCACCCCTAGATACATCTATTCCAGAGCCACCTATACCTTCTCATATCTAGATAGTGATGTATTTCTTGGAAAATTCGCAAAATCTCTATATTACCAAAATTCTAGGAAGTTATTCTATACTAATCCCCAATGTTGGTCTTAGGGTGATGTTCTCTAATCAGAGTTTTTCTAAATCTAGTTTCCAAGGTTTGTACTAAACTTACTCAGATACCAACTATAACTCCCTGACCCTAGTTACCTAGAGTGGGTGAATTATTACATAACATTATCATGATCACAAGAGATCAAGTCCTAAAATACTGATTAGTTTAGTATCATTGGAATTACTAGATACATACATATGTTTGTAATTACATTATGAAATGGAAAAACAACAACATTGTGTCCCATTTGAACACAGTCATATCCCTTACCAATTCCTACGGGTTAATCATAATATACTTTTTTGTATCCTAGGAAAAATAAAATATAATAAAGGGGTGATCTGATATGATCAGTAAGGATAACAATATAGTGGAAACTATCATAAAAAATCATAAACATTTAAGGCAATGTATAAGACTAAAATACAAGCCTTTTAAACATAAACTTCAGCATAATATGGAAAATATAAATCATATAATTCCATTTACTTATTCACATGGATATTATACTATTTTAATAATTACATTTAATATCAATAGATAATTTCATAATGATGGAATGCATAATGTCATACATCATAACCACATAGTCAAGGCCCTATTCCAAGACTACAAAATAATGATTTTTTCATGGCCTTGTGTCAAGACACTAGTTTTTATCATGAGACCTACCGATGCATCGAGGGGCTATAGTGGGCTCCACTCGTCACTTACTAAGTCCAATTCATTTATCATATGAAAAGGATGAAACATAAAGTAAAAATTAATATTAAAACTAGAATAAAAAAATTCAATAATTTAACCATAAACCTTGAATGGTATAAACATAGCACATCCACAGTCAAACATATCACAAAACGTTCAATACAATATGGAATATTGTATCATAATAAATCAACTTTAAACAAGGATAAAAAACAATAAAGGATATCTACGTAGATGAAAATAATCAGTAAAACTATTTAAGAGAAATATCCCCTTTTCTTGAAAACATTTAAAAGTTTCAATATTTATCCATGAAGTCGTTTAAATTAGATTTTAAAAAAATAGTGTCCCATACCACATTGAGACTTTTGAATGGAATATTAATTTTAAATTATTCATGTCCATATAAATAAATCCTTAAATTTATTTTTAAAACATGAACATTAATGAGAATATTTAAAAGAATAAATCTTCAAAACATTTAAAATTATGTTTTATTTAAAGAGTTCCTAACCAAATGAAAGTTGGTTAAATAAAAAAATCAGGAATAAAAATAATAAAAACTTTATAATATCATGAGAAAAAAGGGATTCATGGTATAATATGTCAAAGGACAGTATATACACCATATAAAAGTGAATTGGCACCTAATAACAAATAAGTATCAATGGAATGTAAATTCAAGCAAAAACCCTTATAAAGATCGTATCAATAGATTAAGGATAAATCAATGGCATAATTATGTGTGTAAAATATAAATACACTAAATTTGGTTTGATATTTAGTTTAAATCAATTAGAGTACATTCACACATATTCTTATAAAAACAAAACCAATGAAATGGATGTTTAACTCAATGAATAGAAATTGAGTTAAGATTACCTATATCAATTTCATATTAATGAATTGATAATTTATCAATGGAGTTATTATGGGTATCAAAATTATATCCACACAAAGGTGAGTGTAAATTACTACATAAAAAATAAATTGTAATTTCACACATAATCTTGGAGTAAAATAATCAATGAAGTGTGCGTAAAACCCAACGAGTGGAAATTGAAATTATAAATTCCCTTACCGATTTGGTAACTTATGAAACATACACCCCATGAAAGAAGGAAAATAAAATTATGATATAAATACCCATAAATTAAATTTTATCACACAAATAATACAATCATGGGTAGTACATACACTACACAAAAGGAAATTTGGGAAAATATAGCAAGAATCTCACACAAATAAAAGGAAGGTGAAACCCCTTAACTTTAACCTTTCCTTAGTCGAGGGTATATTAACCACATTTATAATGTTTAAATAATTTTTCTTAAATTATAAAATAACCACATACATAAATATGATACCATATATTATCCTCTAATATCACTTTGGTAATAATATTTCAGTAGTATCAATGTTTTGTGGTGTTAACTGATTCATCTTCCTTTATATGTTTTTTTATGTAAGTCCTGTTTTTTATGGATATGATGTATTTGATTCATTTCTAGAATGATATTATGTTCTTAAAAATTATTTTTAATCAGCAAATTAATATTATTCTTGAATGGTTATTTTTGGGAATGAAATCTTATCCCTTCGTGGAGACAGTAAGTCGTACGTACACATGAGTGACAATATAATTCTATTAATGGTGAAATAATATTTAGGTGGATGTTATATCATATATAAAAAATCATTAAAATTTTATATTTATTATTTAAATCACATATACTCATTATTATACCTATCCAAATAATGAAATGTTGAATAACTAACTGCACCACGATGTGGAGACGGTAAGTCGTACGTACGCAAGTATGGTGACTTAGTCATTAATATGATGGATAAGATAATGAATATAGTTGTACCATATTCATAATAACACAAAATTATGTATAAGGTACTAGATTTAATATTTTGATATGAAAACAACAAATAATAGGAAGTGGAAGAAGATAAGAATTTGAAAGAGATGATGAAATAATAACCTCTTTTTCGGGTTCTTCCTTTTGATTTGAACAAAAGGGCTCTATAGGTTAGCTTTATGATAATGTTAAGGCCTCTAGGTGGAATTTAGGGTATTTTTAGGATATTTTAGCATGGGTTGGCTGAGAAAAATGGCTTTGGAGGTGTGAATTTTATAGAAGGGGATGTACCCTTTTATTAGAGAGGTGAGAAGCACTTTAAGATAATCTGGAAATATTAATTTATTCAAAACTAGATTTCGGTTTATAATAGCTCTATATGGATTTATTTCGAGACTAATGTTGGTATGGGTTTGAATATTCTCAACCAATAGGTTTTGGACGAGTTTATGTGCCCATATTAACCTTATCAATTATATTTAACTATTGGTTAAATAGTTTAACATTTACTATGTCTCCTTGTATTTTTATAATTTATGGTTAATAAAATTACTATAAAATGAAACTAAAACCTCAAGTAGTTCATTAATGTAATATCTAACCTTATATAAGTTCTTTGGACAAATATTAGATTTTTATGAATATTATATCATTTAATAATATAGTATTTGTTTTAAAAACTAATTTATGTCAATTTTGAAAATATTTAATTTTTGGTTTTCTGAAAGTCATAACAACTTAATTACTTATAAAAAATAAATTTAATCAACCCTAAAATTTAATATTCACCTATAAAAATCTTTAATGACATCACACCTTTCATGTTATATTTATTTAAATATTTATAATATCATTTATTTGATTCTTTTATTAATAAGGAAAATACTACATCATTACTATATCGTAAATAAATATATTTATTTTATGTCTAAAAATTATAAATAAAATATCATGATGTAGGAAATATTTTTTTATTTCTAATTAATATTTATATTAGAAGATATCAATTATATAACCTTGTATAAAAATTGTTTTACAAAAATAAATATGTTTATGTTACATTTTTTATAACTTTAAATTTATTTTTATAAAGTGTCATTTTAACTTACAAGTGACTCCATGGGGTCCCAAAATCGACCCAGGGATGACCATGGTCGGAAATGTATCATATAATAGGTTTAGAACATGTGTTTGTGTAATTTAATATTATTATAACATTATTTGCTTCCCTTATTTACCGGATTTACCATTTAACACTAGTGCAGAAAACATTTTTTACGTCGGTTATTTTTCATTATTTACGTCGGTTTTTAGGCGACATTAATACGGACGACGTTATAAATAACGTTTTTTACGTCGGTTATTTAAAACCCGACGTAACATCCCTAACATCACGGTGTTTATCACGTCGGTTATTAATGAACCGACGTGAAAAATGATGGGGGATGGAGATTTATAACGGCGGTTATTATATAACCGCCGTGATAAACCGCGCGGGGGGGGGGGGGGTTTAGCACGTCGGTTATATAATAACCGACGTGCTAACTATGCGCGGGGGGGGGGGGGGGGTTTATCACGTCGGTTATTTCTAAACCGACGTGATAAAACGCCTGGGATATCGTTTATCACGTCGGTTATGACATAACCGACGTGATTAACCCTTCCCCGGGCCTATTATCACGTTGGTTTCTTAAATAACCGACGTGATAAAAAGGCCTGGGAAACGTTTTAGCACGTCGGTTATCCAATAACCGACGTGGTAAATCGATTTCCAGGCCTTTTAGCACGTCGGTTATATTAAGAACCGACGTGATAAACCCCTACCGATTTATTTACCACGTAGGTTATAAAATAACCGACGTGAAAGCGATATTTTTTTTTAAAAATAATTGCACTGCTGTCACCAAAAAGCAACCAGAAACCAAACAACAAAAATAACCATGCCAGCCCTCCCCCAAGCCCCAACTGAACCCCACCCTCATCTATACCCACCTAACAACCTGGCCAGCCCTCCCCCACCACATTGGAGCCCCACCACAACCCTTGGACACCCCCCACCCCTTGGACAGCCCCCCCACCCTCATTTACACCCCCACGACCCCTAGTACGAGCCTCAAACACCCATTGGACACCCCTCCCATATCCCTTGGACACCCCGCACCCCTTGGACAGCCCCCCCACCCTCATTTACACCCCCAAGACCCCTAGTACAGCCTCAAACACCCATTGGACACCCCCCCACACCTTGACAGCCCCTCCCAGACCCCTTGGACACCCCCCCCCCCCCGAGCCCTTGGACAGCCCCAAACACCCCCTTGGACACCCCTCCCATATCCCTTGGACACCCCCCACCCCTTGGACACCCCCCACCCCTTGGACAGCCCCCCCCCCCCCCCCCACCCTCATTTACACCCAACCGGCCCCTTGGACAGAACTCCCAGACACCTTGGACACCACTCCCATATCCCTTGGACACCCCCCACCCCTTGGACACCACCCCACCCCTTCGACAGCCCCCCACCCTTATTTACACCCCCCGAACACTAGGACAGCCCCAAACACCCCTTGTACACCCCTCCCATATCCCTTGGACACCCCCCACCCACCCCTTGGACACCCCCCCACCCCTTGGACAGCCCCCCCACCCCCTGGACACCCCCCCGACCCCTTGGAAACCCCCCCCCCCATCCCCTTGGACAGCCCCAAACACCCCTTGGACACCCCTCCTATATCCCTTGTACACCCCCACCACTTGGACAACCCCCCACCCCTTGGACAGCCCCCCCCCCCACCCTCATTTACACCCAACCGACCCCTTGGACAGCCCCAAACACACCTTGGACACCCCTCCCATATCCCTTGGACAACCCCCACCCCTTGGACACCCCCCCACCCTCATTTACACCCCCCTCGACCCCTAGGACAGCCCCAAACACACCTTGGACACCCCTCCCATATCCCTTGGACACCCCCCAAACACCCACCCACCCCCTTGGAACCTCTCCCCCCATACCAAAATCCAGAGCAGAAAAACCATCAACAGTAGACCAAAACAAGAAGTAGAGAAAAATTAAACATTCAGTTATATAACATTCAAAACTTACACTGTCAACTTCAAAAAAAACTAAATCCAACCTAAATGACTACGAAATACACAATTACAATGACAATATTCAAAATTACATTTTACATTACAAACAACTAAAAGTCAATCAAACCTGTCAAATAATTTGAACCAATCCACTTGTAAGTGTTTGATATCTTCAGCAGTAAAGGGTTGAGGGTCATCAAAAAGATACAAAGGAAAAGGATAGTAGTCAACGTGTATAATGAATAAATCAAATTGAAATATTATGAGAAAGAGGAAATCTTACCAGGTCAAAACTCAGAACTGTCCCAGTTGTTATTATTTCATACATAAATCTTAACATGTAATATTCGCATTCGATGATTCCTTGTTGCTCATGACATTTCTGTTTGAATGAGTGTAAATTCAATATATTATTTTTTTGTAATAAATAAAAATGTACAAATTATAAATGGATATGTACCTTCGCATGTACATATTTGATCTTGAAATTCCTTTTCTTTGCGCTTTTTCGAAAGTGGACCCATGCCCTGTTAGAAAATAATACGAATGGGGTAAATTTAAAATTCATTATAATATATAAAACTATTGCGAAATTAAAACTTATGTTTCCAATATATTCTTAAAACTTTCTCGCACATCATCATGGAGAGAGCATATCCAATAAAGTGCTTTCTCCCTAGGGAAAAAAACCCCTAACATCCAATGATCCCTGATAAAAGGAAATTTAACGTTAGTGGTTTTTTATGTTAAAAGATAATTAACTCTTTGAGAGGGATGTGTTTCATACCTCTCACAAAAAGGCATCATCCAACACTGTGTGATTACATTCTTTTCAAATCTATCAGCAATATAAATCATTCTTTGTTCCTCATCCAATACACATGCTTCAGGGGAAATCAATTGTGGGTCCACGAATCCATATACATCTGTCAGCTCATTCCTCTCACAAATTTTATACAGATACCTAATACAAAGCAGACATAAGTACACATTTTTAGTAAATATAACGCAAGGAAAAGGTGTTAAGACTTACATGATAAAAATTTGCACCACGTTGATGCCCAACTTATCTCCAGTGACAAACTCCATGATATCAGTTTTCATAATCCCCACACTTATTTCACGTCCACATACACGAGCTTCCATTGTAAAGTCATAATGATCCACCAACAAATTTGAATATCTTGACAATTTGTCAAGACTGCTAGTATCTGCATCTGATGTCATAGCTATCTGTCTTTGTTGTTGTCTATACAGTATTTCTTTACCTTTGAAGTATTCCTGTAAAAATAAATTGAAAAATATATTAGTTTTCAAATGATAAAACATTAATAAAAATATAAAATAAAAGATATAACATCCATACCTCTATGGTAATGAGTCGAAGAAGTCTGGATGGCCAAAGTAAAAAATGGCTGATACTATGTCCAACTGTCGTCACCTCATCTGTAGGTAATGGTATCCGAGCTCATCTATCTATAATATCCTGTACAGTGACCCTCTGATTCTCTACCTCTAACTGTTGATGATGAACTGTATCTCCTATACAATATACCATCCCATATGCAACTATATGATGTTGAGGATCATCAACATACAACTCACAATAAGTAGGTAGCTGCGGCGGAGGAGGAGGATCAAAAATGGGGTCCGCAGGCTGAGGTGGGGGAGTGGAAGCTACTGGGAGAGGTGGAGTGGGAGCTGCACCCTGAAATTGTCTTTGCAAGTCTGCAAACATAAACTGCACTGATGCTCTAATCTTGTCCTCCATTGTCGCATTAATATTATGGACTTCAGCCTCCAAGGATTCTATTTTTTTTATAAACTCCCTCAACGTTAGAAGTTGAGGAACGTGGCAACACTTTTCTTACCGATACAGCTGCTGGATATCCTCTTACACGGCCTGGAAGTTCGGGCTTTCCCAATGCCACAGATAAAATATCTTCCCTCCCAGATGGTGTAAATGTCCCCTGTGAACTCTGCTTCTCAAGAGAGTCCTGTAATAATTAATTGAACATTTCTATAATGATTGGAAATATATGACGAAAATAGTAAACTTAAATAAATAAAATAGATATCTTACAATCCTCTCAACTACGAGTCTTGATTCTTCCGAAAGATATTGTCCTTTTTTGCCCTTCTGAGCTCTTTTCCATTTCTTATGTCTAGATGGAGGGGATGGAGGGGCCACCTCTCCAGAGCTTGAAGACTCAGCTCTTAGTTGTTGAAATTTTTCTGCCATCATTTGTTCTTCCAATAATGCATACCCTCCCCGAGATAAACTATGAGGGTATACATTTTTAGATTGGATCTCTTGATGAGCTTTCCTTGTTTGCTGTAAATTAAGAATAAGTAATCATTAACAAAACAATAATAAGATCATTTATATAAGAAAGCTTATAAAAGTTTACATTGCTCTTACCAAAAATGATTCTTTTCTTCTACTTTCAAAAAATTGTCTCCATGTGTCTTCATCTATAAAAGGATATATACGACATGGATTCTCACGACTCCTATGACCATAAATGAAATCAGATGAGAGGGTTGATTTGAAATCCCTCCATCTCCTAGCAGCCAACGATAAGCATTTCTTCCTGACTCCTCCAGTGTCAGGAATATCAAATGTCATCTAATAAAAATCAGGTTAAAAATATTATATATACTATAAACATTTAAAGAACAGTCAAACAATAGCAAAAGATCTTACCAAAATGGTCTCCCACAGTTGATAAATTATCGCCTTATCCACACTTCTCCAATCATCATAGAGAATGCTTACTTTGCTCTTAGCCTGAGTTGCTACAAAACCCTTAAAATCTTTAGCATTTGGACCTCTAGGAAGATCATCATCATCAAACTCCATGACTATCCTCTCCTCCTTCGTACGGGCAAGTGATAATTTTGGTAAACGTGTGCACCCACGCTTACCAACCTTTGAACTCTTTTTCGTAATAGGAGCATGTGAATGTTCCTCCCCAGATGTATGACCAATATGCTCATCTCCAGAATCATGTGGCTGATCAACTGATTGATCTGTCATTTTCCTTCAAATCAAAAAAACAAACATTAGTTCACAAATATACAAATTCAAATATTGTAATACTACTTAATCAGAAAATAGAAAAGTGTACTAAATTACATAATAGTAAACATTGGTAATATGGTAAGCATGTTAAACAATGATAAACATGGTAAACACAGTCTATTGTACCCCTCTCTCTTGGATTTTAATGATCACAATCACTCTTATTATGTTCTAACTTGTTTTCAAGTGTTTTTGTTGATAGGAAAAAGGTTGCCAAGGAGTTGGCCCAAGAAAGCTGAAAAGTGGACTCACTGAGTCCACCGGTCAACCGGTGTGAGATCACCGGCCAGCCAGAGGACCCAGGCCGGTGGACCAGCCGGTGGTGATCCAGCGGCCGGCCGGTGGTCCAGACAGAGAGCCTTCCTCTCTGTCTGGACCACCGGTCGGCCGCTGGATCACCACCGGTCGGCCGGTGGACCAGAGCCTTGCTCTGTCTGGACCACCGGCCACCCGGTGATCCCCCACCGGTCGGCCGGTGCGCCCAGGACTTCTCCTCTTTACGGTTTTTATTGTTTTATCATTTTGGTTTGATACATGTTTTAATAAGTAAAAAATTTACAATATCTAACATTATATGAAAAAACTAAATGTAAACAAGAAATAAACATGTGTTACCTATAATTTTAGGAATGTACAGTTGGATTGTTTTCCCAAATTCCTTCGTCGTGATCGTTCCTTATGGCACAAACCATGTCTTCAACATACTCATCATTATGTTCTGTTAATCTTTCCATGGATGTAGGGATCTCACATAAATCAGCATCTTCATCAAATTCATCCTCACCAACATATTGTTTTTTCCCTTGTAAAACAACAGCCCACTGCATATCTGATTGATCTACTACATAGAAAATTTGTTTGGCATGTGTTGCCATTATAAACGAATCAGCTGTGTCTTCCAATCTATTCAGATTAACAAGTGTCATTCCAAATTCATCATGTCTGACACTGTTGTTACCGATAAACCATTTACAGTTAAAAACATGAACTTTAATTTTAAAGTAATCAGCCTCCCATATGTCTTCAATCACTCCATAATATGCACTTGATGCCGAAATTGGGTTTCTGTCCTTAGCACTCGAAAAATGCATTGCTTCTGCAAACACCAATACACCACTATTCTGAACTGCACTTCTGTTGTCTTGAGCTTTCATATGAAATGTATAGCCATTAATGTCATAAGCGGACCATGTTATCACATTTAAAGATGGACCACCCACTATCCATTTTAATGTCTCTGATACATCTGATCTACCAAACAAGGTCTTTTTAAACCATGGCAAAAAAGTTTTGTTGTGCTCATTCAAAATCCACATTTCTTTCTTCTTTGGATGACATTGTTTCAACTCATTAATATGCAATGTGATATACGGTTGAACATCAGCTATGTTATTCAAGATGTATGATTCTAACTTCTTCATCTGTTCAGCTGACAGTGATTTGACTTTCAAGCCACGAATCCCCTTTCCCTCATTATTAACCCGTTCATGGCGAGATGGAGGCAAACCTATGTGTTGCGTCGTAGCCAAGTAGCTCGTACAAAACTCTGCTACCTCCTCATAAATATACTTTTCAATAATGGAGGCTTCAGGTCGATATGGATTTTTAACATATCCCTTTAATATTTTCATATACCTTTCAAAAGGATACATCCAACGAAGATATACAGGTCCACAAAGCTTTATTTCTAGAACCAGATGAATCATTAAATGCACCATCATATCAAAAAAAGTTGGAGGAAAATACATTTCCAAATGAAAAAGTATAAAAATTGCATCCTTTTCCAAAATGTTCAAAGCATTAACATCAATCGCCTTGTTACAAATTGAATTGAAAAAATAACACAACCTCATTATATTCTTTCTGACACGGATGGGCAATATTCCACGCAGTGCAACTGGTAGAATTTGTTGCATCATGACGTGACAATCATGTGATTTCATACCTATCAACTTCAAGTCTTTCAATGAGACAAAATTTTTTACATTTGAAGAATAACCTTGAGGCACTTTGATATCATGAAGACACTGACAGAAGCTACTTTTCTCCCTCTTCGATAATGTATGACAAGCCGGGGGAAGAAATGTTCGTCTTCCTTTAGGAGTGGGAGCTAACTCCAAACGTATTCCCATTGATAGTAGGTCTAACCTTGCATTCAACCCATGTTTTGTCTTTCCTTTAATATCTAGCAATGTTCCGATCAAAGAATCACAGATATTCTTCTCCACGTGCATGACATCAATATTATGTTTGACTTCATGATACCTCCAATATGGCAGCTCAAAAAATATTGACCGTTTCTTCAAAATATGTCTATCATTACCAGATTTCTGTGTCTTTCCCAATATCACATCAAGGTTTTTCACCCTCTCAAAATACAAATCTGGGGATAAAGGTTCTAGAGCAGTATCAAATTCTTGTGAGCCATTGAATGCCTTTTTTAGTTTTCTATAAGGGTGATCCATAGGCAAAAACTTTCGATGACCCATGTACACTGTTTTCCTCCCATGATGCAATTGACAATATAACGTTTGTTGTTCGCAAATTGGACATGCTTTATTCCCTTTAACACTGTATCCAGACAAATTTCCATATGCTGGGAAGTCATTTATAGTGAATAGAAGCACTGCATGCAGTTGAAAATATTCCATTTTATAAGAATCATACACCCTAATACCATCAGCCCATAACAGTTTCAAATCATCAATCAGCGGTGAAAAGTATACATCAATATCATTGTCGGGTTGCTTTGGACCAGAGATCATGATACTCAACATGACATATTTGTGCTTCATACAAACTTCAGGAGAGAGGTTGTAAATTACCAATAAAACAGGCCATGAACTATGTGTGCTACTGAGGGTTCGGTATGGATTCATTCCATCTGTGCACAAGCCTAGTCTCAGATTTCTAATTTCATTTCCAAATGTAGGGTACTGGGCATCAATTTTCTTCCATTGTGGACAATCAGCTGGATGACGTATTTTTCCATCACATACCCGCTCATCAGCATGCCATCTTAACCTTTTTGCATCATGTGAATTAGCAAATAAACGTTTGAAACGAGGAATTATAGAAAGATACCAAAATACCTTTGAAGGGAGCTTTGTAATCTCTACATCAGCTTGTGATTTTTCTTTCACCTTATACCGTGATGTCCCACATTTAGGACACTCTTTCAGAAATTCATATTCCTTCCTATATATAATCCAGTCATTCGGACAGGCATGTATTTTCTTGTATCCTAATCCCATCGGGCATAATATTTTCTTGGCTTTGTAATGTGAATCTGGAAGATCGTTATCTTTTGGAAGAATGTCTTTCATCAATTGTAGCAGCTCTGTAAAACTTCTGTCACTCCATCCATATTTCGCCTTCATGTTAATCAATCTTAACACCGCCGACAAAACCATAAAATCTTTACAACCAGGATATAATGGTTTTTAGGCATCACCATATAGACGTGCAACTGTCGGTTCTATCTCAATTTGTTCTGCTACAATATCGCGAATCATTTCTTCAATTCCATCGGAGTTACCATCTTGCGATTCATTGTCATCAGTGACATTCTGTCCAGTTTCGCCATGCCAAATCCAAGGGTTGTAACTCGGATTCAAACCATGACAAATCAGATGATCTTTTATCTCTCTACTTTTCAACTTCTTCATATTCAGACAATTCAGGCATGGACAGAAAAAAATGTCACTACTTGGAACATTTCGTTTAGAAAATTCCAAAAAGGCATCAACACCTTCCTCATATTCATTGCTCATTCGATGTGCCGTAATCCAACTTCGACTCATTATTACCTATAACAAATAGTAAAAATATATATATTTTTTAGATAAGACAAATATATGTTTATATGAAAAAAATCATAATTTGAATGTAAACAATTTTGAAATATAAAACAAATCGATGTGTATTTAAAAAAATATGCTTGAATATTATTTTTTAAACAAAATATAGTAAGATATAACACCCCCTGGACACCCCCCGACCCCTCTGGACAGCCCCCCGCCCCTCCTGGACACCACCCCCCACCCCCTACCCCCTTGGACACCCCCTGGACATCCCCCAACCCTCTGGACAGCCCCCCACCCACCCGGACAACCCCAAATACCCTCTGGAGAGGCCGCCACCCACTTGGACAGCCCCCCACACCCATCCACCCCCTTGGACACCCCCCTGGACACCCCACCGACCCCTTTGGACAGGCCGCCACCCCCTTGGACAGCCCCCCACACCCACCCATCCCCTTGGACACCACCCTGGACACCCCCCGACCCCTCTGGACAGCCCCTGACCCCTCTAGAAAGAACCCCCACCCCTCCTGGACACAACCCCCCACCCCCGACCTGCTTGGACACCCCCCTGGACACCCCCAACCCTCTGGACAGCCCCCCCACCCCTCCTAAACACCACCCCCCACCCCTTACCCCCTTGGACACCCCCCTGGACACCCCCCCAACACCCACCCACACCCTTGGACAGCCCCCCACACCCACCCACCCCCTTGTAAACCCCCCTGGACACCCCCCGACCCCTCTGGACAGCCCCCCACCCCTCCTGGACACCACCCCCCACCCCCTACCCCCTTGGACACCCCCTGGACATCCCCCAACCCTCTGGACAGCCCCCCCCCCCCCACCAACCCGGACAACCCCAAATACCCTCTGGAGAGGCCGCCACCCACTTGGACAGCCCCCCACACCCATCCAACCCCTTGGACACCCCCCTGGACACCCCACCGACCCCTCTGGACAGGCCGCCACCCCCTTGGACAGCCCCCCCACACCCACCCATCC
Source organism: Viscum album (assembly GCA_963277665.1). Lineage (NCBI taxonomy): Eukaryota > Viridiplantae > Streptophyta > Magnoliopsida > Santalales > Viscaceae > Viscum > Viscum album. Next base: position 928,258,244 of record OY728127.1, read on the forward strand.
CCTTGGACACCACCCTAGACACCCCCGACCCCTCTAGACAACCCCCGACCCCTCTAGAAAGCACCCCCACCCCTCCTGGACACAACCCCCACCCCCGACCTGCTTGGACACCCCCCTGTACACCCCCCAACCCTCTGGACAGCCCCCCCCCCCCCCACCCCTCCTAAACACCACCCCGCACCCCCTACCCCCTTGGACACCCCCTGGACACCCCCCAACACCCACCCACACCCTTGGACAGCCCCCCACACCCACCCACCCCCTTGTAAACCCCCCTGGACACCCCCCGACCCCTCTGGACAGCCCCCCACCCCTCCTGGACACCACCCCCCACACCCTACCCCCTTGGACACCCCCCTGGACACCCCCCAACCCTCTTGATAGCCCTCCCACCCCCCTGGAATCACTGAAAATTTACCATAACAGGGGCCATTTAAAGAATGTTTTTAGGTGTGGAGGAAGAACTGAGTTTCAATAGATAGAGAAGGAACTCGACATTAGGTTGTCTATTCCAGGTGTGGATTTGAAGGAGTTAATGTTTGTTCAGTGACCCAAGAGATTGAATCAGAAATTCAGATGTTGTGCCATTTTCTCATGATGAGGATGAATAATTGGTGGGGTTTGACTTTTAAATGGAGAGCTTAGCAGACCATCATATTTTCTATAGATCAGTAAAGGATGTTAGCATCGAACATAAGGCCTAAGGGATGCTTTCAGATCCAAATATGTATGTTGATGGATGCAATGGATCTAGTAGAGGTTCTAGAAAGAATGGTGGTTTTATTTGTTTAGGATAAGTAGCGAAGAAAAAACTAGTTAATTTTTTACTTGCTGAAAAGAGGGTATCTAAAATTTTTAACATGCCGAGGGGAAATCCGGCGAGTCCTCCTCGTGAAACTTTGTTTGCAGGGGGTGAAAATGGTGATGTGATCCCAAATCCATGCACCTATGCCATGGTTGTGTGTGAATAAAGTAGTAACAACTGTAAAAGGGCAACCCATCCAAATGGACACGCCCCAACCCTCTCGGGGATTTATAGAAAATGATGAAAAATTAGTGAAATCATAAAATTAGTCAATATTGCAAGTCGAACTAATAGATCTAGGGATGATAAATAAGATTATGGTGCCAAAACGAGTTAAAAGGGTTCACAATCGAAGAATCTTAGCTAGTTTCAACAAAAAAATCACAACACATATATATATACTATCCGCGAAAAAAAAAACGAACGAGTGGGAGGATTACCTGAGTGCTGCGAGTTTAGATGATTGATCCAAGGAGATTAAATATGAGAAAATATGATCGCAAAACGAATCTAAACCAGCGAAATGGACGAGCCGATTCGGGTTTACGCACGAGAGAGACGAGTCGCGACTGTCGAAGGTAAACTCGCGAATGACAATCCACGGGTCTGGGTAAATTTTTAAATGAGTTATCACGTCAGTTATTCAATAACCGACATTATAATTTTTTAAAAAACATTTATAACGTCGGTTATTCAATAACCGACGTAAAAACCTTCCTCCGATTCTTTTTTTACGTCAGTTATTTTATAACCGACGTTATAAAGGGCTCAAAATCCGCATTTATTTACGTCGGTTATTCCATAACCGACGTCAAAAACATCTGCGGATTCTTTTTTTACGTCGGTTATTTTATAACCGATGTAAAAAGGCCTTCAAAAACCACGTTTTTTACGTCGGTTATTGAATAACCGACGTAATAACTCGTACATATGTCGATTTGTTACGTCGGTTATTGAATAACCGACGTAACAAACGAAGCCGCACGATTAATAACGTCGGTTATAAAAATAACCGACGTTAAAGGTGTACTAAACACAGGTTTTTACGTCGGTTATAAAAATAACCGACGTTAAAGGTGTACTAAACACAGGTTTTTACGTCGGTTATTAAATAACCGATGTAAAAAACCTCGTTTTACATATTATGACGTCGGTTTTATATAACCGACGTAAAAAATTGTGACTTAAAAAACGTTTTCTGCACTAGTGTAACCATGGTAAATAAAATATTTACCGATGTTTCTATTCATAATGTATACAAATTAAAGTTTAATATTTCAAAACTTTGGAACTTCTTATTCCAAATATGGAATCCATTTTACCAAATTCAAAACACAGAAGTTTCAAAAATTAATTTAAAATTAATTCTCATTGTCAATACCAAAAAGCAGGTTTATAAGAAGTAAAAACTATCAAAAGTCTTACATGTGTTTATGTAAAATTTAAATGTGTAATTACATCCAATGACCTAAATTACATTAAATTATAAAAATAGAATATTATTATGCTTTCAAACCACTAAAATGTATAATTTAACAATATAACTTATTTCAATTTAAAAAGTTGTTTTTAATTAAAATTTAGTATTTTTCACTATTCATCAAAATATGAAAGTTATCAGAAAAGTTCAAAAAATTAACCCTAAGATAATTTTGATATTTTGAATCCAAAAATGATGTCTATTCTGAAAAATAAAATTTATAAATTTTTAAAAATTGGGTATTACTATTCATATATTTTTTTAAACGGTTAGTTTTATTGGTCGTGGTGTGCTAGAACTCGAAGTTGCGTACAATGCAAGCTACTGTATTATCCAAGGAGAAACATACCATGGAATATTTGGGTGTTACACAAATAAACATGATCATATTTTCAAAAGGGATAATTCAAAGAAAATGAAGTAAAAGTAGAATTCATAAGTGTTAACTTGAAACTGAAGCAAATGAAAAATGTTCAAAACCTATAAAATAATTTCTGATTATAATGATATCATTGTCTAGAAATTTTTGAATAATTATTTACCATTAATAAAAAAATAATATTACATGGAATACGGTAAACTTAAAATATTAGGGTGTTATTTATTTAATGACTCAGGAATACATGTTTTTAAAGGATTCTAAACCGAATAAAAATGATCTTTAGTCATTCCAACCACACTGCATGATTAATTTGTGACATATACGGATAGACTACATGTCAATCCACCATGATATGTTTCCAAAGTAACTATTCAAACGACCCATTATTTTCATGAAATCATAGTAAAATGATCATTGGTAATTTTTTGATATATAGTAATAGAATTCACATTAATCTGTCATGTGGTGTGGTCGGAATGATTGAAAATATTTATTAAATTTAAATTTTTTAAAAATGTATACCAAAGGGTTAAAATATAAAATATGGCTTTATATTCTTTTGAAATCATAATAAAATCACCCTAATTTAATTTTTTATATATCGGAATAGATATTGCATCTGTAAGTGTTCATATTCTCCCAAGCCCTTCCATTGTTTTTCTTAGGTGTCAGGTGGTTCAAGAGCAATTTAATAAATTTTAGAAGTTATTTTAAAAAACACTTTAATATATCATAAAGAAGTTTTAAATTTTTTTTTCAACTTATGGATGTAATATAAATTTTTGAAATGATTATTTGATATTTAATTTGGATGGTTTCAAAGTTATTATAATTATTTTTAGGATTTTGGGAGTGATGATGAATCTTTTTTATAATCATTTATTTGCTTATTAAATGGAAATTAGATATTTTCAAGGTCCATAATACACTTATTCATGAACATTATTATTCATAAGGATTGGACCTATTTTTAAAAGGGTACATAGGGGTAATTTTTTCCATGTGTTGTGTAAAGTTAGAGCTCACTTCCTATGAGTGATTTAATGGTGCACGAGAATTTAAACTAGTTGTGTAAGCATAGAATTAAAATTATGGAGTTGTGTTTGTGTAACCCATGAGGTCTAAAGATCATTTAATAGTAATCTAAACCATCTGTAAGAGTACCAACTCATGTAGTGATAATAATCAACATGCATAAGGGTAACACTGAATTTTTTAAGACTCCTTATAGGAAATATAATGTGCGCTTATGGGTATATAATATTTTGAATATGCTAATAAAGAGTATTTTTAACCTTTATAATGGTCATATGATATTTATAAAGTTCACATATGGGTGTCTAGTTGTGTAAGTGTAAATGTATGTTACCCTTATGCAGTGCATACTCTATACGTCAGGGTTGCAGGAAATTTCATAAATAAATAGATTTAATTCCAAGAACCTTTTATAATGTGTTTCTAACATAAATGAAAAAATTTAGTGTTGGAATCGATGTTTTTTGACTAGATTAAAATTGTTAAATGTGATATTTTGAATCATCTTAATTTTAGGACATTAGAAAGGTTTGTATGGGGAATTAGTTGGGTAATAATTAATTACTAATTTAATATACATATAGAGACTTTATTGTTATATTCTAAAATACCAGATCTTCCCAATTCAATTGTTTCATCCTTTATTGATTCCAGATGATAAAAACCATTCCATAGAGTTTTTAAAGTCTTTTACATTGATTTTGATGCCCCTTTGGACATTATTTCGAAATCTAGGAACGTCAAGTTCCTCTCTCTCTCCACTAGTTTTATTGTAGTGTGATTCCTCATTGTTTTAAAGGTTGGGGATTATATTTATTCATTTTAATTTTTCCAAAATGTGATGTTAGTATGAATTTTTTTCCTTTTGGGTGGGTGGTAAGAGTTGGAATATTGAAGATAATTAATTGAAGAAAAATAAATTGATTGGGAAGGTTAGATATCACATGTAATTTACTTATTTTTCGTGATATTATTTCTACATGATCATGTGATAGATCTTATTGATTATGAAAAGCCCATGATTTTTGAATACATTGTTGTCTTTTGAAATATAATTATGGAGTCATCTCACATGAAAATGGAAATTCACTTACAAATGCTAATTAAACTGGCTATGTGTAAATAATAACTTGATGCATTTCTCCTTTACTTGTGATATTGATTTATGTGGTGGTGTGTGTAATGGATGGAATTATGGGTCTGGTTTTTTTCTAATATTTACTTTAGGGGTTGTGGTGGTGATGTTTGATGCAGAGACAAGGTATTGTTATCATAATGGTTGATGGCCTTGGGTATTGGCTACATAGTATCTTGAAAACTATGGAATTCATGAAAACTAGTGAGTTCCAATTAAATTAATTTTGGTTGGACTAAGTGGATTGGGTTTGGTAAAAAATTGAAATGAAAATAGGATGATGATGTTAAATTTGAATATGAAAAGATGATTAATCAATTTTTAAAATGGATGGTTTATCATGTGTTTAATTTCATACTATGGAATTGATGTGTGGTAATTGGATTAAATGAATTAAATGTTATTAAAATGGTTTGTATGAAATTGAATGGATGGGTAAATAGAAGTTATTAAAATTTCACCACCCATCCCCCGAGGGTTGTGTCGTGACTACCCCAATCCCACCTTCCATACGCCAGGGGATAGTGACCATCACCGAAGGTGTATTCCCTAAAACTAGGAATGCATTCCCTTTAAAACCTGTAACACACACAACAAAGCACACAACAAGATACGAACTCAAGTAAACTGAATAGTAAAAATAGTGAGTATAGTATGTAAATGGGCCAGAATACAAGACCCACTAGAAAGTAAAAGAAACTGAAAGTACAAGTAAACTGCAACAGATCCTGTGATCACCCACCAAGGATCCTACCTGAAGGGTTGACACACCTCTCGAACGGAAGTCTCTATGGAACGCCACGTCTAGGTCCACAATGGTGCTACCTCCAGTCTTGGTACTATCATCCTCAGTCAGCATTGTCTGTCATCTGCACCATACACAATGAGGTGCGGGCATTTTCCATGCAGGGGTGAGTATAAGGATACTCAGTAGCAACCCCGAGACCATCTAGGTCACATGAAATACAAAAAGGATAAACCAAAATGCATGAAAACAACCATAAAACCTACTTAGGTATATGCCTGTACATACACCTAAATTATCTAGTAAACCCATCTCAATCACAAGGAAAACATATAGTCCAACTCAATTGCCCAAAGCTCAACTGTTCTACACTAGAAGGAATACTGCGAAGGCAGGTACCACACAGGTACGCCACACTGAAGAATACCACCAAGGTATTACCACGAAGGAATGTACCACACATGTACAGACTCATCTCACACTAGGTATAACTTAGGTATAGTAGTAGAGATGATTAGATGTAACTATTGAATCATGTTACTCTGTTAAGAGGCAGACCCAGGAAGGATCATAACTCCTCATCAGACCCACACAGGATCGCTAGGTCATTACCCACACAGGATCGCATGGTGTTGACCCACACAGAATCACTTAATGTTGACCCACATAGGATCTCTAGGTGCTGACTCACACAAGATTTCTCAGTGCTGACCCACACAGGATCACTCGGTGCAGACCCACATAGGATCACTATTCATTCTTCTCGTCATAGCAACCTACTAGGGTTACCGCACAATAATCGCTTGTCTCTGGGAGGGTCCGCTCCACAAGCCACTGGTCGATACTCCAACTGTCACGAAGTCCCACGAAGAAGTATCTCAAAGGAAATCCACGTCATAGGTGTTTCAACGCAATAGAAGGTGCGTCAATCGGATGCCCGTTCGGTGAGTTATTACCCTTTTAGTCCAGGGGGCCTGTTGGATTTGTGCTCAATCCAACCCAACCAAACCCCAACATTACCCAAAACTCCAGTGGGGGTATAGAAAATGGATTTTCTCGCTCCAAGGTATACAGCATATTTGACGGTTCGTCAAACAGACGCCCGGTGCCAAGGTTATGGCCGATAGAGTATATGAACATATATGGTTAGGGTCTGGTCCGACCCGATCAGACCGACCCAGTTTGGGTTGACCCGGACTGACCCGCTTGGCGGCCCGGTCCACTAGGTTCATCCTAGCCTGCGCTAGCTAGCCCATCCTGCTAGGTTCGGACCGACCCGCGCTGGGCGGCCCGACAGGCCGCAAGGGAAATGAGGGGCCATGGAGGGTCGCGGGAGTCATGAGGGGCCACAGAGACGATGCGAGGCGATGGGATGGCACAAGGCTGCAGGGTCCGCATGGTCAGAGAATCCACGGGGCGGCGAAACCCTGTGGGGCGCGATGGCCATGAGTGTCGCGGAGGCTGCAGGCGCCACAAAGCGGTGGCGCAGAGATCATTGAGGCCATGAGGGTGGTGCGAGACCACAAGGGACGCATGGAAGGCTGTGGGCGGCAAGGTTCCAGGGCGGCGCGGACGTCCGCGAGGCGGCGCAGAAGGCCATGGGGTGGTGCGGACGGCCACGAGGTTGCGAGGCCGTGAGGACTGTGAGGCGGGGAGGCCGCAGACGGCGCGAGGCTGTGGGCAGTGGTGGTCGCGGACGGTGCGAGGCTGCGGGGCGGCAGAGCCGTGTTGCGGTGGAGCTCCGTGCCTTCACCGGTGGCTGGCTTGACTGGTTGCCCTTTTTTTCACCTTCATCACAGTTCTTGAGTTCCACCAGTGCCAACCATCAGCACCAGTTTTCATCACCATCACGAAGAACAACAATCAAGTAGAACAGCGGAGGGGTCAGGCCATGTTTGTTTGCCCCACACCCTCCGTGTTAGAGTGGTAGCAAGTGGCTCTGCAAAACCCTTAATCATAAGAATATCAAGAATGGGTATCGGGAATAATTCAACCATCCACCCTACCTCAATTGCAAGTTGATGATGGAAGGGGCTGAAGTCGGGGACATTGGAATTTCCCCGATCATTGGTTCGATGTCGTCGAATACGTCACATGTTGGTTGCCTACGCAAGCTACTTCTGAGGAAGAAGTCTATGCCAGCGTTCGTCATTAGAGGAGCGTTCTTCATGGAAGAATATGTTCTTCGTTGGAGAGAAATTAATCCTCCAAGAGCTCTCCCTTTTTCCAATAATTTCTCCCCAATCCCACCAAAATAAAAATAGACAACCTAATAAGTTATGTTTGTTAAATTAAATTATGTGGTCACATTTCATGTTGGAATAATTAATTAATTGAGTTGGCACAATTAATTTACAAAGTTAATTAATGGGGTGGCCCCATTAAAGAAGGATGATACCAAAGGTTATCCCCCATTAAAGGGGAAGTTCAAGAGGGTTTTAATCTTGGTTGGTCCCCGCCACCGTAACTCATGAGATGTTTTAGTTCAGGTGGTCCCCACCTGTGAAACATCCACATGGGAGTTCAAGAATAAAAATAAATTGTTAAACATTTTATTTTTCTTATTCCATGAAAAATCACAAAAACAAATTTTCACCCTCTACCAACTGTGGTTGAGGTGAAGGTCCCCTTAATCGAATATCGGCCCTACGAGTTCAATGGTTCCCTCATATTTCAATTCCGAGATATGGTTCAAAAGTTATAAGAACCCGCTAGCATGTTTACAGAACGTACCAGATCAAAATTTCAGAAATTCATTCTTGGAACTCCAGGCCTCAGAATCAAGAACCTTAAATTTTCACAGACTTGTAAAATCCCCATATATTTAAAAAAAATTACGTGGAAATTCACGGTCTTCACATTCTCCCTAACTCAGAGCTTTGCATCCCCGTAAGCCACAACTCAAACTAAGGGAACAAATGGGATTACTAAGCATGCATTAGAGCCTCCCGCTCCCATGTGCTCTCCCGGAGGTTCCTGTGCTGCTAGGGAACGTGCACTAGAGGTATCAACCACCCACAAAGGACACACTCTTGTTGATACTCAATCTCAACTGGAACCTCCATAAAAGTCACCCCATCATCGATGTCTAACTCTCTGTTGTTGATGAAGTGGTAAGGGTCATGCACATATATCCTCAGGTGGGATACATGGAAGATGTCATACACCTGGTGCAACTGAGGTGGAAGAGCTAAGTGGTTAGCCACCTCGCCAACTCTACTGAGGAATTGTAAGGGTCCGATGAACCTCAGAGATAACTTGTTGCCTCGGCCAAATCTCCGAAAACCTAGTTGAGGTGAGACCCGTAGAATGACATGGTCACCATACTCAAACTCAAGAGGTCTCCATCTCCAATTGGCATACGACTTATGCCTTCTTTGTGCAGTCTTCATTCTCTCCTGGATGATCTGCACTTTCTCTGTGGTATCCCGTACCATCTCCGGTCCCACTAGTGATGACTCCCCTAGGTCAGTCAAGCACAAAGTTGATCTGCAAGGTCGCCTATACAATGCCTCAAAACGTGAAATCTCAATAGTGGAGTGATATTTGTTGTTGTATGGAAACTCCACCCAAGGAAATTGATCCTCCCAAATGAAACTGAAGTCGAGGACCCAAGCACGCAGCATGTCCTTGAGGGTCTGAATGATCCACTCAGTCTGGCCATCCATCCGAGGATGGAAGGTGGTGCTCAAATGAATTTTCATCCCGAAAGCCTCCCTCAACCCCTTCCATAGTCGTGAAGTGAAACGTGAATCTCAATTAGAGAAAATAGTCAATGGTACTCCACGTAGCCGCACAATCTCCTGCACATACAGGTTTCGCAATATCTTTACTGAACCCTGCTCTCTGATTGGTAGGAAGTGGGCCGACATGGTGAGTTGGTCGATGATCACCCAAATCGAGTCATGTCCCCTGGAAGAGCATGGAAGACCCATCCCGAAGTCCATGGATATCCCATCCCACTTCCACTCTAGGACCTCTAAAGGATTAACCAAGCCTACTAGTACCTGATGCTCCACCATCACTTGCTGATAAGTGAGGCACTGAGAGAAAAACTCTGCTACTGCTTTCTTCATTCCTGGCCACCAGTGCTGTCGTCGGAGGTCCTGGTACATCTTCGCCACTTATGGATGTGCCGCTAGAGGGGATGTGTGGAACACCATCAACACTTCCTCCTAAAGTTTCACAGGTACCATTGTACATCCTCTGAAGAAAATGATGTTCTCTCCACCTTTAGAAAATCCATCAGGTGCCTGTCCTATGGATATCTGAGCATGTCGTGTCTCGCAGTTAGTGTCCCCATTCTACACCTCCCTGACTAGCTGAAGAAGTAGGGGAGTGACTGTAAGAGACTGACAAAAAGCTACTATATCCCGATCCACAAAGGATAAATTCAAAGAAGCTAGCTGCTTAGTCGCCTTGCCTTGTAGCTGTATACGAGATCTCCTGCTGAGTGCATATGCTACAACATTCCCCTTTCCAAGAGTATATACTATCTCTAAGTCATAGTTCTGGAGAAACTCACGCCAACATTGTTGTCTCAAGTTCAGGTCCTTCTGAAACAATATATACCTAAGACTCTTGTGATCAGAGTAGACTATAAATCATTCACCCATCAGATAGTGTCGCCACATTTTCAAGGGAAGGACCACTATTTATAACTCCAGGTCATGGGTAGCATAGTTCTTCTCATTTTGTATCAGTTTTAGATAAACATATGCGATCACCACTCTCTCCTACATTAGGACAAATCCAAGCCCAGTCCCTAAGGCATCGCAGTAGACTACGTACCCTACTCCCTCCTCTGGAAACATAAAGATGGGGGCACTAGTCAGCCTCTACCTCAGCTCCAGAAAACTCTTCTGGCGTCTCTCCAACTACATGAAGGGTTTCCCTTATTCGTCCTGCTGAAAGTGGTGCTGCAACTCTAGAGAAATATGGCACAAATCTCTAGTAGTAACCAGCCAAACCCAGGAAACTTTGTACATCTATCACACTCCTGGGTGGATCCCAAGCAAGTACCGCCATAATTTTCACTGGATTGACTACAAATCCAGCCTCCGATATGAAGTTTCTAAGAAAGTGAACCACTTTGATCCAGAACTGGCACTTAAAGAGATTACCATAAATTCGGTGCTCTCGGAGTGTATCTGGAACAATCTGCAAATGATAGGAATGCTCCTACTCAGTAGCCGAGTAGATTAGAATGTCTTCAATGAAGACTACTACAAAGTGATCAATGTATGGCTGAAAGATCTCATACATGAGTCCCATGAACACTTCTGGAGAGTTGGTCATGCCAAATGGCATAACCAAGAACTCGTAGTGGTCGTACTGACATCAGGAAGCCATTTTCTTCACATCCTCATCTTGTACTCTGAGCTAGTGATAGCTTTACCTGGGGTCTATCTTGGAGAACCATCATGCTCCCTTAAACTGATCAAGAGGTCATCAATCCTCAGGAGTGAGTTCTTTTTCTTCACGGTCACCTAGTTCAGGCACCAATAGTCAACACAAAACCTCACGCTCCCATCCGCCTTCTTGGTGACCAAAATCAAGGTTTCCTAAGGAGAAACACTAGGACGGATGAATCCCTTCACCTGTAAGTCCTCTAGCTATACCCGCAGCTCATGAAGCTCTGCAGGAGCCATCTGATATGTTGGGGTAGATATTGGTCTCATCCCTGGGTACAAATCAACATAAAATTCCACCTCTTTGTGAGAAGGTAGACCCAGAACATCATTAGCGAAGACATCTTTGTAATGGACCACCACTACAGGATAACTCGAACTCTCCACATCAACCACTCTTAGGGTAAGGCTATCCAACTAATTAGTGATCAGCTACACTTTCCTCTGAGTAAGTCCATCCTATGCTACAAAGGCACCCTTCTCACTGGAAAAGGTAAAGCTGGTCTCATCTGTACGGATACACCGCACTTTACACCTAATACAATCTATATGAGCATAGACTATAGATAACCAGTACATACCCAAGATGACATCATAAGGCCTCGACACTGCTACTAGAAGATCTCGTCTAATGATCTCACCTCCTAGAGTAAGCTCTCACTGTCAGCACCAATGCGTTATCGTCAAATCCGCTCTTGTAGGAATCTCTAGATGTAAGGATCAAGCCAACAACTTCTTCGAAATCTCTGAGCTCCGAATGAGGGTAGTGGAAATAAAAGAATGACAAGAACATGTGTCTATAAGTACTGCAGCTAAGGTGGAATAGACACAGATCGTACATCATATCATCTCGGGAGTGCCATGGTCGTAGGCCTTAGATTCCTGGAGCTGAGCTCGCCCCAATCCACCTGCTCCCTATGGTCGGCGTGGACCACCTGGTGGGGGTGGCGGTAACATCTCGAATCGTCGTCCACCACTAGCTACATGGCCAAATCCTCTGCAATGTCCACCTGCTCCCTACGGACCACCTCAATCGAAGCTATGTCTCTGCCTGTGTGGTCTGTCGACCATCTGCTGATAACCTTACGGTGGGTCGGATAGTCACAAGCCATGTGACCCTGCCCGCCGCATGTGTAACACTGCCCACTCCTGGCATTACTAGCTTTGCCTCAGGTGCCCTTCACAACCGACTTTGAATCCTGCGTTCACCTACTCGTAGGTCTAGTCCTCTTGGACCTCTGTGACATATGTCTACTACCAGCTATAGAAGACTCCGCTACGTGACTTCTAGTGGTGTGTCTCACTGTGGGTGACTGGTTAGCAAGAAAACTCTCCACTAAGAGGGCTCTCTCTAACACCCCTGCCCGCGTCGGGATGCTGAGTGAGATCATCAGATCCCAGATCTCTTTCCTGAGCCCCAGCTCGAAGGTTCGGGCCCTGAAGAATGGGTCCCACACCATATATGTGGAGTAGCATGAGAGATCAGTGAACCTTGCTGAGTATTGAGATACAATCATAATGCCCTACTACAGATGAAGCAGCTCCTGTATGCGCACTACGCATAGAGTTTCTTGGACAAACCCTACCAGAAGCAAGTTCTGTAAGTCTGCCTAGAGAAGTTTCACATCATCGTAAACATGGAGCATCAATCTCCACCATATATCTGTTTCATCTTGTAGAAGGATGGTGGAAAGGATCAACATGAGATCAGCTGGTGTCCCTACCAGTCGGAAAACTCTCACCATGGCCTCCATCCAATCCTTATCTGCATGTGGGTTCGTCTCTCCCCTAAACCTGGGTGGCCTCTGGCGCTGGAACTCATGCAACGCGCTTAAGCGGCATGCACCCTCTGGTGCTTGGGCTAGTGCCATCGGTGGACCAACAGGTAATGGTGCCTCCGGTGCCTCCGCGGGTGCCTCTACTGGATGAGGGCCCTACATCGAGGCCTCGTCACACGGTGGGCTATCAGTGCGTACTACTCTCAAAACCCTAGCTGGTTGTCTTAGTGGAGGAATACTGAAAAGAAACAGGTGTACCACAGTCAATAAGTTATACATGGTGAGATGACTCAAGAGATCACCAAGAAAACTCAAGAAAACACACACTCAATCAGTGTTTTCATTCACTAAGTCAGAAATCAGAAGTCAGGGTCCTGGTGTATGGATACGTTGGCTGCCGCACCAACACTGGGTTCCCTAAACTGATAACCACACTCACTACACTTAATAGTATTGTCATTAAAAATATCATAGCCCTATGTTCTACAATAGAATCAAATCCTCTAATAAAAATTTGTCACAACTCGTCCCCTGGGGTCCATGCCATAACTACCCCAATCCCGCCTTCCATAGGCCAGGGGTTGGAGACTAGCACCGAAGGTGTATTCCTTAAAACTGGGAAGGCATTGCCTTTAAAACCTATAACACACAAAACCAAGAACACTTCAAGATATGAACTCAAGTACCCTGAATAGTAAACAGAGTGAGTACAGTAAGTAAACGGGCTAGAATACAAGACCAACTAGAAAGTACAAGAAAGTGAAAGTACAAGTAAATTGGAATAGCTATTGTGATCACCCACCAATGATCCTACCTAAAGGGTACTTACAACTCCCAAACGGATGTCTCTGCAGCACACCTCATCTCGGTCCTCCTCCGAGCTACCTCCAGTCCTGGTACTCTCGTCCTCAGTCAGCGCTATCTGTCATTAGCACCAAACACAACGAGGTTCGGGCATTTCCTGTGCAGGGGTGAGTGTAACGATACTCAGTAGGGACCCCGAGACCCTCAAGCTCTCACAAAATCAAAAAAGGATAAACCAAAAATCATTTAAACAATTTTCAACCCAACTTAGGTATATGCCCATACATATACCTAAGTTATCAAGTAATCCCATCTCAATCACGAGGAAAACACAGAGTCCAACTCAATAGCCCAAAGCTCAACAATTCTTTAAAGGAAGGAATACTGCAAAGAAATGTACCACAAAAGTATGCCACACTGAAGAATACCACCAAGGTATTACCATGAAGGAAATTACTACATAGGTACAGACTCAGCTCACACCAGGTATAACTGAGGTACAGTATTAGAGATGATTAAATGTAACTATTGAATCATCTTACTATGTTAAGAGGCAGACCCATGAAGGATCTTAACTCCTCATCCGACTCACACAGTATCACTAGGTGCTAACCCACACAGGATTGTTCAGTGCTGACCCAGACAGGATTGCTCTGTGCGGACCCACACATGATCACTCAGTGCTGACCCACACAGGATCACTATTCATTATTCTCCTCACAGCCATTTACTGGGGTTCCCACACTATGCTCACTTGTCACTGGGAGGGTCCGCTCCACAATCCACTGGTCGATACTCCAACTTCCACGAAGTCCCACGAAGAATTATCTCAAAGGACCACCATGTCATAGGGGTCTCAACACAACAGATGGGGCATCAATCGGACGCCTGATCTGTGAGTTAATAGGTGTTTAATCCCGGGGGTCTGGTTGGATTTGTGCTCGATCCAACTCGAGCATACCCCAAATTTACCTAAAACTCCATTGGGGTTATACCAAAGGGACCATATCACTCCAAGGTTTATATATCCATTGACGGATCTTCAAACGGACTCTCGATGACAAAGTTATGGCCGATAGAGTATAGGGTCGTATCTGGTCCGGGTCCGGTTAGACCTGGTCGGACCGACCCAGCCCGACCCACTAGGTCAAGCCCACTGGGTTCAGCCCGGCCCCCTAAATTTTTCCTAGAACATTGGGTGGGGCCCGGCCTATGCTGGGCGGCCTGACCTGCTGTGTCTGGCCTGGCCCTCTAGGCAGCACGGCCTGTTGGGTCCGGCCCGGCCCGTGGTGGGCGGTCCGACATACCGCGAGGGCCATGAGGGTCAGCGGAGGGCCAGGGGAGCCATGAGGGGCCACAGAGGTGGCATGAGGTCGTGGGATGGTGTGAGACTACGGGGGAGTCGTGTGCGGCGAAGCCGCGGGGTGGAGGAACGCCGCGGGGTGCGGAGGTTGCGGGGCAGCGTGAGGCCGCGAGGGAAGCGCAGAAGGCCATAGGCAGTGAGGTCTCAGGGTGGCATGGTCAGCCGCGGGGCTGAGAAAAAGGTCGTAGGGTAGCGAGGCCATGGGGCAACATGGACGGTCGCGAGGCTGCAAGAGCCGTGCGGCTGCAAGGCCACGGATGATACGAGGCCCCAGGCATCCGTGGCCGCAGACGGCGTGAGACCATAGGGCGGTGGAGTGTCGTGCCTTCACCGGCAGCCATCTTGACTAGTTTCCCTTCATTCGTTGCCTTCATCGCGGTTCTCAATTTCCACCAGTGCCAACAACTGGCACTAGTCGTCATCACCATCGTGAAGAGCAACGATCAAGAAGAACGGAGGAGGGTTCATGCCATTTTTTTTAGCCCGCACCCTCCACATTAGAGCGGTAGCAAGGGGATCAACAAAACCTTGAATCACAAGAATATCAAGAATGGGTATGTGTAATAATTCAAACATCCACCCTACCTTGATTTCTCATTGACGTTGGAAGGGGGTGAAGTTTGTGACGTCGGTATTTCCCCGATCGTTGGTTCTATGTCATCGAAGACATCCCAAATTGGTTACCCATGCAAGCTGCTTCTGAGGAAGAATTAAAATTCAGCGTTCTTCATTAGAGGAGCATTCTTCGTTGAATAACTCATTCTTCATTGGAGATAAAGTAATCCTCCAAGAGCTCTCACCTTTGCCAATAATTTTTCCCCAATCCCACGAAAATTGAAATAGACAACTTAATAATTTAAGTTCGTTAAATTAAATTATGTGGGAACATTTAAAGTTGGCATAATTAATTAATTGAGTTGGAAAAATTAATTGACAAATTTAATTAATGGGGGCGGCACCATTAAGGTGGGAGGATACCAAAGGTTATCCCCCATTAAAGGGGAATTTCAAGAGGGTTTTATTCTCAGGTGGTCCCCTCCACCATAACCCATGAGAGGATTTAGTTCAGGTAGTCCCCACCTGTGAAACATCCACATGGGAGTTCAAGAATAAAAATAAAATGTTGAACATTTTATTTTTATTATTCAATTAAAAAACACAAAAACTAATTTTCACCCTCGACCAACTACGGTCGAGGTAAAGGTCCCCTTAAGCGAATACTGGTACATCGAGTTCAACAGTGCCCTCATATTTCAATTTCGAACTCTAGTTCAAAAGTTAGAAAAACCCGCTCGCAGGTTTACTGAACATACCCGAACAAAATTTCAGAAATTCATTCCGGGCACTTCGGGCCTCGGAATCACGTGCCATAAATTTTCACAGACTCGTAAAATTCCCATATATATAAAAATATTACATGGAATTTCTGGTTCCTTACATAAAAACTCAATAAATATAGAAATGAGGTAACATGTAATTGAATGTGGATTTATGTGTCTTGTGTATAAAGGTTGTGATATGAAATGGTAAAAATATGGCGCTTATTGTCATGAGTAGGATGGGTGGTTTTTGTATTGTGAGGTGTTGTGATATTTTCTAGATATTAACAGAAACATTTTTTAATAATGAAACTTAAATGGTATGGATTTTAATGGTTAATGAATGGTTAAATTAAAATGTGATGTGTGGTAAAAATTTTTGATTATTTACTGGAAAAGGATGGTCTTAAAAAATTATGTTGGATGGAAATTTGAAAATCGTGAAATGGATTAACTTGAAAATAATTATGAAATTTAGTTTTCATTTTTGATTTCATTTTATGATGTGATTTATTTAAAAGTGTAAAATAAATTGTTAGGTTTTGTGATACCTTTTACCGATGTTGTGAGTGGGATGGTATTCTTAATGAAACCCCATAGGTTTGGAGTATGTGTGTAACTATTTTATATTTCATTTTCATTGTGATTTCTATATGAAACCCACATGTGTTGAGAACATTGTGTCGAACCCAAAATGTTTTGGGGGTGTTTTTTCTAAAATCCCAATAGTTATGATAGATGGATGGATACCCCCTTACCCCCCCCCCTCTCTTCTTCGTGAGTTTGATATCGATGGGTTGTGATGACCAAAAGTCAAAAGTAAACTACTTGTAATATTTTATGAGATGATGTGGTGTTTAATGATGGGGGTCTTACATGGTAGAAGTAGGTCATGAGTTTTATGTCCATGATTATTGTAATACCTTATTATTCTAGTTACGACTGTGGATGAGATGTGATGAGATCTCCAAGGGGTCTTCAGGAGAGATATTCTATGATAACTCAGGTTTCATCGAGTGAGATGTTATTTGATACCCTAAGTATATTTGGCTAGGATGTGATGTCTAGTTTCACATAAGGTTCTTATCATGATGTTATTTCCCATGTGTCTTCAGGTATTATTATAAGAAAGAGATGGGTGTTCTGGGACATACGACATTGGGGTGTGAGAGTGGAAACTTGGTAGGAATGTGGTGTGGGAACCCATAAATAAATATTCTCCTTATTAGGTTATTGTACTTAGATTCATTATTTGGTGAGTGGTCCTTGGTGAGGATGATAATTAGTTGACCTCATAATTATTTATTGATTCTTATTTTTGTTCACTAGGGTATTATTATTTTCTTCTCACATTTTCATGGGGGTACTTGTGTATGATCTAATATTGTATACCTATTATTCACATATTAAATAGATATATATAATATTTTATGTTTTCAGGAAGACTTAGTGGACTATAATACGCATTACTAGCATGAACTTTGGATCTATTTTTAAATTACAACAGTAGGATGGTCTTTGATGTTTTACATGGTGACTTTTCATGTATTCATGTGAAATTAAATGCATTATGTATAGTTTATATTTTAAATTTTCTTATGTAAGAGAGTTATTTAGTGTTTTATATCCTATATCCTGATCATAATTGTATTTATATTAATGTAAAAACCTCTGATATGTGTGACCCTCTTTATACCCTCAGTGCTAGTCTCCAACCCAGGGCCAACTGGAGGTAGGACTCAGGTGTCATTATCTACCTTTCACATTTTCCAACCTATGAGGGGTACCTTTGGAAGGAGGGGGTCATGAAAAAAGTTGAATAAAAATCATTATGTTGAGATATATGATATTTTGTGAATTTAGGAATTATGAGGATTGAAGGGTTGGTAGAGAATTTTTCATGATAACTTTTTTGTGTGACATAAGCTAGGGAGACTCTCTATGAAATAGGATTTTAGGGCACCACATAATTAGATACAATGACTATATGACCACTTAATGACTACTTTTGGTGTTTCTTCTTGAAGGTTAAATAATTAGTAGAGTTACACGAATCATGACATATTTCATTTGTGATTGAATGGGGTGTCTTTTCAAGTTGTAGAATTTAATTCAACAAATATTTAATCTTTATTCAAGTATCCCCTATTTTCCACAAGATGTGTTTTCTAATGAACTATTATTTTTTTATAAATTAGTTATATAAACCTAAAAGGAATGAGTAAAATAGTAATAACTGTCCTAAGATGTTTTTTTAACCTTATTGAAACATGAGTCTATTATACCCTTTTTAGTTATAACATCCTCATTCATAAATTTAATTTTTTCTTTAATGTTAAAATATGATTCATACTAACCTATTTTACAAATTTTCATACTTTTTATCATAAAAATATTAATGATTATTTTTATAAATAGCTTTTGAATTTGTAAGAACTCGGATCTTCTTTTAAGGTATGTTTTTCTTTTTCTGGTCATTTTTGGGGAAAAGAGAAATTTCTGGAAATTTTTGAAGTGCACGTCATGTACTTTATGAGTACACACCATGTACTGTGTTGCCACAGGAGGTCGTGTGCTTGCCGTGTAATGTCCAGACACATGGCTGTGTAAGGGTGACTTAGAAGCCACTTAAAGTGGATTATGGAAAAGGAAAGTACACACCGTGTACTCAAGAATTACATGCTGTGTATTTTGATTTATTTCATTAAACGGATCAGGGTTGTGTTTGATCGCAAGAAGTGTCTTTTTCTAGGTCTCGTTTGGCCGAGAGAAAATGTATGGCGCTGAAAACTTCTCTGAGCCCTTGAGCCTCCGTCTGTTCTCCTAATCGACCGCTGTCAATTGCGTTGGAATCGCAACGGTAAGCTCTTTCTTCTCTTAGAGCATCGTTTTCCAATTACACATCTATTCCATGTTATCATGGGTTGAATGTTTTATACATTTTCATATATCTTCAGCATTCTAAGGTGATTCAGGCCTTGAGATTCACATATAGCGATCTCCTAACACCGAGTAATGTGGTATGTGCCTTTCTGTTGAAATTAATTGAATATTATGTGAAATTGAGCCAATACCCTTGAACGGGGTATTGTGTGTTTACTATTTTACCCCTGTGTTTTGCCTGTTGTGCTTGTATGATTTTATAGAGGATAATTTTATGAGAATATAATTGATTATCATGATTTGGAATATTTTCCATGCATGTTCTGTTTACGACCGTTTGGTCCTGGTTTCCTGTTTTCCCAGGCCTAGTGATTTTAGGATGGAGTGTTGCTTTCTGGCATGCTTGATCTGTTGTAGACTGATTAGTCAAGTATTTTTGTAGGGTTACTTGGGCCATATTAAATTGTTATGCTCATTGACTTACACAGGGCCTTGATAACCTGGTGTACTAGACTATAAGGGGATAGGCCGAGTGAGCTTCCTCAGAGAGTCTTTGAGCATTATAAACTATGAGGGGACATACCATGTGAGCTTCCTTAAAGAGTATTTTAGCATTATAGACTATAAGGGGATAGACCGAGTGAGATTCCTCAGAGAGTCTTTGAGTAGTATAGACTATAAGGGTATAGACCGAGTGAGCTTACTCAGAGAGTCTTTATTTTACTTTGAATTACCTTGAATCACACCATACTAAAAGGGGAATTAACAGAGTTAACTTCCTCAGAGATTCTGTGAACGACCTGGGCTATAAGGGGAATTGACCAAGTGAGCTTCCTCAGAGAGTCTATGCCTTTGGGGCTATAAGGGGAATTGACATTCAGTGCTTCCTCAGAGAGTCCTTAACTACCTTAGACAATAAATAGAATTGACTGTAAGTCCTTCCTCAGAGATTCTTCATGAATTCTTATGATGGAACCAAAGGGGTTAGTCTGAGTGTACTGCCCAGAGGGGTTCTTGTACCTGTTAGGTAGGACTAGAGGGGATGTATGTGAGTACTTCCTAGAGGGTTACCTGTTGTGTTTAGTTGTTGCTTGATTTTGAATTGTGGATTCTTTACTGCTGAGTACATTCCTATTTACTACCTTCTGTACTTTTCCTACCATATTTATTCACTGACTGTTAGACACAAATCTTAGGGGTGTTGCCTATTGGGATTTAGTCTCACACCCTGTTTGGGTCATTCTTTTGGGCCCAAACAGTTTATATTGTTGTAGGTATAGATACGTGAAAGTGACCTTCTACTTCAGGTACTTGACTTGCTGTGGAGATGGAGAGCATGAGACTATGCTTAGGCTTGCGATGCTGAGGAGATGTTTATCTGTTTCTTTTGTACTTCAGTTTATTACTGATTGTATTCTGCATTGTGACTTTTTTGGGTATTTTCATAGACATATGTACCATGCATCTTTTTAATATGTATACACTCCATCAGTTTATTCTTCTAGTCTTCCGTCATTTACTTTTGTATAGATTATTACTTCTTCTGATATTGTATGTTAGTTTACTTCCGCTGTGTACTCTGCCAATGGGGGCATAGTTTCCCCACTATCACACCCAAGGACCTCGATGCTAGTCATCAGATTCTGGCATTGGGGGAAATTCACTTAAGTCTATGTGACCAACTTGGTACGGGGTGCCTTTGGGTGGCTTCTAGAACTGGGGCATTACAAAGTTGTATCAGAGAATTTCATTGATCTTGACTTTCTGTTCGAATCCTATAGTAAGGTATAGGATGGAATAGGTAATTAGTAATAAGTTGTTCCTGGGAGTAGATAACCCATGTACAGGTAAAAGCTGATTTACCTCAATAATTTTAATTTTTCTATTTTTCAATTTTACAATTGATTTGATTTTACCATTGGGTGATTCACATGTATTGTGTTGTTATTATTGATCTTATTGTAGTTCTATTTCTATCACAACCTGATGAGATGAGGGTATTCCATCTCAGGCATCATATAGGTGCTTGTTATAAATCCCATGTCATGTATTCTTGCCATGACATTTAGGGTGCATTGGCGATTTGATGTTGTTGTGACAGATGTTGTGCTAGATATGCATGATGTAGTGATGGATGCCTTGATTGAATGCCTCCTATTGAATATAGTACAACATTTTGTATGTTTTTGTATGAATAAATGCCAAACTTTGGTGCGTGAGGTGTTATGGGCCCTCGTGAATCGAAATTTGGTAGATTATTGACTTGTTGTTCTTGTTTATAACATGTATAAGATGCCAAGCATTGATTATCGGGGAGTATGGGCCCTCTCGGATCGAAATTTGGAACTTAAATGTTCTTTTTCAGTGTTTTTATTTGCTTCGGATAGTTTTTAAGGAGTACTCTCTAGAAAACCCCATAATAAACGGCGTGTAATGTTCTAACACATGTTGTGTGTCCTTCTATTCAGGAGAGAATTTTTTTTTAAGTTCACGTTGTGTACTATAGGTACAAGTCATGTAGTCCCTAACCATGTCACTAACTGTGTGGGCAGGAACACAGGGTTGTGAAAATCTTGCAGGAACATGCCATTTACAGTATGTACATGCCGTGTTATAGAAACCGTGTGTCTACCCGTGTGTCTAATGACATGGATGGATGAAACTTGAGATATACACACTGTGTAAATATTTAACATGGCGTGTCTTGTAAACCATGTATCTGGCCATGTAACGAACAACATGAGTTGGAGAGATCCTTCAAGTACATGTCGTGTCCACCTGAAACACGCCGTGTAAAGTGAGCTATGTAGATGACTGTGTAACTAACAACATAGGGCGTTGAAACATTTCTTATACACGTCGTGTCTACCATGAGCACATTGTGTAGTCTAGGATTAAGAGGACCGTGTGGGTTAGCCATGTAAGGGGACTCAGGTAGGGGTTGATAATTCAAGTACACGTTGTGTATATGGAACACACGACGTGTGTTTGGGATGTTACACGACCAGTTGGGGTAGGAGTACATGCCCAGGTAAATGGATTAAGGGAACAGACCATGTAGGGAACATACACGATGTGTCGTCATGTTTTGTAAAACATGAAAATTTTCTTTCTCCTATCCCATTCTTTCACTACTAAGATTCCATTTTCTATTAATCTTAATCAAAGGTGTGCATTTGACCTCAAAAATTCATGCCACAGAGATGTCCTCTAGTTGTACGCCAGTTGCCAGATTGTGATCAGACACCGAATATGGCTGACCAGGGACTTCTTGTAGATCCTCCAATCATGATTTTTTTGGAACTAGAAGTTATACCTGACATAGGAGTCGATGCTTATTTTAGGGATGGATTTATGAGGATGATGAATACTTTTTAGGGAGAGCTATCTCCTGCCCCGTCAATGGCAAAATTGACGCGGGTATTTCAGCAGCAGCATCCTCCTACTTTCTCTGGGGATGGAGGACCCCAGACCGCAGATTCATGGCTAGAAGCCACGCTGATGATTTTCAAGCATCTAGAGATACCTCCATAGAAGAGGGTGACTCTTGATGCATATATTCTCCAAGATTCTTCCAAGAGGTGGTGGGAGGTGATCTCATAGGCAAGACGCTAGCAAAGTATGGCTTGGGATGAGTTTTGGCACATCTTCTATGATTACTTCTACTCAGAGACCATGAGATCCGATCAATCCCAGGAGATTATGAGTCTGGATCAAGGTAATCTTTCTTTTATGGATTATTCCTATCAATTCACGGAGCTATATAATTTCATTTCTATTCTAGGAGGCCATGATTTTATCCTTAAACGGAAGTTTGAGGATGGTTTGAGGCATGAAATCCGATCATAGGAGAACATCTTCAGGTTGACATCGATATCCTCTATCATCAACCAGGTGCTAATAACAGAGCGTAATTGAAGGGATTATGGAGCAGAGAGAAAGGGTGGTTTGACATTCAGAGTTAGTATTCCTCCTATAAATAGTAGGATGCACCGCAGGGAGTCTGGACGAGGAGATCAGAGTAGGTGAAATACAAATTCTAGTAGCCACGTGGTGTGATACCAGTGTGGTAAGAGTGGGTATACTTGGCCACAGTTCTAGAGAGACCTGATTCAGTGCTGGTCTTGCGGCAAGATGGGCCATCTTCACCATTTCTCTCAGATATTTTCACCAGCAGCTGGTGATAGGAGTTCTTCTATGACTCCTCATACAGGAGCAGCTCCACCAATTTCTCACCTGTATGGGAACTTGAGTTCTTCTAGATGTCTAGGCTGAGGTGGAGGTGGAGGTCATGGTGGTCAGTCACCATTCTATCAGCGACAGCTGGGTGGATCAGCTCAGAGTGGTCAGTCAGGGCCACAGGGCCATGGTACAGGCCATGGCTTTGTAGTGGAGAAGACCCAACAAGAGCAGGATCCTGGACCCTCTACAGTTCGAGGTACGATTATAGTTGCCTCGGTTTTATCTTATTCTCTTTTTGACACAGGGGCTTCCCAAAGCATTATATCTATTTTTTTGTGGGATTTCGATATCTTGACACTCAACACTCTGTTGGGGACGAGAACAACTAATGTACTTCAGTGCAAGGAGTTCCCTCTTGAGGTTGGTGGGTGTCACTTTCTTTGGGATCTCTACATCCTAGAGATGATAGGTTATGATGTCATTCTCGGTATGGACTGGTCTGTTCCCTTCCAAGTAGTTGTAGATTGTTATCATTGTAGGGTGAGTTTCATATCACCATAGAGAAGATCATTTCCTCATAAGGGCGAATGGGATGTCCAGGCGAGTAGAGTGGGACCAGAACATCATGGTTTGGGAGGAGTTACAGCCCAGATTTCTAGTTTATATCTGGATGACCAGGGGACTTCACAGTTAGACTTCTCTCCAGTGGTGGATCATTTCAGGGATGTATTTCCATTGGACTTTTCAGGTTTTCCTCCAAATAAAGAGGTGGAATTTTTATTGAACTCGTGCCGGGAGTGGCACTGGTGTCCATTCCTCCTTATAGGATGGCTACAATTGAGTTGTAGGAGCTCAAGTAGTAGTTGGAGGAGTTGCAGGCAAAGGGTTTCATCTGACCCATTACTTCTCTTTGGGGTTCGCCAGTCTGTTTTGTGAAGAAGTTATATAGTGCACTGAGTCTTTGTGTGGATTATCAGAATTTGAACCATTTGACGATCAGGAACTGATATCCCTTGCCGAGTATTGATGATCTCTTTGATCAGCTTGGAGGATTCCAGGTGTTCTCAAAGATTTACTTCAGTTCCGGTTACCATCAGTTTTGCGTTAAACCATCATATATACCTCTTACAACCTTCCGGAGTAGGTATGGTCAATACGAGTTCTTGGTTATGTCATTCAGTCTCACGAACGCACCTGCAGTTTTCATGGCACTGATGAACAGAGTGTTCCATCCATACATGGATTATTTCTTGGTTATCTTCATGGACAATATCTTGGTGTACTCTCAAACTCGACACGACCATTCCACACATCTTGAGATCATTAAGAGTACACCGAGAATGCATCAGTTATATACTAAGCTCTCAAAATGCCACTTTTGGATGGATCAGATTCACTTATTTGGTCATGTTATCTCAGATTCTAGAGTTTTAGTAGACCTAGATAAAGTGAGAGTAGTATTTTCTTGGGAGCATTCTATGAACAACTTTGAGGTACGAAGTTTTATAGGGATGGATGGATACTACAGAAACTTCATATAGGACTTTTAATGCTTAGAAGCACCACTGACAGGCTTGACTAAGAAGGGTAAGAAGTTCTTGTGGTCAGATTCTTGTGAGATAGCCTTTCAGGAGCATAATGGGAGGTTAGCTTCAGCACCAATACTAGTATTTCCAGAGCCAGGAAAGAGTTATACTGTTTACTGTGATGCTTTAGGTATCAGGCTGGTAACAGTGCTTATGCAGGGAGAAGGAGTCATTGTGTATGGGTCTTGGCAGTTGACGCCACATGAGAGGAACTACCAGACGCATGATCTTGATTTTACAGCAGTTGTTAATTCCTTACGCTATTGGAGACATTATCTTCTGGGAGAGAATTTTTTTATTTTCACCAAACAAAAAAGACTCAAGAACATTTTCAATCAATGTGATCTGAATATGATACAACTATGGTGGGTTGAGTATCTTCAGTCCTTCAACTTTGAGCTTGCCTACATGCCTTGGAAAGGCAACGCAGTGTCTGATGCACTGAGCAGGAGGACTCAAATACAGGTAGTTCAGGAGGTTAGCAGTGAGTGGCAGCTTATGGCTCTATTCTCTGAGATGCATTTGGAGGTACACGATAGACATGGGAATACGTTTATTTCTTCTATAATTGTTACCTCTACACTTAATGATCGAGTACGTATGGGGTAGCTATCAGATTCTGAAGGCCTAGTCCTACCTGAAAGTGTGTTAGGAGAGGACCCTCTTCCTGGATGGACCATAGGTGAGGATGAGATCTTACATTTCTAGGGGCTGGAATGGGTGTCAGCAGAAATACACGAGGAGCTTATATGGGACTTTCATTCTTTGGATTGGGCAGTTCATCCTAGGATCACCAAGATTTATTGTGATCTACACTTTCAGTGTTTGTGGCTAGGTATGAAGAGAGATGTTGCTGGTTTTGTCATGATATGTTCCACCTGTCAGCAGGTGAAGGTGGAGCACCAGCGACCAGCCGGGATTCTACAGTAGTTACCCATTCTCGAGTGGAAGTGGAATGATGTCACAATGGATTTCATGATCGGTTTTGCAAGGTCACCTCGAGGGAATGATGTAGTATAGGATGTCATTGACAGACTCATGAATCTATCTCACTTCTTGTCGATCAAGGAGACCTTCAGTGTTGATCAGTTGGGATAGTTGTACATCAGAGAGATTGCATGTCTACATGTAGTTCCACACTCCATTGTTTCCGACAAGGATGCACGTTTTACTTCTTGGGCGTGGAAGGGGATTTATAAGGATTTGGGAACACATGTACTTTTGAGTACATCTTACCATCCCCGGACAAATGGCTAGTCCAAGTGTACGATTCAAGTACTATAGGACATGATCCGAGCATGTATTCTGGATTTTGGAGGTTCTTGGGGGAGACATATACCTCTAGTGGAGTTTTCCTACAAAAATAGTTTTCAAGAAACTATTGATATGGAACCTTATGAGGCATTGTAAGATAGGCCATGATGATCATCCTTATGTTGTCTAGAGGCAGGAAATACAGCTATGCTAGGACCTCATCTTGTCCAGGAGACCACGGAGCAGATAGAGTTGATTCTGAAGAGGATGCCTACTACACAGTCTCATTAGAAATCTTATGCTGATCAGCAGAGATGACCTCTAGAGTTTGAGGTTGGGGATCAGGCTTTCCTGCATGTCACACCGAGGTTGGGATATAGAAGGATTATGAGACAAGGTAAGCTTTCACCAAGATACATTCGGGTTGTTTGAGTTGTTGGAGAGAGTTGGACCGGTTGCCTATCAGTTGCAGTTACCTCAGAGGTACTGGGATAAGCACGATGTCTTCCATGTTTCTCAGCATTGATGTTACTTCTTAGACTCGTCTCATGTCATTCAACCTGAGGAGGTTGAGTTAAAGGTGGATGAGTCTTTTGAGGAGCTTCCTATTCGGATTGTTGATTGAAGTACGAAGTTGCTCCCCGGCCGGCCTATTCATCTGGTGCAGGTGCTATGGCAGCATGGGAAAGTACAGGAAAAGACTTAGGAGATGGAGGCCAATGTACATTCTCAGTGGCCGGAGCTATTCGAGGTTTCTTCTTCTACACCTTTCTAGGGAAATTTGGGGAATAATTTATTTAAGGGGGGAAGTTGGTAAGAACCCAGGTCTTCTTTTCAGGTTTGTTTTTCTTTTTTTGGTCAATTTTTGGAAAAAGTGGAATATCTTGAAATTTTTGAAGTACACACCATGTACTTCATTGCCATTGGAGGCCTTGTGATGGCCATGTAATGGCCACACACATGGCTGTGTATGGGTGAATTGGAGGCCACCTAAAGTGGAGTACGGAAAAGGAAAGTAAACGCCATGTACTTAAGAAGTACACACCATGTATTTTGTTTTATTTAATTAAACGGAACTGGGTTGCGTCTAATCATCAGAAGTGTCTTCTTCTAGGTCTCGTTTGGCTGAGAGAAACCGTACGGTGCCGAAACATCTATGATCCCCCAAGCCTCCATCCTTTATTTGAATTGACCGATGTCAATTGCGTTTGAACCACAGCGGTAATCTCTTCCTTCTCCTAGAGAATCATTTTCCAAATCCTCTTCTTTTACATGTTATCATGGGTTAAATGTTTTATACGTCTTCATAGATCTTCGGCGTTCTAAGGTGATACAAGCCTTGAGATTCACATATAGTGATCTCCTAGCACCGAGGTAGGTCGTTCGTGCCTTTCTGTTGAATGTCATTGAATATTATGTGCAATTGTGTAAATACCCTGGAATGGGGTATTGTGTGTTTACCGTTTTACCACTATGTTTTTCTACCATGCCTTTATGCTTGTGTAGAGGTTAATTGGATGAGAATATTGTTGATTATAATTCTTTGGATGTTTTTCCATACTTGTTCTGTTTACTACCATTTGGTCCTGGTTGCCTGTTTTCCCAGGCCTAGTGATTTTAGGATGGAATGTTGCTTTCTGGAATGCTTGATATGTTTTATACTGATTAGAAAAGTAGTTTTGTAGGGCTACTTGGGCCATATTACATTATTATGCCCATTTAATTACATGGGTCTATGAGAACCTGGTGTACTAGACTATAATGCGATAGACCGAGTGAGCTTCCTCAAAGAGTCTTTGAGCATTATAAACTATGAGGGGACAGACCAAGAGAGCTTCCTCAGAGAGTCCTTGAGCATTATATACTTTGAGGGGACAAACCAGGTGAGCTTCCTTAGAGATTCTTTGAGTAGTATAGACTATAAGGGGATAGATTGAGTGAGATTCTTCAGAGAGTCTTTATTTTACATTGAATTAACTTGATTCACACCAGACTATAAGGGGAATTGGCCAAGTGAACTTCCTCAGAGAGTCTATGAATGACCTGGGCTATAAGGTTATTTGACGGAGTGAGATTTCTCAGAGAGTCAATGACTTCGGGTCTATAAGTATAATTGTCGGTGAGTACTTTCTTAGAGATTCCTTGACTACCTTAGACTATAAGGGGAATTGACTGTGATTAATTCCTTAGAGAATCTTCATTAATTCTTATGATGGAACCAGAGGGGTTAGGATGAGTGTACTACCCAGAGGGTTGGTTGTACTTGTTAGGTAGGACCAGAGGGGATGGTTGTGATTACTTCCCATAGGGTTACCTATTTTGTTTATCTGTTGCTTGATTTGGAACTGTGGATCATTTACTGTTGAGTACATTCCTGTTTACTACCTTCTGTACTTTTCCTGACATATTTATTCACTAAATATTAGGCACAGATCATCTTACGGTTTCCTACTAGGATTTAGTCTCACACCCTATTTGGGTCATGCTTTTGGGCCTAAACAGATTATATTTCTGCATGTATAGATAAGGTCAAGCTCCCTTCTACTTCAGGTACTTGAATTGTTGTGGAGCTGGAGAGCATGGGTCCAAGCTTAGGCTTGCGATGCTGATGAGCTGTTTTTCATTTTCTTTTGTACTTTTGTTTAGTACTGATTTTATTCAGCATTGTGGCTTGTTTGGCTGTTTTCATAGACATATGTACCATGCATCATTTTTATATGTATACACTCCAGCTGTTTATTCTTTTAGTCTTTCACTGTTTACCTTTGTATTGATTATTACTACTTCTGCTATTATATGTCTATTTACTTTCGCAGTGTACTCTACCAATGAGGGCATAGTTTCCCCACTATCACACCCAAGGCCATCACTGCTAGTTGGTAGCCTCTGGCATTTAGGGAAATGTGGTTGAGGCCCTGTGACCAACTGGGTACGGGGCGCCTCTGGGCGACTTCTAGAACAGTGGTATTATAGAATTTAAGAACCACTATGAAGCATGGTACAAGAATAAAATTTATACTACCATACTGAAATAATTTTTTTTAAACCATGCTTAGGTGTATTTTGGTTTCCATGAAAGTAAATACTCTTTTCATTTCTTTCCATTTTTAATTTATCATAATCATGTAGTGGTAATTTATTGCATGGAAGGATTTTGATTCTTGTAATAAAATACCTAGAAAATTAAAATCATGCTTTTTGATAACCTATTGATACTCCAAACTATTAATGTGATTGTAATTATTCTTTTCAGTACTGATAAAAACTTAGGGCTAAAATAATTGCACCATGCAATCTAAGTTGTGAGTTGTTTTTTATTGTAAGTACGTATAATGTTTTAAATTTTTGTATAGTAATTATAAAATTTATAGCTGTGAATCTTGACCTCGTGGCATTTTTAGTATGTTGTATTTAGAATATGCAATCATGTTATGTATGGATTGTGTTGTATATAAATATGGATGTAATATCATGTTACCCATATTGTAATATATAATCATATTTTCCGATGCAATAAATTGTTTATGGAATGTTTAGTTTGAGAATGATAAGCGTGAAACATAGTAATACATCATGTTTCATTTTATTTTTTTGTTCACAAAGTATGTTTTATTTTGAGAAATATGAAATCATGTAGTATATGTAAAGAGGTATTTAAAATGAGGATAAGAACATAGCATGTAAAAAACTTCAAATTGTAAGAACTCGGATCTTATTTTCAAGGGTGTATTCCTTTTTCTGGTTTTTTTTAAAAAAAGAGGAAATTTTTGGAAATTTTTTAAGTACACACCATGTACTTTATGATTACACACCGCGTACTCGGTTACCTTGGGTAGCCTTCTGCTAGTTATATAACGGTTGTGCACATGGTCATGTATTGTGACCTAGAGACCACCTAATGTGGGGGTCGGTAAGGTGAAGTACATGTTGTGTACTTCTAAAACACTCATCGTGTACTTTATTTTTTTCATTAAATGGACCGGGGTCACATCTAATCAACAGAAAGCTATCCTTCTAGGTCTGACTCATCTAAGATCATTCGTACATCCATGATTTTTCATTGGGCCCCCGAACAAGCATCTATTCTCAGATTTGACCTCTGTTGATTGCATTGGGATCGCAACTATAAGCTCTTCCTTTATCTAGAGATTCATTTCAGGATTCCTCCTCTTTCAAGAGTTATCCTTAGTTGATAATTTTTAGCGTTTTGTAGATCTATGGTGTTATTGGGCGATTCAAGGCTTGGGGTTCACATATAACGATCCTAAAATTCCAAGGTAGGTCATTTGTGCCTTTCCATAGATAGTCTTTGAGTTATATGTGCAAAAGTTCACAATACCCTTGATCGGGGTATTGCGTGTTTATGGTTTTTAGCCCTGCTATTTCCTGAAATTCCATGTTTTTTTGGATAGAGGTTATTTGTTTGTAATTAGGGTTATTTTTCTATGTTATGGAGGTTTTCCACATGTTCGCTGTTTATGACCATTTAGACTAGCTTTGCCTGTTACTCTACTACTTTGTTTCCATGCCTCTTATTGTAGGATGAAGTGATTATTATTTGACATCATGTTATGCTCTAGACTATTTAGAAAAGTATTTCTTGAGGTTTACATTGGCCGATATGTGTTTTTATGCTCATTTGATTTACACAAGACCATGAGAACCTAGTGTAGTAGACCATAGAGAGAATGGACATTGAGGGCTTATCTAGAGTGTGTGTTTATTGTTATAATCTGTGACCATAGGGGGGATTGACGTAAGTGCTTCCTCATAGTGTCTTTAGTTACTCGACGCAGGCCACAGGGGGAATGGGATGTTGAGTGCTTCTCCAGAGCGCATTTTAGTTACTGATATGAGACTATAAGGGGGGTTGATGATGAGTGCTTCTCAGATATTCTATTCTTAAGCTGAACTAGAGGGGTTAGAAAGTATGTACTTCCCAGAGTGTTGCTTGTACTTGTTTGGTTGAACCAGAGGGTTTAGGCTGTGAGTACTCCAAGAGAGTTACCTGTTTTGATTTATCTACAGACTTGATATATGGAATTGAATGCAATTGAACTGTAGGAATTTTTCTGTTGTGTACTTACATTTTTACTCTTTCTTTTTATTTATTGTCTGCCATATATATTCAATGATTGTTAGG
Organism: Viscum album; assembly: GCA_963277665.1. NCBI lineage: Eukaryota > Viridiplantae > Streptophyta > Magnoliopsida > Santalales > Viscaceae > Viscum > Viscum album. The sequence goes on from OY728127.1 coordinate 928,289,549, forward strand.
CACATGTCATTGGGTGGTTGCCAACTGGGATTAGTCTCAGACCCTGTTTTGGTCAATGTTTTTGAGCCTAAACAGATTATATTACTGTAGGTATAGATATGGGCAATCTCCCTTCTACTTTAGGTACTTGATTGCTGAGGAGATGGGGAGCATGGGACCAAGCTAAGGCTTGTGATACTGAGGATTGTTTTTACTTGTTTTCCTTCCGTACTTCGGTTTAGTACTGTATTCCAACATTGTGATCTGTTTGGATCTTTTCCTAGACATATGTATCATGCATCATTATATATATGTTCTCTAGTAGTTTATTTATTTTCAGTATTCTACTATTTACTGTTGTATAGTATATTACTACTTCTTCCATTTCTATCTGTTTACTTCCACTGTGTTAAACTGCCAATAAGGGAATATTTTCCCCACTATCATGCCCAAGGCCCTCGCTACTAGTCGGCAGCCCCTGGCGTTCGGGGAAATGTGCTTAAGGCCATGTGACCAACCATGTATGGGGTGCCTATGGGCATCACTCAGAACTGGGATGTTACAAAGTGGTATCAGTGGAATTCTTTTCTTCTTGACTTACTGTTTGGAGACTACATCTAGGGATACGAAATATTAGGTACATGGTAATAATCTATTCCTGGGAGTAGCTAACCCGTCTATAGGGAAAATCCAATCTACCTCATTTATTACAATTTTTCTGGTTTTGAAATTTTTCAGTTCATTTGGTTTTCACCTTTGGGTGAATCACATGTATTTTTTTGTTATCATTAATGTTATTGAACTTCTATTCCTATTTCAACCTGATGAGATGAGGGTATATCGTCTCATGCATCATACATGCACTTGCTAGAAATCACATGTCATGCATTCTTTCCATGACATTTAGGGTGTATTAGTGATTTCATGTGGTTTTGATAGATTTTGTGCTATATATGCATGCTATTGTGATAGAATACCTACTTTTGATAGGGTATTGCTTTGCATAAGGCTTTGTTTGAATGAATTCCAATCTTTGGTTCTTGAGGTGTTATGGGCCCTCATGGACCAAAATTTGGTGGATCATTGCCTTTTTTTCTTGTATATGACATGTAAAAAATGCCATGCTTTTATTTTCATGGAGTATGGGACCTCACTGATTGGAATTTGTCACTTTAATGTTCATTTTTGTGTTTTTTTGGGTTCTAGAAATGTTTCAAAGGCTAACTATTCAGAAAAACCTAGAAAACACGGCGTGTAATGTTGGACACTAGTTGTGTGTTCTTCTATTCGGGAAGAAACTATTTTTCTTAAGTACATACCATTTTTTAGGTACATTCCTTGTAGTCTCTAACCGTCTCACAGACTATGTGGGCAGAGACACGGGGTTGGGAACATCTTGGTAGAACATGCCGTGTGTGGGACAGACATGTCGTGTTATATAGACAGTGTGTCCACCCTTGTGATTAACGACACGGATGGATAAATATTAGCTCATACATGTTGTGTCAAGCTTGAACAAGCCATGTTGTGTAACCATGGTATCTAGCCATGTAACTAACAACACGGGTCAGTGAATCTCATCTAGTATACACCGTGTTTGGAACACACATGACGTGTATTCTTGTTCTAGGAGAACCGTGTGGGTTAGCTGTGTAGAAGAACTCAGGAAAGGGAAGAGAATTCAAGTGCACACCATGTCTTAAGACAACATGTCGCGTTTCTGGGCTGTTACATGACCAGTTTTGGAAGAGGTAAACTCCCATACAAAGGCTTAAGGGAATATCCCATGTAGGGATTATACAAGTCGGGTATCCATGTTTTGAATAACTTTAATTATTTCTTTCTCCTATTCACTTCTTACACTTCTATTTTTCAGTACTTGATGATCTTGATCTAAGGTGTGCACTTGACCTTGAATATTCATGCCACTAAGACATCCTCCTGTTGTATGCCGGTTACAGGGTAGTGATCAGACACTGGACACAGCTGATCAGAGACTAGCTATAGATCCTCCAGTTGTGCCAGTTTTGGCACCATCCATCATTCCAGGCATATGTGATGATTCACAGTTCTGAGAGGGATTCTTGAGGTTCATGCAGACCTTCCATAGAGTACCGCATCCTGCCCCTTCTATGGTAGAGCTGATGCAGGTTTTTCAATATTAGCATCCTCCCACCTTCATAGGAGAAGGAGGACCTCAGGCTGTAGGGTCATGGTTAGAATCCATGCTTTATACCATCGAGCATCTGGAGACACCTCCAAAGAGGAGGGTGAAGCTTTTGACATATATTCTTAGGTACTCTTTCAAGATATGGTGGGATGTGATATCACAGGTGGGACACCAGCAGGTCATGGCTTGGGATGAGTTTTAGCATGTTTTCTATGACTACTTCTATTTGGAGACTTTGAGGGCTAATCGAGCCCGAGAGTTCATAAGTCTGTAGGAGGATAATATTTCTGTTATGGAGTATTCCTCTCATTTCACAGAGTTTTAGCACTTCATTCCCATTCTAGGAGTTGATGAGTTATTCGTGGCATGGAAGTTTGAGGATGGTCTCAGGCACGAAATCAGATCATAGGTGAACATATTCATGTTTACTTCCATCACTTCTATAGTCAATCAAGTGCTGATCACATAGCACAATCTGAGGTATTCTGGAGTTGTGAGCCATGGAGGATCGACATACAGAGTTGTTATCCCTTATACTAATAGAAAAAAGCACCACAGGGAGTCCACGTGTGGGGATCCAAGGAGATGATAGGCTTCTTCTGGTAGCCATGTGGTGTGCTACAAGTGTGGGAATAGTGGGAATACAAGGCCACATTGCCTGAGAGACCTAGTGGAGTGCCGATCATGTGGAAATATGGTGCATCTTCAGCATTTCTGTTAGATCTTTTCACTAGAAGCTAGTGACAAGGGTTCTTCTATGACTCCTCATTTAGGAGCACCACAACCAGTTTATCAATATTCTGGGAACTAGAGTTCTTCTGGCTGTTCAGGCTGAGGTGGAGGTCGTGGTCATGGTATCCAGTCACCAGGATTTCAATGACAGTAGGGTGGATCAACTCAGGGTGGTCAGGCAGGGTCAGAGGGCCATGGTGTAGGTCAAACTTTTGCAGTGGTGCAAACCCAGCAGGAGCAAGATCCTGGACCTTCTACAGTTCAAGGTATGAACCAAGTTGCCTTAGTTTTAGCTTCTGCTCTTTTCAATTTAGGGGCTTCCCATAGCTTTATATCTATTTTTATTATGGAGATCCTTGGGCTCTGTATCTTTTATTCTACTGATTTCATGACTCTAGAAACTCCGTTGGGAACAAGAACGGCTAGTGTACATTAGTGCAAGGAGTTACCTCTTGAGGATGGTGGGTGTCACTTCTTATGGTACCCCTATGACTTAGAGATGACAGGATATGGTGTCATTCTCGGAATGGACTGGTTAGTTCCCTTCAATTTATTTGTTTATTTCTATCATCACAGTGTGAGTTTCATGTCACCAAAGTTCGGATCGTTTCCTTATAAGGGTGAATGGGATGTCCAAGCGAGAGAGCAGGACCCGAGAAACATGGGTTGGGAGGAGTTACAACCCAGATTTCTAGTCTATATCTGGATGACCATGGGGATTCATAGATGGACTTTCCTCTAGTGGTGGATTGTTTTAGGGACGTCTTCCAAGAGGACTTTTCAGGTTTTCTTCCAAAGAGAGAGGTAGACTTTTCGATTGAGCTTGTGCTAGGAGCAGCAACAGTGTCTATTACTCTTTATAGGATGGCTACACTAGAGTTACAGGAGATCAAGAAGTAGTTGGAGGAGTTGGAGTCAAAGGGTTTCATCTGACCCAGTACTTCTCCATGGGGTTCTCCAGTCTTGTTTGCTAAGAAGGAAAAAGGTACCCTCAAACATTGTGTGGATTATCGGAAGTTGAACCAGTTGACAGTTAAGAACCGATATCCTTTTCTAATAATTGATGATCTCATTGATCAGCTTTGAGGAGCATGGGTGTTCTCAAAGATTGACTTGAGATCTAGTTACCATCAGTTGCGCATTAGACCATCTGATATACATCTTACAGCCTTCCGAATCCGGTATGTTCTATACAAGTATGTAGTTATTCCATTCGATCTCACAAACGCGCCTGCAGTCTTTATGGTAGTGATGAACCTAGTGTTCCATCCATACTTGGATTCTCTCATGGTTTCATCGTGGAAGATATCTTGGTGTACTCTCACAATCGACACGACCATGCTACCCATTATAAGATCATTTTGAGTACATTGAGTGATCATCAATTATATGATTAGCTCTCAAAATTCCACTTTTGGATGGAGCAAATTCACTTCTTGGGTCATATTATCTTAGAGACTAGAGACTTAGTCACCCAGAGAAAGTGAGAGAAGTAGTTTCCTGGGAGCAGATGAAGAAAGTCATTGATGTACAAGGTTTTCTAGGGATAGATGGATACTACATACGTTTTATACAGGACTTTTCACTATTATTAGTGCCACTTACGGACCTAACTAATAAGGGTGAAAAGTTCTTGTGGTCAGATTCCTGTGAGTCTGCCTTTCATAAGATGAAAGGGAGGTTGACTTCAGTAACGATACTAGTATTTCCAGAGCCAGACAAGAGATATGTTCTTTACTGTGATGCTTCAGGTATCAGGCTGGGAGATGTTCTTATATAGGGGGAAGGAGTCATTGCATACGGGTCTCGGCAGTTGAGGCCGCATGAGAGGAACTACCCAACACACGATCTCAAGCTAGCTACAGTTGTTCATGCTTTATGTTGTATGAGACATTATCTCCTGGGAGAGAATTTTGTCGTTTTCACCGACCACAAAAGTCTGAAGTATATATTTACTAAATATGACCTAAATTTGAGACAGTGAAGGTGGGTTGAGTACCTTCAGTCCTTTGACTTTGAGATTGCCTACACACCTGGAAAAGGCAACACAGTGGCTGATGCGCTGAGCAGGAGGACTCAAATACAGGAAGTTCAGGAGGCCCAAAGTGAGTGGAAGCTTATGGCTCTATTTTCTGAGATGCATTTGGAGGTGCACGATAGACAGGGGAAGATGTTTTTATCTTCTATAGTTGTTTCCTCTACTCTTCTGGATCGAGTGAGGATGAGGTAGCTATCAGATTCTGAAGGCCCAGTTCTATGGGAGAGCTTGTCAAGAGAGGACCCCATTCCTGGATGAACCATAGGCAAGGATGAGATATTGCAATTTCATGGGCGAATATGGGTGTCAATAGACATACGTGAGGAGCCCATGTAGGACTTTCATTTCCCAATTTAGGAAGTTCATCCTGGTGTCACCAAGATGTATCGCGATCTACACTATCAGTATTGCTGGCCAGGTATTAAGAGATATGTTTTTGGTTTCATGACGAGGTGTTCCACCTATTAGCAGGTGAAGGCGGAGCATCAATGTCTAGTAGGGCTTTTATAGCAGTTACCCATTCCCAAGTATAAGTGGAATGATGTGGAGATGGATTTCGTGACAGGTTTTCTGAGTTCTCCTCGAGAGAATGAGGTAGTGTGGGTTGTTATTGAAAGACTCAAAAAGGTTTCTCACTTCATTATGATCAAAGAGAACTTCTATGTTGATGAGAATAGAAGGTTGTACATCCGATATATTGTACATATACATGGGGTTCTACACTCCATTGTTTTAGACATGGATTCATGTTTTACTTCTCAGTTCTAGTAGGGGCTTTAGAAGGCTTTGGGTACACAGGTACTTTTGAGTACAGCACACCACCCCCAAACAGATGGCTAGTCTGAGTGTACGATTTAGGTGCTTGAGGACATGCTTCGAGCATGAATCCTAGATTTTGGAGGTTCTTGGGAGAAACACAGACCTCTAGTGGAGTTTTCCTACAATAATAGCATTCAAGAAACTATTCAGATGGAACTTTATGAGGCTTTGAACGGTAAGCCATGTCGATCACCCTTATGCTAGCTGGAGCCAGGAGAGGCAACTATGCTGGGACCTCATCTTGTCCAGGAGAACATAGAGCAGATATAGTTGATTCGGAAGAGGATGGCTACTGCACAGTCACGACGGATGTCTTATGTTGATCGATGGAGATCACCTATGGAGTTTGAGGTTGGGGATCAGTTTTTCCTATGTGTCACACTGAGGTTGGGACACATAAGGATTAGGAGACAGGGTATGCTTTCACTTAGGTAAGTTATGTCATTTTAGGTGTTGGATAAAGTTGTTCTAGTTACCTATCTGTTGCAGTTACCTCAGAAGTACCAAGATATGCATGATGTCTTCCACATTTCTCATCTTCGACGTTACTTCTAAGACCCATCTCAAGTTTTTTCAACCCGAGGAGGTTGAGTTAGAGGTGGATGCCTCATTTGAGGAGCATCTTATCTGGATTTTTGATCTCAGTGTGAAGGTTCTTTGTGGACGGTCTATTCCACTGGTATGATTTTTATGGTAGCACGAGCGAGTACAGGACGATACATGGGACAGGGAGTTCAATGTACGATTGCAGTGGATAGATCTTTATGGGGATTCTTCTTCTATGCTGCCCTGCTAGGGAAATTCAGGGATAAATTTCATTAAGGGGGAAGTTTGTAAGAATCCGGATCTTCTTTTCAAGGATGTTTTCCTTTTTCTGGTGTTTTAGAGAAAATGCGGAATTTCTAGAAATTTTTTAAGTACATTTCATGTACTTTATGTGTACATGTCGTGTACTCAGTTGCCGTGGGTATTTGTGTGCTGGCCGTGTAACGGTCGTGCACATGGCCGTGTGTTGTGATCTGGAGACCGCCTAATGTGGGGGCCGGTAAGGGCAAGTACACACCTTGTACTTTTAAAATACACATCGTATAATGTTTTTCATTAAACGGACTAGGGTTGCGTCTAATCGACAGAAATCTCTTTTTCAAGGTCTAACTCGTCCGAGAGAGTCCATACGACTGTGATTCTTCCCCAATCCCTCAATTGAGCATCCATTCTCCGATTCTATTGTCATCGATTGCATTGGGATCGCCACAATAAGCTCTTCCTTCTTCTAGAGCTTTGTTTCCTGATTCATCTTCTTTCAAGATTTATCCTTACTTGATCGTTTTTAGAATTTTGTAGATCTAAAATGTTCTTGGGAGATTCAAGGCTTGAGTTTCATGTATCATGGTCCTACAACGCTGAGGTAGGTGCTTGGCTCCTTTCCGTAGATATTATTTTTGTTATATGTACAAAAGTTCCCAATACCCTTGATTGGGGTATTGCGTGTTTATTGTTTTCAGCACTTATATTGCCTTCTATGCATTGTTTTCTTGGATAGAGGTTAATTTTTTTTAAGTAGGGTTATCTTGATATGCTATGGAGGTTTTTTCCATGTTTGTTGTTTATGACCGTTTGGTCTAGCATTGCCTGTTAGGATACTGCTTTGTTTCCATTCCTAGAATTCCAGGATGGAGTGATTATTATCTGAAATGATTTAATGTTGTAGACTATTTAGCCAAGTTTTTATTGAGGTTTACTTTGGTTGGTATGCATTTTTGTGCTCGTTTGACTTACACAAGACCGTGAGAACCTGGTGTAGAAGACCATAGGGATAATTGACGTTGAGGGCTTCTCTAGAGTGTGTATTTACTATTATGATATGAGACCATAGGGGGTTGACGTAAGTGTTTCCTCGGAGTTTCTGTAGTTCCTCAATGCGGGAGACAAGGGAAATACAACATTGAGTGCTTCCCCAGAGTGCCTTTTAGTTAATGATACGAGACTATAGGGGGAATTGATGGTGAGTGCCACCTCAGAGAGTCTATTCTTAAGCTGAACCAGAGGGGTTAGACTGTGTGTACTTACCATATAGTTCCTTGTACTTGTTTTGTTGAACCATAGGGGTTAATCTATGATTACTCTCAAAGGGTTACCTGCTTTGATTTATCTACTGACTTGATATTTGTAATTGAATGCAATTGAACTGTAGGAATGTTGCTGTTGTTTACTTCTTGGTTTATTGCTTCTTTTTATTTATTGTCTTCCATATATATTCAATAACTATTAGTCATAGATATTTGGGTGGTTACCTATTGTGATTAGTCACACACCCTGTTTGGGTTTTGCGTTTGGGCCCAAATATTTTATATTGTTGCAGATCTAGATAAGGGCAAGCACCTTTCTACTTCATGTACTTGATTGATAAGGAGATAGGGAGCATGGGACCAAGAAGAGTCTTGCGATGTTGAGGAGTTGTTTACTTGTCTTACTTCCGTACTTTGGTTTAGTACTATATTCCATCATTGTGATCTGTTTGGATGTTTTCCTAGACTTATATATCATGCATAATTATATATATATTCTCGAGTAGTTTATTTATTTTCAGTCTTCCAGTGTTTACTGTCGAATGGTATATTACTGCTTCCGTTACTGCTATCTATTTACTTCTGCTGTGTTACTCTTCCAATGAGGGTATAGTTTCCCCACTCTCACACTCATGGCCCTCGCTGCAAGTCGGAAGCCTCTTGCAATTGGGGAAATGCGCTTGATTCCATGTGACCAATCGGGTACAGGGCACCTGTGGGAAGCTCTCAGAACTGGGACATTACAAAAATGAAGTAAGAAGTGTGTTTTTTCATTAAAAATATGATCCTAGAATGCCTTTATTAATCTTGATAATCATGATTCATGAGATAAAACATGAACATATTTTTATTTAACTTGGCATCATCTTAGGGATATTTAAATGCAACGCAAGTTGTTTCCCTAGAAATGTTGAGTATTGTTTGTGGTTGTATTGTTTATTGATTGATGAATTTCATTGTTGAAATGCCTTTTTAGAAACATGTTTTTGAATTATGAGATAATGTTTTAAAGGCTCTTTAAAAGAATATTATCTATAATTAATCCTAGGCCATAATCCCATTATATTTCCTAAGTGAAAGAAACTATGTAATCATTGAGACAGTGTTTCTTGTTTTTGTGAACATGTACCATTTATATAACTATGTATTGGGTTAATTGTATCAATCCCCTTCTATAAGTACTATCAGTTAAATATGGTAATAAAAAATTGGTTGTTTGGGAAATATTGGAATTGTTGAATGTAATATTTTGTCCACACATAGATTATTATGGAAGAAGTAATGAAAGTGTTTGACTATTATCTTTCTGGTTCGGTCTGTGGTGTTTGATAATATATTAGAGGCATGTGTTGTGGATTCAAGCATATTAAGAGAGGGAAACACTTTTTCATGTCAAGATGTTTTATATTACAACATGTTTTAGAATCATGTGGGTGAGTTAGTTCTTCCCAAAGAGGAGAATATCATGTTGTGGTGGATAGGTTTCATTTATTTTTATGTTTTTAGAAACTCTCTATATATTTATATCAGCTCTTGTTTTGGTTGAGAACTGTAATGTGATTTTAGTTTGAAAACTCCTAAAATAAATTTTTTCAATGGTGGTAAATATTTAATGGTAATTAGGACATTAAATACCTTTTAATTTTTGATGTGTATCCCCTTGGTAATTAATTCTCTATTAGAAAACATGGAACGAATTACTTTTGGATATAGTGGATTTTCCCAACCATATTTATTTCTTTTGATTAATTTTATATAATAAATTGGATTCTACAATTAAGAAGTTATGTGTATAGATATTGACTTGGTAAATGGTATAGTATAACTATGTTAGTGGAATAAAAATAATTCAATGAAAGCATGTGACATGGCTATATATTTTGGGAATCTTAATAAATATGAAAGGTTAGATATCATGTTGGTAGAGTATTAGGTTTCATATAAACATAAAAGTGATTTTATGTGAAACATTTTTGAGTAATAATTGAAAATATTTGGTGGATAAATTAAATTATATAATGTATGGTGAATTATATTAGTTATCCTTTTTGTCACAATAGTTGTTTAATTATCAATGAAATGTTTTTTGAAAATAAAAAATTACATGGAGTATGTAATCCTAGAAATTCCCAATCTATATATCTAATAAAATCCATTGATATCCATATGGAAAAAATTAATTCTTTATAAATAAGTTTTCTCAAATAATCTACAACAATTTATTTGAAAAAATTGTATTCATTTAAAATAAATTTTTTCAAAATGTGTTGAAATTGTTTTTATAAAGTCTAATTTGATAAATTCCATGTTATGGATAGTATTAAGAAGGTATTTCATTTAAAATGGTTTTCTAGCCTATCAAATTTTCTTAAATTAAAGTGAATTAGTGGGAAAATTTTTATTATCCTACTTTTGGACACTAAAATGTCTTAATATGAAATGTTGTGATCCATGTCTAGCATATACAGAGTCATTTGAAAATCATACTTTAGTTTTTAACTCCTTTACTAGTAAGAAATAATGAAACGTTATAAATAGAATATCTATGATTGTTAATAAAAAAAATTATAGGCATGTTAATATACTATGTTCATGACATGTTCAATAGTATAAGTTTTTTATATTATGAATTTAAGTTTACTAGCATGATAAATGAGTAAACATCATGTGCATGTTTTCATTTATCACATGCCTAAATGAAGTTATTTAGGTATTTGATGTAACAATATTTTCTCTTACATGATGCTCTTGGATTTCTATGCAATATGATTACTTCTAAAGTTGTTCCCTTCAATTATTTTATTTTTCTATAATGAGTTGATTTCTAAAGTGTTTCCCTTCAATATCTTACCAAGATATTTACTTTTGAGTGGTTGATGTGTTCCCAATATAGTGAGAACCTTGAGTGGTATCTCAAGGGGTAGTAAATTGTCTCTCCTTCCCTCTCTCTCTCTCTCTCCCAGTTCTTTTTTAATTATCAAGGATGAGAGTTTTTTGAGAGGCATATAAGTTAAATGTTTAGAATTTCCTAATCCCTTTCTTTTTTTCTATGGGGTGTCTGGTGGTTTAGGACCAATTTCATAAATTTTCTACGTTTTTTTTTATAATTGTATAATTTATAAAGAGGTATTATATGTGCTTAAAATTATGGGATGTTATTTAAATATTTGAGAAGATTATTTGGAATTTAATTTGGATGTTTTTTATGTGGTTCTAAGTGTTTTTGCGACTTTATGAGTAATGAAAAACTTTTTCATAATTATTTATATGTTTTTTATAAATGAAATTTTTTTATTTTTAAGGTTATTCATACCCTTATGCATGAATTTACTTCTTCATAAGAGTAGAACTTATTTTTAAAAGGGGTTTTAAGGGTAAATTATGTTTTCCATGTGTTGTGTGAAGGTAAAACTTGTTTTCTATGAGCTATATAAAGGTAATAAATATTTTAATCATACGGCATAAGGGTAGCATTAAAATTATGTAGTTTTGTAAGGGTAACTATGATTTATAAATCTTGTGTAAGGGTAATATAAACATTGTATATGGGTATTGGCTCACATAAGGGTAAAATTCAACTTGTGTAAGGGAACCATCAAAATTCTAAAGGATGTCTAAGGGTAACATGAAGCTCACATAAAGGTATCCGAGCATTTAAAAAAACTACGTAAGAGTTGCTTCGAACTGTATAAGGTTCATCTGTAATTTCAAAATCTCACATAACGATGGCTAGATTTGTATGGGTAAAAGAATTTTTCCTTTATGTAGTGCAAACTTCATATGTATGTGTAGTTTAAAATTTCAAAAAAACCCAATTTTCATTCCTAGAACCTCTTTTAATGCCTTTATAAAATACATGAATGAATTTAATATGGGAATCAATGGTTTTTTACTTGTTTAAGAGTTTAGATGTGGTCTTTTAACTCTTCCTAATATTTGGAGTTATGAATGGGTTGTGTGGGTAATTAGTTGTAAACTAATTAAATTCAAATTTAGTAGTAGTGTTGAGATTGTTTCTATGTATTCTAAATACCAGATATTTCCTATTTTAGTTTTTAATCCTTTTTTTTGTTCAACCAAACCGCTTCCATGGATTCTTGAGAATATTATATGTTGATTTTGATCACCCTTTGGTTGTGAATTCTAGATTTTGGATGATCATGTTCCTCTTCCTCGCCCTCTCTCGCTCCTCTTTTTTGGGTGCAATATGAAACCTCCTTAATTTTTAAGTTGGGGATAAAATTTCTCTCATTGAATTATTTGAATATGTTATATTATTATTCCTTTATTTCCTTTTGGGTGGAGAGTAAGAGTTTCCCTAATGAAGATAATTGATTGAATAAAAATAAATTAATGGGTGAGTGGATATATCACATGTTCTTCACTTATTTTTCAAGATATTGCTTCTCCTGGATTGTGTGTTGGATGTTGTTATTATGAAAATAAATTTCTATTGTGATTATTTTTTTTAGAAATATACTTATGGAATCAAATCACATGAAAATCTAAACACCCTTAAAGATGGTAATAGAAAAGTCTATGTGTAAGTAAGAATTTGATGTGTTCCCCAATTTTGTGTGTAGTTTATTAATGTGGTGGTGTGTGTAATGGATATATTTATGGATGTCATTGTTTGATAAGATTTACTTTTGGGTTTGTGGTGGTGATGTTTGATGTGGTAACATAGAATATATATAGGAATGCTTGATGGAATTGTGTGTTGGTTTCATAGTTTCCTAGTAATTTGGAAATTATTGAAAAGTAATGAGTTCCAATTAAATAAATTTTGGTTGAAATAAATGGTTCGGAGGTGTTTAGATGGGATGATGTTGTTTAGTTTGAATATGAAAATATGATTAATTAATGTGAAAATTGTTGGTTTTTCAAATGGTTAGTTCGGAACAATATAATTGATGTTTGGTAAATGGATCAAATGAATTGAATGATAAATTAATGGGTTATATGAAATGGAATGGTTGGGTAAATGGGAGTTAATAAAAACATAATAATTATGGAAATCTTGGAACTTTTAATTGAAAGTGGGTTTGTGTAGCTGGTGGGTGGAGATTGTGATATAAAGTGGATATGATGTGAAATGGTGTAAATATGGGGATTGTTTTCATGAAGTGTATGCTTTGTTGTTTTATTATGTATTATTTTTCATATCACCCAAAAGTGATGGAATAATTTTTGAATAATGAATCTATAATGGTATGGGTTGGAATTACTGATGAAATTTAATTAAAATGGAAAGTACGGTTAAAGTGGTTGATGATTAATATGGAAATGATGCAATTAATAAAAGAATAATTATGGAAACTATCAAATCTAGAAATTAAATAACATGAAAATAAAGATAGAATATGGATTGTGGTTATGGTTTCCTTATGTGATATGTTTCATTTGACGGACCAGGTGTCGTTATATGTGATGTGATTTGATGGACCATAATTCTTCATGTGAGATGTGATATGATGGATCATTTTTCTTTGGGTGGTATATGATAGTTAGATGCGTGTTGGGTGTTTGTAATTATATGAATTCCAATTGTCATCTGGTATGAATATAAAAAATAGATAGGAGCACCAGATCATATGAAATTTGGGTGTGAGGGCTGAAAATAAATGGGAAATTGGTGTGGGGTAACTTTACATTTATATGATTCTAATTATGATACTATACTTTGATGTTTTATTTATTAATAGAGCCTTGGTGAGATTAATATCTAGTTGACCTAATAGGTTCTTATTGATTCTATTGTCTTTTCATTGGGAAATTACAATTCTATTCTAAAATTTGTGAGATTCCTTGGGTATTATCGTACTGAGTATACATATTTTTCTCATCCTATATGTAACACCCCAAGCTTCTACGGTACGCTTCTCTTTGAATAATGCAATAGCATGTGTTGTACGCAACATCGAGTTCTAACACACACCATAACCAATCAAACTAGTTGTTATGAATAGTAATACCTACTTTTTTAAAATTTTATAAATTTTATCTCTCAAAATGGAATTCATTTTTGGATTTGGAGTATCGAATTTAGCCTAAGGTGAAATTTTGGTACTTTTCGAATAACTTTAAAATTTTGATGAATAGTGAAAATTACTAAATTTTAATTAAAAACAACTTTTTAAATCAAAATAATTAATAGTGATAAATTATGAATTTGAGTGGTTTTAAAGTATATTTAAAATATATTTTTACAATTTAATAAAATTTTTGTCATTGGACTTAATTTCACAATTAAACCGGACATAAACAAGTATCAATCTTTTGATAGTTATTGTATCTTAAAAACACGCTTTTTGTTTTGACAGAGGGAATTAATTTTAAATTAATTTCTAACACTTCTGTGTTTTGAATTTGAAAAAATGGATTCCATATTTGGAATCAGGATTTCCAAATTGTTTAAATATGTAACTTTTATTTTTAGACATTTTGAATAATTACTTTGGTAAATATTTTATTTACCATGGTTATAGGGTAAATCCGGTAAATAAGGGTTAAAAAATAATATTATAATAATACTAAATTACCCTAAAATGTGTCCTAACCTTATTTGTGGATACATTTCCGACCATGGGCATCTTTGGGTCGATTTTGGGACCCCATGGAGCCACTTGTAGGTGATAGGGACACTTTATTTTAATTAAGTTAAAATAAATACAAAAATGACCTAAGCATATATCTTTTACCAAAACAATTTTTAGATAGGGTTATATATGTTTTATTTCCTACTATAAATATTCAGTATAAAGATAAAACTATTTCCTACATAATTAAATTTTATTTATAATTTTTAGACATTATATAATTTAATTTATTTATGACACAACGGTGATGCAGTAATTACCTAATTAATGAAAAATTAGAATAATTGATATTATAAATACCCAAATAAATGTAATTTGAAACTTTTTATAAATACCAATAATTTTATAAGATAATATGACATGTTATTATTTATTTAATTTAGTTTTTTCTAAGTAATAATTCTGTTATGATTTTTACAAAAATCAATTATTTAATTGTGTCAAAATTGATATAAAAGAGTTTTTAAAACAAATATTATATTATTAATTGATATTAAATTCATAAAAATATAAGGTTTGTCCAATAGACTTATATCATGATATTTGTATCATTAATGGACCACATGGGGGGTCTCTTGGATGTATATAGTAATTTTATTAACTATATAATATAAAAATACAAAGAGACATTGTAAAAGTGAAACTAATTAACTAAGAGTTAATACTTAAAGATAAGGTTAATATAGTAACCCAAATCTGTATAAATCCAATTGGTTGAGTGGTTTTAGACTTATACACACTTTAAACTTTAAATAATACACTTTTTATCCATTATAAACCAAATATTAATTTATTATAAAATAATATTTCTAGCTTTTCCAAAGGTGCCCCTCACCCCTCTTATAAAAGGGCACCCCCCCCCCTTCTCATTAATTCACACCTTCAAAGCCTTTTGGTGCGGCCAAACCCTACCAAATACTCTCTCAACTTACCTCACTTCATCCTACGGGCCTTCCTTTAGTTTTAAAGACAACATAAGGAGCCCTTTTGATCAAATCAAAACGAAGAACCCGAAGAAGAGGCAATGATTTCACCTCCCTTTTTCAAGTTCCTTTCTTATTCCACTTCTTCTTTCTTTGTTATTACCATTATAAAATAATAAATCCAGTATATTATATATATATTGAAGTTATTATAAACATAGTACAACTATATTCAGTATTCTATCCATCCTTTGAATGACATGTCACCATACGTGTATACGTACGGCTTACCGTCTCCACGTCGTGGTGTAATTGTTATTCAATATATTATTATTTGGATGGGTATAATAATGATGTGTAATTCATGTAAATAATAAATATAACATGAGAATGATTCTGTATATATGATATACCATCAAATTATATATTATTTTAATATCAAAAGAATGATATTGTCGCTCGTGCGTACGTACGAACTATCGTCTGCACGAACTCGATGAGATTCATTCACCATCGTATCTATTCAAGTATAATTATCATTTTATGATTTAAAAATAATGTTTAAGGACTTGATATCATTCTGGACATGAATAAGATACAACCTATCCAAAACAAACACAGCTTAGGTAACAAAACATATATGAGTAGGTTAACACCTGAAACGACGATAACACTAAGATATTATTAACAAAACAATGTTAAAAGATCATATATGATATCATATTAATGTATATTATTCTTGTATAATTTAATAACAATTATTTCACCATTATATAGGAGGTTAACCTACCCCCAACCAAGTAAAAGTACAAGGTAAGGGTTATTTCACAATCTCTTAATTATCCGAGGTTGTTTATACATAATTACCTACTAGGACCTCTCTATCATCCACATCCATGTTTCTTAAAAATGTATTTCAAAAAATTCTTGCTATTTTACAGAATATGGGTTAAAGTCATTTATACCCTTGTTTGACTTTTTATAAGAGGTTTATAAAGGAATCTTTCTGCCATTTTCCAAACAAGGTCCTTTTTAACCTTTTCGGCAGAATTAAGGTAAGAATGTTTTTTTAACTTATACAGCGGGTGCAGTTATTTTCCCCCCTTATAAAATATTCGAAGGTTCCCTTACAAGCTTATAGGAAAAATATCAAAGTAAATGTTTTATTTTATAATAATGTGACTTTTAAATGAATTCAAAAAAGAGATATTTCTCTCAAATAGTTTTGATTTCATCTATGTCAACATCCATTGATGGATTTTAAGCTTATTTGAAGTTTATTTATTATGATACAAAACATCCATTTATTATTGAAGGTTTTGTGATATGTTTGACTGTGGATGTGTTATTTTTATACCATTCATGATTTATGGAGAAATTATCGAAATTTCGTATGCTATTTTTAATACGAATGCTTATGTTATGTTTAAACCTATTAATATGAGGAATGAATTGGACTTAATAAGTGATGGGTGGAGCCCGCTATAGCTCATCGATGCATCGGTAGTTATCATGAGACAAACTAGTGTCTTGGAATAAGGCCTCGAAAAAATCTTATTTTTAGTCTTGGCACGAGGCCTTGGCTATATGGTTATGATAGTATGGCATTATGCATTCCATCATTATGAAAGTGGTTATTGATATTGCATGTGATTATTCGATTAGTGGAATATCCTTGTGAATATGTAAATGGAATTATTTCATTTTATTTCTTCCATATTATGTTGAAGTTCAAGTTTAAAAGGCTTTTATTTTAGTTATACATTGCCATAAATGTTTATTCCTATTTATGAAAGTTTCCGCTATATTGTTATCCTTACTGAGCATTTAATATAAGGCCCCAGCCTTAAACCTTACTTAACATTGAATTAAATGAGTAATTCACATTGAGGATCTTTTCAGGTTTAGAGTTTTAGAGAATTAGGACATAACTATTACATCTCAAAAGATTACAAAGTATACACTTCTACTAAGTTTCCATAAAAAAACTCTTAAAAGAAACATGTCTAGTTCAATGTTTTAGATGGCATGTCTTTCCTTGATCCCATCCTTGACCCTATTCATCTTTAAGTCCTTTGTAAAAAATTTCAAAAACTTGGGATGAGCATAAAAATCTCAGTAAGGGATATAAAAATATGGAAAGGAAACATGAGTACATGTATACATAAGAATCAATGAAATCATACTTTACTCATAAAACATAAGACCTTTAACATACCTCATCAAATCATGAATAAAACATAGAAATCATAAGGCATAAAGGTAAGTTGTGGCATTCATAACATTCTTACGTAGGGAGTAACCCTCTTGGTTACGTTTGGAATACCCATCATAGTATATTCCCTAAATCTCTTCAGATAAACCTTAACGTTTAACCCCTTCACGTTACCCAATGCATTGGAGAGCTATATCGGGCTCACCAGCCCTTAGTTTATCACGGAACCACCCATCTTCATAATAATTCCCAAGAACCATAACATAATCATATCACATAAAACATGCATAAAGGAAACATAACATTTCCAATTTTCAATCACAAGATATCAATACAACACATTGATATAAAAAAATTATGAAAACCATTTTTAATACCAAAATAAAAGAAAAGTAAAACAAGGTATTTATTTTTCCTTTAAAGAAAAGGTATGGCTTGTAGAGGAATCTGAAACTCAAATAATGGTAACGGTGGCCGAGAAGTCGCTGTCGCCGCATACGTATGACAAAAAAAATTCCCTTTTGTCATTTATTAAAATGCTTCGTATAAAAAAGATTCCTTTTTTATAACCGTAAAATTCAAAGGGTTTTATACACCGTATAAAAGAAGGTTGTGTATAAAACAAAAATATGCCTCAATGAAAGGAGCTTTGAGACGAAATCCCATACCACCTTGAAGCTTTTAAAATTTTAAACCATTAATATCCATATAAATAAATCCTTAAAACCATTTTGAAAACATGGATATTAATAAGAACAAATCATTAAAACATTTAAAGCAATATTTTGGTTAAAGGGTTTTTACCAAAATTAGAGACACTTGAATACAATAATTAAGGAATAACATTTAGTCAGAACTTTATAATATCATGAGAATAAATGGATTCATGATATATTATTCTAACGGATAGTATATACACCATATAAGAGTGAATTGGTGCATAACAACAATGAAGTCTCAATAGAAATGTAAAATGTGATGAAATCCCTTATAAAGAAGGTATCCTTAAATTAAGGATAAATCAATCTCAAAATTATGTGTAACAAATATAAATACACCCAATATAAGTGGATATTATGTGTAAAACAATAAAAGGTCATTCACACATATTAAAAGGATGACATATTCAATAACTACATGTTGAACCCAAAGAAATCGAAATTGGGTTAAAAAGTTCCCTTGGTAAAATTCGACAGCCTAACGGCATCACTTCAAAATTAAAAAAATGAGTTGATAAGAGATAACAAGGGTATCTCATCACTTGGACATAAAATTTACATCAATAAGTTTATAAAAAAACAAATCCCAACATAATAGTATGTGAATTAAAAGACATAACAAAAGAAGTCTTTTAAAAAGAGGAGGGTGAAAGGTCCCCTTACCGAGTTGGTTAACTTTCGAAATGTACACTCCATGGAAGAAGGGTCATACAATGAAGATGTGAATACCAATAAATGAAATTATACTAAAAAAATTGTATAATAATGGGAAGTACATACACGAATCAAAGGAAATAGTGGCAAATTGAGCATAAATGTCACGAGAATAAAAGTGAGATGAAAAATCCCTTACGAAAACTCGGCAGCCTAACGGTGCCACTTAAATCTTCCAAAAATGGATTGATGAGATCAAATAGGGTCTCTCATAATATGAAAAAAAAAATTACAGTATGATGAATATAAAATAACATCCCAAACATAAGAATGATGAGCTTATAAGAAATTACATAAAAGAGATTACTTAAAAAGAACGAGAGAGGTTGGATCCCTTACCTCGAGTCCGACTTGAATCGATCGCTCTTTAACGTCCTAAATAATAAACATGAGTTAATTTCCACTTGATTAAGAACCTTTTTCAAGTTCATTATTCCTTTTATATCACTTATTTCCATGTTATAAACATTATGTAATCATTTAAGTTAATAATGTTTGTTTTGTCGATATTTGGTTCTTAAGTCGAAAGTCGACTTCTTACAATTACATGTTGTTCATGTGGTCAAAGGTTCGTTATATCCAGAATGATATTAATGATTTGGATATCATATATATCATATATATCCAGAATATAAATGTATTTATAATATTACATAATCATTTATAGGTAAGAAATGAAATGCACCGTTCATGGAGACGGTAAGCAGTACGTACACATGAACGCTACTTTCATTTCTATGTCATATTAATGGAATTAAAACCAAATGAGAGGTATGTATATTATAATTACAGAACTATATTCATCATTTATATTTAGCATAAATCATATATAATAACTTTAAATCCATCCTTTATACATCCCACATATGGCGTTAACGAATCAAATCACTTTGAGGGGGCGGTAGTCCGCACTTCCTAAAATGAAATTATCGTGTTTACCCACAATAGAAACCATAAAGGTATGCCAAAAAGAAAAATACAGAAGCTTAAGTAAAATATAAACATATTATATATCATATATAAATATAGTGACATCTTAATGGCCACCTTTGAAGGTGTTATATGAGTGTTGAACAATCATCGTTTCATGAGGCAGAAATTCACCATCCATAGAAATAGTATGTTCTTTAACCATTAGATGTAGGTGTGTGAAAGTGTATCTAGAATTATTCTTATAACAACATCCTAGTATATTGAGGATACTGGAGGTTTTACAAAATAAATGAATAAAAAGAGGTTAGGGGTTTGTAGAAGAAAAATTAAACATAAGAACACAAGAGAGGACATTACCTTTAAATCGGGTAACTCTCTTTGATTTGAGCTCAAAGGCTTCCTTGGAAAGCATTCTGAAAAAATTGAGGCTCTAATTATGGATAGAGGGATTTGGAGAGACAAAATGGGAAGATATTAGCTGAACCAAAGGCTTGAGTGGTGTGGGTAAAGTGATAGTGGTGGGGGCCTTTTACAAGAGGAGAGGAGGGGCACTCTTGGAAAGTAAAGAAATGTTACTTTATTTTAAAATGATTTTCGGATTTAAAAGGTACCAAATTGATATAATTCTAGGATAAGGTGATAAGGGTTCTAAATATAACCACCCAATAGGTTTTTGACAAGTGTAGGTCTTAGATTTTACATTATCGTTTCATTTTATTTAAATCGTTAAATAATGAGGTAATCGTTGCATCATCATGATGTCATAAATAATTTAATTTATGTAATGCCTAAAAATTATAGAAAAATTACTATGATGTGGTAACGCGTTTTATCTTTCCAATGAATATTTATACTCAAAAATCTGACTTGTATAAACCTATTTAAAAATTGTTTTAGTAAAACAACTCATGTTTGAGTCATTTTTACTTTTACATTAAATAAAAAGATATTAATGTCATTTTCCTTCCAAAGTGGCTCCATGGGGCCCCCATGTTGACCCATGGATTTTATTGGTCGGAAATGACACATCCAATAAGGGTAGGACATGTTTCATGCTCATCTCATATTATTAAAACATTATTTTTACCTTAAACTACACTAATTACCTCTAATCGCGATTAAAAACGTAAAAATTATTATTCACCAAAAAATTATTTTAATCCCATTGAACCACTTTTACTTCTTAATGACAACCATTTATGTCGGATTTTTGAAATTCAAAACACAGAGGTGGAAAAGTTACATTTAAATGAAAAATCAGTTTCTTTAACTACAACTTAGTGGTTTCACTATTCATCAAAAATTGATTTTTTTCATAAAAATACCAAAAATTCACCCTAAGATATATTTGATATTCCGAACTCAAAAATTATTTCTATTTTACAAAATTCAAAAGATATAAGTTTCATTAATTAATTTAATAATTAATTCCCGCTATCAAAACAAATAGCTTGTTTTTAAGAAACAATATCTATTAAAAGATTGACACTAGTTTAAGTCCAATTTCAATGTGAAATTAATTCCAATGACCACTATTGGATTAAATGGTAAAAATATATTCTAATTTTACATCAAAAACAATTCAAAATATAATTTAATCATATAAATAAATGAGATTAAAAAGAGGTTTTGAATTAAAATACAACATTTTTCACTATTCATAAAAAATGATCTTTATCGGAAAGATACCAAAAATTTACACAAAGTAAATTTTGATGTCTCGATTATTAAGAAGAATTTTATTTTCTCAAATATAACACACAAAATTTTCAAAAAGTGGATTGAAAAGAGGTTCGCCATCAAAAGGCGGTTAATCGACCTTCTAAAGAATATTAGGATGTTTACACATAAAATTGAATTCATTCACATTTTTAATCCTCTAACATTTATTGTAAAAATTAAAAATATTTAACAAAAATATATAATCATTTTGTAGTTAGTTCTGTTCATTCCCTCCATTACAACGGCTAGGCATTAACTACCATTTAAAATAATATTATTTTATTATTATAGTGCAACGTAAGATTTCAAAAGAACTCGTTGTAGTGTATTGGGTAAGCCATCAAGCATAGCATTCCCTTTAAATTAATATTAACATTTTATTCAAAAATAGGGATAAATATAACAATGTCATATTCTTTATTTACCTGGGGTGTTACATCCTTCCCCCCTTTTGGGAATTTCGTCCTTGCAATTTTAAAATTGGGCACGGAAACATCCTTGGAAGTCCCACATTGGAACAAGAGTCGGTAAAACAATCACTTTAAAATAAAGAAAGAGAAGTACAAAGGTCACCCGAGTTAACCCATACTAGGATTCAAAGTATGATAATATGGACATGGAGGAAAAAAACAAAGGGTCATGTTCTGATGGAGAGTGATAGTAAACATGTCTGGGAGAAAGTTAACTATAAGAAAATCACAAACTTGTGGTGGGTTAAACGGTATCCGATTCCCCAGTAGGAAAAGTTAATAGACAACATTTTTGTTTTAAGTTACTTTTCATTGACGAATTTATTTTTTATCTTAAGGAAACATACTTACTTTTCGTGTAGACTCTCATATCCTACTAGATTACTTACACAAACTCATATTTCCTCCAAAAGACGAGTATTTAGGATGACTTGATAATATTAAGAGAGCTATAATCAACTTCTATAGAATCACATAATCAACAAAAGAGAACTATATATTTCCCATGTATTTAGTCTTTAACCAAAACCAAAACCAAAAAGGTTAGTACAAGATCAGATAATCCACAAATGGACAATCCTTTATAAAAAAGAAAATCTATTCTTAATCTCCAAAATTTGTCCAACAAAATACAAAGTTCAACAAAGACCATTCAATAAACAATTTTTCCATAAAATTATTCCAAGAAAACCAAACTATGATTGAAACCCAAATATTTTAAGGATTTAATCACATAGTCTTCCAAGGTACAAATTAACATTTATCTCTAAATAACATTAGCCGCTCTTAAAGTCTCATATTGAAAAGTAATTAACCTAATCACATATCCTCTATGATAGTTTAATAATTCCCATAGATAACCCAAAATAAAATTATTCTTAATTCATAAAATCATCTAACTAAAATGAATAAGTCATACTAACTAGGGACTTCACGTAGTCCAGTGGTAGGTGATAAATACCAGTTGCACTTTGGTTGTGGGTTCGATTCCCACAGCTTTGTCCGACTTGACGGGTTGTCACACGGTCGACATGTTTTCCTTTTTTAAAAACTACATAATTCATAAAACATTCCCCAAAACGAGATAAAATCTTCAAAAATGATCATAACATATTTTAACCTCAAGTTTATCTCATGCCTTTCATTCTCCATCAAATCATAGAGTAACCCATAATTACCTGAAAAGTAAGGATAATATAACCCCTAATGGTTACCTTTATAATTATTACCGGAACTTCCACATCGAGTTGGTCATCTCTTACATGATGCATTAGAGAACTCACCAAGGTTCAAGTGGTTGATCATGAATCCTTGATAGTTGGTTTAGCACAACCACGAGATTCCTCATTGAATCCCCCATTTCCTCCAGTCTCTTAATCAGAGAACCACCACAATTTCCATCAAACCCATTGTCACTTTGGTTCCTGCTTAATCCATCCATTTACTAAAAACAGAAATGTCAGTGTGCGTATATCAACAAAATCATTAAGTACTAATGAGGAAGATAAACACTAAGATATACTTACTCCTTCACTTTATCTAAAAACTATGACTCTTTCTGAAATCCTATACATTATGGTAATGTCACTTATGCTTAAAGAATACCCTAACCTCTAAAGTTATCTAAACTGACCTCTGATACCAACTATAAGGCCCCAACCTTAAACCTTACTTAATATTGAATTAAATGAATAATTCACATTGAGGATCTTTTCCGGTTTAGAGTTTTAGAGAATTAGGAAATAACTATTACATCTCAAAAGATTACAAAGTAGGCACTTCTACTAAGTTTCCATAATAAAACTCTTAAAAGAAACATGTCTCGTTAAATGTTTTAGATAGAATGTCTTTCCTTGATCCCATCCTTGACCCTATTCATCTTTAAGTCCTGTGTAAAACATTTCAAAAACATGGGATGAGCATAAAAAGCTCAGTAAGGGATATAAAAATATGGAAAGGAAACACGAGTACATGTATACATAAGAATCAATGAAATCATACTTTACTCATAAAACATAATCACTTTAACATACCTCATCAAATCATGAATAAAACATAGAAATCATAAGGTGTAAAGGTAACTTGAGGCATTCATAACATTCTTACGTAGGGAGTAACCCTCTTGGTTACATTTGGAATACCCATCACAGTATATTCCCTAAATCTCTTCGAAGAAACCTTAACATTTTACCACTTCACGTTACTCAATGCATTGGAGGGCTATATTGGGCTCACCCGCCCTTAGTTTATCACAGAACCACCCGTCTTCATAATAATGCCCAAGAACCATAACATAATCGTATCACATAAAACATGAATAAAGGAAACATAACATTTCCACTTTTCAATAACAAGATATCAATACAACACATTGATATAAAAAAATTATGAAAACCATTTTTAATACCAAAATAATAGAAAAGTAAAAAAAGGTATTTATTTTTCTTTTAAAAAAAATGTATGGCTTGCAGAGGAAGCCAAAACCCAAATAATGGTCACGGCGGTGGAGAAGTCGTTGTCGTCGCATACATACGACAAAAACATTCCCTTTTGTCATTGAGTAAAATGCTTCGTATAAAAAAGATTCTTTTTTTATAAACGTAAAAGTCAAAGGGGTTTATACACCGTATAAAAGAAGGTTGTGTATAAAACAAAAATATGCCTCAATGAAAGGAGGTTGAGACAAAGTCCCATACCACCATGAATCTTTTAAAATTTTAAACCATTAATATCCATATAAATAAATCCTTAAAAACATTTTGAAAACATGGATATTAATAAGAACAAATCATTAAAACATTTAAAGCGATATTTTGGTTAAAGGGTTTTTACCAAAATTAGAGACACTTAAATACAATAATTGAGGAATAACATTTAGTCAGAACTTTATAATATCATGCTAATAAATGGATTCATGATATAATATTCCAACAGACAGTATATACACCATATAAGATTGAATTGGTTCATAACAATAATGAAGTCTCAATAGAAATGTAAAATATGATGAAATCCCTTATAAACAATGTATCCTTAAATTAAGGATAAATCAATCTCAAAATTATGTGTGAAAAATATAAATACACCCAATATAAGTGGATATTAAGTTTAAAACAATAAAATTTCATTCACACATATTCAATGGATGACATATTCAATAACTACATGTTGAACCCAAAGAAATCGAAATTGGGTTAAAAAGTTCCCTTGGTAAAATTCGACAGCCTAACAGCATCACATCAAAATTCAGAAAATGAGTTGATGAGAGATAAAAAGGGTATCTCATCACTTTTAAATAAAATTTACATCAATAAGGATATAAAAGAATATATCCCAACATAATAATATGTGAATTAAAAGACATAACAAAATAAGTCTTTTAAAAAGAGGAGGGTGAAAGGTCCCTTTAACGAGTTGGGTAACTTTCGAAACGTACACCCCATGGTAGAAGGGTCATACAATGAAGATTTGAATACCCATAAATGAAATTATACTACACAAAGTGTATAATAATGGTCATTACATACACCACTCAAAGTAAATAGTGTCAAACTTAGTATAAATGTCACGAGAATAAAAGTGAGATGAAAAATCCCTTACGAAAACTCGGCAGCCTAACGGTGCCACATAAATCTTCCAAAAATGGATTGATGAGATCAAATAGGGTCTCTCATAATATGAAAAAAAATTACAGTATGATTAATATAAAAGAACATCCCAAACATAATAATTATGATCTTATAAGAAATGACATAAAAGAGATTACTTAAAAAGAACGAGAGAGGTTGGATCCCTTACCTCGGGCCCGACTTGACTCGATCATTCTTTAACGTCCTGAATAATAAATTTGAGTTAATTTACACTTGATTAAGAACCTTTTTCAAGTTCATTACTCCTTTTATATCACTTATTTCCATGTTATAAACATTATTTAACCATTTAAGTTAATAATGTTTGTTTTTTCGATATTTGGTTCTTAAGTTGAAAGTGGACTTCTTACAGTTACATGTTGTTCGTGTGGTCAAAGGTTCATTAAATCCAGAATGATATTAATGATTTTTATATAATATATATCATAAATATCCATAATACATATGTATTTATAATTTTAAATAATCATTTAGAGGTAAGAAATGAAATGCACCGTTCATGGAGACGGTAAGCCATACGTACGCATGAATGCTACTTTCATTTCTATGTCATATTAATGGAATTAAAACCAAATGATAGGTATTTATATTTTACATACATAATTATATTAATAATTTATATGTAACATAAATCATATATAATAACTTTAAATCCATCTTTTATACATCCCACATATGGCACTAATAAATCAAATCACTTTGAGGGGGCGGTAGTCCACACTTCCTAAAATGAAATTATCCTCTTTACCCACAATGGAAACCATAAAGATATGCCAAAAAAGAAAAATAAAGAAGCTTAAGTAAAACATAAACATATTATATATCATATATAAATATAGTGACATCTTAATAGCCATCTTTGAAGGTGTTATATGAGTGTTGAACAATCATCGTTTCATGAGGCAGAAATTCGCCATCCACAGAAACAGTGTGTTCTTTAACCATTAGATGTAGGTTTGTGTAAGTGTAGCTATAATTATTCTTATAAAAACATCATATTATTTTGAGGATACTGTAGTTGTTACAAAAGAAATTAATAAAAAGATTTTAGGGGGCTGGAGAAGCAAAATAAAACATAAGAACATAAGAGAGGACACTACCTTTAAATCGGGTAACTCTCTTTTATTTGAGCTCAAAGGCTTCCTTGGAAAGTATTATGCCCAAAGTGAGGCTTCAATTATGGATAGAGGGATGTGGAGAGACAAAATGGGCAGATCTTGGCCGAACCAAAGTCTTGAGAGGTGTGGGTAAGGTGATAGTGGTGGGGGCCATTTATAAGAGGAGAGGAGGGGCACTCTTGGAAAGTAAAGCAATGTTACTTTATTTTAAAATGAGTATAGGATTTAAAAGGTCCCACATTGATATAATTCGAGTATAAGGTGATAATGGTTCTAAATAGACCCATACAATAGGTTTTTGACAAGTGTAGTTCTTAGATTTTACATTATCTTTTCATTTTATTTAAATCGTTAAATAATTAGGTAATCGCTGCATCATCATGATGTCATAAATAATTTAATTTATTTAATGTTTAAAAATTATAAAAAAATACTATTATATATGAAATAGTTTTAGCTTTCTAATGACTATTTATAGTCAAAAATATGACTTGTATAACCTTATTTAAAAATTATTTTAGTAAAACAACACATGTTTGTGTCATTTTTACTTTTACATTAAATAAAAAGATATTAATGTCATTTTCCTACCAAAGTGGCTTCATGGGGTCCCCATGTTGACCCATGGATTTTCTTGGTCAGCCATGACACATACAATAAGGGTAGGACATGTGTCAAGCACATCTCATATTATTAAAACATTATTTTTACCTTAAACTATACTAATTGCCTCTAATCGCGATTAAAAACATAAAAGTTACTATTCACCAAAAAATTATTTTAATCCCATTGAACCACATTTTAATTCTTAATGACAACCATGTATGTCAGATTTTTTAAATTCAAAACATAGACGTGGCAATGTTTCATTTAAACAAAAAATCAGTTTCTTTAACTACCACTTAGTGGTTTCACTATTCATCAAAAATTGAAGTTTTTCCGAAAAATACCAAAAATTCACCCTAAGATATATTTGATATTCTGAACTCAAAAATGATGTCTATTTTAAAAAATTAAAAATATATAAGTTTCATTAATTAATTTAATAATTAATTCCCGCTGTCAAAACAAATAGCATGTTTTTAAGAAACAATATCTATTAAAAGATTGAAACTAGTTTAAGTCCAATTTCAAAGTGAAATTAATTCCAATGACCACTATTGGATTAAATGGTAAAATTATATTCTAATTTTACTTTAAAAAAATTCAAAAGATAATCTAATCATATAAATAAATTAGATTAAAAAGAGGTTTTGAATTAAAATACAACATTTTTCACTATTCATAAAAAAATGACCTTTATCGGAAAGATACCAAAAATTTACACAAAGTAAATTTTGATGTCTCGATTATAAAGAAGAATTTTATTTTGTCAAATATAAGACTAAAAATTTTCAAAAAGTGGATTGAAAAGAGGTTCTCCATCAAAAGGTGGTTAATCGACCTTTTAAAGAATATTAGAATGTTTACGCTTCAAATTGATTTCATTCACATTTTTAATCCTCTAACATTTATTGTAAAAATTAAAAGTATATGAAAAACATATATAATCATTTTTTAGTTAGTTCTGTTCATTCCCTCCATTACAATCGCTATGAATTAACTACCATTTAAAATAATATTATTTTATTATTATAGTGCAACGTAAGATTTCAAAGGAACTCGTTGTTGCGTATTGGGTAAGCCATCAAGCATAGCGTTCCCTTTAAATTAATATTAACATTTTATTCACAAATAGGGATAAATATAAAAATGTCATATTCTTTATTTACCTGGGGTGTTACATTTGAGATCACCCCTTTCTTTGTTTTATTTTTACCAGGATGTGAAGAAGTATTTTATGAATTACCTGTATGGATAGTATGAGGGGGTAAGATTGTGGACTATGGAGACTATATTGTTGTTGTTTTCATTTTATGATGTAATGTAAACTTTATTAATGTATCTAGTTATTCCAAGGCTACTAAACTAATCAGTCTTTCAAGAATTTATCATTCTTGTGATCATGCCAATGTTATGTAATAATGCACCGACTCTGGGTAACTGGGGTTGGGGAATTACAGTTGGTATCAGAGGAAGTTTAGTACAAACCTTGTAAGCTAGATTTAGATAAACTCTGATTAGATCACGTAGACCTAAGATGAACTTTGAGGATTAGTGTAGAATAACTTCCTAGAATTTTGGTATTGTAGATATTTTGTGAGTTTTCCGAGCAATACATCCCTGTCTGGATACGAGCAGGTAGATCCAGATCTGGCACAGATGTATCTAGGAGTAAAACCTAAAAACACCGCTTTGAGCTGGACTCGAACGGGAATTGGTGCATGACAACGGGCCTTGCTACACTCTTCGTTACGACACTCTCAGGGGATATGCTTAGGATAACTCTCATTTTCTTTACAAATCATTATGAAGGGTTTATGAGTATATACTTCCTCAAAGAAAACATTTTTATGATTATGGATTATATCCATAAATAGTTCAATTTATGTTAAGTGTTTTATAAGTATGAAATTATTTATTTTGATTCGTAAACTGCTCTAGTTTATGCCATTTTTTAGAAATGGTGCCTAGTGGAAGAAATGTAAACCATATCAATCCACGCACTTCATGTAGGGATTTCCCTCCTACTCAACATAATAATAGTGGAGCTAGTGATGCAACTGGTGCCGATCATCTAATCACCATACTGGGAAAACTCACTCAGGTTATGAATAATAACCTTACCCGTATGGAGCTCCCTGATCCGCAGCATGTAGGATCGATGTTAGATCGCTTCATGAGGCAACAACAATCAATGTTCAATGGGAGTAAAAATCCCTTAGTAGCTGAGTAATGGATAAATTCCCTAGAGAAAATATTTCAGGCTTTAGGGAGTTGTAAAAGGGAAAACGTTATCATGGTAGTTTACCGCCTCACTGGAGATGCTGATCAATGGTGGTCATTGATTCAAAACACGAAGGAAGATGATGAAGTATCAAATATGGAATAGCGGGAGTTCAAAGATCTGTTTTTAGAAAAATACTTTCCTCGTGACCATCGAGCAGATATGGAAAGACAATTTCTGAGTCTAAGACAAAAGGAGGATGAGAATGTCACAAATTATGAGGATAACTTTACAATGTTAGCAAGGTATGCTGGAGATTATATATGTAACCCAAGAAGTAAGATTGATCGATTCTTTGATGGGTTAAAACCATTCCTCTATCGAGCATTATTCTCACAATCCTTCTCGTCATACGAAGACATTGTCTCATGTGCTATAAAGACAGAGAAAGAATTCTCTAATTCATATGACATTAAAGCAAAGCAAGAGAAGAAGAGATTTGTTGATCAATCTGGGAATGGAAATAAAGGGAAGAAGGGAAAATTTGAATATCCATCCTATAGTAAATGTGGGAAGAAACACCCCGGTACTTTCTTAAAAGAAACGAGAGTCTGTTATAAGTGTGATGAAAAGGCCACCAAGATCGTGATTGCAAGGGGAATAAGGAATCTACCAATGTCCAATGCTACAATTGCAGGGAGATGGGACATTATGCAAATGAATTTCCTAAGTGTCAGGGGAACTTACCTCAGAATGGGCCAGGGGATCAAGGAAAATCTTATTCTATCACTACTGCTGAGGTAGAATCTCTAAAAGACATGGTGGAAGGTAATTTAATGGTTTCCTCAAGTTTAGCAAATGCATTATTTGATTCTAGATCATCGCATTGTTTCATATCTTCCTAGTTTGATAACAAAATTATATATTTCCAATTTGATTTAACAAGGGAGTTGTCAGTTAAAACTCCTAAGGGAAGTATCATTGCATCAAAGTTTTTTGAATTAGTACCCATTAAGGCATATAAATGTTCTTTATCTGCTGATCTCATCGTCATGCCTATGATTGAATTAGATATAATCCTCAGAATGGATTGCCTTTTGGACCATGATTCGAAGATTTATTGTAAGAATAAAGAGGTTATGATTCTTGATGATGATGATAAAGAACACCTTTTCTTTAGAGCATAATCGTCGCCACCTAATTCTTATATAGATCCACCCCCAATATCTCAACTAAATTCAATTATTGGGGAGGAAGAGAATGAAATGACTGTGGGTGAGGAATGGAATGTTCAAATAGAGGATGTACCTATTGTGAAATAAATGTACATGTGTTTCCAGAAGATTTACCAGGACATCCTCCAGAACGAGAAGTTGAGTTTTCCATTGATTTAATTCTTGAATCAAGGCCTATATCGAAGACCCCTTATATAATGGACATTGTAGAATTAGTTTAACTAAAGAAACAACTAGAGGAATTGTGTAATAAGGGATTTATTCTCCCTAGTGTTTCTCCATGGGTAGCCCCTGCTCTTTTTCTTAAAAAGAAAGATGGATCTATGAGGTTATGTATCGACTAAAGGGAGATCAATGATGTAACAATAAAGAACAAGTATCCCCTACCTCGCATTGATGATTTATTTGACCAACTGCATGGAGCTCAATACTTTTCAAAGAATTACCTTCGATATGGATACCATCAGTTGTGTGTGAAGAAGTAAGACATTCCGAAGACAGCATTTCGAACAAGGTACAGGCATTACGAGTTTACAGTAATGCCTTTTGGATTGACTGATGCACCCTCTGTTTTTAGGGATCTAATGAACAGAGTTTTCAAGGAATATCTTGATGACTGTGTAGTGGTATTTATTAATGATATCTTGTTATACACCAAAAGTTAAAAAAATCATGAAAATCACTTGCGCATTATATTGAAGACTCATAGAAGACATGAATTATATGGGAAATTTAGCAAGTGTGAATTCTGGCATCAGGAGATTTCGTTTCTTGGCCATATTGTCTCTAAGGATGGAATTTCTGTTGATCCTTCTAAGACCAAGGCAATCCAAGAATGGCCTGCACTGACAAGTATAACTGAGGTACGTAGTTTTATTGGTTTAGCAAGTTATTATCGACGTTTCATCCAGAATTTTTCCCGGTTGGCTAACCCATTAACAAAGCTCACACGTAAAGGGGTTAAATTTGTTTGGAAAAAAGAGTGTGAAGAATGTTTCGAAGAACTGAAGAGAAGATTAATCAATGCTTTTGTATTGTCTCTACCATCGGGGAATGATGGGTTCGTTATTTATAGTGATGCATCAAAGAAAGGACTTGGTTGTGTCCTTATCTAGAATGATAGGGTTATTGCCTATGCATCAAGACAGTTGAAAATTCATGAAAAAATCTATTCTACTCATGATCTCGAGTTAGCAGCTGTGATCTTTTCTTTGAAGATATGGAGGTACTACCTCTATGGAGAAAATTTTGAGATTTATACTGATCACAAGAGTTTGAAGTATATTTTCTCACAAAAAGAACTCAACATGAGGCAAAGGAGATGGCTTGAATTACTCAAGGATATGATTGTACGATACACTACCACACGGGGAAAGAAAACAAGGCGGTAGATGCTTTGAGCAGAAAAGATCATGGAGTTTTAAACAATATGAGAATTGAAAGGGATCCAATTTTCATGGATGTAGTGAAGATGGACATGGGAATAACCAGGGGAGGTGAAACATCAATGTTTTTTCAAATGGTTGACAAACCATCTTTACTAGAAAGGATTTAGAGTTCTCAGACCGATGATGAAGAATTTCGAAAGAAGATTAAAGCTGTGAATGATGGGAGACTGAGAGACTTTGTGTATGAAGAAGAAATTTTGAAATTCGGGAAGAGACTTTGTGTTCTCGATATACCTGAACTACTGGATGATGCTTATAGTTCCAATTTCTCTATACACCCTGGGAGCACCAAAATGTATAGATATTTGAAGGAACATTTTTGGTGGGATAACATGAAGAGGGAGATTGCTGATTTTGTGTCAAGATGTATGGTTTGTCAACAAGTGAAAGCTGGAAGGCAACAACCTGGTAGAGTATTGCAACCTCTTCCCATACCTGAGTGGAAATGGGATAATATCACGATGGACTTTGTCATGGGACTACCAAAGACTCCTAGAAGGAACGATTAAATATGGGTCATTGTTGGTCGTGTTACCAAGTCAGCACATTTTCCTGCTATAAGGGATGATTTACCACTTGAACGGCCAGTAAGACAACATATTAATGAAGTTGTGAGACTTCATGGAGTACCCCTATCAATTGTTTCTGATCGTGATCCCCGTTTTACGTCAAGATTCTAGAAAAGTCTTCAGAAATCCTTGGATACTGAACTTCATTGGAGCACTACCTACCACCCTAAAACAGATGGACAATCAGAACGAACTATTCAAACCTTAGAAGACATGTTGAGATCTTGCTCGCTTGACTTTCAGGGTATATGGGATCAATATTTACCTCTGGTCGAATTTTCCTATAACAATTTCATCCATTTGAGTATTCAGATGGCACCATATGAAGATTTATGCGGAAAGAGATGTCGCACACCAACCTTTTGGGATGACGTTGGTGAAAGAAAACGTTTAGGCCCAGAACTGGTGGAGGAAACGATGGAAAAGGTGAAGGTAATCCAAAACCACATCAAAGCAGCTCAAAGTAGGCAGAAGAGCTATGCCAGTAATCAAAGGAAATATTTGGAATTTCTATTTGGAGAACATGCTTTCTTGAAGGTATCTCCATGGAAGGAGTCATACATTTTGGTAAGAAATGTAAATTGAGTCCCCAGGTACATCGGACCTTTTGAAATTCTAGAATGAATTGGGGTTGTAGCTTACCGATTGGCAATGCCGCCCAGTCTCACCAATGGTCACGATATGTTCTAGGTATCTCTATTGAGGAAATACATGCCTTTCCCAACACATGTACTCACCTATGAGGAATTTGAACTAGAACCCGATCAATCTTATTGCGAAGAGCCCATCAGGATTCTTGATATGAGAGAACAAGTGTTGAGAAACCGGACGACTCATCTGGTAAAATTTCTATGGAGAAACCATAAGATGGAAGAGGCAATGTGGGAACCCGAGGAACTTATGATGAAGAACCACCCGAGTCTTTTCATGCGGTAGTATTCTATAAATTTCGAGAATGAAATTATTTGAAGTAGGGTAGAATGTAACACCCCAAGCATCTACGGTACACTTCTCTTTGAATAATGCAATAGCGTGTGTTGTACGCAACATCGAGTTCTAACACATACCACAGCCAATCAAACTAGCCGTTATGAATAGAAATACCAACTTTTTAAAATTTTATAAATTTTATCTCTCAAAATGGACTTCATTTTTGGATTTGGAGTATCGAATTTATCCAAAGGTGAAATTTTGGTACTTTTCAGATAACTTTAATATTTTGATGAATAGTGAAAATTACTAAATTTTAATTAAAAACAACTTTTTTAATAAAAATAATTAATAGTGATACCATTTAATACAATGTTTGTCATTGGACATAATTTCACAATTTAACCGGACATAAACAAGTATCAATCATTTGATAGTTATAATATCTTAAAAACACGCTTTTTGTTTTGACAGCGGGAATTAATTTTAAATTAATTTCTCCCACTTTTATGTTTTGAATTTGGAAAAATGGATTCCATATTTGGAATCATGATATCCAAATTTTGTAAATAGGTAACTTTTATTTTTAGACATTTTGAATAATTACTTCGGTAAATATTTTATTTACCATGGTTAAAGGGTAAATCTGGTAAATAAGGGTTAATAAATAATAATATAATAATAATAAATTACCCTAAAACGTGTCCTAACCTTATTAGTGGATACAAGTCTGACCATGGGAATCTTTGTGTTGATTTTGGGACCCCTTGGAGCCACTTGTAGTTGACAGGGACACTTTATTTTAATTAAGTTAAAATAAATACAAAAATGACATAAGCATATATATTTTAGAAAAATAATTTTTACATAGGGTTATAAATGTTGTAATTTCGACTATAAACATTCATTAGAAATATAAAACGATTTCCTACATAATGGTATTTTATTTATAATTTTAAGACATTATATATGTTAATTTATTTATGACACAATGGTGATGCAATAATTACCTAATGAATGAAAAATTAGAATAATTGATATTATAAATATCCAAATAAATGTAATTTGAGACTTTTTATAAATACCAATAATTTTATAGGATAATATGAAATGTTAGAATTTATTTAATTAACTTTTTTCTAAGTAATAATTCTTTTATGATTTTTACAAAAATCAATTATTAAATAGTGTCAAAATTGACATAAAAGAGTTTTTAAAACAAATATTATATTATTAATTGATATTAAATTCCTAAAAATCTACGGTTAAACCAAGAGACTTATATCATGATATATGTATCATTAGTGGACCACTTTGGGGTCTCTTGGATGTATAGAGTATGTTTATTAACCATATAATATAAAAATATGAAGAGACATTGTAAAAGTGAAACTAATTAACTAAGAGTTAATACATAAAGATAAGGTTAATATAGTAACCCAAACCTGTCTAAATACTACTTTTTGAGTGTATTTCGACCAATACCCACATTAACCTTGAAATAATTCACTTTTGAGCCATTAGAAACCGAATATGAATTTATTATAAAATAATATTTCTAGCTTTTCCAAAGGTTCCCCTCACCCCTTATACAAAAGGGCACTCCCCCTTCTCATTAATTCACACAATCAAAGCCTTTTGTTTTGGACCAAACCTGCCCAAATACTCTTTCAACGTCCATAACTTCATCCTAGAGGCCTTCCTTTAGTCATAAAGACAATCTAAGGAGCCCTTTTGATCAAATCAAAAGGAAGAACCCGAAGAAGAGGTAATGATTTCACCACCCTTCCTTTCTTCTTCGACTTCTTCTTTATTTGTTATTACCATTATAAAATAATAACTCTAGTATATTATATATAATTTTATGTTATTATAAACATGGTACAACCATATTCAGTATTCTATCCATCCTTTGAATGACATGTCACCATACGTGCGTACGTACGGCTTACCGTCTCCACGTCGTGGTGTAATTGTTATTCAATAAATTATTATTTTGATGGGTATAATAATGATGTGTAATTCTTGTAAATAATAAATATAACATGATAATGATTATTTATATATGATATAACATCCAATAATATATTATTTTAATATCAAAA
Source organism: Viscum album (assembly GCA_963277665.1). Taxonomy (NCBI): domain Eukaryota; kingdom Viridiplantae; phylum Streptophyta; class Magnoliopsida; order Santalales; family Viscaceae; genus Viscum; species Viscum album. The sequence goes on from OY728127.1 coordinate 928,325,533, forward strand.
TAATGATATTGTCGCTTGTGCGTACGTATGGACTACCGTCTCCACGAACGTGATGAGATTCATTCTCCATCGTATCCATTCAAGTATAATTATCATTTGATGATTTAAAAATAATGTTTAATGGCTTAATATTATTCTGGATATGAATAAGATACAATCTATCCATAACAAAAATTTCTTATGTAACAAAACATATACGAGTAAGTTAACACCCGAAACGACGATAATACTAAGATATTATTAACAAAGAAATGTTAAAAGATCATATATTATATCATATTAATGTATATGATTCTTTTAAAATATAATAACAATTATTTCACCATTATACATGACTTTAACCTACCCCCAACCAATGAAAAGTACAAGGTAACAGTTATTTCACAATCTCTTCATTATCCGAGGTTGTTTATACGTAATTATCTACTAGGACCTCTTTATCATCCACATACATGTTTTTTAAAAATGTATTTCAAAACATTATTTCTATTTTACAAAATATGTTTTAAAGTAATTTATATCCTTGTTTGACTTTTTATAAGAGGTTTATAAAGGAATCTTTCCGTCGTTTTCGAAACAAGGTCCTTTGAAACCTTTTCGACAGAATTAAGGTAAGAATGTTTTTTAACTTATACGGCGAGTGCGGCTATTTTCTTCCATAATAAAATCTTAGAAGCTTCCCATACAAGCTTATAAGAAAATTTTCAAAGTAAATGTTTTATTTTATAATAATGTGACTTTTAAATGAATTCAAAAAAAGAGTTATTTCTCTCAAATAGTTTTGATTTCATCTATGTCAACATTCTTTAATGGATTTTAAACTTATTTGAAGTTTATTTATTATGATACAAAACTTCCATATATTATTTAAGGTTTTGTGATATGTTTGACTGTGGATATGTTATTTTTATACTATTCATAATTTATGGCGAAAGTATTGACATTTCTTATGCTAGTTTTAATACGAATGCTTATGTTATGTTTAAAACTATTCATATGAGGAATGCATTGGACTTAATAAGTGACGGGTGGAGCCCGCTATAGCTCCTAGATGAATCGGTAGGTCTAATGAGACAAACTAGTGTCTTGGCACAAGGACTTGACAAAATCTTATTTTTTATTCTTGGCATGAGGCCTTGGATATGTGGTTATGATAGTCTGGCATTATACATTCCATAATTATAAAGGTGGTTAATGAAATTGCATGTGATTATTCGATTAGTGGAATATCCATGTGAATAAGTAAATGGAATTATTTCATTTTATTTCTGCCATATTATGTTGATGTTCAAGTTTAAAAGGATTTTGTTTTAGTTATACATTTCCTTAAATGTTTATTCCTATTTATGAAATTTTCTGCTATATTGTTATCATTACTGGGCATTTGAGCTCACACCTTTCTATGTTTTATTTTTCCTAGGATGTGAAGAAGTATTTTATGAATGACCTGCAGGGATATTATGAGGGGATAAGAGTGTGGAATATGGAGACTATATTGTTGTAGTTTTCATTTTATGATGTAATGTAAAATTTATGAATGTATCTAGTTATTCCAATGCTACTAAACTAATTGGTCTTTCGAGACTTGATCTTTCTTGTGATCATGCCAATGTTATGTAATAATGCACCGACTCTGGGTAACTGGGGTCAGGGAGTTACACTATATATATATAATTATTTTTTCAGGTTTCCAAGAGGATGTTGGGGACTAAGTTGGACATTATTAGCATGGGAATTGGAGTTGTTGTTGAGTTACTGTCATAGGATTGTCTTTGATTTTTTAATTTGGAGACATTCGTTATATTCATATGATGTTACATGTTTTGTAGGTATTGTGGATTTTACTTTTTCTTATATAATGCAGTTTTTTGTGGTTATCCTAATTTAATATCCTATTTTTATTTCTATTAAAGGAAATTCCACCCATATGTATGACCTTGTTCATACCCTCAGTGCTAGTTTCTATGTTGGGGCCTATTGGAGGTGGGACGTAGGGGATCATTATCTCTATTTCTCTTTTTCCATCCAAGGAGAGGTACCTTTGGAGGGAGGGGTATTGAGAACATCAATACGAAATGAAATTTTCTATGAATGCCCAAAAGTTCATTTTCATTTATTTGACAACAAATTGTCAAAACCTAGAAAACATCCCTAATTTGTCATGAAATCATAGAAAAATAATATTGCATTATCTTTTGACATGTATGAATAGACTTCTTGTAAATCTAACATGCATTGGGGTTGTAATGATAGAAAAATAAATTTTAATTAATATAAAATTCATTAAAAACATCCATCATAGGTTTATATCCAAGATATAGTCCTCATATTATCATGACATAAGATGGAAGTTGCATTAATTTAATTTAATGTTTTATATAATGGATGATAATACACATAAATTCCACTAGTGTTTTACTCGTTGTTAATAAAAGTGTGTTTTTATGGATTTAAGAGTTAAAAACATCTGTCAAACAATCAAAACCTAAAAAAGGGAATCGACATATTATTGAATCATAGGAAAGAATTTATTAAATAATTTGTGACATGTAGAAATAGGCATCCCATGAATCTAATGTGTGGTTATCTCAGAATAAATAAATGCATTTTTTAATGATTTTAAAATTATTTATAAAAACATGATTCAAATGACCTCGTATGCTTGGTTTTGACCACTTTATGATTGACATTTCATTTTAGTAAAAATTTAATAGTGGAATAATAAATTTAATTATACCAAGAAATTTGGGTATTGGATTAATACGTGGTTGATTATAATATATCAAAAATTATTTGAGTATCTTTCTCCTAGTTTTTTTATAAATATGAACATGTTTTATTATTTATGACATCATTTAGGTGACTAGTCACTTTAATAACAATGTGAAATTGAAAAAAACATTTGATCATATCTCACATTTTTATTTTCAGATTGATGTGTGGTTGGTTCATATAGATTATAAATGACACAATGATCATTTTACTATGTTTTCAGGCCAATAAAGGATTTTTTTTATGGTTTTAACCCATACGTGGGTGATATATCACATATTAATGATAATTAGAAATATGAAATCATAGTTCTCATTATATAGAGAAATATGAGTATAAGATTGTTGCACCATTGATTTCTATTCATCAAAAATGAATAGATGATCATTGTTCAAAGAATATATGTTAATCGTACATCATATCTTACCTTTATACTCCTTAATTAGTTATATGTCATTTTAATTAAAATATCATGGTAAAAACAGACACTGTTTTCAGACAAAGAAACCATAGAATTAAATTAACATGATGTTCATTCCTAAATATCAAAAAATATTTGAGGATAATTATCCTAAATTTTAATTGCAACCTGAGCCCATTTTCTTGGTTTTGATCCCTTTTAGGAAATACAAGTGAAAGTGAAGGCCAAATAGAACATTCAATCATATTGAGAAATTTATGTGTCAGATTGGCACATGGTTGGTTAATAAAAATCAAAAAATTACTCAAAAGTCATTTTATTTTGTTTTCCCACTGATATGATATTGTGTTCTTATTTTAACCACTACATGTGTTATTTTTATTTTATTAATATTAATTGACAATATGAAATCATTTTTTTATTATAAAAAGCAATCAATGCATCAAATTGATGCACGACTGATTCAAATTGGTCCAAAATGTCGCAACGGTCAATTTCTTATGTTTCCATTTTAGTCTGATGTTGTCCACTCAGTTTTGAACCCTTGATGAGTGATATGGAATTTTAATAAACATATCATATAAAAAATAAACTTTATATCATACTAATAAATTATAACATTTAATTGACATGTGGTTGATTCCTATAGATCCCAAATAAATTGGTGATCATTATTCTAGGTTTTCAGTTTAATCGAAAACATTTTTTATTTTTATCCCCTTTTAGTTGACTTGATACTTTAAAAATAATGTGAAGGAAAAATGGTACATTCAATAACATTGATAAATTTAGAAATTGGATTGATATGTAGTTGGTTTTTATAGATAAAAATTACATGAAGATCATTTTCCTATGTTTTCATGTCAATCCAAGATCATTTCCTTGGTTTTAACACCTACACAACTTATTTTTCATTAATCAACAATCATTAACAATATGAAATAATGGTTTCCATCATATCAATAAATTCAATAATTAAATTGATGTTTGATTGATTAATGTAGATAAAAAATTATTCAGGGATCATTTTCATAAGTTTTAATGTTAGTTAAATATCGTCTACTTGGTTTTGGCCGCTTGATTATAACAAACCAGATTTTTTAAATGAGATTTTTTTATTGAAATAAATATATTTTATATTATATTATATAGTATTATACACATAAAACACATAAAGAAACCAACAAAAATTTATTTCATTAATAAATATCATTGGATTAATTAGGAAATAAACCAATGAAAATTCAAGAAATTACAATGGGATAAGAAATATAAATTAATAAAATTATAATGGTAAAATTTGGGTATTTCTAAATTGTGAGAATCACAACCCCCATGACCAACACTATAGAAATCAAAAAATTTATTAGTAAACTAGTCATCATCTTAGAAAATAAAAATATGGAATCTTGGGAATGAATATTTTTAATGTTTTATAAATTAATAATGTCATTTTTTTTAAAAATTAACATGACTATTGTAATAGTAATATGGACTCAAAAATATAAATTTTAATATTAATAATATTTATAATAAGTAATTTAAGTAAATATAAATATTATAATACCATAAAATAAATATCATGATTGAAAACTCAAATAAAATATAATCACATTTTTAATAAACTATTTTTATGGGATTTCATAAAAATCATATTTTTATATTAAAGTTTAAAATAACATCTATTACAAAATTATTCTGATAAAATGAATGTCATTTTTGAAATCTTCATGTTGAAATTTTCTATGGGTCATTTTTTGGAAATTTTCTAAAATAATACAATTTTTATTTGAGAAGTAAAAATACAGTTTTTTCATAACCGGTGTAATTTAAATTATATAATTCATGATGAAATAATTACCTAATAAATTATATAAAATTTTTCGCAACCTAGAACATATTGAATTTGATAAATGATTCAGTTAAAATTATAAAAAATATTCTCTAAGTATAGAAAGTATTTCCCAAATTCTACAGTCTAAAGCATTCCTTGAAATATTTTTTTTAAAATTTTCTAACACTCATTTTTAGTAAATTATTGAATTAAAATTATAAATGGGTTTAAAGTCCCAATAATATTATATTTTATTGATATATTATGTATAATTTCATTAATATCACTATTAAATTGTTTATCTTGGATATAGTATTTTATTCAATATTTTATTCTAAAATACCACTCTCTCCAAGTATAAATAACCCCTCCCCCTCCCTTGGGAAACAAATCCTCCCTTACTTACCAAAGTAATAAAACTACCCAAATCCCCTCTATTAATCCTCTTATATTCCTTATGTGATTTCAATATAAAAAAATTCCAGTCTTTCAAGAAGTTAAGGGTCTTAGAAAAGGGACCACTTCAAGAAAGAGGTATTGAAATTTCATCCTTTTATTTAATTTTCATTTTATAATTTTATATCCTCCTTATATTGTATAATTAAAACCTTATTAAATTAATTATAAATTATTTTAACATGATATTTATAATGTTAATATACTATAAATATTTTATAAGAATGTATTATACATCTCGTTCCTCCACATTAGATAATGTTCTATTAACGGATGGTTAACCATCAATGAGGATGTCACCAATTCATTAACTTTCATCAAACTTTTTTGTGGTTGTAAAAAAATATTTATGATATATAAATGTATAAATATATTTATTTTAATCTTCTAGAATTAATTATTCTTATGTATTAATGACCTCGAAAAAATAGTGAAATTGAAATAAAATATGAATTTTTTTAAAGAAAAATTGATATAAATTGTTTCCCTTTCAATAATAGGAATTAAGAACTATAAAAAAATGATTATAGTAGATAATAAGTGATAAAATTGAAGATAATTACCTTCTTGTTTTATTTTTTAATTAACCTAATTTTTTTATTCATGGGATGGGAAAGTGATGAAATAAAGTGGGGTTTAATGAAAGGGGATTCTCAAATCCAAACTATTTCCTTTGTATTTTATCCTATTTCTCATTGATTTCTATATAATTTTTCCTATAATATCTAAAATATTTAATTTCAATTTTATTTCTTTATTATTATAGGTATATACATTTTCTTACCCTTCCAAAAAAATTTCTTTATCATTTAAAATGTTTTTTTAAATATATTTCAATTTCTAAAATATCTCTAGAATCCACTAAATTTGTTTCTCCTTTCAAATAAGTATATATAATTTTATTCCAAATTATGATCTCCCTTAATTTATTTTTTAATCATAATGTTCATTTTAGGAAGTATGATATTTGAATTATTTTATGAGACCCATTATTTTCCCTTATTTATTTCATGACTGTGATTATTATCCTTCTATATGGAATGCAAGATTATGAGCATTTTATGATGCGACTAGTGGGCTTGGAATTATATACATCTCCAATTAATTGTTTAATGTGATATATCTCATCAGATAATGTCTATTATGTGTGAAAATGATGCTATATTTGTTCATAGTGATGTTTTTATGATTTATGCACATATGTTATGTGTAGACATGATGCAGGCTTTATTCACAACTATATGTGGTATTTAACCACTACGTTATGATTTTTCATTATTATACATATTCCATATTCCATGAATTTATATCATTTTTCTCTCATGATTTTTATTATCATCTTATGCCCATGATACGATGATTTTGATTATGCTCACCCATGTACTATGGATCCATGTCCCTTATTCCTCCTCTTAGTGGGGGTTTAGATCACTCTTTTGTTTTATGTGTATCCTCTGGTGAATACATGTAATAAGGAGTTAAATAGGTACATATATGGATAAATAAGAGTAATTTAATTAATTTTTATGTTTTATTATGTACAATGGATATTTGAGCCTAATTTTCCGAAGACACTAAACCATTGTGTAGTAATCTAGAGTTTATAAATGATATAAGTTTCTTGAAATAAATGTGTATTATATTAGCTAGAAATTAAACCCATTAAAATTCAAAATAGTACATGGGTAAAAACATTAAATATAACAACTACTATGAGAAAATATGAATCTCTCTGATATGCTCGATCATCACCCCCATGGACAAAACTATAGAAATGAAACAAAACATTAATAAACTAATTGAAATTTTAGAAAATGAAAAATATAGATACCTGGGAGGAATTTAAGTGAATTATGAATAAATTAATGAATTTTTATTCATAGGAAGTAATATGACTGTTGGAATAATAACCTAATCATTAGGGATATTAACCTCACGGTTGGGAATAGTAACCTAATGGTGGGAATAAGAAGTTGACCACAAAATAATAAAACAAAAAATTAAATAATATTTTTGATGATTAATTTAATTAAATATAAAAATTATAATTCAATATAATAAATTTAAAAATTTATAAAATCAATGATGATATTAGCACATTTTTAATAAACTATATTTTAATGTATTCCATAAAAAGCATAATTTTTATATTAAAAATTAAAATAAACTATATTATATAATTAATTTTATAAAATTAATTCCATTTTTGAAATCATCACATCAAAATTTTACACGGGTGATGTTTTGGTAATTTTCAAAAATACATCAATTTTTTGATGAATAGTAAAAATAACGTTTTTTCTGTAACCAATGTATCTTGAATTACATCATTGATGATGTAATAATGACCTAGTAATTTCTAGTGCTTGAGGTTTGACCAAAAAATATTTAATTTGAAAATGAGCCGATATAATATAAAAACATGATTTCCAAACCAAAAAATTACTTTTCAATGTCTACAGTCAAAAAAATCCTTTAAAAATTAATTTTCTCATTTTTCCACTTTACATTTTAATAAAATATTGAATTAGAAATATAAAGGGGATTAATTTCCTGAAACCATTATATTTTATTGGTTTATGATTCATTATTTCAAAAATATCACTATTATAAGGTTTACAGTGAATTTAGTATTTTATTCAGTATTTTAACTCCAAATACCCCTCTCCTCTAGTATAAATAACACTTGTCCCATCCCTTGGAAAACCACTCCAACCTCACATAAAAAATTCCAATATCTTTCAAAATAATATACCATAAGACCATATAAACCTAATGGATATTATTTATTAAACCAACTCTATTCATCAATGAAATCTAGTTCCATACAAGATAGGATACACTGAGAAAGGAGTTCATTTTTATCAACTCTTCTCTAGTTTTTCACCTCTATTTTATTTTTTACCCAATTAATTTCAAAAAAATATTCTAAGATTAATTACTCAGTATGAAAAAATTATATTAATGATGTTAAACTATTATAACATTTATATTTTTGATGTATTTTTATTTTATACCTCTCTTTCTCCACCTTTGGACAATGTTCCCGATAATGGGTTTTTAGACATGAACAAGGATGTTTCCAAGATATTTTCATATCACCAACATTTTTGTTGGTTATAATAAATTAATTATGATATTTAAAATTTTAAATATGTTTATTTTATTCTTTTTGTATTATTTATACTTATTTATAGATGACCTTTAATAAAAATAGCTAAAATAAAGAAAAATAAGAAAGTTTTAAGGAAGGAAATTTATAAAAAAAATTATATTTAACTGTGATAATTTCAAAATATAATATAATGGTTACAACTTACAAATATTAAAAAAAAATATAAATAAATAACTTTTGGATCATTTTTTCTAATAAACCTATGTTTATTATTCATGGGGTGTAAAAGCAGAGAAATAAAGCAAGATTTAAGGTATGGGGTTTCCTCAACCCAATTCCCCTTTCAATGGTTTATCCATCATTATCATCATTTTCAATATGGATATTCCCCTAATATTACTTAAATATTATTTCAATATTCTTAACATTTCTTTTTTGTGTATATACATGGTTTTTGCCTTTCCAAAATGTTTATTAAGCTAAATATAATGATTTTTTTAAAATACTTTTCTTTCACATGAACATCCTTGACTCTTCTTGAGTTATTTCTTCTTCTCTAGATAATTAAGATGTTTATACCAAATGTTTTTCCCTTATTAATTTTGGAACCCCAACATTTATTCATGAATGTATGATTTATTAAATCCTTATTAAATTCATTCTTTTCAGTGGGTTATTTCATGAATATTATTTTTATACATTCTATGTGGCATGCATGATTAAGAGCGTTTTATAAAATGAAGTGTGTGGACCAAAGTTATATAACCCTCCAATGCTTTGGTTTATCTGATTTATCTTATGATATAATGTGAATTATGTGTAAATATTATTCTATATTTTTTTGACAATAATGATGTTATAATTTATATGTATATGTTATGCATGGACATGAAGCTAGCTTTGTTGACAACTATGTGTCATTTTTTACCACTCCATTATGTTGTTTCATTATTATGCATATGAAACATTTCATGCCTTTGTGAAATTTCTCCCTCATGATGTTGATTATGATCTTATTCTTATGAAATGATGATATTGATTATTCTTAATCAGGTACTATTGATTTATAGACCTTATTCCTCCCCTTACTGGGATTTTAGATCACCCCATTATTTAATGTTTATCCTCAAGTGAATACATGTACTAATGATATTTTCAGATATTAATAAGCATAAATAAGTTTAATTTTAAAAAATAACTGTTATTATGTGTAATTGATATATGAGCCTAATTTTTCATGAACTAAATCTTTAGATCCTTGATTTGTATCACTATTATATTTTTTATCTTAAAAAATATGTAATATTCATGTAAGAAAATTTCAAATCACTATAATTGGAATCATAGGTATGGATTAGTTAATTTGGTAATTTTTATTATTGAATTTTATTGACACCACTTATAAATATGATTTTAGACATGATTTTCTCATAGAAATAAATTATTTGTTCATTATTGTTTAACTTAAGTGTTGTTCAACCCTTTTCTATTTTAGAAAATGGTGGGAATCAGGACAAACCAGTCCAATAACTTGTCTGAGGGACAATGCAATGATTTTATGAACAACGTTCCTAATTTGACGGTAGATTGAGTTTAAAAAAATCATGGATATTCTTACGTATTTATCCTAGTATATTAACAATAACCTAAAAAACATGTAACATCCACATTTTCACAAAAATTAGAAACCAACAATTGAGTCCTTTATACCTAAACCACTCCTAAAAGTTAGCTGACCTTTTAGTCCACTATTCATGGAATAGTGAGTTAACTCAATATAGAATATCTTTTCCTTACTCCAATTTTCTGAGAAGGATAATGTTTCTCTAAATATTTTTTTGATTAGATGGAGAGGTCGATCAATGGTGGGTGCTAATAAAGAATATCAATCCAAAGGATGACATTGAAGAAATTGAATGACCATAATTTAATAATTTATTCCTTAACAAGTAATTTCCAGGAACTCTTTAAACAAATATGCCGAGAGGATACCTAGATCTTAAGAAAACGGATGGTCAACATATCATTGATGGAGAGGAAACATTCACAAGTCTTAGAGGATATGCCTCTAATTTTTTATCCACAATCATAGTAATATAGATAGATCATTTACTATTTTAGAACCATGCCTTTGAAATAAGAGGAGAAGAATGGAGTTTTGAGCTGGTGGGTCAAATGAAAAAAGAAGGAAATAGGATCCAACCACCCATATATCATAAATTTAGGAAGAAGAATTATGGTAATTTCCTCAAATAGATGGTTAAATTCTTCAAGTGTGGGTGAGAAGGACACCTATATTATGAATTTTGAAGAGACATGAATAATTCAGCTAACATGGTGGAGGAAAAGAATGAACCTCTTAATGCACCACCCATGGTTCCACTCTTTAGATGTATGTATTAGGGGAACAATACAAGCTAGTGCACAAAACTAAGGGTCTTTGGGGGTAATCAGCATCAGCAACCCCAAATGCGAAAGGAGAAAGGGAAATCTTATGGAATCACTACTACTAAAGTGGAGTTTGAAAATGAATTCATACAAAGTACACTTCTTATTCACTCAACAATGAAAAAAAATAATTTATTCTGGTTCTATGCATTCCTTTGTATCATATAACTTTTTCTAGAATTATTTAATCAAAGCCTCAATACCTTGATGTAAATATATCTATAAAAATAACTTGTGGGTGATCATTGAAACCCAAGTGTTGGAATCTTCTCCTATTAGTTTCTATGGTAATAATATTCCATAACATCTTGTAATCCTTCCCTAGGTGGAATTTTTCACTATAATGGACATAGAATAGATCTTATTAAATAGGGAACACATCATCTTTTGAGAAAAATAAATCTCGTTATATATTCCAAACCATCCCATGATACTGTACAATTTCAAGGGACTTCGTAAATCTACTCTGAATAATCCCTCAATGATGTGAGTGATGATACCCTATAGAGAATCATACCATTCCCAAATGGTTGAGTCAAAGGAAATTATCATCCTTGAGGAAATTCCTATTGTGATCGAATTTACAAATTTATTTCTTAAATAGATACCTAGACTTAAACCAGATTGTGAGGTATATTTCCCAAAATATCTTATACTTGTGTCCACTCCTATCTCAAAATTATAATGTAGGATTTACCCTACCAAACTAGGAGATTTAATGAAGAATCTTCAAGAATATTTTGCAAAAGGGTTCATATTCCCTGGTGTATCTTATTGGGTTTTTCTATTAATGTTTGTGAATAAATAGGATGGATATATGTTGTGGTGTGTAGATTACAGAGAGATCAACAAAATCACTTTAAAGAATAAGTATCCCTTGCATAGGATTAATTATTTGTTCGATCAACTGTGAGGATCTTAGTTCTTATAAAATCTATAAATTTATTCTGGATATCATCAGTTGAAGGTAGAGATGGAATATATTCGTAATATTTCTTTCTGTATAAGGTATGGACACTATGAGTTCAGAGTGATTCCATTATGACTTACTAATTCCCCTAAAATATTCATGGATTTGATGAATATATTCTTTATAGGATACCTAGAATAATTTGTGGTAGTATTTATAGATGATATTCTTATTTACTCCAAGAGAAAGGTTAACTATGAATATTATCTAAGGATCGTGCTTCAAATATTAATTAAGGAGAAAATTTATTCTAATTTCAAAAATTGTGGCTTTTGGATATAGAAATTAACATTCTTGGGGCATGTGATCACAATTAGGGGAATTTAAATGAACCCTTCAAAGACAAATTCAATTGGAGAATGGGCCAGGCTGACTAGTGTCATGGAAATCAATTTTTGTCTTAGATAATTAGGGTATAACCAAAATTTTGTGATAAATTTCTAATATTTTTATCCTGATAACTAAGATTACATGAAAATTGGTAAATTATTTATATATAAAATAATATGTGGAAATATTTAAGGGTTTTAATTAGATTCTAATCATTGTGCCTATACTCACACTACCATCAAGTGGAGATGGTTTTGTGATATACAGTGATTATTTGAAGAAATAATTATGTTTTGTAATCATTTATACTGATAAAGTGATAGCCTATACCTATTGATAGTTAATGATCCATGATAATAACTACCTGATTCATTATCTAGAGTTAGCATTTGTGATCTTCACTGTGATGATTTCATAGAACTAACTATGTGGTGAGAAGTGTGATATATATACTGATCATAAGAATCTAAAGTATATATTCACGTAGAAGGATATCAATATTTAAAAAAAATATGGTAAGATCTAATAAAGGACTATGATTTATCTATTCACTATTGTCTAGTAAAGGTGAATAATGTAGTTGATTGTCTTAGAATAAAAGAACCTACTACTATATCCATGATGTGAATTGATAAAGGCTTTATCTTCATGAATATCCAAGGAATGGATCTAGAAATCATAATTATAGGGAATAAATCCTATATTTCCCAAATTATTTCCTAACCATCTATTAAATATAAGACCATGTAGGCACAAAGGGGTGATTTGGAGCTTCAAAAAGGGTGTAATAAGTGAAATAATGGAAGCTACATGAGTTCTACATCGATGAAAATGGTGCATTCGATTTAGAACTAGGATTTTTGTTCCTTTATTACCGAAAATAAATAAGGATCTATTGGATAATGTGTATAGATGATCTTTATCTATCCATACTAGAAGTACCAAGATATTTTGTGAACTTTGAGATCACTTCTTATTGAACAACATGATGAAATAGATTGTTGAGTACACCTCAAAGTGCTTGGTATGTTAGCATGAAAATGCTAAGACACATAAGTATAATGGGGTCCTGAAAACATTTCTTCTACCTATAAGGAAATGGGAGAAAATCACCAAGGGCTTTGTCATTGGTCTTCAGAATACATATAAAGGAAATATGTGATGTGGGTTGTTGTGAACTGACTCACCATGAATTCCCACTTTATAACTATTCAGGAATATTTATACCTTGAATGACATTTTAAGATATATGTACAATGATTTTTCACAGTGTATGTGGAACCACTTTCAATCCTCTATTATCATGACCAAATGTTCACTTCTAAATTATAAAGAAGTATTCCATAGGCTGTGAATACTTAATTGAATTTCACCTTATTATTCACTCCCAAAATGAAGGCCAATCTGAAAGGACTATTCAGACACTCTAGGACATACTAAGAGCCTACTCGGTGTAATTTAATGGAGGATGGTACCAATAGCTTCCATTAGTTTAGTTCACATAAAATAGCATCTTCCACTCAAGTATTCAAATGTCTTAATATGATGATATGTATGGGAAGTGATATAGAACTCCTAATTTTTGGGATGAATCTGTAGAATGAAAAAAAACATGGACCTGATCATGTGAAAGAGATGATAGAGAAGGTTCAATCTATCCAACATCATATAAAATATTCTCAGTTTTAGAAAAAGTTTTATGTTGGAAACCATCAAAGGGTGTTTGAGTGTGAATTTTAAGAAAAAAAATCCCTTTGAATATCACCATGTAAAAGATTCATGTGGTTTAGAAATAAAGGTAATCTTATCCCTAGGCACATTGTCCCCTCTTATATCCTTAATCGTATAAGAGTAGTGGATTTTCATATTTAACTTCTACCAAATAAGAATCATGTTCATGATGTATTCCACAAATATCACATGAGGAAGTGCATACCTAATACCTTACATGTGCTGAATCTGAAATTGGTATAACTAGAGAATGACCTTTCATATGAGGTGAGGTTGATAAAAATCATGGACTATAAAGAAACATTCTTCTGAAAAATATAAATCACCTTATCAAAGTGATGTGGTTAAACCATAGGTATGAAGAGGTGTTTTGGGAACCAAATGAAATAATATAACAGAAGGACCCTCACCTATTCTCAACTAAGAATATGAGGTTAAATTTTCCAGATGAAATTTCTAAATGGTGGAATAATGTAACAACCTAGAGTTTATAAATGATATTTGTTTCTTGAAATAAATTTGTATTGTATTATACTATACAATATTATTCTCATGAATCACATAGATAAATCAATAACACTTTATTTCATTAATTAAAATAATTATATTATTCATTAATTTAACCCATGAATATTCCCAATATTACATGGGGAAATATAAAATAGAATAACTAGAATGTGAAAAATATGGATTGACCCAATATTCTAGAATCATCACTCCCATGGCCAACACTATAGAAATGAAGCAAAATAATAGTAAACCAATAAATTTATTAGAAAATTAAAAATATAGAACCTTGGGATGAATTTTAATGAATGTTTAATGAAGGAATGACATAGTATTTATATGAAGTAATATAATTGTTGAAATAGTGACCTAATCGTAGAGGATAATAACATATCCATTGGGAATAGTAACCTGAATGTTGGAAAAGTAATTTTGTAATGGCCTAGACCCACCTGGTCCATTACTTTTCCAAAACACGGCTCCACTGAAACAGTGGAACCGGTCACAAGGGCACCGGTTGTGGTGGCACCGTGATGGTGGCACACCGGTCACGGTGGCACCATGACGGTGGAATCGATCACGGGGGCACTGTGATGGTGGCAGCGGTTACGGTGGCACCTTGAAGGTCACACACCGGTCACAGTGGCACCGTGACGGTGGCACCATTGACGGTTGCACCGTAAGGGTGACACCGTGACGGTGGGACCATGTCCTCACTGCGTTCTTTTCTAGTTCTCAACTTTTCCACTCTAGAAACATATCTTTTAACATAAAGATAAATTAATGCCCCCTTTCAAAGCTATTTAAAGCCCATAAATAATATCTAAAATCCACCAAGAGTTGGGAAAATCTTAAACTACCAAAATGTGTGGTTTTTACTCGGTGTCATGCCTTTCCTCGTACCTTCCAGTTCCACCCCGGTTGCGCGTTTTCCTCCATTTAAAAGAAACGGTTTAACGAACAACTATTATACTGCCACCCTGATGGGAATAATTAAATAAGAATTAATTCCATCATGCATAACTTCCCAACTGCGTGGGGATCCAGGATCCAACTTTGTATCCGTTCAAAATTCCATATCCTGTATCAACGGGTTCTCATCCTTATATCGCACGAGAATTCCTTATTCTTCTTCCTCTTGGCTGGTCTTCTTTTCATCCTAGTGCGTTTGGAGTTCCCCTTCCCGAGGAAAGTGGTACGCCTGTTCTGGAGCCTTTCTGCTCACCCTTGGAGTCCACAACGTTCCTTCCCTGCAAGTTGCGCATCCCCAGTTCTTGGTGCGTGGAGAAGAACTTCAATCCTTGATCAACCAAGTAGGAATTTTCCTTCTTACCTTCTTACTATGTATCATGTGGGGTGAGTACGCTACTGTTTTTGTGGGAATGGATAAAACCAAACCTTAACAAAGATAATAAACAAAATGTTATAGAATGATGGGGTGTGTTTGACAATTCTGCTATACTCTTTTATAGTTTCCATATGTTGTGAACTGTATGGGCTTATGCTTACTAAAAATCATGGTCATTGGTGGTATTTCCTTGTGTACTAAAGAACCCTTGACTTCAGTGATGATTAAATAACTGTATCATGGAAATTGGTTAATCACCTAAACTTGGTTGGTTAAATGGATACCCAGTGAACATCAATCCTTGTGTGGTCACCCCGGTTAACCAACAAAAAGAAGAACCTAATGAATGATATGCTTGAACCTGGAAGTTTCCCTACTCTGTTTTGGTAGTAGGTGTGCTGTTTTGTTTGATGCTTATGGGGTGATGTGGATGAGTATGGGATCCTCTGTTGTGGCATGGTTGTTGTTTGTGAATCTGAAGTTGCATGGGGTTGTATCTCGAGGCTTGGTTTGGATCCATTACTTTGAAGGATCTCACTAATCCCTTTGTTGTTGTGACTTTACAAGAGATCAGGGTGTGAATGCTTAAATTTTTGTTTGGGTGTTTCTATTTCTCTTGCATGTGGTTATGCCTGTTAGTTTCCTAGTAGTGCAGAATTCACCTAAATGGGGTCACTTGAACATGAAAGAAAGAACGAGTTAAATGGGAAATTGGTTTTGGTAATGAGTTTTGACTTGGCTGTGAGTGTTGTTCTTTTCTTTTATGAATGAATGGTAATGAGGGTGTTGTGCTTAGGTTGGCTTTGGAAACCCTAGGTTCGGACGAGTGCTCGTTACTTATACATATATCTGTAGTTTTTATGTTTCTTATTCGCACCCCACCCAAGTTGAGCACTTAGTGTCGAACACACCCATTTCATGGGGGAGGGTGTCTTTTCCAACACTCTTATGAGTGGCTGGTTATTATCTCCTTTTCTGCTCCGTTTCTCGAATATCCCAAGACTCTTCGGGCAGGCTGTGACAGCCTGAGGTGCATTATAGCACAAGATTCTTCAGGCAGGGTAGTTTTCATGGATGTCCTAGGTGTGTGCGGGTAGGTTGTTTCCCAAGAGTCTTCAGGATGAGGCCCAAGTGTCTTCGGGCATGGCAGTATTTTTTCTGGCCCAGTTGTTTGCAGGCATGGTTACACATGGTGGTTGTCGCCCAGGTGTTTGCAGGCGGGATGCATGGTTGTGGCCCAGTTGTGTGAGGGCAGGGTGTGGCCATGGGACTGTAGTGAGAATGGCATGAGAGGTTTGATGCATAGGATTTCTTCAATAACCAGTGGGAAAGTGGTGTGGGGTACCCAAATATCAATGTGCTATTACTATACTTTACTTGACTTGCGTTATTTGGGGAGTGTGCCTTGGTGAGGCTTGGGTGGGTAGTTTTCCTTGATAAGTGCTTTGGTTATCTCTTTTCTCACGGGTCATTAGAATGCCTCCCCACTTGTGCATGAGAGTATTTGGTTTTTCCCTACTGAGTATACTTCTATGCTCACCCTACGTATATAAAACTTCTTTCAGGTTTCCAGGAGGACTTCAGGGACCGTGCAGGGCCATACTAGCTCTGACATTGGGACAGTTGCAGCTGTTGTTTTTCTTTCTATGGTACATTACCATTTTAGCCTCCTTATACTTTGTGGTATTTACTTTTGTAACATGAATACGGGAATGGTTTTCTTTGGCTTTACACTTACCCCCAATTTTGGTGTTGTTGGGTTTTACTATCTTATCTCCCAATCTTATTAAAGAAAAAGGGTAATGCCTTCCATCTTGTGTGTGATCCCATACCCTTGGTGCTAGTCGCCACTCCGGGACCTATTGAAGGCAGGTCTCGGGGGTCATTATCTCTCCTTCAACTTGAATAAGTAAGGGTCTGGCAATCTGTTGACCCTTCTCTCATCATGGTGAGGGCGGGTCATGAATGAATGGTATCAGAGGAGTGGTTGAGAGATAGGATGGAGTCTGGAGTTAGGCACAGTGAGGATTGCATGGGATGGTAGGGCAACCATGTTGGAAAATCTTGGTGCGTGAAATAGGCACTACTACAAATATGGCTTATAATAGCGCTAAAACAGCCTTTAACAGTGCTAAAAAGCGTTGTTAATCTCGGCGAAGATAAAGGGGGGTCCCCTTTATC
The DNA here is from genome assembly GCA_963277665.1 of Viscum album. Classification (NCBI taxonomy): domain Eukaryota; kingdom Viridiplantae; phylum Streptophyta; class Magnoliopsida; order Santalales; family Viscaceae; genus Viscum; species Viscum album. Next base: position 928,343,646 of record OY728127.1, read on the forward strand.
AGTGCTAAGCAAGCACTAATAAAGGTAGTATTTATCAGCGCTATTGTGAGCATTGATAAAAAACTACCTTTATCAGCGCTCAAAATATCACTGATATATTATCCATTTATCAGTGATTAACTAGCACTGATAAAGGACAAAGATCCTATCCAAAACCAGAACCTGCACAGAACCGGCCCAGCACCTGCACACATTACAGCACCTGCACATAGTCCAAACAAAACTTGCACACAGCACACACAACACCCACACACAAAGAACATAAGAACAAAAATGATACATACATTTACTTGAAATATTGAATACAAAACAACACACTTCTATATACATTTCAAACATTGTTTAATTTGGTTACAGTTTCATTTATCCAACAAATAGTTAATAAACAATGATGTTCCATCCTTTTTGCATCTATACGCTCTAATGGTGGCAGTTTCCGAAAAAATCATTAGAACTGAGGAAAAAGATTTCACCTACATAATAAAACAAATATTATGTTAGTAATACAATAATGAAATAAAGAATGGGGTTGCTAAATGGAATTATACTAGTGAGTCACAAAACATAAAATAACTAATTAACAAAATTGGTGCATGGTTAGGGCTAATCATGTATAATAATCAAATGGCCCAATGCTTAGTAGAACATAGCTATATGTCCTCCCATTCCATAAAAAAAGAAGCACTCTTTCCCTCTTTCCCAGCACACCCCCTACACACTGCCCACCCCCGAGCACACCCCCTACCCCTGCACACTCCCTGCCCCAAAAACACCCCCTACCCCCTTCCCCAACACACCCCTGCCCACTGCACTTCCCCCTTGCCCATTTCACACCCCCCCTACCCACCCCCTACATATTTCAAAAGAACCCAGCACACCCCCTACCCCTTCCCCATACCACTTTTCCCCATTCCCCCTCCACCAGAAAACCACCCCTGGCCTCTCACCTAGTCCCATGCACATCATAAAGAAAATACCTTGTATGGAAATTGTGCTCAATTTACATTATACAAATCATATATATCAACACATTCTCATGTAATTTCATTCAATGTAAATACACATATATAGACTCTCTACATCTCATAAGAAAACCCTCTTTAAAATTCAAAAACACATTAAATCCATTTGAAAACACCCATCACACAACATTATCATTTCTTCAAGCACATTTAAAGGACTTAAGCATGACAATCCACAAAAAATACAACTGCATTCATTTTAAAAATAACTTTCAAGTCTATACACACCCCAAATTCCTTTGATAACACATGTTTAACCACACAAACATTTCATATAGTACACTTAGCAAGCAAATACTGCATAATAAAATCATTATATAATGTAAAAGCATGGAATAACCTGCATAAAGCATGGAATCCTCCGAAATCTACTGGAAAACATAAAACCACATCTCCACAATACCTTAATAAGGACTGATTAAACATTAATATTGAATATATTAATGGAAACCCATGTTTAAATTGTGGTATTCCATGAGTTTAACATCCCACAAGGATAGAGGGTCATGATTTAATGTCTTACAGATATTTAAGACCTGGGTGGATCAAAACACTTATAATGGTGGATCAGGTAGGTACATCTCTGGGAGGGAGCTCCTGGAAGTTTTACCTGATAGATGGATCAAAACGCCCAGTGAGGTATGACCCATGTGTGGTGCATCCCATAAAGGTAAGGTTTCTCATTTTGGAGAATTATTTGGACGCCACTAAGGGAAATACAAGAGGGAAAATAAGTGAAGGTGTACCCCAGTGAGGGGGTCACCATGATTTACTATTGGTTGGGATTTAACCTCATGGAGGCTTCCTACGTACCCTATTTAGAATACAAGGATCAAAACCCATATATTTAAAAGAGGTATGTTGTGGGTATTACCCATAGTTAGCTTCCCTTCACATTAGGAATACTCTTGGTTGGATGAGTATGGGTCTTGTGGGGCTTATGCATTTTCAGATTCTCAGGTTCTTCCAAGAGTAGCAATGGGATGAATGGGACATACGTGCTATGATGGACCATGTGAATGGCGTGATCCTTGTAAAGAGTCATGAGGCACAAAAAACATGTGGAGATGTCTGTAAACATTATTTATGGTGTCCATGGGGCTTATCAGACTCCCCATACCTTCCATAAACACCTCAAAACATTACGAGGACCAGATTCTACATGATGGTGTATCACAGGGTTGATTCTTTTGATGATGTATTGGTCGTTTGAGCTTGGATATCATCTCAACCAGCCTTTCCCTTGCTTGAATTATTCTGGGACACATATTTTGGTTCCAAAAAATCCCTCAACAATACTGATTATCTCATTCATCTACCTAGAAATAATTGTGCAAGTTAAACAACAACACATGTGCTCAAATAAAAGTTCAAACAAACGACATACAGAAAATGGATTTTGTTGATCCTCGGTGGTTTCTTCGTTCACCCCATACGCACTTCACACCATCATGCCTTACTTCAATATTGATTTGTTCAAAGATCAATAATATGAATCTGGGGATAGAAAACATTGAGTAATAAATTAATATTTCAATACATCGGATTATTCTCAATTCACCAAAGAAGGTTGGAGGATAATCAATGATCATATACAGATAACATAAGTGGTAGGAATTCACCTTCATCCTATTTTTGTACACTCTTCCATCAAGTATGTCTCCCATTAATTTCTAAACACATGTATATCATCTTCTGAATATGAGTTTTTGCGACCGTTATAGTAGTACTGAAAAAATATAAATACACAAAGGATTAATAAATATTTTAAATGAACTCATAATTATTTTTGAAAATACCTCATCAGGGATGCTAGTTTGTTAATGAAATGCAATCTCTTTCATAAATTTACAAACATAATAACCACATTCCTTTCTGTTTGTTGGTTATGGACACTACAGAAACATCGACAACAACAAGTAATTTGTTTTGATATGTTTTTGGATAGTGAAATGTTATTATATATACCCAGATACTTTTCCAGTTGTAGATCTTGTAGGCGTGATCATCCTTATGCCTTGGATTCATTCCATGCATTAGACGATATTGATGCCCCTCCCTATCATAACAGAATCCTCATTAAAAGATAACAGAAATTATATAACTAGATGTTTTGTTTTAAAATTTTGGATCTAGTGTTTTACAAATTAATAAATGCTGTCATGCGTGGTCGGTTTGTTGGATATCCATGCATTGAATCCAGAAAATAAATCTTTGGAGTATCCAAATTGACTGCAATCAGCATCCAATGCTCCCTAAAAATACAAAAAGGAATAAGTAAAGAAAGAAATGAAAATATAGTTGATATGATTAAATTGTAGATTTTTACCCCTACATCATTGGTATTAAAAAGAGTCTGCCATCCGTAATTTTGTTTTCAAACGATTTGAGCATGGATGACATTATTGTGGCCTCTTTAACAGAATCTATTTCGTCTTTTGAATATGTGGTGTGAGGACTAACGAGTCCAAATATTTGTTCATGGGGAAATCCCTTCAATTGTTTTTCATATATACATCTGCGACAAATATAAAATGTATTTAGTCAAAATTATCATAGTATATCAACTTTTGTAAAATCAAATCATGAAAACTTACTTCATGTATACATTTACAACTGAGGCACCTAGACATTCATACTTGAGGACTTCATTTACATTTTCAGCACTAACAAAATCTGATATCTCCTCTCCACACATATCTTTTTCGAAAGAAACTATGTGAGTACCGTCATGTTTCAAATTTGTATCCACATGAGCCTGCAATGATATTAACTATGGATATAGAACAAGCGGGGTGAAGGTGCTCTCAGTAGACCGTTTCAATCGGTTGGTCAATCCCTGAGATAGTTTTGAGCTGATATTTCGTTTCACCCCACAGTCTTTGTCATTCTGTAATAACATTCATCAGTGCATGCCTTTTTTCATTAAATGTTAAAGGTCCAGCTTGAAAAATAAATAAGAAATGAATAACTTTTTGTCGACATGTTTTTTACAAGAACTGTCAGCCATGAAATGAATTTTCTAACAGATTTTTTAACCATAAGAATGTCTTCATCGTCATTTGGAATAGGTAGCTCAGCACTCGGCTCATTAGCTACGTTAATTGACACTCTAAGATGATCTTTTGGAAGCTGTCTGTTGTGTAGCATGTCGTTTTGCGTATTGAACACCGTAGCCCTCGCTACAAGGCGATAGGTGGGTGTTGAAAAATATAAATCACAGTCATTTTCACCCTATGGAATATTAGTACAGGAAAGGTATCAGTGTCTATGTAAATCACATTTCACAGAAAAAATTATTAAAACATTGATTACCACATCTAAGTAAGGTTTTTTAGGGTAATGGCTCACCTCAAAGCTGGTGGGGGTGGGGCGAGATCGTCATGCACGGGTTGTTGTTGAGTTTTTTCTTCTCTTTGCCTCTCCCCCATCAATTTTGCTATCATATCTCTATGGTATTGTAATTATTCTTGAAAAATAGATAATTGTTCTTGCAGCTTTTCGATTTTTTCATTTTGATCATCCGCTTGTTTTTGTTTTTGAAAATATGTTCAGGGAGTCACCCCAAAACTCGGACCTCTGACGCGGCCATACTTTTCTGGCTTCTTAAAGGTTTCTAAAAGTATGTCTGCATCTGGTGCGGTTGTTGTTGATTATTGTGAATATTTCAGATAGAAAATATAGAAAAATAAGTAGTTATTGTAATTTAATAGCGATTTAAAGCAACTAAAATTTATATTATGTCATACTTACACATGTTTCCCACACTTTTTGTGTGTTTTTATCTATCAATGTCCCCTCTTTATTTACATGAGCCTCCTTCCATAGAACATGGCGTGGGATGGATATGGCTTTTCATTTCGATTCATCAATCTGCATATAAACAGAGAAACATGGTTATAGTGTTGTTTTATGCCACATACTAGTAGTAGGGTAGATTTAAAAGACGTACCAATTTTTTCTCAACTTCAGCATACCCCATCCTTGCTTTACTGTAAGGGTACGCTGGATAAGTTGCGTGTTTTTATTTTCGGCACTCAGTAGCTATTTCATAAATAAAAAACTGTCAATCAGAGTGATGAATACAAGAAAATTTCAAACAACGTATTACCCCACACAATGTTCCTGAAAAGTATTCTCCTCGTGATGGTTGTTAAATGCATCCCACACTCCTTGGGATATCAAGTGTGCGTAAAGAGGAGGTGGGTGCGGCTTGATTTTCCCTTCTACATCTTTAAGATGATATTTCGATAAAATTGTGCGGAAACCTCTATGAATCATTCATGCAACTCTTAATGCATATTCCTTGTGCGAGACATCTACTATAAATGCACTCGGAAATGGATTATGAAGATTAAGTCAATGTTTTGGTATTTTATTTTATTTTAATAAATTAAAAAAATGGTATCATAATTTTATCATAATCTCTTCCTACATTAGTGTCTTCAGTCCGGTGACAACATGGTGTCACGACTGTATATCAATCGGCACGCATTGTCGAGTGACGATTCCAATGTAGCTACTAGAGATTAATTTGTTGGGGTTAACATGTTGGCCTCTCTTATTCCATCCCACCTCAAATTTGGTGCCTCTTTCTTTTTCCTGAAGGATTTTGGCCAACACTGTCAAACTACGACGCTCTTGTTTTTTTGCGCTTTCAGGGTTTCATTTCCTACCATTTCCTCAGAAGTAGCATCAATATCTTCCCCCGGAGTTCTAGCATCGGCAATGGGACCAGCAGCAACAGGTTGAGAAACCTGTTGTACCTCAGCACTGGGACCAACAACAACAGGTTTAGAAACTTGTTGTTTCTCTACACTGGGACCACCATCATTTGGTTGAGAAACCTATTGTTGCTCTGCAGTGGGACCACCAGCTTTTGGTTGAGAGACCTTTTGTGCCTCGGGATTGGGCACATTAGAAGGTGCAGAAGTCATTATCTGCAGAAGTGGTTTAATATTTAATTTAGATTACATAAAAACAGCAGCTAATAGATAATAACATAACCTAACACAATGTATGTTACAATAAACAAATAATCTGATTATTGTACTCTCTTTTTTTCTTTAAAGGCTGAAGTGATTTAACTCCTCTATCGACTATGTAAATTCCTTCATTATGGTCTCCTAGGACATACAAAACTCCATCTACATTTGGACCACTGCAAAATGATTGTGAAGTCCCTATAAAAGGGTCAACCTCTGTTGAACTTTCATCTGACCCTTCAGTTGTTTTGGTCGATAACAGAACAATTGACCAATTTCAGTTTGTGGGGTCTGGAACATAAAATACTTTTACTGCCTGTGATGCCATTATAAATGGTTCTTCGTTCTCCCCTTCCTTACTGAAATCAACTTTCACGAATCCTAATTCATCTATTTTAACAGCAGTCCTGTTATCAACCCACTTTCATTGAAAAATCTGCACTTTGAATTTCGTATAATCCAACTGCCAAATTCGTTTGATGATGCCAAAGTATGAAATATTCACATAAATTAGATTTTTGTCCTTAGCACCGGAAACATGCATCGCCTCAGCCACAAGTGTAACACCACTATTCTGCATGGTACTGTCTTCATCATGTTCATTAGTATAGAATGTATAACCGTTAACTGCATAAGCATTGTAAGATTACATACACACTTTATCCTCCGGACAACCATCAAAGTCATTCTAAAATTGAGTCTGGATTTTCATCTAACTGCTTAAAAATATGGTCTCGAAACCATCCTATAAACTTTCGATTATGTGTATCTGATATCTATTTTTCATCCCTAGAAGGATTCAAATTCCTAAGAATTTCTTTTTGGGTTTGAACATATAGGTCAACGTCGAAACTATTATGAAAAAGGTAAAGGTGGGCCTCCTCCCGATCTGTAATATTGATTGTGACAACCTCTCTTCCAGAAATTCCTTCACCCTCAAGCCACTCAGTATGATGAGATTTCAGTAGGCCAACGATTTCCACACTAGATAGGTATTCAGTACAAAATTCAACATCTTCCTCAAAAATATATTGCTCCGCAATACAACCCTCTGGACAACTTCGGTTTTTAACATACCCTTTCAGAATCTTCATATACCGTTCAATGGGGTATATCCATCTATAATGTACAAGACCACATAGTCGAATCTCTCTCACCAAATGAACCATCAAATGAACCATCATATCGAAAAATGTCGGTGGGAAGAACATTTCCAATTCACATAATATGACAGCAATTTATCTTTCCATAGTTGGCAATTTCACTGGGTCTATAACTTTGCTACATATAGCTTTGAAGAAGAAACAGATCTTCATTAATGTATGGTAAACATTCTTATGAAAAATGCAACGTAAAGCTATAGGAATTAGATCTTGCATCAAAACATGGTAGTCATGTGATTTAAGACCCTTTAATATTAAATCTCCCATTGACACGATGTTCTTGATATTTGATGAATACCCCTCTAGAACCTTTATGTCATTCAATAAGTTGAAAAATTGATATCTCTCCTACCTGGAAAGAGTGTAAGCAACAGGAGGAAGAAATGTTCATTTTTCACCCTTCACTAGTGCCAACTCTTCTCATATTCCCATCTCAACCATGTCCAATCTAGCCTTAATTCCATCAATTATTTTTCCAGGTGCAGTTAGCAATGTGCCGATGACACTATCAGATACATTTTTTTCAACATGCATAACATCAAGAAAATGTCTGACATGCATACAATTCCAGTATGGTAATTCAAAAAAAAACTGATCTATTTTTTCAACTAGTTTTCGTAAGGTTCTTCGAAAATAGTTTACCAAAAGTAGTGTCCAAATATTTCACTTTCTCAAACAATTGATCACCTGTTAGTGGAGACGGTGTTGTACGTTCCTATGAACTTCCGTCGAATTATGTTGTCCAAGATAGGTACTTATGTCATTGGGGTAGAAATCTATGATGTCCTAGAAACATGGTTTTCGATGAATGTTTCAACCTAATTGACTGTGAACCTTGTTCGCAAACATGACACCCTTGAGTTCCTTTAATGCTATATCCTGACAAATTTCCATAAGTAGGAAATTCTTTTATCATCCCGTACAACATGGATTTCAAAGTGAACTGTTCATTTTTTTAAGCATCATACATCGTAACACCTGAATCCCACAATATTTTCAAATTCTCGATCAATAGGGCCAAATAAACATAAATATCATTACCCGGTTGTTTTGGTCCTGATATAAGCATAGATAACATGATGTATTTTCATTTCATGCATAATCACGATGGTAAATTATAATTTCCCAACATAACCGGCCATGTATTGTGACTGCTACTTTGAAAACCAAAAAGATTCACCACATCTATAGATAACGCTAGATGAAGGTTTCTTGGCTCGTTCCCAAATTTAGGATAGTCGTGATCAATTCTCTTCCACTGAGGAGAGTTTGTAGGGTGACGTAGTTTCCCATCTTTAATTCTTGTATTTGCATGCCATGTAAATTGTCCTGCAGTCTCCTCACTTCCATATAAGCGTCTAAACCTAGGAAATATTGGAAATTACCATACAACTTTTGTAGGACTAGAATCATCTTTCTTGTATTAGGAATCACCAAAATTTGGGCATTCTTTAATTGATTTGTGGTCCTTGCGAAACAATATACAGTCATTCGGGAAAGCATGTATTCTTTTAGAGATCATACCCATCGATCATTGAATTCGTTTGGCATTATATGTTCGGATTGGGAGTTCATTATCTACTAGGAGCATGTCATTCAGGAGATCAAGTAGTTCCGTAAAACTGGCATCACTCCACCCGTTGCCTGCTTTCAAATTATACAGCTTCAATACGGCTGACAATGCTGTATATTTGGTGCAACCAGCATACAATGACGTTTTTGAACAACTCTTTAAATTCTCAAACAATTTTCGGAAATCATGAAGTTCATCTTCAACTGTCCTTGTCATTTTCTCAATACGATCTTCATCATCATTCACATCTGTAATCACACCCTCCATACGATCGTCTTCACTGTTCACGCTTCTAATAATATCAGATGATCTATAAAATGTCGTGTTCTCTGAGTCACTACCTACATTGGTTTTTCCCCATGTTTATTCCAACATGTATAACTTCGATCTATTCCATGACAGATCAGGTGTTCTTCCAACTCATCTAGAATAATTTTTCTTGAATAAAAACAGCATAAACATGGACAAAGGATTTTAGAAGGGTCACATGCATGATATTCTAAAAACTTGATAAACTCTTTCATGCCATCATTATAATCTTTTGTCAACCGATTGGAATTCATCCATTCTTCATTCATATTCATCGTCTTTATGGGTTCGATCTCGAGAACTTTCCTAATATTATGTTTTAATTAATCAGGTAGCATTGTTTGGGTTTTATAAAAACAAATAATGGTACAAATGACTTTAAACATATGTGAAATCCATATACATGGTGTGTCCAGTAGGGTGAACATCATGTATGTATAAGATATCTGATTTAACCTGAAATTTATCAAATTTATTCCAAGTTAGTCTTACAAAGACTGAATGATGCCTTAGAAAATACATGACATGCGAACAAGAGGAAACCAATGAGTAACAGGAGAAAAAAGTAATAAATATGATGCTATCTTAATGTACTCAAGGTTATGATAAGATGTTGGTCAAGATCAACTATGGGTTGGGAGTACACTAATATTTAATTGAAAAAAAACTACTAAAAACTAATCCATAAAAGAAGGAAATATCTTATTCATCAAGTCCCTTAATAAAACCAATTCATTAGTTAAACCACAAATCATCGCTAAAAATTCATACAGGCCATAACTACTCTTAAAAGAAGCCCATGGTTGGTCCATCAATGTCTAACTCATCTAATGGTATCCTAATGTCAAATCTATCTTGGATAAGATCATAGAACCTCATAGATGATCAATGTGACTATCAATGCGTGGATGAGGATACATATTCATGACTCCCATCATGTTCAATCTCCAATAGTCCAACAAAAGAATAAATACCAATCAACCATCTATTTCAGAGAACTATAAAACCCCATGATAAAGTACTTTTCCATATGAATCCATTATATTCTATATCATCAAATTTTAATTCAAACAACTGATGCTCTTTTGGTGTTATTTTATAAATTGTGATAGAAACTGAATTTTCTCCCAAAACTAACTAGATTATAAAGTTTATCTCTTTATTAAGAAGTAAATTTTATATCTCATCAGTGAAAACATCCTAAAAATGTACTACCATTGGGGAAAAATAATCATACCTCATTATAGCAACATCTACAATATGCCTGACTATTTGAGCCATTAGGGTACAGTAAATATATAATTATAACATGATATTTAAAATGAAATGTGGAAATAGGAAATCATACAGACCCCTGATAAACCCGTAATACAAAACATATCACCTAGTATGTATGTCACATATACAAATAAATAAATTATAAAAAAAATTCTACAAATCATAATGGTACCATTAAATACTTATTTTGGTTAACTTGTTTTAGAAATTGTTTATCTTCATCCGTGCCTTGTACTTGCACCCATGAATTTGAAGGTGAGTATGCATACATGATAGTTGACCTTCTTAGAGAAGAGTTTCTAGAATATTATAAGAGACATGAAGAAATGAAGATCATTAGAGTGTTGGAGAAAATGTGGTTTCAGTGTAAATGCATTTTTGAATGATCATTGCTATTCATTGTGGCAATCGGCTTGTGCAATTTGGCCTAAATTACAATACCTGCAAGTTGTAACTTAGGCTACATTACACAAGCCTATTACCACATTGTTTGTAGAAACCACATTTTCTCCAACACTCTAATGATCTTCATTGCTTCATGTCCCTTATACTCGTCCATAAACTCTTCTCTAAGAAGGTCAACTATCGTATACACATACTCACCTTCAAATTCATGGGTGCAAGTACAAGGCACAGATGAAGATAAACAATTTCTAAAACAAGTTGACCAATGTAAGTATTTAATGGTACCTTTATTCTTTATAGCATGTTTTTTTCTAATTTATTTATTTGTATAAGTGACAGACATACTAGGTGATATGTTTTTCATTATGGGTTCATCTTTGCCTAATCATATAACTATGAGATAATATGCTATGTGATGAAAATTAATATGGATCCATCATCATTTCCATTGGGATAATATTTGGGAATCCATATAACCATAAGATTAAAAACTATTTCCTTTGTATCTCATACATAAATATTCAACTCGAAGGGGTAGAACTTACCGCCCATGGTAACTCAAAATAAAAAAAATGAAAACAAGGGTTGGTTATCCACAGAAGTCATCACACATAACCTTGGTAGACCTCTCACACATGTAAACCATCATAACTAACCAATTACCATATACTTCATCTTAGAGTCAAGATATCCCTATGGAACCTATAAGGTATCCAATTCCACATCATTCACAAACAACCCACTTGTGTTGCTAAATATCAATAACATCTCTTATTTCGAAACTCATCACTAATTATGAATCACATCCCTAGACATAATCATAATCACATTAAGACCAAACTATATATTATGGAAATCCTTACTGGAATTAGGCTCAAGATATGGTATCATTCCTATCTCACATCTGTATTCACTATTTGGTCCTCACACACACAATATAGAAATAATATACCAAGGGAATACCATCCATGGAACTCACATCCCACTTTTAGAGCACGAGGAGGAGGATGAGGCTACGGCGGTCGTGGCAGCGAGGGTGGAGGCAGCGGCGGTGGTAGAGGAGGAGGTGGCAGTGGTGGCAGAGGAAGTGGTGGTCGCGGCAGCGAGGGTGGAGGCGGCAGAGGCGGTCGCGGTCGCAGTAGTGGGAGCAGGGGAGGAGGCAGCGGCGGTGGCAGAGAAGGAGGAGGATGAGAAGGATGAGGAGGAGGAAGGAGGAGGAAGGTGGAGGACAAGGAGGACGAGGTCGCACGGCAAGGGGCCTGGTTCAGCCTCCGCGAGAGCTTGACCGCGTGAAAGCGGGGATGTCCTGTTAGGGTTATTAAATAAAAACTGACAGAACCTTTACCAGCTCTCATTAAAAGCACTGATAAAGGTATGTTTTATCAGCGCTAAAATAACAGCGCTGATAAAACATTCATTTATCAATGGTTTTTTAGTGCTGATAAAGAGTTACCTTTATCAGAAGTAAAAAACGCACTGATAAAGGAGTACCCTTTATTAGCGCTTATTTTAGCCCTGATAAATGTAAGATTTATCAGTGCTTTTATATAGCTCTGATAAAGGCATACCCCATTATCAGCGCTTTCTGTTTAGCGCTAATAAAGGGTAGCACTTCCCTTGCCCTGTTTTGTGGTAGTGAGGCCAGGAAAGACCGACTAGGACATGGGATTTGTGGGGGCCCCGTCATCCAATGCAATGAATCTAGGCATACCGAACGACCAAGTGAGGTTTCACTGATTGCAGGGTAGAGATCCTAGGGAAGGTACATACATCATAATGACTTGTGTTCTTGTGTTTAATGCAGATTTGGGGATTTAAAATGAGTAAGAAGTCTAAGAAAATTTAAGAACAATATTCTACACTACTCAGGATTAGGCATTACTTTTTTACATTGATGCTATGGCACCTGGGAGATGACCAGGGGTTGTGCGGGAAATCGAAGCACAGGAGATTGGCATGGTTGATCGGCAGAGGATTGACCGAGAGGAGGAGGACGATCAGTGGTAGAGGACACTTCGTGCCTTTCAGCAGTAGGCCCTCGGGAAGTACAAGGGTAGCATCTCAGACATAGAGACAGAAAGATGGATAGAGGAGCTGGTAATAGCTTTCAGCTTGATCTGGGCTCTGATGGAGTACTGGGTTCCTCTGGCTATAAGCTAGATGCGAGGAGCAGCGCGTCAGTGGTGGATGCTCTATCTTGGGGAGAAGAGGGAGGCTGAGGTGATGTGGACTGACATTGAGAAGGAGTTCCAGGCGGAATTCCACTCTTCCATGATGAAGGCTGAGAAGAGGCAGGAACTACTCTCCCTACAGTAGGGGAGTATGTTAGTGAGAGAGTTGGGGATCAAGTTCAAGGACCTCCTTCACTTTGCTCTCGACCTCTTTCCAGATGAGGAGTCTCAGGCGAGACGTTTGGATGAGGCACTTTGACCTTATCTCAAGTATGATGTTACTCCCTTCACCCTATTGATGTACTTGGATGTCCATAAGAAGGCTGCAGTGGTGGAAAGGATGCACACGCTGGGAGGTGTATCGCGAGAGGTAATCCAGTTAGGCTCATCGAAGGGGAAGGCCGTCAATAGAAGGCCTCTAGCATCAGGACCCTCTAGGTTTAGACTAGTAGGAAGCAGGCCCCAGCAGTTCCAGTTCCGATCCCCTGGTCTTCACCCTTCCCTTTCAGGCCTAGGACTGAGGTGCTTCATCTGTGGCCGCCATGGGCACCTTCAGAATCAGTGCCCCGACCGAGTATGGTACAATGGGGGTGGGCCAGTGCAGCACCCATCCCAGCCGCAGTAGTTTCTAACTAGGCCCTCTTAGTAGCAGTAGTTAGGGAAGAAAAATCTCGCTCCTCTGAGGGCAGGTGTTGCAGGAGAGGGATGACCTCAGGGTGCTCCTCAGGTGCCTTGACAAGGGCATGGTCGGGGAGGCGGTCGACAGTCGAGGGTTAGGGGAGCGGGGCGTGGACAGTTACACACCGTAAAGGCAACAGTTCCAGCTGGGCCAGAGGTCGTTCAAGGTACGATCTGCTTGTTTAGTACTCTTTCCTATACCTTGTTTGATATAGAAGCTTCACACTCCTTTGTTGCACCCAGTCTGGCCCATGCTATGGGTTTAGACACTAAGAGACTTCCAGTTCCCCTGGTGCTGAGTACACCAGTCGGAGGACAGACTAACTTATTTTATGTTTTCCGAGGGTGTAGACTGATGATAGGGCCACATCAGTCTATCAGGGATCTTCTACTATTGTAGATACATCCATACGATGTCATCCTAGGTACTGACTGGATATTCTCTTTATGTGCCATCATTGACTGCTTTCGAGGAAGGGTCGTGTTTTCAGATTTGGGCAGCCGATGTGTAACTTTCATCAATGAGCGGGGTGTCTAGAAAAGAAGCGGGAGAGAGGATCCCCTCATTTCTTTTGTTAGCTAAGATATCAGTAGGGACTATGGATTTAGAAATGGTGGAAGTCCCAGGGATTGTCAGTGAATTTATGGATGTCTTCTTTGAAGAGGTGGAAACTCTACCCCCTCGACGTGATGTTGACTTCAGGATAGACTTCAAACCTAGTGCCCGTCCAATTTCGATGGCTCCCAACCGGATGGAACCTTCCAAGTTGCAGGAGTTGTAGATTCAGATTGATGATCTGATGAATAATGGTTTTGTTCGACCAAGTGTGTCACCATGGGGAGCTCCATTCTTATTCGCAAAGAAGGAAGATAGTGGTTTTAGGCTGTGCATAAACTACCGGAGACTGAACCAGGTTACCATCAAGAATCAGTACCCCCTCCCAAGGATAGAAGATCTCTTTGACCAGCTGAGGGGATCAGGTTGGTTCTCTAAGATTGATCTGTGGTCTGGATATCACCAGCTGAGGGTGAAGGAGGGTGACATCTCGAAGACCGCCTTTAGGTGCAGATATAGGCACTTTGAGTTTGTGGTCATGTCGTTCATCTTACCGAACACTCTAGCTGTGTTTATGGGGCTCATGAATTCCATATTCAGGTAATACCTGGATCGGTTCTTAGTCGTGTTTATTGACGACATCCTAATCTACTCAAGATCAGAGGAGGATCACGCTGAGCACCTAATAATGGTTTTAGAGGTCCTCTGACAGCACCAACTCTATGGGAAGTTGTCCATGTGAATGTTCTGGAAACGAGAAGTGCACTTTCTTGGGCACGTGGTGTCCGAGTAGGTAATAGAGGTGGACCCATCGAAGTTCAGTCAGTTTTTTCTTGGGAAGCACTGAAGAATGTAGCAGATGTTCATAGTTTCCTTGGACTGCCAGGTTACTACCGGAGGATCGTACCCAACTTCTCCCGAGTTGTAGCACCTTTGACAGCTTTTACCAAGTAGGACCAAGCTTTTGTGTGGAATGGGTAGTGCCAGACAGCCTTTAGCTATCTGAAGGAGAATTTGGTAAGTGCCCCAGGGATGAGGTTTCTAGAATAAGGGGCAGCATATGAGGTGTTATGTGATGCCTCAGGAAAAGGCCTTGGGTGTGTGATGATGCAACAAAAAGGGGTGATATCTTATGGTTCTATACAGTTACATCCTCATGAGCGTAATTATGCCACCCACGATCTGGAGCTTGTGGCGGTTGTTTCTTCACTAAAGTTGTGGCGGCATTACCTCATCGGGGAGCACTTCGTGGTCTTCACGGATCACTAAAGCTTGAAGTATATTTTCTCCCAACGGGACCTGAACTCATGGAAGTGAACGTGGATGGAGTTCCTTCAGGACTACGACTTCGATATTTTCTACACCTCAGGAAAAGGGAATGTGGTGGCCTATGCCTTGAGAAGGAAGTCACATAAGGATGTTGTTTGAGAGTCGGCAGATGCTTGGAAGGTGATGGAGGAGTTGGCTTCCCTGCACCTGGATACGAGGATGGATGGTGGTAGAGATTTCATATATCGTATGACATTATAGTCTTCTCTATTATAGCAGGTAGAGGAGTCTCAATGGGGATAATTAGATAGTGAAGTGATTTGGGATCGGGCTAACCAAGGCGATGCCTCAGAAGGGTGGACGGAGGATGATCAGAATCGGATGCTTTTCCGAGGGAATTTGTTTGTTCCAGAGGCTATAAGCGAGAGGGTTCTTGGTGAGTTCCAGAACTCACCCCTATATGTGAACCCAGGAGTTTCCAAGATGTACCAGTGTCTGAGGAGTCAATTTTGGTGGCCCGGGGTAAAGTAGGCGGTGGCAGAGTTCGTGGCCAAGTGCCTAGTGTGTCAGTAGGTGAATACTGAACACCGTGTTCCAGGCTATCTATTACAACCTTTAGATATCCCTAAATGGAAGTGGGACAACATATTGATGAATTTTGTCAGATGACTACCCAAGGTTCAAGGAGGTTGTGATGATATCTGGGTAGTGGTGGACCGGTTGACGAAATTGGCTCACATTCTGGGGATCAAGGAGTCAGGTGTAGTGGATTCCTTAGCAAGGAGATACTTGGATTGTGTGGTGCGGTTTCATGGTGTTATGAGGTCCATAGTCTCGGATAGGGATGCATGTTTTACCTCACGAATCTGGAGAGGATTGCAGCATGCTTTTGGCACCCAGCTACATCTTAGCACTTCTTTCCACTCCTAGACATATGGACAAATAGAGCGCACCATCCAAAAAATGGAAGATATGCTATGGGAATGTATCCTAGACTTTGGGGGGTGGTGGGTGTGACACTTTCCTCTGGTAGAGTTTTCCTTCAATAATAGCTATCACTCTACCATTTTCATGGCTCCGTCCGAAGCCTTGTACGGGAGGCCATGTCGCTCACTCTTGTCCTGGATCGAGGTTGGGGAAGTAGGTGGTCTTGGACCGGAGGTTGTGTGGAGAACGACAGATAAGTTTCAGCTTATACGAGAGAGGATGAAGGAGGATCAGGACTGGCAGAATTCATATGCCGATAATAGGAGGAGACCCTTGGAGTTCGAGGCCAGAAACCACGTATTCCTGAAGGTCTCCCCTCGGCGTGGAAAATAGAGGTTAGATAGGGGAGTAAGCTTTATCCAAGGTTCATTGGACCCTTAGAAGTGTTGAGGCAGGTCGAAGAAGTGTCTTATCATCTAGCGTTACCACCACCGCTACTGAGGATACATGACGTCTTCCATGTGTCACAAATCCGACAGTATCTACACAACGATTCACGCGTCCTTGACTGGGGAAAGCTGGACATCAGGATAGACGTTCCGTTTGTGGAAATTCATGTGAGAATCAAGGATTGTGAGGAGAGGGTGCTCTGTGGATGGACCATTCCATTGTTTCATGTGTTGTGGAGGCATGGAGGGCTCGAGGAAAGTACCTAGGAATGGGAGATGCAAATGCACGCGTAGTACCCAGAGCTGTTTTGAGTTTTGTTCTGTTTTGTTTGTACTTGTTTGTCATGGAATGATTTACTTTATTAAATATGGAAAGTGTGGTTTTCCTTGTTATTTGGATGTGTGTGGAGAGTTCGGACTATGGGAAGGAGAGGACCTGATCCCTAATCAAGGCGTATTACGGTGGATGCGATTAAACCTGTGTGTGCGATTCAGTGCCACCCAAAGAGGATAGTATCTTGACATGGAGGAAGAAACTCCCTAACCCATATGACTGGACAGTTTTACCTTAGAATGTTTCCTGGTTACTTGAGGGACAGGTGTTCCTAGATGTCGATGAAATTCACTCCTGAGAGGTATCTTTCGAGGTGGATGTTCAGAACCCCTCTTTTTATCAGTTCTCATTTTGATTCTCGAGATTGAGAATATTTTGAGAGGTATCTGATGTAATGGCCTGGACCCACCTGGTTCATTACTTTGAAAAAACATGGCTCCACTGAAACGGCGGCACCGGTCACAGGGGCACTGGTTTCGATGGCATCGAGTATGGTGGCACCGTGACGGTCGCACACCAGTCAAAGTGGCACCGTGATAGTGGCACCAGTGATGGTGGCACCATCCGGGTGACACCACGACGGTGGCACCGTGTCCTCGCTATGTTATTTTCCAGTTCCCAACTTTTCTGCTCCCGCAACATATCTTTTAACGTAAAGATAAATTAATTCACCCTTTCAAAGCTATTTAATGCCCATAAATAATATCTAAAATCCCCCAAGAGTCGGGCAAACCTTAAACTACCAAAATGTGTGGTTTTTCCTCAGTGTCACGCCTTTCCCCATACCTTCCAATTCCTCCCCTATTGTGCATTTTCCTCCATTTAAAAGAAATTGTTTAACACAAAACCGTTATACCACCACCCAGATGGGAATAATTAAATTAGAATTAATTCCATCGTGCGTAACTGGCCAAATGAGTGGGGAACCACGATCTGACTTTGTACCCATTTAATCTTCCATATCCCATATCAATGGGATCTTATCCTTATATCGCACGGGAATTCCTTATTCTTATTCCTCTTGGCTGGTCTTCTATTCGTCCAAGTGTGTTTGGAGTTCCCCTTCCCGAGGAAAGTGGTGTGCATGTGCTGGAGCCTTTTTGCTCACCCTTGGAGTCCCCGACGTTCCTTCCCTACAAGTCGCGCATCTCCAGTTCTCGGTACATGGAGAAGAACTTAGATCCTTGATCAACTAAGTAGAGATTTTCCTTCATCTCTTCTTACTGTGTATCATGCGGGGTGGGTACGCAACTATTTCTGTGGGAATGGATGAAACCAAACCATAACAAAGATAATAAACAAACTGTTAATGAATGATGGGGTGCGTTTGAAAACTCTGATGTACTCTTTTATAATTTCCATATTTTGTGAACTTTATGGGCTTATGCTTACTAAAAAATCATGGTTTTTGGTGGTCTTTACTTGCACACTAAAGAACCCTTGTCTTCTGTGATGATTAAATAACTGTAACATGGAAATTGGTTAATCACCTAAACTCAGTTGGTCAAATGGATACCCAGTGAACATCAATCCTTGTGTGGTCACCCCGTTTAACCAACAGAAAGAAGAACCTAATGAATGATGTGCTTGAACCTGGAGGTTTCCCTACTCTGTTTTGGTAGTAGGTGTGCTGTTCTGTTTGATTCTTATTGGGTGTTGTGGATGAGGATGGGATCCTCTGTTGTGGCACGGTTTTTTGTTGTGAATCTGAAGCTACGTGGTGCTGTATCATGAGGCTTGGTTTTGTTCCAGTACTTTGATGGATCTCGCTGATCCCTTTGTTGTTGTGACTTTACAAGAGAACTGGGTGTGAATGCTTAAATTTCTATTTGGGTGTTTCCCTTTCTTTGGCTTGTGGTTATGCCTGTTAGTTTCCCAGTAGTGCAGAATTCACATAAATGGGATCACATGAACCTAAAATCAAGAATGAGTTCATTGGGGAATTGTTTTTGGGAATGAGTTGTGACTTGTCCATGAGCGTTGTGATTTTCTTTTATGAATGAATAATAACAAGGGTGTTGTGATTAGGTTAGCTTTGGAAACCCTAGGTTGGGACGAGTGCTCGTTAAATATACAAATATCTATAGTTTTTATGTTTCATATTCGTGCCCCACACAAGTTGAGATCTTAGTGCTGAACACCCCCATTTCATGGGGGAGGGTGTCTTTCCCAACACTCCTATGAGTGGCTGGTTATTAGCTCCTTTTCTGCTCCCTTTCCCGAATATCCAAAGACTCTTCGGGCAAGCTATGGCGGCATGAGGTCCATTATAGCCTAAGATTCTTTGGGTAGGGTAGTTGTGGTGGTTGGCCTAGGTGTGTGCAGGCAGGTTTTTTCCCAAGAGTCTTCAGGATGAGGCCCAGGTGTCTTCAGGCATGGCAGTAGTTGTTCTGGCCTATGTGTTTGCAGGCGTGGTTACGCGTGGGGGTTGTGGCCCAGGTGTTTGAAGGTGGGATGCGTGTTTGTGGCCCAGGTGTGTGCGGGCGGGGTGTGAAAGTGGGACTATAGTGAGAATGGCGGGAGAGGTTCGATGTGTAGGATGTCTTCAATAACCAGTGGGAAAGTGGCACAGGGTACCCAAATATCGATGTGCTATTACTATACATTACTTGACTTGCATTATTTGGGGAGTGTTCCTTGGTGAGACTTGGGTGGATAGTTTTTCTAGCTAGGTGTTTTGGTTATCTCTTTTCTCACGGGGCATTAGAATGCCTCCCCACTTGTGTACGAGAGCCTTTGGTTTTTCCCTACTGAGTATACTTGTATGCTCACCCTACGTATATAAAACTGCTTTCAGGTTTCCAAGAGGACTTTAGGGACCGTACAGGGCCATACTAGCTCAGACGTTGTGATAGTTGCAGTTGTTGTTTTTCTTTCTTTGGTACTTTACCTTTGTAGTATAATTGTACTTTGTGGCATTTACTTTTGTAACATGCATATGGGAATTGTTTTCTTTTGCTTTACTTTTACCCCCAGTTTTGTTGTTGTTGGGTTTTAAAATCTTATCTCCTGATCCTATTAAAGAACAATGGTAATGCCTTCCATCTTGTGTGTGATCCTATACCATTGGTGTGGGTCGCCACTCCGGGGCCTATTAAAGGCTTGTCTTGGGGGTCATTATCTCTCATTCAACTTGAAGAAGGAAGGGTCTGGCAATATTCTATCCCTTCTCTCATATTAGTGAAGGCAGGTCATGAAAAATTGGACCTCAATATAATAAAATTTAATATAAATAATATCTTTCATCAGTTTTAAGTAAATATAAATATTATAATTCCATAAAATAAAAATAAATATTAAAATACTCAATGTAGATATAAGAACTTTTTTAATAAACTATAATTTAAATTATTTTTTAAAAATCAAAATATTTATATTAAAAATTAAAATAAATTTTTTTTAAATTTTTTTTTATAAAATGAATTTTGTTTTTGAAATAATCATTTCAAAATTATCTAAGATTTATTTTTTTGTTAGTTTTCTAAAATACATCAAATTTTAGGTTAATGGTAAAAATATAGTTTTTTCATGACTGGTGTATCTTAAATTACATAAAAAATGATGTAATAATTACCTAATCATTTCTAGAAATCTATTTTTGAAAAACAAACATATTAAATTTGATAAATGAGTGATTAAAAAACAATAAAAATGATTTCAACACCTAAAAATTACTTTCCAATGTCTAATGTCAAAAGTAATCCTTTAAAAATCAATTTTCTCATTTTCCACTATAATTTATAATAAACTATTGAATTATAAATATAAATTAGTTTAAATTCCTAAAACCATTATATTTTATTTATTTATGATTCATTATTTCACTGATATCACAATTATAAGTATTACCATCGATATAGTATTTTATTCAATATAAATAACCCATCTCCCTCCATATGAAAACCACCCCACTCACACCTAACAAGACCCAATATATACTCAAATACTCTATCATAATCCCTTAAAAATCATAGGGACATTCTAGAGTAAAATAACTCCATTCATCAAGGAAGAATAATGTCGTACAGGAGAAGAAACACTGAGAAAGGAGTCTGTTTTTATCAACTCTCCTCTCATTTTCCTCTTCTCATCTCTTTTTCCCCATTTATTTCAAAATAAAATCTCTTGTGATTAATTAAAATGTTTGTTAAAATTATATTAATGATTTTAACCTACTCTAAAAATTATATTTTAATTATTTATATTTTATACCTGTCTTTCTTCTCCTTTTTAAAATGTTCCTGTCACAAATCAACCCAGGTTGACCCTGTACTAATCACTCAAGCCAGTCTGTGACATGACCCGAGAGGCGTTCTCGATCCCCCCAGGCTGGCGACAAGTGCTAGGGCATCAATAGAGGACAATTGGTAATGATTTTTCCCAGTGAAAATAAATAAAGCAGTGGAAAGAAAAGTAGAATAACACAAATTAAATAAATGACACTGAAAAGAAATAACGCTCAACAACAACCAACTAACCTGACCATTACCAAAACTCCTCGTGACTCTGAGAGTCACTCACTAGTCCACAACCTACTCTGGCCCATGATGAGAAACATCGAGTCAGACCTTCCACAGAAACTAAAAACAGGAAAACACCATTGGCATGAGTATTAAAACTCCGTAGGTGTGGCTAACAAACAATTCCCAATGCACTACCTTTAAATAAATAAATTTACTAATTCTGGGTTTGAAATAAAGTATATAAAATATTAGTTTCCACACACACTTTCATTTCTAAAACAAGTAACAGTCCACTACCCTTTTTAATTTAAAATAATATTTAATGTTTAAAGGAACAGGTGTGTAGAATTTAAAACGTTTTTTTCCAACGAATTAGAAATCCAAATTTTAGTTTTTAGTAAAAAGGTAAAACCACACAACATGCAACACACACTAAGGGAAATGGAAAAGTGTCACATTGGGGCCAGCTTCCAAACTAGACCTCTCAATCATCCGCCACATACAAATAAACACTAAAGAAAACATGGGTCAAACCTAGGAGCTTGTGAACAATCCAGAACGGACAATACATGTGACTCATCTTGAAGGAATGCCCTACTCAATGAAGTTATAACACCCAAATGCCCGTTGTTTCCCTAGATGGCCTAACCGAGGGGCCCAATCTCATATCAATAATAATATAGTACCTGTCTATTATTGGCCACTAGCCAGTGCATAATCTAAACTAGTGCAGTAATCATTCTCAGAAGATTCACTTACTATGTTAGGTTCCCATGTCAACACGTATAATAAAAAGGAAAGGGTTGAGTCAAAAAATTCAATAAACTAGCAAAAACATCACACACAACTCATGTAGTCAACGTACACCAAAGATCAACCCTGATTCACCCCAAAGAGAGTTTTCCAAAATAATTTATTTTATTAAAGTGCCAAACGGGCCTTCATCAATTTTAAATAAAATGCTCATTTCTCAAGAGAACCAAAACACTAGTTCATGATTGTAAAGAAATCATTTCTCAATAAAACAGAACTACATTTTAAATTCCATGAATTATGTTTAAAGGCCAAATTAGCATTCTTTCAATATTGGGTGTCCTTTCATCAAGAAAATATTTCAACTATCGTGTATAAAATAAACAGATCTTTTTACACCAAATAATCATTTAAAACATAATTATCTTATAGTATTTCCCATTTAATAAAATTAAAAAAAATATCAAGCAATTAATAAATTCTGAATTTAAAGACGAGTGCAGTGGGGGACCTACAAAAACTCATATCTCAAACACGCTATCACATCACGCCTCGTAGAGGCACATAATCATGCGCAAGACGACGCATACAGTACCGTGGAAATACCTCACCAATGCGCTACAACAAAAGTAAAAAAATATAAAATATTGAAACACTAAAAAAAATAACCCAACAATTAAACATCGTAAAAATAACTAAAAGAAAACATAAAAATTAATTTAAAATATTCAAAACAAAAGACAGCGCCTACCTCACCTGAACCCCAGTGCAGGGGAAACGGTGTGAACCCAAACCCCTTGCCTTCAGCAGCAGATGCTCATCGCATGCCAAATTGAGAACAAGGCGTGCAGCTGGTCACATGAATAGAGGTGGAACGGGAGACAACATAACTGGTCGTCCTGCCTCAGAAGGTTGGTGAGGGGCTGCGGGGTGCCAAAAAAGTCACCGGAAGGGGGGGCATGGCATAGAAGGGTTCGCAGTCGGTTGGAGGATGTGTGAAGGTTCATAAGGCATGTGAAAGGAGGGAAAAATTTGGTCGGAGTTTCATGGAAGTTTGAAAGTGGTCCCTCTAGGTCGAAGGTAGGTGTGTGTGGGTGGTTTGGTGTCATCGCAGTGCAGGAAGCAGAGCTGGCTTGATGGGAAGTACCTGGACAGCGGGTGCGGAATTGGCTTGAGGGCTCTGGAAAGAGGAGTCACGCCTGCTGGTCACTGGACAAATCCACTGGTCGAAGCAAGGAGGTGGGTTGGGTGCTACACAGGGGGTCACCAAGCTGGTGGAGGCACGGATATGGGGCTGCACAGGGAGGTTGGCTGAGCGAGGAGTTGCAACGCTACTACCAAAGGGAGATGGGGCAGTGCTGGGGTTGCCGAAGGAGGGAAAGGTGCTAGAACGCGCACGGAAGGAGGCGGAGAGTGGATAGGAGGTAGATGGAAGATAGGACAGGGGGCCTGAGGCAGTTCTGCTCGCGCTGCAAAGGAGGAGGTAAAGCCCATAGCTGGTGCACGTAAGGGGAAAGGAAGGCCGAGGGGGCTTCACTACTGGATGCAAGAGGCCAGTGCTAGTCAGCCGGGACGTGCGCATGACTCCAGCAAGAGGGCGAAAGGCGTCCGGTGCGGAGGCTGGAGGTGGCAGTTAGGCACTGCAATGGGGGGGCGACGCTGACAGTGGAGTGCGGTGAGGGGACCTAACCAGCATGAGGGGTTGGATCGGAGTGATGGCGAGCTACAAGGGAGAAGGAGGGAGGCAGACCGAGGCTGGCTGGGTGACAGGCAGAGGGATATACGACTGGGGTGAGGGCCGGTCCGGTGACGAGTGCATAGGGCAGGAGGGTCGGGGCGTCGCGCGGTGTGTAGGAGAAGAAGCCAGGGCCTAGGTGTGGAGGTAGTGGAATCCAGAGGAGTGAAGGGTTGGTGTGGCTAAGAGTGCGCAGGGGAGGAGGGTCGGGGCATCGCACGGTGTGCAGGAGTAAAAGGGAGGGCTTGGGTGCAGAGGCAGTGGGATCCATCGGGTCGAAGGGCGCGCAAGGCAAGGGAGACACCAGGGGGCGGTGGTCGTTGTAGCGTGAGGCGAGGGAGGTGGAGCGGCCGAAGCGCGGGGTGGCGGAGCAGGCAAGGGCTAGAGGTAGGGGCTGCAGGTGTTGGGAGATGCAGGTGCGGTAGGCCGAGGGTGGCTGGGGCGTGATGCAAGAGGTAGCCTGGTGGGTGGTCAGGACGTGGAGGGGAAAACCTGAGGAACTGGGGCATGCGCTGCCCCAGGGAAGCGAGGCTGTGGAGGGTGGAGGAGAAAAAAAAGAAAATGGGGGAGGTGGCTGCAGCTAGAGCATTGGCAGGGGACAGCCACGTGGAACAGGTAAAGAGAAAAAAAGGAGAAGAAGAAAGAGTAATAATGAAAAAAAAAAGTAAAAGTAAAAGTAAATAATAATAATAATATAATAAAAATATTCAGAATAATAAAAATAATATTAATAATAATAATAATAATAACCTTAATTACAACAATAACATTAATTAAAATTATTAACCATAACCGCAATAAAATACCAAATTTATTCATTTTAATTTTCTAAAGATCATCGGATTGTGTCGTTGCCTGGGTGAAGCCGTACGGGGCTCCAAAAAGTTCTATGCCCAGGTTCTCAGCGACATCAACTAAAAACACACGTTTTTTTGGAAAAACCCAAAAAACATGTTCAGGATCCAACCTAAACCTCGAAAGAAAATTAAAACCTATGAAAATAATAATAATAATAATAATAAATAGGGTGGGGTGTGAGAGTTCCTGATAACTATTAGTTAACAGCCAATGGGGACATTTCCAACTTATTTATTTTCACCAACATTATATATTTTTATAATAAATTAATTATGATATAAAAAAGTTTTAATATATTTATTTAATTATTATATAAAACAGTTTACATCTGTATAGATGACCTTGAACAAAAATAGAAAAAAACAAAGTAAAACAATAAATTATTAAGGAAAACATGATATCAAAACATTTTCCATTTTCGTGAGGGAATTAAGAAATACAATAAAATGATTTTAATTACAAATAGTGATGAAAATTGAAATAATTAACTTCTATTTTAATGTTTTAATAAACCAATGTTTATTATTTAGGAGGGGTAAAAGAGACGAAATAGTGTGGGATTTAAGGTAAGGGGATTCTTAAACTCAAATCCCTTTTATTTAGGTTGTCCATCTTTCCCTTAATTTTTAGTTTATATTTTCCCTTAATATTCCATAAATATTCATTAACCATTATTTCCATTTCATTTAAGGGATATAAATTTTTTCCACCTTGCAAAAATGATTTATAATACAAATACAAATATCTTTCAAAAACACTTTTCTTTCCTAAGCACATCCTTGACTCATGTTGTGTTGTTTCTTCTTCGATCAAGAAAGATGAATTTTATGCCAAATATGTTTTCCTTTATAAATTTTATAACCGTAAATTTTATTCATGAAAGTATTATTTATTAAATCAATATACAACTCATTCATTTCCAGGAGTTATTTCATGACTTTGATTACTATATGTTCTATGTGGCATGCATGATTATGAGCATTTTATTATGTGACAGGTGGTCCTGGAATTATATATCCCTCATAATACGATGAATACTGTTATTTATATTATGAGATAATCTATATTTTGCGTGATAATTATTCTATATTTGTTCATAGTGATGATGTTAGGATTTATGCACATATGTTTTCTGTGGACATGATAATAGGATTATTCACAACTGTGTGTGGTTTTTGACCACTATGTTATGTTATTTCAGTATTATGAATATGCCAAATTCCATGACACTAAAAAATGATTCCCTTATGATGTTTATGATGATATTATGCTTATTATATGATGATGTTTATTATTCTCACCTTTGTACTATTGGTCCATGTACCTTATTCCTTCCCTTACTAAGCTTTTAGTTAACCACTTTATTTGATGTATATCCTATGGTGACTACATGTATTGAGGAGATCATAAGATATTTAAAATGATAACGAATAATAATTTAATTAATTTTTACATTTTATTATGTAAAATTGATGTATGAGACTAATTTTTTTCAAGAAACTAAACCTTTGGATCCAAGATTTATATCACTATTTTATTTTTTATCTTAAAAATTATTCAATGGTATTGTAAGAAATTATGGGATCACTATACTTTGGGTTCTGTATTGTATTACTATTATGTTTTTTATCATAAAAATGATGTAATAGTCATGTAAGATATTGTTGGGTCACTATAGTGGTATCATCAAACGATTTATTTAAATTGGTAATTAGAATTAGAAAATGTTTCCCAAAAACATAAGTATAAGTCTATATATAGGTAAACAACCTAGAAGAATAATTTTAGAAAAAGGATAAATATAGGGATCCCATAAGATATTCTTTTAGAGATATTTTTTTCATATGTATAAATTATGAATTCATAAATTTTTTCATTTGATTTTTTCAAACCTTTTCAATTTTTGAAAAAGTGGGAACCATGATAAACTAAATCGGAAAGATATGAGAGGTAAATGTAATGGTTTTTGGAATGTCATACTCAATTCCATGGTAGGTGAAGTTAAAAACTTCATGGATATGATTACACAGTTGATTCAATCTATTAATAATAACTTGAACCATGTGGAATATACACCATCACCCAAAAAGGAGAAACTGGCTATCAAGTCTTTTATATAGAAATAACCACCAATATTCAATGGGTCTTCTATTCCACTTTACATTAAAAAATAGGATAAATAAATGGAGAATATCTTTTATGTTCTTTAATATTCTAAGAATGACAATGTTACTTCTTTTATCTATAATTTTTATTGAGACGCTGATCAATGGTGGGTGTTAATAAAGAATACAAAGATAAAGGATGAATTAGAAGAGATAGAGTGGGAAGACATTATGAAAATATTTCATTGCTAGTATTTTCCTAGAACTCTCTGAATAAATATAGAGATAAATTTTCTAGAGCTTAATAAAAATGAGGATGAATCAGTCATCATATATGAGGGAAACTTCACAAGTCATGCAAGATACAGCTAGGGTTTTTTATCAGCAATTATAGAAAAATGGATAGATTTTTTAATGGTTTAAAACCACACCTCCAAAAGGTACTAGATATTAGAGACATTGGGAGTTACAAAGAAGTAGTTCGATGTTCTCTCAAAGTAAAGATTGATTTTACTGAATGGTCCTATGGTTATGGTGATAATAAATGAAAGATGCATTTTAAAACCAGTGGTTCAAATGAAAAAGTAGGAAAGAAGATCCTACTACCCAGAAATCAAAAATATGTGAAGAAGCATCATTGGAATTACTTTAAAGGAACAATGAAACGCTTCATGTGTGGGATTGAAGGACATAAAGATCATTAATGTTGAATAGACATGAAAAATCCAACCAACGTGTTGGAGGAAAGAAAGGAACCACCAATAGTTAAATTCTTCAACTATTGGGAGTAAGGGAACTATAAAAGCCAGTGCCCTAAAACATGGGTCATTGAGGGTAATCCACATCACCAACTGCTAAATCTGATAAATAAAGGTAAATCATATACCATCTCCACATCTAATATATAACATAAAAATGATGTTATTGAAGGTACACTTTCTATTCATGAAATACTGATAAAGTTTTTATTAAATTATGATTCAATACACTTCTCTCTATCTTGAATGTTTTTTAGAACCGATGAGTCAAAACCATAATACCTCAAAGTAGATAATTATTTAACAACACCTAGTGGTGAGTTTAATTCAACTGAAGTGTTAGACTCTACTCATGTTAATTTATGTGTCAATATTATTTTTGTGAATCTCATAATCCTTCCCTTGGTGGAATTTTATGTAATACTTGGAATGTATTGGCTCTTGTCATATAGATCACACATAAACTATCGAGAAAAGAAAATATATTTTCATAATATGAATCATCCCATGATCCTAGAAAAATGAAAAGAATATCGTGAATCTTATATTCATAATCCATTTATGGTGTGGGTAATGATACCATTTGAATACACATAAATTTCCTAAATTATTGAATCAAATTAATGAATAAACCTCAAGGAAGTTTTCATTATTAAGGGATACACATATGTATATACAAAAGAGTTTCCAAGACATCCAATAGATTGTGACGTAGAGATCTCAATAGAGATTATACCTAGAGCCACTCCTATCTCCACACACCCCAATAATATTTCCTCGATCGAGTTAGAGTAGTTAAGGAAGTAACTACAAGAGCATTTGGATAAAATATTTATAATCCCTATTGTATCTTTTTATAGTTCTCTAGTTCTCTTTAAAAGAGAATGTATGGATCATAGAGGTTTTCTATCGATTATCTTGATCACAAAAAGACCACCATAAAGAAAAATTATCCCCTTTCAAGAATTGATGACTTATTCAATTAACTAAGAGGATCTCGGTTCCTCTCAAAAGTGGGTCTTTATTTTGGATATCATCATTTGAAGGTAAAGAAGGAAGATATTCTGAGGGAAAACATTCATATAAGGTATAGACACTATGATTTCATAGTTAAGTCATTTGGACTAACTAATTACCTTGATGTATTCCTGGATTTGATGAATATAGACTTTAGATACTCCCTTGAAATTTTTTTGGTAATCTTTATTAGTGAAATTCCCATTTTCTATAAGATAAAGGAGGAACATAAATATCATCTACGGATTGTAATAGAAAAATTATGGAAAGATAAAATGTATGATAAGTAACGCAAGTGTGTATTTTGCATACAGAAAGTCATGCTCTTAGGGAACATGATCACAAGTGGCAGAATTTCTGTGGACCCTTCAAAGACAAAGGAAATTAAAGAAAGGCCAAGACCTACTAGTGACATTTAAATATTAAGTTTACAAATCTTAATAGGGTACTAACAATGTTTTGTGAGATATTTATCACCATTTTCTATCTTAATAACAATGTCAATATGGAAAGGTTTAAATTCTGTCTAGATGGGATAATGTGAGGAAATCATTAAAGAGCTCAAGAATAGTTCAATAACAACACCTGTACTCACACCAAAATAAAGTGGATAAGTTTTTATAAGATACCATGATTCTTTAAAGAAAGGATGGGGTTTTATAGTCAATAATAATGGTAAATTGATATTTTATCGCTCACGAAAACTGAATATCCATGAGTATAACTACCTAAAATGTGGTCTAGATTTAGCAGTTGTGGTCTTTTCATTGAATATTTGTTGGAACTACCTCTATAGTGAGAAGTGTGACATATATGAATATCACAAGAGTATAAATTATGTACATTCAAATAATGGGATCTATATTCATTAGTAAATATTATTAGAGTTGATAAAGGACTATGATTTATCTATTCACAACAATACAAGCAAGGAAAATAAGGTATCTGATACTATTATCTAAAAATAACTAGTTATTCTATCCATGATGCAGATTAAGAAGGACTCTATTTTCATGGAAATTCAAAGGAAGGATATGGAAATCATAATATCATGGAATACAAATATATTTCCAATATGATTGTACAATTATCTTTCAAATATAAGGTCAAGGAGGAACAAAGGTAAATAAGGATCCCTGGGATAATTCATATAACTCCTATTTATTCATCCATCCAAGAAGTTCCAAGATGTACCCTCATATTCGAGAGTACTTCTGGTGGGACAACATATAGAATGAGATCCATGAGTATGTCTCAATGTGTTTGGTATGTTAGTAAGCTAAAGGAGAGTGATAGAAGTTCAAGGGGATGATAAAGCTGTTTCCTATACCCATGTGAGAATGGGATAACATCGCCTTGAAATTTGTCCCTGGTCTACCAAATACATCCAAAGGGAATAATTTCATAAGGGTTCTGGTGAATCGACTCACCTAGACTTCCCACTTCATCACTTTTCAAAAAGATTTATCCCCTGAAAAACATTCGAAGATATATATAAATTAAGTGGTGAGGCTTTATGTGGAACCACTTTCAATCATCTCTATTCATTATACAAGATTCACTTCTAAATTATGCAGAAGTATTCTATATTCTATGAATACTAAATTGAATTTCAGCACAGCC
Organism: Viscum album; assembly: GCA_963277665.1. NCBI lineage: Eukaryota > Viridiplantae > Streptophyta > Magnoliopsida > Santalales > Viscaceae > Viscum > Viscum album. The sequence goes on from OY728127.1 coordinate 928,374,077, forward strand.
TATCACCGACAAATCGATGGCCAATCTAAAAGAACTATTCAGAAACTCAAGGACATTATGAGAGCCTGATCAATGGAATTTAAAATAAGATGACATTAACATCTCCCATTAGTTGAGTTCTCATACAAAAACTTCTTCCAGTCAAGTATTCAAATGGATCTATATAGGAATATTTATGGGAAGTGATGTAGAACTGCTACTTATTAGGATGAACTTGGTGAATGAAATCTCCTTGGACCAAATCTTGTGTAATAGATGATAGATAAGGTTCGATTCATATAATAACATATAAAATTTTCTTACTATCAGAAGAATATAATTGTTGAAAACTATCCAATGGTCCTGGGGTTTGAAGTTAGAGACAAAATTTTCCTTTGAATATCTCCATTGAAAAGGTTCATGTGGTTCAGAAATAAATGGAAGCTTAGCCCATGGTATTTTGGACCCTTTGAGGTCCTTGGTATCATATGAGTAGTGGCCAAACAGCTTTAACTTCTAGTAAATATAGCTTCATGAAGTGTTTCACGTATCCATCCTAAGGATGAAAATACATGGTCCCCCATATTTATGGAATATAGAGGTTGATCAATTAGTGAATTACATCTCATATTAGGAGCATCTGGTGAAGATCTTGGACCCTAGAGACAAAATTCTACACAATAAAAAAATTCACCATTTAAAAGTGTTGTGGAGGAACTATAAATAAGAAGAGGTGATTTGGGAACTAGATGAAACAATAAAAAAAAAGTACCCTCACCTATTCTAAACTGAGAATATGAGTTAAAATTTTGGGGATGATATTTATAAAGGGGGAAAATGTAACAGCCCATATTTTATAAATGATATTTGTTTCTTGAAATTAATGTGTGTTATACTATATAATATATAATTATATACATATAGAATATAATGAAACTAAACATAATTTATTTCATTAATAATGATCATTATGTTAATTAGTAACTAAGTCCATTAAAATTCCACTTATTAAACTGAATAGAAAACATAAATTATAAAAACTAGATTGGGAAAATTCAGATACATCAAATCTCCTAGAATCACCACCCCCATGGAAATAACTATATAAATGAAAAAAATATTACTAAACCAATAGATATATTAGAAAATAAAAAAGTATAACATTGGGGGGAATTACGGTTATTTTTTCATTAAGTAATGAAGTATTATTTATATGGAGTAATATGAAAGTTTTAAAAGTAACTTGATCACTGTGAATAATAACTTGACCATTGGGAATAGTAACCTAACTGTTGGAATAGTAATCTAACCTCAAAATAAAAAAATTAATATTAATAATATTTATTGGGATTAATTTAAATAAATATACATATTAAAATTCCAGACAATAAATAGCATCATTAAAAACTCAAATAAAATATAAGCACCTTTTCAATAAACTATATTTAAATGTATTTCATAAAAACCATAATTTTTTTATTAAAAATTAAAATAAAAAATGTTAGAATTTTTTTATAAAATTAATTTCATTTTTTAAATCAGAACATCAAAATTTTTAAAGTTTGATTTTTTAGTAATTTTCGAAAATACTTCAATTTCCATGTGAATAGTAAAAATTGAGTTTCTTTGTAGATAGTGTATTTTAAAACACACTATTCATGATATAATAATGACCTATTCAGTAATAGAAAATTTGGATCAACCAAGAACATATTAAATTTTGTAAATGATTAATTTAAATTCAATAAACATGTTTTTTTGTACCTAAAAAGTATTTTCCAAAGCTTAAATTCTATAGTATTCCACTAAAATGAAAATTTTCCATTTTTTCCCACATTAATTTTTAATAAACTATTGAATTATAATTATAAAGAGGTATAAATTCCCTATAACTTTATATTTTATTTATATATGATCCATAATTTCATTAATATCACTATTATAAAGTCTACATTGGATATAGTATTTTATTCTAAAAATACTTATCTCCTCAAGTATAAATAACGCATATCCCTCCCCTTGGAAAACCATTCGTCCCTCACTTACCAAAGCCAGTAATATACCCACATTCCTTTAATTAAACCTCTTATAATCCTTTGGTATGTTTTGGATTAATGATACTCCAATCTTTCATGAATATAAGGGTCGTAGAAAAGGAACCACTTCAAGAAATATGTAATGTCCTTCAATCAATTTATTTAATATTCTATTAAAAATTTCATATCCTCCCTCACTTTTATAATTTATAGATTTTTAAACAAATAATAAATTATTTTAACATGATCTTTAAAATGTTAATATACTATAAAAATATTATAATCACATATTATTCATCTCATGCCTCCTCTTCGGACAATGTCTCGTTAATATTCGGTTAACCTCCAATAAGGATGTTTCCAATTATTTCCTTATCACCAACCATAGTTATGGTTATAATAAATTATTTATTATATATAAATGTATAAATATATTTAATTTAATCTTATAAAATAAATTCTCCTTTTTTATAAATTACTTTGAACAAAATATCAAAAGCAAAACAAAATGGTAAATTTTTAAGGAAAATGTGATATCAAAACGTTTCCCTTTTGAAAAATGGAATTAAGAAATATAATATAATGATCATAATTGATAAATTTTGATAAAATGTTAATAATTGAATTTTAATTACATGTTTTATTGAACTTAATTTTATCATTCAAGAGATGGAAAAGTGACGAAATAAAGTTGGATTTAATGTAAGGGGATTCTCAAACACAAAATCTTTCTTTTGGTTTCACTACAACTTCAAATTAATTTCATTATGAATGGTACTATAATATTAAAATTATATCTGTTAAATATTATTTATATTTTATTTATTTAATATAAATTTTTCTTCCCTTACAAAATGTTTTCTATGCTATTTAAAATGCTTTTTTAACTTCAATTTCCAAAACATCTCTTGAATATTTTTTGAGTTGTTTCTCTTTGAAAAGAATATAATGATATATTATTCCAAAGTAAGATCTCTCATATTAATTTGAGAATACTAAAGTTTATTTAATAAGTTATGATATGTATAATATTTTATTAAACTAATTCTTTTACATAAGTTATTTCATGACTATGATTTTTATCCTTCTATATGGCATGCAAGATTATGAGAATTGTATAATGTAATGGGTTGTACTAGATTTATATATCCAAATAATACATTGTGTAGTGTGATATATTTCATGATATAATTTTTATTTTTCACGAACATGATTCTATATTTTTCACAATGATAATGTTATAGTTTATCCACATATATTATGTATGGACATGATGCTAGATTTGTTCAAAACTATTTGTGGTGTTTAAACCTGATATTCTTTTGTTTAGTTATTATTCATATATAATTTTGCATGAGTTTATAAATTTTTTACCTCATTATTATGATGATTGTACTATACTTATGATGTGAGGATGTTATTTATTAAGACCCTTGTAAATAAGCAAGATTAAGTTTTCAAATATGATCAAAAAGTAAAATCTGGAAACTAAAGTCATAAAAGAAGTGAAAGTAAATGTTAGGGTACAAATAATTGTAGATATAGTAGAAAATATAGAAGTTTATCCAAAAATAGTAAACATAATCCATAAACATTTCCATATTATAATAAGGAATAATCTAAAGAAAAATAATAAAAAAATAGAAGTCATAATAAGTAGTTAGAAATGAAATCTAATGAAAATGAGTCTAAACCATGAAAACAATCTCATATAATCATGGAATCATTGGAAAGTGATTGTTAAATAATTTTTGACATGTGGTAAGGTATAAAATCAATCTGATGTGTGTTGATCTCATAATCTGAGCTGGTTTGTTAGGTATTGACTCTTTGATTAATTTTTTTAATACTTTCAAGTCTAATAAAACGATTTGTTTATCATTCCAACCACACTTAATGATATATTAATATTATGACTATTCGTACATGTAAAAAATTAACCAAAAATAGATATCTTTTGTTTTTCATAAAAATTATAGGTTATATTCTATTTTTTCCGTTTTATGTGAGTTTTTTACTTTAAAATCAATAAAAATATGCATTAGTTAACTTTGGGAAAGAGGACTATCATATTGACAAATTACCTTTTGAAACATATAAAAAATTAAACAACAGTTACTTTCCCATGATTTAAACTTAATATGAGGAGTCTTTCTATAATTTTACACATTAAAACAAGTATTTTTGAATTTAAAATCAATAAAAATACACTTTATTCATTTCTAATAAACCACAAATCAGATTGATGAGTGATTAGTTCCTATATTACATAAATTAAATAAACTATAATTTTATATGATTTAATGATAATAGGAGGTGGTTTTCTATGCTATAAACCTCATATGCATGTGTTTAATGACTTAAATATAATAAAAATACTTGTTTAATCATTAAGACCAAAATACATGTCATATTGACACTTGATATATTCATACATGTCATAGATTTTCATGGAAATATGAACCTGATTACTTGGTTTTGAAACCCTTTAATAGTAATGTGAAATCCAATAAACACTTTTGATCCACATGAGAAATTTAGGTGTCAAATGGATGTGTGGTTGGTTCATAAAGATCATAAATGACTCGAATACCAATATCTTACATTTCTATAATTATAATACCTCATTTTATTGGGTTTTAACCAAATTTTTCCATAATTGTTTCAATATAAGTAGAATAAGGTAAGAAAATTAGAATATTCATATTTTAGGGTAAATAAATTGCATTTTTGTTATCATAATGAATCAAATTTTGAGTGAAAATTATTCCAAAATTAGTGATTATGTGATGCATTCCTAAAAATTGGGTGTAAAAACTTCCAACTACTAAAATATTCTTTAGCAGTGGAAAGTTTTAAATAATGATGATTCTTACTTGACCAAGAAACTAATTCTTCCCTAAGTAAGTGAAAAGTTTTGTAAGAATTTTTCATATCCATTCTACAACCTATCAAAACTGCATCTGAATAACTCCTAATAAGACACTCATTTCCAAAATAATTGAAATGTAGAAGAAAGAAGATAGGATTATACACAAACTTAATTTTACATTTCATAGTGAGGATCAATTAATTTCACCCCTCCCCTCAAGATGAATCTTACCCAATAGTTGTGATGATTCCCTCTAGTGTCCCAACCGATACAGACAACTGAATGTGGAATCATATATGGTAGTCCTATTAGGGTTTTCAATTCCACCAACCCTCTCTACAATAGACAAGGTTATGTTTCCCCTAACACCCAAACCCATGTCTATTATGGATGCAATAACAACCCCCAGCAACTACCCAGTAGGCTTTTAGGATGTTAATGTAAAAACACACTTCAAGTTAACTAAAAATTAATGTGTATTGTGATTCATCAAAAAAATAAAGAAGATATAATTTTTGAAAAAGAATAGAAACCACCCTCCAATAGCATTGGTGGTTGTCTCTACTTCATCAGTATAATCAAGAATAAATCATGTCATCATAGTTGATAGGGGTTGTTTAAATCATTGATAATCCTTCCACCTAATTCTTTATGAAAACTACTTTTAATTATTATAAATTAAATTAAGAAAATAATTAGACTTTATATTATGATCTTAAAAGAAATATTAAATTTCATGAGAAAAATGGAAATTAAGAGGTTTAGTAATAATATCTCAGATGATTCATCTTTACTCTCTATAACAATCTAGGACATTTAGGGGTCCCCTAAGGGTTTGAAACTAAAAATTCCTACATTTTTTTATATCAAACACATTTCTCTAAGAAATAATACATTGATAATTTTGAAATATGATATAAAATTTGAAATATATTTTCTTTTTTGCTTCCAAATCCATTTCCCATTATAATTTTAATTATTAATGTGGATTTATTTTATTAATTTAAAAATTGTGATTTAAATAAAAAACCAAAATCATCAAACACCACTCTTATCTATGAGTGATATTTATATATCATGAAATTGGTTCTAACAAGAATAAAATTTGGTTATGGAAAATAAAAGGAAAGAATAAAAGCAACAGAAAATGAAAGGCATGAAAATGGAAGTGGATATTGAGATATTATTAGTAGAAAATGAATTATATAAGGAAAAAAAAGAATATTTTGAAGGAAAAATGTATAATAAATGAAGAAGAGTTTAAAAAATTTAAAAGTAATACACATATGGATAACCATAAGATGAACTTGATGAAAATTAAATTTCCAATGCTAAGATAGGAGAAAGAGAAAAAGTGTTGGGAAAATTCTGAAAGAATAAGTGAAAGTGGAATGGGGATGAAAAAGTGACAGAAAATTTAGAAAAAGATAAATAAAAAATATTATAAAAAATGAAATCCACAAACATAATCAAAATTGAGGTATTAGAAAAGAAACAAACACTAAAAATAAAGTGCAACTGAATATAAAAAAATAGATATCATAAATAAAAAATTCAAATCAGTAACTGGAGATTAAGATAAAATCTGAAATCTGAAAGTTTCTGATTGAATGTGAAAGTGGAGAAAAAAGTAGTATTGGATAAAGAATAATCCAAAATCTATAAACACTAGAGTTATAGAAATCAGTAGAGAGATTGAAAATGGAATAAAAAATAAAAAATTTCAAAATCAAAAGGTATAATATAAAAAGAAAAAAATGAAGTATTCATAAATTCACAAGTCATAATACATGATCAAAATTATAGGAAACATTTTACAAAGAAACAAAAAAAAATATAATAAGGATTTGATATAAAACTAAAAGGAGAAATAGAATCAGTGTCTAAATATTCATAATCTAGAAGCAGAATTAGAAGGAATAAGTTAAAACTAAATTTTAATGTGAAACTAAATAGATTGAAAAGTGGAATCTAAAGTTCAAAATCCAAAAGGGGAATCTCAGAATAGTATTTTAAGTAGAAGAAAAAATGTATTATATGGATATAAAAATAAAAAAAAAATTCTTACAGAAGAGGAAGAAAATATAAGTATAAGAATATGGAAATTATGAACACATTAGGTAGAATAATTATATAGTGAAAAAGAAGAACCAAAGAGAGAATTATAAGTATAATATAGAAGACAGAATACAGAAAAAATAAGAAAAAGTTGAATTATCAGTAAATGAAAAATATAGAAGACTCTAAAGTAAATGAAAAAATAACTCAAATAAAAAGGAGTGGAAAAAAATGATTCATTAAAATTTTAATAGTAGAAAAATAATTTACAGAAAAAATATGGAAAAAAAGAAGAAAAATAAAATGTTAGAAGTCAAAATCAAAAATTTAGAAGAAAAAGAAGAATAGAAAATTCAAAAGAAAAAGTAAAATTGAAAATGGATACGAAACCAAAAATCAATAAAATAATATGGAAGCATTAGATGAATAAAAAAAAGAATAACTAGAATTGAATGTTGAATTAATGAGTATAGGTGAATTCGAAGATAGTAACTCCTAAGAAATATAAATAAAATTAATATAGTAATGAAAAGTTAGAATGAAGTAATAATATAAACTTAGGTATAAATATAATAAAAATTAGAGAAGTGAAATCAAAATCCAAAATCCAAAATCTTGAATTCAGAATCTAGAAATGTATGTATATTTATAATTAAGTTAACAAATAGTTGAAAATAAATATGAAATAAAAAAATTAAGAATAACAAATAAATGAGAAATAAATAGAAAATAATAACAAAAATATAAAAAAAATCCAAAATCCAAAATTAGAAATGTTTTGAATCAAAAAGTGGTAGTTTAATATAAATTAGTTAAGAATCCAATGGTAGTAGTTGAATCTAAATTAGGAGTATAAGAAAAAACTATACTCCTAAAAAAAGTTATAGTCTATGTTGGGGAATAATTAATGGTGGATAGAGAAGAAAATATAGAAGTTTAAACCAAAAATTAAAAAAAAATAAGCCATAAACATGAGCATATTATCATAAGTCATAAGTTGAAGAAAAAGAATTAAAAGTATAAGTCATAATAAGTACCTAGAAATATAAGCAAATAGAAATGATTCAAAAACAAAGAAATGATCCCATATTATCATTAAATGATTTTAAAATGATTGTTAAAATTTTTTTTATATGTATTATCACACGACTCATCAATATAACATGTGATGAGCTCATAATCTAATGTTATTTGTTAGTTATTAATTCTTTGACATAAGTTTTTAAATGTTTAATGTCTAATAAAACTGTTCTTTGGTCATCCTGACTGCACTGCATGTTGGATTTTTATAAGGTCTACTAATTTTGGTCAATAATTAATCAAGGATCAATGTCCTAATATCTTCCAAAAATTTGAGTTAATTTTCTATGTTTTAACCCATTGATTCACATTTTTTCACTTTTAAATCAATAAAAGGTGTTTTTTTATTTCGGTAAAATCACTTATCAGATTGTTGGGGGGTCTATTGAAACTTGTAAAAAAATTAAATGTCTATCCAATTATTATTATTTAACTACAATATGAGTTATTTCTACTAGTTTTAATCCTTTAACACATATTTTCTGAATTTTAAATCAATAAAAACATATTTTTGTTAATTTCAAAAAAACCCCATGTTAGAATTATGTTTAAACTATTTATACATGTCAAAAATAAAATGATGCACATTCTCCATTTATTTAATTATCATTTGAGTTCATTTTTATATTAGTATCCACAAACACAAATTCAACAGTGGAATAATTTATAGATTGATACATCTTATTATACCAAGAAACTAAAGCTTAACCTAGGAAGTGATATGTTCTGGATATACTTTTCTTATCCATTCTACAACCTATTAAATCTTTATCTAAATAAATATAATAAATAAAATTGGATACATTAGAATAGAAAATTCTAAGTATGAATATATGATTCTACACATGCTTAGTTTTACATTGTATTGTGGTGATCAATGGATTTACCCCTCCCCCAATAATAACTCTTACTGGTAGTTGTGACAATTCCACTAGTTAACCCAACCAATATAGATAACTAAAAGTGGATTCATTTGTGTGGGTTTAATCGGGATAAATAGGCCCACCATACCTCCCAATAATTGGAAGAATTGTGTTTCCCATGTCACTTAATCCCTAGTTCCCTGGGAATGCATCTATCACCGCCCACCAACTGATAAATATTATACTTGAATGTTAACTTAAAAAAACACTTCAAGTTAAATTAAAAATGTTAGTAGAAAATGAAGTGGATATGGAAAAAGATAATATTTGGATAGAAAAAAAATATAAGAAATAAAGAATATAAAGAAACTAAAATTGAAAAATTATATACATATATAGATATATAATATTAACTAGATGTAAATTCACCTTCCAAATCTACAGTTGGATTAAGTGAAGAATCAGTTAAGAATTTTTTGAAGAAAAAGTTGAAGTAGAATGGTAAGTCAAAGTAATCACCAAGAAATTAGTAATGTATAATGTAAAAATGTAACTAAAAAATCCAAGAACATATTATAATATAGTTGTAGAAGAAAAAAAGAAACAGCACTATAAAAATTGAATCAAAAGTGAAACTCAAAACAACATTATCATAAATCTAAAATTAATTCACCAAATAGAGATAAAGAAAAAAATGAGAAATATAAAAGTGATGATCAAATTTGAATGTGGTACAAAAAGATGAAACTGATTATAAAGTGGGATCTAAAATCTATAAATAAGAAGGAGGTGAAATGATGGATTATAGATAATGAAAATAGAAGGTAAAAAATATGAAGGTGTAATATAAAAGAATAATAAGTAGGAATAAATGAATAAGTCATAGTATTTGATCAAAAATAGAAGAGTAATTTTAATTACAAACAAAAACAAAATAAACATAAAGATTTGATATAAAAGTTAAATGTGAATTGAATAAAAATTTTAAATAAAAAAAACATAATCCATAAGTATAAAGAGAAGGAATATGTAAAATATAATTGGGAATATAGTTTTAAAAGATAAAATATTGAAGGTGTAGCAAAATCCAAAATCCAAAGTTCGGAAGAAGAAGCTCAATAGAGGATTGGAAGTAGAAGAAAAAATATACTACATGGATATAACAATAAAAAGAAAAGTATTATGAAAAAGTAAGACAATATAACTACAATATTAAGGAAAAGTTGAAGCTATTATATAGAAGAATTCTCGAGGAAGAATTAAGAATTCGAGTTAGAAGTAGAACCATAATATTAAAGGGAGACTATATAAGGTAGAATTAGAATCATAAGTAAGAGTAAATGAAAAATATAGAGGGCTCAAAATTAAAAAAAATACAATAAAATTTTTAATAACAAACAAAAAAATAATTGAATATAAAAATAAAAATAAAAGTATAAAAAGTATTTGTAGAAAAAATAAAAAAACTAGAAGTAAAAGAAATGGCCATAAATAAAAATCCAAAATTGAGAAATATAAAAAAATAATAAACTCAAAGCAAATAATATACTAGTGAGTGAATTAAAAAGAAAATCTTTATAGTATATATTGAATGAATGAGATAAAAAACATCAAATGTAAGAAAAACAAGTAGTGAAGGCAGAAAAAAAATAGTAGAAGCACAATTCTTGAAAAGAATTAATAAAAACTTAAAATAGAAGTAATAGGGGGAAAAAGTTTGGAAAAAAACATAAGTAATAACATAAACTAAAGTATACACATAAGAAAAATCAAAATAAGTAAAATTAAAAATCCAAAATGTAGAAGCTTGAAGTCGAAACCTAGAAATGGAAGTAGATGGATAAGTATGAGAATAAATATTTGAAAAAAATAAGTAGAATAAAGAACATAAGAAGAATAAGAAATAAATGAATAAACAAAGGAAAAATAAATAAATAATGAAATTAAAAAAAGTCAAAATTCCAAAATAAGAAAATTTAAGATGCCAAAAGTAATAGTTGAATCTTAAGTAGGCAGGAATCTAGAAGTAGTAGTTGAATTTGAAGTAGAAGTAGAAGCTATAAACTAGAGTCGTAAAAGAATTGAAAGTCAAGGATATGAAAACTTAATGGTATTTCAATAAGAAATTATATTTATGGATGAAAAAAAGAAAAAAATAAGCTAAAACATGAGCATATTAGTATAAAGAATAAGCTAAATCAAAAGAAGTAAAAGTAAAAACATAAAAAGTACCCAAAAATAGAAGTAAATGAAAGAGGTTCAAAACCAGAAAAATGTTCATAGATTATTGTGAAATCATATTAATGTTATTTTTGAATAATATTTTACATGTATAAACTGACAAATAGTCATTCTAATGTGTGGTGAACATGGAATCTGAAGTCTCTTGCTTAGTATTAACTCTTTTAAGCATATTTTAAAGACTTTTGAGGATAATAAAACAATTTTTCAATCATTATAACCACACTACGAGTTAGATAAGAATGAGTTACATTAATTCATGCCAAAAATTAATCAATAATTGTTGTTGGGTGGTTTCACAAAAATTTAAGGATTTTTCTTTTTTTAACCCTTTGACATGAGTTTTTTGAATTTTAACCAATAAAAACTAATTTTGTCAATTTTTCTTAAACATCTTGTCGAATTTATGTGGGTTCAATTAAATAATGTAATAAATTAAATGATAATCATTTTACGTTAATTTTCCTACAATTTCAGGACTTTTATAGGTTTTGACCCTTTGACACATGTTGTTTGGCATTTAAATCAACAAAAATGAACTTTTATCCAATTCAAAAAAACCACAAGTTTCATTGACATGGAGTATGTTTCAAAATGTAAAAAATTAATTGAAAGAAATTTTATAATTATTTAATGAAAATATGGGGGTTTTCTTTGTTATGAAACATAGATGCATGTTTTTGAAAACATTTAACTTTAACACAACTGCATGTTTAGTAATTATGACCCCACCACACATTAGATTAACATCAACTATATCCGTAAATGTCATAAATTTTCATGGTGTTCCATAATCATTTTCATGATTTTGACCCCCTTTGATGAGATTAGAAATTCCAAATGACACTTTTGATCATACTTAATAATTCAGGTGCAACACTATGGTGTGACAGGTTCATAAAAATTAGAAATGACTCAAATACCAGTTTTTTTATTTTTCATGCCTATATAATCTCTTTTTCATGGGAATTGACCCCTTTTTCTATGAATTTTTCAATGTAAGTAGAATAACATTAGAAAATAGGAAGATTCATTTTTGTAGATGTTAAAATTCAAAAAGTGTTATCGTAAAGAATCATATTTTTAGTGAGTATCATTCCAAAATTATTGATTATGTGTTGAATCTAAAATAATTTGGGGTAATAACTTCCAAAAACTACAATAAGCTTCAGTAGTGTAAAGATTTAAAATATGATTCTTCTTATTATACCAAAAAATGAAGATTTTCCTAGTATAATTACATGTTTTATAAATAAATTTCATATCCATTCTATAACATATGAAATATACTTCTAAAAAACTCTAAAGAATAAACTCTGACCTAAAAGAATATAAAATTACAACTCAGAAGATATGATTTTGCACATAGTTAATTTTATATTATATAGTGGGGATCAATTGATTTCACCCCTCCCCCATGATGTGTCTGACTCAGTTGTCATGATATTTCCCATAGGTGTCTCAGTAAGTATAGATCAACTATAGTGGCTCCATTTTCATGGCTCCTATCAGGATCAATAAGTCCATCATCCCTCCCATGAATAGGTGAAATTTCATTTCCCCCAACACTCAATCCTAAGTTTATAGAAAATTAATCTTCAACCCTAACCAACTAACCTACATGCTATTGGAATTTTAACCAGAAATCACAATTAAATATTATAGAACAAAAATATAATGTTTATTATGATTCACTAAAATAAACATTCTACCATAATAAGAATTTTGAGTGTCAGATTAAAGTGAGGATGGTTTATACATTTCATAAATGAATTAGATGATTATTTTAATAATTGATGCTAAACTAAGATTTATTCCTTGATATTGACCACTAAACAAGTGATTTTTTATTTTTTAATATGATTTAACAATATAAAATCATATTATCCATCATATAGATTGATTCGGGCATCAGATTGATGAGTGTCTGATACTATAGATCACAAATAACCCAGGTATCCTTGTCCTAATTTCTCATGTTATTCCAAATTAATATTCTCAATTTTGAACCCCTGATGGGTGATTTGTAGTTTTTAATAAAAATATCAAGCTAAAGTGATTCTATGTATCATACATAGAAATACTAGAATAAGACTAACATGATGTTAATTCATACATGATAGAAATGATTTTTCAATCATTATCCGATGCAATCAGGGAAATGGAAACTTACTTTCTCAGTTCTAAGCCCTTTCTGGTGACTTTTCATGTTAATAAGAAATTCATGGTAATTTGAAACTTTAAATAATGTGGATAAATCATTATATTATATTGACATTAATTTGGGTTTTAAAAATCAAAAATTACTCAAAGAATGGTTTTATATATTATCAAAAAAAATTGATATCATTTTCTCCATTTTGATTCCTACATAGGGGATTAAAAATTTATTAATAATCATTAAAACTATTAAATCAAATTTTCTATAATATTTAGAAATCATGGCCTTATATTCTTGCACATATGATTTATATATATTAAAAATTACTTGGTGATCTTTTTTCTAAGTTTCCATGTCAAGCCAAGGTCGTTAGCTCAGTTTTTTTCCATTGTAGGGTGATATGCCTTTTTGTTAAAAATATAAATATAAAATGATACTTTGGATAATACTAATAAATATTGGAATTGGATTGATAAATAGCTGATTCTAATAGATCCAAAAAATAGCATTTTTATCTTATTTTTTCATGGAAATTTAAACTTATTTTCTCAATTTTAAAACCTTTTATGTGACTTGTCACATAAATAAAAGTGTGAAGTCCAAATGGTAATTTTGATCATACTAAGACATTTAGGTGTTGTAATAAAATTTTATTGGTTCTTACAGATAAAAAATGACTTGAATATCATTTTCCTATGTCTTTTTCATTCCAAACTCATTTTCCTAGTTTTGATTATACACGATTGATTTTTCATTTATTAATAATAATTGGTGATATAAAATAAAAGAGAGATATTGAGGTATCATATTGACATGTTATTGGTTCATATAGATCATATATCACTCAAATATCATTTTAGTATGTTTTTATACCAATATGACATTGTTTTCATTGTTTTGACCTTGCATGTATTCTTGGGTTGTACAAATCAGAAATTACACTATTAACTTTTTCCAATGTTTTCTATGTCAATCTGAGAAATTTGGGTGCTAGATTAAAGTGGGGTTCTTAGAGATCATAAATGAATAAAATATTGTTAATATTTGTTTTTTCACCAATATGATCTCATTTTCTCAATTATGACCCCTATATGGGTGATTTGTCATTTACTAATATGTGTTATGGATATAAAATCACATTTTTCATCATATCAAGTAATATAATCATTTAATTTATTCAAAGCTAATTCTTAAAAATTAAAAATGACTTGAGGATTGTTTTTCAAAGTTTATAATCCCATATAAAGGCATGTTAAAGGTTTTGACACCTTGATGTATGATATGTAATCTTAATATAAATATCATGATGAAATGATACTTTGGTTAAAATCAATAAATCCAAGCATCATATTGATATATAGTTTATCTGAATAGATCAAAAATTATTAAGCATCATTGTCCTGTGTTTTCTAGGCAATCCAACATAATTTTCTCATTTTTACCCCTTCTATGTGACTTTTCAATTTACGTTCAATCATACGATCACTTTTGGATATAGATTGATGTGAGGTTTGTTCTTATATATTATAAATGACACCAAGATTGTTTTTTTATGTTTTTTCACCAATCAAGACTCATTTACTCAGTTCTTACTTCAATATGTGTTATTAGTCATTTATTAATAGGAATTAGCAGTATAAAATCATTGTTTCCATCATATTAATAAATCTATACATCAGATTCTTGTACGAAATTTACTATAGATCACAAATGTTTCAATGATCGACGTCCTATGTTTCTATTTCAATATGATGTCCTCATTTTAGTTTTATCCTCTTGGTGAGGGATATTCATTTCAATAAAATTATCATGTAAAATGATACTCTAAATAATATCAATAAATATGATCATTGGATTGAGGTATGGTTGATTCCTATAGATCAAAAAATATTTTGTGATCATTACACATATTTTTTCATGGAAATATAAACTATTATTCATGGTTTTAACCACTTTTAAGAGACATTTCACTTCAATATGTTTATAAAGTTAAAATGAAACTTTTGATTACACCAAAAAATTGGTTTTCATATTGATTTGTTGTCGGTTCATATTGATAATAATTGACACAAAGATCATTTTACTATGTTTTGGGCTAATCCAAGATCATTTTCTTGTTTTTGACTTCTACATGATTGATTTTTCATTTATTAATAAAAATTAACAATGTGAAATTGGAGTTTCAATCATACTAAGAATTATTGGCATCATATTAATGTGCGGATGATTCATATATTCCATATATGACATGTGGGTGATTTTCCTAATATTCTATATTAATCTAAAATGTTCTACAATGTTTTGACCTCATGATGGGTCATTTTTATTTTAATAAAAAATTCAAGGTTAAGTGATATGGTTGATAATATTGATAAATATAATAATTATTTTAACTGTTGACTAATATCAATAGATGAAAAATTATTTGAGTATCATTCTCCTATTTTTTCATAGAAATAAAAACATTTTTCCTCAATTCCCCCCCCCCCCCCCCGTTTGGTGCCATTTTAGGGTTACATGGTTTCTGTGATATCAAGGGGTATTTCTATATGTGAAAACACCCTATGAAAAATTCACTTCTTTTGATTCCTTAGAAATTTCTATCTATGAGATTCCTTGGTATGAGCTTCTTTTGATTAAGTGGATCATGTGATTTTGGCACTAGACCTTCTCCTTCTCATGAGAAATACTTTTCTTTAGATGAAACAATTTAAGAAAACTTTTCTGATTCTTAAGAATTGTTTAGGGGATATTTATAGGCATAAATATTCCATATTAAATCTAAAAAACGTGGATATCCATCCATTCCACTACCTTAATAATCAACCTTACACGCTTTGCCTGATCACCCACTACACGTCACAAGATATTCACATAATCACCTGCATTTTCTTTAAGCATGTCACATGACCCCATTACATGATAAATTGACAACCATGTGTGTTTTATGTGATTCCATAATGAGATCCAAAGACATTCAAACAATTTCATGATTTTTGAATGACCATAAGAGGACTCCATCATTTCCATCCTTTTTGTCTTCATGTGCTTTATGTGATCTATTCATGAGATCAATTGACAGTCATGTGGTGTCATTAAGTACTTCACATGATCTCAATGTGAGACCCTTTTAAAATCATATAGTGCATAACATGACTCCTTCACATGATCAGTTTTGAAACTATAAATCCATGTGATCTATTTAGACATTATCACTTTGCAAAATTAGTTCATAAATTCATGATACATGTGATCTATTCATACATTCACACTCCGCATGATCAGTTCAAGAATTTTCACCAACTCTTCACTCTTCCTTTGACTGCCAACCTTCATCAATAATTTCAAAACTTATCAACAAATCCAATCATCCCAAAATCACCATTATTCCAAAAATATCCCCCATTTTTTTTAAAAATACTTCAAAACGTTTCAGAACCAACTTGTTGAAAAAACAAGCGCACACGAAACCATTTTCCTTTTACAAGCCCAAATAGTGATCAAAGACTTCCTTAACACATAGTCTAAGTTCACAAGAGACAAGATCAGTGTGATAAATACTAGTATCATGCAAATTTTATCAATGAATCACTTCATTATCCAACATTCCACTAGAAACTTTCTTGACACCAAATGATAGTACAATATCATCCCTCAAGACCACTTCTTGTGACAAATGCTAGTATAATGAACTTATAACTCGTATTCATGATTCATCTTTACTGATAGGCCAATTTTAGCATTGTCATATTTAAAACTCCCCCTATTTCTTTGACCCCCTAATTATCTTCTCCACTATCTTGATTAAGACATTTTCTCCCCCCTTTTCAATGAACCCAAAGGCCATTCCTCTATGGTCTGCAAAATGAACTACTACAAAAAAAATCCTTTAACAGCACTGGAATTTACTAGTGCCAGCAAAAATCACTGATAAAGGTCCTTTTTATCAGTGTTAAAACAAGTGATGATAAAGGATACCTTTTTCGTGTTGATAAAAGGTACTCTTTATCAACGAATTTTTTAGCACTAATAAAGGGTAACCTTCATCAACACTTTTCTTTAGCGATTAAAAAAGTTACTATTTATCCGTGTTTTATTTTTAGTATTGATAAAAAATACTATTTTTAGTTATTTTTTTGCACTGATAAAAATTTTGAATACAATTAAATAATTAATTAAATAAAAATTAAAAATGTGGTTTTCTGAAAAAGTATAAATTTTTTATTAATTAAATAATTATTGATAAAAATGAATAAATTTAATAAACTATGTATGAATAATAAATACTAATAAATATATGAAAAAAGAAATAATTTAAAAAATAAAAAATAAAAAAAATTAAATTAAGAAATATATTAAAATTATATTAATTAAATAATTATTGATAAAACTTAATAAATTTTATATACAAATATATAGATTATAAATATTAATAAATAGTATATATTAAATATAGATATATATGAATGTATATAACATTTTCAAAATATGATTTATAAAATACAAAAAATTTATGTTTTATATTAAATAAGTCATATATTTATTAAAGAATGGTTTATAATTAAAAATTAATATGAATTAAAACTATTGACTTATTTCCATGAGTAGTGGATATAATTGAATGTCGTTAGATTTTTCAATTTAACACAAACACACACCCAAATATATATATATATATATATATATATATATATCAAACATGTGTTATATTGTTTTCACATACATATACATATAATTAATTCATTTTTATATACAACACAGACAAAAATATTTACGTAATTAATGGAATCTTATATAGAAACACATACACCTAATGATTATTTAATTTATTCAAATTTTATTATTTTAGAAATTTATTATAATATGATAAATTTAATATATTATGTCTTTAATGAAGAAATTTTATTTATTTATTTTTAACTTTATTACAACTAGGTATTAATTCTTTTTTAATGTTTTTTATTTTTTATTTTTTTCAGGGAATTTAATCATTTTCTATTATATATATATACTATTTTTAATATTTTCTATATGTATTCATTTTTATTTCAATATATATCCATATTTCTTTAATAATTTATATTTAATTACTAAAACTTAACTATTTTCTCAATATTTTTAAAGTGCATTCATTTTTAATTATTCAATTTCACTCATTTTTAACATCATTCACTTAAGATTTAGTATTCATTAATAATTTTAAAAATATATTTGTAAATAAATATATTTATAAATGTATATATATTATATCCATACTTTTATATATTAATAATTATAAAAAAATAAATATTATTTTTTACAAAGTATTTATATAATTATAAATAAATAATTATATATAATTAAATAATTATAAAATTAGAATAAAATTATTTAAATAATGAATATATTTATTATATTTATATTTATATATATTTATTAAATAAATATTTATATATATATGAATACATATAATGATATAAATATATAAATATATAAATACATTTTTAAAAATGTATTTATATGATTATAAATAAGTAATTATAAATTTAAATAATTATAAAATTATAAGAAATATATTTAAATAATGAATATATATACTATATTTTATTTCTATATATTTATTAAATATATATATAATTATATAAATATATTGACAATTTTTTATTTATAATTATAATTATAAATCCTTTATTAGTGCTAAAAAAGAACTAATAAAATCTATCTTTATGAGGGCTAAAACTTTAACACTGATAAAGATGGCTTTTATGAACTCTTTTTTAGCGTTGATAAAGCTTTATCTTTATCAAATCTGAAAAAGTGCAGATAAAATATATCTTTATCAATGCTTATTAATTTAGTCCTAATAAAAGTTAGATTTATCAACACTTTTTTTCGAATCACAGATAAATGTGTCCCCGATCGATTTAAAGAACCCTAACTAGTTGAGCACTAGTCACCATATACGATGATTTTCATGCAAGCCACCTGCTTTTGGGGCTCCTCATCGAGTACATGCATGAATCAAGGCTCGAATAAAGGCTCAAACAATTTTAAGGCTCGAATACAAGGCTCAAATGATTCAAGAGTCGAAAAAATCCAAGACTCGAAAGAATCCAAGCGATATTGTAGTGGGGTCTCATGAAGGGGTCTCTTGGAGGGATCTCATGGAGGTATCTCATGGAGGGGTCTGAGCATAAAGAAATTCACAAGTGTGAATCAACTCAGAACTAATTTTCTGAAAATACTACTAGAGGAGCAGTGTTTTCACTTTCGTAAAGACAGTAGTGATACTTCAAATTATTAATGGTTATAAATCATGAGGGAGAGTGAGTCAACTCTGAACCCTGTAATAGTCGTGTGCTTAAACTGGTTTGATACATCAACACATTACCTTTGTATTATCCTTAGACATATCCCAATTAGGGTGAACAGAGTAAAATTGTTGTGTCATGTGAATGTTATAATCACCATTTATTCTATGTTATGAAAATAAATTATAATAGAGTTTTTCTTAACAATTATATGATATTTGAGGAAATAGTTGTTTTAATCTATCATATCCTAATTCACCCCCATGGTATTTATCCAGGTTGGGATAACAGTCTCAAAATCTATTTTTACCAAATTATTATTTAGTCATTATAAGATAAAAATGAAATATAAATACAAAAGGAAATTTATATAATAAATATATACAAATTCATACTGTTAGGTTCAAGATTTATATCCCTATATTACACCAGTTAATTCCCTAAGGGTAAGGTGTACAATGGGGAGATTTTATTGGGGTGGATAAGTGAACATGGGTTGGGTCATAATCTTGATGAGTTAATATTCTCATGTAAATGGTTTCTCTCATGCTCAAGTTATTGAATCTCATCTTGGTATTGGTCAAGGTAAAACCCCATTGAGGTTATTTCCCTCAAAAACTCTGATAAATGGTATTCATAGGGTATTATCCTATTATTCAAGTTCATAGTTTCCTTTTTTTGTGTCAGTTGTAATTATCATAACCCTATATGTATAATAATCATATGATAAATTTATAATGGATATACTATCAATAATATAATGTCTAATAGTATTTAAATATGACAGGATATAACTTATAATGGTCTAAAAACCAAAGTAGTGAATGTTTTTCTACAATTTCATTTCATAATAATGAATTTCCTCATTTAAAAAGTGAATTGAATTTATAAATGTTTAGGTTATTACATAAATTCATAATACCACTTGACCTTTATATTCCCCAGAACATTTTTGTCTTTATGATGGTTTTACAAACAGATATTCAGTGCCTTTAGCACCCACATCAGAGTTCTTTGATTTTTTGAGCAACTGATAATCTGATCAACCTATATTTTGATAGATGCTTCTCCTTCAACATCCTTCTCTATCATGTTCTGATATTTCCATAAAGCCATTTCATTAAAAATAGTATCCATTCATCTAATTATTTATCTTATTTCACCATATTTAAATATATATTAAAAATTATCAACTTTATAACCAATGAAAAAAATATTTTTTAATTAGAATCAAGATTGTCCCTATCCTTAGAATTTATAAGTACATATGTTAAACCAAGAAAGACTATGATATAATGAACTACCTATAATTTTCCAATCAAACAATCCTCCAAAATTTCCTTCCCATCTATTAATGCAGGACTGGTGTTAGTAAGATAAATTTTCATGTCGAGTGCCTCTACGCGAATTTCCTTATAAACTCTTTAGTGACACCACGTACTCCTACATTTATCTATTAGTGACATGTTTATATCTTCTGATACTTTTTAAGATCGTGTATCTATATAACCATTCAAAATTAAAAGGGAGTTTATATTTTTGATTTAGTGGATGAGAAATTTTGAGGAATTGGATCCAAAACCATGTTTTGAGGCCTAAAACACCTAAAAAGAGGATTTTTGGGACATGAAAGGGGGATTAAGATATGTCCTGGTGGCCTGGTAGGACCCTGAGAGTGGTCAGGTTGGTTGTTGTATACTAGAAAGTAGCAAGCCATCGGCAAGTTAGTAACTATAGATAGCTTCATGGTGGGTTGTTGTTACCACCATCTCATTATTGGTTTGTATTGAATTAATTATGGTGGAATTAATGGGTCAAAATCACCCTTTTTGTAACATATTGAGATTTTAAAAGGAAACACTTTGTGATAAAATTAACTAATAAATACTATGTGACCTTTATAAATGAACCATTAAACATAATTTTTATGCTTCTATGTTTTGAATTTTGAAAATTGGTTATCTAAAATTGTGTTCAGTAAGTTATTTGGAGTCTAATGGAACCAAATGGTTTTTTGGTGAATAGTAACATAACCTTATGAATATTAATATGAATATTAATATGTCCCTAATTAATATTAAATTTTAATATTATTTTATTTTCTTAAGGATTTAAGATAATGACATTTGGTTAATTTTTCAATGTGATTTAAAAGCACTTATAGAATAAAAATTCTTAATTTTTGAATTAAGTATGACTTTATTTAAAAATTAAATTGGTAATATTTAGAAAATTATTTTCAAAAAATTGAGTTCATTTTTTAATTCTACATTTCAAAAATTGGTTAGGGTGAATTTTTGGGATTTTTCTGAAATTCTTGAATTTTTGATGAATAGTGAAATACAGTAAAATAGCATATATTCAAATTATCAGTAAAATACACTATTTATGACATCATAATTGATTTAAGGCCATTTTTTTTGAACTCACATGACATTATTCCTATTTGGGGTCAAATGAATTAAGACGATTCATAGTCTTGGGAAAAAATATTATAATAATGATTAAAATAATATTAAATACCTCCTCTCCTCCACTATAAATATCACCCTAATTATTCTCATCCTCCCACACCCCTCAAGACTTGATAATTACCTAAGTTCTTCCAAATAATCCTCCCAAGACTCTTCCCCACGTCCTAGAGCTGCTGGTCTCACGAAAAGTTCAAATCTAAAGGCCTTAAGAAGGATCTCAAGGATAAGAGATCAAGAGGTAAACATCTTCTTTTTTTCTTTCCTTTCTTTCATTTTATGTTATTATTTTTAATTTCATTTGTCTTATGTTGGGATATTGAATTAAATATCCCCCTTACTTCCCATATTATTTAATAACAATGAGAAAAACTTTTCCTATCATCAAAATATTTTATGAAATTTTAAGCAACGTTGTTAGGATGCCAAATTTTCGTAAGGGATTTCTCAACTTTTCTTTTATTTTGAGATTCCTTTCTTTTCTTTTACCATTCCTCACCTCCCATTGTCCAAGAAGAATGAATGATCCAGTATCTTAAATATTTTTTATTTAAACATTTTTATTTAATACTCACCATTACATTTATTCTCCTCTCCCACTTATACAATAAATTAAAACATCGTTCGTGATGTGTCGAATTACCGACATCGTGGACGATGTGATTTCAATTTCTTTTAATTCTTTCAATACTAGTCCTGAAACCATTTTTATGGTTGAACCAGATTATAATTTATTAATTATAAGTTTTATAAGGTTTTGTAATCATTTTATACATATATTATTCATTTATAAATAAATGAGTTCATAACGATCAAAGAATTGCCAAAACGACATAAACAAATATCAATAATGATTTAACTCATGAATCATCCTCATGACAGAACTCAAAATTATAAATGGTAAAAGTTATGGCTATGAAATTATGTAAATACTACTTTATTCCAATTTTGTTGTTTCACTCTCAATCGACAAGAATATCCATCATGAACCGATCAGGGAAATCATTAAAGAACGCACCCAAAACAATGTAGGGAACAAAATACTAACAATTAAAGGGTAAAATGATGTAATTAAATGATCATATAAGGTATTATAAAGTTGGATACGTTTCTATAAGATATTAATAACACTCTTTTATCCATTATACAGGAGTTTGAAATGAGTTTTAAGTAATACAAACCCATGGTAAGGGAATTCTTAACCTGATTTCCATTCTTTGCGTTAAAATTATACTTCATTATTTATGTGGTATTAAAATTTTTTGTGTGATGGGTTCTTTATATTATGTTGAATTATTTGTATTTATATTTTATTTACATATTCCTTCCACTCTTATAATTCTAACTTCAATTATATTATTTATGTAAGGGGCTTTACTTTTAAAATCCTCTTTTAAAATTATGTTTTAAAAAATTCAAAAGAACTATTTTTATTAAATTATTCATGTTGTATGATTATGTTTTGGTTATTGGGAATTGTTTATGATGAATTTTGGTACCTATATCTCCCTCCAATTCATTGGGTATGTGTATGTTTTAGGTCAGCTATATGGTTACTCCAAGTGTAAATGTGATGGTTACACAAATTGTAAGGTAGTCGTGGGGTTACAAATTATAAGGTAGCTGAGATGGTTATGAGATTATGTAAGTAATGCCCCAAGATACATTTATGGATCTATTTACATTCTTATATTTGTGATAATATTATGGAAATATCATGTTTCACAGAGTCAGTTTATATGGGTGACAAGTATATCTTTTTTAATGTGATTTCATAAGTTACAAGTATTCATAGACTAATGTTTTCTTTTCTTCTTTTTATATCCCTTACAGATATATTTTGATCATCCCAAGTTTTTAAAAAAAATTTCACAAGAATCCTTAGAGGTTAAAAGGGAAATTAAGGTGAAAATATAGTTGACTCCAGTTATTTATATTAGATATTAATTTTTTCAAACTCTGATTCAATATATGTAAGTTATTGTCTAATTCCTCATAACCTAGACCGGAAAAGATCATCATTTGTATAATGTAATTTGTATTTTTCACTTATCTATTATTCAAAATATACATACCATTTTTTAGTACCAAATCTAGAAGTGCAGGTTCAGGGCTTTACAATTGGTATCAGAGGAACGATTTAGACAACTTTGGAGATTAGATGTTGACATTTTTTTTTAAAAATAGTAGTGATAGAACTTAATTTTGAATATATAGTTAATTATGTACACACAATAAAATAGTTTTTCATTATTATAATTACAATGAATGAATTTTGAGGGCGCAATTCATTATGGGGGGATAATGTAACATCCTGAGATTTAAAAAGGAGACACTATGTGCTTAAATGAACTACTAAATACAATATGACCTTTATCAAATAACCATTAAACATAATTTTACTTATTATATGTTTTTTATTTTGAAAAACAGTCATCTACAATTGTGTTGAGTATGTTATTTGGATTCTGGTGGAACCAACTTGTTCTTGGTGAATAGTAACATACCCTTATGAATAGTAATATGACCCTAATGAATATTAAACGTTATTATTATTTTATTTTCTAAAGGATTTTAGATAATGACATCTTGGTTAATTTTTAAATATGATATAAAAGTAGTTATAGAATTAAAATTGTTAATTTTTTAATTAAGTATCATTTTATTTAAAAATGAAATGAATAATATTTAGAAAATTATTTTCAAAAAATGGAGTTCATTTTTTATTTCTACACGTCGAAAATTACTTAGGGTGAATTTTTGGGATTTTTCTAAAATTCATGAATTTTCGATGAATAGTGAAATACGGTAAAATACCGTATATTCAAATTAATAGTAAAATACACTATTTAAGACATTATAAGTGATTTTAGGCCACTTGGTTTGAACTCAAATTAAATTATTACAATTTTGAGTCACATGAATGAATACTATTCACAGTCTTGAGCAAAAATATAAATATAATGATTAAAATAATGTTAAATACCTCCTCTCCTCCACTATAAATAGCACCCTCATTCTCATATTCCTCCCACACCTATAAAGCCTTGATCCTTACTAAGTTCTACCAAATAATACTTTCAAGACTCTTCCCCACATCCTAGAGCTACTGGTCTCACCAAAAGGCCAAAACCAAAGTCCTAAGGATCTCAATGAGAAGAGATCAAGAGGTAAACATCTTCTTTTGTTTTATTTTTTCTATTTCATTTTATGTTATTATTTTTAATTTACTTTGGATTATGTTTCTATATGTTATTCTATATCTCCCTTACTTCCCATATTATGTAATAATGATGAGATACACTCTGTCTCTAATCAAAATGTTTTATGAAATTTTAAGCAACGTTGTTAGGCTGCCAAATTTTCATAAGTGATTTCTCAACTTTTCTTTTATTTCGAGATTACTTTATTTTCTTCTTCTTTTCCTCGCCTCCCCTAATCCAAGATGAATTAATTATCTAGTAGATTAAATATTATATATTTCATCATGTTTATGTAATACTCACTATTTCATTTTTCTCCTCTTCCACTTATACAAGAAATTAAAACACCGTCCGTGAAGTGTTGAATTACCAACATCATGGACGATGTGATTTCAATTTCTTTTAATTCCTTCAAGACTGGTCATGAAACCATTTTTATGGTTGAAAAATATTATAATTAATTAATTATATCTTATCTATGGTTTTGTAATCATTTTATACACATGTTATTAATTTATAAAATAATTGAGTTCATTACGATAGAAGAATCACCAAAATGACCTAAACAAGTATCAATAATGATTTAACTCATTAATCGTCCTCATGAAAGAAAAAAAATGAAAAATGGTATAATTTATGGTTTTAGAATTATGTAAATTCTACTCCATTGCAATTCTGGTGTTTCACTCCCAATCGATAAGAATATCCATTATGAACCGATCCTGGAAATCATGTAAAGAACGCACCCAAAACAATGGAGGGAACAAAATACTAATAATTAAAGTGTTAAATGATGTAATGAAATGATTATACAAGGTATTATAAATATGGATATGTTTCTCTAAGATATTAATATCACTATTTTAACCATTATACAGTAGTTTTAAAGGAGTTTTAAGTATGAGAAACTCGAGGTAAGGGAATTCTTAACCTGATTTCCATTCTTTGGGTTAAACTTCTACTTCATTATTTATGTGGTATTAAAATTGTTTTTGTGATAGGTTTTGTTTATATAATGTTGAATTATGTGTATTTATAATGTATTTACATATTCCATCCACTCTATTAAGTATAACATTAATTATATGATTTTTGTAAGGGGATTTACTTTTCAAATCATCTTTTAAAATTATGTTTTACAAAATTAAAAAGAAATGTTATTAGGAAATTATTTATGTTGTATGATTATGTTTTGGTTATTATAAATTTTTTATGATGAAGTGAATGACCTATATCTCCCTCCAATGTATTGGGTATGTGTAATTAGAAGGTCAGTTGTATGGTTACTCCAAGTGTAACTACGATGGTTACACAAATTGTAAGGTAGTTATGAGGCTTAAAAATTATAAGGTAGCCGAGATGGTTACAAGATTATGTAAGTATTATCCCAAGATAACTTTATAGATATATTTATGTTATTATTTTTTTAATAATATTATGGAAAGATAATGTTTCACAAAGTAATTTTATATGGGTGATAAGTATGTCTTTTTTTATATGATTTCATAAGCTACAAGTATTCATGGACTAATGTTTTATTTTATTCTTTTTATATCCCTTACTGAGAGATTTTTCTGATCCCATGTTTTTTAAATGTTTTTCACAGGAATCCATAGATTTTAAAAAGGAAGTTAAGATGCTAATGTAGATGAATCCAGTTATATATATTAGACATTAATTTTTATAAATTCTAATTCAGCATATGTAAGTTGTTATCTAATTCTCTAGAACCTAGACTAGAAAATATTCTCATTTGTATAATGTACTATGTATTTTTCACTTATATATTATAAAATAAATACGTAGTATGTTTTAGTACTGAATCTGGAAGTTCTTATTTAGGGATTTACACTTTTAATCCCTTGGGTTTTTGAGAGGGTACCCCCTTATTCCCCTTGTTTTGGCATCTATGTCTAGTGGAAGCCACCCTACCTTCTCACTCCCTCCTATTATAAAGTGGTGTTTGGGGGATATTTCATTGTGATTTGACATACATTTTCCCCTATGGATACCTCCATTGTCACCCTCATCCTCTCATTCTCAATTTTGTATCTTCAGTTAGGGTTTTTTATTCTGATTTCATCATATCAAAGTGGAATCAGACACCGATGATAGGGATTAAACTCATCCCAGGAAGAGGAAATCCCAAGATGTCGTACACATATCATTGTACATTGTTACATTAAATTATGTCACTGTGATTTTTTTTCAAATATTTTGAGATTAAGTTAAATTAAATTAATATTCATTTTGGCCCTATTGGTTTGGAATTTTACCATAAATAAATTAGGGGTATGCCATGAGATGTTGGAAAGTGGTTAGTTATGGTTCAACAGCGGTTAGACGGCATAGTGAGTTACCAAACTATATTCCTACATTAAATTGAATTAATTAGTTAATTATAAATGTTAAAATAAATTAATTATTGATTTTTGGTATAGATTAAGACAAAAGGTGGTTTATGTGGGACCAGTTGATTAAGGAAAAGGTTTACTGATCTTGGGTGGGCATTTGAATTTCTTTATGTCCCTTGGGAAATAAATTGGGAATGATTCAATAAAATATAGGTGGTCACATTTACTTTCCATATAGAATGTATATTCATTTATGTTGCATGTGGGTTCTTAGGCATTCCACTATAGGTGATTCACCAAGATAACATAACAAAAAGGAATTACAAAATTAGATTAAATTTCATAATTAAAATGGGTGACTGCCAAGGGTTAAGAACACCCCTTATGATCTAGATTGTCTCCTCAGCCTTTGATTGATGAGGACAAGACTTTGCAACATTAGTTGGCCTCCATGACTCCTAATAAGTTAGGTTGGACCTAACAATACCCTTTATCCCATGCATAAGGGCTTTATACACATCCAAGCTAGATTCGAGGGTGGTACTAGAGATCATAGTTCATGTGGGCCATAAAAGAACCTTTTTATGTACTTTGAGACATTTGATCTCATCTATATGAGGACAGGATGAGTGAACCTCTTCTATCTAATGTGACCAGGCGTTCGTGGATGGACCATAGCCAAACCATGACTGGGTTGGGTAAGCGGACTGACCCAAAATGGCCTTGAGGATCAAGATGGGTTGTGGGATGTCTCTTGGATATTTCTTATGCAATGAGACCACATGTGGAAAGCAAGGACATGTTACCATACTGACAATGTTACGGGATGGGATGTCCTTGTATGAGAGGTTCTAACCCAAGACCATGACTAAGATCGAGGGACCATGTAAGGTTTCCACTATTACGTTTTGACCATGGGGAACTATTGGGTTACCTATTGACAAAAAAACCCTAAGAGGATGTACGTGAGATGGTGGTGGGTATCATCATGGAACCTGCACCAGACTGGTGAGCCCGATGGGCTATGGATTATGGTGTTTGGCATGGGCATTCATCTGGCCCTTTTTTCATCATTTATAATTTTAGGTTATCAATTTTTACCTCAAGATAGTTGTTATATGTTTTGGATTCCTCTATTAAGAATCCAAGTTCATGGGTGGGCTACCATGATTGGAGTCAGTATGGATGGTTTTCCATGTTCTAGGGCCTAATATGGTTGTAGCTTCCACATACATGGAGCTCAGTGATTTATGTTACCTAAGATTAATATAATAGTATATGATAGGATCCTCCACATATTGTAGGATCAAAAACTAATAGGTTATGTATTATATTAGGATCTTGGATGATAGGACTACCTCAGGCCTTATCTATATAGTCGTATGGATATTTCATTAACTTACTTGGATTATGATCATGGATGATAGGATTTTTGTGGGCCTCATCACAGATTTATAGGAATTAGATAGGGGTTTCCTTGGATTATAATCTTTGATGATAGTACTACCATGGTCATGATGCCCATAGTCATGAGTACATGATGTATATAGATTTCGCTATTATTTTTATATTTTTCTAACATCATTTAATTTAACAGTTTAATTTTTTTAATTTTTTGTTTAATTTTTCATAGTTTCATAGTTTTATATTTTTTCATTATTTTTATAGTTTTTAGTTATATATTTATTAATTTTAGTAATTTAGTATTTTATTAGTCTATTTAAATTTTATATTTTATTATTTATTATTATGTGTATAATTGTTAATTTAATTTAACATATAACCCTAGTTTATATATTTATATATTTATTTATTTATTTATATTTCTTTATCATTTTTTATTATTATTTATATTGATTTATAATTTTTTAACATTTAATGTTTAACACTTTTTATTTTTAACAGTTTAATTTTTATTAGTTATATTAATTTTATATTTTTAACACTATATTATCATAACTATTAGTTTTTCAAACATTAGTTTTATTATTATTTTGTTAATTTTTTTATTAAATTAGATTAAAATTTTATATTAGTATTATTATTATGTGTATAAATTAAAATTGTATCTAACTACTAATTTTATTTTATTTTATATATTAGTATTTCTAGTTTTATGTACCTATCTATATTTATGTATTCTAATTAATTTTTGTTGAGTAATTATTTAAATAAATTTAATTTATTTTCATTTTTATTTTAATCTAAAATTTATTAATATTATTGCTTTTATATTTCTTTAACTTCTTTTCCGTTTTTATTTTACCTAAACACGGGCTATTTTTAACTCTCATTAATTGGGTTTTCCATTTTTTCAATTGTTTTTTTCTTATTAATTGCATCTCATTTTCAATTGTTGTTTGCAATTTCATTTTTAACTCTCCAATTTAAATATTCCATCTCCTCTAGCACTAAAAATATCTAGCCACCACCTACATCCCAGCATTTCCCCCCTACTACCTCTATTTCCCCCCATGCCCCTCTCTCATTATCCTCCCTCCATCCCTCAGCTCTGTCACCCCCTGCCCCTCCCCCCATCACCCCTCCCTCCTACCTCCAGTTCCCCCTACCCGACCTCCTACCTCCAGTGTCTCCAGCCATCTCTTTTGTCCCCCTCCTCTAAAGCCCCCTTCCCTCCTACCTCTCAATCCCCCTGTCTACGTGACATCACCATGGAGCCAAAGTCCTTAGTATCATGTCCCCCCACCCACCCATCTTTTCTTTCCATCCAGCGTACACACCTACATCAAACCCTCCACCCTACTTCTCGACCACCCCGACTCAAAACCCTTCCTGCAGTGCTCCTCTCTTGTGAAACATCTCGTCATCGCTCCTTACAAGTAGGTGATTCTGAGTGGGTGGTATATTGTTAGCGTACAACATGGACAAGAGTAGTGGTGGTTTGGGTGTGATGAAATTTATTTGTCTGTGTAGAGTTTTTCATACATTCAGAGGTCGACAGGTGAGAGATTTTTGTGGTGATATTGGAGACAGATCGAACCATTTTTTTAGACAATGTGGGTAAAACGTTAATGATTTATAATTATATTATCGTGAGTTATTTTTTGATCATGATGTTGGGGTAAATTTACATGTTTCAATGTGTTTAATAAAGAATTAAATTTGTTTCATATGTCAGGATGATGTTTTTATTTTGTGGTTAATTTGTCAATTGAGTTTATTTTCATTTGAACTGTTATCTTCTTTAATTTTATTTTCACTAGATTTAATTTCCTACATAGAAATTGGCCATTTTAATAATCATTTGATTTAATAATACTGAGAAAGTTAATTTGTTTGACTGACTATAGTGAAAATAGGTGGTGTCTCTTTGTGAGAAATGTATTGGTCCATTTCGTCATTTGGTTCAGCTTTTAAAATCACATTTTGATTTATTTGTAACACTAGAGAACATGAACTTCAATAAACTAGGAGATAAAAAATAAGCCTCTATAAAAGGATTTATAAAATTTGAACTAGTTGTAATTAATCTTCATAAAAATTTTATCACATGAGAAAAATACTTTTGTATGGATGTGTAATAATTTGATTACGATGTTAGCATCTCGAACACAATTTTCTGACTCAAAATTCATCATAATTTTTTTCCACTTTATTTTGTTTTTCTCCATTCCCTTTATCAATTACTAGTTTTATTAAAATAATTAAAAATAGGAATTTCATCATTTTATTATCTATCTAGACATTATCCAATGGGATGATATTACTGAATTATAGTTTGTGCTCTCTATGGTTTGTCCATTCTTTCCAAAATTAGAATAGCTAATCGATTATAAAAATTTTCAAATTGGACATGTTGTAGTGCATGTACCAAATTTATGGCACCATTTATGTAGAGCACGTTCTCTTCAACCATTAAAAAAATACTCAAGTAGACCATGATTTAGAGATTGGTTCCCTATATAGTGAACACTCGTAATTCAGATCAATTGCAAAAAACCCACCTCTTGATCAAAAATAATAACACCAAAGAAAAGGGAAAGATACAATTGTAACCTCTACCAAATATAAAATTAATCAATAAGAATAAATCATTGAAACTCATATTCTAACCCTTCCTATGGGACAAGTCCACCTCCTCTTCCAAATCTATCTCGATAATCAAAGGCATCAAACTACTGTGAGAAAATAATTGAGACCCAACATAGTAAAACTCATCTCAAGCATAACAAGACCCAGAATTCATGTGATTCACATTGAATTGAATCCATCAATGATCAAGTTTCTCCAAAAACATGCACAATTTCATGTCTTGAGAATCAAAGACCCTTATATACATGTGAACATATTTCTTGAAGTTTGTGACACATTTATATATAATGAGGTGACTAATGGTGAATTTATTATAAGACTATTTTTGTTCTCATTGTAAGGAAAATCTCAGTACTAGTTGGACAGTTTGGACCTAGATATAGTATTCTCCTATAAAGTGGTGAGAAAGACATTTCGGCATCAATATTACACAACTACACAATCGATGAAAAACAAGCGAGGCCTCGACTCCTTTTTCCAAAATTCTTATGAATCATTATGAGAATATTTGGAAAGATTAAAGTCCAGGTTAAGGTGTTGTACTCACCATGGTATGAAGTTAGTGAACCAGTTATAATATTTCTACTATAGACTTCATCCTAAGATTATGTCTCAAATAAACACAGCTACCGGAAATTAATTCATGTAAATAGATCCTAAATATCTATACACATTAATTAAAAACATGGAAGAACCCAATTTATGGTGGCCATAATATTTTTCAAGATGAAAAGAAGGAGTGAATCAATTTTATTATCACACATTCATGGCTACACAATTTGAATCAATCTATAGGAGGATAGAAAACTTTTCATTAATCCTTCCTAATTCAGTCTATGTTGTTCATTCTAAACACTACCCACACTGTGGTGGTCCTCAAGATTATCCCATGTTCCTGTATAACAAATACGAAGAAAACAAATATGTATTAATCTAATGTTGTCGTCTACAACATAGAAAATTACAGAAACAATTACAACATAAACTATAAAATAAATAACCAAAATCAAGGTTGTAAGAAAATAGTGGATGCTCATCCAATGAACCAGAACATGGGTCCTTCTAGGTTCCTTGCTAAACCTTCTTTGAGATCCACTATGAAAATGCAAGAGCAAGTGTCTCAAGAGAAATATCGACTACCATTTCATCAACAACAACATTAAAAATATCAAAATCAAACAACATACTTTTTCCCTACTGCAACACAGGGTCAAAATTATTAGGATGAAATTATAGAAAAATTAATGATGTCTAATCAATCAAGGTTTGACTCACAAGATATGAAAACTAAAAACTTAAAATAATCTATGTGGAACATTGCAAATAAAGTTGGTCTATTAACTCCACAAATGAAAAACAGACAATAGGGAACTTTATTAAATGACACAATCATTAACCCAAGTAAAGAGTCAAAATCTATCACATTACAAAGTGGAACAAAATTTCCAAAGTGACAAATGCCTGATGCTCAACCAATAGATGAGACACCTACACCATCCATAGAGAATAGTGACTAAAGAGACACAGAAAACCAACTTTAAGATAAAGTGGAGGAACATCAAAACAAACATTCAAAAATTTAAAAGGTAAGAAAATAAGATGAAAATGAGGCACTCAATGAAAGAGTGAAATATCACAAAAAACGTATTCCATTTCTACAAATATTGAAACAAAGTAATTTGGATGCTAAATTTTTTAAATTCATGGAAATATTCAAGAATCTTCCCATAAACATTTCCTATGTGGAATCAATCATTAAAAATGCCCCATTATATTAAAGTTATCATGGATATTCTGTCAAAAAGTAGAAAACTAGAAGATGTTGGAAAAATTGTAATGCATGAAGAATTTTCATCAGTCATACCTAGATCCATACCTTCTAAATTAAGAGACTTTGAAGTTTCACTATTACTTGAAACATTGGAGGATATAAATTTAGAATATATTTTTGTGACCTAAAATCTAGTGTACACCTCATGAAATTTAATGTTCATGGAGAATTGAGCATCATAGAATTAAAGGCAATGAAGGTTTCCTTGTAAATAGTGTATTGATCAATGAATTGTTCTTGAGAAATTCTAAAGGATGTACTTGTAAAGGTTGATGAATATTTCTTCTGTAGTGATTTCATTTTCCTTGATATTGAAAAAGATAAAGATTTCTCGATCATTCTTGGGAGACCATTATTAGCAACATGTAGAGCACCAGTTGATATCCAATAGGGAATATCAATTTTAAGAGTTGGAGAAAAATACATAACATATGATGTCTTAAAATTTGTAGAAAACCCCTCGGTATTTGACTGTAATTTCTTGAATACAATTGAAGAATGGGATGAGTTATCAAGGGATTCATTGAATCTCAAATATTTACATAATTAAAATGACGAGTTAAATGAATCAATTGAGGGTGTATAATTCTTTAGAAACATATTTGAGCCTTTAGATAAACAAGAGTTCACCTCATTGACACCATCACTTGAAACAACTCCAACACCTATGATTAAACCTCTTCCACCGTATCAAAGATGTAGATACATGGGAGATTTAAACACTGTTA
This sequence comes from Viscum album, assembly GCA_963277665.1. Taxonomy (NCBI): domain Eukaryota; kingdom Viridiplantae; phylum Streptophyta; class Magnoliopsida; order Santalales; family Viscaceae; genus Viscum; species Viscum album. The sequence goes on from OY728127.1 coordinate 928,408,297, forward strand.
TGGTAATTGTAAATTCTATTCTTTAAAGAAAACAAAAATACAATTTTTCAATGTCCTATCGCAATGGAAGCTAGAAATACATTAGATGATTGCATATTTAAAAGGTATAATTTATTCCATCTTCACTCATAGAATACATATGGATGAAGATTCAAAACCTTATAGGAAACCACAAATATACTTAACACCTCCTATAAAATATGCATTCAAGAAAGAAGTGATTAAAATTTTTAATGAGGGTTTAATATTGCCTATCTTCGATAGTGATAGGTCAGCTCATTGCATGTGGTACCTAAAAAGGGTGGGACCACAGTAGTTGAGAATGATAATGGAGAATTGATAACTACAAGAACAATGAATATCATAGTTTACATCGATTATCAAAAATTGAATGATGTCACTAGAATGGATCAATTTAAATTACCCTTTATTGACCAAATCCTTGAACGATTTCTAGGAATACATTGATATTTTTTTCTGGATGGATACTTAGGCTATAATAAAATAGTGGTAAAACTAGAACATCAAGAGAAAAGCGCATTCACTTGTCTGTATAGAATATTTGCTAATTGTCGAATGCCTTTTGGGATGTTCAATGTGCCAACCACTTTTAAACGATGCATGATGAAAATATTCCATGACATGATTGAATAATTTAATAAATATTCATGGATGACTTCTCTGTTTATAGGGATTATTTTGATGAATTTCTAGAACATTTGGATACGATTTTGGGGAGATGTGAAAAAAATAGTCTCGTACAAAATTGGGAAAAATCGCACTTCATGGTATAAATTGAAATAGCTTTAGGTCATCAAATTTAAAAGAAATTCATTGAATTTGAAATATCCAAGACTAGTGAAATCTATGAGCTACCCATTCCTAATTTATTTCATTCAATTTGAAGATTCCTTGGGCATGTTGGATTTTACTGACATTTTGTTAAGGATTTATCTATAATTTCACATCCACTTACCACCCTATTGGGAATAGATGTAACAATCCATTTTGAGCCTAAATGTCAGGAAGCATCTAAATTATTTATGAAATGTTTGGTTGATTACTTGATAATTATTTCACTATATTGGGAGCATGCATTTGAGTTAATGTGTGATTTTAGTGATTAAGCAGTTGATGTTGTATTATGACAAAGGAAATATTGGATCTTTAGACCAATATATTATTCTACCCTCACAACTGAAAAAAATTCTCTAGTAGTTGTATTCACTTTTGATAAATTCTAATCTCACCTATTGTTCTCTAAAGTCACAATCTATATGGATCACTCTACCATGTGGTATCTGATGACCATGAAATATGTGGTTTTCATACTCACTCGATTGATATTATTACTTCAAGAATTTAACTATTAATTAAAGGATAAAAATTGCACTAAGAATGTTGTTGTTGATAATTTATCACACTTATACCATGAAACAAGTGAAATCAATGTGGAATTAATCAAAGAAGCATTTCTTGATGAACAAATGTATGCTACTGAGACAATAACACCTTGGTATAATTATTTCATAAACTACTTAGCTTCAGGAATGGTGTACACATATTTATCAAAGGATTAGAGAAAAAGATTCTTGAATGAATAATTCACTTAATATTGGGATGATTCATTACTTTTCAAGGACTGTGCAGATAGAATGACCAGAAGATTCATACCATAAGAAGAATTTGATGGTATTTTGAACTTTTTCCGTGCTTGAGAAGGTGTAGGACACCATAGAACTCACAAAAAAATAAAAAATGTGTTAAAATGTGTTTTTTACTCACCTACCATGATTAATGATATTCGTGAGTTCGTCGTGAATTATGATGAATTCCAATGAATGGGGGCTATAAGATGGAACTATGAAATTCCACAACATTCAATCATGGGGGTTGAAATTTATGAAATATAGGGTATTAACATCATGGGTCATTTTTCTAATTATTTTTGGAAAATCATAAATACTTATCTACATTTACTATTTATCAAAGTGGGTGGAAGCTAAAGTATTTACAAAATACACTGCTTGAGTTGTCATTGATTTTTTAAGGAAACACATTTTTACCCAATTCTAAATTCCAAGGCTCATAGATAGTGACTATGGTACCCTCTTCAATAATGTGTTTCTTCATAAGATAATGAATATATATGTATTTCACTACTACATGATCACCACATACCATCCCCAAACTAATGGCCAAGAAGAGGTTTAAAATAGATTGATTAAGTGTGTTTTGGAGAAAATTGTGAGTAAGTGTCGAAAATATTAAGAAAAAAACTTGATGATGTACTTTTACGAGTCCGCGGTTTCTGACGGCACCTGATTCTGTGGCCTGGTGGGCTCGGAATCAATTTCTAAAGTTTAGCTCGGGTACGTTTAGTGAACAAACGATCGGGTTTTTCTAACTTTTGAACCGGTGCTCGGAATCAAAATCCGAGGGCACTGATGAAACCGTAGTGCCGGTAATTTCTTAATAAGACCTTTTCTGAAGTTGCATTCTCTCAGGAAGTTTTGTTTAAAATTTTTTTTTAAGTGAAATAAAATTGTGTTACAAATTTTATTTCTCTTTTCTAAGTGTTAGATCCTAGGTGTGGGAGTTGGAGTGGGACCCACTGGTTTTTAACTTCCCTTTAGAGGATTAAAGGTGAGGTGGGGCCCACACGATTCCACCCCTTCACATTACACTAACTCCTCTTGATAGGATATTAGTGAGGTGGGGCCCACACGATCCCCACCCCTTCAAATACCCTAACACCACTAACTCTCCCCACATGAGTTATGTAACTCTTCCACATTAATGCATTCAAACTAAACACTTAATTAATTTGACAACACATGTTTAATTAATTAAGTGAATTCAACTTTTGAAATTTTAAGAATGTTGGCATAAGTCATAAAATAAGGCAAAAGCCTTATTTTATTTTTGGTTGTTTCGTTGTGTGGAGACTTAGGAGAGAATACTCTAAGTCTAGAAGAACTTCATCTTTTACGTTGAAGGACGCCGAGGCTTTGACGAAGAACACCATCACACCATTCCTTCTTCTCTCCGCGTCAAATAAAGGGAGACGCCGCTTCCTCCTCGGACGTTCTCCATCGACATATACGGAGCCTCGCCCCGCAATGTCGTCTTCCGCAACACTAGCTTCTCTAAATTTCTTTGTGGTAGGGGTTTAATTTGTGAATGTTAATAAACCAATGATTGGTTCCTTCTGAAACAAAGAACGTGGATCAACTCATTATTAAGTTGATCCGCAAAAGTATATGTTTGCAAGTTGGGAATATTTGATTGTGGGAAAAAATGCCAGGGGTTTGATTTTAGAATGTTTTCTCATGATTATTCCCTTCTAAACAAGGAACGTAGATCAACTGTTTATCCGTGAATGTTATATTATTTAAACGTGCCTGAGTGGCCAACCCTTAAGGTAAATGGCCACACTTGTGTGCCACCTTGATCCTTCACTAGAACTTGCATGCCACACTTCTGGAATCCCCTAGGGATATTACTAAGGGCTTGAGCCAAGTCTCACCCAAGTATTACACCAAGGGCTAAAAATCATGCAATTACCCTTGTGCCACACAGGTATACCTGTGCGACCAAAAATCGTACGCCCACGCAGTACCTGCGCACCCACCAGGACTTGCACGCCCCTCTCTTTCTGGGTGCCCTTCCTTCCCATTTCACTGTTACCTCCCTTTATAACTGAAAAAAATATTATTAGGCTATGATGATTGATTTCAAAATACCCAAGAAAAGTTTTTTTTATAATGAACGAATTATATGAGATGAGGAGAAAATAATATGATAAATATTTGATCTATAAAGTGAAAACTAAAGCCTAGAATTATGATTGGATCAATCAAAGAAATTTTTCACTTAGAAACAAAGTTCTACTCTTTGACTCAATACTTTGGATCATGGCAGGAAAGCTTAAATCAAAGTGGACAGGTCCTTAGATTGTTTGAAGTGTTTATCCCCATGGTGCTATTGAAATTTATGATAGTAAGATGCCTCTATTTAAATTTAATGGTTAATACCTCAAACAATATTACACCATTGATAGAATTTGAATCATTGAAGAAGTTTGGTTAAATTGATAATGTGCTCATCTGGCAAATGATATTAAACTTACTACTAATAGAAAAGAAACTCGACTACTTTGACTTTCCATGGTCTCGATTTACTTACTTTTTATCTCACTGATGTAACATTTTACTTATTATATATATGGGATACTTATTTTTCTTCAATATTTCTTGAATTATTTTTTTCATTTCACTATTATCTATTCCATTTCTTTCTCTTCAACATCTTCTATGGTCATCGAGGCATCTGTTCTATCACCATATTCTCTCATACTATGGGTGACTCTACATCTTACTGATGTTGAGTTCTATATTAAGGATATTTCATAAGATATCTTTGCTCAAAATCCATCACCACCACGATGAGCACAGATTCTATTCATTCTACATTTTAATAATGACCAGTACACTCATTAGGCGGTCAATCCTACTAACCGTCCACAAGAGATCGATGACACAATATCTATTTATTGAAAGAGGATGTGTAATTATAAACTAATGGACCAAGTTTATTGACTGTTGTCTATCCGTATGGCTGAATAAATAAAACTTTTCGCTTCCTGAGAGGCAACCCATGTTTTTATCTTTTCATTAGTTTTCATTTATTTTTACTATTTTATTTTAAGAAATAAACCTAGAATGTGTGTAACACTTTTAGTTACTCTCCGCATTTTTTCACTTATTAATCTACCATGTATCTTATTTAATCTATATTATCTTCGGTGCTATATTTATGATATTATGTGGGTATGTTCTATTTATGTTTAGATTTTACAGGTACATAATTTTGGGGGATTTATTGGATACAAGAAACCATTACATGTCTATATAAACATACATAGAGAAGTGTTATATTTTATATTAGATTTTATTCTTACAAAAAAACTATGTAAATTAACTAACTAAAAATTTAAAAAAAAACACATTATTTAAAAAAAATGTGAAAAATGAAAAAAATAGCATTCCTATCATTTATTGAACCCACGTGAAAACTATTATATTTTCATCCTAAAATGTTCGTAGGAATACCACTTGTCTTTCTAGGTAGTTTTAGAACATATTCCTAGTTGAAATTATTTTCTTCTTTATACCCTAATTTAAATGATTTTTTATATCACTGCATGCTTTGAAAATGTTTTACTGAAAAACATTTTTTAAAACTTTTTGCACTCATGCTCATCTGTGTTTTCCAACATTTTATTTCCATCCTAGTGATGATTGTGTCCCATTTTTTCATCATCTCTTATTTCACTATTTCTTCATGTAATATCGACCATGTTTTTTATTTTATAACTTTTTGTGTTTATCTGTAAAAATGATCATAATTTTGAAATGTACCCAAAAAGACTAATGCATTTATTTGATATTTTTAGATCCTTCATCCCACTGATACATCCTTTAATTTTCTTGATCTTTTAGCCCCTATAATCCATGAATTAACCTTTATAGGATGATCCCTTAGCCAATACCCTTCCCTACCTTTTTCTTGAATTTTTTCATGATGATTTTAAATCTAAGTGTGGGAGAGATATATTCATAGAGAGGGTTGTTTGATGGGAAGTGAGTCATTTGATGAACATTGATTAACTTTATCCCATCATATTTCATATTAGCAACATTTAATGTATGTATTTTTCTATTGGAATATATAATCATTTTGGTTACAAGAATGATTACATATGTGGTCATTACACGGTAACCCTCCCCTTTAGGGATACTTATAAAAGTGATGACTAATTACTCTAGGAGCTAAATAGTTTTCTATATGACCTATATTCACTGATATTCTAAATCATATTCCCTACATGTGTTCCCTTCTTTCGAATTTTTTCTAATATTTATTTCATGGGGTTTTAGAGTTGATGCTCACAAGTTTTTCCTTCCCATCATATTTGAGTGAGTTTTGTCCCTAAAAAATAAAATAAAAATAAAAACTTTTAAAGGCATTGGATTATCATATGATTGGGTAAAAGAAAAATTTTATGTGTAGGGGAGTGAGAGTTTGAGGGAGACATTTAGATTAACATTTATCATACATTTTTTCAATAAACAACCCTCCTTTTTTCCAAATATTTTCACAATTTTTTTGTAACCCACCGTCCTACATCCTCAAAGACATTGGAGCATAATGTGAATTCCTAGATATTGGTGTGTTATTTTGATTTCCACTAGTGGAGATATTAAATTAATGGAAATCTTATGGTAATAATGCATGTTTATGATAATTGAGAGAAGTTTTGATCAAATTTTTTTAGCGATGTGAATAATGGTGGGGTAGGTCACATGATGAATGATTATAGATTTGGTTTTGGAAAGAATGGGAGTGTTAGGGAAACAATTTTAAAAATTTTAATTTTAAATGAATCATGATAATTTATGGGTAAAAGGGATTGAAATTTTTTAAACATGTATTTTCGATGTTATAATTTGTCTTCGAATACAATTGTGTATTCATTTGTATTTTTTTCCAGGAGTGAAAAAATTTTAGTGTGGGGGATTAGATGTACATGGATTACTCTTGTATTTTTTATTTTTTTTAAATCATTTCATTTAATAGATTAATTTTTTTATTTTTATGTTTAATATTTCGTAATTTCTTAGTTTTTTAGTTTTTATATAATTTTTATAGTTTTTAGTTATTTATTTTTTAATTTTAGTAATTTAGTAATTTATTACTTTATTTTAGTTTTATATTTTATTGTTTATTATTATGTGTAGAATTGTTAATTTAATTTAACATGTAACCCTAATTTATTTAATTACATATTTATATATTTATTTCCATCTCTTTAACTTTATTAATTGTTTTATTATTTTTATTGTTTATATTTATATTATACTTTATTAGCATTTAATGTTTAATATTTTTTAGTTTTAGAACTTTAATTTCTATTAGTAATATTAATTTTATATTTTTAACACTATATTATTATGATTATTAGTTTCGATAACATTATTTTTAATATTATTTTATTACCTTTTTCATTAAATTATATTAACATTTTATAATAGTGTTATTATTATGTGTATTGATTAAAATTTTATCTAACTACTAATTTTATTTTATTTTATGTATCAGTATTTCTAATTTTATATAACTATAATATATTTATGTAGTCTAGTTAATTTTATTTGAGTAATTATTTACATAAATTTATTTTATTTTACTATTATTATTTTAATCTAATATTTTTTAATATTAAAATTTTTATTTTTCTTTAACATGTCTTCTATTTTTATTTTACTAAAATGTAGGTTGTTTTAAACTCTTATTAATTTGTTTTTCACTTTTTTAAATTGTCTTTTTCTTATTAATTGAATTTCGTTTTCAATTGTTTTTTCAATTGCCGTTTTAACTCTCCTATTTATGTATTTCATCTCCTATGGCATTGTAAATATCTGGCCACCACCTGAAACCCAGCACATCACCCCCCCCCTAACGCACCCCTCTTATTATGTATTTCATCTCTTTATGTATTTTCAACTCCTCTTTAATTTTATTCCTTCCTTTCTATCTATGTCAACCCCACCCCTATCCCTTTCACCTCCCTCTATTACCCCATACTCCATTGCCCTCTCCACCCCCCCCCCCCTCCTACCTTGAGTTCACCCCCCCCCCCCCCACCTCCATCTCCTCCACCCCTATCTTCATTTCCCCCTCCTCCTCCGCCCCCATTCCCTCCTACCTCCTCCCTATATACATGACATCACCAGCAAGCCTACAACCTCACCATCACTCGCCCCCCCCCCCCCCCGGTTGTCCATCCATCATATGCACCAACATCGCACCCTCCACCCTACTGCGTGACCACCCAAACTCAAAACACTATCAGGGGTAGTTCTCTCTACTACAACAACACATAATATCCACTTACAAGTATGTGATTCCAAGTTGGTGGTCTTTTGTTAGCGCACGATTTGTATGTGCATAAAGCTGGTTCGTTCTTGGTGACATCGACAAGTGTGTGAGGATTTTCACTTACATTTTGAAATCGACAGGAAAGTGCTATGCACAGTGATATTGTAAACCGATCTAATCATTTTTTTATGATAACACAAGTACAATTTTAATGGTTTATAATTTTATTATCATATATTTTTTTTGATAGTGATGTTTGGGTAAATTTATTTGTTTCGGGGTGTTGACTGATTTGTCAAATTTGTTGCACATTCTAGGCTAATTTCTATATTTTTTGGTTAATTTGTCAATTTAATTTATTTTTTTTTTGAATTTTTATCTACTTTATTAATATTTACAGTAGAAATAATTTATAAAATTGAAATTGGACATTTTAATTACCATTCAATTCAGTGATACCGAGAAACTTAATTGTTTTGACCGACTCTAGTGCAAATAGGTGGAACAACTATGTGCGAAATGGGTTTTGCCAGTTCATATTTTGGTTCAATTTTAAAATAATCTCTTAATTTATTTATAAAACTAGATAACACGACCTTAAATAAATTATAAAATAAAAAAATAAGCCTCTATAAAATTATTTATAAATTTTTAATTGGTGATAATTGATCTCGATAAATATTTTCTCACATGAGAAAATATTCTTTCATAGTTGTACAATGATTTTATTACAAATTCATCATCCCAAACAACATTTTCTAACATAGAGTTCATCATAATTTTTTACACTACATTTAATTTTTTTTCGTTCGCTTTCTCAATTACTAGTTTTATTAAAATAACTAAAAAAATAGAAATTCCCTCGTCTGATTATCTATATGAACATTTTACAATGTTATAATATTAGTGAACTAGAGCTCATGCTCTCTGTGGTTTTACACTACTCACCACTTTTACAGTAGCTAGTTGGTTATAAAAAATTTCAAATTTGACACACTCTGATGCATATACTAATATATGATAAGGGTTTCCATGGATTTGGAGATCTAATGATAGAAATATCATTGGATGTGTCCCCGGAGTCATGAGGAATGGTTAGGGATTCCATGGACTTCGAGCCCACATGTTACATTGGATGCAAAGTCTTCAAGCCGTGAACAATGACATACCAACACTAGATGAAGAAGTTATAGTCGATCCGGGTCATGGACCTAAGGAATAACCAAAATTTATTGATTTTCATTTTTTGTTTATTTATATCGAATGATCACATTACATGAATATATCAAGATGTATTTTGGTTAGTATGGGACCAAATTGGTGGTTCCTTACTAAGTTATTTACTAACACCCATCTGAGGTCACTATGGCAATTGGGTACCTGAGATGACATTAAATTGATTGTAGGAACATGTTAAAAATAATCTCAATATTGATCGAGCATGATGGTTTGGATTAGTACCCAGAGCCTAGGATGAGGTATGGAATGGGGATATCAATGATCCATTATTTTTTTCTCTTATTTATTTTTCTCTGTATATGTAACCAACCATGTGGGATGTTTGTTGTATGTATAATGTGGATGATCAGGCCCTTACTGTATTTTATATATTATTGTTAGATGTTTCTTTTATTTTACATACACATATTATTTACTATTTTGGGTGATGTTTTTTACCTGTTATTGTGAACTCTAATATATGGGGTATAGTCTCTAAAAAGAACCCCACGCCCCCCCTAGACTACCACTACTAGTCAGTTTCCTATGGTATATGGGGAGCCATGCATGTTATGTGAAGAACATTTCTAGATACTATTCTTAGATTGATCAAGGGTTGGATGTTATAAAGTGGTTTCAGATATATTTTATTTTTTTCCTTATAGTTTTAGGATTTATTATACCATATATTTACAAATGTGTCGAAGCATGTGATAGATAAGAGGTCTGTGCATTGATAACACCTATTCTAGTAATAGGTCTAGGTTTATTAAGAGGAATGGGATTTCGGTTTTGGTTTTTAATGTTATGATTATATATGATTTTCTCCATGACCAATGCACATGGGTGTTTGAGGTTTTACTATTTTTTATAGATTTATGGCTCTTGGACCATCGGTAAGAGGCCATTAATTTGGATTTCACTCTTGTTTGGTAAAGGTAAGAGGCATCTCATGAATCATATCTAGAACATAGGATTTATATAACATATAAGACTCATGGTGTTTAATTTCACAGATGATGGAGGATCAGTTGTTTAATGTGCCAACAACTACTCATTTGACATTTTCCTGTATAAGTACTTAGAAAAATTCAACTCAACTTACCCAGTTTAGATATTTATTTTCTTTTAATTTCAAAAAATTTGGATTTATATCAAGATTCTCATTGGGTATTAGGATGATGATGTAGACCTCATGAACAAGAGGTGCAGAGACCATGTTGGGTTGGTGTGGCATTTAATGCCTTTATAATAAACCCCCTAGTGGTTTTTTAGATTTAGTTACTTAATGTTCCATTAAAAACCTATACAAAACTTTCCCTCATATCTTGGATTGAAATTATACTTAACTAAACCATGTTTTTGTGTTTCCCCTAGTATAGGTCATCTAGGGAGATTTCATTGGTTATTGGGGGAGTCAAAAAACAATATGTGGCCCTCCAGGGAGCGGTCTGGTGAACATATGCTTGGAGTGGTTGGATTCCCTAGTTTTGAGTGGTATTTGGTGTATGATTTCCATCATATATGGGACCCTTTTAGTGGATTATTTATATTTCTTTGTCATTTATTTATATATGAGTGTGGATGATACCTCATGAGTTGTGAAATAGAGAGACCAGATGGGTAGGGATATGTGGTTAAAACTAGAGACCCTTAGTTATGACACAAACCTTAGTTATCTTATGGTTAGTATGGTCGAGGGTGACCCATCAGTGGGGTTAGTCTTGGATGGTTATTTTATTTGAGATGGAAGAACATATTGGTGCATTGGGATCAGACTGATTCATGGGTTGTTCTTCGGGGTTTAAGATCAGTTCATGTGGGTTGCCACCATGCTTTCACAAATTCATTAAATGCATTTGGTTTTATAGGAAGAACATAGATTACTTCGGTATCAAAGTGTCATTTTGAGGACATGACTGAGGTGAAGTTTGAACCTATGTGTTTTGATGTGTTTTAGAAGAACGGTCATGGAGAGGGTAAATGATAGTGAATGTAATGACCCTGAGTTGTGGAAATTTGTGCTTAAGATAATAAAACACATCAGACTCAGGATGAACTCATTCAGTGCTATAAAAGTTACTATGAGTGATTATTCATGGGATGAATCATGGTATATGTGGGATTCCTGATTTTTAAGAGGAATTATTAGGGGTATCCTAATGGAATTGGGACTAACATGCCATGGATCACATTCTATCTTATTTCAACGATGTATGAATAATGAGAGAATTATTCAAGTGATGGGATTTGTGGGTTTCTATGTGTGGGATAAGGAATTATGGTAACTGGTGAGATGCTTATGGGTAAGGAATTGGGTATTTTTAAGGAAAGTTTGTCAATGCCCTCTTTGGTAGAGTAGGTGTGGGCACTGATCTGGTGTCATGAAATAGTCGGTATAAGGGTGGACCTTAAAATGAATTGTTGAGGGGACATGGTGTTAGGGGTTGGTAATATGTGATCATGGATTAGAATGTAGTGGTACACATGATTGGAAATGGGATCCATTGAGGTGGTTCTAAAGGAATGGTATGTGGTGATCCATATTGTGGGAATTGCACCATTGGATGTTTGAGGGTAGAGACCCTCATTATGAATCTGGTTTCAGTGGAAACCATGGATGAAATTACCTTGGATCTAGGAGGGGTGATAATTTTGATGTTTCAGTTAGTACTCAGGAATGTATGGTTTTGTCCATGCTAGTGCCTATGTTTAGTGAAGAATGGAATATAGGCCATGGTGATCAGGATATTGTTTTAGTAGTGAAATAATAATTTTATCCTAAGGTGGGTAGTGGGATATCGGCTATGAAAATATAACACTCCCATGAGAAGGGTCATGGGTATATGGGATAGTTCATTAGATATTCATTCTGGATTTTTTATGCAAGTGGATAAATAAATTGAGTAAAACTATATTCTTTGATGAATTCTAGGTACATATTCAATTATAAAATAAAGAGGATTTAGTATGTTAGTATCATGCTTCGGGTGGTTTTTATGTGATTGAAGTGAGTGTTGGGTTGGTGGTTCATAAATACGTATAGTAAGACATGATGATGAGTTTAGTAGATTTACAGTCTAACTTTGGATCTACACTAAGTGTCACTCATGGACTTCGGTGAGTGTGCTTGGATGATCATGGGGATGCCTTTGTGGTTAAAGGTGTTGTGATCAGGTTTTGGTGATGCATCAGTGTCTTGAGTTGAGATTTTTTTGGAAATTCTACTATAGGGGGTTCAATTTGTGGTTTCATGTGTAATATGATGCATTTGGTTGAAAAATATATTGATTACATCATTTTGGACATAAAATGAGTGGTTAGATAGTTGGTCAAGACTATTCAAGGAAAAGTCAGCACAATGGGGCATGAGGCATGGTCAATTGGGATTTCACAAATTTGGATTATAATTGAGGATGAGGAATGAAGTTGTCATATATGATAGGGTATGGTGAGTTAGAAAATAGTTTTTTAACTTCGTTGGAAGGTGATATGTGTTTTACTAGAAATTCCAATAGATAAATTTGAAAATAATTATAATTGGTGATAATGGCCTAAATCCTATTATGGGGAGTTCCATAGGTCAGGGGATAAATCATATGATAAAATAGTCATGAATTTGGGTAGAAAGGATTAGGTAAGTACATTCTCAGTGTTTTTGTGTGGTGGTTGTTATTGTTGTCTTGGATTTTAGTGTCTTGAACACCTCAAGTTGCAGGTTGTGCCTTGGATGGGCCTTGGGTGTTCAAGCATAGAACACATCCACTTGAGTATGAATTGATGATTGGGGTAGGTTGGGATATTTGGTTAGATAACCACCAAGAATTTTTTAGGGTGATAAGTAATAAGGTGTGGAGGTTGTAAGATGTGGTGTCAGTATGACTATTTGAAATCCAGAAAGAGTTTGAATTTTTTATTTAGTGGTCGGGTCATTTCAAGGAATATGATTCAAAATGGAGTTATGAGGCATGAAAAACCTAAAAATTGTTGTTTGATATTTTATTAGGTTCTCAAGATATGTACAGGGGTCTCGAGAGGGCCCCATGAGTTTTTAGGGTTGTTGTTATAGCCTAGGGTGCAGCAAGCCACTGGCCATTCTGTGGTTACAGACTGCATATCAATGGGATGTTGTCACCAAGGAATCTCCAGTGGGATAATTAATTAGTATAAATAACCCTTCCACCCCCTGGGTGTTTTATGGGTCATCCACCCTTATTCCCCTAGTTTTAGATCACATAACTAGCTTCATCTCCCACTATCCTTCCCCTTTCTTCTCCTGATCAAGGGGATGTTTTAGAGTCATTTCATATTAATTTAAGGTATGTTTCACCATGTTTCTACCTCCATTGTCTCCCTCCAACTATCATTATAATTTCTTCTTCTATAGTTTATTATTTTGATTTTGGTTCCATCATATCATCATTGAATCTATCACCAATGATTTAGATTCTACTCATATATGTAAGAGGGCATCCTAAGGTGTTGTATGCATACCATTACACACAGTTTTGTTAATTTATGTTGCTATTTTCTTCTATAAAAGTATTTTTTCTTAAGTTAAATTAAATTAATATATTTTTCATTTTTTTGTTAGGTATTTTTTCTAAAATGAGGATAGAGGTTCTCCATAAGCTGTTGGAAAGTAGTTGGTTACAGTTCTGGAGTGGAATGACTTCTCGTTGAGTTATCTAAAATTATTCCATGTCAAAATGGATTTAATTATTTAATTATAAATGGTAAAATTAAATAATTATTGATTTTTTGTGTGATCTAGGAGCTCAAGTGGTTGATGTGGGATTGGTTGATTGAGTATGAGGCTAGTTGTTCTTGGATAGGCCTTAACAGCTACTATCCTTCCTTGGGAAATAAAATGGGAATGATTTGGTAAAAGCTAGGTGGCCACATGGAATTTTACTCACTCATTTAAGTTCATTAATGTTCCATGTGGGTTATTGAGCATTCCACTAAGGGTAATTCCTCAGGTTGACATAAGTAAATTGAATTTTTTTAATTTAATTAAATTTCATAATTAAAATTTATAAGAACCAAGGTTCATGAATAATCCTTGTGATATATCTTTTCATGTTAGTCACCGATGACCAAGGATGATACTTTGAGATATCAGTTGGAATCCATACCATCTGAAAGGTTAGGTCGGTCATGGTGAAACCCTTTAGACCATGCATAAGGGATTGAGTTGCCTCTAAGACAAGGGAATTTTTATGCCTATATATCATAGGTCTTATGGGACATAAAGGATCCCTTTTATGGACTTTGATCCATTCAAGATTGTCGAGACAGGGATGGGATCAATGGCCCTCTTATGTATGATGTGACCAGGAATATGTAGACAAACCATAAGTAGAGAGGGTCCAGGTTGGGTAAGATGACTGACCCAGAGTGACCTAGAGGATTTTTATGGATCATGGTCCATTTTTCTATATGTTCTATATGGTGAGACCCCATTATCTGATGGGGTTGTGCTGCCCTGTTGATGATGTTGTGGGATGTGATATCTTAGTGGAACTGATGTTGTCCCAGGAAATTGACTATGATCAAGGAACCTTGTGAGGATTCCTCTACAATGCTGAGAATGAGGGGGAAAAGTGGGTACCCCATTGACTAACTAACCCTAAGAGGGTGTTCATGATAATGCGGTGGGTTTCATCATAGAAATTATACTAGACTGGTGATCCCAATGGGTTGTAGACAATGATTTTAAGCATGGTAATTTAGCTAGACCTTATGTTTTATTTTTTTATTACATGTTAGGTATTGTTCCCTTGGTGTGGATGTTATACGTTTCGGTTTATTCATTCATGGAAAAAGATACATAGTTAGGATGCTATTTTTAGAGCTGGTATGGTTGGGTTTCCATGTTATGGAGTTAGATAAGGTTAGAGCTTCCATTAACATAGAGCTAAGTGGTTGGAGGTACCATTTATTAGGAACTCAGTATATGATAAGAGTCTCCATGGATTTGGGATTAGATATTGATAAGGGAATAATTGGATTAGGAGCTAGGGTGAAAGGACCACTATAAGAATCATCCTTGGAGTCATGAGGTTGGATTATGAGCCTGGAAGATATTACTAACATGGGCCTCATCCTATGAGTCTTGAGGATATTAGAGGGAACACCTTAGATTACGAACTTGGATGATAGGATTGTCAATGGGCCTCATCCCTGGTTTCATGAGGATATGATAGGGGAAACCATGGATTTAAATCCCAAATTATAGGACTATCATGGGATGGTTACCAAAATTCATGACTATTGGTTCATGCATTCATAGACATGGAGACCATATTTTACTTGGGATACATGGTCTTAAAGATGTGCTCAGAGAAAACCCAACACTAGACATAGTAGGTATGGTTGATTGGTGTCATGGACCTAAGGATCAATAATATTTTATATATTTTCCAAATTAGTTTATTTATTTCATATGAGGACATCACATACACATATCATAGAATATTTTCGTTAGTATGATACCATGTTGGTGGTGCCCTACAGAGTTTTATACTCACACACTTCTCAGTCCTCTATGGGACTTAGGTACCCAAGTAGTATTCACTTGGTTTCAAGCACATGTTGGGCTGAAGATTGAGATTTATCAAGTGGGATGGATCAAATGTATTCCAGGATCCTAGGATGAGATATAGATTTGTGATTTCATGGAGCTATAATTTTTGTTTCTTTTATTTATTTAAATCTATATATATAACTGGCTCAATGGGAGGTTTCTTGTATATATGACATGACGGTTTAAGCCCTTACTATATTTCATGTATTGTTGTTAGATTTTTATTTTATTTTTTTCACAATAATTATTTACTACCATGGATGAAATTTTATCTATTATTTATAACTCTTAAGTAGGGGTTATATTCACTTCATTGTAAAACCTTTGACCCCCACTACTAGTCAGCATCCACTCAAGTATGGCAAGGTGTTCCTGAGGTCACATAGAGAACTATTCATTATACTATTCCTAGATTGAGTTGGGGTGGGTCGTTATGCACTCCATTCTTCTGTGGAGTACCAAGAACAATTTTTTCATGCCTTATTCCTTCTTATAAAAATTATTGAGGTTATTCCTGGTGCACTCACCACTGTTGTCTGTTCATATGTAGTTTAACATCCAACTTCACTCCCTTTTTTCCAATTCCTTCCACTAAATAAACACTTGAAATACATTTGATAGATGATTTATGATGTTAATCCATACAAAATTGTATAATCATCAATGAATGTAAAAAATAAAGATATCCACTATAGGACTATATAATGGTAGGTCCCCAAACATTTGAGTGTATTAGCTCCATATTCAGGTCATTGGGATTCAGAACATCTAAGTCGAAAGAAGCACTCTTTTTATTTCCATGCACACAACTTTCACAATTTCTTATTTCTATGTGATCAAGATTTACTCTTCCCTTTTCATTTTAATGTTCATATTCTTTTCACTAAGGTGACCAATCCTATAGTTACATTGATTTGGATCATTGGAAGTTAAACTTCTAATCATTTCAGTTTTTTATAAATATATAGTAATGTAAAGGGTCATGTCCTTTACTCCTTCTACAATTACCATGGATCCCCAAGTCACTTTTCAGATTCCATTTTCAATGGTAGTGGAAAAAAAATAATAATACATTTATGTAATGGAAATAATATTCTTCCATAGACAATGAATGTGGAAAATTCTGAGAGATTTAAGAATCCTATACTATTCATATGGATGTTGACCTCTCCCTTTACAACAACATATAAGGATTCACCATCTGTCATATTGAAATTCCTAAACATTACTAATACATAATTACATATGAATCATTGAACACAAGTTGAATGATTAGAGTCTCTAAAGTCAATCACCCCATACTCTACCACATTATAAGTGCTTAACAAGTAAGTCTAGCTATATTTTGTTGTATTATCAGAATTTGAACTAAAGATCATTGATGTTTTTTCAGTCTTCTCATTAAAACTTTTGTAATATTTCTTGATATGTCTTTTCTTTCCACATTTCTAATAAGATCGACTAGGTCCAACCAAATTGACACATCTCTTATCCTATTTCATTTCTTGAGACTTATCTATTGATAGATTATATCTATATATTTTTTATATTGAGGTGAATGCCCTATTACATAGGTAATAACAATACTGTTTGTTGGAACCTAAACTTTCTTTCACTGAAGTTCCTCATTATATGCTACATTCCTAATATCATCAAACACCAAATATATTTTCCACTGAATTTACTAACAATAGTAACCATTACATCCCATTTTTCATGTGTGAAGATAACAGTAGGAATTCCCATATTTCATCATAAAAAGTTACATTTATTGATTATAGATACCCTTGAATCTTATTGATTCCATCACCATGATTTTTTCTAGTCTTAATTCTATTAAAATTAACTAGAATATTCATTAGAGCATGAAGACTTTGTTAAGGGCCATCAGTTTTTCATACATGTCTACCAATGACTTCATAACTTTCACTTTAGTCTTTTTGTCTTGAATATTGAAAGAAATATTCCTTGAAAGAATTATTCTTATAGGATCCTATGTATTTATATCTAAGATCACCCATTCATATTTCTCCATTAAAAATGGATTCACATCAAACAAGGTAACCACACAATATTTTTGAATTAGATATTATTCCTTATTCATTCTCTAGAATTCAAAATCCAATCCACTAAATTTATTGATATAGTTCTTTCCTTTATCTAATATTATGACTGGATTTATACTAGTGTGAAAATGATGATCTCATAACAAATCCCTCTAATACCACTTATTTTAGATCAGACCCATGAAATATTGATCACTAAACTGATCTTTTGGCTTCTAATAAAACCACCAAATATGTGCACATCATTCCATTGGAATATCACACATAGGAAACTCAATATAGAAGAAAACTAACCTATGGAATTTTACTTCCCCTTAAACTATGTATACCAGAAGTAGGTATCGAATACACCTTACTCACCACACAAAGTCATCCTTTCACACACACCTCAGAAAAAATAGAATAATTAAAATAAATATATTCAATGTTAAATAATGAAAAATAAATATTTAAATAATATAAAGAACAAAAATATTTAATGTTCTTCAGACTATTTCATTCACACATGGGGGGAAACACATTGTTACTTGCTTTTATTTTAACTAGAATATTACCAGTGATATAAATAGATTATAATAACTAGTAATCCTTACCAACTTCTCTAGTTTTCAATAAATACCCAGTTGAACCATTTTTTCCCACACATTACATTCAAGGCCCCACATACATATGTATAGAGTGAAACAAGTCTAAAACTTAAACCTTATCTCATGAAAACCCATATTTAGATATATGATCATCTGATCTACGTTACCAACCCAATGACACATCTAATTTTACAAACTTCTAGCCTACTAACACTCCATCATATAACCATAGGTAGATGAAAAATTTTGATGGACCTACATCCATTAGAGAATTAGAACTTCTTCTAAATTCACAATGAGCTCAACAACCTACTTTTAAATGAAATTTCAGGGAACACAATTTGGATGCTCAAGATTCTGAAGCACTAACATTCTGATGATCTAAATAGGGATACACATCCAAACATATATGTGGGTCCTATCATAGTCAGTGATCCCAACACCCCTCCCCATTATAGGTAGAATTTTGTTTCCCCCAACACTTGAACCTGAGTTCACTGGGGACAGATATTGAACCCCCACCCACTGACCTACAGGCTATTGTAAATTTAACATAAAAACAAACTTCAATTTGAATTAAATAAAATATAAAGTGTACTATGAATTATTAAAATAAGGATTCAGAAAATATCATTTCGGAAAATGAATATATAATTCCCTAAAATAGTGGTGGTGGTTATCCTGTAATCATCAACATAACCTAGAATCAATCTTGTCATTGTAGCTAAGAGTGGTCAAAGTAAGTCTTCGACAATCTATCCTCCAGCATTATTAAATTTAATAATAATTTTGATAAATTAAATTTAAATTAAATTTAAAAACTAATTAAAATTTATTTTAAAATCTAGAATGAAATATCAAAATTCAAGATAAAAAATAAATTAAGATGTTTTGTACTCATATGTCATATCTTTTCTCAGTATGGTACTTTGGGAACCGCAACCCCATACATGGTTCTCTAAAGGGTCTAAAACTAAAAATTTCTCAATATCCTTCCACAAAAAATTCATTTCTATAAGAACTACTACACTGATGATTTCAAATATGATATCTCATTTGTAAGATATCTTCATTTTTCTTTGAAAATAAATTGTTCATTATATTTTAAATTATTAAAATAAATTATTTTTAATAATTTAAATGACCATGATTAAAATAAAAAATAAAAATCACCAAAACACATCTTCTTGAAGGGTGATCATTTATATATTTGTATATTAGTTATAAAAAGAAGAAAATGTAAATGTAAAAAAGAAAAATAAAAAAAATTAAAGCAACAGAACATATAAGGCATCAAATAGAAATGGAAATAGAGATATTTTTAGAATAAAATGAAATAGATAAGGTCAATGATAAGAAATATAATGATAAAATTAGAAGAAATAGAGAATATTTGGAATCAATAATGAAAAAACATATACATATGCATGATTAAAAGATGAACTAGACGCAGATGAAGTTACCAAATCTAGAGTATGAGAAAGAGAATGATAATTAATAATATTTTGAAATAAAATGTGGAAGTGGAAGGGGAATTAAAAATAAAAACATAAACATTATCTAAAGATGAAGAAACAATATGAGAAAAATATAAATACATAAATATATTTACAAGTAGAGTTGGAAAAAACAATAAAACATGAAAAATATAAAGCAAAACTAAAAATCAAAACCTAGATATCATAAATAAAATTTCAAATTACTAATTAGAGATGAATCTAAAATGTGAAATATTAAAATAATGACTGAATGTGAAAGTGGACGGAAAAGTGGAAGCATAATAAAAAATATACAAATAATATTGTGGTGGTATAAAGAGGTAGAGATATTGAAAATAAAATAAAAATAAATAAAACCAAAATCAAAAGGGAGAATATAACATAAAAATAAAAACCATGAATATATACATAAGTCATAATTCATGATATAATATAGAATAATAAATTTAATTAGAAACAAAAACAGATGTAGAGAAAGGATTTCATGAAAAAATAAAAGGAAATGTGAATTAAGGTTCGAAAAACATAATCCAAAATTAGAGGGAGGAAGAAGAAAATATAAGAATAAGAATAAGTAAAAGTTTAAGAAATTATGTAGAAGAATGATAAATGGAAAAGAAAGAGACTAAGTTACAAGTAGAAGTATAAACTTGAAGATAGAAGATATGAAGCAGAAGAATAATCACAAATAGGACTAAATAAAGAATCTAGAAGACTCTAAAGTAGACTAAAAAACAAAAAGTACAGGTAAAAAGTAAAATACGGAAATAATAATAATCTCATCTAAAAAAATTCAAATTATAGAAATAATTTTAAGGAAAATGAAAAAATACTTGAGAAAATGAAAATCCAGAATTCGAAATCAAAAATTGAGAAGAAAAAAAGAAGTAAAGAGTCAACAAAAAATAAAATGAATGAAAATGAAAAAGTAAAAGGGAGAAGCCAGAAGAATCAGATAAAGAAATATTAAATAGAAGAATAACTAGAATTTAAAGCTAAACATAAGTGTAAAGGTATAATCCATGATAATAATTCATAATAAAAAGAAATAAAATTAATATTAGAAGGAAAAGTTTGAATAAAAAAAGTAATAACATACAATCATGTATATACATACAAATAATAAAAATAAATAAAATAAAAATAAAAAATTAAGGATCTCAATGTCATAATATTGAAATGGAAGTAGATTAATATATAAAAAGATAAATAGTTGACACAAAATTATAATGATATATAATTAATCCATATATATCAAAAATTATTTGTGGATTACTCTCCTAAGTTTTAATAGAAATATGAACTAATTTTCTCAGTTTTGACCAATTTTGTGTGGCTTTTTACATTAATAATCATGTGATAGTCAGAAAATATGTTATAATTGGGTGATTTTTTCCTCTATTTATTGTTTATGTGGTTCCCACTTAACAGTTAAAATTGTCATGAAAATAAAAAAATCAGATTGGAGTCAGACAACACGTTATATCATACTGAGAAATTTGGGTTTCAGATTGATGTGAGGTTGGTTCATATACATCAAAAAACAATCAAAGATATTTTTCTCTTTTCTTGTCAATATATATTAATTTTCTTGATTTTGACCTTTAAATTTCATTTTTTTAACAAGTGTTAAAACAATATAAAATCGTAATTTCAATAGTACCATGTAATAAGGTCATAAGATTCATACACGACTAGTTCCTACATATCAAAAATGACCCAATTATCATCCTATTATGTTTCCATTTCAATATAAAGTCGTCTTATCAGTTTTGATCCCTTGATATTTGATATCTCATTTTAATAAAAATATCAAGATTAAATAATACTTTGGATACTATCGATCAATCTATTCATCAAATTGATGTGTGGATGATTCCTATATATTAAAAATTATTTGAATAAAATTATATAAAGTTTTCATGGTAATATGAAATGAACTGCTCATTTTTTATGCCTTTTAGGAAACTTGACACTTTAATAATAATGTGAAGGTAAAACGGAACATTCAAACATACCGATAATTATGGGGTTTTGATTTATTTGTGGTTGTTTTGTACATATCATAAATGACTCGAAGATTGTTTTCCAATGTTTTCATGCCAATTTAAGTATGCTTTCTTATTTTTGACCCCTAAAATATTGATGTAACATTTTTTAATATGTACTAAAAATTTGAAATCATAGTTTCAATCATAGAAAGAAATATAAAAATTAGTTCATGAATAGATAATTCCTATATATCTAAAATGAAATGGGGATTATTGTAATAAAATTTTTTGTAAATACAAAGTTATCTTCTTGGATTTAATCTTGTGATGGGTGACATGTAATTGTAATAAAAATAACATGGGTAAAATGATAGTTTTTATCATAAAAATTATTCCAGACATATGATTGGAATATAGTGGATTAATGCATTTTAAAAATTATTTTTGGATTATATTCCTACGTTTTTTGTGAAATATAAATAGGTTTTCTAGGTTTTGTCCCCTTTTATGGGACTTCTCATTTTAATATAAATGTGATATTCATGCGACTCTTTTAATCATGTCGAGTAATTTGGGTATCAGATTTATGTGAGGCTGGTTCGTTGAGATAAAAAATAACATAAGAATCTATTTTCTATGTTTTGATGCTAATTTAAGATTTTTTATTCTCATCTTTGACCCATAGACAGGTGATTTCTAATTTATTAATAAGAATTAAAAATATGAAATCTAATTCTGAATAAAACATAAGAAAAAGCTTAGATTTTAGATAATATAAATTTCTATATTATAAGATAGGATTATACACAGAATTAATTTTAAATTACATAGTAAGGATTAATAGATTTAACCCCACTACAAAAGATGACTCTGAAATGATAATTACAATAACTCCCCCATGTGGACTAGCCTCGACCGATCATTGAAAGTCGCTTTATCTATATGGTTTCTATTAGGATCATCTGGCCCAACTTCCTTCCCCATATTAGAATGAATCATGTTTTTACTCAGCACTTGAACCTGATTTCCCTGGGAAGGCATCTATAATCCCCATCAACAAAATTGTAATATATTGGAAATTTAACCTAAAAATAGCCTTTAATCTAACTTAACTAAAATATAAATTTTATTTTGGTTCATCAAAATAAGGATATGAAAGATATAATTTTTCAAAGTAAATAGAACCAACCCCCCAATATAGATGGTGGTTATCTTTTTATAGTTAGTGTAACCAAAAATAAATATTATCATCATTGCTGAGAGGGGATTGTTTAAAGATGAAGCAATCCATCCTCCTGAAAATTTGTTAAATTTCATTTTATTTAAGATAATTTAAATAAATATACTTTTAAAACATAATGAAACATTATATTGTGGTCTAAAATCAAATATAAAAGTTTATTAGATAAAAAAAAATTTAGAGGTTAAGTAATTATATCCTTGATGATTATTATTATTTCATTAAACTTCTTAGGAAACCACCTCCCCATGATAGGTTCTTATAAGGGTTTGAAATGATAAAAAATATAAATTTATTTCCATAAAAAAAAATTTCACAATGGAATAATATAGGAATGACCAATTCTTACAGATCATAAATGACTCAATGATTGGTGTCCTAAGTTTACATGTTAATATAAAGTCTTCTAATTGGTTTTAATCCCTTGATGAATGATATTTCATTTAATAAAAATATCTAAGTGAAATGATAATATGGATAATACCAATAAATCCAAAAAATTGATAGACACAGGGTTGATTCCTACATATCAAATAAATATTTTATGATCATTTTTCTAAATTTTCATGGAAATCCAAACTCATTTGCTCAGTTTTGACACCCTATAATAAGAATGTAAAGTAAAAAAATGGGAGTTTGGACTATATGAAGTAATTAAATATTTATATTGACATGGGATTAGTTCTTAAAGATCATAAATGACTTGAATATAATTTTCCAAAGTTTTCATAATAATCAAAGAAAATTTTATTTATTTTAACCCCTATTTCTAATTTTTTTTCAATATAATAAGACTAATGTTATAAAGGTGGAAGATGCTCATTTAATGTTGATGAAATAGAATCTATGTTATCATAAATAAAAAAATTTTGTATAAACATAATTCCCAAATTAGTGAATGTGTGTCTAATACACAATAATTTGGTCTAATAACTTCCAATTTCTACAATATTTAGCTTCATTGGTGGAAAGTTCCATATAATTATGCTTCTTGTTGAACTAAGAAACTAAATATTCACCTAGGAAGTGAAAAGTTCTGGAAGTAATTTTTCAATCCATTATATAACCTATGAAATATATATCTTAATAAATCATAATAATATACTCATATCCATAATAATAAAAAATTTATGTTAGAAAATATGATTATGAACTTACATAATTTTACATTCCATAGTGAAGACCAATGGATTTTACTCATCCCTCCAATATTCCTCTTACCCAATAGTTGTGATAATGACTCCAGTTAGCCCCTCTAGTACAAATCATTGGAATTGGATTCATCTATGTGGATTCTATCTAGATTAGTTGGCCTGAAATATTTCCATATAATTGGTGGAATTGTGTTTCCCATAGCACTCAAAGTTGAGTTCATTGGGAACACATCTATAACCACTACCAACTAACCAATAATATATTTTAATGTTTCCTTTAAACACAGTTCAAGTTAACTTAAATCAAATATAAAATGTATTGTGATTAATAAAAATAAGGATCTATAAGATATCATTTTGGAAAATCAATATAAATTGACCTCCAATGGATATGGTGGTTGTCCCGCTGTCATCAGTGTGATAAACAATCGGTCATGTCATCGTAGTTGATAAGGGAAGTGTAAATCTTCACCAATCCATCCTCCATTAAATTTATTAAATTTATTACTAATCAAGATAAATTAAATTTCTATTAAATTAAAAGAATAATTAAAACAAATACTATGATCTCAAAAAAATAGTAATATTTTTTCGAAAAAGAGAAATTAAAAGGTTTAATAATCATATCTAAAATGATTTTCATTTTCACTCTATAGTTCTCTAGGAACAACCTCTCTAACAAATGGACTCTTAAGGGTCCAAAAATAAAAAATTCAATATTTATTTCCAAAAAACATTTCTCTCCAAAATAATAGACTGGTATTTTTAAAATATGATATCTTATAGAAAACATATTTTCATTTTTCATTAAAAATCCATTATTCCTTATGATTTTAATTATTAAAATAAATCATAATTATTAATTTAAATAACTTTGATTTAAATAAAAATACACAATAACCTAAAATAAGTCTTCTCTTAGGGTGATAATTTATATATCAAGACATTGTTAATAAAAAGACATAAATGTAGAGGTAAAAAATAAAAGGAAAAATAAGAAAAATTTAGAAAACCCAAGGTGTGAAAATGTTAATGGACATATAGATAGAGTTAACAGAAAATTCACTAGATGGGGAAAATTGTAAGTGTTCGAAGGGAAAAATTAGAAGAAATATGTAAGAGTTGGAAAAAAAAGAGAAATTTCATATAAATATTCAGAAGCATAAGATGAACTATATGTAAATGTATTTTTTAAATATATAGAAGGAGAAAAAGATGAATAAGTATGCATAGTTTGAAAGAATATGTGAGAGTGGAAATGGAAATTGAAGTAGACATAAAATCATTAAAAAAATATAAAGAATAAAATAAGAAGAAAAATTAAATCTACAAACATATTCAAAAGTAGAGATGAAATAAAAAATAATTACACAACAAAATGTTGAGAAAAAAAGGTGAAAATCAAACCTTACAGATCATAAATCAAAACTCAAAACATAGAAAAGATATAAAGATAAAATATTAAATTTAAAATTAATTATTTAATGTGAAAGTGGGTGAAAAGTGTAAGTAGAAGATAAAGTGGAATGAAAAATTTAAAAACAATAAAGAGGTGCTATAAGGTAAAATAAAAGACTGAAAATACATGAAAAATAGATGTAAAAAATAAAAAAGGTAGAATATAAAAGAAAAATAGATGTAGACTTAAATAAATAAGTCATAAAAATTGATCAAAATTCGAAGTATAATTTAATATGAAAACAAGAACAAATGTAGAAGAAGTATTTTTTGTAAATTAAATAGAGAACAATAATGAAAGTTCAAATCAAAAAACCACAATCCAGAAGAAAGAGGAGAAAGAATAATTCCAAAAAAAATTTGAATGTAGTTCATAAGAAGAAATAAATGGTGAATGATAATACAAAATCCATAATTTTGAAGTAGAATATAAAAACAAGATTATAAGTACAATAAATAATGCAACAGTTAGATATGAAAATAAAAATAAAATAATTATATAGAAGGAAGAAAATTACCGTATAAAAATAAGAAAAAGGTTAAGAAATTATATAGAAGAATGTTGTAGGAAAAAAAGGAAGATCATTTGTCAG
This sequence comes from Viscum album, assembly GCA_963277665.1. Lineage (NCBI taxonomy): Eukaryota > Viridiplantae > Streptophyta > Magnoliopsida > Santalales > Viscaceae > Viscum > Viscum album. The sequence continues at coordinate 928,434,636 of OY728127.1, forward strand.
AATTAAAATAATAATAAAAAGGAGGGAAGACAGGACACAGAATCAGAATCAGAAGTATTAATATATGAAAACTATAGAACACATGAAATTAAAAATACAAAAACTAGAAGAATATTTATATGAATATACATTAAAATAATATAATACAAAAATAAAAACAAATATAAATATAATAATTCCATAAAATAATAAATCAAAACTATAATTAAAATGAAATGATAGAATAAAAAATACAAAATTGAGAAGTAGAAGAAGATTTATGAATTAAAAAGAAAAAGAAAAGGAGAAAATGAATGAAAAAACAAAATTCAAAGGTAGAATCTAGATGAATCAGTTGAAAAAATATTAAAAGGAATCATATCTAGAAGAGAAAGATTAACCAACAACCAGAGGTATAATCTGGGAGAATAATTCATACGAAATAGAAATATAATTAATAAGAGAGAAATATTTTAAGAGAAAAAACCTAAGTAATAAAATAAACTCATGTATAAACATAAGACAAATAAAAATAAGTAAAATCAAAATAAAAAAACAAAACATCAAATTTTGAATCTAGAAATTGGAGTAGATGCATATATAAAATAAGAAATAGTTGAGAAACATAACTAGAATAAAAAATGTAAGAATTGGAAATAAACGTAGAAATAAATACAAAAGAAATAAAAATAAAAATAAAAACAATCATAAAAATAAAATATAAGAAAATATTATAATCCAAAAGTAGTATTTGAATCTAAATTAGGTAAGAATCTAGAAGTAGTAGTTGAATATAAATTAAAAGTTGAAGCTAAAAACAATTGTTATAAGAAAATTCAAAGTTAATGTTCAATAAAAATTAATGTTAGTTGAAAAATAAAATATATAAGTTGAAACCAAAAGTAGAAACATAATCTATAAATAATTGTATTTTAGCATAAGTCATAACTCAAAGAAAAATAATTAAGTGTAGAAGTCAAAAGAAATACCTAGAAATTTAAGATAATAAAAATGGTTCCAAACCTAACAAATGATCATAGATTATCATGAAATCATTGGAAAATTATTATGAAATAATTATTGACATGTAGTAATAAACAACCCATTAATATGACATGCGTTTATTAGATCTTGACTTTTCAATGCATGTTTTCAAAAGACTTTTAAGTATAATAAAACTGTTTTTTCATTCATTTAGACCACACTACATATTGGATTGAAATGGGGTAAATTATTTCATATAAAAAATTATTCAATGATTTATTTACAAGGATTTATTTAAAATTGAAGCTTATTTTCTATTTTTTAACCCTTTGTTGAATGTTTTTTGCCTTTTAAATCAATAAAAACATGCTTTTATTTATTTTGGTAAAACTGTTGTAAGATTGGAATATAGTATATTAAAACATATTAAAAGTAAAATAACATCAATTTTATCATTATTTAACTACACTCTAATTCCTTCTCTAGGTTTAGACCTTATGACACATGTTTTTCACTTTTAAGAAATACAAATAAACATTGGTCATTTTTGACAAACCATAAGTTGGAAATATGTTCGGTTTAATCCTACATTTCAAGAATTAAAAAATAAAAATTTATATATTGAATCTCTCTCTCACACACACAAATGGTGTTTTCTAGATCATAAACACTCGCCTATGTTTCTAACATTATCAGTTTACCATATTTTAGTGTTTTCTTTGAATATAAAGTAGTGGTTTTTCTAGAATCTTTAAGAATATAGAAATAATTTAGATGACAAAAATAAGGCATTGAATTAAAGTAAAGGTTTCCATGGTTGAATATGGTGAAGTGATAAAAACATCAGATTCCTAGTGCAGGGCACCATCCAGTCGGTTCCATGGTGGTAGAAGTTGGTTCTCTCAAAAATTCCCATTGACTTACTCGTGGTAGAGTACTAGCCCATCAGTGCAGGAAAATTAGATATTGGTGGCTCCTATCATGAATCTTCATTTTGTTGAAATTCCATCGACCATCCATTTTCTAGTAGCGTCTCACCGATGGTGATTTTCTAGATATCTTGAGTTCCATGAATTTCAATGGATACCTGTTGTTGGGAATTTGGTATTCGGTGGTGTAAGAGTAACTAGATGATGAATCAATTTTTTATGGTAAAAACTAAAATAATAGTTTTCCTCTAGAGCTTTATGAATTCTATAGAATTATAGAACCTTCCCCATTATATTAAACCGACCAAAATATCTATGATTATCTTTACAATAGGTCTCCCTAAAGAAAACCTCCCCTTCTCAACGAACGTTCACCAATGGTTCTTACTCTGTAAAAGTGAGGGATGTGTTCCTCAACTATCGGTGAATCTCAATAGAGTGATCACAAACAACAATTTTGGGGGACTGGTTTCTTGATCACTGTTAATATCAAAGATTTTATACTATTAACCTCTAAAATCAGGGGGTGGAGATGTAGGGGTACACATATTTCTATTACCGAACTCCTTATCAATTGTGTTTTTATTCATATTACTAATTTCATCTTACATAACTCAACATTAAATTGCATACTTGTATAAATTTAATTCATTAATTTCTATTCATAAATTACTTTTACATTTTCTTTATAAAATCAAATCGAATTTATCAACTATCGTGTAATAAATTTCTCACTTCATTATTTCAAATAATTAAATTTGGAATTATCCTTTGAATTGTACTTTAAATTTTTCAAAGGTAGATTAACCCACCTATTTTCATACATCTCTCACAAAATATTGGTTTCAAATTTGTTCATTTATTTTTTATAAAAAATATCATATTTTCACACATGTATTTTATTTTTATTTTTCAAATTCTAAAATATTTCAAATATATATTTTATTATGGAATATAATTAGAATTCATATGATCATGTATTTAATAGAACCAAATATTTATATTGAAATAATCAAATGTCAACTAGTATTGGTAGTATTTGTTTTCATATATTGGAAATGTTAATCCATGGGTATATTCCCACAAAATAATTTGAAGAAAAATGGACTCCTAATGATGTCAAGAATTTTGGATGAAATAGAAAATCTAGGAATGACTTATCTTAAAATCCTTATATAAATGATTTCAATCAAGTTTATTCTTACAAAACTACCTATGAAATTGGGAAATAATTAAAAGTCACACTCAAATGCACAAATAATGTACACTATATTGGACATTTGTTGTCAAGATTTTGATTTTTCCACTAAGAATTCTAATGAATTTATTTCAAGTTAATTTACAAGATTTATTGAAATCTGAAATGTAATAAAGTCCCTCATTAATTAATTATCTATAGAAAAAATAATAAAGAAGATACTATTTGTTTTACCTGGCTTCAGGGATCCCAATGTCATATTCATTCAAGAATTTAATGATGTGAAAAGGATGGTAGTCAATGGGCTCATTGGTTCCCTAATGACATGAAAAATTATGATGAAACAAAAATCATAGAAGGAGGTGAATAAACCCAATGATGTCATGAAAACCATCGCCTTCAAAGATTTTAATGATGGAAAACAATATGTGAGGTTCAATACCATTGTCTTCTTTCTAAGAACATTCTTATTTCCTAAAACAAAATAACTTTCATAATAAATCCATAAATTCAAAATAAAAGGAAGAACCAGAAGTGAACTGAAACGAATGTAAAAAAGAAATATCACATCAATCAAGAGTGCCTTGTCTATAATAAAAAGTTCAAAGAAAATAAATAAGGTAAAAATGATTTCATTGTCACAACTTGGAGTGAAAGTGATGACTCCATATATTCAATATCATTATCCATTTCATGTGACTCCAGAACCAAGTTTTGTACGGAACATATTGTTGGAGATCTCATCATTGGTACCCCACTTCCTATTTCCTATTCTTATTCATCTCCAAAAACTTCTCTTATATCTTCTTCTTATTGCTCCTCCATTCACCTAAATTAGAAAGACCTAAAATATTCGTGATGTAAAAATGAAAATGGTTTTAATAAACTCTAACCTTTATAATTAAAACTTGAAAAAAAACATAAGCAATTGGTTCAAGAATAAGATAATCTCTAAAAATAAAAGAATATTATCTCTAAGGAAAATAAAGATGTCATCATGAAAATTAAAAATCCAATAGATGATAATAAAATTGAATCCACCATTAAATACCACATTAATTCCCTTAAAAAATTCACCAATAGATAAAATAATTTAAAAAAATACCAAGATCTCAAAAACATGGGAAATATCAGGTTACTCTTGGTTTCTACAGTCATGGAATTATTTCTAGAAACCAATCAAAAAATAATTTTGTTAAAGGTTTCTCAAAACATAAATATTATAATTATTTTAAAACAATACAAAATTTAATCTATGAATTCAATTAAAAATATAAGATATGGTTGATTTAAGTCAATATGTCTTGCATTAATTTTTTCAAAATTAAAACCTCATGCCAAAAAAACCCTGATTCCTAATTTTTTTTGGATGAAATAAGCACACACAAGATTATGTGGGTAAAACAACCTTCAATCATTTAATTTTATAAGAAAAGTGTCCTTAGGGAAAAAAACCAAGAATATTTATGGTATCTAAATAGTGGAAACTTGATACACATGTGCAAAAACCACTCCAAATTTAGTCAAATAAATAAACTACAAGAAGGTCACATCACATTCAGTGATAATGTTAAGTGTAAGATAATTAGTGAAGGTATCATCATTTTTTCTAACTCATAATTCATAAAAAATATTTTATTTATAAAAGGGTTATAAGAAAATTTACTATGTATTAGTCAATTGTGTGATAGATGTTTTATAATGTTTTTCAAAAATATTTTTTGTATAATTTTCAACTCTAAAGGAAAACTTTTAATTACTACTACAGGAATTTTAATTGTTTATATAATTAATTTAAAATATCTTCCTAGCCAAAACATAAAATTTTTGAAGGAAAAAGTTAGTGAGTCATGGATTTCACAAAAACACATTTTTTATTGTAGTGGCCAATCTATTATAAAAATCAATGGTTATCAACTGGTATGAGATCATCCAAAAATACACTTCAAAGAATACATGGTTTTTAAATCATTCTAATATGGTAAGAAACAAAAATCCTCTTTTAAATAAAAATAATGTTTTTCCTCTTCCAAATATCATTAACTAATTCATAATGAACTTTTTGGCCCTTCTCAAATTGAATATATTTGATTAATATCCTATACTCTTGTAATTGTTGAAAAATTTATAAGATTATTACGGGCCTATTTTATATCTCATAAAAGTGAATCATTTAAAACCTTCATCATGATTTCTAAAAGGTTTTAAATGAAAAAAAATAAATTTTTTTCAATTATTAGTTATCATTGAGGATAATTTAATAACATGGATTTTAAGGATTTTTGTTCCTCTAAAGGATATAATCATTATTATTCTACTCCTCTAACTACTCAATAAAATGACATAGTAGAGTGGTGAAATCGAATAATCAAAGAAATTGATTGAACTTTTTTAAATGAATGTTATCTTCCATTTTTTGGGTTTGACACCATAAATACTGCATACTATATCATTAATCACATTCATGTAAGATATTTTCTTATAAATAAACCTTATGAACTGTATCCTAATAAAAAAATAAAAAAATCATAGTTTTCAATGCTTTTAGTTGAAATTTTATTATTTTAAAGAGAAACTGAAATCTTTGGAAATTTGGTTCCAAATCTAATGAAGGTAACATTCTTGGGTACTCTACCACAAAAGAAATATTATTATGTATTTAATAAAAAACTAAAATGGTTAAATAATTAATAAATGTTGTATTTTATGAAATTTTTCCAAAATTTTCTTCTCAAACTATTTTTTAAAATAGTGTTTTAAATAAATCTTTTTAAATTAATTATGTTGAAGGATTAAAAGAATATCATTCAAATTATCTTCCTAAATTTTTTAAGAAATATTAATAACAACCCATTGAAAATATTAGTGGATATTTTTATGTAGGAACACAGACTCAGAGATCAATCATAAATGTGTTTGAACATCTTTCCTTTGTCTCGCAACTTGAACACCGAAACCTTAGTGATTAAATTAACCATGAAAATAGGTTACTTTACATAAAATAGTAATTAAATTAATTCAATAAAAATGGTTTATGGAATCTTGAAGAAACACCTAGAAATAAATCTGTTATAGGCTATAAATGAGTTTTCAAAAATAAACTAGTGTAATATAGTAATATCACTAAAAATAAATCTATTCTAGTTTCCAAAGTTTATAACCAAGAATAATGGATCAACTATTGTTAATATTTTTCACCAATCACTTGGTTAGAAACCAATATAATCTTATTGTAAATTTCTTATCATCTGAATTTTATACTATTTCAAAGGGATATCAAAATCAGTTTTATAAATGGATCTATTTACAAAAATGTTTATCTAGAAAAACAACTATGTTTTGAAAATACACTTTTCCAAATTTCTTTTCTCAATCCTTTTAAACATTTTTATGGTTTAAAATAATCCACACTATTTCATTAGGAAATTATTTCAAATTATCTTCATTCAAATGGATTTAAAATGGGAGTAACTTATTCAACTCTCTTTTTAAAACACATTTCAAATGATTTATAACACATTCAAATTTATGTTAATGATGTGATTTTTGACTTTAATAATTAATTTTGTTTTAATTTTTTTATTTTATGAAGAATGAATTTGAGATTATATTTCTAGGTGAACTCAAATTCTTTCTCAGTTTCCAAATTTATCAATGAAATGATGTTATCTTTTTAAACCAAGTCAAATACCCCAATGAACCCTAAAAATTATTCACAATGGATAATTATATGGTAATTTGTATTCCCATGAGTAAAACTTTTAAGTTAATTTTGTATGAAATTGGTAAAACAATCAACAATAAACATTATATATGTATGACTGGTATTCTTAGTTACCATAACAAGGCCCACCTTACTGTCATCTTCTATTTTGGCCTTTTTCAAATTTTCAATAAAATAAAAAGTAACTTAATTTTAATTATACTAAATGTATTATTTTTTATTTAAAAGTAACTAAATATCTTATTTTTATTTATCCAAAAGGAACCTCTATAGAATTAACTTCTTTTTATGATTCTAATTTTAGTGGATGCCAACTATAATGGAATATTTCTAGTTCAAATTTCTATCTTCTTAGAAAATTCCACGCCTCATAAAGTGAAAATAAGTAGAAATCCATTGATATTTCTATAGTTGAAGTGGAATATATATCCCCATGGAGTTTTTACACAAAAAATATTTAGATGAAACACATTCTACTGGATTTTTGGATTACAATTTATTATATCCCTATCGATTTTGATAATACAAATTCCATAAATATCGCTAAAAATCCTATCTAATACTCTCACACCAAACACATTTAACTTCATCACTATTTATTAAGAGATCACGTACAAAAAGGTGATATCTTATTGGATTTTTTCCCAATGGAATATCAACTTTATAACATTTTCATCAAACCTCAATCCCTTGATTATTTTGAATTCAGTAAATTTGAATTAGGAATGGTTCCCTTGTGAAATTTTTCATTTTTTCTACGGATATCTTGAGTTATCAATTTAAAAAATATTCTTCAAATTTGAGTTTCATGATTTATCATTTTATTATATTTAATTAATTATCCATTAATATAAAATATGTTATCATTTTAGGGGGAACCTTACCTATTTTAATTTTGAAATTTTCCTTGAGAAAGATATCTTTTTTTCAAATTACTCATTTTCAAAAATATTTTATCTATTTAAAAATTATAAAGTCTCATTTTCAAAAGAATAAGTACATTTTATATTATTAGTATTGACTTTAATAAATACCTCTGGTACCATTTATATATAGATATATTTTTAAAAAATGGGATTTAAAAATCATAAGAAAAAATTTATATATACTCTCTTACTTTTAAAATTTTGTTTTTATCTCTCTTAAAGAATATTAGTAATGTGTAAATTTGAATCATATATATTTATATCAATAACGTTTTTTATTAGTTGTCACAGGAAAATAAAAATGTAATAAAGTCTCCAAATTATTATTTATAGTGAAAGAATCTATTCATCTACATTGTTTTACTAAAGAAATCAATCAATTTCAGTAAAGTCGTTTATTGAAGAAATGTGATGTTGTAGAAAAGTTATGTAAAGTTTTATTTTCGTTTTCTTCTTTTTCTCTATTATTTTTCTCCTATTCTTTCTCATTATTTATTCTATATTTATTTCTCTATTATATTTTTTCCATGATACTCCATTTTTCTTTATACTTTTTAATTTTATCTCCATATCTAATGACCAAATTATTTTGGGAATTTCTAAATTAAAAGGTGTTTTCAAAATCTTTTAGTGGTTTTCAAAATATTTTTGTTGTTTTCAAAGTATTTATCTCTCTTGAACTTCTTTTTCAAAATTATTATTTAATTTTAAAATATCCCTTGAGATTTTTCTTATAAAAATTATTATGTTTAGTCTACCTATACATTTTTTCTATTTTTGATCATCACACAGTGGGAAAAATTCTTTATAAAGGATAATTATTTGTAGTTTTTCCAATGGCGAACTTTTTTCTAGAAATTTATTTTTATAAATGGGGAGTAGTTATTTTTTGTTAGCATTAAATAGTTATTAGTTGTTTTAGAAATTGGAATATATTAAAATTAATCTTTATTATTGTTAATAACATGTTTTCTGTGTTTACTTCTTGAGCTCATTTGATGTCATGTTAAAATTTAAAATAACATTTTTATCTCCATTCCTCTTAATATATTCTTAATATATATTCTTATTCTAGGTGATTGTGATCATAAATTAGGTTTTTATTGGTGTACCAATTTCTATCATTGTGTTTTCATGATCAAAAATAGTCACATATGTTTCTAAAATTTTCATTTAAGTGACTTTATGAATTTTTTTGAATATCATGTAGTGGTTTTCATGGAATATTCAAGACCTTTGAAAGACTTAAGAAGAAAAAAATATGGGAATATAGGGAATTGATGGTTGGTATGGTTAAAGCTAGTGATGTGGAGACCAAATCGGCTAGCCAATATAGGTAACTGCCTAATTGGTGCCATAGTGGTTGAAGCAGGTTCTCTTCAAAACTCCCACCTTCTAACCGGTGCCTCATCCAATGAATTTTTTTACTATTCAATATAAACTAACCATCCTCTAGAAAATATCAACTGGATAATGGTGATTTTACAAAATTAATGAGTTCTAGACAGCTCACCAATTACCCAGTGGAGGCTACCAATATCAAATAGTGTAATAACATCTTATTTAGGAAAGAATTTATTATGGTCAGAAATACATTAATGGTGGTATTATATGACTTAATGACACTAAAATAATTTTAGTACCTTATCGGTCTTCTTGGTGGCTATAAAAAGGATCCCTTAGTCCGTTGAAGGATACTTTTTACTACCAACAACAGTTTCACAAAAAAATTGATAAAAAAGGTGCTAGAATTATTAAATCCTATCAAGAGAGAACTTCAAATTCTAAATTACTTAAAAGGATCTCATAGGTTCTATCAAATATATCTGTCCCCATTGTATTCATCCACTCAATATATTGTTGAATGGAACTGTAATGGGTTTACCTAAATCAATCCTCCCTCTTATTCACCACCATTCGTCAACTTTTCTAATTCTAAAAAATTGAGGGACAAGTTCCTTGGATACCAACAAAGCTCAAGAAGTTTCTCAAAGGCAATAATTGTGAGGGACAAGTTTATTGGTCACTTCTTAGATATATATATTTATGCTCTTGACCTATCAACTCAAGGGGTGGAAGCATAGGGAGAAACATTATGCTATTTACAAACTCATGATCAATTGTGTTTGTATTCTCTATACAATTTCCACATTTCCTAATTTTACATCAATTCACATATATGAATTAATTTAGTTCTATCATTTCTACACATAAATTACATTTATATTATATTTATAAACTAGTATTTAATATATCTACTGTCATATAATCAATTTTTAGCTTCATTAGTTCAATATCATTTAATTTTGAATTATAATTTTACTTCAACTTTAATTTTTTCAAAGGTTAATTTACCCCCCCCCCCTCTTTCCATATATCTCTAACTAACATTTCTCTAATTTAATTAAAACTTGAGGTATTTTTATAGGTTATAACCTTTATACACATGTTTTTAAGACATAAATATAATAAAAATAGTATATTCAGTTATTATGACAACAAAACATGTCGGATTAATATGAGGTTTATCATAAATGTGATAATTTTTCATAGTAATTTGAACTCATTTTCTCTATTTTGATCCCCTTTAATTAAAATGTGAAGGTATACCAACACTTTTGATCATACTGAGAAATTAATGTTTCCATTTGATCTTTTTCTGGTTTGAATATATCATAAATGACACCAATTTCATTTTCCTAAGTTTTTATGCCTATCTAAACCTGTATGATTTGTTTTTGACCCATTTTTTCATAGATTGTTTTTAATGTATGATGAATAACATTTGGAAATTTTAAGATACACATTTAAATTTGAATAAATGGTATGGGTGTTATCTTATAGAATCTGAGTTTGAGTTAAAGAAATTCCAAAATCCATTAGTGTGTTTTTCATCCACAATAATTGGGCATAATAACGTCCAAATACTATAATCAGCTTCAATAATGGAACGTTTTGTATAATTATTCTTCTTACTGGACCAAAAAATAAACATTCACCTAGTAAGTGACATGTTCTAGAGTTAATTTTCCTATAAAAACTTATGAGTCTACATATGAATAATTCTCAAAAATAAATTTATATCAAGATGAATGGAAGAGTTAAATTCCAATGATGGGATTTTTAATATATATGATTTTATAATGCATAGAGAGGATTAATGGATATCACCCACTCTCATACAATATTACCCTATCCCATTAGTTGTGATAACTCCACCAAGTGTCTCATAGAATACAGATCACTGAAAGTGACTTCATAAATGTGGATCCTATCAGGATCAGTAGGCCCACCCATTTGAGACCAATATATCAAAAATAATTCAAGAATCATTCTTATAAGTTTCCATGGAAATATGAACTTATAACACCCAAAAAAATTAAAATATTAATATCATATTTGATAGTATGTATGAAAAGAAACACCAAGAATATAAGGGAATATTACATCCAAATACTGTATAATATATTTATTTTTAAATAAATTCAATCGATTTGATATCTTTCAATGCATACAAAATCGAGTTTGAACGACACACGATACTCTATTAAAATATTATTATTTGAACATTTACATTATAACCAAGTCATTAAACTAGTGAGTAATAATAGTACTATATAAATTAAGAAAATAATATTCTTTAAAAATGTATAAAATAAATAAAATGGATATATTTATATTAGATATAATATTAGAACCATTTGAAGGAAAAAAGAAATGTTTTCTGAAAAACATTATTATCTTATAAGGTGGTTTAGTCATGCTTTTCCCACATAATTTATAATTAAATTATATCACTTTTATAAAATTCATTTTAAAAAATAATATTGATCTTTGAAATACTTATATCAAAATTATATTAGGTCTTATTATTTGTATTTTTCTGAAAAGTTCCCTTTTTTGGATGAATAGTGAACAAAATAAATTTTAATTGAAAACTACCTTTTAATTTAAATTATTTATAATGTTAAATTATATTTTAAATTAGTTTTAAAGTAAAATTAGTTAGATTTTATATCTATTAATAAAATATAGATCATTATAAGAAATTTCATTTTGAATTTTGATATAAAAACTTTGTAAATGTTTGAACATTATCTCTTTAAAAACCCGCTTTCACATCGCGTCTATGAGATTAATTTGAAATTAAATGTTACCAGTTATATGAATGAAAATTATAAAAATGTATTGTATTTTTGAAATATGAATAATTTATATTATCTTATAAGTTAAACTTATTTTTTTACCCTAATAAATAGTGAAAATAGTAAAAATTATTTAAAGTGGTTAAGGTAAAAACGAATTTACCTAGGAGTTAAACTAAAAAGATAAGTGTTATAATGACCTAAAACATTCAATAAAATATATTTTATGGAAATATTTAGAATATAAAATGTATAATATTTTATAATAATCCATTTTTAACCCATTTGGCATGTGAAAAACAAGGGTACACCTTTTTCATTTCAAAGATTACAAGTGTGCAACTCACCTCACTTATAAAAGTACACCCCCTCTCCTCTCTTCTTAACACCTTAAAACCCATTTGTTTTAGACAATAAATATAAAAATAACATAAAAAATATCATAAAATAATTATATAATCCTTATTTTTTTCATAAATTCAACCTAGGAAGGATTTTGGTGCAAACCTAAGGAGGATACCTGAAGAAGAGGTAGCATTCTTCATCAACTGTTTTTATTTTTTTTCTTCCTATACCTTATTCAATTATAGTTAAACCATGAAGATATAACAACCTCATTATATTAAATATACTAATATATTTTTATGTTACATTAATAACCAAAAATCATCCCCACTTCTATCAAATGGGTTACGAAACCATCATTCATGTTTACGACGGACTACCGCCTCACAAACCGATGTCCTTCATATATCAATTACAACCTCTAATGGTTGGGTATGATGATGGATATAAATTATATATTATAAATTTATAACAAAATTATACCTTTTTACATTCCATTCTATAGGGGATATAATAATATCGCTTCTGTGTACTGCGGGCTATCGCCTCGCGAAGCGATGTAATTCGTTTTTTACTAACACTTTACATGGAAGGTAATAGGGATAAATTTAATGAATATATATGATATAAATTTCATAATAAAGATATTAATGAAGTATTTATCATCATATAAATATAATACATCATTTTATTTCTTACAGTTTAACTCACTTAAAGACGATAACATCGTTCTTGTACATGTGGATTATCACCTTTATGAAACTATGTGACTCTATTTTCATCACCACACCATATGGATGATATATATAAGTATATTTAAAGAAATAATATGGTATATATGACAATATTATCATTATTTAAAGATAATACTTACCATATTTCTATAATTGTCATTGAAAAGTGGAAATGTTACTCATGCGTACGTGTGGTCTACCATCTCCATGATTGTAACGAAGTTTATTTTTCAAAACCATCATTAATGATTAGTTTTAAATTATAATTGATGTATAAATATGATAATTAATTCATGATTAATATTTTTTAGGTGTTTAAATAATTAACACTTTTACGGAAGTCAAACTACCAAAGTTATTTTGACACATAAGCCAAATATCATTAAAACATCCAATGTAAACTTAATTGATTAAGTAATCATATATAACAAGGTAATAAGTGAAATAAAAGGAATAATAAAATTGAAAACGTTTCTTAAGAAATAAAATAATTAACATACTTTGATTATTTGGTAAGTTAAAGAATGTATTTGATGAGCCATACTCAAAGAAAGGGTCTATCATCTCACTTTTACTTCAATGAGACATATGCCATTTTCATGACTTATTTATTTTGTGTGGTGTATATACTACCCTTTATGTATGTTATATCATGAATTAATTTATATTCATGGTATTTAATGCATCATTTATTTTTATTTATTTCATGGGGATTATGGTTTAAATGGTAATAAAGTGGTATGGGTTTATTTCACAATCACCTCATTATTCAGGATTGTTTGTGTTTACATATCCCTAGTGGAGTTATTTGATATTTGTATATTGAAATAAATATTTTTTATCCCCTAGTTATTGAAGATAGTTTCATGTAATAGTACCATATTTTCTCTCATTGGTACTTAATTTTATTAAAAAAATTGAGAAAATCCATCTTTATTTCTCTCTTCAATCGAAAATTCTTTTTCATCCAAACCCATGTTTTCAAAAAATATTTTAAAAAATATTTCTAACCTTTAAAAATGATTTATTATAAATTTTTACCCTTTTTCACTTTTTAAAAAATATTTTTAAATGAATATTCATGTAATTTTCAAAAAAAATGCCCATTTGGATTTTAAAGATAATTTCAAAAAGATTTTGTGTTTTAACATACTCAGCATGTATGAGATTTCACACCGTCATGGACACTAAATGTTTTAAATATTTATTTAAATGTTTAAAATTTTATTTTAAAAGATAATTATTTTCAAAATGTTTTGTGAAATTTTATTATTAAAATGTTATTTTCAAAATGAAATGGATATTTTCTTCCAAACAAAATTTATAGATCATTTTTGTGTTATTTTTATTAATCAATGATGAAAACCCTTTAATCATACTCTAATATGTATATATAGGAAAGATTCCATAATTATTATTTCTTCATATCTCTTATGACCAGTTTGACTAGGGATATACTATGTTGATATCATTAACTTTACTTTAGATGGTTTATTATTAGGTTTGTTTATTGGGGAAAGTACTTACATTTCAAATTAAAATTTAAATACATGTTTGTATGTTAATTATGTTTCACCCATTTCATATGAGGAATGAATCGGAATTTTTAAGTGATGGGGAGGGACTATTATAGCCCCTAGTTGTATTTTTTAGTCTCAATAGACAAACTAGAAATGGTTTTGGATGAGGCCTTACCCATTTATATAGATATCTTGGCATAAGGCCTCATCGGTATTAGATGTCTTGGCCCAAGGACTTGACGTTATTAGATGTCTTTTAAAAAATCCTTGATTGTATGTTTTATATGTCCATAATTATGAATTCATTCATTATGAATTCATTTATTTATATTCTAATTCATTATTTCATTAGTTAGAATTTCCACAGCTATGTTTCATGCTCATGTGATTATTTATATGGAATTATTTGATCATTGTTTATTACTAAAATATTATTTTCAAATTATTGATTAAATGGAATGTGTTTCAGTTATTTACCTTTCAATATAGTTTATTCCTTATTTATTCATATATTCTGATGTATGCTTACCCTTACTGATAAGCCGATCTCACCCCTATCTTTTGTTTTATTTTTCCCAAGATACACGGATTTGTTT
This sequence comes from Viscum album, assembly GCA_963277665.1. Lineage (NCBI taxonomy): Eukaryota > Viridiplantae > Streptophyta > Magnoliopsida > Santalales > Viscaceae > Viscum > Viscum album. The sequence continues at coordinate 928,449,716 of OY728127.1, forward strand.
TTTTTGATTTATATACTAGGATACACTAAGGGGAAAAATTGTATTCTCAAAGAAATTTATTTGTGTATTTTATGTTCCAAAATGTATTCGGAATTTCAAGTATGTATCTAGTTTACCATAACTACTAAACTATTCGATCCTTTGGGATGTGATTCCTCATATCTTATACCAATATAATAAATAACGCATCAGCTCCAGGCTATAGGGTTTGGGTCGCTACAATTGGTATCAGATAATGTTTAGTAGAAACCATGGGAACTAGATTTTTGAAAACATAGATTAGGAAACATAACCCTATAATTGAATTTGAGGATAAGTGTAGATGAACAGCCAAAATTTTTGGTAAGGAATTTATTATGTGGTTTTACTAGAAAATACATTCATTTTTGGATCTATAGGTCGACGTGGTTTTGCAATAGATTTACCTAGGGGTAATAACTATGAAAAGGGTTCATTGATCTTGACCAAATTGTCACATAGTGCATGACAACGGGCCTTACTATACACCTAGTTTGTCACTTCTGGGGGAAATGATTAGGATAAAAAACATATTCTTTACAAAATATTATGAAGGATTTGAAAATAAAGATATTCCTAAAGAAACCATGTTTATTATTATGATATTATCTGTGTATAAATTTTTCAATTTGTGTTAAGTGTTTCACTAGTTTTGGGATTATAAATTATGTTTCATAATATTATGTTCTAATCTAGTGTATGACATCGTTCATAAGTGGTACATAATATAAGGAATGAGAGACAAATTAATGCATGTAATCCAAATTGTAATAATGATAATTTATTTTAGGGCCTTTGTAAACCTATAATATTTTATTTCATATCTCTTTTAAAATTTAATATCTTCAATAGCTTACATTTCATAGAACATTGAGTATAATCAAATGATTAAATATTATTATTTAATTTTGATAGTCATCACTTAGTTTTTGGAATAGATGGAATGAATCATACTAACTATATTATGAAACTATAGTTTAGACATTTTTTTAAAAGGAATTCATTGGTTACAAATTTATTATAAATGAATATAAAAACCAATTGAACATAAAGGATGTGTTTTTTTATAAAATAATATTTTTATGCCCACAATGGTATTTTATATTAATAAATTAGAAAATAACTATTATTGAAATATATTAATGAAATTTATATGTTTTAAATCCATCCAATAAGTTCCATATGCTTAAGATAAGAATAAATCCATTTTTAAGCATAAAAAGATATATTTTTCTAAAAGGCAATTTTTGTGCCTTTTAATGGAGCACCTATTTTAAAACAAATTGGTACACTTATATATATTTATTTATTTAATTTGATAAAATAAAATTTATTTTTGAAATAATAATATATAAATTATCTAAATATGAATTTTGGTATTTTTCTAAAAGATTTCAATTTTTTAAATATTGAAAAATACTGCATTTTAATTGAAAACTCACTTTTCATCTAAATAATTTATGATGTTAAATTATATTTTAAATAGGTTTAAAAGTTAAAATAGTTAAATTATACATATATTAATAGAATTTATATCATTAGAATCAATTTCCTATTGAAATTAGTTATAAAAACTTTGTAAACATTTGAACTTATTTACATTAAAAACCCATGATCCTGTTGCATATGCGAGATTAATTTTAAAAATATTTTTCAATTATATGAATTTAATTTTGAAAAATGGATTAAATATTTGGAATCATAAGGTCCAGATTATTTATTAAGTTCATTTTTATTTTTAGGAATAAAAAATTTATTGTGGTAAAAACGAAAGATTTGTCACGGTATACATAAAATAATAAAACGGGTTAAAGTTAAAAGGTAAAGGATTAAAATAACTATAAAATATAACACTTAATTGGTGGTTGAGATATTTATATAACATAAAAATAATTTTAAAAATTAATTTTCAACATAATTCATTGGGGTTAATTCTACCCAAATGTGGTTGGCTTTAAATATTAAATAATCATTATTTATTCACATAAAACCACCCCTCCCCAATTAAAAATACCACCCCTCACCACCCCATTTCTTCTAAAAAGACTTGAATCTACCCAATTAACTTCCAAAACATATCCTATCAACTATAACCTTTTCCAAGTGATTCTGGTATTACTAAAATATCAAATCTTATGTCCTCAAGGGGTCCTTTAAGGAGGTGATATTTAAGAGGTAATCTTCTCAAATCGTCTCTTTTAATTTAATTTCTTCTTATACTTTATACTCACCTACTTCATCCATAAAGTAATGATAACTCTATAATTATGTATATACTATATTTTTATGTTTCTAATGGAATATCTTATATCTATTCCTTTTATTTCCACCTATTATTCAAATAAATGAAACTATTGTCCAAATTATGTTGGTTAATCACCTCCATGAATAATGATTTTGTCCATTCTCCATTACCATCTTCATGGATGGTCATTAAACTATTATTATGGAAAAATAATATTATAATAATTATAATATATATTATATATTATTTCATGTTTTGTAACTAATATATTGAAAAATATTAAATGAAATGAAACTAATTTTCGATGTTCAGAAAAACTGCCAAACAATAAACTAAAAATTTAGTATTAACATTTTATCAAATTAATCAACCTAAAATATGAAATAAAAATGATAAATTGGACTGTTTAAACTTATTTAAGTGAATTAATACCATTTTATTTCACTTCTGGAGTTTTATTTTCATTTGATAAGAAATTCTATAATAATACGCAAATAAACTGACCATGAAACCATGAAACGAAGACACCTAAAACAATGAAAATAATGAAATATTATTAATGAACAGGTGCTAAGATATTATAAAAGGATAATATAAGTTATTATAAATATGAGTATATTTGTTTAATTAAATAATAACATTATTTAAAACATTATACATAATGTTAAATAACACTACACTAAATGGAAGCGTGAGGTAAGGATTTCTCATTTCACTTTTCAATTTTGTTAGATATATCTCTTATTCACCATATGTTCCTAATGTGCGGTGTATGTACTTACATTTGATATACCATATAATAAAAATCATTCTATTAATGGTATTATTTTTCTTTTTTGATAATTATTACTTCAATGGGGCACAATATTCAACAGATTACAAAGTCACTGGTGGAAATCACACCAATACCAACATAGTATTCCCAACAGTTTAAAAACCTGTAGGGAAAAGGATACTATACGAATGGTTCTGTAGAACCGTTGGTATATTCATTTGGTATTTTTATTTTCCCAACGTTGTAAGGAGACTATTTGGTATAAGATGTTTTTTCCAATGGATTTTTTAAACTGCTGGGTATAGTTCTGAAGATTTTTTCCCACATTTTACAACCATTGGGATAACATTCCTTTCCCAATGGCTTTTTAAAACCATTGGGAAAGAAAACCCCCAAATATCGATGCCTATAGGGATCTCAAACTCTAGAGATCTCGAAATATTTTCCCAAAAAGAGATCTCGACACACCATCTAGAATATTTTTTCTTAAACCTCAACCATCTCGAAGATTTGTCCCTAAATATCAACATGAACGCTACCTCCCATCACAACAGGTCTGGTTTCCAATGATTTTTTCTTCTTCTTTAAATCGGTACATGTGAGTTCATTAAGTTTAGATTTTTTAATTCCATTTTGCTGCAATGTAATGTGTATTATGATCCCCTTGTGAATAGAAGGCATATATCATTTTAGGTTGTGGTTCAAACCCTACATCCCAACCTGCTCTCGAGGGTGCTAACTCTAATTTCCAACCGGGCATCTATTTTGATTCAAGTAATTTTTGTTCCTCTATTTTAAATCGGTCAGTCTGCCTTCATTTATTTTATATTTTTTCATTCCATTTTGCTGCAATTTATTATGTATTATGACCTGCTTATGAACACAAGAAATATATCATTTTAGGTTTCGGTTTTGTTGTTTTTTATCTGTATTGAATAATTTTGGTTGATATTGAAGAGGTCAAAATGATCCTGAGTTATTATTTCCTTGGTTTATTTTAAATTTCAGGTCTATTGACATGATTTCGTTGGTTATACATAAATACAGTTATAGAATTTTTTTATCCTAAGATAAATGGTAAGATACTCATGATTTATCAATGTACCCCTAAATATTGTCTTTAAAATGTCACACTCTAACTTTAAGATGATGATACCAAAAATATAAGTCATTCAATGAAGTGGCACTTCCACTTGAACTACTAGAGTGGTTTTGGGGTCATTTTCATGTGTGAATGGTGATAGAACCAAAATTTACTCTATTACATGATCATTTATTCCTGATCCATCAAGCGGTTCGGTCATACACTTGTAATATTTTTTGAAATTCAAAATGAGTGTTTGGAATTCATGTCACAATTTTCATAGGTAGTTATAAAGCATTATTATGGTATTTATATCATTTTATATCTTAGGAAGGCACCCATAATAAAAGAGTATAACAATCATAAAACTCACCAATGTTTTTCATGCCTATACGTTATTTACTCTCTGGTATATATCTCACAAAACAAAATAGCATGGGAATGTGCACGTAATTATTCACCGCTAGTTGATAGTATTGGAAGTCGGTGGAGGTACACCTGAGCTGTTGTTGCGCACTTCCTTGGATTATATTGTTTTAATTTTATTCTGGGCATTAGGAATCAATATTAGAGTGTTTTCTTTTTCTTAATATTTGTGTACAATTATATGGTGATAGGTTTGTGTTGGATAGGTCCGTAATGAACCCATATCCATTGGTAATTATAGGTTAACAGGGTTATAAAATTTCACTTCTTGATTATCAATGTTACCAATACATCCCCCACCCCCACCCCTGGACACCCCCTACCCCCTGGACAACACCCCCAACCCCCTAGACAGCCTCCACCCCCTAGACAACCCCCAACCCCCTAGACACCCCCCACCCACCCTGGACAACCCCCCCCCCCCCCCCCACCCCCCTGGACACCCCCTACCCCTGTGGATAGCCACCCCAACCCCCTGGACACCCCCCCAATCCCCCGGATACCCCCACCCCCTGGACACCACCCAACCCTCATGGATACCCCCCCCCCCCAACCCCTGGACAGCCCCCACCCCCTGAACACCACACCACCCGCCTGGACACCCCCAACCCCCTGGAAAGCCCCACCACCCCCGTGGACAGCCCCACCACCCCCATGGATAGACCCCCCCCCCCACCCTACCCCACCTCTGTGGACAGTCTGCCCACCCCCTTGACACCCCTAACACCCTGGATAGCCCCTCCACCCCCGTGGAAAGCCCACCCACCCCCCTGGACACCTCAAACCCCCTAGACAACCCTTCCACCCCTATGGACAGCCCGCCTACCACCCTGGACACCCCTGACCCCCCTATACAGCCTCTCCCACCCCTATAGACACCCCCAACCCCATGGACCGCCCCGCAAACCCCATTGACTCCCCCACCCCCTAGACACCCCCTACCCCTAGAAAGCCTCCCTACCCCCATTGATAGCTCGCCCACCCCTCTAGACACCCCCTACCCCCATGGATAGCCCCCCCTGTGGACAGTCCACCCACCCTCCTAGACACCCTGCACCCCCTAGACAGCCTTTACACCCCTATGGACAACCCTCCCACCATATGGACACCCTGTACCCCCCCTGGAGAGCACCGCCACCCCCGTGGACAACCCACCCCCCCCCCCCCCCCCCCGCCGGACACCTCCGGCCCCCATGGACAACCCCGCCCACCCCTCCCCCCCTGGACACCTCCTACCTCCTGGACAGCCCTGCCCACCCTCTAGACACCCCCTACCACCTAGACAGCCCCACCACCCCCGTGGATAGTCTACCCACCCCCTTGGACACCCCCTACCCCTTAGACAGTCTCACCACCTCCATATACAACCCACTACCTGGACACCTCCTACCCCTTGGACAGCCCTACCACCCCTGTGGATATCCCACCCACCCCCTAGACACCCCACACCCTGTACAGCCCGTTCAACCCCGTGGACAGCCCTCCCACCCCCTGGACACTCTGTACCCCCTGGACAGCCCTGCCACCCCTGTGGACAGCCTGCCCACCCCCTGGACACCTCGTACTCCCGTGGACAGCCCGCCCACCCTTGAAAAGCCCACCCCCCCCCCCCCCCACCTCAACCCCCCCTGGAAGCCCCACCACCCCTGTGGACAGCCCACCCACCCCCCTGGACACCCAATACCCCGATGGACGTCCCACCCCCACCCCCGTAGACAGGCCGCCCAGCCATGGACACCTTGTACACTCCTAGACAGCCTTCCCACCACCTGGAAATCCCCCTCGATCCCATGGACATCCCCACCACCTTCATGGACATCCCACCCACCCCCTAGACACTTTTACCCCCTGGAAAGCCCCCCCCCCCCCCACACACACACACACCCATGGACAGCCTGTCCACTCCCCTGGACACCCCGTAGCCCTTGGACAGTCCTACAACCCCCGTGGACTGGCCTCCCACCCCTCTGAACACCTCATACCCCCTATATATCCCCACCCCCTAGAAAGCCCCCTTGACCCCCCTAGACAGCCCAGCCACCCCCTGGATAGCCCGCCCACCCCCCTAGACACCTCATACCCCTCGATATCCCGCCCACCCTCATGTTAGTTATGGTTTCATATAAAGTGAAAAATTCTCGTTTACTTAAATATATTTTCGATGAAACATCAATATTATCGAATTTATTTTAATGAAATGACTTATAAAAAAATCTACAGAATGGATAGAAGTTGGATGTATGAAACCGATCGGATCTCAAGCGATTTTCAAAACAAATTTGGAGAGCTTTTTAGATTTTTTATTTCACAATGCTTTAGAGAGTGGTCACATACACTTCCCCTGTTAAAATTTTGTTGTAAGACGTTGGTTGAGCCGTGAAGAAGTCAGCTACCACATAATCAAATATGGTTTTCAAGAAAACTACTCTGTGTGGTATCACAATAAGGAGAAAATGAAATCTAAAATTGTTGATGATCCAAATGAGAGGACTAGATTGGAGAATTTGGTATATGACTGGTTTCCATTTATTCCTCATCATGAAATACAGAGGATTCCGACCCAATAATATTTCGATATGCATGCACATGATGCGTCTAATGAAAATGATGATGTTCTCAGGTTGAAAAAACTGAATGATGCTGCCACGACTCGAGTATATCGATAGTGCAGTAAAATGAAAAGGCTGGAATTTTTAATCGTTTATGTGAATTTTAATTGTTTATTAGTTGTAATTTTATTTGAATTTCATTTTATAATTTGTAATTGAACTGTATTCAAACCTAAGAAACCATCATTTCTAACTTGGTGAAAATTTCAATGCGTCAACTCTGATTTGTATAAAATTAGTATAACTCAAAGAACTCTCTTTAACATTTTACCAGGTAATGAACATGATGGTTTGTATTCTTCTTTAAAACATGTATAGAAACCTGCATAATTTACTTGGGCTAAAAAAATTAAATTTTTCCTTCATTTTGATAACTACTTTACCCCTTATGAAACTGGTAGAATCAATGTTCCATGATTTTAATAGACTAATGACAATTAGTAAATAACCATCCTACTAAAAAATAAATTTCTTTATTAAATCTTGTATGATTTATTGACTTCATTATATATTTGTTCAGGCTCATTTATTTTGTTTTTTGGGTTACACATTAGTTATCATTTTCTAATTACTTCCATATTTGTTTTCAAATGCATTAAATGAAACCAATTGAAGAGAGGCGATGGAAATAGATGATGGACAACAATCTTCGCATGACTGAGAAGGGAATTCAACCACCAGTGCCTGTAGTGAGTATTTTATTTCAAATATATATATTTATACAATATATAATGTCATGTGATTAATTTTGTTTTCAATATTTTGCTGGATCCATCTATTAGGTGATAGTTATTTGATTAGAAACCTAGTAGTGGTCCCCGTACTCGAGGTGTTCATATGAGGGGGGTGGTACGAGAGCTAGACGATTCATACATGGAATGAACACAACAGTTTCGACCACTTCAAACTGTGTTATTGGTAGAATTGAGGAGGGGAATTTTTCCCCCACATATGATGCCCACCACAAACAGTGTCGTTGGTGAAATAGAGGTAGAGAATTCTTCCCCTGCATATTTTCACCGCAAACCACATTATTGGTGAAATGGGGGTAGAGAATTTTGTACCCACATATCATACTCATGAGATCAATAGTTCATAGACCAGGAAAAGCCAACAGTTCCCTATTAACAAGACGAAGTCATTCATGGGATTGAGGTAGTGATTTTTTCCGCTACGAACTGCAAACCTTGTTCACCTCTATTGATTGAGTCATCCATAGGTTGGTTGATCTCCCCATGGGATTACGTAAAAGGTTCCATGATATCCATATATCTGGATTCCCTAACACTCTATAAAAGGATCCTAAGGGGAGCTAAGAAAGGGACCAATTTATTGAGGATTGGATGGACTTTTGAGAGGTATTTCTGATGAGATTGATTGAGGAGGTGTGGACCTCTTCTGAAGAATTCCCATATGAATGAACTCTCTACATAGAGGAAAAATAAAAAATGAAACATAATAATGGGCCAACTAAAAACCTAATTGGTAGACCGTGAAGCACATCACCTTCTATGATAAAATTCCTACAATGCGTTGAACCAATTCCCCGTATTCACTCAGGCGCCTCGCGTAGCACAAGGATACATAGGTGGAACCCTACACCACATAGCACCATGCTATGCGGATGGAACTTGGTTCCACATAGAATCATACTACATGGAAAGAATCTGGTCCTATGTAGAAAAGCACTATACGGACTGTGTATAGGTCTATCTACCATCAAGGTACACAGATGTTCCCTCCACTCACATAGCAACACGCTACGTGGGGAGTAACACATCCCAAACAAACAAATGGTACGAATAATGGGGTACCATCAGGTATTCCACCCTCCCTCTCAAATCATTTCCTTCAATTTTTCTATCACCTCTTATGAATTCCATCTGTGAACCAGTCCAGTGGTGTTAGGAAAAATTCTCTTGCGAAGACTCCGGACTCGTATGATCAAACCATCATGCGCATCAGCGTGCCCTTTTGAGTTTACATTCCCATGGTAAGCAGAGTCATGTGGGTAATCCCTACAATGGTACAGACCCTCAGAATGTACATAAGTCTACTTTCCAATTGTAACTTAGGGTTCGAGCTTTGGATACTAATGTGAACCTCACCATTTTACGGATCAAGGTTAGTCACTAGACTTTCCCTTCAATGAGGATTAGTGATATGCAATGTAAATCATTCATGGTGTTCCCTTCAACAAGAAGTGACATTCCTCCCCTTTCATGGAACCACTTCTCGGGTATTTTCACTGAGGTAATCCCCTAATCATTTCTTTCATGAGGTTTCATCAGTGCTCCTCTCTTCCTCCACCTAGGGAGTACCTGGAGAGGTTAATCTTACTATCCAGGGTATGAAAAAAAAGTTGATATGGGCATGTTCAAAGCCCTCATTCTCTCCACCTTTAAGCTCTAATACCATCTATCAAAAGATGATGTGGGAGGTGCGATCTTATAATCCACTACCTCCACTTTTTTATCACACCGAGCATGAATCACGTGGGCTTAGAGTCTAGCGGCGATCATGAAATCCACATAACCCCAAATAACGAGACTCCTCCTTGGTGTAAGCCCCAAATTCAATGAACTATAAGAACTCTAATTTCTACTTTGATCCGGATATTTAGGATGTATGCCTAAGGCCGTAGCTCAAGGGAAATTCCCCTTATAATTTAGTCCCAATAAAATTCCCCTAAACTCATTAGATAATCTTCTTCAAGAGGAATCCCCGACTTGTTTCTCTCAAATTGGGTGCTCCCATGTGTAAACGCCAATCATGCCCCCATAAATGGGCCACCTCAAGGGTATAAGTCCTAACTCAAACCAAACTATGAGGGCTTTGATTCATAACTAATTGGGATGCATAGGAATCCCCCATGACATCCAAACCCAATACCACAAATTACCCTACTATTATTCAGGTCATATTCTTGGTAGGTTCATATCCACCTAGGAGACCATATATATTTTGGGAATCTTGGACAGATTTGGTGTATGTCCCACACAAAAACATGACTAGGCATCTTCCGCTTAGGCATCATAGTCGGATGATGTTAAACTACATGGAAGGGTCTTTGTCACATGACCTAAAAAGGTGATGTGTCCAGTAAAGTAACATTGAACTATGTGGAATATAATTACTCTCATGAGGATACATAGGAATCCCAAATTATGGGTACAATATTTATATCGAAACAATATATATCCCCCCTAGATGAAGAAAAACTCGTGAGGTCCTCATTACTTGGCTTAAGCAAGCGTTGTCTCAGTAATCCCTAACCGACGTATATCCCTGGTTGATCTTTCATCCTAGGGGTAATCTTCAAACACATTCTTGGCAATGAACCAAGGATTTATGAACAAATGAACATTTCTAAAATCTACAAGAGAGTCCCAGAATAAGCAATAATCCCCCCCTAAAGGGTGTGATGAGCCCATCCTCTCATCCTTCAACCAATAGAGTCCTTAAGTTTTGTTTTCCAAATCATCCAACAAGCACCTTCCTTTGGAAAAAGGTACATGAATCATGGATAAAGGGGTTTTTGGGTGTTTTTTTGGCTCTGTGAATAGTCATGCTAGAGACCATTCGAGGACATCGTACTCGACATGGGCTGATTGAATAAGCATTGATCCCCCTGAAATCACTTATCAGGACCACTCGATAGTGGCACATCCTTCATAACACAAGAAGTATATACTTCCCAGTCTCGGTGCGACCATATCACCCACCAAAAAGGGTGAAAATATGAATCGAGTAAACAAATGGTTAACCTGGTGTGAAACTCTCTATAAAAGTAGGTAATTTGTTCTTATCCATCGGGCCATATTTTTTACTCCCACACATGCACCTCAGGCCCAAAATAAATGGTGAACCCAATGTGAATCCCTAACTAAGTTGGTGGGTTACCCCACCTCAATCCCCTTTCACATTCAAAAGGAAGAGGTCCAAGAAAGATCATCAATTATACATGTGATAATGAGATCCTACTTTGATGGGGTTTTGTTTTTTTTAATAGTCATATATATTTTAGGTGATTCCCAGAGCTAACTTCAATCCAATGGCATCCTAAACACTTGCTCAGACATGTGGGTCATCAACCGTACTGGTGGTCAGTCCCCAATAAAGAACAGTACTTCATCACCTACTCATCATCTTCAACGTTGGGTTTTAAACACACTAATCAAATAATACGACCCAAATGGTAATATCCACATGATGGAGGCTACAAGATAGGCCCTCCAATCAGTAAAATCTCGCCAGCCTCCTACTTAGCTGCAGTCATTTTTCTGGCTCAAGGCATCCCTAATGACCGTCTCCAATCACTTCAGGAGCTTTTCCCCAGAGCATGATAATGAGTACCTCCCATACCTTAGGGTGGCATATGAGGATGTCACTAAAAAATTCATCCCTATTATATAGGATCCCCACTCGAGGGACCCTATTGGAGAACTTCACTGCTCGCACCATGCAACACAATATCCTCACTCTGAAAAGGATCTCATGTTGAGGGCACGTACTGAATTCCAACAGACATGGGCCCCTCAGGCTGTCTGTCGAGGGTGGAGAATGCATAATTAGGAGTTGTTCATTACCCCAGTTCCTAAGGAGGAGATCCTCTATAAAAAACATGATGTTATACCATGGGCAGACATACTACTCCACCTCCTCTTCTGATACCCACAACGAATATATGGTGTCACAATACTATACGGCACAAATCCCGCCAATGCTCTTTGGTCCAGCCGAGTTGATAGGGTGTCAAATTGCAGGTGGATGAAAATCCCCACTGATGCAAAGGAATCCCACCACCAAAATAGGGTGGAAACCATATCCAAGAAAGCACAAATCCCTACTGATGCACACTAATCCTCTCATCCAAATAGGGTGGAAAACTATGGGCATTCATACAACACTTCCAATGCATATGAATCCCAATAATAAAATACAGTGGAAATCAATAGGCAGATGAAAATTCTTTCCTAACAATATCAATCCCACCAGTCAAATACAGTGGTAAGAAAATATAAGTAGACTCAATTTCCTATGAATTCACATCAAGCTCGTGAGACAAATACAATGGAAAATGAGTATATGCAAATCGTTGTTCACAAATATAATTCCCACTAGTCAAATACAATGTAAATCAAAGAATGTATCTGGCATATCCTAGTACAAGTAGAGGGCATACTCCTTCCTTTTTCCCAACACAAGATATAGCATCCCGTCTTTTTATAACATAAACGTTCATTACATTACAAAAAACTGAGGATCGTTAAGGTTTAGTGTCTTGGAAACAAGGATCATAATACATAAAAAAACATAAAACACTATTCTTAAACACTTGAAAGGCTTCTCCTTTAGTTCATCCTATGTTCATTATGCATCTCATAACCTGGGGACATACATCAAAAGAAAGGGTGAGCAGAAGGCCCAGTAAGGGAAACAAGAGAAACATTTTATATGTGAACTTGAGATACTTCAATAAGGACATGAAAATAACTTTAAGGCATGAGAAAGAAATCATGAGATACATCATAATAAAAATAACATTTTTCATAACTTGAAGATGTGGCTGCAACATTTAATATTGACAATCGTTTCGTTTCACCAAGGTCCATCCCCAAGGTGTCGTTAAAAATTACCAAGGTTATTCACCAAGGCGTCGTTAAAATGGTCATCTCTAGAGATTAAGTCTTTACCCAATGCATTGGAGCGCTATCCGGGCGCACCCTTAAATTTGCCTTTATTATCATGTGATCCACATATATCATCATCAAACATTTCATAAATAACCCATATATCATAAAATAAATGGGTTTCATTTCATAATCATAACATTTTAAAAACTGCTTTAAAGACGCGATCTTTACATTACTTTAAACCCACAGAAAGGGAAAGCGGGTATCATGTATGTAAATCCCAGAATTTAAAATAGAACATTTTCATATATATGTGAATACCCCGGTATAAATAGGAGATTTGAGTATTCACTTTATAACATAAAATAATTTTGAGAAAAGAGAGGCATTTTGAGACGAAAATTCTGCAGCATAACGGCTATGTTACAAGTTTTTAGAAAACTTTGAAAAGAGAGGGAACATGGGTCGAAAAATCATAATTGACCCATAAAATAGTAGAGGGACAGAATAAGAAGTATATATGGACATGGTGATGAAATTTTAAGGACATACCATTGGAAATGAAAAACATGGAAGGAAGACAAAAATTTGATTTCTCTTATGACAATTCGGCATCCTAACGGCGTCACTTAAGCTTCAATAAAAATGAATTGAACAAATAAAATAGGGTCACTCATCATATGATCATAAGAGATCAGTATGATAGATATTGAGATCATACCCCAACATAATAAAAAGTAACTTGAAAGATTTGACATGAAAATCGAACTTGAAAAATGAGAAGGGTGAAAGAATCACTTAAACATTCGGCAGCCTAACGGCGTCACTTAAGCTTCAATAAAAAGGAATTGAACAAATAAAATAGGGTCTCTCATCATATGATCATAAGAGATCAGTATGATAGATATAGAGATCATACCCCAACATAATAAAAAGGAACTTGAAAGATTTGACATGAAAATCGAACTTGAAAAATGAGAAGGGTGAAAGAATCACTTAAACATTCGGCAGCCTAACGGCGTCACTTAAACTTTCATAAAACGAAATGATGAGAGTAAGAGGGGATCTCTCATAATATAAACATGAAAGGGCAGTAATAGGAATATAAAATAACATCCTCTCACATAAAAACATGGAGCATAAAAGGAATGACATAAAAGAGGTTACATGAAAAGAAAGAGAGGGGTCGGATCCCTTACCTTAAAACGTGACTCTTGAAACTCAAAGGATTGGACCTTGAGGGCTTGGGGGAAACTTGGGAGGACTCCTTGGAAGGTAAGAAGACCAGAACTTCATTGGGGAAGAGTTGGGAGTGAAAACCAAAGGAGGAAAGGGTGGGTATTTATAGGGAAAGTGAGGGGACAAGGCATTAATGGCCAAGGGACACCTCACATGTGCTTTTCTCAAACCCATGTGCTCTCCCTTGGCATTTATCATGGAGTTAGGCCACATGGGGCCCCCAAAACAATAATTCATCACCCTTGGCCGGCCAACCCTCAAAATATCTCATGACATCGTCATGACATCATTATGATGTCACTAAACATAACGAAACCCTAAAACTGTATTTTTTACTATTCACCGAAAATTCATCTTTCTCAGAAAAATCCCAAAATTTCACCTTAACCAAATATCAATGCTCTAATTTCAAAAATGAAATCCATTTTATAAAAATATTTTTCTAAATATTTTTAATTTAATTTTTAAATAAAAACACTATTCATCGAAAATTCATTTTTTTTCAGAAAAATCCCCAAAAATTACCATAACATAATATCGATGCTCTGAGTTCAAAAATAAATTCATTTTTATAAAAATAATTTTCTAATAATTTTTAATTAAATTTTTAATTAAAAAAACACTATTCACCTGAAAAAACTAATACTTGATTAATAATTTATGAAACCGTTATTTACCCATTTTATTGAATCACATTACTTAATCTAGGTGTCTAAATTATATTAAAACTTTCTTTGAGTGAAATTACTAATCCATTTGGTCACATTACTAATCCTAAGCATAAAATCACTATTCATAATTTACTATTCATCAAAAATTAAGTTGATCTTATTAGACTCCAAATTCCTTACTGAACACTTTTGTAGAAGACCATTTTTTGAAAATCATTACACATTATTAGTTATTTAGGGTTTACATAAATATTTTAAAATATCCCTTTTTCAAAAATTCATCAATAAAATACATTCTAAAATTATCTAGACGTTTGAAATTTCACAAACATCACTAAAGGAAGAAATCTCAATTTATTCACCCGAAAGGATTACACAAGGAAGCTAGGGTCTCGTCACATAGCCCCTTATAACACTGGCATAAGACCTAAGTGTAAGGTGTGCTATGGTGAGAGAATCTGAGGGAGGCTCAGATAACATTGCCCTAGTAGCAATCTCCACTAACTTGAACTTCTCCTGTAAGCATTTCCGTTCAAGCTTGACATGCTAGATTTTGGCTTGGGCTTGGTCCAAAGCGAAGCCCACAGATGCTACCTCCTTCCCAAGCTCTGATAGGTGGGCTTCATAAGGGTTGAGTCTACTGGATGAAGCCATCGACTCCTCTTTCTGCATTAACCATTAACATCTTATTAAATCAATAAGAGTAAGTTAATATACTACTCAAAAATATTGGGTCGTTACATTCTTCCCCCCTTAAGAAATTTTGTCCCCAAAATTTACACTTGAGGCCTAGTCGAAAAGGTGAGGGTACTTTTGCTTCATTGTTTCCTCAGGCTCCCAAGTCGCCTCTTCATATTTATGATTCCTCCACAACACTTTCACAAGGTGGGTAGTCTTGTTTCGTAGGACCTTGTCTCTACGGTCCAAATCTTCACTGGCTGCTCCTCATAAGAGAGGTCATGTTCAAGTTGTACCACCTCTGGGTTCAGTACATGCGAAGGGTCGGGTATGTACTTCCTCAAGAGAGATACATGGAAGACATCATGAACTTGAGCTAGGTTCGGTGGAAGTACAATACGATAGGCCACTGCTCCTATGCGATCAAGGATTTCATAGGGGCCAATGTACCTAGGGCTGAGCTTCCCTTTCTTCCCAAACCGCATGACTCTCTTCCATGGAGAAATTCGAAGGAAGACTTTGTCACCAACACCAAACTCCAAGTCCCTTCGATGATTGTCAACATAGCTCTTCTGCTGACTCTGAGCAGCCCTTATGTGTTGTTGGATGGCATGAACCTGTTCCGTCATCTCTTGCACGAGATCAGGCCCAAGAAGCTTCCTCTCACCAGTTTCATCCCAAAAAGTAGGAGTTCTACACCGCTTTCCATATAGAGCTTCATAGGGTGCCATCTGAATACTCGAATGGAAGCTGTTGTAATAGGAGAACTCAACTAATGGGAGGTTTTGATCCCATCCACCTTTAAATTCCATTGAGCATAATCTCAACATGTCTTCGAGTGTTTGAATAGTCCTTTCAGATTGGCCATTAGTTTGAGGATGATAGGCCGTACTAAAATTCAATTCAGTATTCAGAGCATGTTGAAGACTTCTCCAGAATTTTGATGTGAATCTTGGGTCACGATCAGATACGATGGATAGTGGTACCCCATGCAGCCTTACCACTTCCTTCACGTATATCTTGGCAAACTGATCCAAAGAGAAATCTTCCCGAATAGAGATAAAATGGGTTGTCTTGGTGAGACGGTCCACAATAACCCATATCGCATTGTTTCCTTTGGATGTTTTTGGGAGACCAGTTACAAAGTCCATAGTGATATTATCCCACTTCCATACTGGTATGGGTAGTGGTTGTAATACCCCCTTAGGAAGTTGTCTTTCTGCCTTTACTTGCTGACACACCAGGCACCTTGTAGTGTAATCAGCAATCTCCCTCTTCATGTTATCCCACCAATAATGATCACGAAGGTCTCTATACATCTTAGTGCTTCCCGGGTGTATAGAGAATGTAGATCTATGAGCTTCATCCATCAGTTCTTTCTTTATCTCCGGAATAGATGGGACACATAGTCTTGTACGAAATTTCAATACACCTTCTTAATCAATATTGAAATCAGGGAACTTCCCATCCTTTACAGCCTCAAACTTATCCTGCAGCAAAGGATCTTCTTTTTGAGCCTTCTTGATCCTCTCTAGTAATGAAGGTTGAGAAATCATTTGGAATAGGGTTGATGATGTCCCTTTCCTTATAATTCCCATGTCCAGTTTTACTAGATCTTTAATCAAGGGATCTCCTAAGATCGTCATTTTTGCCAAAACAACAGGATCTTTCCTGCTTAATGCATCCGCAACTTTGTTTGCTCTTCCCGGGTGATAATGAATTGAACAATCATAGTCTTTAATAAGCTCCAACCATCTCCTTTGTCTCATGTTCAATTCTTTCTGTGTGAAAATATACTTTAGACTTTGGTGGTCAGTGTATATATCACATTTCTCCCCATAAAGATAGTGCCTCCATATCTTTAGAGCAAAAACAACTGCCTCCAGCTCTAGATCATGCATAGGATAATTCTGCTCATGAATCTTCAACGGTCGAGATGCATAAGCAATTACTTTGTCATTTTTCATGAGGACGCACCCAAGCCCTTTCAGAGATGCATCGCTAAAAATAATGAATCCTTCTCTGATAGAGGGTAGTGTTAACACCGGTGCAGTAACCAATCTCTTCTTCAACTCTTGGAAACTTTCCTCGCATTCCTTTGTCTAGATGAACTTAACCCCTTTTCGAGTCAACTTGGTTAGTGGATTAGAAAGCCATGAAAAGTTTTTCACAAACCTCCTATAATATCCTGCTAAACCAAGGAAACTACGAATCTCAGTTACTGTTGTGGGTTGAGGCCACTTCTCCACAACCATTGTCTTTACAGGGTCAACCGAGATTCCTTCATTGGTTACGATGTGCCCCAAGAAAGCCACCTGTTGTAACCAAAAGTCACACTTGCTGAACTTCCCAAAGAGCCTCTCCTTCCGCAGATTTTTCAATATAACCCTTAGATGATCTTCATGCTCCTCACGACTTTTTGAATATATCAAAATATCATCAATAAAAACTACCACAAAGTTATCAAGGTAGTCCTTAAAGACTCTATTCATCAAATCCATGAAAATAGCAGGAGCATTAGTCAAGCCGAAGGGCATAACAGTAAACTCATAATGCCCATATCTTGATCGGAAGGCAGTCTTTGGAATATCTTCCTTCTTCACCCTCAGTTGATGATAACCAGATCGAAGGCCAATCTTAGAGAGGAATTGAGCCCCATGAAGTTGGTCAAATAAATCATCAATTCTTGGAAGAGGATATCTGTTCTTCACTGTGATCCCGTTCAGTTCTCTATAATCGATGCATAGCCGCATTGATCCATCCTTCTTCTTCACAAAGAGAACTGGTGCTCCCCAAAGAGACACACTCGGTCGGATAAACCCCTTCTCCAACAAGTCTTGGAGTTGTTTCTTTAACTCTTCTAGCTCCACATTTGCCATTCTATATGGAGTCTTTGATATCGGTTGAGACCCAGGTACGAGTTCAATGGAGAACTCTACCTCTCTTTCTGGGGGAGGTCCAGGTAACTCCTCAGGAAATACATCCATGTATTCCTGAACAATCCGAACATCTTCAATTTGTATGCTCCCTTTCCCATCATCCTCATCACCGATTAACTCCATAAAGAAAGCTATAGGAGGTTCTTCTAGATAGGGATCAGTTCGGGATATCTCTCCTTGGAAGATAACTGTAGGTCGTTCATTCAAGACTACTGAGATTTCTTTACTTCTGCATTTGATCTTAGCATTATACTTTGAGAGCCAGTCCATCCCTAGTATAATGTCGAATTCCATCATGGGAATGACTACTAGATTTGCGATAAGATTGTGCTCACCAAAGTAAACACTAGAGTCTCTAAATACTTTTGATGCAAGGATAATCCCACTTGGAGTCTTGACTGACAACTCTACCTCTAGCAGTTCGGGGATTGATTCTATATTCCTTGCAAACATGGAGGAAATAAAGGAATGCGTAGAACCAGAATCAAATAAAGTACTTGCTAGTTTTGAGAGGACAACAAGAGTACCTGCTACCACATCGTTCGGGACTTCAACTTCAACTGTTGTGATAGCGAAAGCACGACCTTGCTCTCTTGGCCTCTGCTGAGGTTGGTGGTGATTCCCCTCCACCGCCCTCAGATTTGGACATTGGTTAGAAAAGTGCCCAAGCTGTCCACACTTGAAGCATGTGACTTCGGGTAGGGCCAGAACCATCTTTCCTCTGTCGTTAGTGTTGGGAAGCTGAGGCTTCACCTCACTATGACAATTCCGAGCAATATGGCCTCCTCTTCCACACTTGTAGCACTTGCCTCTTCCGTTCAAGAAGTTCCCCAGATGATTCTTCCCACATTTATTGCATGTGGTAAGTTGCATTTTCTTTCCACCTCTTCCATGATCAAAAGACTTCCCTAAACTGGGCTCCAACGATCTCTTCTTTTCATTTGGCTTATGAGACCACTGTGTCTCACCAAACTCCATCTCGACTTTCATAGCACTTCGAACTATTTCTTCATAGCTATCATAGTCCCTGTTGGCTAGATTCTTCCGCAGATGAGGTCGTAGTCCGCCAAAGAATCTATCAACCGTCCCATTAGGGTCCATGACAAAGCTTGAGGTATAACGGGAAAGCCTTGTGAAGTTCATCTCGTAGCTTCCGACAAATTCGTTCTCCTTCTGCTTCATCTCGAGAAACTCTTTCTCCATTCCCGTTCTCATGGAACGAGGGAAATACTTGTTAAGGAAGATTCCACGAAATTCTTCCCACTCCATAGCTTCTATCTCTCCTCGTGGCTTCGTGTTTCTGATCAGTGACCACCACTGATCAGCTTCTCCCTCCAGGCGGTAAACAGCAAGGGTGACTTTTTCTTGTTCCGAACAATGAAGTACAGAAAAGATATTTTCAATGGAGCTTATCCATTGTTCCGCAACCAACGGGTCAGTAGATCCACTGAATGTTGGCGGTCGTTGACGCATGAAGGACTCAACAGAGTGTTGTTCCCTTTGTGGTGAGGTCGGCCTCTCAGCTTGATTCAAGTTATTACTCATAACTTGAGTCAGTTGGTTCATCATTCGCATGAATGTTTCCATTCCGGCTTCCATCGGAGGGCTGTCAGAACATGGTGCATTGCGGTCACCATCGGCACGGTTCCTCCTATTGCCCGCCATTTTCTAAAAGAATAAAACCTTAGTAAGAAACTTATTTCATTTATGAATCTTTTAACTAAGACTTAATGCTTAGACAATTACACTTTTCTATAATTCCTTCATAATGATTCATAAAAAGCTGGTGATTAACCAAACATATCCCCCGGGAGTGTCGTAACCAAGAGTGCAGCAAGGCCCGTTATCGTGCACCAGTTCCCGTTCGAGTCTAGCTCAAAGCGGTGTTTTCGGGTTTTACCCCTATGTACATCTGTGTCAGAGCCGCCTCTACCTGCTCGTATCCAGACAAGGATGTATTTGTTTGATAGACCACTTACTCAATACTTACCAAAATACCAGGAAGTTTTCCTATATTTAAACTTTTCTATAGGGTTATTCCTAAAGTTTTTATATCCTAATTTCCACAAATAACTAAACCATCCTTTGATACCAACTATAGCATCCCGTCTTTTTATAACATAAACTTTCATTACATTACACAAAACTGAGGATCGTTAAGGTTTAGTGTCTTGGAAACAAGGATCATAATACATAAAAAAAACATAAAACATTATTCTTAAACACTTTAAAGGCTTCTCCTTTAGTTCATCCTATGTTCATTATGCATCTCATAACCTGGGTACATACATCAAAAGAAAGGGTGAGCAGAAGGCCCAGTAAGGGAAACAAGAGAAACATTTTATATGTGAACTTGAGATACTTCAATAAGGACATGAAAAGAACTTTAAGGCATGAGAAAGAAATCATGAGATACATCATAATAAAAATAACATTTTTCATAAATTGAAGATGTGGCTGCAACATTTAATATTGACAATCGTTTCGTTTCACCAAGGTCCATCCCCAAGGTGTCGTTAAAAATTACCAAGGTTATTCACCAAGGCGTCGTTAAAATGGTCATCTCTAGAGATTAAGTCTTTACCCAATGCATTGGAGCGTTATCAGGGAGCACCCTTAAATTTGCCTTTATTATCATGTGAGCCACATATATCATCATCAAACATTTCATAAATAACCCATATAGCATAAAATAAATGGGTTTCATTTCATAATCATAACATTTTAAAAACTGCTTTAAAGACGCGATCTTTACATTACTTTAAACCCACGGAAAGGGAAAGAGGGTATCATGTATGTAAATCCCAGAATTTAAAATAGAACATTTTCATATATATGTGAATACCCCTTTAGAAATAGGATATTTGAGTATTCACTTTATAACATAAAATAATTTTGAGAAAAGAGAGGCATTTTGAGACGAAAATTCTGCAGCATAACGGCTATGTTACAAGTTTTTAGAAAACTTTGAAAAGAGAGGGAACATGGGTTGAACAATCATAATTGACCCATAAAATAGTAGAGGGACAGAATAAGAAGTATATATGGACATGGTGATGCAATTTTAAGGACATACCATTTGAAATGAAAAACATGGAAGGAAGACAAAAATTTGATTTCTCTTATGACAATTCGGCAGCCTAACGGCGTCACTTAAGCTTCAATAAAAATGAATTGAACAAATCAAATAGGGTCTCTCATCATATGATCATAAGAGATCAGTATGATAGATATATATATCATACCCCAACATAATAAAAAGGAACTTGAAAGATTTGACATGAAAATCGAACTTGAAAAATGAGAAGGGTGAAAGAATCACTTAAACATTCGGCAGCCTAACGGCGTCACTTAAGCTTCAATAAAAATGAATTGAACAAATCAAATAGGTTCTCTCATCATATGATCATAAGAGATCAGTATGATAGATATAGATATCATACCCCAACATAATAAAAAGGAACTTGAAAGATTTGATGTGAAAATCGAACTTGAAAAATGAGAAGGGTGAAAGAATAACTTAAACATTCGGCAGCCTAACGGCGTCACTTAAACTTTCATAAAACGAAATTATGAGAGTAAGAGGGTATCTCTCATCATATAAACATGAAAGGGCAGTAAGAGGAATATAAAAGAACATCCTCTCACATAAAAACATGGAGCATAAAAGGAATGACATAAAAGAGGTTACATGAAAAGAAAGAGAGGGGTCAGATCCCTTACCTTAAAACGTGACTCTTGAAACTCAAAGGATTGGACCTTGAGGGCTTGGGGGAAACTTGGGAGGACTCCTTGGAAGGTAAGAAGACCAGAACTTCGTTGGGGAATAGTTGGGAGTGAAAAACAAAGGAGGAAAGGGTGGGTATTTATAGGGAAAGTGAGGGGACAAGGCATTAATGGCCAAGGGACACCTCACATGTGCTTTTCTCAAACCCATGTGCTCTCCCTTGGAATTTATCATGGAGTTAGGCCACATGGGGCCCCCAAAACAATAATTCATCACCCTTGGCCGGCCAACCCTCAAAATATCTCATGACATCATCATGACATCATTATGATGTCATTAAACATACCGAAACCCTAAAACTGTATTTTTTACTATTCACCAAAAATTCATCTTTCTCAGAAAAATCCCAAAATTTCACCTTAACCAAATATCAATGCTCTGATTTCAAAAATGAAATCCATTTTATAAAAATATTTTTCTAAATACTTTTAATTTAATTTTTAAATAAAAACACTACTCATCGAAAATTCATTTTTTTCAGAAAAATCCCCAAAAATTACCATAACATAATATCGATGCTCTGAGTTCAAAAATAAAGTCATTTTTATAAAAATAATTTTCTAATAATTTTTAATTAAATTTTTAATTAAAAAAACACTATTTACCCGAAAAAACTAATACTTGATTAATAATTTATGAAACCGTTATTTACCCATTTTATTGAATCACATTACTTAATCTAGGTGTCTAAATTATATTAAAACTTTCTTTGAGTGAAATTACTAATCCATTTGGTCACATTACTAATCCTAAGCATAAAATCACTATTCATAATTTACTATTCATCAAAAATTAAGTTGATCTTATTAGACTCCAAATTCCTTACTGAACACTTTTGTAGAAGACCATTTTTTGAAAATCATTACACATTATTAATTATTTAGGGTTTACATAAATATTTTAAAATATCCCTTTTTCAAAAATTCATCAATAAAATACATTCTAAAATTATCTAGACGTTTGAAATTTCACAAACATCACTAAAGGAAGAAATCTCAATTTATTCACCTGAAATGATTACACAAGGAAGCTAGGGTCTCGTCACATAGCCCCTTATAACACTGGCATAAGACCTAAGTGTAAGGTGTGCTATGGTGAGAGAATCTGAGGGAGGCTCAGATAACATTTCCCTAGTAGCAATCTCCACTAACTTGAACTTCTCCTGTAAGCGTTTCCGTTCAAGCTTGACACGCTAGATTTCGGCTTGGGCTTGGTCCAAAGCGAAGCCCACAGATGCTACCTCCTTCCCAAGCTCTGATAAGTGGGCTTCATAAGGGTTGAGTCTACTGGATGAAGCCATCGACTCCTCTTTCTGCATTAACCATTAACATCTTATTAAATCAATAAGAGTAAGTTAATATACTACTCAAAAAGATTGGGTCGTTACACAAGAAAACTACAAATACCCACTAGTAAAACATGGAGGACCATGGGAGGCAGAAACTCCTTCTCTAACATTAGAATGGGAATTTATACCTGTTCTAGCCAAAGATTTATCTCAGCACATCCTGAAAATGAGGGAGGACCAAACATCGATTCCAGATCATATCCTCTAATCCTGTCGGTATATCATCATGTCTATAGTAAAAGCGAGGAGTTGGTCCCATGATCCCATCCCCCCGGATGGGGTGATTCGTCAACAAAATAATATGGTTACTCTGGAGTATACATACATCCCTCTTCCACTCAAAGAGGGTCAAAATCTATATTCGGTGATACAATGAAAACCATATCGAGAAAAAACTCTCATTTCCACTGGGTGACAATGGTCCAATGTGGGGTTCAGTCCAGGGCTAGCATATATCCCCCCCCCCCCAAACTCAATATTCTCGTCGGAACATTCCTATGACATCACTGGAACCAACCAAACAGGAACCCATATATGAAGGCCTTTACCAATAATATGTGGCCTTAGATTCCTGCAAGAGACCACCCAAAAATGAAATGCACCAAAGGCATCAAGAAAATGAAGATCACATTCATGATTCTACTATTCTAGAAGTTGGAGTTATTAATTCCATAATACATCTATCAATAGAGGCTCAAGATCATGTCAATCCATTACCAAATTATGGAAGTAGCAGTAGCAGTTGCAAAGGTCCTCCCCCTAATATTTCCACTAGTATCTCTGAAGGTCCTCATTAGAGCACCCCATGGGGGTCACTTCGTGGGCTAGAAACAATCGATCATGAGAGCCTATCTCCTGATGCATGTCAAGGTTTCCCTCCCCTTGACATAAGATCGAATAGCAAGAAAATCCTCCCCTTGATGTCATCCACCCCGATGGTCCTCCCCAGGGTATACATTACAGATATTATTCTCTGTGTAGTAGGATGTCAAGCTATGATGGTAGTCCTTGGCCTGGCGGTAGTCACTGTGAAGGCCATCCCCACAGTGACAACAAGTAATGAGAATTACATCCACTCATTGTATCCAGAAGGTCCTTCCCAAAATGTACACTTCAGGTATTCTCCCTACATCCATACATCAAGACATAATGGTATCACTCTCTACGATGTAAATTGTTGCAAAGGTCCTCCCTGCAATGAAAAAAAATAGAAATAAGGTCCTCCTCTTACTGCATTCCACCCTGAAGGTGCTCCCCTAGGGTATAAGTCTTGGAAAATCTCTATATCATCAGATGCTAAGTTGTGATGGTAGTCCTCCCCACCACAACCTTAGATATGAAGGTCATCCACAACGCCAAAATTTACACTAGTGAGAAGGTCCTCCCCCTGCCGGTCCAAATACAAGAAATCCCTAATATTCTAAGGTTCTTGGAAGGGCAGAGTTAGATAAAGTAGAAACTCTTTCAATGACAAGAGGCATTCTTTCTTATTTGGGAGATGGCCCGGGGCTATTCTCATCCTCTGAGCCACCCCTTCATGCATCAATGAAATCCTTACTAGCATTTCTACTAAGGATGAAGTCATCACAAAGCATCCAAGCTGGGAACTACAAGTATAAGAAACCCTAGGATAAGAAAAACATAATATGTTGCTCATGAGAAGACAACTAGCCATAGATGACATGCCAATTATGTTATCTCCCACATACACTAATCAGTTTCGCATTCCAAAAGAGATATCAGAACAATGTATGTACAACATTCACCTTATTTTCTGGATAACTCTCCACCAGTTGAAAATTAAATTTCTATCTGATGATGGGTATGCAAAACATGTTAGTATATTGAGAGGGCCTTGGTGGTAAATTGGCCTAGAATCCTTTTTGTCTACATGAAATCCATGATCATAAAGGAAAAAATAAAAACCTTGAATTGGCTTTCCTCCACACGCTACACATATTGTGTTGCCTCATCAGTGATGCCTTGTCTAGTGTTCACATTCGAGGGTGGGAGAACATGGATCTCTACATTTTACCCAATATCTCATCCAGCAGAACCCACTGAATATGGTATCTTTCAATTTCATCATCCAAATTTGGCATCCAAATGAAATCCTTACTCATGAAAGGTGGAATGATCGACAAGAACCAGCCTTGTGTAAGTCTCAAAAGCATTAGGACCGACGCAAGAAATCTATCAAAAGACTCCTGAACCAGTCCACTAAGAACATTAAACAGAATTTAAGGTAAGTTACCAAAGATAATTGATCATGTACTTAGAAGAAAATAATTCATGGGTAGATCTAGAACCATATCCAACTCACGCCCGCATTAGAATGCACGAGATCAAGAATGCGGTAATAGCGGCAATATCTGCCACACCATGGGAGAAACCCCAACCCACATGGTTGGGGGAATTTTTAACACAAAATTCCCCTATAAACCCTAAAAATCCAAGAGGAAAACAAAAAAAGAGGTTATTCATTCTATCCCTTCCTGTGAATCATATCCTCGAAGTGGAGGCATACTTCTCGGTTACATCAAGGCTCCCTTCAATTCACTCTTTTCCAGTGAACTCAAAGATGATCCTACAATGTAAGGAGAAGATATGAAAAGGGACGTAAGATTCCATCCTACCATTCGACACCCGAGACACCACCTACAATGTGTTATGCATTTGTTAACATTGTATAAGTAAGCCCGACAGATCTCACTAAAAACAATAAAAATAATGAAGATACAAGAGAAGATGGTTCCCTCTAGGAGGTATTCCACACCGATCCTAAAGGTGTGTGTACCTAGAACAAAAGATCCTCCCTAAACTCAGGAACTCCTTCAGCCAATCCATCATTACCTCCCTTGTAAGCCACCAAAAACTAAAATAATAAAAAAAAATCATACAAGACGCACCTCCTCCTCCTCCACATGAAAACATGCCTCTAACGCATGAGGAGATATTTTCACAACAAGAGGAAGAAATGAAAGAGCTAAGGCGAATCAATGCTGAACTAGTTCAAGTGAGTTGTCCTACCGAATATGTTCCTAAGGTAGAGCATCATCATACACTTTTAACAGAGGTTCCTCTTCTATGAGGGCTCCTCCTAGAAAATGATTCAAGGCCCGGATGCTCATCCAATCTAGCTCTAGGACCGTCAGTATACCTACACACAAACCCAGAAGAAAATCAAGATTTCCCTATGTTGAGGAAACAGCCATAGAAGATCCAGGTGAATCCACCAAGGATTCCCCCCGGATGGGTATCTGTTTCAAGTTCTGGCAGTCCAAGCACAACCAACCTTGCCCCCTCCTACACATGCTCGTGCTTAGGTTTGACCACCCATCGAGTGGAAGTCAGTCTTTTCCCACCTAGGGAGGAAAACCATAAAGAGGTTAATCATTCTATCCCATATTGTGACTCATGTCACCAAAGTGGAGGTGTACTTCTAAGTCATATCAAGGCTCCCTTTAAGTCACTCTTCACCTAGAAACTCGAAGAGGATCCCAGAATAGGAGGCAATGATCTGACAAGAGATGAAAGATTCCCTCCTACCATTCGACACACCATATGCCACCTACAATGTGGTATGCATTGGTGAATATCATAGAATTTATCCCCATATATCTCACTAAAAACAATACAAATGATGAAGACACAAAAGAATATGGTTCCCTCTAGGAGACAGTCCACACTAAGCCTGAAGGTGTGCATACCCAGAACCAGAGAGCCTACCTAAACATGGTCACTACTTCAGCCAATCCATCATTACCTCTATTTCAAGCTGCTAACAACCAAAAGAATAAAAACAAGGTCATACATATCCCACATCCTCCTCCTCAGGAAAACATGCCTCTGATGATCATGGAAAGATTCACTCAATATGAGGAAGAAATTAAAGAGCTAAGATGAATCCAAAAAGAGCTGCTTCAAGAGATTTTTCCTACCAGATATGTTCCTTAGGTAGATCGTTAGTACAAACTTCCAAAATAGGTTCCTCTTCCACAAGGGATCCTCCTATAAAATGAATCAAGGCCCAGATGCTCGTCCAATCTAGCACTAGGACCGTCAGTCTACTTAAACCCAATCCCAAAAAGTTATCAAGATTTCTATTAGTTGAGAAAAAAACTAGATAATATTCAGGAGAATCCACAAAGTATTCCCCTATATGGGTATCTACTTAAAGTTCCATTAGCAAAATCAAAACAAACCTTTCCCCATAATGCACCCACTCATGCTCAGTTTAAATGTCCCAAACAGTGGTAGTCTGTCTTTTCCTGCCTAGGGAGGACAAAAAATAAAGAGGTTACTCATTCTATCACATATCATGACTCATGTCCCCCAAGTGGAGGTGTACATCCAAGTCAAATCAAGTCTCCCTTCAAGTCACTCTTCGCCAAGATACTCTAAGTGGATCCGAGAATGGAAGTAGAAGATCCGACAAGGGACGCAAGACGCCCTCCTACCATTCAAAACCTAGTACGCCACCTACAATGAAGTATGAATCAATGAACGTATTGGAAGTAAGTCCCACATATCTCACTAAAAACAATAAAAATGATGAATATTCAATATAAGATAGTTCACTCTAGAAGTAATTCCACACCAAGCCTGAAGTTGTGCATACCTAGAACCATAGAGTCTAACTAAACTTGGGAACTCTATCAGCCAATCCATCATTACCTCCCTTACAAGACGCCAACAACCATAAGAATAAAAACAGGGTTATACACAAACCACCTCCTCTTATTCATGAAAACAGGCCTCTAATTATTGGGGATAGATTCCCTAAACAGGGGGAAGAAATGAAAGAGTTAAGGAGAATCAATGTTGAGCTTATTCAAATAAGCTATCCTACCGGATATATTCCTTACATTGAGAATCAACACACACTTCCAGTAGAGGTTCCTCTTCCACAAGGTCTCCTCCGGGAAAAAGAATCAAGGCTCAGATGCTCGTCCAATACAGTATTGGGACTGTTAGTCTACCTAAACCCAATCTGAGAAGGATATCAATATTTCACTCCATTGAGGAAACAATAATAGTAGATCTAGGAGAATCTATAATGGATGCCCCGAGCTGGGTATCTACCTCAATTTCCAATAGTGCTGGCATAACCAACCATGCCCCCTACTACACCTACTTATGCTGAGGTTCAAAAGGACATGAATCAAGGGCTCATGAATACCATCGAGTCATTAATGACTTGATTGAAATCCATGGAAGGATGACGCGCTCCAATAAAACAGGAACGAAATCCCTACCCCAACTAGGTTATCAATGTTTCACCACCAAATTTCAGGAACCCCATATTCTTAGTGTTCAGCAACTCAAGTGACCCAAAGAAACACCTAATTCACTACTCATCTTACTAGGATCCCATGATGGTAACCTCCTAGAAATAAGAATCTATGAATCTCATATGCTTTGTGAAATCCCTGTACGGTTCCGCCTTTGTGTGGTACACCAATTTTCCAGCTAACTCGATAATAGGATGGGAGGATCTCTAGCACCAGTTCCTATTCCAGTTTAGTTCCACATTGCCAAAAACAACAGTTATTGACCTCATGAATTGAAGATAGTGATATAATGAGATAGCTCCAAACATAATTTCCAGATCGAAGGGTCTGAATTATTCCTTGAACTGGTCACTCCCCTAATATGAGTTTTTTTCCATGTGTATCAACAACCTATGTGATGAGCTGCAAACACCACTTATTCGGGTGAAATATATAAGTGGGTTCCGGGACCTCTCTTCCATCACTCAAAGGATAGATGATTCCTTGAAACAGACAAATCCCAAGTCCCAAGTACCCCCGTCAGCCACATTAAAAAGAGGGGGAAGAGCTAAAGCGTCTTTTGTCACTCTTAAGCCACCTCTGAACCAACTCTGACTCCCAGGCCCATACCAAATCGTGTGGGTGTCCCTGGACGTTAGCAGATGTCCCCGCCTCAACAAGACGATTGAAGTATAGCTAGAAGAAATCAATTCAAGGAGTGAAATAATAATTTTTAATCATTCTAGGATGACCAAGTCTATGTCTACTTTATAGCCTCCATGAATTTCAACTTGCTCTGGATTCCAGATAAGAAGAAGGATGATGAAGTAGGTCTTGATGACTAACCAGATTGCTATCCCTTACACCGTATATTGGGTCACAACATCCAGGAGTGTTTTTTCTTCAAGGACCTCCTGTAGAATATAATATATTATAGAAAAGTCATGTTGGGATCACTGTCAGTGAAAGTGGAATATGTTTCTACTACTGACCTGGATAAATGAGGGGAGTGTAAAAAAAATTAACAAAAAGGAGAAAAAATCAATACTTGGATGAATCGAAAAACATTCAATCAAGACCACGGTATCCTCAAAGTGTAGTTAAAGAAACCAATTGTGCCTCTAACAGCTCCTGATGCAACATAGCTAGCATCCTCAGCCCCACAATCCTCTAATGGTTGACCATCCAAAAAATAGTAGTCTGGCCAAAAGGTGGAAAGAAAGTGCAGGAAGATGAACTTGCACCAAATCCAAAGTTGGAATTGAAACTATTAGATTTCATTCCAACATATCAGAAGATATGAGAACCACCCCACCAAATGACACCACCAGCAGAAGATAATGAGGCAAAGTCATCATCAAAGGAGGAGCTGATTTTTGGCACCATCAATGTCATCCATTTAATGGATCCCTTATCCAAAGATGAATATCGTTATCAACCAAAATTCCCCCCAACTAATGGGGGCTGGAGGAAGATGTTGTAGAAGCTAGGGATATCAAGGGAGATGCATCCATGGTAGAAATAATGCTTAAGGCCGCACCCCCACTCAATCTATCAGGGTTTCAGAAACTCATAGAAGGACCCTCCAATGGATCCAAGAAGTATAGAAAAAATATATTTCCCCCACAAGAGGCAACCCTAGTCCAATATTTCTGAAATATACTTCAGAGGAATAAAACGTGAGAAGTACTTCCTATCCCAATCCACAAAGGACAAAAGCTCCTTCGACTCCAACCCCAAGGATCAGCCATTCATCATCAAGTGATCAAACCACTAAATTGGATGTGAAAGAGCATCCCTAAGCTAGGAAAGACCAGAATTTAGATTAAAAAATGATATTTTTAAGTAGTTAACTTTGGTACCAGTCAAGATTTCAATATTGGATGTACTGAATCTATCAGCAGATCTCAGGGAAGCACTCATGGAATCTTTAATAAGTACCCAAGAGTTTGAAGCCTAGGTAGCAGCTGTTGAAGTCTGTCAAACAGAGACCAAGGCTGCAGAATGCCAGGTAGTTATCTCCTTCACATATCAAGTTAAAATACATCATCATGAAATGACACATCAAACCCCTATATGTTTATAGCAGGATAATTGGTGTCAATATTTGAAAACTCTTCATTGATAATGGCTCTAAAGTTATTCTCCTCCCACTGTAGATACTTCATCAGTTGGCTTCAATGACGATGATCTGATGCCCTGAACCACAACTCTGTTGGGATATTACAAAACCGAGTATAATTCATTTCTCCCAATTAATCTCAAAACCCAATTTAGTGACCACATAGCTCACCCATGACTTCTAGTGGTCATAAATAATACTTCCTTAAATACCCTATAAGGAAGGCCTTAGAGGAAATAACACATAGAAATACCATCCTCTTACAATCAGTGCCTCAAATATATAATTAATGAAAATAGTGGGACATTTCACACTGATATGGAACCATTCGACTTCTGTTAATCACACAATATTGTTGTTGGTTTCTATGATCTGAAGGGGAAGTGACTTCTGGTTGATTGTGTTGATTTGATTTCCACCCCCCCCCCCCCCACACACACAAATAGTTTGTAAATGGTTCCCACCGATCCCCTCAAGCATATCAGGTAAGAATGCATAATTCCCATCAATTAGATTCAGTGAAAATGTCAAAATTCGGACTTTTATTCAGTATTCCTCATGATTTCAGTCATATCCACAGATCCTGATAATTTTTAAAATCTCACTAACTCCCAAGATAATGGTGGGGGTTTAGATAGAAATTCCACCAAACAATCATCAAAAATTTAAGAAAAACCTACCTCACCCATTGAGGTAATAGGAAGTGTATCATCACTCCAAGAAGATGAGGAAACTCATTTACCCCTCATTCCATCTTCTCTGGAGAATCCCCCACCAATTTTTGAGGCAGAAGAGGCAGCTTTACCTCCTAGACACCAAAATTGAAACTCTTCCCCCAACTATGGAATGATCATATAAATAATTGTTTCCACATTAGAAGACAAAGAGGATGAGGGTGAGGATTTAGAGGATGAAAAGGAAGACCTAAGGGATTCCCCTCCATAATTTTTGGAAGGAATCTCTACCAAAATTGATGAACTCAAGGAAGTCAACTTTGGTACGGAAGAAGACTCGCGACCCACTCTGATTAGTGTCGCTTGGAATTCTAAAGAGAAAGAGGTATACATCTATTTCTTGAAGAAGAATTCAGATATTTTCTCTTTTAATTATATAGATATTATAGGCCTTGATCTATAAGTGGCCACTCAACACCTGGGCCTTCCAGAAGACCATCGTGGTTACAAGCAAGCCAATAGAAGGATTTACCCAACACATGTAGCCATGATAGAGGTTTAGGTTGACAATATCATTTGAAAAAATATAATTTTGGAGGTCTAGTATCCAATATAGCTATAAAACATAGTTCCTTTCAAAAATAATAATAGGAAAATCATAGTCTGCATCGATTTATGTATCTCAATCGGCACTACCCTAAATATGAATTCCTAGTATCGATCATAGAATTGTTGATTGATGTGACTATAGAATATAATGATCTATCATTAATGGATGGATATTCAATATATAAGCAGATCTAAATGTCCCAAGAAGATGAAGAAGAAACTACCTTCAGGGTTTCCAATGGAGTGTTTTTCTCAAAATTAATGACTTTTGGTTTTAAAAATGTCGGAACCACATATCAGTGCGCCATGGAAGATCATGAAAATTATTAGACCGCATGGAAGATCATGAAACCATCTTCAATAAACTAAAATAGAACATTCTAGAAATGAACCCCCTAAAATTTTCTTTTGGCATCACCTCAGGGAAATTCCTCAGCTTCGTTTTACACCACTGTGGCATTGAAGATGACCCCGAGAAGGAAAATTCCATCCTTGGAATTTAACCTCCTCACAACCTCACTAAGTTGAAAGGAATTCAAGTACATTTCGACTACATTTGGTGCTTTATAGAAAAACTTGTAGGAAAGTTTTTTCCTTTCACTAGGTTGATGAAAAAAGGGGTAGAATATCAATGATCTGATGAGTGTCAGGAATCATTCGATAATCTCAAGAGATGTCTCTTAAGCCCACTAGTTATAATGTCACCTATCAAAGGAATACCATTAATTCTATATTTTTCCACCTTGGAGTGATCCCTATGTTCCTTCCTCACATAGAAAAAAGACACTAACAGGGATAATAGCCTCTATTATCTTATCCAAACCATGATTGACGTTGGGACTCATTATTTAAATATTGAGAAGAGCTGCCTAGCCCTAATCATTGCAGTACAAAATCCAAGACACTATCTATAGCACCATAAGGTCTATTTGATCTCTCGCATCAACCCACTCAAGTACATTCTAATCTGTCTGATGTAGACTAGACACTTGTCTTGAGGGGTAGTCATTTTGTAGTAGTTCGACATATGATTCATGCCTCATAAATCCATCAAAGGTTAGGCATTAGCATACCTTCTAACCGAGCACCCATCAGAAGTAATGACTTCGTTGGATGTTGAACTACCTAATGAAGAGGTATTATCGATTCAAGAGGGTTCCCAGACATGGGAGATCTATTTCAATGGTGCATCCATAATTCCAATAGGTAAAAGGATGGAAGACCCCAAGTTCAACAAAGTGGGTTTGGAAATCCATACTTATATCTCTAAAAAAGACAGTCATGCCTTACTCCTTACTACTATTAGAATGATGCACAAACAATGAAGAAGAGTATCTAGCCCTCATTACATGGCTAGAGTTGGAACATCAAGTAGAATTAGAGAATTTAAAGATAAAAGGTGACTCAGAACTGGTCATAAAGCAAGTCAATGGTGACTATGCTATTAAAAAAGAGGGGATAATCCCTTTGATGGACCACATCCAAGAATTGATGTAAGTATTTCCATTAGGGCCAACTTTAAATCATGTTCCAAAGTTACAAAATGAACAATCTGACACGATAGAAAATGCGGCCACATCATTGGATGACCCAATCCAGGATGAGATAGTTATCAATATTTCTCACCATTGGATAGTCCTACCATTAGTTCAGGCCAAGATGGAGGAAATAAATGAGATTATTCTCGTCACTGAACTTTATAGTCATACCTCTGACTAGATGACTCCAAATAAAAATTACCTTCAAAGGGAAGAACTCATACCACATATATCTAGAAGGGATAGAATCCAGAGATGGGAAATCAACATCATGATGTACAATGGCATGAACCGAAAAAAGGTTCCTTATAAGCGGGGATTTTGTTGGATCCTCCTCAGGTGAATCGATGGGGAAGAGACCACTACCATCATGAAAGAAGTACAAGCCAGAACATGAAAATCACATCATTTAGCATCCAAGCTCTCTCATCAAATCTAAAGACTCAGATAGTATTGGCCCACTATGACATAGGAATGCACTGAATTTTAAAAAATTGTCATTCCTTTCAAGTTCAAGCTAATTTAATCCACCAACCCTTGGAGTTACTTCACACATCCAAGTACTCCTGGCCATTTTCCATACGGGGAATGCACATAGTGGGACTAAATCCTCTTGATATGGCCAAAAAATTTAAGTATATTCCCACAGTGAACAACTTCTTTTCCAAATGGGCAGAAGTCTCACCCCTAAAAGAAGTTGGGGTAAGAAGCATTTTCATCTATGTGAAAGAAAACATCATCACTAGATTTGGTGTCCCTCATACAATATTGACATACAATGGCACTAATTACTACTCTGATTAATTGGATATACTATATCAGGAGTATCTCATCAATGTCAACCATTCATCCCACTATCATGCAGTGGTCGATGGTCAGATAGAGGCCTTCAATAAGAACTTATCCAACATTCTCTAGAATATGGTAGATAAAGACAATAAATTATAGCTGAACAAGATCTTCCATGCTCTATGGGAATACCAGACCATAACACGCACCTACACACATATAACCTTGTACTCATTAGTATACAGGATAGAGGTGGTCCAACCCATCTATGTTCAACTACCATCGCTTTGCGTGTCCATCTGTGACCAGCTATCCATATATGAGTAGTCCCAGAAATGGTTTTATGAGATGGAGTGGTAGTATGAGATAATATTTCACATTATACACCATTTGGAAGTTTAACAGAACAAGATTTCATGATCATTAAATAAAATGGTTCCCCTTCGATCTTTCCTTGAAGGAGAGATGGTGTAGGTCCTCAAAACTCAGATGATACTCAGAATGAAAGCTCCAAAATTGCATCCAAAATGGGATGGACCATATTTCATACACCAGGTCCACATTAGTGGATCATATTCCTTAATTTCAATGGATGGACAGCTCACTACAACTCTCACCAATGCAAGGTTCCTAAAAAAATAATTTATGTGATCATACAATACTTTTCTTAGTTGAACGATGTTAAACTGAATAGTGTCACATACATCCATACTACATGACATTAAATTATAGAAAAACTATCCTAACCACATGATGTTAAACTACAGGGCCAAATTTTCCTAACCACATGAAATTAAACTATACAAAGGTCATTGTGTTCTGAATAGTCATTCATCGTGCAACATTCAAATTCGTGACACCAGGATCCTACATCCTAGTCTAGCCACCAACATCAAAAAAATGACCTCATTACCTATGTGTGGGTCAAACCGATACAGGGAACATGTTTTCTAGAACAACATGTGGCTTGATTCTTGCCCTCGTAGGATATTTAGTGACACCTGGATCCTGTATCCTTGTCCAGCCACCACCTTAGAAAAAAATGTTCTCCCTCCTTGAACATGGCCCAAGACTGTGCAGGGAGGGCCTTTTACAGAACTACATGTGGCTTGAATCCTGCCTATGTAGGATAAATAGTGAATCCCATATCCCATACCATGGTCCAGCCGCCATGGAAAAAAATATCCATCCCTACATATAGGTCAGAATTGTGTGAGGAAATTCCAAAGTCATAACCACACAACGTTAAACTGCAAGTCCAAAGAAGTCATAACCACACACCATTAAACTGTAAGGTATCTATAGAATTTCATATGGATTGATTCCTACACTCATAGGATACATAGTGATGCTTAGATCCTATATCCTTGTCCAACCACCAATTAAAGTCAAAAATTCCCCTTTCCCTGCATATAGTTCAGACTTGCATAGGGGAATCCATGAGAAGTCCTAACCATATGACGATAAACTACAAGGTACCTTCAGAACTACATATGGATTGATTCATTTCCCTCACAGGGTATTTAGAGACACCTTGACCCTAAGTATTGTTCTATCCAATACTTGATACAAATACTCCCCCCCCTCTATGAATTGGTTATACTGGAATGGAGAGTTTTCAATAACTACATGTGGCTTGATTCCTTCCCTCACAGGATACGTAATGACACTCATATCCTTCCTCTTGGTCCAACTGTCATTCAAAAAAACTAGCCCTTTATTGTTTGTGGGTCAGAATGAAATAGGGAACATGTTATCATAACTATGTGGGCTTTAATTCCCAACTAACTAGGATACGTGGGAATCCTCCCTGAGTTTTAGGCCCAAAACTTCCCCCACCTCATCCTTTTCATGTCGGTTCACTCGCATCATTACATTATGTTGTTAAACTACATGGGATACCATAACTACATTTTTCTTGATTCCTACCTATGTAGGATATGTAGTGAGGCCCAGATCCCATATCCTAGTCCAAGCTCCATGGAAACAATTCCCCTCCATGCATATATGTCAAACTTGCGTAGGGAAATTCATGAGTCTTAACTACACGATGTTAAACTACATTTCAAATATGACTTAACCACAAGACATTAAAGTGTAAGGAATCTCAATAACTACATGTTACTTTATTCTTAGTATGATGAGATACGTAGTGACACCTAGGCCTTCTCGATTCCAGCCATGTGTACAACAAAATTCCTCCATTTCATTTTTGATAATTTAAATCTATGCAGAAGATTCCAAACCTTAATCCCCTCAATAAGGATTAGTCAAAATATCATCCCCCCTTCATATGAATAAGATCTATGTATAGGATATAATACCTCATAACTAATCACGGTCCAGATATTTCTTATGAACCCAGATATCCCCTTTTCATCCATCAAAACACTATGACCCATGAATTCTAAAATCCGCATAATCAACCATGCTTATTGGAAATGGATGGTTAGTGTCCTGTGGACACTTTTTTTGACTATACACACAATGCCCCGATAGCTTTGCATATGTTTCTTATTAAAATGGCCTATCAACCGAAGTCAAATTCATCCTCAAGAGATGATTTTCCTACTTCTTTATTCCCATTGTATCCTAAGCCTTATATCATCCCTCCTAATTTGAGGGCTCCTGAAATCATGGTTTACACTTTCTTCCCCTGATCACGTCTGTGGCGTACTAGGCATATCCCAGCCTGATTATCCCATACATACACATGATTCCTTTAGTATTTCATCCCTTCAACATGATGTTAAATTTTTCCATCAACATCCTTTCTATAAGACTTAAAATTTCATGGACGCACAATAGTTATCTCATTCACATAAATTCATCCATGTCCTCACTACATGACATTAAACTGTATGGTCCAATAATGCTCCCTTCTTTGATCCTTACATCCCTAAGTGGGGGAGTGAAACCCTTTCCACCCCTTGTTTCTCACATTGAGAATTGATCATGTGGGATTAGTAATTTTGGCAGAGGATTTCCCACAGAGCTCGGGAAAATCAATCCACTATGACTGATCCTGCTATCACGACTTTAAAAGGAATATTAGATTTTTCCCTCCATATTGGGAAACCTAAAGTCTTAACCATATTACATTAAACTTGAAGGTACCCCAAATATATCTAAAATTCCCTACTCCCTCCACACAGTCCATACCTTTGTAGATTTCCTGATTTTGGGACACCTGGGTCTTCCAAATTGGTCCCCGCTCTAGTAAGGGTATCAGAATTCTTAACCCTATTGTGAGATATATCTATATAGGAGAGTTCCCAACTATATGGGTGATCATGGACTTAACATTTCTAACATGTCCAAAAACATTTTTTCCATCTATCAAACTCTTCACTTCGAGAAATTTCAGATCCTCATATACCTCCTCGTCCTTCATAAATTTGAAGACAGTGTCCTGCAGACCCCTTTGTTTGACTATGCACACAATGCCCTGGAAACTCTATATATATTTCCCACAAAATGGCCTGTCAACCAAAGGAAAATTCATCCTCAATAGAGGTTTTTCTTATTCTTGTATTCTCAATGGATTCGAAGCCCCATATCATCTCTCTTGATCCAAGATCCCTTGAAACGGTGGCTTACACTTTGCTTCCTATTCACGTCTTGAACATATTGGAAAACCTTGGTCTAACCACCCTTCAGTTAATCAGGGCTTCTACATCAATATACAAATCAAATGAATTTAAAAATGCATGATGTTTGACAATAAATGTTCATTCATGGGCCTCGACACACTAAATAATGTCTTTCCCCATGTTTCTATGCATTAAAAGAATTCACATAAGAACGTTCAATGTGGGTCATACATCATTGGTAACCCCATGTGCAAACAAAAAAAAGTGCCCCATTCATATGAATGAACTAGATCTGCATATGGATAAAACCAATAGGAAATACATCTGGCTTGATTCCTATCATCATAGAATATTAGTGACACCTGAGTCTCATATTTAGGGTACATCCAGGAAATAGCATTGTCCAATTCTTTCTCATGCAAGGGATAGACCTGCATAGGGAACCTACCCACACATGTATGGGAAGAATGTATTCTTCTATTCCTAGTAGACATCGGCCTGCAATTCCCCATTTTCATGTTATGTCACCCCTCTTCACACACTATACATTATGTCCAGAAAGTTCTGAATCCCCATAATAATCCATGTCCATCGGAAATGGAAGGATAGTGTCCTGGGAACACCTTTGTTTGACTATTCACACAATGACCTAACGGATCTAAATATGTTTTCTAAAAAATTGTACGTCAACCAAATTCAAATAGTCCTTTGGAGAGGCTTTTCCTACCTCATTATTCCCCAAAAATGTTTATGTCTCACCTCATTCCCCAGTTTTAGAAACCCGTTGGACTACAGTTTACATCCTTTCTCCCCTCTCATGCCTGAAGATGATAGAAAATTTCTATTCAGACCACCATGAGAAAGAAAAATTGTGTATCCCTTAGTTAGGTTAAAACAACTTCAAATCATAAGTCTCAATTGTCACGTTTTTATGACGTTAAACTACATCATTATCTGGACCTCCTTTACACAAGTCAAATTTGTGTAGAAGAGGATTCTATACCAGAACCAATATGAATTCTTATCTTACTTTGAAACATCATTCCCCCAAAATGCCACCCTTTTTTGTCTTAAAAAACAAAAAAAAAACAAATACAAACTTCCATAAAATTTCCTGGCCTTTGGAAATGGGAATCTAGTGTCCTACAAACACCTTTGTGTGAATAATGCACACAATTCCCCTGTGGCTCTGCATAAACTGCCTACAAAAATGGAATGTTATCCAATGGAAATTCGTCCCATGAGTGGTTTTTTCTATCTCCATACTCCCCAAGTATTTTATGTAACATTTCATATCCCATTATTTAGAAAACACCTGTCAGGGTCAAGAAAATCCTTTATCCGTGTTTGAAATTTTCTAGAAAATTCTCGGCTAACGATTATTAAATTGGGGCCCTCTCCCTACGAATCATGGTCCAAACTGTTCAACATAAAACATCATTCTTGGTCATAGTTGTTTGACATAAAATGTCATTAATGATGATCTATTTTTCAATAATTTAAAATTCCCATAAAGGATACAATACTTGCTAGGATGAAAACCCTCAAATGGAACCCTTCAAAAAAGTTAAGTGCAAGCTCGCTAAGTCTACGCAATGTGTGGTTTAGGAAAAAATATTGAGCAATCAAAAAATCCAGAGACATAAAGATTATTAGGTCGAAAACCCGCAAAGGATGTCCTAATAAAAATTTAAGATATACTCTCTAATCAAACATCATAATAGGAGTAGGAAAATATTAGGGTAATAACATAAAAGACACATAGTTGGTAGGGTTTTCCATGTAACCCTATCAATACTCAAACTATGTTCGCTGAGTCCCACAACTCAAGAAAAAATAAGAGCATGATTTTATTATTTTTGTTATCCCATATTATAATGTAAATTGTCATTTGGTTGAGATTACTATTTAAATTTGGTCGATTATAAATGATTGAAATTGCAAGAAAAGGTAAAGAATAATCACTGGGATGCAATTTTTTTCATTTTTTTAAATACAGATAAGGAGGACATCCACAACCTGGATCCCCTCCATAATAGAAAAGAAAAAAATGGCACAAGATAGTCTAAAAGATTATAATGAAGCATGTCTAGATCTTTCTAATAGATTAACAATTTTAGGGCATGGATTTTCAAGAGCTTGATCTAAATAGTCCTCTATGTAGGTTCAGCGTCAACTGACAGATGCACTTTCTTCATAATGGTTCCAAGATCATGCATTTTTTGTTTAATGACTTCAATGTTGGAACTCATTGATGCTATTTTCACCCTTATCTTGGCCACATGAGATTCACACTCCCATAACTCTTTTATTTGGGAAATCACATGGTTATGAGTGTCTTTCTAATCAGCCATTAAGTGATGCATCTCTTTGATAATATCTTGAAAGGTCTTTTTTGGTGATGGGAAGCATTGAATTGAGTGAGAATATCTTCATGGATGGCCAAATCCTCTTGAGAAATAAAAATTTGATATGTGAGGTGGTGCAGGTGTCAGTAGTCAAATCCGTATGAGCCCAAGATGATAAATACATGTCGAAGGGTGTCCCCCTCATAATAAAATTCTATCATTGGTGTTTTAGTGGAAATATTATATATTTGAGGCCATGTCCATCTCTACGCAGACCGACATCTCCTGTTAGTATTAAAACCTTGACCTTGCACCTCCACCTTAACAGGTATATAGTCATGAACTGACATCACGGCAGATGGAGCCACTCATTGTTATTTAACCTAGATGGGGGAACTTTTCCACTATAAAGGTAGTTTAATAACTGAAACTAAGCCCAGGGAGTTGACTACGACTTCAAGGATTCCTGGTGATGTTCCACTAGGTCCAGATTCTAAAGTATTACATACCATGTCACCCATAGAGAAAGGGTCTAAGTCACTCTGCATAGATATAGGCTTCATAGAGGAGGTCCCCTTCGAATGTATGCAACGACGGGTAAAGCGCCTTCAGGTAATCGGAATGGAGGGAAATGGTGAAGTTGGCACATGTAATATGGGACTAGAAGTATTAAAGGGCCTTTGCACCCATCGGACTAGCCTGGTCAATATGTCATCATGATAGAGCACTACCCACTATTGGTCATTCTCCAAATATAAGTAGTTAGTGTCCACTATGGGAGGAATAAAGACATGCATGCAAGAGTCCTCTTGCATCATCATCAACCATAGTTGATGAAGGATTACCAGGTGATATTCCCTCTTAACTAGGGTTAACGGGAGGAATGAGACTCGCTATGGACATCCAAAATTCCTAGAAAACTGGTAGGGCTCATAGGGTTCATATACAGTCATCCTATGAATATGGGCAGTTAAGATTCTGTCCTAAAGTGCGATGAGGTATGAACGTGCTTCCAAAAATCCCCGCCCATTATTTGTAATTATTTCTTAAGGAATGGGGTATATTGAAACAGTAAAATATGAAGTATCACTCAGCAATTCACTGGTTTTTTCAACACTCAAGGGTGTGGGATGGACAGCGGCAATATTGAGTAGAGCCGGGTGGAAGTCCAAATGAGGAACCGCTGTGGTGTGCCGATATTCTTGGTAAGGAAAATTATCTTCTATCCAACCATACAAAAATTAAAATGGCCTGCTGAGATGATTCGGAGGACTCCCTTCCTATATCTTACCCAATATATCATAAATTCTAGCAAGGGTGGGGATGGATAAATTGATAGGTTACCCCTCCACCAGAATGGTTTCCAACATTAAAGTAAAATCTTAGACACCAGTATACACATCATGAGAATGGATGATCTGCCCACTAAAGAACATGGTGAATAAACCTTCCAAACTATGCTCAGGAGACACATATGTTCGAACATCATAACACTAGGTGGTGTATCGACCCACCTCAAGGATAATGTAGTAGGATCTGAGAATTATCTCCAACTGCTGGGTCAGATGGGTTCAGCTATGAATAACTCCCATCCTTGGCCCGTTGACATGCAGGAATAGTCCAGTTCAATCCTCAAACTAAATAACCAAGTGAGCATGAAGATTCTGACCAATTACCCTCTCTTCTATAGTTAATAATTCCTCCACCAATGGGGATACTTGCTCAATGTTACTCCAGGAATTGGAAATTGGTAAAAATTCATCATACATGTCACCAAGGATAGGAAGTCCCCATATCTGGTAGACATACCATAAAATGATCCCCCCTTCACCATGGTACAAGTGAAAGGTGTTGGTTCTCTAACGCCAGTGGCTTAGTAGTTTAGGTAGTATCTCTCCCAGAAAATAGATAGCGAATTAGGAGACCCACACCACTTGGTATAGGTTGAAAGATTTTAGTGTTGCAGAGGCTTCCAAGAAGTTCTCATGAACCCAAAATGAATAGTCCCACACATAAAAAAAGAACCCTCTAGATTGGAGATCCCATTTAGATCTCCATCCTCCATTGAGATTGATTTGTGACAAGTTAACAACAATCTGGTAATCTTGAACCACTGATTCAGAAGATGTACTATGGAAGAATTGATTTCTCTGTGTCTACATAGATCCATTCAGAACAAATATATCTTCTTGTATCGAATAATTTTTTATCTCCCCCATGGAAACAATTTTCATCTGTTCATACTCTCAAGATATCTCAAGATCAATAGTGAAGTCGCTCCGGTCAACCAGTAGAAACGGGGCTTCATCCAAAAGACCGAAGCTATAGAGTGGTAATCGATTGGATAAGGGGAAATCCAAGAGCTCTACTGAGAGGAGATATCAGATGATACCCTCTTAAGGAATTATGTTGGAATGAAGGTTATCTTTAGTGTTCTCATCCATAACTTCCCTTATTCTAGTTGTATCCACTGAATTTTGGGGAAGATCTATTATCA
The DNA here is from genome assembly GCA_963277665.1 of Viscum album. NCBI lineage: Eukaryota > Viridiplantae > Streptophyta > Magnoliopsida > Santalales > Viscaceae > Viscum > Viscum album. Next base: position 928,492,614 of record OY728127.1, read on the forward strand.
TTTCCAGTATAAAAAGACTATAAAAAATCTAGTCCAATAATATCTTTGGGAAAAAGACAATGAAATTTGGAAAAGGACTGATATAAGTCTACATAACAAATATAATTCCATTTAATTAACCCCAAAAATGGTTTATGAAAGGCATTCCCCATGAACCAAAAGTTCACAGAATTCCCCTTAAAGAACTGGACTGTGAATCATTGGACAACGAACTAAACGGTTTGCAGATTGGGCACTAAATGGTTATCCAAAGCTTACAGTGTGAATAATTAAATCTTAGTTTCAAAATAAAATTCCATTTTGTGGATTTAAAAAAATTATTTCACGGATGAGGGTGACCATGAACGGTACTCAGCTCGTGGAACGAAAATCTTGGTTCACATATGAAGGATTTCATGCAGTGTCTTCAGTACGTGAAAGAAAAGAGATCCGAGATAAATTTGTGGAGTTGTTTTCTCTAAGAATTCCAATAAATGAAAAATGGAATGGGCCCCCTATATATAGTAATGTTCCCCCTATGGGTCCACCTTTCTATCATAAACCAGTTCAAGTTAGAGGCTCTTTCTATATCGGAATAGGATCCTCTTCCTCCCGATCAAAACCCATTCTGATGGGGGGCATTTGTAGGGTCATGAAAACTTTTTATAGGGAAATTAAATACTCCCATAATTTTGGAAAAGGAAAGAAAACAAGTTGAACTAAGGATTTAGAGATTTTTTTTGAAGAATCCAAATTTGGTAAAGGAAAATAATCTGTCTACATACTAAATCACAAGAACGGTTTGCGGAAGGCATCACCTGCAAACTAAGTCATGTGAAAAATTAAGATAATGGATTTGACTGCCGAAAACTATGTCATTGGAGAAATCAAGGTAGGGAATTTCTCCTCTTCATACAATTCCCACCTTTAACTATCTCATTGGCGAAATGGATATGAATAATTACACCCTCGCATAATGTCTCTGTGAACTGTGTCATTGGATAAATAGAGGCGTAGAATTCCTCCCCTACGTATCATCTCCATTATATCAATAGTTTGTGGATGAGGTAAATCCAACAGCACTCTATGAATAAGATGAAGTCATTTGTGGGATTGAGGCAGTGATTTTCACCACCTCAAATAGCAAATCCTACAGGCCTCTGTTGACTGATTCGTCTGCAGGTAAGGTGATCTCCACATGGGATTCTGTAAAAGGTTTCTTCAGATCCATAGATCCAGTTTCCCCAAAACACTATAAAAGGGACCTAATGGGTTCCAGTAAAGGGACATGATTTCAGATTATTGGATGGAATTTTGAGAGGTATTTCTAAAGAGATTGATTGAGGAGGCACGGACCTCTTCTAATGAATTCTCACAGGTATAAACCTGATGCATAGAGGAAAAATAAGGAAGGAAACATAATAATGTACAGATCAAGAACCTAATTAGAAGACCATGAACCACATATTATTCGCAGATGAAATTCTCACAAGTCACGGAATCAATTCCCCTTCTTCACTCCGACACCCCGTGTAGCAACTTGCTATGAGGATGGAACTCGGTTTCGCGTAGCATCATGCTACGCAGCTAGAATATGGTCCCATGTAGCAAAGTACTATGTGGACCATACATAGGTATTCATATCATCATGGTACATAGACGGTCCATCCACCCATGTAGAAACATGCTACACAGAGAGTACCCTATCCCGCACAAAAAAATGGTACATGGAATGGGGTACCTTCAAGATTTCCACCCTCCATCTTTGATCATGTACTTAAATTTCTATCTCCTTATCTATAGTCCCTCTATGAACCAGTCCAATGACATTAGGGAAAATCCCCTTCCAAAGCCACCGGACCTATATGATGAAACTATCAGGTGCATCAGTGATCCATTTTGTGTTTACATACCCATGGTAAGCGGAGTCACATGGGTAATTCCCACAATGGTATGGACCCCCAGAATGTCCATAAGTCTACATTCTCATGGTAACCTAGGGTCCATCCTTGGGATACTGACGTGATCCTCCCCGTTCTAGGGATAAAGGGTAGTCATTGGCCTTTCCCTTCAACAAGGATCAACAATACACAATTGAAATCACACTTTTTGTTCCCTTCAACGATAAGTAAAATCCCCCCCCCCCTTCCCAGAATCGCTTCTAGGGTACTCCCACTGAAGTAAGCCCCTAGAATTATTATATGAGGTTGCATCAGTGATCCTATCTACTTCCACCCAGGGGGTACCTGGATAGGTTAATCATATTATTCAGGTTATGAAAACAAAGAGGAGATGAGCTCATTCAAAGTCATCCCCTCTCTTCCTTTGGGCTCTAGTACCATCTATTATAAGATGATGTGGGAGGTCCGTTATTTTAATACACTCCCTCCTCTTGTTTCTCATATCAATCATGACTCGTGTGGTCCTAGAGGTTGGCGGTGATCATGAAATCCACATAACCACAAATCATGGGCCTCCTCCTAGGTGTAAACCACAAATGAAATGAACTATGAGAACTTTGATTCCTTCTCTGATGAGGATGTATATGATGCCTACCTAAGGCCTATGTTGAAGGGACATTCCCCTTAAATTCAATCCCAATAACATTCCCCGAAAATCATTAGGGAATCCTCTTCAGAAGTAATCCATGTTTTTCTCTCAGATGGTCAAATCCCATGTGTAAGCTCCAATCATTCTCACCAATGGGCTACCTCAAGGGTGTAATTCCCAACTCAAATCGATCTATGAGGGCTTTTATTCCTAGATAACTGGGATACATAAGAACCATCCCTAAAGTACAAACCCGATAATCCAAATTACCCTTATGTTCTCCTGGTCATATTCCTAGTAAGGTCACATCCACCCAGAATATGATATATCATTTTGGAATCTTGGGATACTTCGACATAAGTCCCACATGAAACCTTGACTAGGAATCTTCCGCCTAAACATCCTAGATGCATGATGTTAAACTGTATGGATGGGTCCTTGTCACATGACCTTAAAAGATGATATGTCCAGTAAAGAGACACGAAACCACTTGGAATATGATTCCTCTAGTAAGTATATGTAGGAATACCATCTTATGGGTTTGATCCCGATATAGAAACAATCTTCATCCCCTTAGATGATGAAAAACTACAGAGCAATTTTTAACTTAGCATAAGCTAGAATTGTCTTAGTAATCCCTGACCCATGTATATCCCTGATTGATTTTCCATCCTAGGGTTAATATATGGAAACATTATTGGGAATGAACCAAGGATTGATGAACATATTAACATTTCTTAAATCTATAAGAGAGTCATGGAATAGGCAATAATCCCCCCCCCAGGGTGTGATGAGCCCGACCTCCCATCCTCTAGACCAATAGAGTCTTTAAGTGTCATTGATCAAATAATCCAATGAGAATATACCTTTGGAAATTAGGTCCTTTAATAATGGATAAAAGGGTCATTGGGTGTTTCCGAATTCGCAAATAAACCCTTTTGAGACCATCTGAGGATATCGTACTCAATGTGGGCTGATTTCACAAACACTAAACCCCCTAAAATCGCCCGTCGGGACCACTCAATGGTGGCACCTCCTTTGTAACACAAGAAGGATATAGTAAAAAATCTTGGTTCAACCATATCACCCCACTAAAAATGGGTATGACATGAATCGGGTCAAACAAAATGGTGAACCCTACATGAAACTCTCTATAACAGTAGGCAATTATTTGTTATCAATCGGGCCATTTTGTTCACTCCCACACATGCACCTCAGTCCAAAACAACTATAAATAGTAATTTCAAAGTTAAAATATTTATCTTAATCATGATAATTTATTTTTAATTTTTAGGGAAGAAATAATTAAATTAAAGTCTTGCACGATGATGATGCGGTAATAGTTTAACTAATGGACATATCAAATAAATGTTATTAAAAATATTAAAATAAATTTAATTTGATATAATTAATGTCATCCATGAATTTTATATATGACCATGGAATATTAGGGATGTATTAAAGGTTTTTTTGAAAATATCATTTTTTTTATTATATTCTAAAAAATTCAAGTAATGAATTGTATCAAAATTGTCATTAATGATATTTTAAAATAAATAATATTTTATTAAATGATATAAGATTCATAAAAATATAAAATTCGGCCAAATAATTTGGATACGGTTTTAAATGTCATAAATGATACATTTATGGTTATTTTTTCATTTCAGAGTAACTATATTAATCTATAAGGTTTAAAAACACATGTTGTTAGGGTAAGAGTTAAAGAGATTAAATAAGGGTTAAAGACAAAAGATAAGGGTAATAATATGAAATAAACTTGTCTAAAAATTATTGTTTGAGATGATTTTGAACCAAAATCATCCTATATTTTAAATAACTAAATTTTTATCCATTTTTTAATGAAAATTAATTTATATTAATTTAATATTTTTAGATTTTCCAAGTGTCCCTCACATTAATTATAAAAGGTCACCTCCTCCCCCACTTTATCACATCACTTTCAGCCTTATATCTCAAAAAACCTGCCAATTTCTCCTAGCAACATCCTTATCCCCAAGTTTCATACGTCTTATTCTTCCAAAAATTCCAACCCTGGATCCCATAAGAATATATCTAAAGGAATTCCTCTGAAGAGGAGGTAATCGTTTTTACCAACTCATCCAAGTTAATTTCTTCTTCTACTTCCTCTTAATGTGTTGTTTCCATGATAAAGAAATAACTAAATTATAAGATTTATGCTTATATGTTATTAATATTATGGTAAAACCATATTCCATTATTTATCCATCCTATGAAAAACATTAGCGTCGTGTGTGAGTACGTACATCTTACCGTCTCCACGCTATGGTGTAATTTGTTTTTCATCACCACTCTTCTAGTATGGGTATAATTTTGGAAATAATGGATATATATATTAACTATTACATGATATTTATTCTTTATTATTAATATACCATCTAATTCCTTACCATTTCACCATTAAGGCATGATATTGTCACTCATGTGTACATACGACCTGTCGTCTCCATGATGCGATGTGATTAATTTTCCATGTTAACCATTAAAGAATGATTATAAAAATGTGTATAATTAATAAATATAATATATATGAACTTAATATCATTCTTTAGATGAAATAAATATATCCTATTCATAAGAAACATGACTTACATGATGAAACATGCATCAGAAAATGAAGCATTTAACACCCCAAACATGGGTAATAACTAAATATTGTTAACAAAACGATATAATAGGATCATATATGATATCATAAATAAGTATATGGTTCTACTATAATTTAAAAAAATTATTTAAACCCTTATACAGGAGTTTAAAACATGTTCAACTAAAGGAAAGTGCAAGGTAATAGTTATTTCACAATCTCATTATTATTTAGGATTGTTTATATTTAAGTCTCCACTGGGGAACACTTTTCTTCCATGTCATGTTTTATAAAAATGATTACAAAAATATTTCTTTTACTACCCTATTAATTTTTAAAGTCTTTTTATCTATGTTTTAATTTTTATAAAATTGTTTTAGAGGAATCATTTTTTCCTTTCCAATGAGTTAGTTTATGACTTTTTTGACAAAAATATGAAAGGAATGTTTTATTAACATATACGACATGAGTAGATTTTTTTGCAGTCATGAAACCTTAATGTTTTTAATCTTACTTTACAAGTTTACAAGGTTAATTTTAAAGAAATTTTTTTCTTTTATAATAGTGTGTCTTTTAAATAAATGATTTAAAAGTAAAAAATGGTATTCCTATCAAGAAATTATTAATGATTTTATTAGATTATTTTCATCTATGTCAGCATTATTTATTGGATCTTATGATTGAACGATATTGATCGCTTATGATAAAATCTTCTATATTTATTTAAGGGTTTATAATAAGTTTGACTATGGATGTGCTATTTTGATACCATTCATGGTTTATGGTTAAAAATTCACATTTCATCGACTAGTTTTTCAATACGAGTGTTTATGTTGTTTGTGTTACACCATTTTCATATAAGGAATACATTGGACTTATTAAGTGATAGACGAGGGCCATTATAGCCCCTCGATACATTAATAGGTCTCATGAGACAAACTAGTTTTGGTATTGGTTGAGCCCTTAACCATTTATGTATGGTGTCTTGGCCAAATCCTTGATGGTATGTTTATGATGTCCAGTATTATGTATTACCTCATTATGAGACTAGTTATTGATATTCCATGTGATTATTCCATTAGTAGAATATCCATGTGATTATTTATAGAGAATTTTTTTATTATCATTTATCTTTTCTATATTATGTTCATGATTATGTTTAAACAGATTATGATTCATTTATTCACCTTGCCTTAATGTATATGCTTAATTATTCATCATATATTATGTTGTAAGCTTACCCTTATAGAGCATTTGAACTAACACCTTTCTTATGTTTCATTTTTTCATAGATTCTATGGTGTATATTATGATTGACATGTAGGGATAACCTAGGATAATAATGGGTTTCTTAAAAGAATCATTATATTGTATTTTGTAATTTCAATTGTAATGTGTATTTCAAGTATGTATCTAGTTTTCTAACTCTACTAAACTATTATGTTCTTTAGGATGTGATTCCTTGTATCTTATGTCAATGTAATAAATTAACCACCAACTTTTGGAAATCAGGGTCGAGGTCATTATAATTGGTATCAGATCATGTTTAGTAGAAACCTTGGGAACTAGATTTAGGAAAAAATATATTAGTGAACAAAATTATATAACAAAATTTGTAAATATATCCAAATAAACATAGCTTATGATTCAGAGATTTTTTATACCTAAATTTTCAATTTAGGTTATGTGATTCTCTAGTTCTGAGATTATACATTATGTTTCATAATGTTATGATATAATCTAGTGTACGCCATTTTTTAGAAATTTCACCTAGTGGAAGAAATAGAAACTGTATCAATGGACATAATCCATATAGGGATTTCCCTCCAATGAAAGATAATGATTTTGGAGCTGGAGATGTAAATTGGGTTGAATAATTTATAACTATACTGGGACAACTAACTCAGGTTATGAACAATAACCTTACTTGTATGGAGTAGCATGGTCCACAAGGCGGAGGAACAATGTTATATTACTTTATGATACAAAAACCTCCAACTTTCAATGGGACTAAAAAATCCATTCGTATTTCAACAATGGACAAGTTCCTTAGAAAATATATTTCCCACATTGGGATGTTAAGAAAAAGAGAAGGTTGTCTTGGTAGTTTACCATCTCTTTAGAGATGCAGATCAATGGTGGTTATTGAAACAAAAAACTAAGGAGGTTGAGATAATAGAAAATGTAGAATATAAAGATTTTAAGTTAATATTCATGGAAAAATATTTCCCTTGATAATAGATAGAGGATTTGGAGATACAATTCTTATATCTGATAAAAAAGGATGATGAGAATGTTGCTAAACATAAATCCAACTTTACTGGTTAACAAGGAATGTTATAGACTATATACATAACCCAAAGGAGTAAGATTGATCATTTCTTTGATGGGTTAAATAAATTTCTCTTAAAGGAACTGGTCTCCCAAAAATTCTCATCATATGAAGATATAGTCTCATATTCTATCAAGACAGAGAAAGAATTATCTAAGTCTTAAGACTTTAATGGAATGTAAGAGAATAAGAGAACAGTAGATAAAGACACAAATAAAGGGAAAATGGGAAAGAAGGATTTTCTCACATTTTATAATTGTGTAAAGAAACACCCTGATAATTTCTTGAAGATAATGGAATTTTGTTACATGTGTAGAGAGGAAGGTCACTAGGATTGTAATTTCAAGGTAAAGAAAGAAGATGTAAATGTGAAATATTTCAACTGTAAAAAGATAGGCCACTACACAAATTAATTTCCCAATTATCAAGGAAATATATCTCAGAATAAGAAAATGGACTAAGGTAAAGCTTATGTTATTTCTATATTTGAAGTTGAATAATTAAATTAATTTTTTTTGGATTCAAGAATTATGTTATGATCTTATGGTTATAAGAATAATAAGATATATATGGATTGTATTGTAGTAATTATTCTTTATGAATTAGTTAGAATGCATGTTTTAATTAAGGTTTTAAGGTGATCAATGTATTTATATATTTTCTATGTGGTATTAAGAGATAAATTATTTTTGGATCACTAATGTTAAGTTAATTTAGGAAATTTAATGACCTTCCTTTATTTAAAAATAAATGTTTCATTAATCCTTTTTCTGATATAGGATTTTCAAAAAGGTATTTTTAAAATTCAAACCCCTAGCTTTCAATCCCAAGTTCTAATTGTGAGGAAAAAATTTATTAAAGGGGGGAGACTGTAACATCCCGAGTTTTTAAAAAGAAATACTATGTTTGATAGCATACATGGCATGCCACATTGAGCTTAATCGAACGACTAAATATTATTATTTAAATGTTACCATTATAATCTAGTTGTTAGAATGGATGGAATTAATAGGATATACTGAATTATGAAAATATGGTTTACATAATTAAAAATAATGAATTATTTGGTGACCAGAGATTTATAAATTAAGATAATACCCTTTTTAAAATAAAAGAAAATATTTTTAATTCTGCACAACTGTGTTTTATACCAATAAAATAAAAAAATAAAACTTTATAGATTAAATTAATATATAATATATTTTATATAATGTTTAACATTCATCTGGTATATTTTCTAGACATGATATAAGAACAAATCCAATTTTAAGCATAAAAGATGTTTTTTATAAGACATTTTTACTGCCATTTGATGGCGAACTTGTTTTAAATCGAGTTTTTGACACTTTTATAAATTATATTTGAAAAAATAAACTTATTATTTAAAATAAAAATATCAAAATTTACTTGGATTTAATTTTTTTATTTTTATGATAAGTTTCATGTTTTGATGAATAGTAAAAAAATATTGAATTTTAATTGAAAAAAATATTTTAAATAATTTATATGTTAGATTACATTTATGAATGGTTTTAAAGTATAATTAGATCATTTTTATATAATTTAATATAATTTATTCTATTAAAATCAATTTCACAGTAAATTTAGATATGAAAACATTTCAATCTTGTGAATGTTTTCACTTTAAAAACACGTCTTCTCATTCTATCTATGGGATTAATTTTAAATTAGTTTTAGTCAATTATGAGTTTTTAAATTTAAAAAATTTATTCCACATTTTTAATCATAATTTAAAAATTTATTAAATATTTCCCTTTTATTTTTGGATAATATAAATAGTAGCATTAGTAATTTATTTAAATTACCACGGTTAAGGGTAAACTGGGTAATTAAGGGTAAAAAAAATTTATAAATAATAATAAATTACCCTCAAAATTATCCTAATTTCATTTTATGAGTGAGTTTTGTTTAAAATAATCATAGTGATTATTTTATGTCCCCATGGATCCACTTGGATGACTTTATTCAATTTATAGTATTTTATTTTAAGGAAAGTCAAATATGTCACAATCATGATTCTAATGAGTATTATATCTTTAATATGTTATTATTTAGAATATATCATCAACTATAAATAGTAAATTGAAATATAAAATTTTTATCTTAATCATGAAAATTTGTTTTTAATTTTTAGGGAATAATTAATTAAATTAAAGGCTTGCACAATGATGATGTAGTAATAGTTTAATTAATGGTCATATCAAATAAATGTTATTCAAAATGTTAAAATAAGTTTAATTTGATATAATTTACATCATTCAAGAATATCCTAGATTAACCAAACATATTATAGATGTATTAAAGGTTTGTTTTGAAGATATCATAATGATATGTTATTTTAAAAATTCAAGTAATAAATAGAATCAAAATTGACATTAATGATTTTTTAAAATAAATTATATTTTATTAAATGATATAAAACATGTAAGAATATAAAATCATGATAATAGATTGGGATAAGGTTTTAAATTTCATCAAAGATCCATTTATGATTCTTTTTTCATTTTAGAGTAAATATATCAACCCTGAGAATTAAAAACACATTTTTTCACGGTAATAATTGAAGGGATTAAATAAGGGTTAAAGCCAAAAGATACGGATATGAATATGACATAAAATTTTCTAAAAATTATTCTATGAGAATATTTATACCCATACTCATCATATATTATAAATAACTCACTTTTTACCCATTTGGAAATGAAAATAAATTTAAATTAATTTAATATGTTTGGAGTTTCCAAAAGTGTCCCTCACAATAATTATAAAAGGGAACATTCTCCCTCACTTCATCACACCACGTTGAGAATTATATCTAGAAAAAACCATGCCCATTTCTCCTCCAAACATACTTAGAAAATATTTGGAGGTATATTTCTTCTAAAAATACTAACCCTATATCCCCTAAGAAGAGATCTAAATGAATTCTTCCGAAAAGGAGGTAATTGATTTTACCAAATCATCCAAGTTCATTTATTATTCTACTTCTTCATGTGTATTTTTCATGATAAAGTAATAAATTCAGTATCATATATATTCTTATATTCTATTAATAATATGTGATAACCATATTCCATGATTTTTCTATCCAATAAAAAATGAAATCACCACACATGCATATGTATGGCTTATCATCACCATGTCATGGTGTAATTTTTTTTATCACCACTTTAATTGGATGGATAAAATGATGAAAATAATTGAAATATATGGTAATTATGAAATTATATTGAATATTTATAATTAATATATCATCCAATACCATACCTTTTAACCATTAAGGTAATGATATCATTGTTCGTGAGTTCTTACGGCCTACCGTCTCTACAACGCGATGTGATTCATTTTCCATGTTAACCATTCAAGGGTGATTATAAAAATTTATATATTGAATAAATATTATATTTATTAACTTAATATCATTATAGAGATGAAATAAATAAATCATATACATAAAAAATAGGATTTACACAACAAAACATGCATAGGAAAATGAAGCTGTTAACACCTGAAACAAGGGTAATAACAAAATATTGTTAACAAAATGATATAAGAGGATCATATATGATATCATAAATATGGATATGGTTATAGTATAAAGTAGTAACATGCTTTAAACCATTATACTATATTTAAAAAAATCAACTAAAGGAAAGTGCAAGGTAAGGTTTATTTCATAATCTCGTTATTTTTCAGGATTTTTTATATTAAAGTCTCCAATGGGGAACATTTTTCTTCCATGAACATATTTTTATAACAATAATTAAAAAATATTTTTTTAATATACAAAGAATTTTTAAATTCGTTGTATCCATGTTTTAATTTTTATAAAATAGTTTTAATGGAATCCTTTTTTCCTTTTCCGAACAAGTTATTTTATGACTTTTTTGACAAAAATACAGAAGGAATGTTTTTCAACTTATAAGGCATGAGAGGATTTTTTTTTTGAAGTAATGACACCTTAATGTTTTGAATATTAATTTATAAGTTGACATGATTATTTTCAAAGAAATTTTTTTCTTTTATAATAGATCATACTTTAAATAATTGACTTTAAATTAAAAAAAAGGTATTTCTCTCAAGAAATTTTTAATGATTTTATCAATGTACTTTCATCTATGTCAAAATCCTTTGTTGGATCATATACTTCGTTGATGTTAATCTCTTATGATACCATCTAACATATTTTATTTAATTTTTTATGATTATTTTGGCTATGGATGTTCAATTTTGATACCACTCATGGTTTATGGTAAAAGTATTCACATTTTGTATACTTGTTTTTCAATATGATTTTGTATTGTTTATGTTTCAACATTTTCATATGAGGAAATAATTGGACTTAGTAAGTGATTAGTAGGGCCCACTAATTCTCATATATGAATCAGTAGTTCTCATGAGACAAACTAGTTTTGGTATTAGTCTAGTCTTTACCTGTTTATGTATGGTGTCTTGGCTAAAGCTGTGACGGTATGTTTATGATGTTCTACATTATAAATTCCCTCATTATGATATTATTTATTGATATTCCATGTGATTATTCAATTATTATAATATCCATGTGGCTATTTATATAGAATTATTTGATTATCATTTATATTTTTCATTTTATGATTAAGATTATGTTTAAACAACTTTTGTTTCTATTATTCACTTTTCCTTAATGTTTATGCTTATTTATTCATGATAGTCACCACTATATACTTACCCTTTCTGGAATCTGAGCTTATTCCTTTATTATGTTTTATTTTTATGAGGATTCCAAGGTGTATATTATGATTGACATGGAGGTATGATCTGGGAGAATAATGGTGTTATTAAAGAATTCATTACAATGTATTTTATAATTTCAATTATAATATAAGTTTCAAGTATGTATCTAGTTTTCAAAAAATACTTAATTTTTCATTCCTTTGGGTTGTGTTTAATTCTATCTTATTCCAATGTAATAAATTAACCATTAAATCTAGGCAATTGGGTTCAGGGTCTTTACACAATTGGTACTTTCGATCATATAGATAAATTCAAGGGTTGTAATGATATGTGTTTGTTTATACAAATCATAAATAACTTAAAGATCATTTTCTTAAGTTTTCATGTCAATCCAAGATCATTTTATTGGTTTGTGCCCCTACATGGTTGATTTTTCATTTATTAATAAGAATTGATTATATAAATCATATTTTCCATTAAACTGAGCAATTAAAACATTGGACTAATTCTCAACTAAATCATATATATATAAAATGACGCGGGATCATTTTCCCAAGTTTCCATGTCAATTTGAACTCTTCTTATTTGTTTTGACCCCATAATGGGTTATATGTCATTATAATAAAAAATCACAGTGAAATTATACTTTTGATCATACCAAGCAATTAGAGATTCTTTCTTATTCGTGATAGATTCCTAAAAATTAAAAATGATTTGATGGTCATTAATCTATGTTATCATTAAAATTAAAACCTTTTTTCTCTATTTTAACTCCTTTTATGTGACTTGTAATATTAATAAGAATGTGAATTCCAAACAAAAATTTTTATCAACTGAGAAATTAGGGTGTCATACTTTCATTTGGTTGGTTTGTATAGATTTTAATTGACTCAAATATCTTTTTTCTAAGTTTTCATTCCAATCCAATATCTTCTTCTCAGTTTTAACCCCAACACAATTTATATTTCATTTATTAATAATTGTTAACAATATTAAATCATAGATTACATAATATTAAGAAATTATGGAATTGAGTCAAAATTTATACAATTCGTTTAAATAAAAAAAGACTTAGGGATCAATATCCCAAGTTTCCATGTCAATCTGAAGTCGTTTCCTTGTTTTTGACCCCCTTGAATGGTGATATGTCATTTGAATAAAAATATCAATGTAAAAGGAAACTTTTGAGTATAGAAATTGGCACATGGTTCACACTTATAAATCAAAAATAATTTGAAGCCAATTTTTAAAGATTTATGTCAATCCATACACTTATTCTCGATTTTGATTAATTTTAGGTGACTTGTTGCTTTAATAAAAATGTGAAGGATAAAATGAACTTTTAATCTTAACAATAATTTCAGGTGGAAAATTCATTTGACGGTGGTTCTTACCAATAACAAATTATTGAAAAATAGTTTTTCTATGTTTTCTACTAATCTAAGCTCATTTTCTCGATTTTAACCCCTACAAAGATGCTTTTTTGTTTATTAATAGTCGTTAAAATATAAAATCATTATTTCCATAACATAGAGATATATGGGATTCTGATTAATGTAAAGATTATTCTTATTAATCCAAAATTAATTTGGGATCATTTTCCTAAGTATCGATGTCAATATAAAGTGGTATTATTGGTTTAGACACCATGACTGATGACATTTAATCTTAATAAAAATATATAGATTAAATGATACATTGGATAATACCTAGAAATAGAGAATTATATTGATGTATGTGTAACACCACATGATTTTACAATATGTCTTTTTTAAATAAATTTAATCGCTTTAATAATTTATGTTTCATGAAACACTGAACTTAAGAGAACTTTGGGATATAATTATTCTAACACAAACATTATAAAATATTTTTAAAATTAGTGTGTGAATTTTATTAACTATGTTATGAAATATATATGAATTTCATGTTCAATAAAAATTCATTTATGTTTAGTAAAAAACACATAATTATTAGTAAAGTCATGTTATTCTTTAATATATGTTTTCTTCAAAAATTGATTTTATTTATTTTGAGGAGAAAATAAATATATTAAATTATTGAATATTTTATAATGTTTATTTGAATAAATAAAAAACATTTTTTGGAATCATCATTTCAAAATTATCTTAGGGTGATTTTTCTCTGAATTTTATAAAAAAGTTGATTTTTGTGTTAAAGAGTCAAATTACTACTTTTATGAAATACCATAACTCTTAGGAAATAATTTTTTTGTGATAATTATTATCCCATATTCTTGATAAAATTTTATTTAAGTAATGAAATAATATATAAAATGATATATTTAAAAACACATTTTTAGTAATTTTGAAAACCATGATTATAACATTAAAAAAGTAAACTATTTATGTAGGTTATAAACATTATATATTTAGAATATATTTTTATCATTATTATTAATTTAATAAGGTAATATAGATTCCATATTTTAAATCAAGAGTTCCAAATTGGGTTATAATGCCTTTTTAATTTTTATTCATAAAAAAGTTACCATGGTAAAAAATATTTACCATAGTATAGGAAAAATAATGAAATGGATTAAAGTTAAAAGGTAAAAGATTAAAATGCCTAAAAACTAAAAATAAGAAATGTGTGTTGGATGTGTTTATCAACCTTAACAAGACTATACAACATTAATTATAAATATAATTCATTTTAATTAATTTACCCCAAATTTTTTTGGACTTATAAATAAAATAATCATTATTTAATCACTTAAAACCACCCCTCCTCAATTATAAATACCACCCCTCACCTCCCATTTTATCCTCACAGAAATTTAAGTTCCTGAAATATATACCAAAACCTCTCCCCGCCCCACCCACTCTCCCCAATTAAAATTTCTAATGATCTCACCAAAATACCAATTCTAAGGTCTTTAAGGGTTCCTTCAAGTAGGTGAATTCAAGAGGTAAATTTCTCAAACCACCACTCTTAATTTCTTTTCTTCTTCTACCTTATCTTCACCTCCTTAATCAGTCAAGTAATAATAACTCCAAAATCATTTATATAATGTTTTTCTAAATTAATAATGTAATACATTATATCCAACCATTTTATTTCCTCCTCTTTTCAATGAAATGAAACCATTGTCCAAATTATGGTGGTTAATCGTCTCTATGGATAATGATTTTTCATTTTACATTACTACCTCCAAGACTAGTCATAAAATTATTATTCTGGTTAAATAATATTTTAAAATTCATATTATGAATATTTTAATGTTCTATAACTTATATATTTATATATATATAATATTAAATAAAACAAAACTAGTTCATGATGGTCGGAAAAACCGCCAAAATAAACTAAACATTTATCATTAACACTTTATCAAATGAATCATCCTCATATAAGAAATAAAAATTATATATGGGATAATTTTAACTTTTTTAAGTGGATTAATACCATTTCATTTCACTTTTGTAGTTTTATTTCCCTTTTACAATAAAATCTATAATTATACACAAATGAACTAACTATGAAAATAAGAAATGAAGGCACCCAAAACAATGAAAATAATGAAATATAATTAATGAAATGATGATAATATGTTATAGAAGGTTCATATAAGATATTATAAATATCAATATAGTTCTGAAAATAATTAATAACATAATTTAATCCATTATACTGGAGTTTAAAGTATGAAAAACTAATGGGAATCATGATGTAAGGTTTTATCGTCTCACTTTTTCTTCTATGAGACATATGCCTTATTCCCCACTTATTTATTATGTGTGGTTTATATATTTTCCTTTTATATATAATGTTCTGAATATCATTAACTTAATTTTATTAAATTTTTTATTTTATAATTGTCACTTTTATGGGTCATACAATTCGACAGATTACAAGGTGGTAAGGGAATTCTTAACCTAATTTCAATTCTTTGGGTTAAACTACTACTTCATTGGTTATGCCATGCTATGATTATTTTCAAGATGAATTTTGATTATATTATGTTCCATTTAAAAATTTGTTTAATTTTATTTATAGGGAATACACATTATCAATTAATTTTATTAATTATCACTTCAATTATATGATATTTATAAGGTATTTTCTTTTAAAAACATTTGTTCGTAATGTTTTCCTCAAAACTCTATTTTTTCCATACCTGTGTTTTTATAAAAATGTTTCCATTTTTTTATTCTCTTATGATTTATTAAAGACATTTTTACTAATTTTTTACTTTTAAAAAAATGGTTGAAAGTATTATTTTTTTCGTTTTATAAGTGAGACTCTTTATGACTTTTCTGACAAAAATACAGAAAGAATGTTTTTTTAACTTATACAGTTCGTGAAGATTTTTCCACTATCATGATGATTTAATTACATGATTATTAAATTAAAATATTACAAGTTCATTTAAAAATAAAATGTTTTATTTTATAATTTCATGGCATTTTAAATAAAATAAAAATAAAAATGTTGTTTTCCTCAAGAATTATTTCAAGCGATCATTCAAACTAATTTTATAAATATGATAACATTATTTAATGTTAGATAATATTTTCTAGGGTTATTATTTAGTAATATAACACTTAATATTTTTATGGTTGGTTTATGTTTATGATGGATTGATAATTATGAAAACTATTTCTTCTCTATGGGTTATGTTATGATGAAATGATTATGAAACCCAATTTCCTTTCACGGGTTCTAATATGATTTATGTTATTTTTGAACATGTATGTATGGTTTCATTATGTTATGGGTGGGACCTATATATCCCTAAAATTCATTGGGTGATGATTTATATCTCATGACATAGACAACACTAGAATGAGAAGTGAAGTCCGATTATTAAAGGACTTTTGTTTTCTATGATGGTTTGCTGAGTTAACCCAATACACTATGATAGTCTTGGGGGATAAACTTAGCTACTCGTATCGTTTGGGGATTGAACCCAATACACTATGATAGTATTGGGATTTAACCTTTCCTAATATTATAGTTTGGGAAGTGAACCCATTCCATTATGATTGTCTTGGCAAAGATCTTTGACTACTAAGTAAATGATCTTCTATGCTTATGTGTATTCCACATTTCGTGTCTTATACTAATATTATTCTATCATGGCTTATGATTTATTATGATTCATGTCTTATGAACTTCTATTATTTATTCCATGACTAAATATTATGATATTTGATATGAAGGGTATAATTTACAAATTTTATGTACATATTCTTATGTTAGGATTGATATCTCCATCATTTACCCATACTGATCATCTGAGATAACCCTTTTCTTCTGTTTATATTCCCTAGGATATGAAGGAATATTTTAATATGACATGTAAAAAATAGTTCTAGTTATGAAGGAATAAGTGAGAGATGGGGTAAATGTTTTATGAACCTGTTGTTAATGTTTCCATGTTTCTAAATACACTAAAATCATATGATTATTGTGTGATTTCGATATGTTATGTAATGAATATTAATCTATTTATATGAAATATCTATTTATGCAAAGTATTGGTTTTTATAGTTGGTATCGCAGTAAGGTTTAATTAACCATTAGAAACATGGGTGAGAAAACCTTAGTAAGAACCCTAAGTGTAAGTCTGGGTTACAATCCAAGAGTTTTAGTAAGGATCATGAATAACCTAAGTTAAAACTAATGTATCATAGATTGAAATTTTATAAGTAATATCCCTTGATTATGTGGTTTTCCTAGTATGATTAATTCTTCTCACACTATTCTTTTTGGTTTAAGAAATGGTTGGAACCCAAAGGAACTGTGTTAATGTTGAATGTGATGAGAAATGCATTGATTTTCCTCTTGATAAACTAAATGTTATGGGATATAGAAGGAAAAAATATTATTTCTATACTCACAAAATATATGAATCATACTTTAAATACAAATTATCAATAGAAGGAACAATATTTTTATGAGTCCTTTATGAGGAAATTTACACCTTCTTTCAGTGGGTATTATAATCCACTAGTGGATGAGAAATGAATTAACATCCTTGACTAGATATTTTATTTTCATCAATGATCAAGACATGAAAAAATTTGTCCTAGCTATTTATCATTTTGAATCTAAAGCAGATCAATGGTGGTATCTTATCAGGAATAAAATGAAGCAACAAGAAATTGAATCAATGTAATGGGATGAGTTTAGAGGGATATTCCTTAGAAATTACTTCCCTTATATTCCACATAAAAATATGAAGAAGTAATTTCTTGAGATGAATCAAAATGATGATGAATCCATCGATAAAAATGAGTAAAATTTTACAACTCTTCAAAGGTTTTCCTCTAGTTTAATTATCAGTCCTGAAAGTAAAATTGATTGATTCTTTAGTGGATTAAAACAAATTCTTCTAAGTGAATTAGCTATAAGAGACATTAGTACCTATGAAGAAATTATTTTTTGTGATCTAAAGGTGGATATGGAAATTCGAGTTACTAATCAATATTATGGTTTTGATAAGAAAAGAAAAATGGAATTCAATGGAAATTATAAAAACCATGGAGAAAAGAAGACGAGATTCCCTTTTTTCTTAAAGTGTGTAAGGAAATGTCAAGGAAATTTTCTTATTGGATCTGGTAAATATTTCAAGTGTCTAAATGAAGTTCACTGGGAAAATAAATTACAAATTTATTGGAAAAAGATAGCTAAGGATGTGAAAAGAGATAAAGCTCCCTCGAATTCACCACCCACATTCTAATGCTATAAATTAAATGGGTATGGTAATTATGAAAATAAGTGCATGAATGTGAAGGTTTTGATGATCAATGTCAGAACCCTCTAAAGAAAAAATATAATGGTAAATCTAATACTATCATGACTGTCAAAGTGGGTTATTAGAATGACATGGTGAAAGTTACACTTATCATCCACTCTAGAACAGTTAATGTATTATTTGATTCTAGATCAACCCACTCATTTATTTCTAAATAATTATCTAATGGTATCACCTCATCACATGAACAATTAGATGTTGAGAAAGATGTGAAAAATCTTAATGGCATAATGGTCACATATCTAGTTTATAGTCCTTCTATGATTGAAATTTGTGGGAAAGTGATTCCTACAAATATTATGATTCCCCCTTCAGTTGAATTCGATGTGATTCTCAATGTAGATTGGATTTCTCTATATGGGGATCACATTAATTTCTAAGTAAGGTAAGTCACATTTCAAATTTTTAATGAACCTATACTCATTTATCAATTCAAGGATAAATATGAACTTTCCATGGAAATTATTTTCATCTTGTGGGTATTAATTCATATAAATGAAGGTTATCTATCTCAAATGGTTGTATAGAAAATCAACATTATGGATAAACCTATTGTACAAGAATTTGTTGATGTCTTTCTAGAATAATTTCCTGGTCTTCCACTAAATTGTGAAGTTGAGTTTCCAATTGAACTCATACCTCTTATTATACCTATTTTTAGGAATCCTTGTATAAAAAACCCAATTGAGTTGTAGGAATTGAATAAAAAACTCCAAGATAAAATTGATAAGAGATTCACACACCCTAGTGAATGTGTAACACATATTATATTTGTTATGATGAAAGATGGATCAATTCAACTCTACATTGGTTATCGAGAACTTAAAAAATCACTATCAAAAAAAAGTATCATCTTCCCTGTATTGATGACTTATTCAATCAAATGTGTGGAGCTCAATACTTTTCCAAGATTGAACATCATTCTAGATATTATTAATTGATATTCAAGAAAGAGGATATACCCATGACATCATTCTGTACAAGGTATGGATACAATGAATCTATAGTGATTCCTTTTGGTCTTATTAATTCCCTAACTATCTTCATGGATTTAATGAATAGAGTTTTAGAGAATACATTGATTAGTTTTTTGTTGACTTTAAAGACAATATTCTTGAATATTAAAATATTAAGGAAGAACATAAAGATCACTTGAGGGTTGTAATGGAGACCCTGAGGAAGGTGAATCATTATTAAATTTTTACTAAATGTGAATTTTGGCTTTAGAAAGTTTCATTTTTGGGTCATATAATCACAAGAAAGGGTATATCATTAGATCCTTCAAATATAGAAGCTATTGAGAAATTCCCTAGACCAACCACAGTTACTAAAATCTATATATTTCTTGGGTTTTTTGGATATTATTGATGTTTTGTGAAATATTTATCATTATTATCTAATCCACCCACCAAGTTGACTTGTAAATGAGTTAAGTTAGTATGTATAGATGAATGTGAAGAAAATTTCAAGGATCTAAAAAGAATGTTGGTCAGTGAACCTATTCTCACACTACTCTATAGTAGATAATGGTTTATTTTCTTTATTAATGCATCAAAGAATGTTCTATGATGTGTTCTCATGCTAAATGATATGTTGATAGTTTATTCCTCATGCTAATTTAACTTCCATGAGTAAAATTATTCAACACATAATTTGGAGTTAACTGTGGTAATTTTTTGTATTAAATATATAGAGGCATTATCTCAATGGATAATGGTGTGACATAAATATTGATCACAAAAGTTTAATGTATTTGTTTACTCAAAAAAATTTAAACATGTAGCAAAGAATATGGTTGGAGATGATTAAATATTATTACTTCTCTATACATTACCACCCTAGGAAAGTGAACAATGTGGAAGATGCTTTGAGATGAAAGTATCATGTTAGATTATCCATGATGAGGATTAAAAAAGATCCAATATTTATGGATTTACAAAGGACAGATCTAGAAATATTAATGTAATGGAAGAACTCTTATATAGATCAAATAAATGTTCAACCATCTATCCAAGTGAAGATTAAAGTGGTGTGTAAGGATTTTGGAAAGATGAAAAAGAAGGTAATAAATTTTCCTGAGTTAAACCTTGATTATGATGGAATAATAAGGTCCTAAAACTGTGTATGTGTTCTTCCCAGACAATATTTGGAGAAGGAGTTGGTGGATGAGGTTCATAGTTCATCATTCTCAATTAAACATAAAAGTAAAAAGATTTATAGAAACCTATAAGAATATTTCTAAAGGGATGGAATAAAGAGGGATATAATAGATTATGTTTCTTGGTGCTTGGTTTTTCAACAAGTTAGGGATGAGAGATATATGTTTGAGGGGTTGTTATAACCATTAACCATACCTGAATGAAAATGGGAAAGTAATTACCATATATTTTTTCATCAGACTTCCCAAAACATCTAAATTATAAAATTCCATATGGGTTATATTTGATCTCCTTATGAAGTTGTCACAATTCATTTCTATCAGATAATATTTATCTCCTGGTCAAGTTTACAAAATATATATTAAGTTCTAAAATTTGATGGAGTACCACATTCTATTGTATCTGATCTGGATCCAAGGTTTTCCTCAAAGTTCTGGAAAAGTATTTTACAGGATTTAGATATAGAGTTAAGTTTCATACCTACATATCATCCTTAGATAGATGGTTAGTCTGATAGGACTATTCAATCTCTAAAATACATTTTTAGAGAATTCTATATGGATTTCAAAGGTGGTTGGGATCAACACCTTCCATTGGTAAAATATTCTTATCAAAATTGATTTCATTCTATAATTAAGATGGCTCCTTATGAATCCCACTATTTTAAGAAGTGTAGAACACCAACATACTAGAGTGAAGTTGGGGAAATAAATCACTTAGGCCCATATCTAGCTGAGGATATGGTAGACAATCTTAGATCCATTCAACAACACATAATAGGAGCTCAAATTCGACAAAAAGTTTATTGTTGAAAATCATCAGAGGGATATAGAGTTTTAAGTGGGATAAAAGTTATTTCTACAAACATCTCCCTGAAATAGGGTGATAAGATTTAGAAAAAAGGGAAAGAAAAACCCTAGGTAAATAATTCCTTTCAAAATTATAGATCATATCAGGATGGTAGTTTATCATATGGTTCTTCCACTGAATATCTCTCAAGTTCATGATGTATTCCATGTATCTCTTTTTAAGAATTACATAATTGATCCCTCACATGTAAAAAACTCATAGGTAATATCATTAGAGCATGATATTTTATATGAAGAGAAACTGGAAGAAATTCTGGATTGTAGAGGGAAATTTCTACAAAATAATACCACTCACCTTGTTAAAGTCATGTGGCGAAACCACCAATTTGATGAATCCAGATTAAAACCTGAGGATGTGATGAGTTATAGGTATTCTCATTTATTTATATCTGAGTAACAAATTTTGAAGGAAAAATTCATTTTTATGGGGGTGAAATTAAACACCCCAATATTTTATGGTATGTCTCTTTTTAAATAAATGTAATATCTTTGATAGTTTACATTGCATGAAACAGAAAAATTAAACAAATATCAGAATATTATTATTTAAACAATAATGTTATAAACTAGCCATTAAATTAGTGGGTATGAATAGAATTAACTATATTATGTAATATATATTAATTTCATTCTCAATACAAATTTATTTATTCTTAGAAAATAAACACATAATTATTAGTAAAGTAATTTTATTATTAAAAAACTGATTTTATTGATTTATATGAGAAAATAAATATAATTAATTTTATAAACTATTAAAAAGTTTATTTAACTAAATAAACATCATTTTTTGGAATCATCACGTCAAAATTAGCTTAGGGGAATTTTTTAAAAAATTTATAAAAAAGATGATTTATGGGTTCAAAAGAGAAAATGTCATTTTTATGATATACCATGACTCTTATGAAATAATTTTTATGTGATCATGATTAAACTGTATTCTTGATAAAATTTTATCAATGTAATGACATGATACATTTGGTTTTACATTTAGAAACACAAGCTTTGTAATTTTGAAAACCGCGATTTTAACCTTAAAATATAAATTGTTTATATATGTTATACAAATAACACACTTAAAATTGATTTTTATCACTTTTATAAGTTTATTAAAGTAAAATGGATTCTATATTTGTAATTATGTGGTATTAATTAGGTTATAAGGTCATTTCCATTTTTAGGAATAGAAAAGTTAACATGGTAAAAAAAGATTTACCGTAGTATAGGTAAAATAATTAAATGGGTTAAAGATAAAAGGTAAAAGAATAAAATACATAAAAACTACATCTTTAAATAGGTGTTTATTTTTTATTGATGTTAAATATATTATAAAACATTAATTACCAATCTAATTTATTTAAATTAATTCCACCAAAATGTGGTTGTATTTAAATATAAAACAATTATTACTTAATCACTTAAAAGCACCCCTCCTCATGTATAAATTCCACCCCTCGCCAACCCCTTTCTCCTCACAAGAATTGAAGCTCATAAAATCTATAGAAAACCTATCATACCCACTCCACCCACATAAAAGTGATTTTTTTCTGAACTAAATACCAATTCCAAGGTCTTTAAGGGGACCTTTAAGGATGTGATATTCAAGAGGTAAATTTCTCAAACCACCTCTCTTAATTTATTTTCTTTTTCTACCTTCTCTAAACCTCCTTCATACATCAATTAATAATAACTAAATAATAATATATATATACTTAAATTTTACAACACAAAGGTAGTATATTTTATCCAACCCTTTTATTACCTCCTCTTTTCAATGAAATGAATCCATTGTCCAAATTATGACGGTTAACCATCTCCGTGGATAAGGATTTTTTATTTTCTATTACTACCTCCAAGGGTGGTCTTGAAAGTATTATTGTAGTTAAATCAGATTTTAAAAGGTATATTATAACTTATTTCATGTTATGGAACTAATATATATATATTAAATAAAATAAAGTAGTTTGTGATGGTCAGAAAAATTACCAAAATAAACTAAACATTTATCATTAACAATTTATCAAATGAATCATTCACGTGTAAGAAAGAAAAATGATATATGGGGACATTTAAAATTATGTAATTTAATTAATTACATTTCATTTTACTTATGTATTTTCATTTACATTTGATAAGAAAATCCATAATTATAAACAAATGAACCGACCATGAAAACATGAACCAACCTCACCTGAAACAATGAAAATAATGAAATATAATTAATGGATGGATGATAATATGTTATAAAAGGTTAATATAAGATATTATAAATATTAATATAGTTCTATAACAAATAATAAAATTCTTTAAACCATTATATAGGAGGTTTAAGTGTGAAAAACTAATGGGAAGTGTGAGGTAGGGGTTTCTCGTCTCACTTTTTCTTCTATGAGACATATGCCTTTTTCAACATTTATTTATTGTTTATGGAGTGTATACAACCCTTTGATAAATAATATTATGAATCTCATTATATTAATTTTTATTAAATGATTCATTTGAAAATTATTACTTTTATGGGGAATATGATTCGACTGATTACAATGTGGTACAGGAATTATTAACTTAATTATCATTCTTTAGGTTAACCTTATACTTCGTTGATTATTTCATGAAATGATTATGTTCGGGATGTATTTTTATTATCTTATGTTTCATTTCAACCTATTTTATTTGTATTTATATTTAATACACATAATCAATTAATTTTTATTTTTTATCACTTCAATGATATGATATTTATAAGTTATTTGTTTATAATTATCTTTTTAAAACTCTCTTTTTCTACCATGCCCATGTTTTTCTAAAACAATTTCCATTTTTTTACTGTTATATTATGATTTTCAAATTTAACTTTTAATCATGTTTTATTTTTTACAAAATGGTTTGAAATGATTCTTTTTTTTTGTTTTCTAAGAGAGATTATTTATAACTTTTTTGAAAAAAATATGGAAGTAATGTTTTTTAACTTATACGGAATAAGTGAATTTTACCACCATCATGATGATTTAATTCCTTAAAGCTTCCTTTACAAGATTAAAATCCTATTTTCAAATAAAATTTATCTTTTTATAATCATGTAGAATTTAAAAAAAATTATTCAAAACAAAAATGATATTTTCCTCAACAATTATTTCAAGCGATCATTAAAAATTATTATCAATAAGAAAACATTATTTCATGTTACTTATGATTTAATAAGGATATTATCCAATAATATAAAAATTATTATTTTTATGTTTGTTTTATGTTTATTATTTCATGATATTTATTAAACCTATTTCTTTTTCATGGGATATGTTATGATGAAATTTTTATGAAACTCAATTTCTTTTCATGGGTTAGGATATGATTTACATTCTTTTAGCACACATAGGTATGGTTTAATTATGTGATGGGTGGGACCTATATATCCATCCAATTATTTGGGTAATGATCCATATCTAATGAGATAGATAGGACTATAATGGGAATTGAAACTAGTTTAGTAGAGGACTTTTTCCACTATAATGGTTTGGGGAGTGAACTCAATCCACTATGATAATTTTGGGAGTGAACCTTGGATACTATGATGGTTGACAGAGTGAACCCACTACACTATGATAGTCTTGGGAGTGATCCTTGGATGTTATGATGGTTTGGGAAGATAACCCATTCCACTATGATAGTCTTGGAAAAGAGCCTTGACTAATAAGAAAATGATTTTCTATGCTTATGTGTAAGCCACATTTCATGTCTTATACTAATATTATTCTCTCATAACCCATGATTTCTTATGATTCATGTCTTATGAACTTATATGATTTATTCCATAACTCAAGATTATTACCTTTGATACATAGGGTATAATTTAAAAATTTTATATACATCTTCTTATGTTATGATTGATATCTCCCTCGTTTACCATTACTATGCATCTGAGATCACCTTTTCCTTATGTTTATTTTCCCTAGGATATGATGGAATATATTTAGTATAATATTTCAAAAAAGGTTCTAGTTATGAATTAATAAGTGGGAGATAGTGTATATGTTTTATGAACCTGTTTTTTATGTTTCCATGTTTCCAAATACACTAAACACATACGATTCTAGCATGGTTTTGATATGTTATTTAATGAATATTCATCTATTTATATGTAATATCTATATATGAAAATTATGGGTCATTATAGTTTGGTTGATTCATATAGATCAAAAATGATTTAAGGATCATTATCCTATGTTTTTACAGTACTTTTAAATCATTTTTTAGGTTTTTACACCTTATATTCAACTTGTCTCTTTAAATAGAATAGGATAGTCAAACGACACTTTCGGTCATACAAAGTACTTCATATGTTGAATTAATGTCTGGTTGGTTATTATAGAGCATAAATAAATCAAAGATAATTTTATTATATTTTCATGCTAATATTAGATATTTTTATTAATTTTAAAACCGATAAGAATGATGTTTCATTTATTAATAAGTGTTAACAATATAAAATCAAAGTTTTCATCAAACCAAGAAATCCATGTATCAGATTGAGGCACAACTAATTCCTTCAGATTAAAAATTACTTAGGGATTGATGTATTAAGTTTCCATGTCTATAAAAAGTCATATTATTATTTTTTAAAAATTGATTGGTGATATTTATATTTTAACAAAAATATCATGGTGAAAATAAACTTTATATCACAATCTCAATCATATCAAGAAATCTTGTAATCAGATTGATGGATGGCTAATTTCTATAGCTCACAATTTACCTAAGGATATTTGACCTAAGTTCCCATGCCAATATAAATTCAAGTTATCATTTTGACCCCTTTATGGGTGATATATAATTTTAATAAAAATATGGATCATACCAATAAATCCAGGTTTCAGATTGATGCATAATTTATTACTATAGATCAAAAATGTTTTTTGGATAATTATCCCATGTTTTTAGGGAAATCTAAACTCATTTTCTTATTATTGACCCATGTGGGTGAATTTTCACTTTGAATAAGAATGAGATGGTGAGAAAACACCTTCAATATTACCGAGCAATTAAATCATTGGATTTATGTGAGGTTGGTTTATATAAATCAAAAATGAGGAAATGATTGTTTAACTATGTATTTGTTCCAATAAAATCTTTTTTTCTTAATTTTGACACATACATGTGTGATTTTTCATTTATTAATAAGCATTAACAATAAGAAATCATAGTTTTCATCATAACATGAAATATGGGGATCATGTTCATGCAAAAAATATTTATGAAGATAAAAAATGAATTGAGGAATGTTGTCCTATGTTTCAATTTCAATACAAAGTTGTATTCTTGGTTTCATCCCCATAACAGGTGATATATCAATTTAATATAATATCAAGGTGGAATTATATACTGGATAATACTAAGTAATTTTCTCATAAGATTAAAACATAGTTGATTACTACATATAAAAAGTTATTTTCAGATCATTCATGTATCTTTTCATTATAATAGAAACTTGTTTTATTAATTTTAAATTATTTTAAGTGGTCTTCCAATGTAATTAGAATTTTAAGATCAAACATAACTTTCAATAATTCTAATAAATTTGAGTGTTTGATTGATGTATTGTTGGTTTATACATATAAAAAATGACTCGAAGATGGTTTCAAAAACTTTTAATGTGAATTCAAGCTATTTTTCTCAATTTTGACCCCTATATGGTTGATTTTTCATTTATTAATAAACATCAAAGATATCAAATCATAGTTTCCATCAAACAGAGTAATATGATCATTATATTAATACTCAATGGACTCCTATAGATCCAAAATATTTCATTGATTATTATCATATGGTTCCAATTCAATATCAAGTCATCTTTTTAGTTTCAAACCCTTGATAGTTATATTTCATTTAAATAAAAATATCAAGGTGAAAAGATATTTTGATCATAATAAGAAATATGGGAATAATATTGGATCATGGGTAATTATTATAGATTACAAATGATTTAATTATTATTCACCTGAGTTGTCATTGAAATTCAAACTCATTTTCTCATCTTCAACATCTTTCAGGTGACTTTCTAGTTCAATAAAATTTGAATATTAAACGACACCTCCAATAATACAAATAAATTTTGATGCTAGATTGAAAATTGGTTGGGTTATACAAATCATAAATTATTTTAATATTATTTTAAAAAATTTTCATACTAATATAATATCTTTTTCACAATTTTTACCAATCCATATATGATCCTTTATAAAAAAACACAATCCCCTAAAATCGTGTTTTAAATAAATACCGACAATCACCTAAAATCATGATCTTAATAAAATAAATTACTTTATTAATTTAAATATCTAAGATTTAAATAAAAAAACCACATTCACCTAAAACCACTCTTCTCTTAGTATAGTAATTTATATATCATGATATTAGTTTTAATAAGGAGAAAATGTATAAGTAAAGAATAAAAGGAAAAAATAAAATCAACAGAAAATGAAAGACCTAAAAATGTTAATGGACAAAGATATAATGTTACTAAAAAATGTAGTAGATGAGGAAAATGATAAGAATTAAAAGGAAAAAGGTAAAATAAATAAATAAGTGTTTTAAAAATAATTAAAAGTCATATATACATGTATATATATGTAGAAGAAAAAGATGAACTATGAAAATATAGTCATCAATGATAGAGTAGGAGAAATAGTAGAAGCATGTAATGACCCAATGTCTCATTAATGGAAATCCCACTTGATCTAATTAAATGTTTCTTAATGTAAAATCTTTATATAAAATGTCAACTTCTTTAGTTTTATGTTAAGAATTTTAACTGTTGCTAATTTAGCTGTTGAACAGTGATCACATGATTAGTATAAATATAGGGCTTTCAAAAATCCAATTTACTCCGAAAAAAGAAGCGATGGCCTCATCCAGTAGAATTTCTCCATAAGAATCCCATTTGTCAGAGCTCGGAAAAGAGGTGGCATCCTTGGGCTTCACTCTTGACCAAGCCCAAGAAGAGCTTCAACATGTCAAGCTCGAACAGGACCGTCTATGGGAAAAGTGGAAGTTGATAGAGATTGTCACTCGAGCGATGTTATCGGAGCCACCCCAAGAGTCTGTCACCATCGCACACCTTACCCTTAGGTCTTATGCGGCTCTTTTAAGGGGTTATGTAAAAAATTGATAGTACTATTTTCATGAACATTATTTTTGTATATAATAATGAATACACTTTCTTGTCATTATTGATACATTGTAAATAGTTTTTAAAGTACAAATAGTGTTTTAGTTATTATTTAGTTAATAAATCTATTTTATTAAATTAAGGGATTTTTGAATTTAATAATATTTAAATAAAATATTATTATTATTAAATTAATTTTATTATATATAAATTATCATATAATTTTATGAATGCAATTGCCATTTTTATTATGGTTTCAAAGCCATTTTTCTCAAAACCCGTGAATTTTCGATAAATGTCGGTTTTAATTTTAAAAGTGAAAATTAACATATTTAAAAAATTATTTAGATTAAATAAATTTTATTTATAGAATCAGGATGTCGAAATTATCCAACGGTGAATTTTTTATTATTTTCTGAGACAGTCAAATTTTTGGGTAAAAATTAAATACCGTTTAAATATATAATGTGTTTTATGACATCATAATGACCCAATAGTGATGTAATAAAATACTATAAGATTTATGTTCGGCCAATATATGTTTTAACATTAAAATAATGTGATTTTGGTTTTGTTTGACTTACTTTTCAAAACATTAATGGACCCTTCAAGACTTATTAAACACCTTGTCTTTTTAAATTGTTTTCCATGGGAGTGTGACTCACCTCCACATAAGCAACACTATTATTTTAAGAAGTTTGGACTTTGGCCTTATAAAATATAGTTTTCCTTTTCCCTTTTCCAAAATACATGGGCAAAAACCATGGGATGGATTGTGGTTTGGATTAATTTAATATAAGGGGTCCCAAACCTAAATAATAAAGACTTCCCTCACCTTTCCTATATAAACCCACCCAAGCTCCCACTTCCTCTTCACTAAAAGCATTTGGAGTTCATCCATACTCTGCCCTACTATCTCTACAATACTGGAAATTGGACCTATCCCCACGGTTTTCCTCAAAACCGTGGGGATAGGTACCCCCTATACCCACAGTTTTGGAAAACCGTGGGTATAGGGGGGTCTATCCCCAAGGTTTTCGAAAACCGTGGGGATAGGTCTTGAAAATTGACCTATACCCACGGTTTTCAAGAACCGTGGGTATAGGGGTACCTATACCCACGGTTTTCAAGAACCGTGGGTATAGGGGTACCTATCCCCACGGTTTTGGGGAAAACCGTGGGGATAGGTCTAGCATAAAAAACCTATACCCACGGTTTTGAAAAACTGTGGCTATAGGTTTCCCATGTGTGCGCGGGAAATTTTTTTTTTCCGTGGTAAGGATTTTTTTTGGTGGGAGTCTTATAACCACGGTTCTTCCCTCTATACCCACGGTTTATATAACAATATTTAACTAAATATAAATATATATACACATAATTGATGGTAGGGTAGTGGTTAGACGCGGTACTTTGCAGCGAAGGTCGCGGGATCGAAACCCTCCTGCGGCATTATTTTAGGATCTATACCCACGGTTTTGAAACTGTGGGTAAAAGCCATTGACACCATGGAAATTGGGAATGTTTTGTTGACACGGTGGAATAACACCTATACCCACAGTTTTGGAAAACCGTGGGTATAGGCTGGGGACCTATCCCGACGCCGTTCCAGCCCACGGTTCCCAAAACCGTGGGTATAGCCTATACCCACGGTTTTGGACCGTGGGTATAGGCCATTTTTTCAGTAATTCTAGAATCCTCCCAAGGTTCCCCAAGATCCCAATAAGCCTCTATCAAGCCTCTCTCAATCCTTTGGAAGCACACTTCTAAGTAAGGGTTTTTCTTCCTTTCACTTTTTGTCCAATTTTCTTGATATTGTTATGCCCTTTTAATTTCAATTATAAATGTTGGGGTATGGTTTCACACCTCCCCCATAATTCCCTCTAATTGTTTGAATGACGGGAGACTCCTTTATCTCTCATTAAATTCCTTCCATGTACACCAGTTACTAAGCCGAAATTCTAAAAGGAACTTCTCTCTCCTCATTTACATTCAAGCAATACTTTTGTATCATAAATCTAAATTCCATTAAAATTGTTGGAATTTGTATCTATATGACCCCCTTAATTTCCATTTCATGTAGATATGATGAGACACTCATTTATCTCTCATAAACCATTTTTATGAATTCTTATATCACGCTGTTACGCTGCCGAAATTGCACCAATTTTCTAAGCCAATGCCATTGTGTAGTGAATACCATGCACATTTCTTCATCAAGGGTATTCACCTTCATGAACATTTTACTTATTGGTTATAAAGTTTCATTACACATTCATTTTTTGTGGAATAAATGATTATGTTTTATGAATCCGTGTTTTATGATCCATGTGGCACACTTATGCATGAAATGAAATGTTTAAGAAGGGTGTGCCCTTATAGCGCTCCAATGCATTGGGTAAAGTATAGTATCATGATACGTCATGTGCAATGAGTGTTGACTCATTCTAATTTAAGTGCAATGAGGGTTTACTCGTGCTTCATGTTCAATGAGGATTTACTCATGCCCCATGTGCAATGATCTTTGGATCATGCTAATTCAATGTTAAGTGTTGTTTCCACATTTCCATGTTATGATTATCATGATTTATCATACCTTTATTTTTATGTTTCTCTTATGATATATTGATATGTCTATTGTCTAACATGTATTGTACTCATCATGTATTCCATGTTTATTCCCTTACTGGGCTTTATAGCTCCCCCCTTTTCTTATGCATGTCCTCAGGTTATCCAAAGCAATGCTAAGTACGAGGGAATGTAGTGGTCATGTAAAAGAATTTTTCAATAAATTTGTTGTATTTCATGTTTTAAGTTGTTATGTAATGATCCTAACCCCCAAAGACACTACACCTCTCGATCTTACATGTTGTATCAAGTGAATAGCTTATGTAATAAATCATGTTTAAGTTTGTAAAATAAGTAGGGTTTTCATAGTTGGTATCAGAGTATAGGTTTAGTTATTTTTGGGATTAGGATTATAAAACCCTAGTAAAGCCTTAGAGACAAGACTAAGTATAATAAAAACATCCATAAGTTTTGGTAAGTACTGAGTAAGTGGTTTATCAAGAAAATACATCCATGTCTGGATACGACCAGGTAGAGGCGGCTCTGGCACAGATGTATCCTAGGGGTAAAACCCGAAAACACCGCTTTGAGCTAGACTCGAACGGGAACTGGTGCATGACAACGGGACTTGCTGCACTCTTTGTTACGACACTCCCGGGGGATATATTTTGATAAATTCACAAGCTTAGTATGAACCCTTATTAAGGGAATAAAAAAATTCCCCTAAGAATATATGTTAGAAAGTAGATCATGAAAAGCCTAGATTGAAGCCTATAGACTCATGAGTTAAGGAAATAAAATATTATTTATAAGTCATCAAATTTTGTCTTTGGATTACCCTTTATGTGTTACTCCCTAACTTTCCTTTTATTCCAGCCAATAGCTGGTAATAGGAGGACTCGGGCTAACAACCGATGTGAAGATCAATGTGATGACTGTACTAATGAGATACCCAATCCAATGGGAGCGAGAATTGCGAACTTTGCCAAGCTTATGTCTCAGTTAAATCAAGATTTTAATAGAAACACGAGTCAAGAGGAACATCCAAACCCACCTAAGAATGAACAAGTCACTATCAAGAGCTTCATGAGACAAAGACCTCCTACGTTTAGTGGATCATCCGATCCCAAAATCGATGAACAATGGATCAACTCCATTGAAAAGATCTTCTTCATCCTTCATTGTTATGAACAAGAGAGGTTTATCCTGGCAGCTTATTGTATGGAGGGTGAAGCTAATCAATGGTGGACGTTGATCAAAAATACGAAGCCTGAGGAGGAGATCGTGGCGTTGGAATGGAAGGATTTCAGGATGATGTTTTTCGATAAATATTTTCCATGCACCCTCCAGCTTAAGATGGAAAGGGACTTCCTTTACCTCAAGAAAAAAGAAGAAGAATATGTTGGAGCGTACGAGAAAAACTTCACAAGGCTTGCACGATATGATTCCGGCTTTGTCGTTACCCCTGAATGCAAGGTTGACCGCTTCTTTGGTGGGATGAAGCCTAGCCTACAGAAAGCATTACCGATCCGTGACTTCGACAGCTATGAGGAAATTGTCCGATGTGCCCTCAAAGTCGAAATGGAGATTGGGGAATCACAGGGGTATCATATGGATAAGAAGCATAAGGTGGACTTCAATTATGGTTATTCGATGGATAAATCCAACAGTGCTAAGAAGATCCATCACCCCACTTTCCAAAAGTGTGGAAAGATGCACCCTGGAAATTACCTCAAGGGGATGAGGAAATTCTTTAGGTGTAGAAGAGAAGGGAACCTAGCTATTAACTATCGGAAAGAAAGACACGCGGCTGCGAAATAAGAGAGGAACGCTTTTTTAGAACCTCAATGCGTTGTTCATTGCTACAACTACAATGAACCGGGGCATTTTGAAAATCAGTGCCCTAATCCAAGGGTTTTCAGAGGCAAACAACAACCTCCAAGGCAGTATGGAAGAGCTTTTGTCATCAATTCTGCCGAAGTGAACCCTGAAAATGAAGTGGTGATAAGTACGCTAGTTATTCATTCAAGAATAGTGAATGTAATTTTTGATTTAGGATCTACGAATTCTTTTATATCTTGAAAGTTTAGTAGAACAATCCCAGCACCACCACAAATCATGGAAGTAAAGATGTCGGTGAGTATGGAAAATGGGGCAATCATGGCATCCCATGAATATAACTCCTCCCCTATCATAATCTGTGGATTGAATTTCCCAGCGAACCTCATCATACTCCCTCGAGTGGATTTTTATACAATTCTTGGCATGGATTGGATTTCCATATATATAGCCAACATAAATTGCCGGGAGAGGGAAATAACTCTCCATAAGGATAATCGAACATTGATTATTTACAATTTTAAGGAGGAAAATGAATCTCCTTTAGCTCCATCATCTCAATCATGGATGTTACTGCCCCATGAGCACGTGTATCTAGCTCAAATGATTGAGTCCAAGGAAGAAACCACCCTTGAATAAATGCATATTGAGAGGGAATTTGCTGAAGTGTTTCCCAAGGAACTACCTAGTATTCCTCCTAGAAGAGATGTTGAATTATCAATTGAACTTATACCAGGGGCGCTACTAATATCCATGATTCCATATAGAATGGCTGTCGTGGAGCTTGAGGAGCTGAAGAAACAACTACAGGAGAATCTGGATAAAGGGTTTATACACCCAAGTGCTTCACCATGGGGTGCACCAGTCCTCTTTGTCAAGAATAAGGATGGGGCAATGTGCCTTTGCACCGATTATCGTGAGCTCAACAAAATCACGATAAAGAACAAGTATCCTCTCAAAAAAATTGATGACTTGTTTGATCAGTTGCGTGGAGCACAGTACTTCTCCAAGGTGGACTTACGGTTGGGATATTATCAAGTAAGGGTGAAGAAGGAAGATATACCCAAAACTGTTTTTCGCACAAGATACGGGCACTATGAATTCATAGTAATTCCTTCCAGACTCACTAATTCTCTAGAAATCTTCATGGACTTGATGAATAGAGTCTTTAGAGATTACCTCGACAAATTTGTGGTAGTCTTTATAGATGATATTCTAATATACTCCAAAACCAAGGAGGATTATGAGGAGCATTTAATAACTATACTAGAGACTTTGTGCAAGGAGAATCTCTATTCAAAGTACAGCAAGTGTGATTTCTGGTTGAAGGAGGTCTCATTCTTAGTCCATATCATCACAAGCAATGGGATATCTGTGGATCCCTCCAAAACAGATGCATTTGAGGGATGGTCGAGGTCAACATCGGTAACGGATATCCGTATCTTCTTGGGGTTAGCTGGATATTATCGAAAATTTGTGAGAAATTTCTCATGATTGTCCAGCCCTCTTACCAAGCTAACTTGAAAGGGCATAAAGTTTTCTTGGAGTGATGAATGCGAAGAAAGTTTCAAGGAGTTGAAAAGGAGGATTATCACTCTGCCTGTGCTCACTTTACCCACAATTGGGGAACCTTTTGTGGTATTCAGTGATGCTTCGAATAAGAGATTAGGTTGTGTACTGATGCAGAATGATAAGGTGATATCCTATGCCTCAAGTCAGTTGAAAATCCATGTGAAAAACTATCCAACGCATGATCTGGAGTTGGCGGCAGTAATCTTTTCCATGAAAATCTAGCAGCATTATCTATATGGGGAGAAATGTGAGATATATACTGACCACAAGAGTCTTAAATATATATTCACACAGAAAGAGCTTAATATGCGCCAGAGAAGATGGATAGATCTCATCAAGGATTATGAATTTTCAATACATTATCACCCTGGTAAAGCAAACAAGGTGGCAGATGCCCTAAGTAGAAAGGACCCAGCAATTCTATCAATTATGAGAATTGATAAGGATCCAATCTTCTTAGACTTAATGAATATGGACATGGGAATCATAAAGAAGAGAAAATCATAAATACTTTCCCAAATGATTTCTCAACCATCTCTTTTTTAAAGGTTAAAGGATGCTCAAAAGGATGATGTGGGAATTCAGGAAAAAATAGAAGCTTTTGAAAAAGGGAAATCCTTTGATTTTAATGTTAATGAAGAAGGAATTGTGCGATTTTGGAAAATACTATGTGTTCCATCAAGTCCGGAGCTAAAGAAGGAACTTTTGGATGATGCACATAGTTCAAATATCTCTATTCACTTAGGGAGCACAAATATGTATCGAGATCTCTGAGAAAACTTTGGGTGGGATAATATGAAGAAGGAGATCGCTGAATATACATCAAAGTGCCTGGTGTGCCAGAAATTCAAGGAAGAGAGGAAGAAGTCTAAGGGGATGATGCAACCATTGTCTATACCAGAATGGAAATGGGAGAACATCACCATGGAATTTTTCATCGGACTTCCGAGGACATCTAAAGACATCAATTCAATATGGGTTGTGGTGGATTTTCTTACAAGGACTCCACACTTCATTTATATTCTGGAGGATTTCTCATTGGATCAACAGGCACGAATATATATCAGGGAAGTGTTAAGGTGGCATGCAGTTCCACTATCTATTGTGTCTGACCGAGATCCATGATTCCCCTCTAAGTTTTAGAAGAGTCTTCAACATGCTCTGGATACTGAACTGAACTTCAGTACGGCCTATCATCCTCAAACTGATGGCCAATTTGAGTGGACTATCCAAACACTAGAGGACATGTTGAGAGCATGATCAATGCACTTTAATGGAGGATGGGATGAACATCTTCTTCTGGTTGAGTTCTATTATAATAAAATTTTACACTCGAGCATCTAAATGGAACCTTATGATGCCCTGTATGGGAAAAGGTGTAGAACACCGGCATGTTGGGATGAGGTCGGTGAACATAAGATTCTTGGACCAGAAATGGTCAAAGAAATGGTGGAGAAGGTGAAAACCATTCAGCAGCATATCAAGGTAGCCCAGAGTCGACAGAAGAGTTTTGCAGATAACAGTCGACGAGACCTTGTGTTTAAAGTTAGAGATATGGTTTTTCTATGAATATATCTATGGAAGAAGGTCATGATGTTTGGAAAGAAAGGGAAGTTAATTCCAAGGTACATAGGCCCCTTTGATATTCTTGGTCATGTTGGGGCTATGGCCTATCGACTAGCACTTCCACCTACCATGGACAAAGTACATGATGTCTTTCATGTATCCCTCTTAAGGAAGTACATACCGGACCGTAAACATGTACTCTCTTCTGAGGTGGTAGATTTGGAGGATGATCTTTCTTATGAGGAGAAACTAATGAAGATATTAGATCGTAGAGAAAAATTTCTATGAAATAAGACAATGCCCCCCGTCTTTGTATTGTGGAAAAACCACAAGTTTGAAGAAGCGACTTGGGAATCGGAGGAGATGATTAAGCTGAGTTACCCACATCTGTTTTAGTGTGGGAAAAGGAATCTTTGAGGGAGAAATTTCTTAATGGGGGAATATTGTAACGACCCAATGTTTCATTAATGAAAGTCCCACTTGATCTAATTAAATGTCTCTTTATGTAAAATGTTTATAGAAAATGTCAACTTCTTTGGTTTTATGTTAAGAATTTTGATCGTTTCTAATTTAGCCGTTGAATAGTGATCACATGATCAGTATAAATATAAGGCTTTAACAAATCCAATTTACTCAGACAAAAGAAGCGATGGCCTCATCCAGTAGAATTTCTCCATACGAAGCCCATTTTTCAGAGCTTGGAAAAGAGGTGTCATCCTTAGGCTTCGCTCTTGACCAAGCCCAAGTAGAGCTTCATCATGTCAATCTCGAACGAGACCATCTATAGGAAAAGTGGAAGTTGATAGAGATTACCACTCGAGCGATGTTATTTGAGCCACCCCAAGAGTCTGTCACCATCGCACACCATACCCTTAGGTCTTATGCGGCTGTTTTAAGGGTTTATGTAACAAATCACTAGTACTATGTTCATGTACATTATTTTTGTAAATAATAATGAATATACTTTCTTGTCATTATTGATACATTGTAAATAGTTTTTAAAGTACAAATAGTGTTTTAGTTATTATTTAGTTAGGAAATCTATTTTATTAAATTAAGGGATTTTTTAATTAAATAATATTTTAATAAAATATTATTATTATTAAATTAATTTTATTATATATAAATGATCATATAATTTTATGAACGCAATTGTAATTTTTATTAAGGTTTGAAAGCCATTTTTGTCAAAACCCGTGAATTTTCGATAAATGTCAGTTTTTATTTTAAAAGTGAAAATTAACATATTTAGAAAATTATTTAAATTAAATAAATGTTATTTCTGGAATCATGACATCGAAATTATCCAACATTGAATTTTTACTAATTTTCTGAGACAGCCAAATTTTTGGGTAAAAATTAAATACTGTTTAAATATATAATGTGTTTTATGACATCATAATGACCCAATAGTGATGTAATAAAATACTATAAGCTTTATGTTTGGCCAATATATGTTTTACCATTAAAATAATGTGATTTTGGGTTTGTTTGACTTAATTTTCAAAGCATTAATGGACCCTTCAAAACTTATTAAACACCTTGTCTTTTTAAATTGTTTTTCATGGGAGTGTGACTCACCTCCACATAAGCAACCCTATTATTTTAAGAAGTTCGGACTTTGTCCTTATAAAATATTATTTTTCTTTTTCCCTTTTCCAAAAACCATGGGAAAAATCATGGTATGGTTTTTGGTTTGGATTAATTTAATATAAGGGGTCCCAAACCTAAATAATAAAGAATTCTCTCACCTTTCCTATATAAACCCACACAAGCTCCCACTTCCTCCTCACTCAAAGCCTTTGGAGTTCGTCCAACCTCTGCCCTACTCTCTCTATAATCCTCCCAAGGTGCCCCAAGATCCCAAGAAGCCTCTCTCAAGCCTCTATCAAGCCTTTGGAAGCACACTTCGAAGTAAGGGTTTTTCTTCCTTTCACTTTTTGTCCAATTTTCTTGATATTGTTATGCCCTTTTAATTTCAATTATAAATGCTTGGGTATGGTTTTTAACCTCCCCCATACTGACCTATTATTGTTTTAATGATTGGATACCCCTTTATCTCTCATTAAATGCCTCCCATTTACACCTGTTATTGTGAAGAAATTCCGAAAGGAACTTCTCTCTCCTCATTTACATTCAAGCAATAATTTTGTATCATGAATTTAAATTCCATTACAATTGTTGGGACATGTATCTATATGACCCCCTTACTTTAAATTTCATGTATATATGATGAGACACCCATTTCTCTCTCATAAACCTTTTTTATTAATTCTTATATCACGCCGTTACGTTGCCGAAATTGCACCAATTTTCTAAGCCAATGCCATTGTGTAGTGAATACCATACCCATTTCTCCATCAAGGGTATTCACCTTTATGCACATTTTACATATTGGTTATAAATTTTAATTCCACATTCCTTTTTCATGGAATAAATGATTATGTTTTATGAATCCATGTTTTATGATCCATGTGGCACACATATGCATGAAATGAAATGTTTAAGAAGGGTGTGCACTTATAGCGCTCCAATGCATTGGGTAAAGTATAGTATCATGATATGTCATGTGCAATGAGTGTTGACTCATTCTAATTCAAGTCCAATGATGGTTTACTTAAGCTTCATGTGCACTGAGGATTTACTCATGCTCCATGTGAAATCATCCTTGGCTCATTCTAATTCCATGTTAAGTGTTGTTGCCACATTTCCATGTTATGATTAGCATGCTTTATCATGCCTTTATGTTCATGTTTCTCTTATGCTCTATTGATATTAATATTGTATAACATGTATTGTACTACTCATGTATTCCATGTTTATTCCCTTACTGGGATTTATAGCTCACCCATTTTCTTATGCATGTCCTCAGGTTATCCCATGCAATGCTAAGTACGAGGGAATGTAGTGGTCATGTAAAGGACGTTTTCAATAAAGATGTTGTATTACTTGTTTTAAGTTGTTATTTAATGATGATAAGCCCTAAATACACTAGAACTATCTATATTCCATGTTGTATCAAGTGAATAGTTTATGTAATAAATCATGTTTAAGTTTGTAAAATAAGCAGGGTCGTCATAAAGCAATAATAAATTCCAAAAGAATAAGTGAAATAGAAGTGGAAGTGGATATAGACATATAAACATTAGAAAAATATGAAGCAACAACATAATAAAAAATAAAATACACAAACATATTCAAATGTATATTTAGAATAAAAAAATAACACTAGAAAAATTGGAACCAAAAGTGAAACTCAAAGAATAGATATAATAAATAAAAATTCAAAGCACCAAACTAATATGAATCTAAGATTTGAAATCTGAAAGTGATGATCAAATGTGAAATTAGAGGAAAAGTTGTAAGTACAAGAATAACTAGAATCTAAAATCTATAAACAAGAAGGAGGTTCTAGAAGGAAGTATAGAGATTGAAAATATATAAAACACAAAAAAAATCAATAAAATGGTAGAATATAAAATAGACATTATAAGTAGGCATAAATGCATAAGTTATTATATATGATCAAAATTAGAAGAATAATTTGATTTAGAAACAAAAAAAATTACAAAAAGGGTTTGGTGTAAAAGTAAAAGGGGGAAACCAAAAAAAGTTTGAATAAAAACCATAATATAGAAGTAGAATAATAAGGAATAGTTAGAGAACCTCTCTTTTCAAAAAAATACATTACATAACTTTTTCAGAATACTTAAACATAAAACAAATAGACTCCCAAAGACTATAATTGGTCTCGTGCTTTGGGAAATAGGGAAGCAAAACACTGGTAAATAAATGAACTATACAATTTCCCACTAGGATCTTCTTGACTAGAACACTTATTAGATACATCAAACATAGTATATATCATCAAAATCAAGGGAAAATAAACATGAAAGGGGTGACCTCAGATGCACGGTAATGGTAAACAAGGGATACATATAAGTATAAACATGTGTATAAGGGTATAAGAACTTGATCGTGAAAAATATGAGATCTTACACTACATATCAAATATCATAATAGAAATCAGGGCATAAATATTAGCAGTTCATAGGACATAATTCATAATTAAATAAATAGCATAAGCTATGAAAACATAACATAGGAGTAAGACAAGAAGGTGTGGAAAACACATAATCAAATATTGATTTCCATAGTATCCAAGGAATCGCTTCCAAGACCATATTAGTGGTATGGTTTCACTCCCCATACCATCATAGTAGTCATGTTTCACTATAATGGCCATCATAGTAGTAGGAGTTCACTCCTCATACCATCTTATTAGTCATGGTTCACTCCCATGGCCATCTTAGTAGTTAAGGTTTTCTCCCAAGACCATCTTAGTTTATCTCATGAGATATAAATATTTACCCAATTATTTGGAGGGAGATATCATTCCCACCCATCTCATAATAAAATAATTACTGCATGTGCCACAAAAACATAAAACATTTTTCATAAAAATAACCCAAGGAATAAAATAGTTTTATTAAACATTATTCCATTATAATATAATATATGTAAAACAAATGGATTTCATAAATATAATTCCATAATAAACATAATAAATTATAAGAATAATAGGTATTGTATAATTTAAACATATCCTTAACCTTATATGAAAATTATCCTTTCTTCATAAAAAACATTTTATTTTCTTAAAACACCACACAATTTTAAAATAAAGTAATTTATTAAAAATAACCTAGAAAACGTTTATAAGAATATTCTTCTTTTAAAGATGGTAAGTCATTCGTACGCATGAACGTTGTTTCTATTTTTAATTGTAATGTTGGAAGAAGGTGTGTAAATTCTATATGTATATATATGTATGTATGTATTTATTTATATCATTATTCGAGTATCATTTTTAAATCATATGAAATCATTAAAATATTCCATGTGGTGTGTGAACAAATCACATCGCTTTGAGGGGGTTGTACTCCACACTTTCTCAAACGAGATTATCATATTAACATAAAATGAAAAGTAAAATGGTATGAGTTGTAAAAAGGTATAATGAGGATTAAATAAATAATAAATATGATATATTATATATATAAATATTTTTTCCATCTTAATTCCCACTATGATTGGTGGTAAAATAAAAATAAACAACCATTGTTTCGTGAGGCAGTAGTTCGTCGTACATAGAAACAGTATGATCAATATCCATTAGATGGAGGTGTGCGTAAGTGTAGGTAGAACCCTGAGCATAAAAAAATCCTAGAATATTGAAGATAATTTTTTCATACCAAAATGGAATAAATATAGTTGGGGTGGAGAAGTAAAATAATGGAAAGGATCTTGAGAGAAGATATTACTTCTTAATCAGGTAATTTCTTTTGGTTTGTACCAAAAGGCTTTCTTGAGATTCTTTATTCCCAAGGGAAGGATTCTAATAGTAAGTTAGGTAATTTTTGAGGATAATTATTCAGGGTTTGGCCTAGACAAAATTCTTAAGATGTGTGGATAAAATAGAATTATAGGTTCCCTTTTATAAGGGGGAGGAGGGTCACTTTAGGGAACTCCAAAACAATTAATTTATAATAAATTGATTTATGATTTAAAATAGATAAAAAGTATGTTATTTAGAATTTTAGATAATTATGTGTTGAAATTATCTCATACAATGAATTTTATACATGTTTAGGTCATATAATTAACCATATCGTTTGTCTTTCACCTTTAGTTAAACAATTTAACTCCTACCGTGACAACTTGTCATTTTACACTAAAGGGTTAATATAGAAACTTTAAAAATTAAACCAAACCCTAATTGGATAATTAAAACTATACAATTTAGTTGGATATCATTTATATTTTTATGAATTTTATAAAATTTAATAAAATATTATTTATTTTAAAGTATCATTTATGTCAATTTTGATACTATTCAATATTTTAATTTTTTAAAAAATCAAAACAACATGATAACTTAGAAAAAATACTTCCAATATGTCAATAACATGTCTAAGTTATATATAAAATTATTTTATGTAAATAATTAAGTAAAATATATTTATTTTAATATTTTTAATATCATTTATTTGATATCTAAATTAATTAAACAATTACTGCATCATTATTGTAAAAGACTTTAATTTTGTTATTTATTCTATAAAAATTAAAAATAAATTATAATCATGAATATAAATTTATTATCATTAAA
Source organism: Viscum album (assembly GCA_963277665.1). NCBI lineage: Eukaryota > Viridiplantae > Streptophyta > Magnoliopsida > Santalales > Viscaceae > Viscum > Viscum album. The sequence goes on from OY728127.1 coordinate 928,535,529, forward strand.
ATGAATAATTATAGTCAAATTTATCTTCTATATAACCCAATATAAAAAAATGATTTAGTTATTAAATTTTGAATAGGACTCTTTTAACTCTTCTTTAAATAAAATATAATAAATATCTTAATCATATACAAGTGGATTAAAGTGGATAATGTTTTTGTACTAAGGTTAATTTCGGTCTAAAAACACATTTACAATGAAATTAGGACAAGTTTTAGGGTAATTTTATATTATTATAGTATTATTTTTACGTTAATTACCCTATTTACCTTTAACTGTGGTAAATAAAATTAAAAGTTAATATTCACCAAAAATTATTTTCATCCTATTAGATCACATTTTTTATATTGATTAAAACCATTTATGTCCATTTTTTGAAATTCAATTCAAAAAATTGGAAAAATTACATTTACTGATAATCCTAAAAATGTGGCTTGAAGGCGGGTAAAAGAGCCGTTCAAAAGTTTAATAATTTTTTATATATAATTATTTTGTAAAAATGATTCTAATGACCTGAATTGGATTAATATATTTATTATTTTTATATTGTGAATTTAAAATCAATTTAAAGTAAAAAATAATTATTTAAATGAAAAAGTCTGTTTTAACTACTATGTAGTATTTTTCACTATTCATCAAAAATTGAAACTTTTCAGAAAAATACCAAAAATTCACATTAATATAATTTAAATATTTTGAATTAAAAAATAATGTTTATTTTTCCATAATAAATTTCCATGAGTTTCTAAAATTATCTTTATTTAAAAGACATTAAAAGTGGTCCACTCGAGAAAACTGTATTTTTAAACATAGAAGGACTTTTCCAAGAATCATATCTTTTATTATCAATATTTGAAAAGTAGTTTTTACTATTAATATAACTATGTTTAATGTATAGGTTATAATTATCTCATTTGGATAATAATAATCATAATAAGATATGTTTTGTTGAAACTCAGTGTTGCGTGTATCGTACGCTAAGTCAGTGTTGCATGCAATGTACACCAAGTCAGTTCCATGTGAAAGGAATGTTTAACATAGTTCAATGTAAGATATAGATTAATGTTTTAATTTATTTGAAAAAAAAGGTCCATAAAAATTCAGGGTGTTACATTCTACCCCCCTTCAAATGAATTTTTCCCTCAAAATTCACCACTCTGGTAAAAAAAATGAGGATACTTCTACTCCATCATATCCTCAAGTTCCCAAATAGCTTCCTCTAACTGGTGATTTCTACAAAAATCATTAACCAGGAAAGTGGTTTTTTGTAGAATTTTCTCTAATCGATCTAGAATTTCAACAGGTTACTCCTCAGAAGAAAGATCATGTTCCAGCAGTATAACCTCTGAGTTCAGAACATGTGAAGGGTCAGGTATGTACTTCCTCCTGAGAGATACAGGGAACACATCATTAAATTAAGAGATACTTTGAGGTAGTTCCAAGAAATAGGCTATTGTCCTGATACGATCAATAATTTCAAAGGGACCAATATACCTAGAGCTTAGTTTCCATTTATTACTGAATCTCATAACTTTCTTCTAGGGTGAGATTAATAAAAACAATTGTTCACCAACATCAAATTCAAGATCATGTAGATATTTATCATCATAAATATTGTACCGACTTTGAGCTGTCTTGATATGCTTTTGAATGTTTCTAATATTATCGACCATTTTTTCATCAATCTTGAGTCCCAATAGTTTTCTTTCTCTAACCTCATCCAAACATGTTAGAGCTTGACATTTATTCTTATAAATGGATTTATACAAATCCATCTGAATGCTTCAGTGAAATCTATTGTTGTAAGAAAACTCAACTAAAGGAAGGTGTTGTTCCCAACCACCTTTGAAATTTAGGGAAAAATATCTCAACATATCCTCTAGGGTTTGAATTTTTCTTTCAGACTGACCATATATCTGAGGATGGTATGTTGTGTTGAAACTCAATTCTGTATCATGTGATTTTTGAAGACGTCTCCAAAACTTTGAGGTAAACCTTGGATCTTGATCTGATACAATGGAAGGTGGTACTCCATGAAACCTCACCACATCCTTAGCATATATCCTGTCAAGTTGATCTAGAGATAAATCTTCTCTGATAGAAATGAAGTGTACTAACTTAGTAAGATGATCGAATACCACCCATATATTATTAAACCCTTTATATTTTTTGGGTAGTCTAATAAAAAAATCCATAGTTATGTTCTCCCATTTCCATTCTCGTTTAAGTAATGGATGCAACATCCCTTTAGACTTTTTTCTTTTAGCCTTAACTTGGTGGTATACCAAACACTGAGATACAAATTCTGCGATATCTCTCTTCATTCCATCCCCCCAGAAGTATTCTTTCAAATACCTATACATATTTATACGTACAAGATGAATAGATAATAAAGAAATGGGAACTTCCTATAATAGCTCATTCTTCAAATCTGGTATGGAAGGAACACATACATGGTTCCTAGCCCTCGTCATTCTATCCTGATCAAGGTTAATCTCTATAATATTTCTAAACATCTTTTTCATTTCTTCATCTTCCTTCTATACCTACATAATCTTCACTAGGATAAAGGGTTAAACATTCATTTGAGAAAGATAAGATATTTCCCATTCCTTCATGATTTCTAGATCCATCCTTTGAAAATCTAGGAATATTGGATCTTTTGTGATCCTCATAATGGATAAGCTAGTATGATCTTTTAGAATCAAATAATCGGCCACCTTTTTCAATTTCCTAGGGTGGTAATGTATTGAGAAGTCATAATCCTTTATCAACTCTAACCATTTCTCTAGAACATTTTCAAATCCTTTTAGGGGAATATATATTTCATACTTTTGTGATCCCTATATATATATCACACTTTTCTCTATTAATATAATGCCTCTATATCTTTAGTGAAAAAAATTACCATTACTAACTCCAAATCATGATTTGGGTAATTTTTCTCATTAATCATCAACTATCACAAGGCATAGGACATAACCATGTTATTTTTCATAATAACACATCACAATACCTTCTTGGATGAATCTCTATATATTAAAAACTATTATCCACTATAGGGTAATGTAAGCATAGGTGTACTGAGAAACCTTCTCTTCAGTTCCTTGAAATTTTCCACACATTCATCTGTCCATAGGAACTTGACACCCTTTCGAGTTAACATGGTCAGAGGATTAGATATCCATGAGAAATTCTCCACAAACCGTCTATAATATCTATCTAAACCAATAAATCTATAGATCTTAGTCACTGTTGTTGGTCTAGGCCATCTTTCAATATCCTTTGTCATTGATGGATCAACTATTACACCATATCTTGAGAACATCTGATCCAAAAATGAAACCTTTTGCATCCAAAATTCACACTTTGTGAATTTTTCATATAAATTTTCCTTCATTATGGTCTGTAGTACAATTCTCAAGTGATCTTCATGCTCTTCCTTTCCATTTGAATAGATAATAATATCATCTAAAAATATTACCACAAACATATCAATGTAATATCTAAAGACTCTATTGATTAAACACATGAATATATCAGAGGAATTAGTAAGACAAAAAGGCATCACTATATATTCATAATGTCCATACCTTGTATAAAATTACATCTTGTGTACATCCTCCTTCTTGATCCTCAATTGATGATATCCAGAATGAAGTTCAATCTTGGAAAAGTATTGAGAACTACGTAGTTGAGAAAACCAGTCATCAATATGGGAAAGAGGATACTTGTTATTGATTGTGATCTTTTTCAATTATCAATAATCAATGTAGAGTCTCATTGATCCATATTTCTTCTTCAAAAGAAGAACTGATGCTTCCCAATGTGACACACTTGACTGAATTAATCCCTTATCAAGGTTTTCTTCTTCAATTCCTGCAACTCAATTGAGGCCATTCTATAAGGGGTCTTTGAAATTGGTGTGGAACTAGGTACAAGTTCTATTGAGAACTCAACTTCACATTTTGGTTGAAGACTAGGAAACTCTTTTAGAAATACATCCATAAAATCTTGAACAATAGGAATATCATCTATTTCAATCTTCTCCCTAACCATTTGAGATAAATAACCCTTTTTAATGGGAATTAAGACTCACACACTAGATGTAATCTCTATAGGAAGTTCATATTTATCGTCACATTGATGGATGATCATAGGAGGGTTTGAAATATCAAGTTTAACTTCCCTTTATTAACAATTGATGTGGTATATATGTAGATAAATCCAATCCATGCCTAAGATGACATCAAATTCAACCAAAGTAATAATAAAAATATTTTCATGAATCAAATTCCCACAAAATTCTACCAGATAGGAATCATAGACATGAGATTCAATCATCGTACCATTAAGGGTTTTCACTACTAATTCCACATCTAACTATTTTGGTGGAATCTTAACACCCTTATAAAATTATTTAGATATTAATGAGTGGGTAGATCTAGAATCAAATATGACATTAGCAGTTCTAGACTTGATGGTAAGTGTACCTTTCATAAGGTTGTTATCGCACCCCTCATAATAAATAGTGACTTCGGGAGATTTCCCTTTTTTACTTGGCTTAACAGGTTTCTGACATCAATCATCATCAATATCCCTTGGGTTTGGGCAGTGTTTATCATAATTCACATTCTCCTTACACTTGTAACATTGAATCGCGGGGGTTCATTCTATGACGCTTTTTCCATATTCAAAAAATTAGCTAACTTTTTTCCATCATATCTGTAATGAATTGCCTAGTGACCTTCCTTTCCACACCTAAAACATTTATTATACCCCTTAATTAAATTTCATCCATGTTTCTTCCCACACTTAGATCATAAATTAAAGTTTTTCTTCTATTCTCCATGGTTTTTAAATTTTCAATTAAACTCCATCTTCCTCTTCTTGTCAAATCCATGAGATATATATGTGACTCCCACCTCCATTTAAAACTTGATTTTATAATGCATAATATATTCGTAGATACTAAAGTCTATTATGTTCAATTCCCTTTTGATACTTTTCTCTAAGATACCGAAGAACCTATCAACTTTACTTTCTAGTTGCATATAATTCCTGAAGCATACCTTGAAAGCCATATGAAATTAGCCTCCTAGGTACCAATAGATTCATCAACCCTTTGTTTCAACTCAAGTAACTCTTTATCCATCTTGGTAGGAAGAATATGAAGAAATTACTTATTGAAAAATATGTTCTTGAACTCCTCCCAATCCATGGATTCAATCTTATTTTTCTACCTCGTATTCTTTATTATATTCCACCATTAATCTACTTCACCATCAAACTAATAAATAGCTAGAATGACTTTATCATGATGTGAACACTGAATAATAGATAATATCTTTTCAGTAGTACTGATCCATTGTTCGGTAACATGTGGATCAAAATACCCTCTAAATGAAGGTGGGTGTTGCCTCATGAAAGACTCAATATAATTTTGTTCCCTTATTAACTCATTTGGAAGTCCACCATGATTCATAGCTTGAGAAAGATGTGTGATCACATCAATGGGGTTTTTCATTCCAGATCCCATAGAAATTTTTTGCTCAGGAGTACATTCATTTCATTTTCCATCTCAATTACCATTAATGTGGTTCCTTCAGGTTCTATCCATTTACTAAAACCAAAACCATAAATCTATAAATATTCATCATAATGAGGAACCACATAACCATGAAGAATAACTTATAGGATGTATAACTTATAACATCTTCCTTAACATATGAAACCTTAAGTTTATCATAGTTTATTCATAGCCAAATTATATTTAAATTCTTCATAATGTTTCTTTAAGAGTTTGTGAATTCCCAAAGCATATCCTCCAGGAGTGTCCAACCAGGTGTGCAGCAAGGCCCGTTATTGTGTACTAGATTACCCCAAGTCAGGCTCAGAACATCTTGTCGGAGTTGTTACTGCTAGCTACATCTCTCCTAGAGCCACAAACACTTGTAGTATCTAGATAGGGATGTATTTCTAGGAAACCAATCACTCTATCCTTCACCAAAATTCTAGGATATTTTCGTATAATTTTTCTTACCCTAAGACTTATCCTTAGGAATTCCATTATAGTACTCACTAAGGATTTATCAACCTAGATTCAAAAGTTTAACTATAAGTTTTCTGTAATACCAACTTTAGAGAACCTTGATTTTGAAAACATTTACATTACATTAATTTTTAGTAATACTTAAACATTCTACAAATATACTCCAAAATGTCGTAATTGGTCTAGTACCTTTACAAACATGAAAACATAATACTGGTATATAAATGAACTACATAATCTCCCAATAGGATGTTCTTGACTAGTACCCTTCTTAGATACATCAAAAATAGTACATGACATCATAAATTTGGGGAAATAAACATAAAATGGGTGATATCATATGCTTAGTACGGGTAAACAAGGGATACATATCAGAATAAACATGAGTATAAGGGTATGAGAACGTGATCATGAAAAATATAAGATCATATCCTACATATCAAATATCATAATAGAAATCATGGCATAAATATTGGTAGTTAATAGGACATAATTCATAATTAAATAAAGATCATAATACATGAAAACATAACATAGTAGTAAGACATGGAACTGTGGAAAACACATAAGCATATATTGATTTCAATAGTAGCATAGGCATCACTACCAAGACCATCTTAGTAGTATGGGATCACTCCCGATACCATCTTAGTAGTCATGGTTCACCCCCATGGTCATCTTGGTAACATGAGGTCACTCCTCAAACCATCTTTGTAGTCATGGTCCACTCCCATGGCCATATCAATAGTCAGGGTTCACTCCCAAGACCATATTTATTTATCTCATAAGATATAAATATTTACCTAATGTATTGGAGGGAGATATAGTTTCCACACATCTCATAATGAAATCATTCTTACATGTTCCACAAAAACATAAAACATTTATCATAAACATAACCCATGGAATAAAATAGCTCACTTAAATATCATTCCATCATAAGATAAACCATGTAAAACAAATGGATTTCATAAATAGAATTACATTATAAATATAATAAACCATAAAATAATAGGGATAGTATAATTTATACATATACTTAATCTTATATGGAAAATAATTTTGATAAAACACTTGAAATAAATTCTTGAGTAAAATATCTTTTCTTCTTCAAAATTTTTTTCTTCTCTTAAAATACTGCGCAATTTTTTAAAAAAAGAATTTATTTGAAAATAACCTTGAAAACTTGTAATATAATATTCATGTAAATAAGGAGTTATTAAATCATAAAAATACATTCATTCTATATAAGTTAAAAAAACATTCTTCTCGTACTTTTTTTCGAAAAAAGTCAAAAAGTGCCTCGTATGGAAAACAAAAGAAATATTCCTTCAAAAACATGTAATAAAAAGTCAAAAATGGGTAAAAATGACTTTAAACATCCATAAGAGAATATTAAAACATTTTATTAAATCATTTTTTAGAAAACATAGATATGGATGATAGATAAACCCCAGTAAATGATTATGTATAAACAATCACGAATAATAATGAGATTGAGAAATTATCGCTTACCTTGTGTCTTGAATCTCTTTGTACACACAAAATCTTACAGTATAATAAATATAAGTTTATTATAAATATTTTACAGAAGCATATTTTTATACATAATACCATAAATGGTTTCATTATGACCTTATATTACCTTCTTTTTAATGATCATATGTTAAGGTTTTACATCGGGTAATATTCGCTTTGTTCTTCGCATGTGTCTTAATTTTTTATATCATTGGTCATTATAATTATATCATGATACCATAATTTATATAATGATATAAATATCATGTATATACATTATATTTATATTTTAAAAATCTTTAGCATAAAGAAGTACAAAATGGAATACACCATTCATGGAGATGGTAAGTCGTACGTACGCATGAACATTGTTTCCATTTTTAATTTTCATGTTGAAAGAAGGAGTGTAAATGTCATATGTATATATATATGTATATATTTATATTAAATTATCAATTTTATATCATATAACATCATTAAAACATTCCATGTGGTGTGTGAACGAATCACATCGCTTTGAGGGGGCGGTAGTCCACACTTCCTCAAATTAGATTATTGTATTAACATCAAATGGAATGTAAAATGGTATGAGTTTTAAAAAGGGATATGGAAGCTTAAATAAAAAATAAATATATTATATTATATATATATATATATATTATCCATCATAATGGTGACCACTATTGTTGATAGAATAAAATTGAACAATCATCATTTCCTGAGGCAGTAGTTCTCAGTACACAGAAACAATATGCTCAATATTCATTAGATGGAGGTGTGTGTAGGTGTAGGTCTAACCCGGAGCATAAAAACATCCTAGTGTACTGGGGATACTTTTTTCATACTATAATGGAATAAAGATAGTAGATGGTGTGGAGAAGGAAAATAAAGGAAATGATCTTGAGAGAAGACATTACCTCTTAATCGGAAAATTCCTTTTGGTTTATGCCAAAAGGCTTACTTCAGTTACCATATGTCCAAGGGAAGCCTTATAAGAGGAAGGGAGGTAAGTTGGTAGGAGAAGTGGTCTGGGTTTGGCTGATCCAAAAGGCTATATATGTGTGAGTAAAATATAAGGAGAGGTTCCCTTTTATAAGGGGGAGGAGGGACACTTTAAGAAACTCCAAAACTATTAATTTATTATAAATAGATTTTTGATTTCAAATAGCTCAAAAGTAACTTATTTATAATTTTAGATGGTGATGGGTCAATATCCTCTAAAAAAATGAATTTTAGTCTTGTTTAGGTCATATAATTAACCTTATCCTTTGTCTTCAACCTTTAGTTAAACAATTCAACTCTTACCGTGATAACCTGTCTTTTTACACTATAGGGTTAATATAGTTACTATACACAGCCAAAAGAATCCTAATTGGATAATTTATGATATATTTAACACTATAAAAGTTAGTTTTCAAAAAATTAGATTTTTATAAATTTTATAACGTTTAATAAAATATTATTTATTTTAAAGTATCATTTTTTCAATTTTGATACAATTCAATATTTTCATTTTCAAAAATATCAAAACAACATGATAACTTTGAACCAATACTTTAAATATTTTACTACCATATCTGATTTATCTATAAAATTCTTTAATGTCATTAATTAAGTAAAATTATATTTATTTTAATATTTTTAATATCATTTATTGGATATCTAAATTAATTAAGAAATTATTGTGTCTTTATTATACAAGACTTTAATTAAGTTATTTCTTCTCTAAAAATTAAAAATAAATTATCATGATAAATTTAAATTTATTATATTTAAAATTAATAATTATAGTCTAATTTATATTATGTATAACCCAACATAAAAATGATTTAGTTATTAGAATTTTAATATTATTCTTTTAACTCTTCTTTAAATAAAATATAATAAATGTCTTAATCTTACAAAAGTTGCTTAAAGAGGATAATATTTTTGACCAAAGGTTGATTTGGGTATAAAAACACTTATCCAATGATATTAGGACAAGTTTTAGGGTAATTTTATATTATTATAATATTATTCTTACATTTAATTACACTATTTACCTTTAACCATGGTAAATCAAATTTAAAAGTTACTATTCACAAAAAATTATATTGATCCTATTTGATCACATTTTCAATCCTGATTATAACCATGTATGTATTTTTTTTAAATTCAATTCATAGAAGTGGTAATATTACGTTTACTACTAATCCAAAAAATGTGGCTAGAATGTGGGTAAAATAGTCGTTCAAATGTTCAATAATTTTTTAAATATAATTCTATTGTAAAAATTATTACAATTACCTTCATTGTATTAATATATGTATTATTTATCTATTTTGACTTTAAATTAAATTTAATGTAAAAAATAATTTTTTAAATGAAAAATTCGGTTTTTAACTACTATATAGTATTTTTACTATTCATCAAAAATTGAAACTTTTCAGAAAAATACCAAAAGTTTACCCAAAGCTAATTTTGAAATCCTAAATTAAAAAATTATGTTTATTTTACAAAAAACAATTTCCATGAGTGTCTAAAATTATCTTTATTAGAATGACATTAAAAGAAGTTCATTCGAGAAAATGGTATTTTAAAACATAGAAGGACTTTACCAATAATCATATATTTTATTATTAATATTTGAAAAGTAATTATTATTATTAATATAACTATGTTTAATGGCTAGGTTATAATTTTTTAATTTAGATTAAAATAATAATAATAAGAGATGTTTCATAGAAACACAGTGTTTCATGTATCGTACACCAAGTCGGTGTTGCGTGAAACGTACACCAAGATTATTCGTTGTGAAAGGAATGTTTGACTTAGTTAATGCAATATATAAATGAATGTTATAATTTATTATAAAAAAAGGTCCATAAAAACTCAGGGTGTTTCAGAATAAGTCAAAACTAATTATGAATGTAGCACTAAAAGATGAAGTAGATGGTAAATTAGAATCCAAAAACCAAATTTCAAAAGAAGAATATAAAATGTAGATTAGAAGTTAAAGAAAATATATATTAGTAGGATATAATAATAATAATAAAATTCTTACACCGAAAGAAGAAAATAAAATAATAATAACAATAGAATGATGCTGACATTATATAGAGGAATTCTATATTTAAAAGGAAGAAATATAGAGAGAAATAAAAACATAATCTAGAAGAGAGAAGACAAATACCGAAGAATAATCATAAGTAAGAGTAAATAAAAAATATAGAATACTCAAAATAAAAAAATTTGAACGAAAATTATTAGAAAAACAGAATAATCATATATAAAAATAAAAAAATAATGAAAATAATTTTAAGAAAAAATAAAACAAAACTAGAAGTAAAAGTAAAGCCTAGAAGTCAAAATCCAAAATTGAGAAGTAGAAGATATATTTATAAGTCAAAAGAAAAATAAAATGATAAAATGAATGAAAATTTTAAACTCATTGGTTAAATACAAAAGCATCAGATGGAAAACATTAAATGGAAGCATAACTAGAAGTTAAATTTGAAGTAATGAGAAGAGGCATAATCTTGGAGATGAATTCATAATAAATGGAAATATAAGTAATATGGTAAAAAATATAAAATAAAAACATAATTAATAACATAAACTCATGTTTAAACATATGAAAAATCAGAATATGTGAAATAAAAATAAAAAATATAGAATCTCAAAGTCAAAATGTTGAAATGAAAGTAAATGCATTAGAAAGAGAATAAATAGTTGAAACAAAATAAGTGAAATAAAATACATTATAAAAATCATAAATAAAATTATCAATAAAGACACAATAATAAAAATAAATAAATAAAAATCCATTATCCAAAAGAAAAAAGGATGAGAAGCTAAAAGTAGAAGTTGAATCTGAAGTTAAAAATAATCCAGAAGTAGTACTTGAATCTGAAATATAAGTAGAAGCTAGAAACTAGATTCATAAAAAAGTGAAAATCAATGTTTGGGAAGAATTAGTGGTAGATATAGAAGAAAATATAAAATTTTAATACAAAATTAAAAACATATTCCATAAACATGAGCATATTAGCATAAGAAATAATAAAATTTATAAAAAATAAAATAGAACTCATAAGAAGTACCCAGAAATATAAGGAAATGCTAAAGATTCAAAATCTAAAAAACAATATTATATTATCATCAAATCGTTATAAAGTTATTGTTGAATTATTTTTTACATTTTTGAATATATGGATCATCAATCTGACATGTTTTGAGCTCATAATTTGAGGTTTTCTATTATGACTTAACTCTTTGATGTATGTTTTTCAAGACTTTTAAGATTATCAAAACTATTTTATCAATAATTTAGACCACTCTATAAGTTATTCATATGATTTTTATTAATTTATGTGAAAAATTAATCAATGATCGATTTCTTGTGATTTTAGAACAATTTGAGATCATTTTCAATATTTTAACTATTTAAAGTATGTTTTTGGACTTTAGATTAAAAATTGCACTTTTGTTCATTTCATGAATACCATCTATAAATTTGATATGGGTTCTATTAAAACATGTAAAAAATTAAATGAACAAAAAATTTATATGATTTAACTACAATAAAATAATTTTTTATAAGTTTCCACCCATTGATGCATGTTTGTAAACTTTAAAATCAATAAAAATGAACTTTTTTCATTTCAAACAAACTATATGTCAAAATGATGTTTTGTCTATTTATGCTTGCAAAATATTAAATGATAAATGTTTTATATAGATTTAATGAGAATCAGAGGTCTTTTTTAGGTTTTTACCCTCATATACATGTTTTTATAGGATTTTCAATCTAATAAAGTTGTATGTGTTGTCATTATGACCACATCGCATGTCAGATTTCCATGTGGTTTATTCATACATGTCATAAATTATTAAGGAAATCTGAACGTATTTTCTTGGTTTTGATACCTTTTAATAAGAATGTGTAGGAAAAATGATAATTTTGATCATACATATAAATTTAGGAGTCCAATTAACATGTATTTGGTTCATATTGATTATAAATTTATTGAATGTCATTTTCCTACACTTTCAAGCCAATCCAAGATTTTTTTTCTTGGTTTTGGAAGACTTTTTTTAAGATATTTTAAATGTATGAAGAATGAAATTATAGAAGAGTAAGATTCATATTTAATTTTGAAGAAATGGAACTTGTTTTATCATAAATAATTGAATTTTGAGTAAAACTTGTTCCAAAATCAGTGAGTGTGTGCTGCATCAATATCAATTTAGTGTAATAACTTTGAACTGCTACAATCATATCTAGTAGTGGATTTTTTTACACAATGATGCTTCTTGTTGGACCAAGAAACTAAAGATTCACCAAGTAAGTGATAATTTATAGAATTAATTTTCCTATATATTCTAGAACCTATAAAATCTATATGTGAATGACTTTTAAGAATAAACTGAAATATTCAAGAATAGAAAACTTAAATTCAAAAAATAAGATTTTTTATAGAAATAATTTTACATTTCATAGTGATGATAATAAATTTCACCCCCCCCCCCACCCACCAAGAAGCCTCTTACCCGGTAACTGTGATAACTCCCCCAGGTGGCCCAGCAAATATAGATCACCAAAAACGACTTCATATATGTGGGTCCTATCAGGATCATTCATCCCATGTACCCTCCCCATAATAGTGATATTTACATTTCCCCTAACACATAAACTCAATTTCACGGGGAACAGATCTATAACACCAACCAACTAAAAATATGGTATTTTTAAGTTAAATTAAAACAAACATCAAGTTAACTTAACTAAAATTTAAAGTGTATTGTGATTCATCAAAATGATGATCTAGAAGATATCATTTTAGAAAATGAAAAGAAACCACCCAATAATGTTGGTGGTAGTTGTCCCATCATTATCAACGTAACTAGGAATTGATATTATCTTCATAGCCAATAGGGGGTAGAGAAAATCTTTTACAACTCACCCTCTATCAACTCTAGTAAATTTAAGTTTAATTGAGATAAATTTAATTAAAATTTATATCATGATCTAAAATAAAATATTAAAATTCATGATAAAATTATTAAATAAAAGTTGTTGAAATTATATCTCAGATTATTTCTTTCTATAGTTCTCTAGGAACCACTACTCCATGATAGGGTCTCTAAATGCTCCAAAAGTAAAAATTTATAAATTTTATTCCATAAAAATGATCTAAGTAATGCTACAATGATGATTTTCAAATACGATATCTCATTTTAAAGATATTTTAATTTTTATTTCAAAATACATTGGCCATTATAATGTTTATTTCTAAAATAAATTAATTTTATAAATTTAAATAACCATTATTTAAAAAAACCACAATAACCTAAAACCATTCTTCTCTCAGGGTGATCATTTATATACCTGTACATTAGTACTAACTAAAAGCAAATGTAGAAGTAAAAAATAAAATAAAAAAAGTAAAATCAATATAATGTGTAGGGTATTAAAATATAAAATGACATTGAGAGAGAATTAGAATAAAAAGCAATATATGATTAAATGATAAGAGTTTGAAGGAAATATGGATAATAAATAAATAAGGGTTGGAAATAAAAAATTAATAGTCATATACATATGCTGAAGAATATGAAGAAATAGAAGAAAATTTATTTTTCAAAGATTTATTAATAATTAGAGAAAATGAATAAAGAAATTTTTGATGGATGTAGCAGAAGTGGAAGGGGAAGTAAAAGCAGGCACAACAACATTATCAAAACATTAATAAAGAAAATAAGAAAAAATTAAATCCAAAAACTTATTCAAAAGTAGTGGTAGATGAAAAAATAACACTATAAAAATATGAATAAAAAAGTGAAACTCAAAACTTATACACAATAAATTAAAATTCAAATTTCCAACCAGTGATAAAGTTAAAATGTAAAATCTAGAAGTGATGATCGAATGTGAAAGTTGGTGAAAAAGTGAAAGAAGAAAATAAAGTAGAATTAAAAATCTAAAAATAATAAAGAGGTTCTAGAAGGTATTAGAAGACTAAAATAGAATAAAAAAGAAAAAATTATAAAAACAAAATCAAATGATATCATATAAAAATTTCAGAAGTAGGAATAAATGAACAAGTAAAAATACATTAAAAAATAGAAGAATAATTTAATATCGAAATAAAAAAGGTGCAAGAGAAGGATTTGATGTAAAAGTAAAAGTAAAACTACAATTAATGTTTGAATCATAAAACCATGATTCTAAAGTAGACGAAAAAGGAATAAGTCAAAACTAAATGTGATTATAGTACAAAAGTGGAAATATAAGGTAAAGAAGATTTAAAAAACCAAAAGTCTGAAGGAGAAGCAAAAAAGAGGATTGGAATTAGAATAAAAAAATTTATTAGTTGGATATAATAATTAAAAATAAAAGACTTATGAAAGGGGAATAAAAATAAGTATAAGAACAAGGAAAATTTAAAGACATTATGTTGAAGAATGATAGAGGAAAAATGAAGAAACATAGTTAGAAGTAGAACCATAATCGAGAATATGGAAGATAGAATATAGAAACATAATTGGAAGTGTGAGTAAATAAAAAATATAGAAGACTTGAAAGTAAATAAAAAAACTATAATAAAATGTGTAAGAATAAACAAAAAATAATCCAATAAAAAATAAAATATATATATATATATTAAAATTTGAAGAAAAAAGGAAATGAAACTAAAAGCAAAAGAAAAGGCTAGAAGAAAAAATACAAAATAAAAAAGTATAAGAAAAGGTAAGAAGTCAAAAGAAAATGAATAAGATAAATTGAATGAAAAATTAAAATTCAATGGTAGAATCTTGTAGCATCAGAAGAAAATACAATATATGGAAGCATAACTAGTGGTGAAAGTAGATCCAATGAGCGGAGGCACAAGCTAGGGGAAGAATTCTTAAGAAATTGAAATATAAGTAATAGTAGAATGAAGATTTAGAATAAAAAAACATAAGTGATAACATGAAAATAAGTATAAATAAAATAAAAAACAAAATAAGTAAAATAAAAATAATAAATCCATAGGTTCGAAGTTTGAATCAATAATTAGAAGTAGGCTCATAAGTATGAGAAGAAATATTTTAAACAAAGTAATATTGATGTGTGGCTAATTCATATAGATTGTAAATGAATTTAGGATCATTGTCCTATATTTTTTAGTGAAATATGAACTTGTTAGGTCAATTTTGGCCCCTTTTATGTGACTTCTCACTATAATAATAATGTCATAGTCAGAAAAAAACTTTCAATAATATCATGAAATTTATCTATTAGATTGATGTGAGGTTGACTCTTATAGATAAAAATGACTCGAGGATAATTTTTTGTTTATTTTCACACCAATATGAGTTCATTCTATAGATTTTGAACATTCCAAGGATAACATTGAATTTATTAATAGGCGTTAAAATAATATGAAATCATATTTTTAATCATACTGATAAATAAATGAACTATATTCATTTTTTAGATGGTTTATATATATAAAAAATGACTTGAGGATTGTTTTTCTAAGTTTCCTAGTCAATGTGAAGTCATATGCTCGATTATGACCCCATGAAGGGTGATATCTCATTTTAATAAAAAAATGATGAAATGATACATTAGATAATACCAACTAATCTGTTCATAATATTAATACACAGCTAATTCTTATAGATTGAAATTTGTTTTATGAACATTCTTCTTATTTTTCATGGTAATTAGAACTCTTTTTCTTGGTTTTGACACTAGGTAACTAGTCACTTTAATAAGAATGTAAAGGTAAAATAGAACATTTGATCAAAATAACAATTTCAAGTTTCAAATTAATACATGGTGGGTTTAAAAAAATAAAAAATCACTCAAATATTGTTTTAATCTATTTTTATGATAATCTAAGATCATTTTCATGGTTTTGACCCCTACACGGGTTATTTTTCATATATTAACAAGTGTTAACAATATGAAATAATAGTTTTCTTCATACTGAGAAATCTAGGTGTTAGATTTATATGAAACTGATTCTTACATATCAAAAATGAATTGGGGATTTTTTCCCTATGTTTATATGCCAATATGGAGTTGTCGGATTAGTTTTTACCCCTTGATGGGTGATATCTCATTTTAATGAAAATATCAACGTGAAATGATACATTGGATCATACTGATTAGTGCAGGCTTCAGATTGATGTGTGGTGGATTTATACATATCAAAAATGATTTCTTGGTCACTCTCCTAAGTTATCAGATAAATGAAAATTCAATTTCTTGTTTTTTACCACTTTTAGGTGACTTATCACTTTAATATAAATGTGATAGTTAGAAGACACTTTTAATCATAACAACCAATTTAGTTGTTATATTGACTTGAGGTTGGTTCATAAAAATATTAAATTACTCTAAAATATCTTTTCTATGTTTTCACACCAATCCAGTAATCTTTTCTAAGTTTGACCCACAAAAAAGTGATATTTCATTTATTATTATGTGAAAAAAAAATTAGACCATAGTTTCCCTCATATAGAGAAATTTGGGCATCCAATTTTAGTATGGTTGATTCCTATTGGTCAAAAATTACTTGAAAATAATTTTTATATGTTTTTATGTCAATAAAAAGTTTCCCTCTCATTTTTGACCTCTTTACAGTTTATTTTTAATTTTAATAAAAATATTAAGCTGATAAGATATTTTGGATCATACTAAGAAATTCAGACATTATATTTATGTGTGGTTGATTTTTATATATCTGAAATAATTATAGGATTATTATCCTATGTTTTAATAAAAATCTAAACTCATTATCATGGTTTTAAATCCCTTATATAATAATGTGAAATCCAAATGGAATTTTTATCAAAATGATAAATTCAAGTATCATATTGGGGTGTGGTTGGATTTTACAGATCAGAAATTACTTGAAGATCATTTCTATAATCTTTTTAAAAAAATCCAGACCATTTCCTCTATTTCTGACCCCTATTTCTTGGAATTTTTAAAATATAAGATGAATAATTTTAGAAAATGGGAATAAGATCATTTAATATTAAAGAAATGGAAATAGTTTTATCAAAAAATAACATAGCTCGAGTGAATATATTTCCAGAATTAGTGATTGTGCATAGCATGTAAAGCTATTGGGTTTAATTGTAGGTTCTAGGTGCAATGGAAATGTAAGTTGAGTGATTACCCACTTTTCTTTTTTACATAATCGATGGTCAAATCGAGATTGATGGGATGATGTACATTTTGATCCATGGAATTGAATAAAATAAATAGATATGGGAAATCATGTCAGAACCAGATAGAGGAGAGATAAATACATATTTTTTTAATTAATTAAATTAGATAAAGAATTACCTTAAAGGAATTCTTTCTTCATTGATGAATCTGGTGAAAAAATGGTGGTGTGTCGTCGTTGAATTGTAGAAACCAAGTGTATTTTTCCACTAGTGTTGATCCACACATGTCCCAAGAACCTCTAGATGTTGCCAAAGGATTCTATGGGTGCTAGAATGGATTATCCTTGAGCTTTTATTGTCCGTATTGATTTCTTCAAGAATCGCTTCCAAAGTGTTCTCCTTGATCTGATGGAAGAGGGTCGTTCGCCGTTCTTGGGAGTATTATTAGAGAAGGTGGATCTCTAGGCTTCATATAATTATCTAAGACTCCTTGTGTACAACTGAATTAGCTATTGAAAAAATAACATATTTAGGTATTTGTATAGCTGGGTTAAAATAATATAATTACACAAATTTCCTTAATTATAATTTAATCTTAGAAAAACCCCATGTTGAATAATAATGGTAATATTCTTATTTCTCGACATGCACTTAACTTGTGAATTATAATTAAATATTATTTAATCGAATAATATTTATTATTTATTATTTCTCACTAGACCATTAAACTTAGTCTGCCATTCCTCCATAATATTTATCAGGCCTTGAATAATTTCTATATCTTAATTAAATAAATATATCTACATTATTCTCAAATAAAAAAATAAATATTATATTCCTTGAACAGAAAATAAATATTTATAAAATATTCCACTCAAAATATATTATCTCAAATAAATATTGATAGAATAAATGAGATAATGAATACATGAATAATTATTAAACTAAGATCAGGAATAATAATTATTCAACTTATTAAAAAATAATATATTATTTAACTAAGATTCTGGATACACTTAGTGTGGGACCCTCTGGGCCTCTTTCTCAGTGGTATTAGGCAAAGAAGCCTATAGTACATGGTTAGATTCTAGCATTAGGCAAATTCACCCTTAGAGAAAGAATTTAATGTCACAATGACATGTTATCACATACAGACACTTATTGTGTAATATAATCTCTTTATCACAATATCTCTAATCGAGCAGGTTTCATTTCAGCGCCATCAACCTATATGCTTGATATCACTTTATTTGAATTTAATGAAATAGAAGTTTCCTATAGAATACCATATCCAGGGTTTTATTTGGGCTATATCAAGTCTTGAGATATTAAATTCTATTATTTAATATAAGGGATAAATCATTTCTCATATTATTCATTAATGCACTTTTTCTCGTGACACACCCAACATATCCTACCTTGCCATGAACATCTGTTGTAATGGTTTTCATCAATAAAACAAAGTACATGACTCTTAATACTCATTAATAATAATCTTAAATTCTAAGGACCAATACACACATCCTCATATAGGAACATCTAATGACACATATAAATGTGGATTTCCTACTATCGGGTCTCATTCTCATAATATCCCACTTGATATTACCAAGGGAATACACCATGAGAAAGTTCTACAAAGTCCTATGGGTCTCCACCCCTAATAACATGTATCATTTGTGTCCCTCAAATGATTCCATCCAACTATAGAAAATATATTCAAGAATATTGTCATACCACTTCTGAGTTCTCATCATAGTGGGGAACTGTTATGACCTTTTACTTTGTCAGCTACTATTAGGACATTATCTCATATTTTGTCATGTAGAAGAAAAATCATGATGTGATAAGTAAATTATTAATATTTAAAATAATGAATACATGTTTATCAAAAATTATTTATAATTTAGTTCAAGGGAACCAACTCCAACAGAATACCACTTGAACTGGAGCCAATTTCTAACAACCTCCATTCTGATAGCTCTCATAAGATACTCATGCTTCTGCTAAGATAGGAATTTAGTCAAGTGTTCTTATATGTTCTCTTCTATGGGTACTCTACTTATTGAAACTTCACCCCTCTAATGAAAATCCCTCAATAGGTGATACTTTCAGAGTATGTTCTAGTTCTGTTGGTGTGATCATGGCTCTTTCACAAGATCCACCAACAAAGTATTATCAAAATATTATGCGATAAGTTATTTATTTCTAGGAACCTCATTTAGCTCTTGGAAAAAGTTCTGAATCCAAACAAATTTCTTGACTGCATCAGAAGATGCTATATACTTGGAATCCATTGTAGAATCAGCGATAACTAGCTGCTTTAAAATTTTCCAGCTCACAACTCCTCCGTTGAGATAGAGACCATATCCTGATTGTGACTTTATATCATTATGATCTATCTGAAAAATATCAATAGTATAACCCCTGATGACCAACTCCTCATCTCCTCCATTCACCAGTAACATATCCTTAGTTCTTCTCAAATACATTGGGATAGCCTTAACATATGTCTAATGTTGTTCTCCTAGATCTGCTTGATATCTTTCTACCATGCTCAATGCATAGGAAACATCAAATATAGTACATGACATGGAATACATGATTAATCCTATCACTGAAGATTATATAATATTAATCATTCTCTATTCCTATTATTGTGTCTGGGGACACATTTTATTAGAAACATGTAAACCATGTGACAATGAAACAAATCCCCTCTTGGATTATTCTATAATAAATCTATTTATTATCTAGTCAATTTATGTACTTTGAATTATTCCAAGAAGCTTCTTATATCTATCACAAATGATCTGGATCCCTAGAATACAGGATACATCACCTAAGTCCTTTATGGAGAAGCACTTGTCCAACCAATCTGTAATAGATTGTAAGACTGGTATGTTGTTTCCAATAAATAATATTTCATCAAAAAATAATACTAGTATAATGACCACATTACCATTAAACCACTTTTAAAGACATGACTCACATTCATTCTTAATGAAACCAAATTCTTTTATAGATTCATCAGATCGAATGTTTCATGACCTGGATGTTTGCTTCAATCTATAAATGGATCTCTAAAACATTCAAATATTCTTAGCATCACCAAGAGTCACAAATCTTTATGGTTGTTTCATTTAGACATCTTCATAATGGTTACTATTAAGGAATATAGTTTTTATATCCATATTTCAATCTCATTGTCATGGTAAGCTACTATGGCAAGTAGAATTTTGATGGATTTAAACATGGAAACTGGAAAAAATGGTTCATCGTAGTCAATTCCATGATGTTGTTTAAACCCTTTATCCACTAGCATTTCTTTATAGTTACATAATTTTCATTCCATGTATAGTTTCCTCTTGAATACCCATTTCCATCTGACAAGCTTTACATCAGCTGGCACATCAAATAGAAACCACACTTGGTTCTGATACATGGAATTCATTTCAAAGTTCATGTCTTCTTACCATCTGGCAGCTTTTGAGCTCTCTACTTCCTCCTTGTAGAAGATAGGTTCATCATTGTCACCCAACAATGAGTTACCATATTCGATGACTAGAAAACCATATCTCTCCAGTTCTCTTACCACTCTTAGGCTCCTATACATTACCCATGTTTCAAGAACTACTTCTTCCATGGGGACCTATGGAATATGTTCATGTAACAGCGCTTATGTATCTTGAGCATAAACTCCATAAAAATCTATCAAGATCCCACTATCTTTTTTGAGGATGTGATCCCTCTCAAGAAATACGACTTGTTTGGTGATAGTCACTTTCTTGTTTGAGGGGTTGTATAGATAGTATCCCTCTGTTTCCTTAGGATATACTATAAAGATATACTCCATGCCCTAGGGTACTAGTTTGTTTCCTAATAAGGACTTAAAAAATTCATCACAATCCCATACACATGTATGCAACAAAATAGGATCCTTTATACTCCATAACTGGAAGGTAATTTCATTTTCCACTTTAGTTGGCACTTGGTTTAATGTGTATGTCGTTGTTTGTAATGCATATCCATAAAAGGATAACGGAAGATCTGTATCAATCATCATTTACCTTACCATGTACAACAAGGTATGGTTAATCCTTTCAATAACATGGTTCCACTATGGTGTATAAGGTGGAGTGTGTTGAGATATAATCCCAAACTCCCATAAAGATTCAATGAACTCTTGGTTAATATATTCACCACCTCGATCTGATTGAATCTTCGTTATCTTCTTACCAAGATGATTCTCTACATCATTCTTAAATTCCTTGAATTTCTCAAAGGACTCATACTTATACCTCATCATGTAAATATAGCCATATCTACTCAATTAATCATTAAAAGTTATGAAGTAAGAATATCCATCATCAGCTTCTTCTAGAAATGGTTGACACATATTAGTGTATACCAGTCATAGAAGCAATGTGGCCCTTTAACCCTATCCATTAAATTGTGGTTTTTTAATTTTACCTTGAAAAAAACATGAAATATTTCAAGTGTTTTTAGCTCAAAAGAGACTAAATAACCATCATGACATGGATTTGTAAAATTCTTCTCATTTACATGACCAAGATGGTGATGCCACAACTAGGTGTTATATATGTTGTGTGAACTTGATTCTTTATCGATTTCCAACACTTGTTTTTAGTAATTTAATACATAAAATTTGTTATTTAAATGTTCCATACCACAACATATGTTTTACTTTTAAAAGAAACAACTTTTATTTCCAAATTTGAAAATAAACCCATCTGTATCTAGGCGTGATACAGAAATTATGTTCTTGGTAACCATAGGTACACAATAACAATATTTCAAAACTAGAATCATTCTCATTGTTAATTAAAGGTGGTAGTCACAAATGTCTAGAGAATCTATCCTTACTCCATTGGCAGCTCTCATATCCTCCTCTCCTCTGGTAATATTTTTAAATCTACTTGTTTACTGCATTTAGATACATATTTGAGTGCTAGAAGTTGTATCTAATACCCATTGTGTATAAATTGAAATATTTCACTTGATAACAAATGCACCATCATCTTCCTCTTGCTTCTAGGTGAAATTCCTATTCCAATGGCTTGACTTTCCACACGTAAAACGTACTTCCACCTTTTCCTTTCCCATCCTTTGGATCTTGTTCTTCTTGGAAGGATAGTTCTCAAAAGATTTAGACTATTTGTAGGTCTTTTTCCCTTTTTCCATGTTCTTTATTTTCTTATTCACCATAAGGACTATGGGTTTTTCATTCCCCATGTCCTTATCCACTTGGTGAATTAATGTATGAAGTTTTGGAAGACTCTTCTCATTATTTCTCATATTTTAATTAAAAATAAAGTTTGATAAGTTCTTAGGCAGTGATGAAAGTATGATATCTATATGCAACTCATCTGGGAATTTAATCCATAAGATATTCAAGCATTCAATATAGCTGATAATCTTGACTACATGAGGCCCATCTAGCACAAACTCTCCAAGATTAATTATGAACAAATAATTGGAGATCTCATACCTCTTTTGTCTCTCTTTCGCTTGATAGATATCCTGAAGGTGATACATCAGGATATAGGAATCCATATCCTCATATTGCTTCAAAATATCATTGTACATGGATGATATAATTAAGAACTAAACATATGTAGCATCATTTAGATGTTTCTTATAGAGAGATATCTCTTCATCACTTTCCTCATTTCTAGGCACCATTGGTAAAGGTTCTTCTATCATATACAATTTCCTTTCATGGGAAAGGATGACACGTAAGAACCTTTTCCACTATTGGAAACTAGTGTTGGTGAGAAGGTTTTCCTTATCAAGTATGGATCACAATGATATTTTTTATGACATTTTAATTTTGTTTCTATAAAATAAGACAAGAAAATTTTTAGTACGTTATTAGATAAAATTTATAAAAATAAATAAATATTATATTTATTAGTCTCCCACTATTTTATTGAAACCCAATATCCCCCACAATTGGCTTCAGAATATCCTTTTTATTGTACATTATAGTGGAAAGGATCCATATTCCCCTTCTCATTACCCAAACATTGTTTGGTCAATCAACTCGAATGGTTTTGGGTAGGAATTCCAAATTCCAGCTTCATTAAATCACAATTCCTTGATCTACTATGTGGACTCCCCAATCCCAAAATCATTAATTTAGATTTCATCATCCTTTGCCTCTCAGTTACACCAAATCCTTCTTTATAAGTCAACCCTTGATGTGAACCAAGTTAATTCAACCAAAAAACTCATATTATAATTACCTTATAATTGAAAGAAACCTAACTTTGGTCAGCCAAGAACATTGAACTATGGTTCGATTCTAACAGAAGTAATGGAAGGCTATAAAAACTTGATATTTTATTGAGGTATTTTATCCTTTTATGCATAAATTTCCAATTATTATCTTTATACACACTTTTTAATATTAAGTGGGATTACATAAGTGATTAACAATGTCTTAAATAATATTTATGCATAATCTAATTTATTTTAGTTCCATCTTGCATGCTTGTTAATTCGTTAATTATGTGATTGTGATAAGACATCCATAATGAAATAACCATGAAACTGACAGAAATAAAATAAAGGGTATTATTAGATTATACTAATGGTTAGTTTATCTAGAGGTAGATAAACTAACCTTTGACCTAGGGGAGAAACACCTTGAACCAATTGAGGTTCATGTTTACAGATTTCCACATATCCACCTTTGTATCTCCTTGGATTCGTTTTTCCTTGGCTCTGAACTTGAACCAAATCCACTAGCTTGGTAGCTTCATCCATTACATATGACTTTTACTCACACATAGGTGAGGTGGAAAGGGGTTTACATAAAAGAATCCATAGGCGTGTAGGTGCTGCATAATAATGATGAGAGATGGTACGCAGACCAACAATTTAATTTAATAATAAATTAAATGAAACTAATGATATAAAAAAGGTCTGGTCTATCTCATGATCATCCACTTGCATGCAAAAAATTACGTATTTAATAAAACTATAATTCAATTATTAATCATTATTATTTAAGACAAAGAGCACTCAAATTGATTAATTATTATCTTTAATTAGTCAATCATTTTATCTTAATCTTTATTTGAATTTCCTTGAGATTCTCATCTGTTATAATTTTAAACAAATTAAATAAATTGATTTAAATGTAATTGTGTACATAAATGTTCCTTAGAGGAAACACAGTGAATACTTGTCCGATTCTACCCAACATGTATTATACTCATATACTATTTTACTCTTGTGACATATGGAATACACGACTTATCACATACTTTCACAATGTGGACTTTACGGATGATTACATGAATTAAATGATTTTGTGGTCACATGTTATGCTTCAATGCATGTAAAGTAAAAAACATGTAATGCGACTTATACATGATATGTAGATCTGAATATTATATAGATATTAATAAAACATTTAAATATTTATGTATATTAAAACCTATCACATGGAGTGTCCTATATTTATAACCACACGCAAGTACATGTCTCATGGTTTACATAGTAAAACTCATAAATTTTAAATATGTCTAACTTGTTATAAGTATAAGGTGTATAGATTAGATCTACATGGTGTATAGATTTGATATATACTGTGTCCACAACTCTCACCATCTATCCGAGATACACGCCTAGGGACTTTGCATGTGAATCATACCTCAGAATATTTGGAGTACACATCCTGTCCAAGGGGCCACACACCATGTTAACTCCGTGTTACACGATCACCAGTAAGATAGGTTTTGTATGGAATACATAGCTCCTCTCTAACCCAAAGGGACTACACGGTGTGTATTCTTGCTAACCATGTACTATTTAATTCTAGTCAACACGCGGTGCATTAAATGGGGTAATTAATGAAATTAATCAATGAATAATATCAAATTGATTTCCTAAATAAATATGATGTGTTGAATGTGACTATATGGCTTATAACTCTAGATACATAGTGTGTAGTATTGTATTGTCCATCCAGAAACCTTTTCACCTCTAGATGAGTTACTCAATTTTGTTTTAATCATAAAATTAAACATCTTGATTGGATCTATGAGAAACTAAAGAGGATGAAACAAATATCTCAATTAATATTAAAAGAATGATTAAAATTGAATTGAAAAACCTAATTAAATATGGGTAAATAACCAATTATTTTTAAATAATTATAAACCACTATGTGCCCTCTCTGATACCACTTGTAAGTTCCAGACAAAGAGAAAGTGCAGGAAGGGTGGTGCCCAACTTTTATTTTTTCCACAATCAATGATCAATCTAAGATCGATGTGATGATGAATGTTGGGATCCAAAAAATTGAATCAAAGAGATAGAAAAGGGTAATAATTCTAGAAATAGAGATATGAGATCAACACAAATTTTTTATAATTAATTTAATTATATAAATAATTACCTCTAAGGAATTATTTATTCATTGATGAATCCGGAAAAAAATCTACGGTGCATTATTGTTTCATTGTAGAGACCAAGTGTAGATTTCCTATAATAGTGATCCACATATGTTTCTGTAATCTCCATACATCACTGAAGGAATCTCTGGGTTCTAGTAGGGAAGATCATTGTGCTTGCATCGTCTGCCTTGATTGCTTTAAGAATCGCTTCCAAAGTGTTCACCTTGATCTGGTGGAGGAGGGTTGCATTCCATTATTGGGAACATTATTGGAGAAGGGGACTCTCAAGGCTTGAGAGGATTCTCTAAGACTCATTGTGCATAACTAAAATGGTAGTTGAGAAAATAAAATAATTGGGTATCTCTATTACTAGGGTTAAAATAATATAATTGCACATATGTCCATAAATATTATTTAATCCTACAAAAACCCTATGTAAAATAATAATTGTAATATTATTATATCTCAACATGAACTTAACTTTCGAATAATAATTAAATATTATTCAATAAAATAATATTTATTATTTAGTATTTATCACCAGACCATTAAACTAGGTCTTCCATTCCTCCATAATATTTATCAGGCCTTGAATAATTTATTTTTATTTATTAGATAAATATAATTAAATTATTCACCAATAAATAATTAAATATTATATTCAATAAATAGAGAATAAATATTTATTAAATATTTCACTCATAATATATTCTCTCGAATAACTAGTGATGGAATAATTGCGATCAAGAATAGATGAATAATTATTAAACCATGACCAGGAATAATATTTATTAAACTTGTTAAATAATAATATATTATTTAACTTAGATTCTAGATATACTTAGTGTGTGAACCTCTAGGACTCTTTCTCAGTATCATTAGTCAAAGAATCCTAAAGTCTAAGGTTAGTGTCTAGAAACATGCCAAGGCACCCATAGAGAAAGAATTTAATGTTGCAATGACATGTTACCATGTACTGATGCTCACCATGTAATATAATCCCTTTATCACAATATCTATAATCGAGAATTCCACATTCTAGTTCCATCAACTTATATACTCAATATCTATTTCTTTCACTATCTGAAAATAAAACTTTCCTATAGAACACCATGGCCAGGATTTATTTAGACAATATCATTTCCATCAAAGGACCTAAGATATTAACTTCCATTAGTGAACAAAATGGATAAGTCCTTTCTCGCATTATTCATTAATGAAATATTACTCATGACACACCCAACGTATCCATCCTTACCGCGAACACCTGTCATCATAGCTTTCATCAATACATCAAAGTATGTGACTCATAATACTCACTAATAATAATATTAAAGTCTAAGTACCAATACACACATCTACTGATAGGAACATCCAATGACACATATAAATGTGTATTTCCTACTGTTGGGTCTCTTTCTCATAATATCCTACTGGATATTACCAAGGTCATACACCATGAGAAGGTGCCTCAAAGTCCAATGAGTCTCCACCCCTGATGTATTGTATCATTTATTTCCATAAAACGATATCATCTGGATATAGACCATATATCCAAGAATGGTTTCATAACACTTATGGGTTCTCATTGTAGCGGGGAACTTCTCTGACCTTTTTGTGTGATAGCTACTCTTATGAAATTACTACATATTATGTCATACAGAATAATAATCAAGATGTGATAATTAGTTTATTAATATTAAAAATGATGAATACATGTTTATCATAAATTAAATAGAATTTGGTTCTAGGGAACCAAATCCAATAGTAATAACTTCAAACTATAACAGTATTCAATTTCAGTAGTGGAAAGTTCTACAGAATGATTCTTTTTATTGGACCAAGATACTAAATCTTCATATAGTATATGATAAGTTCTAAAATTACTTTTCCTATACATTCCATAACCAATGAAATCTAAATCTGAATAAATCTTAAGAATAAATATAGTTCAAGATGAAGATGATAATTCAAGTCAAAAGATAGGATCCTACATAGATACAATTTTACATTTCATAGTGTGGATCAATGGATTTTACCCTTCCTGTAAGACACCACGGACTCGGTAGTTGTGATGGCACCCTCCGGTGGACCAGCCAGTACATATCAATGAAAGTGGATTCATCTAAATGGATCCTATTAGGATCAATAGCACCTCCAACCCTACCCATCAATGTTAGAATTTTGTTTCCCCAAAAACTCAAACCTGAGTTCATTAGGATCACATCTGCAACCCTCACCAACTGACATACTGGCTACTAGAAAGTTAACTTAAAAACAAAATTCAAGTTAACATAACTAAAATATAAAGGATACTGTGATTAATTAAAAAAAGGAACCAAAAGATATTTTAACACCCCAATATTCCATGGTACATTTCCCTTTGAATAATTTATTAGCTTGCATTGTACGCAACTTCGAGATTCTTACACACTACAACCAATCAAACTAGTCGTTATGAATAGTAATACCCACTTTTTGAAATTTTATAAATTTTATTTTTCAAAATGGACTTTATTTTTGAATTTAGAATATCTAAATTAGCTTAGGGTGAATTTTTGGTATTTTTCTGAAAACTTTCAATTTTTTATGAATAGTAAAAAATACTAAAATTTAATTAAAAACAACATTTTTAATAAAAATAATTTATAGTGTTAAATTATATATTTTAATGGTTTTTAAGTGTAATTAGATTATATTTTTATCATTTAATATAATTTAGTTCATTGGATGTAATTTTACATTTAAACTAAACATAAACAAGTGTCAATCTTTTGATAATTATTATTTCTTAAAAACATGCTTTTTATTTTGACAACGGGAATTAATTTTAAATTAATTTCTGCAACTTATGTGTTTTTAATTTATAAAAAATGGATTCCATTTTTATAATTATTAGGTATAAATTTTTTAAATATGTAACATTATTTTTAGACATTTTGAATAATTATTTCGGTAAATATTTTATTTACCATGGTTAAAGGGTAAATCCGGTAAATAAGGGTAAATAAATAATATTATAATAACATTAAATTACCCTAACACATGTTTTAACCTTATTGACTGATACATTTCCGACCATGGGAATCCTTGGGTCAATTTTGGAACCCCATGGAGCCACTTGTAAGTGATAATGACAATTTATATTAATTAAGTTAAAGTAAATACGAAAATGACATAAGAATATATCTTTTAGTAAAACAATTTTTACATAGGGTTATATATGTTATCTCTTTGAATATAAATATTCACTAGAAAATTAGAAATATTTCCTACATAATGGTATTTTATTTATAATTTTTAGACATTCAATAATTAAATTTATTTATGACACAATGATGATATACTATTTTACTTATTAATTAAAAAATAAAATAAATGGTACTATAAATATTAAAATAAATATAATTTCGAAGTTTTGATGTCATATACAAATTTTCCAGGTTAATATGACATGTTAGTATTGATTAAATGAATTTATTTATAATTAATAAAGTTGTTAAGACTTTAACAAAAATAAATTATTAAATAGTGTCAAAATTGGCATAAAAGAGTTTTTAAATCAAATATTATATTATTAATTGATATAATATTTCTAAAAATCTATGGTCCGGCCAAAGGAATTATATAATTATATGTATGTTAGTAATGAACCACATTGGATTCTTTTGTCTTGTTATAGTAAGTTTATTAACCATATAATATAAAAATACAAAGAGATATGGTAAATGTCAAACTATTTAACTAAGAGTTAAATATAAATGATAAGGTTAATATGATGACCTAAACCTGTATAAAATCTATTAGTTGAAATTATTTCGACTCATACCTACATTAGACTCAAAATAAGTCACTTTGGAGCCATTATAAACTGAATATGAATTTATTATAAAATAATATTATAAGTTTTTCCTAAGGTGCCCCTCACCCCTCTTATAAAATGGCACTCCCCCTTCTCTAAAATTCACACCTCCAAAGCCTTTTGGCTCAGCCAAACCCTGCCCAAATATTCTCCCAACTTCCCTTAATTCATCTTAGAGGCCTTAATTTATTCATAAAGCCAACCCAATGGGCCCTTTTGATCAAATTAAGAGGAATAACCCGAAGAAGAGGTAAATATGTCATCACCTCCTTCAAGTTCTTTTCTTCTTCCGCTTCCTATTTCTTTGTTGTTTCCATTATAAAATAATAACTCCAGTATCTTCTATATAATTTGATGTTATTATAAAAATGGTACAACCATATTCATTATTTTATCCAACCTATGAATGAAAATGTCACCACACGTGCATACGTACAACTTACCGTCTCCGCGTCGTGGTGTAGTTTGTTATTCAAACATTTAATCATTTGGATGGGTCTAATAATGAGTATAAATGATTTAAATAATAAATATAAAATTATAATGATTCTGTATATATGATATACCATCCAATTATATATGATTTTAATATCAAAATAATTATATTTTCACTTGTGCGTATGTACGGAATACCGTCTCTATGAACACGATAAGATTCATTTCCCCATCGTAACCATTCAAGACTAATTTTCATTTGATGATTAAAAATAATTTTTAAGGAATTGATATCATTCTGGATATGAATAATATACATCCTATCCATAACAAACATTACTTATGTAAAAAAACATATAAAATAAAACGAGTAAGGTAACACCCAAAATGACGATAATACTAAAATATTATTAAAAAAGAAATATTAGATGATCATATATGATATCATATTTATGAATATGATTCTTGTATAATTTAATAACAATGATTTAAATATTATACATGGTGTTAATTTACCCTCTACCAAGTAGAATTACAAGGTAAGGGTTAATTCTACAATCTCTTCATTATCTGAGGTTGTTTATACGTAATTATCTACTAGGGCCTCTTTATCATCCACATCCATGTTTCTTAAAAATGTATTTCCAAAAAAAATAATATTTACTAGACTATTGGTTAGAGTAATTTATACCCTTATTTGACCTTATATGTTTTGAAATAAATCTTTATGTCATTTTCCAAACAAGGTACTTTATGACCTTTTCGACAAAATTAAGGTAAGAATGTCTTTTTTTTACTTATAACACGGGTGCAGTTATTCACTGATGTTATTACACCTATGAATATTCCTTTACAAGATTATAAGAATATTTTCAAAATAAATGCTTTATTTTATAATTATGTGACTTTAAATGATTTCAAAAAAAGAAAGAGATATTTCTCTCAAATAGTTTTGATTTCATCTATGTCATCATCCTTTGATAGATTTTATACTTGTTTGAAATTGATTCATTACGATACAAATCATCCATATTATATTGAAGTTTTTTTAATATGTTTGAATGTGGATGTGTTATTTTTATACCATTCATGGTTTATGGATAAAGTTTTGACATTTCGTATGCTAGTTTTAATAAAAAAAAATTATGTTATGTTTAAACCTTTTTCATATGAGGAATGCATTAGACTTAGTAAGTGACGGGTGGAGCCTGCTATAGCTCCTCGATGCATCTGTATGTATCATGAGACAAACTAGTGCCTTGGCACAAGGCCTTGAAAAAATATTATTTGTAGTCTTGGCCCAAGGCCTTGACTATGTGGTTATGAAAGTCTAGCATTATGCATTCCATCATTATGAAAGTGGATATTTGATATTTCATGTGATTATTCTACTAGTAGAATATCCATGAGAATAAGTAAATGAAATTATTTTTTTATCTTTGCCATATTATGCTGAAGTTCAGGTTTAAAAGGCTTTTGTTTTAGTCTTATACATTACCTTAAATTTTTATTCTTATTTATGAAAGTTTCCGCTATATTGTTATCCTTACTAAGCATCTGAGCTCACCCCTTTCTATGTTTTATTTTTCCTAGGATGTGAAGAAGTATTTTAAGACTAACCTATAGGGATAGTATAAGGGGATATAAGTGTGGTCTATGGATACAATGTTGTTGTAGTTTTTCATTTTATAATGTAATGTAAAACTTATGAATGTATCTAGTCTTTCCAAGGCTACTAAACTAATCTGTCTTTTGAGACTTGATCATTTGTGATCATGCCAATGTTATGAATGTATCTAGTATTTTGATAATATAGAGATTTTGTAAGTTTTCCAAGCAATACATCCCTGTCTCTATTTGAGCAGGTAGAGGCAGCTATGGCACAAATGTTCCTAGGGGTAAAACCCCAAAACACTGCTTTGAGCAATACTCGAATGGGAACTGGTGCACGACAATGGGCCTTGCTGCACTCTTGGTTATGAAACTCGGGGGGTATATTCTTAGGATAATTCTCATTTTATATACAAACCATTATGAAGGGTTTATGAGTATATACTTCCTCAAAAAAACATTTTTATGATTGTGCATTATATCCATAAACTGTTCAACTTACGTTAAGTGTTTTACAAGTTTGGAATTATATATTGTGATTGATAAACTAATCTAGTTTATGCCATTTTTTAGAAATGTCACCAAGTGTAAGAAATGGAAACCGATCAATGCGTGTAATCTATGTAGAGATTTCCCTTTTACTCAAGATAAGTATAGTTGAGCTGGTGATGCAACTGGTGTTGATCAGCTTATCACCATACTGGGACAACTCACTCAAGTTATGAATAATAACCTTACCCATATGGATCACCCTAATCCAAAACACGGAGGATCAATGTTAGACCGCTTCATGAGGAAACAACCACCAACATTCAATGGGAGTACAAATCCATTTGTAGATTAGCAATGGATAAGTTCCTTAGAGAAAATATTTCATGCTTTGGGGAGTAGTGAAAGGGAAAAAGTTGTTATGGAAGTTTATCGCCTCACAGGAGATGTTGATCAATGGTGGCCATTGATTCAAAATAAAAAGGAAGATGAAGAGGTATAAAATATGGAATGGAGGAAGTTTAAAGATATTTTCTTAGAAAAATACTTTCCTCGTAACCATCGAGCGGATATGGAAAGACAATTTCTGAGTCTGAGGAAAAAATTGGAAGAGAATGTCAGAAAGTATGAAGCTAACTTTACAAGGTTAGAAAGGCATGATGCAGATTATATATATAACCCAAGAAGTAAGATTGATCGATTCTTTGATGGTTTAAAACTATTTCTACGCCAAGCATTAGTCTCACAATCCTTCTCGTCTTATGAAGATATTGTCTCATTTGCTATCAAGACAGAAAAGTAATTCTCTAAGTCTTACGACTTTAAATAAAAGAAAGATAAGAATAGATCTGTTGATCACTCTAGAAATGGAAATAAGGGGAAGAAGGGAAAAGTTGAATATTCATCCTACAATAAATGTGGGAATAAACACCCTAGTACTTTCTTGAAGGGAATGGTAGTCTGTTAAAATTGGGGTGAAAAAAGGCCACTAAGCTCATGATTGAAAGGGGAAGAAAGAAGCTACCAATTTTCAATGCTATAATTACAGGGAGATGAGGCATTATGAAAATGATTTTCCTAAGTTCCAAGGAAACTTACCTCAGAAAAGGCCTAGGGATCAAGGTAAAGCTTATGTTATCACTACTGCTAAGGTTGAAGCTCCTAAAGACGTGGTAGTAGGTAATTAAATGGTTTCCTCAAGTTTAGCCAATGATTTATTTTATTCTGGATCATCACATTATTTCATATCATCCCAGTTTTCTAAGAAAATCAAATATTTCCAATTTTATTTAACAAGGGAGTTGTCAGCCAAAAATCCTAATGGAAGTATCATTACAACAAAGTTTTGTGAATCAATTACCATTAGAAAATATAAATGTTCTTTATCTGCTAATCTCATCGTTATACCCATGATTGAATTTGATATAATCCTCGGTATGGATTGGAATTCAGGCCATGATGTGAAAATTTATTGTAAGAAGAAGGAGGCTAAAATTTTCGATGATGAGAATGAGTACCTTATCTTTAGAGGAGAAACGTCACCACCTGATTCTTATCTAGATCCACCCCCAATAGCTCAACTAAATTCAATTATTGTGGAGGAAGAGAATGAAATAACTTTGGGTGAGGAAAGGAATTTTCGAATAGAGGATGTACCTATTGTACAAGAATATGCTGATGTGTTTCTGGAGGATTTACCTGGACATCCTCTAGAATGAGAAATTGAGTTTTCCATTAATTTAATTCCTAGTTAAAGGCCCATATAGAAGACCCCTTATAGAATGGCCACTGTAGAATTAGTGTAACTAACAAAAAAACTGGAGGAATTGAGTAATAAAGGATTTATTCTCCCGGGTGTTTCTCCATGGGGAGCCCCTGTTCTTTTTTTAAAAATAAAGATGGATTTATGAGATTGTGCATTGAATACAGGGTGATCAATGTTATAACAATAAAGAACAAGTATCCCCTACCTTTCATTGATGATTTATTCTACCAACTTCATGAAGCTCAATATTTTTCAAAGATTGACCTTATATCTGAATATCTTCAGTTGTGTGAGAAGAAGGAAGACATTCCGAAAACAGCATTTCGAACCAGGTATGGGCATTACGAGTTTATAGTAATGCCTTTTGGTCTGACTAATGCACCCTCTGTTTTCATAGATCTAATGAAAAGAGTTTTCAAGGAATATCTTGATGACTTTGTAGTGGTATTTATTGATGATATCCTCGTATACTCCAAAATCTATGAAGATCATGAAAATCACTTGCACACCATTCTAAAAACCCTTAGAAGAAATGAATTATACGGTAATTTTAGAAAGTGTGAATTCTAGATTCAAGAGATTTCTTTTCTTGTCCATATTGTCTCTAAGGATGGAATATATGTTGATCCTTTTAAGACAAGAGCAATCCAATAATGGCCAGCACTGATGAGTATAATTGAGGTACACAGTTTTATTGGTTTAGTAGGTTATTATCGACGTTTCGTCTAGAATTTTTCCCGATTGGCTAACCCATTAACCAAGCTCACACGTAAAGGGGTTAAATTTGTATGTACAAAAGAGTGTGAAGAATGTTTTGAATAACTGAAGAGAATATTAGTCAATGATCCTATATTGACTCTACCAACAGGGAATGATGGGTTTTATATTTATAGTGATGCTTCAAAGAAAGGACTTGGTTGTGTCCTTATAAAGAATGATAGGGTTATTTCTTATGAATCACAACAACTAAAAATTCATGAAGAACACTATCCCACTCATGATCATGAGTTATCATCTGTAATCATTTCTTTCATGATTTGGAGACACTATCTCTATGGTAAAAAATGTAAGATATATACCAATCACAAGAGTTTGAAGTATATTTTCTCACAGAAAGAACTCAACATGAGGCAAAGGAGATGGATTGAACTACTCAAATATTATGATTTCACTATACACTACCACCCGGTGAAGGCAAATAAAGCGGTAGATGCTTTGAGCAGAAAGGATCATGGAGTTTTGAATAAGATGAGAGCTGAAAAGGATCCTATTTTCATGGATCTAGTAAAGATGGATATGGTAATTGTAACGACCCAATCTTTTTGAGTATTATATTAACTTACTCTTAATGATTTAATAAGATGTTAATGGTTAATGAAGAAAGAGGAGTCGATGGCTTCATCCAGTAGACTCAACCCTTACGAAGCCCACTTATCAGAGCTTGGGAAGGAGGTAGCATCTGTGGGCTTCGCTTTGGACCAAGCCCAAGCCGAACTCCAGCGTGTCAAGCTTGAACGAAAACGCTTGCGGGAGAAGTTCAAGTTAGTGGAGATTGCTACTAGGGCAATGTTATCTGAGCCTCCCTCAGATTCTCTCACCATAGCACACCTTACACTTAGGTCTTATGCCGGTGTTATAAGGAGCTATGTGTTGAGACCCTAGTTTCCTTGTGTAATCCTTTCGGGTGAATAAATTGAGATTTCTTCCTTTAAGTGATGTTGTGAAATTTCAAATGTCTAGATAATTTTAGAATGTATTTTATTGATGAATTTTGAAAAAGGGATATTTTAAAATATTTATGTAAACCCTAAATAACTAATGATGTGTAATGATTTTCAAAAAATGGTCTTCTACAAAAGTGTTCAGTAAGGAATTTGGAGTCTAATAAGATCAACTTAATTTTTGATGAATAGTAAATTATGAATAGTGATTTTACGCTTAATATTAGTAATGTGACCAAATGGATTAGTAATTTTCACTCAAAGAAAGTTTTAATATAATTTAGACACCTTGATTATGTAATGTGATTCAATAAAATGGTTAAATAACGGTTTCATAAATTATTATTCAAGTATTAGTTTTTTCGGATGAATAGTGTTTTTTTTTAATTAAAAATTTAATTAAAAATAATTAGAAAATTATTTTTATAAAAATGACTTTATTTTTGAACTCAGAGCATCGATATTATGTTATGGTAATTTTTGGGGATTTTTCTGAAAAGATGAATTTTCGATGAATAGTGTATTTATTTAAAAATAAAATTAAAAATATTTAGAAAATTATTTTTATAAAATGGAGTTCATTTTTGAAATCATAGCATTTATATTTGGTTAAGGTGAAATTTTGGGATTATTCTGAGAAAGTTGAATTTTTGGTGAATAGTGAAAGTATAGTTTTTAAGTTACGGGTTTTTAATGACATCATTAAATGATGTATTAAGTATATATTCAATATGGTCGAATTATGAATAGTAATTTAAGGTGTGAGGTGTCCCAAGTGGCCAATACCATGGGCAAATACCATGGGCAAGCCCATGGTTTTGCCAAAACCACTAGTGAGGTGTCCCTTGGCCATTAATGCTTTGTCCCCTCACCCTCCCTATAAATACCCACCCTTTCCTCCTTTATTTTTCATTCCCAACTCTCCCCCAACGAAGTTCTGGTCTTCTTACCTTCCAAGGAGTCCTCCCAAGGTGCCCACAAGCCCTCAAGGTCCAATCCTTTGAGTTTCAAGAGTCACGTTTTAAGGTAAGGGATCTGACCCCTCTCTTCTTTTCATGTAATCTTATTTATGTCATTCCTTTTATGCTCCATGTTCTTATGTGAGAGGATGTTCTTTTATATTCTTCTTACTGCCCATTTCATGTTTATATGATGAGAGATCCCCTCTTACTCTCATCATTTCATTTTATGAAAGTTTAAGTGACGCCGTTAGGCTGCCGAATGTTTAAGTGATTCTTTCACCTTTCTCATTTTTCAAGTTCGATTTTCATGTCAATTCTTTCAAGTTCCTTTATATTATGTTGGGGTATGATCTCCATATCTATCATACTGGACTCTTATGTTCATATGATGAGAGACCCTATTTGACCTTGTCAATTCAATTTTGTTGAAGTTTAAGTGACGCCGTTAGGCTGCCGAATTTCCATAAGAGAAATCTAATTTTTCTCTTCCTTCCATGATTTTCATTTCAAATGGTATGTCCTTAAAATTTCATTACCATGTCCATATATCCTTCTTATTCTCTCCCCCTACTGTTTTATGGATCATTTATGAGTGGGTGACCCATGTCCCCTCTCTTTTCAATGTTTTCTAAAACCTTGTAACATAGCCGTTATGCTGCAGAATTTTCGTCTCAAATTGTCTCTCTCTTTTTCTAAAGTTCTTTTATATTATTAAGTGAATACTCAAAGCTCTTTATTCTAAAGGGGTATTCACATATATAACAAAATGTCTATTTTAAATTCTGGGATTTACATACATGAGACCCACCTTCCTTTTCTGTGGGTTTTAAAGTGCCGTAAAGATCATGTCTTTAAAGCAGTTTTTAAAACGTTATGATTACGAAATGAAACCCATTTATTTTATACTATATGGGTTATTTATGAAATGTTTGATGATGATATATGTGGCTCACATGATAATAAAGGCAAATTTAAGGGTGCGCCCTGATAGAGCTCCAATGCATTGGGTAAAGATTTAATCTCTAGAGATGACCATTTTAACGACGCCTTGGTGAATAACCTTGGTAATTTTTAACGACACCTTGGGGATGGACCTTGGTGAAACGAAACGATTGTCAATATTAAATGTTGCAGCCACATCTTCAAGTTATGAAAAATGTTGTTTTTATTATGAAATTCCTCATGATTTATTTCTCATGCCTTAAAGTCTTTTTCATGTCCTTATTGAAGTATATCCAGTTCACATGTAAAATGTTCCTCTTGTTTCCCTTACTGGGCCTTCTGCTCACCCTTTCTTTTGATGTATGTCCCCAGGTTATGAGATGCATAATGAACATAGGATGAACTAAAGGAGAAGCCTTTCAAGTGTTTAAGAAGAATGTTTATGTTTTTTTTATATGTATTTTGTTCCTGGTTTCCAACACACTAGACCTTAAAGATCCTCAGTTATGTGTAATGTAATGAAAGTTTATGTTATAAAATGGCGGGATGCTATAGTTGGTATCAAAGGATGGTTTAGTTATTTGTGGAAATTAGGATATAAAAACTTTAGGAAGAACCTTATAGAAAAGTTTAAATATAGGAAAACTTCCTGGTATTTTGGTAAGTATTGAGTAAGTGGTTTATCAAACAAATACATCCCTGTCTGGATACGAGCAGGTAGAGGCGGCTCTGGCACAGATGTACATAGGGGTAAAACCCGAAAACACTGCTTTGAGCTAGACTCGAACGGGAACTGGTGCACGATAACGGGCCTTGCTGCACTCTTGGTTACGACACTCCCGGGGGATATGTTTGGTTAATCACAAACTTTTTATGAATCATTATGAAGGAATTATAGAGAAGTATATTTTTCTAAGCACGAAGTCTTAGTTAAAAGATTCATAAATGAAATAAGTTTCTCACTAAGGTTTTATTCTTTTAGAAAATGGCGGGCAATAGGAGGAACCGTGCCGATGGTGACCGCAATGCACCATGTGCTGACGGCCCTCCGATGGAAGCCGGAATGGAAACATTCATGCGAATGATGAACCAACTGACTCAAGTTATGAGTAATAACTTGAATCAAGCTGAGAGGCCGACCTCACCACGAAGGGAACAACACTCTTTTGAGTCCTTCATGCGTCAACGACCGCCAAAATTCAGTGGATCTACTGACCCGTTGGTTGCGGAACAATGGATAAACTCCATTGAAAAGATCTTTTCTGTACTTCATTGTTCGGAACAAGAAAAGGTTACCCTTGCTGTTTACCGCCTGGAGGGAGAAGCTGATCAGTGGTGGTCACTGATCAAAAACACGAAGCCACGAGGAGAGATGGAAGCTATGGAGTGGGAAGAATTTCGGGGGATTTTCTTTAACAAGTATTTCCCTCGTTCCATGAGAACGAGAATGGAGAAAGAGTTTCTCGAGCTGAAGCAGAAGGAGAACGAATCTGTCGGAAGCTACGAGATGAACTTCACAAGGCTTTCCCGTTATACCTCAAGCTTTGTCATGGACCCTAATGGGAAGGTTGATAGATTCTTTGGTGGACTACGACCTCATCTGCGGAAGAATCTAGCCAACAGGGACTATGATAGCTATGAAGAAATAGTTCAAAGTGCTATGAAAGTCGAGCTGGAGTTTGGTGAGACACAGTGGTCTCACAAACCAAATGAAAATAAGAGGTCGTTGGAGCCCAGTTTAGGGAAGTCTTTTGATCAGGGAAGAGGTGGAAAGCAAATGCAACTTACCACATGCAATAAATGTGGGAAGAATCATCTGGGGAACTGCTTGAGTGGAAGTGGCAAGTGCTACAAGTGTGGAAGAGGAGGCCATATTGCTCGGAATTGTCATAGTGAGGTGAAGCCTCAGCTTCCCAACACTAAAGACAGAGGAAAGATGGTTCTGGCCCTACCTGAAGTCACATGCTTCAAGTGTGGACAGCTTGGGCACTTTGCTAATCAATGTCCAAATCCAAGGGCGGTGGAGGGGAATCACCATCAACCTCAGCAGAGGCCAAGGGAGCAAGGTCGTGCTTTCGCTATCACCACAACTGAAGTTGAAGTTCCGAATGATGTGGTAGCAGGTACTGTTGTTGTCCTCTCAAAACTAGCAAGTACTTTATTTGATTCTGGTTCTACGCATTCCTTTATTTCTTCCAAGTTTGCAAAGAATGTAGAATCAATCCCCGAATTGCTTGAGGTAGAGTTGTCAGTCAAGACTCCAAGTGGGATTATCCTTGCATCAACAGTATTTAGAGACTCTAGTGTTTACTTTGGTGAGCACAATCTTATCGCGAATCTAGTAATCATTCCCATGAAGGAATTCGACATTATACTAGGGATGGACTGGCTCTCAAAGTATAATGCTAAGATCAAATGCAGAAGTAAGGAAATCTCAGTAGTCTTGAATGAACGACCTACAGTTATCTTCCGAGGAGAGATATCCCGAACTGATCCCTATCTAGAAGCACCTCCTATATCTTTCTTTATGGAGCTAATCGGTGATGAGGAAGAAGGGAAAGGGAGCATACAAATTGAAGATGTTCCGATTGTTCAGGAATACATGGATGTATTTCCTGAGGAGTTACCTGGACCTCCCCCAGAAAGAGTGGTAGAGTTCTCCATCGAACTTGTACCTGGGTCTCAGCCGATATCAAAGACTCCGTATAGAATGGCAAATGTGGAGCTAGAAGAGTTAAAGAAACAACTCCAAGACTTGTTGGAGAAGGGGTTTATCCGACCGAGTGTGTCTCCTTGGGGAGCACCAGTTCTCTTTGTGAAGAAGAAGGATGGATCAATGCGGCTATGCATTGATTATAGAGAACTGAACGGGATCACAGTGAAGAACAGATATCCTCTTCCAAGAATTGATGATTTATTTGACCAACTTCACGGGGCTCAATTCTTCTCTAAGATTGACCTTCGATCTGGTTATCATCAATTGAGGGTGAAGAAGGAAGATATTCCAAAGACTGCCTTCCGATCAAGATATGGGCATTATGAGTTTACTGTTATGCCTTTCGGCTGGACTAATGCTCCTGCTATTTTCATGGATTTGATGAATAGAGTCTTTAAGGACTACCTTGATAACTTTGTGGTAGTTTTTATTGATGATATTCTGATATATTCAAAAAGTCGTGAGGAGCATGAAGATCATCTGAGGGTTATTTTGAAAACTCTACGGAAGGAGAGGCTCTTTGGGAAGTTCAGCAAGTGTGAGTTTTGGTTACAACAAGTGGCTTTATTGGGTCACATCGTAACCAATGAAGGAATCTCGGTTGACCCTGCAAAGACAATGGTTGTGGAGGAGTGGCCTCAACCCACAACAGTAACTGAGATTCGTAGTTTCCTTGGTTTAGCGGGATATTATAGGAGGTTTGTGAAAAACTTTTCACGACTTTCTAATCCACTAACCAAGTTGACTCAAAAAGGGGTTAAGTTCATCTGGACAAAGGAATGCGAGGAAAGTTTCCAAGAGCTGAAGAAGAGATTGGTTACTGCACCTGTGTTAACACTACCCTCTATCGGAGAAGGATTCGTTATTTTTAGCGATGCATCTCTGAAAGGGCTTGGGTGCGTCCTCATGCAAAATGACAAAGTAATTGCTTATGCATCTCGACAGTTGAAGATTCATGAGCAGAATTATCCTACGCATGATCTAGAGCTGGCGGCAGTTGTTTTTGCTCTAAAGATATGGAGGCACTATCTTTATGGGGAGAAATGTGATATATACACTGACCACCAAAGTCTAAAGTATATTTTCACACAGAAAGAATTGAACATGAGACAAAGGAGATGGTTGGAGCTTATTAAAGACTATGATTGTTCAATTCATTATCACCCTGGAAGAGCAAACAAAGTCGCGGATGCGTTAAGCAGGAAAGATCCTGTTGTTCTGGCAACAATAAGGATCGTAGGAGATCCCTTGATTAAAGATCTAGTAAAACTGGACATGGGAATTATAAGGAAAGGGACATCATCAACCCTATTCCAAATTATTTCTCAACCTTCATTACTAGAGAGGATCAAGAAGGCTCAAAAAGAAGATCCTTTGCTGCAGGAGAAGTTTGAGGCTGTAAAGGATGGGAAGTTCCCTGATTTCAATATTGATCAAGAAGGTGTATTGAAATTTCGTACAAGACTATGTGTTCCATCTATTCCGGAGATAAAGAAAGAAATTATGGATGAAGCTCATAGCTCTACTTTCTCTATACATCCAGGAAGCACTAAGATGTATAGAGACCTTCGTGATCATTATTGGTGGGATAACATGAAGAGGGAGATTGCCGATTACACTACAAGGTGCCTAGTGTGTCAGCAAGTAAAGGCAGAAAGACAACTTCCTAAGGGGGTATTACAACCGCTACCCATACCAGTATGGAAGTGGGATAATATCACTATGGACTTTGTAACTGGTCTCCCGAAAACATCCAAAGGAAACAATGCGATATGGGTTATTGTGGACCGTCTCACCAAGACAGCCCATTTTATCTCTATTCGGGAAGATTTCTCTCTGGATCAGCTTGCCAAGATATACGTGAAGGAAGTGGTAAGGCTGCATGGGGTACCACTATCCATCGTATCTGATCGTGACCCAAGATTCACATCAAAATTCTGGAGAAGTCTTCAGCATGCTCTGAATACTGAATTGAATTTTAGTACGGCCTATCATCCTCAAACTGATGGCCAATCTGAAAGGACTATTCAGACACTCGAAGACATGTTGAGATTATGCTCAATGGAATTTAAGGGTGGATGGGATCAACACCTCCCATTAGTGGAGTTCTCCTATAACAACAGCTTCCATTCGAGTATTCAGATGGCACCCTATGAAGCTCTATATGGAAAGCGGTGTAGAACTCCTACTTGTTGGGATGAAACTGGTGAGAGGAAGCTTCTTGGGCCTGATCTCGTGCAAGAGATGACGGAACAGGTTCATGCCATCCAACAACACATAAAAGCTGCTCAGAGTCGGCAGAAGAGCTATGCTGACAATCGTCGAAGGGACTTGGAGTTAGGTGTTGGTGACAAAGTCTTCCTTCGAATTTCTCCATGGAAGAGAGTCATGCGGTTTGGGAAGAAAGGGAAGCTCAGCCCTAGGTACATTGGCCCCTATGAAATCCTTGATCACATAGGAGCAGTGGCCTATCGTCTAGCACTTCCACCGAACCTAGCTCAAGTTCATGATGTCTTCCATGTATCTCTCTTGAGGAAGTACATACCCGACCCTTCGCATGTACTGAACCCAGAGGTGGTACAACTTGAACATGACCTCTCTTATGAGGAGCAGCCAGTGGAGATCTTGGACCGTAGAGACAAGGTTCTACGAAACAAGACTACCCACCTTGTTAAAGTTTTGTGGAGGAATCATAAATATGAAGAGGCGACTTGGGAGCCAGAGGAAACAATGAAGCAAAAGTACCCTCACCTTTTCGACTAGGCCTCAAGTATGAATTTCGGGGACGAAATTTCTTAAGGGGGGAAGAATGTAACGACCCAATCTTTTTGAGTATTATATTAACTTACTCTTAATGATTTAATAAGATGTTAATGGTTAATGCAGAAAGAGGAGTCGATGGCTTCATCCAGTAGACTCAACCCTTACGAAGCCCACTTATCAGAGCTTGGGAAGGAGGTAGCATCTGTGGGCTTCGCTTTGGACCAAGCCCAAGCCGAACTCCAGCGTGTCAAGCTTGAACGAAAACGCTTGCGGGAGAAGTTCAAGTTAGTGGAGATTGCTACTAGGGCAATGTTATCTGAGCCTCCCTCAGATTCTCTCACCATAGCACACCTTACACTTAGGTCTTATGCCGGTGTTATAAGGAGCTATGTGTTGAGACCCTAGTTTCCTTGTGTAATCCTTTCGGGTGAATAAATTGAGATTTCTTCCTTTAAGTGATGTTGTGAAATTTCAAATGTCTAGATAATTTTAGAATGTATTTTATTGATGAATTTTGAAAAAGGGATATTTTAAAATATTTATGTAAACCCTAAATAACTAATGATGTGTAATGATTTTCAAAAAATGGTCTTCTACAAAAGTGTTCAGTAAGGAATTTGGAGTCTAATAAGATCAACTTAATTTTTGATGAATAGTAAATTATGAATAGTGATTTTACGCTTAATATTAGTAATGTGACCAAATGGATTAGTAATTTTCACTCAAAGAAAGTTTTAATATAATTTAGACACCTTGATTATGTAATGTGATTCAATAAAATGGTTAAATAACGGTTTCATAAATTATTATTCAAGTATTAGTTTTTTCGGATGAATAGTGTTTTTTTTTAATTAAAAATTTAATTAAAAATAATTAGAAAATTATTTTTATAAAAATGACTTTATTTTTGAACTCAGAGCATCGATATTATGTTATGGTAATTTTTGGGGATTTTTCTGAAAAGATGAATTTTCGATGAATAGTGTATTTATTTAAAAATAAAATTAAAAATATTTAGAAAATTATTTTTATAAAATGGAGTTCATTTTTGAAATCATAGCATTTATATTTGGTTAAGGTGAAATTTTGGGATTATTCTGAGAAAGTTGAATTTTTGGTGAATAGTGAAAGTATAGTTTTTAAGTTACGGGTTTTTAATGACATCATTAAATGATGTATTAAGTATATATTCAATATGGTCGAATTATGAATAGTAATATAAGGTGTGAGGTGTCCCAAGTGGCCAATACCATGGGAAAATACCATGGGCAAGCCCATGGTTTTGCCAAAACCACTAGTGAGGTGTCCCTTGGCCATTAATGCTTTGTCCCCTCACCCTCCCTATAAATACCCACCCTTTCCTCCTTTATTTTTCATTCCCAACTCTCCCCCAACGAAGTTCTGGTCTTCTTACCTTCCAAGGAGTCCTCCCAAGGTGCCCACAAGCCCT
This sequence comes from Viscum album, assembly GCA_963277665.1. Classification (NCBI taxonomy): domain Eukaryota; kingdom Viridiplantae; phylum Streptophyta; class Magnoliopsida; order Santalales; family Viscaceae; genus Viscum; species Viscum album. Next base: position 928,580,393 of record OY728127.1, read on the forward strand.
CAAGGTCCAATCCTTTGAGTTTCAAGAGTCACGTTTTAAGGTAAGGGATCCGACCCCTCTCTTCTTTTCATGTAATCTCTTTTATGTCATTCCTTTTATGCTCCATGTTCTTATGTGAGAGGATGTTCTTTTATATTCTTCTTACTGCCCATTTCATGTTTATATGATGAGAGATCCCCTCTTACTCTCATCATTTCATTTTATGAAAGTTTAAGTGACGCCGTTAGGCTGCCGAATGTTTAAGTGATTCTTTCACCTTTCTCATTTTTCAAGTTCGATTTTCATGTCAATTCTTTCAAGTTCCTTTATATTATGTTGGGGTATGATCTCCATATCTATCATACTGGACTCTTATGTTCATATGATGAGAGACCCTATTTGACCTTGTCAATTCAATTTTGTTGAAGTTTAAGTGACGCCGTTAGGCTGCCGAATTTCCATAAGAGAAATCTAATTTTTGTCTTCCTTCCATGATTTTCATTTCAAATGGTATGTCCTTAAAATTTCATTACCATGTCCATATATCCTTCTTATTCTCTCCCCCTACTGTTTTATGGATCATTTATGAGTGGGTGACCCATGTCCCCTCTCTTTTCAATGTTTTCTAAAACCTTGTAACATAGCCGTTATGCTGCAGAATTTTCGTCTCAAAATGTCTCTCTCTTTTTCTAAAGTTCTTTTATATTATTAAGTGAATACTCAAAGCTCTTTCTTATAAAGGGGTATTCACATATATAACAAAATGTCTATTTTAAATTCTGGGATTTACATACATGAGACCCACCTTCCTTTTCTGTGGGTTTTAAAGTGCCGTAAAGATCATGTCTTTAAAGCAGTTTTTAAAACGTTATGATTACGAAATGAAACCCATTTATTTTATGCTATATGGGTTATTTATGAAATGTTTGATGATGATATATGTGGCTCACATGATAATAAAGGCAAATTTAAGGGTGCGCCCTGATAGCGCTCCAATGCATTGGGTAAAGATTTAATCTCTAGAGATGACCATTTTAACGACGCCTTGGTGAATAACCTTGGTAATTTTTAACGACACCTTGGGGATGGACCTTGGTGAAACGAAACGATTGTCAATATTAAATGTTGCAGCCACATCTTCAAGTTATGAAAAATGTTGTTTTTATTATGAAATGCCTCATGATTTATTTCTCATGCCTTAAAGTCTTTTTCATGTCCTTATTGAAGTATATCCAGTTCACATGTAAAATGTTCCTCTTGTTTCCCTTACTGGGCCTTCTGCTCACCCTTTCTTTTGATGTATGTCCCCAGGTTATGAGATGCATAATGAACATAGGATGAACTAAAGGAGAAGCCTTTCAAGTGTTTAAGAAGAATGTTTATGTTTTTTTTATATGTATTTTATTCCTGGTTTCCAAGACACTAGACCTTAAAGATCCTCAGTTATGTGTAATGTAATGAAAGTTTATGTTATAAAATGGCGGGATGCTATAGTAATAACCATGGAAGGTAAAACATCAATAATTTTTCAAATGGTTGTCGAACCATATTTATTAGAAATGATAAAAAGTTCTCAGGCTGATGGCGAGGAGTTTCAAAAGAAGATTAAAGCTGTGAAGGATGGAAGATTGAGTGACTTCGTATATGAAGAAGGAATTTTGAAATTTAGGAAGAGACTTTGTGTTCCCGATATACCAAATCTAAAAAGGGAATTTTTAGATGATGCCCATAGCTCCAATTTCTCTATACACCCTGGTAGCACCAAGATGTATAGAGATTTCAAAGAACATTTTTGATGGGACAACATGAAGAGGGAGATTACTGAATATGTGTAAAGATGTATGGTTTGTCAACAAGTGAAAGCAGGAAGGCAACATTCTAGAGGAGTCATACAACCTCTTCCCATAACTGAGTGGAAATGGGATAATATTATGATCGAATTTTTCATGGGACTACCAAAGACTCCTAGAAGGAATGACGCAATATGGTTCATTGTTGATCTTATTACCAAGTCAGTACATTTTCTTACTATAAGAGAAGATATACCACTTGAACAACTAGAAAGACTATATATTAATGAAGTTTTAAGACTTCATGGTGTACCCCTATTGATTTTTTTTATCGTGATCCCGATTTTACATCACGATTCTGGAAAAGTCTTCAAAAAGCTCTAGATACTGAACTTCATTTGAGTACTTCCTACCACCCTCAAATAGATGGACAATCAGAATGAACTGTTCAAACCTTATAAGACATGTTGAGATCCTGATCACTTGACTTTCAGGGTATATGGCATCAATATTTACTTCTTTTAGAATTTTCCTATAACAATAACTTCCATAATAGTATTCATATGGCACCATATGAAGCGTTATATGGAAAGATATGTTGCACACCAACTTGTTGGGATGATTTTGGTGAAAGAAAACTCGTTGGACCATAACTTGTTAAGGAAACAATAGAAAAGTTAAAGGTTATCCAAACCCACATCAAAGCAGCCCAAAGTAGACAAGAGTTATGCCAATAACCGAAGGAAGGATTTGGAATTTCATGTAGGATATCAGGTTTTCTTGAAGGTATCTCCATGGAAGGGAGTTATATGTTTTAGTAAGAAAGGTAAATTGAGTCTAAGGTACACTGGACCTTTTAAAATTTTAGAAAAAATTGGGGATATAGCTTATCATTTGGCAATGCCACCAAGTCTCTCCAAAGTTCATGATGTGTTCCGCATATCACTGTTGAGAAAATACATGTCTGATCCAATGCATGTACTCACCTATGAAGAATTAGAACTAGAACCCAATCTATCTTATAGTGAAGAGCCTGTCATAATTCTTGATACCAGAGAACAAGTGCTGAGAAACCAGACGACACGTCTGGTAAAAGTTCTATGGAGAAACTATAAGATGGAAGAGGCAACGTGGGAGCCCGGGGAACTTATGATGAAGAACTGCCTGAATCTTTTTGTGCGGTAGAATTCTAGAAATTTTTAGAATGAAATTTTGTGAAGGAGGGGATAATGTAACACCATAAGCTTCCATAGTACGTTTACCTTTGAATAATTCAATATCTTATGATGTACGCAACTTCGAGATTCTAACACACTGCGACCAATCAAACTAGCCATTATGAATAGTAATACCCACTTTTTGAAAATTTATAAATTTTATTTTTCAAAATGGACTTAATTTTTGAATTCATAATATTGAAATTAGCTTATGGTGGATTTTTGGTATTTTTTTGAAAACTTTCAATTTTTGATGAATAGTGAAATATACTAAAATTTAATTAAAAACAACTTTTTTAATCAAAATAATTTATAGTGTTAAGTTAGACATTTTAATGGTTTTTAATAATAATTAGATTTTATTTTTATAAATTAATATAATTTAGGTCATTAGATGTAATTTCACCTTTAAACTAGACATAAACAAGTGTCAATCTTTTGATAATTATTATTTCTTAAAAACACGCTTTTTGTTTTGACAATGGGAATTAATTTTAAATTAGTTTCTTCCACTTTTGTGTTTTGAATTTATAAAAATGGATTCCATATTTATAATCAGGAGGTCCAAATTGTGTAAATTTTTAACTTTTATTTTTAGATATTTTGAATAATTACTTCGGTAAATATTTTATTTACCATTATTAAAGGGTAAATCTGGTAAATAAGGGTAAAAAATAATATTATAATAATATTAAATTACCCTAACACATGTCCTAAACCTATTGGACGATACATTCCCGACCATGGTCATCCTTGCGTTGATTTTGGGACCCCAGAGAGCCACTTGTAAGTGATAATGACACTTTATATTAATTAAGATAAAGTAAAAAACAAAAATGACATAAGCATATATCTCTTAGTAAAAAACTCTTTGCATAGGGTTATTTATGTTATCTCTTCGACTATAAATATTAATTAGAAATATAAACATATTTCCTACATAATGGTATTGTATTTATAATTTTTAGACATTTAATAATTAAATTTATTTATGACACAATGATGATGCAGTATTTTCCTTATTAATGAAAGAAACAAATAAATGGTATTATAAATGTTAAAATAAATATAATTTGATAGTTTTGATGCCATATACGAATTTTCAAGGTTAATATGACATGTTAGGATTAATTAAATGAATTTATTTCGAATTAATAAAGTTGTTAGGACCTTAAAAAATAAATTATTAAATAGTGTCAAAATTGACATAAAAGAGTTTTTAAATAAAGTATTACATTATTAATTGATATAATATTACTAAAAATATAAGGTTTAGAAAAATGACTTATGTAATGATATTTATATTAATAATGAACCACTTGGGGTTCTCCTGTCTTTTTATAGTAAGTTTATTAACCATATAATATAAAAATACAAAGAGACATGGTAAATGTCAAACTATTTAACTAAAAGTTAAATATAAATAATAAGGTTAATATGGTGACCTAAACCTATCTAAAATCTATTGGTTGAAAGGATTTCAACCCATCCCCACCATATACTCAAAATAAGTCACATTTTATCCATTATAAACTGAATATGAATTTATTATAAAATAATATTTTAAGTTTTTCCTAAGGTTCCCCTCACCCCTCTTATAAAAGGGCACTCCCCCTTCTCTCAAATTCACACCTCCAAATATTTTTGGCTCGGTCAAACCCTCCCCAAATATACTTAAAACTTCCCTAAATTCATCCTAGAGGCCTTAATTTCATCATAAATCAATCCTAAGTATCTGTTTTGATCAAATTAAAAGGAAGAACCAGAAGAAGAGGTAAATATTTCATCACCTCTTTCAAGTTCTTTTCTTCTTCCACTTACTATTTCATTGTTGTTTCCATTATAAAATAATTACTCCAGTATAATCTATATATTTTTATGTTATTATAAAAATTTTACAACTATATTCATTATTTTATCCATCCTTTCAATGAAAAAGTTACCACATGTGTGTACGTACGGCTTACCATCTCCACGTCGTGGTGTTGTTTGTTATTCAAACAGTTCATCATTTGGATGGGTATAATAATGAGAATAAATTATGTAAATAATAAATATAACATTATAATTATTATTTATATATGATATACCATCCAATTATATATTATTTTAATATCAAAATAATGATATTGTCTCTCGTGCGTACATACGGAATACCACCTCCACGAACGTGATAAGATTCATTTCCCCATTGTAACCATTCAAGACTAATTTTCATTTGATGATTACAAATAATGTTTATGAACTTGATATCAATCTCGATATGAATAATATAAATCCTATCCATAACAAACAGGGCTTATGTAACCAAACATATAAAATAAAACGAGTAAGTTAACACCTGAAACGACGATAATACTAAAATATTATTAACCAAACAATATTAGAAGATCATATATGATATCATATTTTTGTATATGATTCTTTTATAATTTAATAACAATGATTTAACTATTATACATGAGGTTAACGTACCCTAGACCAAGGAAAAGTATAAGGTAAGGGTTAATTCTACAATCTCTTCATTATCCGAGGTTGTTTATACGTAATTATCTACTAGGACCTCTTTATCATCCACATCCAGGTTTCTTAAAAATGTATTTAAAAACATTTTTACTATTTACTATACTATGGTTTAAAGTCATTTATACCCTTATTTGACCTTATATGGTATGAAAATAATCTTTCCGTCAATTTCCAAACAAGGTACTTTAGGACCTTTTCGACAAAATTAAGGTAAGAATGTATTTTTCTAACTTATACGGCTTGTGTGGTTATTCTCCACCATTATTACACCTTTTAATTTTTTTCCTTACAATATTATAAGAATATTTTCAAAATAAATGATTTCTTTTATAATTATGTGACTTTAAATGATTTCAAAAAAATATAGAGATATTTCTCTCAAATATTTTTGATTTCATCTATGTCATCATCCTTTGATAGATTTTATACTTGTTTTAAATCGATTCATTATGATACAAATCTTCCATATTGTATTGAAGGTTTTGTAATAAGTTTGACTGTGGATGTGTTATTTTTATACCATTCATGGTTTATGGATAAATTATTTACATTTTTCATGCTATTTTTAATACGAATGTTTATGTTATGTTTAAACCTTTTCATATTAGGAATGAATTAGACTTAGTAAGTGACGGGTAGAGCCCGCTATAGCTCCTCAAGGCATCGGTAGGTCTCATGAGACAAAATAGTGTCTTGGTATAGAGTCTTGACAAAATATTATTTGTAGTCTTAGCACAAGGCCTTGACTATGTGGTTATGAAAGTCTAGCATTATGCATTCTATCATTATGAAAGTGTTTATTTATAAGGCCCCAGCCTTAATCCTTACTTAATCTTGAGTTATTACAAGATTACACATTGAGGATCTTTTCGGGTTTAGAGTTTTAGAGAATTAGATCATAAAACTTGCGTTACATTCCACATATAAACAAAGTGGTTACATAAAGATAGTATTCTTCATTCCCATCAATGGAAACACATTTGAAATAAAACATGGATTCTTTTTGACACATCCTTGACTCTATCATCTTATCATGTACCTTTCCCTTGACCTGTGAAAAACATTTCAAAAACTTGGGATGAGCATAAAAACTCAGTATGGGTTATAAAAAAAACAAGGAAAGGAAACATGAGTTCATACATACATAAGAATGAAATCATACTTTACCCATAAAACATAGGCACTTTAACATACCTCATAAAATCATGAATAAATCATAGAAATCATAAGACATAAAGGTAACTTGAGGCATTCATAACATTCTTACGTAGGGAGTAACCCCCTTGGTTACGTTTGGAATACCCATCACAGTATATTCCCTAAAATCTCTTCGGAGAAACCTTAACGTTTCACTCCTTCGCGTTACCCAATGCATTGGAGAGCTATAACGGGCTCACCCGCCCTTAGTTTATCATGGAACCACCCGTCTTCATAATAATGCCCAAGAACCATAACATAATCATATCACATAAAACATGCATAAAGGAAACATAAAATTTCCACATTTCAATCACGAGATATCAATACAACACATTGATATAAAAACATTATGAAAACCATTTTCAATACTAAAATAAAAGAAAAGTAAAACAAGGTATTTATTTTTCTTTTAAAAAGAATGTATGGCTTGTAGAGGAAGCCGAAACTCAAATAACGGTCACGACGGCGGAGAAGTCGTTGTCGCCGCATACGTACGACAAAAACATTCCCTTTTGTCGTTTAGTAAACGCTTCGTATAAAAAATATTCCTTTTGAATAAACATAAAAGTCAAAGGGGTTTATACACCGTATAAAAGAAAGTTGTGTATAAAACAAAATATTCCTCAATGAAAGGAGATTGAGACGAAGTCCCATACCTCGTATCCGACTTGACCCGACCGTTCTTTAATCTCCTGAATAATAAACTTGAGTTAATCTCTACTTTCTTATGAATCTTTTTCAAGTTCATTATTCCTTTTATACCATGTTATGAACATCATGTAATCGGTTAAGTTAATAATGTTCATTTTGTCGGTATTTGGTTCTTAAGTCAAAAATAGACTTCTTACACTTACATGTTGTTAATTTGGTCAAAGTTTCATTATATCCAGAATGATATTAATGTTTTGGATAACATATATATCATATATATATTCAGCATATACATGTATTTATAATATTACATCACATTTAAAGGTAAGAAATGAAATGCACCGTTCATGGAGACGGTAAGCCGTACGTACGCATGAACGCTACTTCCATTTCTATTTCATATTTTCTGGAATGGAATCATAATGATATAAGAGTATATTATAATTCCAGTATAATAACATATATAATATCATTAACTTTATCCTTTACACATCCCACATATGGTATTAACGAATCAAATCACTTTTAGGGGGCGGTAGTCCGCACTTCCTAAAATGAAGATATCGTGTTTTACCCATAATGGAAACCATAAAGGTATGCCCAAAATGAAAAAAAAACAGAAGCTTAAGGAAACAATAAACATATTATATATCATATATGAAAATAGTGACATCATAATGGCCACCTTTGAAGGTGTTAAATGAGTGTTGAACAATCATCGTTTCGGGAGGCAGAATTTCGCCATCCACGGAAACCGTATGTTCTTTAACCATTTGATGAAGTTTTGTGAGAGTTTAGCACAAATAAATCTTATAAAAACATCCTAGTATATTGAAGATACTGGTGTTGTTACAAAATAAGTAAATAAAAATAGTTTAGGGGGTTGGAGAAGCAAAATAAAACAAATGAACATTAGAGAATGAATTACCTTAAAAAGTGTAACTCCTTTTGATTTGAGCCTAAAGGCTTCCTTTGAAAGGATTCTGCCCAAAGGGAATCCTCTAGGATTAGTAGAGGGATGTGGAGAGAGCAAATGGGCAGGGGTTGGCCGAGCCAAATGCTTGAGGAGTGTGTGAAATGAGGTAGAGGTGGGGGCCTTTTATAAGAGGAGAGGAGGGGCACTTTTGGAAAGTAAAGAAACATTACTTTATTTGAAAAATGTGTTTCGGTTTTAAAAGGTCCCACATTGATATAATTCGTGGATAAGGTGATAAGGGTTCGAAATCCACTCATTCAATTGGTTTTGGACATGTGTAGTTCATAGATTTTACATTATCTTTCTATTTTATTTAAATCGTCAAATAATGATGTCATCGCTGCATCATTATTATGTCATAAATAATTAAATTTATTTAATGTCTAAAAATTATAAAAAAACTACTATGATATAGGAAATATTTTTAGCTTTCCAATGACTATTTATAATCAAAATTTGGACTTGTATAACCCCACTTAAAAATTGTTTTCGCAAAACATATTATGTTTGTGTCATTTTCACTTTAACATTAAATAAAAAGTAATTTATGTCATTTCCCAACAAAAGTGGATCCATGGGGTCCCCAAATTGACCCATGGCTTGTCTTGGTCGGCCATGACACAACCAATAGGGTTGGGACATGTGTCTAGGTCATTTCATTTTATTAAAGTATTATTTATACCTTAAACTACACTAATTACCACTAATCACGATTAAAAACATAATAAGTTACTATTCATCAAAAAATTATTATAATCTCATTGAACCACATTTTACTTCTTAATGACAACCATGTATGTCGGATTTTCAAAATTCAGTACACATTAGTGGTAAACTTTCATTTAACTGAAAAATCAGTTTGCTTGATTATCACTTAGTGGTTTCACTATTCATCAAAAATTGAAGTTTTTCAGAAAATTACCAAAAATTCACCCTAAGCTATATTTGATATTCCAAATTCAAAAATTAAGTCTATTTTACAAAATTCAAATCATATAAGTCAAATTAATTAATTTAATAATTAATTCCCGCTGCCAGAGCAAATAGCGTGTTTTTACAAAACAATAAGTATCAAAAGATTGACACCAGTTTAAGTCTAATTTCAAAGTGAAATTGATTCCAATGACCACCATTGGATAAAATGGTAAAAATATATTCTAATTTCACTTCAAAACCAATTCAAAACATATTCTAATCATATAAATAAATTAGATTAAAGATCAGTTTTGATGTAAAATGTAGTATTTTTCACTATTCATTAAAAAATGAACATTGTCAGAAAAATACCAAAAATTCACACAAGGTAAATTTTGATGTCCCAATCATAAAGAATAAGTTTATTTTGACAAACATAGTTTATAAAATTGTCAAAATATAGATTCAAAAATGGTTTTCCATCAAAAGGCACTAAAACAATCTTTTTAGAATATTAGTGTATTTCATGCTTAAGATTGGATTTATTTTCATTTTAAGCCTCTAAAACACTATCTTAATCATTAATAGACATAGATAAAAATATCTATTATTCATTACTTACTTGGGATGTTACATCCTTCCCCCCTTTAGAAAATTGCATCCCCGCAATTTATTTACTTATCAAATAAATGAGGGTACTTATCCCTCATTGCATTTTCGGATTCCCATGTTGCCTCTTCAATCATGTGGTTTTTCCAAAAAACCTTTACCTGATTAATCACCTTATTCCGTAACACTTGCTCCCTGTGGTCAAGAATCTGGACCGGTTGTTCCTCATAAGATAGGTTCTCTTCCAGCTGAACTACCTCTGGACTCAAAACATGAGATGGATCTGGCATATACTTTCTCAACATCGAAACGTGAAAAACATTGTGTACCTGAGATAAACTCGGAGGTAAAGCCACTCGGTATGCAACTGATCCAACTCTTTCCAGAATTTCGTATGGTCCAATAAACCTTGGACTCAACTTTCCTTTCTTACCAAATCTCATCACACTTTTCCAAGTAGAAACCTTGAGAAAAACATGATCACCTACCTCGAAAGATAGATCCTTCCTCCGGTTATCCGCATAACTCTTTTGCCTGCTCTGAGCTGTTCTCATGTGTTTCTGAATCAGCTGAACTTTTTCTGCCATATCTTCTACCAATTCTGGTCCCATCAACTTTCTTTCACCCACTTCATCCCAGAAAGCTGGAGTTCGACACCGCTTCCCATATAATGCCTGAAATGGTGCCATCTGTACACTGGAATGAAAACTGTTATTATATGAAAACTCAACCAAAGAAAGATGTTGGTCCCAACTTCCCTGATAATCCATAGAACAAGCTCGTAGCATATCCTCCAAGGTCTGAATTGTTCGTTCTGACTGCCCATCTGATTGAGGATGAAAATCTGTACTAAAATTTAATTCAGTACCCAACGACTTCTGAAGGCCTTTCCAAAAGTTAGAAGTAAACATGGGATCACGATCTGATACAATGGAGAGAGGAACTCCATGTAACCTGACTATCTCTTTAAGATACAAACGGGAAAGTTGATCAAGAGAGAAAGTATCTCGTATAGCAAGGAAATGAGCAGATTTGGTCAAGCGATCAACAATAACCCAGATTGCATTATTACCTCGAGATGTCTTCGGTAATCCAACAACAAAGTCCATGGATATATTCTCCCATTTCCACTCTGGTACTGGTAAAGGCTGAAGCATCCCTTTCGGTAACTTCCGCTCTGCTTTAACCTGCTGACAAGTCAAACACTTCACATTAAAATCAGCAATGTCTCTTTTCATTCCATCCCACCAGTAATACTCCCGCAGATCTCTATACATCTTAGTACTGCCCGGATGAACTGAAAACGGAGAACTATGAGCTTCACATAACAACTCTCGCTTCAACTGTGAATCACAAGGCACACACAATCTCTTCCCAAATCTCAAAAAACAATCATTATCAATGTTGAATTCAGGCAACTTACCTTTCTGAACCAGCTCTACCTTTTTCTACAACTCACTGTCTTGCTTCTGTGCTTGCTTGATTCTATCTGATAGAGAAGATCTCACTGATACCTGAAACAAAACAGAAGGACTTCCTGCACCAACAACTTCTATGCCAAAGTTCATCAAATCCTTAACCAAAGGATCACGTTTCAAACGCAACATTGTTAATGAAGCATTACTTTTTCGACTCAAAGCATCAGCCACTTTATTTGCTTTTCCCAGATGGTAATGAATTGTACAATAATAATCCTTGATTAATTCTAGCCATCTCCTTTGTCTCATGTTTAACTCTTTCTGAGTGAATATATACTTTAAACTTTTGTGATCGGTATATATTTCACACTTTACTCCATACAAATGATGCCTCCAAATTTTTAAAGCAAAAACAACAGCAGCTAGTTCCAAATCATGTGTAGGGTAATTTACCTCATGAGTTTTCAACTGTCGTGAAGCATAAGCAATTACCTGATCATTCTGCTTTAGGACGCAACCAAGTCCTTTCAATGAAGCATCACTGTATATAACAAACTCACCATTCCTGGAAGGTAGTGCCAAAACTGGAGCATTCACCAATCTTCTTTTCAATTCCTGAAAACAATCATCACATTCTTTTGTCCAGATAAACTTAACACCCTTCCGAGTTAGCTTAGTCATTGGACTAGATAACCGTGAAAAATTTCTAACAAACCTTCGGTAATAGCCCGCCAAACCAAGGAAGCTACGAATCTCGGTTACATTTGTGGGTCTTGGCCATTCTTCCACAACTTTTGTTTTTGCAGGATCAACAGTTATTCCATCTTTAGAAACAATGTGACCAAGGAAAGAAATTTGTTGCAACCAAAACTCACACTTGCTGAATTTCCCGTACAGTTTCTTTTCTTTTAAGGTTTGCAAGATAACCCTTAAATGTTTTTCATGCTCCTCTTTACTTTTAGAAAACACCAAAATATCATCAATGAAAACCACCACAAACTTATCCAAGAACTCATGGAAAATTATATTAATTAAGTCCATGAATACAGCTGGTGCATTGGTTAGCCCAAAAGGCATTACTACAAATTCATAATGGTCATATCTCGTACGGAACGTGGTCTTCGGAATATCTGCCTCCTTGACCTTCAGCTGATGGTACCCCGATCTCAAGTCAATCTTTGAAAAAAACTGAGCTCCCTAGAGCTGATCAAACAAATCATCGATATGAGGCAAAGGATATTTGTTCTTAACAGTGATATTATTCAAGGCTCTATAATCAATGCAAAGTCTCATAGAACCATCTTTCTTTTTAACAAATAAAACAGGAGCACCCCATGGTGATGTGCTAGGTCTAATGAAACCTTTCTCTAATAAATCTTGCAATTGCTCCTTCAACTCTAAAAGTTCAATTTGTGCCATTCGATAAGGGGGTTTTGAAATTGGATTAGCATCAGGAACTAAGTCAACAGTAAACTCAACTTCCCGATCTGGTATTATTCCAGGCAACTCGTCAGGAAAAACATCAGGATACTCATTTACCACTGGCACATCATTAATCTGAACAGTTCCTTTATTTTCAACGACATGTGCAAGGTAACATTCATTTCCATCTTTTACAAGTTTCTCGGCCTCTTGATATGTTATCAAAAGTAAGGGTTTATTCTTGTAAACAAACTGAAAGTCTTTCTGAAAAGAAACTTCTTTAGCTCTACAGTCAATCTTAGCATGGTAAATAGAGAGCCAATCCATACCCAGGATAATGTCAAACTCTACTAGAGGTAGAACAATAAGGTTTGCAAGTAGGTTCTTTCCACAGATAAGGATAGGAAGATTCTTATAAATTCTTTTTGCCTCGACACATCCCCCAGGTGTTTTTACCAAAAGTTCAGGAGTCATTTCTTGAGATGGTATTCCCATTTTACTAGAAAAGGTTTCAGAGGTGAAAGAATGTGTAGACCCCGAATCAAACAACACACTGGCATAATCTGAAAAAACAAACAAAGTACCTGATACAACTTCATTTGATGGCCCGACATCTGCTGAAGTAGTTGCAAAGGATTTCACCACCCCTTTCTGCTTGTAGTCTAACAGCTTCCCATCACTCAAGCCCTTTGTCGGACACTCGTTTGCATAGTGACCCATCTCATTGCACTTATAACACTTCACTAACTGTAAATCAAATTTTTTCTTACCTTGACCTTGATCCTTTTCAGTGCAATCACGAGCCTTATGTCCCATCTTACCACATCGGTAGCACTTCCCAGAATTCAGAAGACATTCCCCAGCATGCCTTTTGCCACATTTATCACAAACTGGAAACTTAGTTCTCTTACCATCAGACTTTTTTGAAGAATTCTTACCTTTCTCCTGCCACCTCGGTCTCTTCTTCTGCTGGTTGTTATAGAACACTTGGTCATCGGAAAACTCCATTTCCACCTTCTCAGCACATCGAACAAGCTTTTCATAACTTTTAAACTCTCGAGAAGCTAATGCCCTTCGATACTTTGGCTTTAATCCTGAGTAAAAACAATTGATTTTACTATCAAGGTCCCGGATAAAATTTGGAGCATACCTTGCCAATCGAGTGAACCTTTCTTCATAGGCAGCCACTGAGTCTTCCTCTTGCCTCAATTCCAAGAATTTCTTTTCCATCCTAAGTCGAACAGCCTTAGGAAAATACTTCTCAAGAAACATACCTTTGAATTCATCCCAGTCAAGAGCATCAATCTCATCGGCATCCCTGATATTTTTAACCATAGACCACCACTGATCTGCTTCACCTTCCAAACGGTAAATAGCAAGACTAACCTTTTGATTGTCTGAACACCCCATGACATCAAAAATCTTCTCTAGTGCTTTAATCCACCCTTCAGCTAGCACAGGGTCAGATGATCCTCTAAATGATGGTGGATGTTGCCTCATGAAATGTTCCACCACTGACATGTTCCTCTGCGGTTGATCTGGCTGATCTCGTGCATGGATACCACCACCATTTATCGCTTGAGTCAACTGCGCCATTACTGCAACAAACTGTTCAGTTCCAATTCCGACCATTTCTGGATGCTGATTCGGAAGGTTATTTCCTTCTGTATGCCTTCCTAGCACTGCTTCCCTGTTTCCTCTGCGGAAAACCATTCTGAACAAACATGTCTTAGATGAAGAAACATGGTAATCTTTAAATGCTATATCATTTCAAAAAAATATTTTTGGATAATCATATAATAGAATTCTAACTCCTAAAGTTATCTAAACCGACCTTTGATACCAACTATAAGGCCCCAGCCTTAATCCTTACTTAATCTTGAGTTATTACAAGATTACACATTGAGGATCTTTTCGGGTTTAGAGTTTTAGAGAATTAGATCATAAAACTTGCGTTACATTCCACATATAAACAAAGTGGTTACATAAAGATAGTATTCTTCATTCCCATCAATGGAAACACATTTGAAATAAAACATGGATTCTTTTTGACACATCCTTGACTCTATCATCTTATCATGTACCTTTCCCTTGACCTGTGAAAAACATTTCAAAAACTTGGGATGAGCATAAAAACTCAGTATGGGTTATAAAAAAAACAAGGAAAGGAAACATGAGTTCATATATACATAAGAATGAAATCATACTTTACCCATAAAACATAGGCACTTTAACATACCTCATAAAACCATGAATAAATCATAGAAATCATAAGACATAAAGGTAACTTGAGGCATTCATAACATTCTTACGTAGGGAGTAACCCTCTTGGTTACGTTTGGAATACCCATCACAGTATATTCCCTAAAATCTCTTCGGAGAAACCTTAACGTTTCACTCCTTCACGTTACCCAATGCATTGGAGAGCTATAACGGGCTCACCCGCCCTTAGTTTATCACGGAACCACCCGTCTTCATAATAATGCCCAAGAACCATAACATAATCATATCACATAAAACATGCATAAAGGAAACATAAAATTTCCACATTTCAATCACGAGATATCAATACAACACATTGATATAAAAACATTATGAAAACCATTTTCAATACTAAAATAAAAGAAAAGTAAAACAAGGTATTTATTTTTCTTTTAAAAAGAATGTATGGCTTGTAGAGGAAGCCGAAACTCAAATAACGGTCACGACGGCGGAGAAGTCGTTGTCGCCGCATACGTACGACAAAAACATTCCCTTTTGTCGTTTAGTAAACGCTTCGTATAAAAAATATTCCTTTTGAATAAACATAAAAGTCAAAGGGTTTTATACACCGTATAAAAGAAAGTTGTGTATAAAACAAAATATGCCTCAATGAAAGGAGATTGAGACGAAGTCCCATACCTCGTATCCGACTTGACCCGACCGTTCTTTAATCTCCTGAATAATAAACTTGAGTTAATATCTACTTTCTTATGAATCTTTTTCAAGTTCATTATTCCTTTTATACCATGTTATTAACATCATGTAATCGGTTAAGTTAATAATGTTCATTTTGTCGGTATTTGGTTCTTAAGTCAAAAATAGACTTCTTACACTTACATGTTGTTAATTTGGTCAAAGTTTCATTATATCCAGAATGATATTAATGTTTTGGATAACATATATATCATATATATTCAGCATATACATGTATTTATAATATTACATCACATTTAAAGGTAAGAAATGAAATGCACCGTTCATGGAGACGGTAAGCCGTACGTACGCATGAACGCTACTTCCATTTCTATTTCATATTTTCTGGAATGGAATCATAATGATATAAGAGTATATTATAATTCCAGTATAATAACATATATAATATCATTAACTTTATCCTTTACACATCCCACATATGGTATTAACGAATCAAATCACTTTTAGGGGGCGGTAGTCCGCACTTCCTAAAATGAAGATATCGTGTTTTACCCATAATGGAAACCATAAAGGTATGCCCAAAATGAAAAAAAACAGAAGCTTAAGGAAAACATAAACATATTATATATCATATATGAAAATAGTGACATCATAATGGCCACCTTTGAATGTGTTAAATGAGTGTTGAACAATCATCGTTTCGGGAGGCAGAATTTCGCCATCCACGGAAACCGTATGTTCTTTAACCATTTGATGAAGTTTTGTGAGAGTGTAGCTCAAATAAATCTTATAACAACATCCTAGTATATTGAAGATACTGGTGTTGTTAGAAAAGAAGTAAATAAAAAGAGTTTAGGGGGTTGGAGAAGCAAAATAAAACAAATGAACATTAGAGAATGAATTACCTTAAAAAGTGTAACTCCTTTTGATTTGAGCCTAAAGGCTTCCTTTGAAAGGATTATGCCCAAAGGGAATCCTCTAGGATGAGGAGAGGGATGTGGAGAGAGCAAATGGGCAGGGGTTGGCCGAGCCAAATGCTTGAGGAGTGTGTGAAATGAGGTAGAGGTGGGGGCCTTTTATAAGAGGAGAGGAGGGGCACTTTTGGAAAGTAAAGAAACATTACTTTATTTGAAAAATGTGTTTCGGTTTTAAAAGGTCCCACATTGATAGAATTCGTGGATAAGGTGATAAGGGTTCGAAATCCACTCATCCAATTGGTTTTGGACATGTGTAGTTCATAGAGTTTACATTATCTTTCTATTTTATTTAAATCGTCAAATAATGATGTCATCGCTGCATCATTATTATGTCATAAATAATTAAATTTATTTAATGTCTAAAAATTATAAAAAAATACTATTATATAGGAAATCTTTTTAGATTTCCAATGACTATTTATAATCAAAATTTGGACTTGTATAACCCCACTTAAAAATTGTTTTTGCAAAACATATTATGTTTGTGTCATTTTCACTTTAACATTAAATAAAAAGTAATTTATGTCATTTCCCAACAAAAGTGGATCCATGGGGTCCCCAAATTGACCCATGGCTTGTCTTGGTCGGCCATGACACAACCAATAGGGTTGGGACATGTGTCTAGGTCATTTCATTTTATTAAAGTATTATTTATACCTTAAACTACCCTAATTACCACTAATCGCGATTAAAAACTTAATAAGTTACTATTCACCAAAAAATTATTATAATCTCATTGAACCACATTTTACTTCTTAATGACAACCATGTATGTCGGATTTTCAAAATTCAGTACACATTAGTGGTAAACTTTCATTTAACTGAAAAATCAGTTTGCTTGATTATCACTTAGTGGTTTCACTATTCATCGAAAATTGAAGTTTTTCAGAAAATTACCAAAAATTCACCCTAAGCTATATTTGATATTCCAAATTCAAAAATGAAGTCTATTTTACAAAATTCAAATCATATAAGTCAAATTAATTAATTTAATAATTAATTCCCGCTGCCAGAGCAAATAGCGTGTTTTTACAAAACAATAAGTATCAAAAGATTGACACCAGTTTAAGTCTAATTTCAAAGTGAAATTGATTCCAATGACCACCATTGGATAAAATGGTAAAAATATATTCTAATTTCACTTCAAAACCAATTCAAAACATATTCTAATCATATAAATAAATTATATTAAAAAGCAGTTTTGATGTAAAATGTAGTATTTTTCACTATTCATTAAAAAATGAACATTGTCAGAAAAATACCAAAAATTCACACAAGGTAAATTTTGATGTCCCAATCATAAAGAATAAGTTTATTTTGACAAACATAGTTTATAAAATTGTCAAAATATAGATTCAAAAATGGTTTTCCATAAAAAGGCACTAAAACAATCTTTTAAGAATATTAGTGTATTCCATGCTTAAGATTGGATTTATTTTCATTTTAAGCCTCTAAAACACTATCTTAATCATTAATAGACATAGATAAAAATATCTATTATTCATTACTTACTTGGGATGTTACATTATTTTATATTGCATGTGATTATTCGACTAGTAGAATATCCATGTGAATAAGTAAATGGAATTATTTGATTTAATCTTTTTCATATTATGCTGAAGCTCAATTTTAAAAGGATTTTGTTTTAGTCTTATACATTTCCTTAAATTGTTATGATTATTTATGAAAGTTTCCACTATATTGTTATCCTTACTAAGCATCTGATATCACCCCTTTCTATGTTTTATTTTTTTCAGGATGTCAAGAAGTATTTTATGACTGACCTACAGGGATAGTATAAGGGGATATGATTGTAGTCTATGGAGACAATGTTGTTGTAGTTTTTCATTTTATAATGTAATGTAAAACTTATGAATGTATCTAGTATTTCCAAGGCTACTAAACTAATCGGTCTTTCTAGACTTGATCTTTTGTGATCATGCCAATGTTATGTAATAATGCACCAACTCTGGGTAAATAGGGTCAGGGCGTTACAGATATCATTTTGGAAAATAAATAAAAGCCACCCTCTAATGATAGTTGTCATTTTCCACCATCACTAGGGTATCCATGAATAGATCATGTCTTCATTGGAAAGAGGTGGTTGTGTAAAGCTTCAATAATCCTTCCTCCTTGAACATTATTAAATTTAATTTCAATTAAGAAAAATTAAATTAAAAATATTATTAATCATTATATTATGATATCCAACCAAATATTACAGTTCATAAGAAAAATATAAATTAAGAGGTTTAGTAATCATATCCTTGTTCTTTTTTCTTTGGTCACTGAAATTCTTATGAAATCACCTCCCAGGGAAAGGGTCACCTAAGGGTAAGAAAGTGAAAATTTGTAAATTTATTTCCATGAAAAAAAATTACTAAAAGAAATAATACATGCATTACTGATTCCTATAGATCACAAATGACTCTACGATTGTTATCTTAATTTTCCAAATCAAACTGATATAATCTACTAAACTTTGAGCCCTTGATGAGTGATATGTCATTTTAATAAAAATCTCATTGTGAAATGATACTCTGTAAAGTACCATGTAATATAGTTATCATATTGACATGCAGTTGATTCCTATATATCAAAAATAATTTTAGGATCATTTTCCAATGTTTTCATGTGAATATGAAATTTTTTTCTTGATTTTGACCCCATTTAATAAGAATTTGAGGTCCAAATAACACTTTCAGTCATACTGAGACATTCAGGTGCAAGATTGATGTGGTAGTTGTTCTTATAGATTATAAATTACTAATAAGTTATTTTCCTAAGTTTTTTCATCAATCTAATATCATATGATCTGTTTACCCCCCCCCCCCCCCATCTTTCTTATATTTTTTCATTGTAAGAAGAATTTCATAAGAAAAAAGTAATATACTCATTTAAATTTGTTGAAATTTCACTGGTGTTATCAAAAAATAATTAGAGTTTAAGTCAAAATCATTCAAAAATTAGTGATTGTGTGTTTCATATCTAGGAATAGGGCTTAATAAATCCCAACTATTGTCATATTCATCATCAGTAGGGGAAATTTTTATAGAATGGTTCTTCTTACTAGAATAAGAAACTAATTCTTCACCTAAGAAGTAAAAAATTTTGGAAGTAATTTTTCAATCCATTATAAAATATATAAAATATATATCTAAATAACTCATTAGAATAAACTAAAATCTAGAGATAGAAAAGTACATGACATTAGAGAGAATTCTATACATACTTAATTTTATATCTCATATTTAGGATCAGTAGATTTCACCCCTCCATACAAGATTCATCTGACCCATTAGTTATGATAAACCTCCCAGTTTACCTAGATAGTACAGATCATCGAAAGTAGCTTCATATATGTGGGTCCTATTAGGATCAGTAGGCCCACCAACCCTCCCCATAATATGTATAATTGTCTTTCACCCAATACTCAAACCTGAGTTCACTGGGAAAGAGTCTGAAAACACCACCAACTGACCTAATATTTATTAGAATCTTGTCATAAAAACACACTACAATTTAACTTATCTAAAATATAGAGTGTATTGTAATTCATCAAAATAAGGATTTGAAAGATATAATTATGGAAATTGAATAGAAAAAGTCCTCCCATGTTTGTGGTGGTTATCCCACCATCATCAACTTAACCAATAATCGATCATGTCATCATAGATGAGATGGTATAGTGTAAAGATTAAATAATCCATCCCCCAACAATGTTAAATTTAATATTAATTAATATAAATAATTAAAATCAAATTAAATTAAATCAAACATTATGTAATGATCTCAAATAAAATATTAAAATTAATGAGAATATGGAAATTATGAGGTTTAATTATCATATCTCAAATGATTCTCCTTTTCTCTCTACAGTGCTCTGGGAACCACCTCCCCATGCAAGGATATTTTAAGGATATGAAACTAAAAATTTATAAATTTATTTACATTAAACATATTAATATAAGAAATACTGCAATGATGATTTTCAAATATGATATCTCATATGAAATATATTTTCATTTTTCTTTAAAAATCCATTATTCGCTATAATTTTCATTATTAAAATAAATAAATTTGAATAATTTAAATAATATTAATTTAAATAAAAATACTAAAATCACCTAAAATCAATCTTCTCTTTGGGTGATCATTTATATATCATGAAATAAGTGCTAAAAATAAGTAAATGTTGAAGTGACAAATAAGATAAATAGAAAATCCAATGCATAAAAATGGAATTATACTTAGAGATAAAGTTAGTTAAAAAATAGTAGATGATGGAAATGATTAGATTTAGATATAAAAAAGTAAAATAAATAAGGAATAATTGGAAACAAAAGTTTAAAAAGAATATATATATTTATAATCTTGAGATGAATTAGATCTAAATGCAGTTTCCAAAGATTGATTGGGGGTAAGAGAAAAACCTATAAGTAAAGTTTGAAATAAGAAGTAAAATT
The DNA here is from genome assembly GCA_963277665.1 of Viscum album. Lineage (NCBI taxonomy): Eukaryota > Viridiplantae > Streptophyta > Magnoliopsida > Santalales > Viscaceae > Viscum > Viscum album. The sequence continues at coordinate 928,601,455 of OY728127.1, forward strand.
TGAAGGGGGAAGTCAAAGATGAAACAAAATAATTATAAAAAAATTAAAAAAGAACATAAGAAAATAACGAAAGCCTCATACATATTAAAAATTAGAGGTAAAGAAAAACCAATAATATTAGAAAAAGTTGAAGAAAAATTGAAACTGAAAACATATATGTCATAAATCCAAAGTCAAATGACTAAATAGAGATGAAGTTAAAATTTAAAATCTAAAAGTGATGAATGAATGAGAAAGTGGGGAAAAAGTGGAATAATAATCCAAAATTTATAAACAATAAAGAGGTGACAAGTGGTATTATACATATTGAAAATATATGAAAACAAACAAATGTAAAATAAAAATCAAAAGGTATAATAAAAAAGAAAAATAATAAGTAATCCGAAATATGTTATTCATAATACAAGCTCAAAAGTAAAAGAATAATTTGAAGTAAAAATAAAAAAAATGTAGAATAAATATTTGATATAAAAGTAAAATTAGAACTAGAATCATGTTTATATCATAAAATCAGAATTCATAAGTAATAGAAGATGTAATAAGTCAAAACCAATTGTGAATATAGATCCAAAAGAGGAAGTAAATGGTAAATAAGAATTAAAAATATAAAAGTCAAAAGGAGAAACTTAAAATAATATTGGAAGCAAAAGAAAAAATATATTTGTTAGATGTAACACTAAAAAATAATTATACAAAATCCTAAAAATAGAAGTAAATGAACAAAGAAAAGATGAAGTCATTATGTAGAACAATACTAGAGGTCAAAGGAAGAACTAGAGTCAGAAGTAGAAGCATAGTCAAAAAGAGAGAAGACTAAGGATAGAACAATAATCTGAAGTATGAGTAAATGAAAAATCAATAAGACTCAAAAAATAAAAAATAAAACTAGAAGAATATTTACAAGAAGAAAAATTAGAATATTTCAATAAAAAATGAAAATAAAAGTAGAAAAATAATTTGAAGAAAAAATAAAATGAAACTAGAAGTAAAATAAAAGGCTATAAATAAAAATAAAAAATTAAGAAGGGTTAGAAGAAGTAAGAAGTATAAATAAAAAATAGAAGGCAAAATTAATGAAAAAAGTAAAATTAAAATGTAGAAGTTGGAGGTATATTATAAAAATCATTAAATGGAAGCATAACTATAAGTGAAAGACAAACCAACAAGAATAAGCTCAATCCATGAGAGGAATTAATAATAAATATAAATAGAAGTAATAGGATAATATAAAGTAAGAAGAAGAAAATAATTTATAAAATAATATTTAGTATAAACATAAGAATAGTCAAAAGAAGTAAAATAAAAATGAAAAAATCAGAAGCTATTGGTCTTAATCTATAAATGGAAGTAGATTCATAAGTAAGACAATAAATAGTTCAAAAAATAAGTGGAGTAAAAAACAAAAAGAATAAAATTAAAGAATAAATAAAATTGAGAATAAAAACAAATATCAAAAATACAAAAGAATAAATGGTATGAATCCAAAATTAGTAGTTGAATATAAAGTTGGTAAGAATCCAAAAGTATTCATTAAATTGGATGTATATGTAGAAGCTAGAAACTATTATCACAAGATAAGTTAAAGTTGGTACTGGGGAACAACTAATTATATGTGTAGATTAAAATATATAAGTTTAATCCAAAAGTAGATACATGTGCCATAAATACTAGTATATTAGTAGAAGTCATAATCCAAATAAAAAACAAATAAGAGTTGAATTCATAATTAAAACCTATAAATAAAATAAATGAAAAAGGTTCAAAAAAAATAAAATGATCTCTCAATATCATGAAATCATAGGAAAAAAATTTTCAAAAAAAATTTAATTGGTAAGAACAAATGGACCATAAATATGAATATCCTTTTTTATTTATTTACTATTTAACACATGTCTTTAATGACTTTTAAGTCTAATACAACTTTTTATTTGATCATTCCAACCACACTGCATATTAGATCGACATTAGTTCTATTAATTCATGTAAAAAATTATGTAATAATTAATTTCTTGTGATTTTAAGAAAATTTAAGGAATTTTCTATGTTTTAACCCTTTGACATTTTCTTTTCATCTTTTAAATCTGTAAAAAACATTTTTTGTTCATTTCAAGAAAAAAACCAGTAATATTGACATGGAGTCTATTGAAAAAAGTCAAAAATTAAACAAAGGTCTTTTACTATGATTTAAATAAAATCTAAGTTAATTTTCTAGGTTTACACCCTTTAACGGATGTTTTTTGAATTTTAAATTAATAAAAGAACACTTTTGGACATTTTAAACAAACCACAAGTTGGATTGACATGCATTATATTACTATATAAAGAAGCTAAAAGTTGGAAATTTTCCTTTAATTAGTGAAAATATAATATATTTTTATATGTTATGACCCACATACACCTGTTTTTTAAGAATTTAAAATCTAATAAAATTATATGTTTGGTCATTATGACCACAGAACACATCATAGTAGCATGTTTTGTATTCATACATGTCATAAATTTTCATTGAAATACAATATAATTTTCTTAGTTTTGACCTCCTTTAATAAGAATGTGAATTTGGAACAAGACTTTCGATCATACAGAGCAATTAGGGTGTCATATTAATGTGTGGTTGGTTTTTATGGATTATAAATGACTTGAGTATCATTTTCTTATGTTTGTGTTCCACTTAGAAAGTATTTTCTCTATTTTAACCCCATTTTACAAGATTTTTTTAATATAAGAAGAATAAATTTGAAAAGGTGGAAGATACACATTTAAAGTTGAATAAATGAAACTAGTGTTGTCATAATGAAATAGAGTTTGAGTGAAAATCATTCCAAAATCAGTGAGTTTCTGTTGCATCTATAATAATAGGGAATAATAACTTCCAACTATTATAATCAGCTTCATTATTGTAAATTTTTATAGAATTATTCTTCTTATTAGGTCAATAATCCAATTCTTCACCTAGTAATTGACATGTTCTTGATATAATTTTCATATCTCTTCAACAACCTATGAAATCTATAGTTGGATAATTATTAAGAGTAAACTTGGATACAGAAGAATAAAAAATTCAACATTAAAAGATAGTATTTTTCACATATTTAATTTTACATTTCATAGTGAGTATAAATAGATATCAGCCCTACCCCAAGATACCTCTGACTATGTGGTTGCGATAACACCCCCATATAGCCTAGCCAATATAGATTACAGAAAGATTATTTCTTGTTGTGGGTCTTATCAATATCATCAAGCCCACTAGGTTGATTCATATAGATTATAAATAATTCAAGGATCATTATTCTATGTTTCCATGTCAATCTGAACTCATTTTCTTGACTTTAACCTATTTTATGTGACTTTTCAGTTTAATAATAATATAAAGATAAAATCATACTTTTGATCATAAAAATTATATATTCGCATAAGGATGACTCATAAATATTATAAATGACTCAAAGTTAATTTTTATAATTTTTCACAACAATTAAACATAGTTTTCTTGATTTTGACCCCAACATGAGTGATCTATCACATATTAAGAAGTGTTATCAATACAAAATCAAAGTTTCCATCATATCGAGCAATCCAGAAATCATATTAATGTACTCCGTATTTATATATATCAAAAAATGAATCATGAATCATTTTCCAAAGTTCCCATGTCAATATGAATATGTGTTCTTGGTTTTGACCACTTGATAGGAGATTTATAATTTAAATAAAAAATCAAGGTAAAAACATAAATTGGATCATACCAAGAAATACAAGTGTTAGTTTGATATGTTTTTGATTTATATAGATCAAAATTGATTTATAGAGCATTATACTATGTTTTTAGGGAATTAATAACTTATTTGATTAGTTTTAACCCCTTTTAGGTGACTTTTCACTTTCATAATAATGTGATGGTCAAACTACCCTTTCAATAATATCATGTAATTCAGGTGTTAAATTTACATGAGGTCACTTCATAGATATAAAAAGTTACTTGAATATTATTTCTATATGTTTCCACACTAATTTGAGAACATTTTCTATATTTTTACCCATACACAGGTGATTTTTTGTTTATTAATAATTGTTAATAATATGAAATCATAGTTTCCATTATAACTAGAAATGTGGTTATCTGGTTATTATCCATCTGATTTCTATTAATCACAAATGACTTGAGAATTATTTTCCTATGTTTACATATCAATCCAATTTCATATACTTGGTCATAGGATTGATGTAAGGATGTTTCATATGGATCAAAAATTATTTTAGGATTATTCACCTTTTTTCAAGGGAATCAGAACTCATTTTCTCATTTAGTACCCCTTTAGAGTGGCTTGTTACTTTAATAAAAATGTAAATGTTAGATTAAACTTTTAATCATACTATGAAATTAGAGTGTTGGATGGAAAATTGGTTTTTTGTACTAATATGAAATGACTCAAAGATCATTTTCCTAAGTTTTCACACCAATCCACGATTTATTTCTTTGTTTTGACCCATATGCCATTGATTTTTCATTTATTAATAAGTGTTGATGATATGAAATTAAATTTTCCCTAAAAGTGAGAAATAAAAGCATAGATTTATGCTCCCTCTAATTCCTATAGATAAAAAATGACTTGAGGATCATTTGCTAAATATTCCATGTCAATTTGAATTTTTCTTCCTATTTTTGACCCCTTGATGGGTGATATGTCGTTTAATAAAAATGTCATGATGAAATTATACTTTAGAACATACATAGAAATCCAAGCATAGTATTTCAACATGATTGATTCCTATATATAAAAAATGATATGATGATCATTATACAAAGTTATCATGTCAATTCAAACTCATTTTCTCGGTTTTGATCCCTTTTTAAGTAACTTTTCACTTTAATAAGGATGTGAAGACCAAACAACACTTTCAAACATACTAAGATATTTAAGTGTTAGATTGATGTGTGGCTAGTTTTTATAGACCAGAAAAGATTGGAAGACAATTTTTCTATGTTTTATTACTAATTCAAGATATTTTACTCAGTTTTGACCCCTACATAGGAAATATGTAATTTATTAATAAGAGTTAACAATATGAAATCATATATTTCATCCTACCGAGTAATCTAGACATTGTATTGATGAATGGATAATTCTTTCAAAACATAAATGAATCAAGGGTTGATTTCATAAGTTTCCAAGTCAATATAAAGTCATATTCTTGGTTTTGACCCCTTGATGGTTGATAGGTTTACTTAATAATAATATCAAGTTGAAAAGATACTTTAGATCATATCAAGAAATACGAGTATCTAATTAATGAATAGTTGTTTCCTATAGTTCACATATAATTTGAGGACTATTCTAATATGATTCTATATCAATCTGAATTCTTATTCTTGGTATTGATTCATTTTATATGACTTTTCACATTAATAAGAATGTGATGTATAAAGAACACTTTCGATTATACCGAGTAGTTTTGGTGTTGGATTCATGTGAGGTTGGTTCTTATAGATCATAAATGACTCAAAATTCATTTTTCTATATTTTTTCACCAATCCAAGCTTCTTTGATCGATTTTGACTTCTGAACGGGTTATTTTTCATTTATTAACAAGCATTATAAATATAAAATAATAATTTCCATCATATTGATAAATTCTTTATTCAAATTAATGCATGGGTAGTTCATATATATCAAAAATTACTCAGGGGTCATTTTCCTATGTTCTCAGGTCAATATTATTTTTTCTACTTTTTTTTGAACCCTTGACAGGTGATATGTAATTTTAATATAAATATAAATCTTAAATGATAGTTTTCATCATACCAAGAAATATAGGGATAATATTGATGTTTCGTTGATTATTATAGATCAAAAATGATTTAGGAATCATTCGCTTATGCTTTTAGGGTAATATGAATTCTTTTTTATATTTTAAACACTTTTAGGTGACTTTTCACTTTAATAAGAATGTGATGGTCAGAAGACACTTTCAATCATATTATGCACATTAGGTGTCAAATTAATGTGTGGTTGATTAATATAGATCAAAAATGGATCAAAAATCACTTTATTAAGTTTTCACACCAATTCAATATCTTTTTATTAGTTTTGAAACCAGTATAGATGATTTGTAATTTATTAATAATCATTAACAATATGAAATCATAGTTTCCATTATACCGAGCAATCAATGAATCAAATTAAGGTGAAGTTGATTACTTCAAATAAATAATGGATTAATGATCGATTTATTAAGTGTCAATATCAATCAAAAGTTTCTTCATGGTTTTGAAACCTTTATGGGTGATAGGTATTTTTTAATAAAAATATAAAGTTGAAAAGATAATATAGATCATAGCTTCCATCATATCAAGAAATTCATACATTTGATTATTACAAGGATAATTTCTATAGATCATATATGACTTGAGGATAATGAACCTGAGTTTACATGTCAATGAAAATTAATATTCTTTTTTTGACCCCTTGATAGGTGATATGTAATTGTAATAAAAATATCAACATGAAATGGTACTTTGGGCTATACTAAGAAATCCATAAATCATATTGATACATGGTCGATTCTTACATATGAAAAAGGAATTTTGGATTATTATCCTAAGTTTTTAGGGAATCCAAACACGTTCTAGTTATTGTCCCATTTTAGGTGACTTTTCACTTTAATAATAATGTGATGGTCAGAATAAACTTTCAATCATAGTAAGAATTTTGGGTGTTGTATTGAAAAAAGGATGGTTTGTACATATAATAAATGACTAGAATATTGTTTTTATTTATTTTTTAACCAATGAGATATCATTTTATTGGTTTTAACCCATACATGGGAAAATTTTAATTTATTTATAATCATTAACTATGTGAATTTATAGTTATATCATTGCTAGAAATATGGAATTATATTCATGTGTAGATAATTCATATAGGTCACAAATTACTTGAGGATTATTTTCCCAAGTTCACATGTCAATATAAAGTCATCTCCTTAGTTTTGGACCCTTTAAGAGTGATATTTCATTTTAATATAAATATAATGGTGATGTAATACCTTTGATAATGTCAGGTAATATGATTATTGGGTTGATGCGCAGTTGATTCCTACAGGTCAAAATTTATTTTAGAACCATTCGCTTATCATTTTAAGATAATATAAACTTTTTTTCTAATTTTTTACCCCTTTTAAGTGATGTTTCACATTAATAATAATTTTAAGGTCAATAAACACTTTGAATAATATAATCAAGTTGAGTTTTATGTTGATGTGAGGTTGGTTTGTACAGTTCATAAATGAATCAAAGACTATTTTACAAATTTTGAAAACCAATATAAGAGCATTCATTTTTGTCTGGACACTTAAATGGTTCATTTTTCAATTATAACTAAGTATCGATGACATGAAATTAGAGTTTACATCAAACCAATAAATATGGGTATTAGATTGTTGCTCGACTGATTCCTACATATCAAAAATGGATCAAGGATCATTTTCTTATAGTTATATGTAAATAAAAAGGAAGTAAATTAAAATAAAAAATATAGAATATCGAAGTCAAAATCTATAAATGGAAGTAGATAAATAAGTAAGAGAAGAAATAGTTAAAATAAAATAAGTGGAATAAAAAAATAAGAAGGATCATAAATATAACTAGAAGCAAAGATAAAATAAATAAAAATTAAAATAAAAACAAAAATCTAAATTAAAAAAGAAGAAAAGGTAAGAATCTAAAAGTGGTAGTTTAATATAAAGTGGATAACAATCCAGGAGTAGTTGTTGAATCTAAAATAGAAGTAGAATCTAGAAACTTGAACCATAAAAAAGTGAAAGCCAATACTAGGGAAGAAGTAATTGTATATGGAGAATAAAATATTGATGCTGAATCCAAAAGTATAAAGATAATCCATAAACATGAGAATGTTATCATAACATATAATCCAAATCAAAATAAGTAAAAGTTGAATTCATAAGAAGTACCCAAAAATAAAATTAAACTCCAAATGGTTAAAACCTAACAAACGATCTCATATTATCTTGAAATCACAAGAAAATTATTAGTAAATAATTTTTAAAATATAAGAATAGACGAATCATTTGTCTTACAAGCATTAAACACAAAATATAAGGTTTTTTGTTTGGATTTGGATCTTTAACACTTTTTTTTAAATACTTTTAAGAATACTAATACTATTTTTTGGTCATTTTGACCTCACTGCATATTAGATACATGTGACGTATATTAATTCATGTGAAAAAATAATCAAGGATATATGACCTGGTTTTTCACAAAAAAAATGATATTTTTTTCTATTTTTTAATAATCTAATGCATGTTTTTTGACTTTTAAATCCATAAAACATGCTTTTGATCATTTTAAGAAAACAGCATGTCAAATTTACATGGGCTATTCTGAAATATGTCAAAAATCAAATGACTACCATTTTCCTATTATTTGAATACAATACAATGAATTTTTCTACGTTTAAACCCATTAAATAATGTTTTTTGACTTTTAAATTAATAAAAACACACATTTGGTCATTTCAAATAATTCACTAGTTAGATTGATGTGCATTCAATTAATTTATGCCAAAAATTAAAGGATATAAATTTTACTATGATTTAACATTTACTAAAGTTCATTTTATAGGTTATGACCCTCATACACATATTTTTAAAAGATTTTAAATATTATAAAACATTATGTACATCATTATGAACACATCGAAAGTTAGATTAACATACAGTCTATTCATACATGTCATACATCTTTAGGGAAATCCATACTCATTTACTCGGTTTTGACACCCATTAATAATAATGTGAAGGAAAAAACATTTTTTTGTCAAACTAATCAATTAATAAGTCAAATTAACATGTGGTTGGTTTGTATATATCCAAAATTACTCAAATTTCATATTTCTACATTTTCATGCCAATCCGACATCATTTTATCGGTTCTTAACCCCCTTTTTCTATGGTTTTTCCAACTTAATAAGAATAATGTTCAAAAAGAGAAAGATGAAAATTTAATGTTTAAGAAATGGTGGTATTATCATAAATAATCATTGTATGAGTGAATTTCATTCAAAAATAAGTGATTGAGTGCTACATCCACAATAATTCAGTGCAGGAACATCCAAGAAAATGGAAAGTTTTATATAATAAATCTTCTTGATGACCCAAGAAACTAAAGTTTCACCTAATAAGTGACAAGTTATGGAAGTAATTTTCCTATACATTCTAAAACCTATGATATCTAAATCTAAATAAATATTAAGAATAAACCCAATTATAAATGAATTGAAAATTTCATGTTAGAAAATAGGATTCTGCACATATGTAATTTTAAATTTCTTAGTGGGGATTATTGGTTTTCACCCCCCCCCCCCAAATTCCACTGACTTAGTAGTTGAGATAATTCCCCCAGGTTTCACATCTAGTACATATCACTTAAAGTGGAGTCATTGACTTGAGTCCTATCAGGATCAGCTACCCCACCAACCCTACCTATAATGGAAAGAATTTGGTTTCCCCTAACACTTAAACCCAAATTCACTAAGAATGGATCTACAACCCCCACCAACTAAACTATAGACTATTTTCAAGTTAACATAAATACACCCATCAATTTAACTTATCCAAAATATAAAGCTTATTATGATTCATAAAAAAAAGGATCTTAAAGATATCATTTTCAAAAATGAATAACAATCACCCTCCTAGAGAAGTGGTGGATTTCCTTCCATCATCATTGTAACAAAAAGAAAGTTTTTATCATATTTGAGAGTGGGAAAAGTAAATATTTGAAAATCCATCCTCCATCAACATTATTAAATTAAATTTCAATTAAGATAAATTAAGATAAAACATAATTAAAATTTATATTGAGATGTTAAATCAAATAATAAAATACATGATAAAAATATAAATTAAGTGGTTTAGTAATCATATCTGAAATATTTTCTTGCTACAGTGCTCTAGGAACAACCTCCCCATGAAAGGGTGTATAAAGGTTCTAAAACTAAAAATTTATAAATTTATTTCCTTAAAAAACACATTTATTTGATCAATACTATACCGATGATATTCAAATACGATATCTCATTTTCAAGATATTTTCTTTTTTCTTTCAAAATAAATTTTTCATTATTAAGTTAATTATTAAGATAAATTAATTTTATTAATTTAAATAATTATGACTTAAAAAACAACCCCTTAAAACAAAACTTCTCTTAGGGTGATCATTTATATATTCATAGAGTAGTGATAACAAGAATAAAATGTATAATTAATGATTAAAGGAAAAAAATAAAATCAATATAACATGTAGGGAATAAAAATGGAAAAAGTAATTGAGATAGAGTTATAAATAAATACATTATATTTGGAAAATTATAAGAGTTAGAAGGAAAAAATTATAACAAATAATGAAGAGTTATAAATAAAATTAAAAAATTAAATACATATGAAGAATAATAAGATGAACTAGTTTTTAATAAAGTTTCCAAATTTGGAGTAAGATCTAGAGAAGAAGTATAAAAAATTTAAAGAAGAAGTGGAATTGGAAGGGAAATTATAAGTTTAAATATAAACCTTAGAAAATGATGAACCAATAACATAAGAAAAAATGAAATCCACAAAAAAACAATAGGAGAGGTATAAGAAAAAATAGTAACACTATAAAAAGTTAAAGAAAAGGTGAAACTCAAAAACATAGATATCATAAATGAAAATCCAAAGAACCTACCATAGATAAATCTAAAATTTGAAATCATAATGTGGTGATCTAATGTGAAAGTGGTGGGAAATTTGGAAGTATAAGATAAACCATAATCCAAAATCTATAAACAAGAAGGATGTTCTAAAAGGTACTACGTCGAATGAAAGTAGAATAAAAAATAAAAAATGTAAAAACAAAAACAAAAGGTAGAATATAAAATTAGAAATCAAAGGTAAGAATAAATTCATGAGTCTAAATATATCATTAGAAATATAATAATAATTTTAAGTGTAAAAAAATTATTTGAAGGATTTTATTTAAAAATAAAATGAAAATTTGAATAAATGTTTAAACCCAAAAAACAATAATCTAGAAATAGAGGGGGGAATAATTCAAAACCAATTGTTAATATAGCATAAAAAGTGTAAATATAAGGTTAATGTTAATAAAAAATAAAAAATTAAGAAGGAAAATCTCAATATAAGATTTAAATTAGATGAATGAATTAATAAATTAGATGTTATAATAAAAATCAAAGACTTATGAAAAAGAAAGAAAATAAAATTACAATAATAAGGAAAAGATGAATATATTAGGTAGAATAATTCTATAGGAAAAAATAAAGAAATGGATTTAGTAGTAGAATCATAATCTAGAAGATATAATATAGAAGACAGAAGAAAAAATAGAAGTATGAGTAAATGAAAAATCTATAATAATAGAAATTAAATTAAAAAAAATTATAAGAAAGAGTTGAAAAAGAAACAAAAATAATCCAATATAAAAATAAAAAATAAAAGTTGAAAAAGAATTTTAAGATAAAAAACTAAAAGAAAAAGAAATGGATAGAAGTTAAAATCCAAAATCAAGATGCAAAAAAAGAAACAAGAAGTAAAAAAAAAGGAGAAGTGAAAATGACTGAAAAGGAAAAATTAAAAGGTATTTGCAGAAAGTTTCCAATGAAAAAAATTAAATGGGAGAATAACTAGAATTGAAAGCTAAGACAATTATGAGAGGTTCAAGCCAAGATAATAGTTTATAATAAAAAATAAAATTAATAAGAGAGACAAAATTTAGAATTAAAAAAATAAGTAATAAAATAAACTCATGTATTAATATAATAAAAATAAAATTAAGTAAATTCAAAATAAAAAAATCCAAAAACTCAAAGTTATAATTTATAAATTGAAGTAGATGCATAAGTAGAATAATAAAGAGTTGTAAAAAAATAATATTAATGTATAGTTGATTCCTGTAGATCAAAAAATATTTGGGGATCACTCTCTTAAGTTTTTAGAGAAATATGAACTGAGTTGTTTAGTTTTGGACAATTTTATGATACATTTCTAATTAATAATAGTATGAAAGTCATAAAATATATTCAATATTATATAATAATTTAGGTTTCAGACTAATGTGAGTTTGATTTCCACTAATCATAGATTTCTCAAAGATCATTTTTGTTTATTTTCACACCAATCCGAGTTCTTTTTTTCGATTTTGACCCCTATAAGGATGGTTTTTAATTTATTAATAAGATTGAAAATAATATAAAAGCATAGTTTCAACCATCTTGAGTAATACAGGAATCATATCCCTACAAATCTAGTTCCTACAAATGAAAAATGACTCTGGAATCTTTGTCCTGAGTTTCCATGTCAATCTAAAGTTTTTCAATTGAATTTAACCCCTTAACATGGGATATCTCATTTTAATAAGAATATAAATACGACATTATACTTTTGATAACATAGATTAATATGTTCATCAAATTAATACAATGATATTTCATACAGATCACAAATTATTTGGGGAACATTATCCTATGTTTTCACAATAATCTAAGCTCGATTACTTGGCTTTGACATGTAACGACCCATAATTTCATTAATGAAATTTCACATCTTATAATTGTTTCATACTTAGTAATGTAGTATAAAAAACATATAGCACCTGATGAAACAAACAACATTTTTTTATTAATTTGAAAATTAAATTTAGAGAACAATTATTTCCATAATAACTAAAAGTATTAAAATGGGGAAAAATATAAAATAAAATAATAATTATACAAATATTTAGATCTACTCGATCCCCTAAACTAATCACAATTATGAACAACATTGTATAAATAAAGTAGAATATTAGTAATACAATATTCATCTCGAATATGAGAATATATATAACCTTGATAATAAAATAGAAGTGAATGGATAATGAATGAAACAAGATTTATTTATAGAAATTATGGAACTCATATGACCATTATAAATTAATCCATTAGAATAGTAACCTGACTGTTGGAATAGTAGCCTACCTGTTGGAATAGTAATTTAATCATTAGGAATAAAAACCTAGATATTAGAATAATAACCTCACCTATGTAAATGTGTAATAATATTTAGGTATCTTATAAAATTAATATATAATATATTTCTATCATAATAAAAGTAAAAAAATGTTATAAGAAAGATAAATTAAGTATTTGTATTTTTGTAAAATATAAATATTTTAATTTAATTTTTATAATAAATATAATGATTTAAATGAATGATTATTTACATAAAATTTATTTATAAATTAATATTAATTTTTATTATAATGATTATATGATTTTATGAGACTATAATTAATTTTTAAAGGGTCAAAAAATCGATCATAATGTTAAAATTGATAATTTTCAAATAAAAGTGGATTTTATTTAAAAATTTAATTTATCATATTAAGAAAATTATTTTCATAAAATTTATTTCATTTTTATAATATAAACATTGAAAATGGTTAGGGTTAATTTTTGGTATTTTTCTAAAATAGTAAAATTTTTGTGAATAGTGAAATACGATAAAATACGTTATGTAATATTATAAGCTAAATACATGAATTTTAGAGTCCTGGATGATATAATCACCCACTAGTTTTAAATAACATGAATACTTCAATTTATATAGTCATAATAATCAATAATATTTATATTTGTAATCCAAAATACTAAACTAATTAATATAATATTCAAAAAGACCCCTCTCCTCCCCTTATAAATACCATCCATCACAACTCCTTATCCTCACAAATTCTAAGCCTTTTATCTTTAGAAATTTATACCTAATTCAATTTATAATACTCTCACCTAGGGCCTAGTGCTTTCAATGTGATCTAAATAGCATTTCAATGATCTTTAAGGGATAGCTTAAGAGGATCCGACCAAAGAAAGAGGTAGAAATAGCGACTAACCTCTTAAATTTTATTCTTTTTCTACCACCACATATAATCCCCATCCACATAAATATAGTAACATCAGTATCCTAAATATAATTATTTATTATTATTAGTTTTTATTATTCATCTACTACCCCCCCCCCTTCTTTTTCCTAAAACAAAAGTGTTGTTTACAATGTGGTTGGGTCACTGCCTCCATGAACGACACACATTGTCTTCCTCCACTTCCTTCAAGGATGGTCATAAAAATATTATTATGGTTTAATAAGATTATTATAAGGTTATTATGACTTATTTCATTATTTATAATGAATATATGTATATAATATTAATTAAAATGTATCTAGTTCATTACGGTTGATAAAACCACCTAAATGAACTAACCGTGAAATGTTAACATTTTTACACAATTATTTGGACCTATGTCAGAACACATATGGATACGTGGGACCAATTAAATTTTTGTACATTGATGAATACAATTTAATATCGCATCTAGTGCTATATTCACAATTGATATGAACTTCAATAATTATCCAAAAGTGATCTGACCTTGGAACTATGAAATGAATGCTCTCAAAACAACAAAATTAAACATTATATCTCATTAAAATGTTTATAAATGGACATAATAAAATTATAGTAAATAAAATATATATGGAAAATTTTCTAAATTATGTAGTTAATGAATATAATTCCATTATCTAGTATATTTAGTACAATTGTAGATCAATTATATAATAGAAGCTAAGATATCTCTTCGAACCACCCATTTATTTGAGTTATGAACTCTCGCTCTAACTCAGTTTCTAAATCTACTTAATGTTATAAAATGATTCTAAATTATGTATATATATATCTCACAAATATAACTATCTTATTACCCTTTCCTTTTGTTGGTTAATAACTTCCATAAATTCTTTTCTCAAATGAAACCCATTTCTTTCCAGGGGTAATTTTTATGTTTATGTCATAATATTGATTTCCTGTTATGGAACACATAAGCATCTACATATTATGATGGATTCACAAAGATATTGATCATATTAATTGGGTAATGTTTTTTCTCGTGAAATTTTATGTATGGGATTATGGAGGGATCCAAATCTAATATGGGACATTTCCAACATTAATGTTTTCATGGGAGTTATCCTTGATTTATGTTGATGTTATGTTATATGTTGATGCCACATTCTAATGTTCCCATGATCATATAATACCAAGTTAATAATATTATGATCCCGTTTTATTATTCCTGGACCTTCTCTTTCATGGTATCATTTTATGTCATTTGACTCACATATTATGATTCATTGTCATTTTTATTCCCTTACTGGACTATCTAGCTCACCCATTTTTTTATATATTTACTCAAGTTATCATATACAATTTTAAGAGCTAAATGGGAAGTAGGAGATCATTATGGAGAATAAAATAAAATTTTCATGTTTTATTTTCCTTTAATATATTATGAACCTATAATTATGAAGACACTAGTATATTTGATCTTTTGTTTGTATTTAATGTATATTTATATTAGAAATACTATAATAATATGTGTAAATGCATGGGTCACTATAGTTGGTATTATAGTATATTATATTTATTTTTCGGGACTAAAACTACAATAATATATTGATAACCATAGGTATAATTCTATGTAAAAGATATATTTTGGAATTTTTGAGAAGTATAAAGTGAGTGGTTTCCAGAAAATTACATCCCTGACAGGATACTATAAGTGGATGCACCTCTAGTATAATTGTACCTAAGGGTAACAATACTGAAAAGGGTCCATTGGGATTTGACTAAATCATTACCTAGTATATGATAAAAATTCCTTATTGCACATATGGTTTGAAAATCCCTGGGCATACACTTTATAAAATTCCCAAAATCTTTATAAACCATTATGAAGAACTTGAATATAGATTTTTAGGATACAAAACCTAATAGGAATAATTTCCATTGATAAACTAGATTGAAACCTAGAGATTCCTAAGTTAATTTTTATGTGATATTTATAAGTTATTCCTTATAATATCATATTTTCCCTTTTATATGATTTTTATTTTGAGTATCCTCATCTCATTTTTCCTTTTTTTAGTTAATGGTTAGAAATATGAGGAATTGTTCCAACAACCAATGTGATAGGAAATGTGATAATTTCCCTAATGATATTCCAAACCTATTGGGATTGGGATCTGGGAACTTCATGGTAGTATTGTTCTAACTGACTCATGCTATGAAAAATTACTTGAATAAAGTGGAACACTCTACTTTAAAGAAAGATCAATTTGTAATCAAGTCCATTGATAATATATTATATATCTTGAAATTCTTGGAATAGTATAAATTTATACTGGTTTTCTATCACCATGATGGGGAATCCAATCAGTGGTGGACACTGATCAAGAACCTGAAGTACAAATAAGATATTAATTCCATGGAATGGGAAGGATTCAAGAAAATACTTTTCAACAAATATTTTCCCTAATCTTCCCAACATAAAATGTAGAAGTAGTTCCTTATATTGATGAAAAAGGAATATGAGTCTATCAGGGTGTATAAGGAAAACTTCACAAATATTTTATGATATTCCTCTAGTTGTTTCATGAACATTGAAATTAAGGTGGACCACTTCTTTAGTGGATTAAATTAGAGTCTAAAAAAACTTAGAAATTAAAGACTTTAATAGATATAAGAATATTATATAATGTCCCCTTAAGGAAGGGATAGAGATTGGTGACTCTCATTAGTCTCATAGGATCAGATATAAAAAGAGGAAAATATATTTTAATTTGGGAGGATCAATGGATGAATCACATGGAGGAAATAAAACACAACATCCCACATGTCAAAAGTGTGGGAAGAATCATTCCAAAAACTATCTAGAGGGAATTGGAAGATATTTCAAATGTGGAAAATAGGGGCATCAAGATAATCAGTTTAGAAGGTAAATAAATAAATCTAGTAATATAGAAGAGTAAAATTAGGTTTAGATCAATACTCATCCTACAATATAGTGATTAAATAGTATGAATAATGAGAATTATACAAGCCTATTCCTAAATCAAAGGGTTGTTATAGACAATCAATGAAAATGACCACTAAGGTTTGTAGTGTAAGTAATGGAATATTCCATTACTACTGCTGAGGTGGGTCCCAAAAATGATGTAGTGAAAGGTACACTAATTTTTTATTCAAGGATATCCAAAATTATTTTTTATTATTTTTCTATACATTCTTTAATATCTTATAAGTTTAATATAACTATTCAAATACCATCTAAAAACATGGGTGTTGAGATATCTATGTAAACAAAAAAATAGAAATTATGACATCCAAACTACATAACTCCTCTACGGTCAATGTTTGTAGAATAAACCATCCATAAATATTATCTTACTTCCTTTAGTACAGTTTTATGCTATATTGGGCATGGATTGTCTATCCTTTTATAAAACCAACATCAAATGTCGGGAGAGGGAGACCACTCTTCACAGGTTGAGTCATCGTCTAATTTTGTAAATGTGTAAGTAGGAGGATGAATCTAATTTAGAATCTTCTTATCAAGTGTGGATATTATTTCCTTATGAGAAAGAATATATATATCAAATGATCGAGACAAAGGAGAGATTCATGCTCAAAGACATTCCCATTCTAAGGGATTATATTGATGTATTCCCTAAAGAGTTTCCTTTTCTTTATCCTAACTAGTAGGATGAGTTCCAAATTTAACTGATACCTAGATATATATCTATATCCAAGATTCCATATATAATTTCCATCGTTGAGATGGAATAACTAAATAATAAGTTACAAGAGAATATAGAAAAAGTTTTATACACCCAAGTGATTCATCTTGGGGTGTGTAAATCCTCTTCATCAAGATGATTGATGGGTCAATCTACCTCTTAATTGATTATCATGAGCTCCAAAAAATCATGATAAAGAATAAGTATCCCCTACCACATATAGATGACTTGTTAAATGAACTATGTGGGGATCAGTATTTCTCTAAGGTGGATCTTTGATCAGGATATCAGTAATTAAAGGTGAAGAAGTAAAATATTCCCAAGACTGCCTTTTTAGCAAGGTACAAACAATATGAGTCCATATTGATTCCCTTAAAACTCACTAATTATCCAATAATATTTATGGACTTAATGAATAGAGACTTTATAGATTACCTTGATACATTTGTAGTATCATTTATAGATGATATTACGGTATATTCTAAAAATAAGGAGGAGTATGAGGATCATTTTATTATTATACTATAGTCTTTGTGGAAGGTTGATATTTATGAAAAGTATAGTAAATATGATATTTTGATAGAAAAAGTATAATTATTAGGGGATTTTATCACCAGAAAAGGGATATATGTGGACCCTTATAAGACAAAAGTAATTGAGGAGTGGATTAGACCAGTGTCTATAATAAAGACATGTTGTTTCTTTGGTCTAGATGGGTATTACAGATGATTTTTGAGGAGCATATAATTATTTTTAAAACCACTATCCAATATGACTCAGAAGGGAGTAAAGTTATTTTGTACTGATAAATGTGAATATATCATTAATGAATTTAAAATTAGGCTTATCACTACACTATTCCTTGCATTTCCCTTTTGTGGGGAATATTTTGTGGTATACAATGTTTCTTAGAATAATGGATTAGGTTGTTTACTGATGTAAAATGAAAATTTGATAGCCTATTCCTCAAGGAAGTTGAATGTTCATGAGCATATATTACAATACACAATCTAGATTTGGATGTAGTTGTATTTTTATTGAAAATTTAGTGGAATTATCTCTATGGAGATAATTGTGAAATATATAAAGGTCATAAGATCCTCAAATATATATATTCACACAGAGGGAGCTTAATATGAACCAACTAAGATCATTAAATCTGATTAATGACTTAATTTATCAATCCACTGCTATCTTAGGAAGGAAAATATAATGGTAGATTCTCTAAGTAGAAAGGATACAGTGACAATATCAATGATGAGAATTTTGAAGGATATAAACATCTTATACTTTCAAATTATGGACATGGGAATAATAATGGAAGGAACATAAAAATTCTTTTTTCAAATGATTTCTCAATCATATCTTCTAGAGAATTTCAAGGGTGATCTAGGATATTATTTGTAAATAAATAAGAAGTTGGAAGTTATAATAAAATGGAAATCCTTAGAGTTTATAATTGATGAGGAAGGAGTAGTAAGATTTGGGTCGCAACTATGTGTGCCATCAAATCCTGAGATAAAGGAGTTGTTGAATGATGGAATTATCTCTACCTTCTCCATCCACCTAAGGAGACTGAATATGTATTGAAATTTCCAATATCTCTATTGATGGGACAATATAAAGAAAGTGATTGTATATTATACATAAAAATCCTCATATATTAGTAGGTGAAGGTTGAAAGTAAAAAAAAGTCTAATGGGATTATGACACCATTACCCATACCTACATAGAAATGGGAAAACATTACCATGGAATTTTTTATTGGTTTTATTAAGGTTAAATAATACTACATGGGTTGTGGTGGCTCATCTTACAAAAATTGATAGCTTTTTTGCAATTTGGGAGGAATTATCACTTGTTCTACTATCAGGGATATACATCATAAAAGTGGTGAGGATACATGGAATACCACTATCAATTGTATGTAATCAAGATCTGATATTTACCTCTAAGTTCACAAAGTGTCTCCAACATACTCTAAACACTAATTTGAACTGTAGTATAGATTATCACTGTCAAACTAATTTTCAATATCAATGGACTTTATAAACACTGGAATAAATCCTTAGAGTGTGATCAATGAACTTGAAAGGAGGATGGCATCAACATAATCCTCTTGTTGAGTTCTTATATAATAATATTTTCCACTAAACTATCAAAATTGAACCATATAAATCCATTTATGTGAAGGGATTAAGAACACCAGCATGATGGGATGAAGTTTTTGAATACAATCTTTTGGGACCCGGAATCTTTTAAGAAATGGTAATAATGGTCAATACCATTTAGAATCACAATAGGTATTCTAAAAGTCAATATAATAGATACACTGATAATTGTTTATGATACAAAGAGTTTGAGGTTGTATATAAAATATTCCTCCTCATTTCTCCTTTTAAGAGAGTCAAGATATTTGAGAGGAAGTAAAATCTATGTCCTAGGTACATCGGCCCCTTTGAGATTCCCAATCACATTGTATTTGTGTCCTATCAACTAACACTCCCACCATACCTTTATATAGTACATTATGTATTATATATATCCCTCTTGAGGAAGTACATACCAGATCCCTCAAATGTATCGAATTCATAGGTGGTACAGCTAGAAAATGATCTCTCTTGTGAGGAGCAGTCAATGAAGATCTTGGACCATATAGATTAATTTCTACATAACAAGACAGCTCACCTAGTCAAATTACTATAGTGAAATCACAAGTATAAGGAGGTGATGTGGGAACTAGAGGAATCAATGAATTAAAATTACCCTCACCCATTTTCACCTTAGTATGTAAAATGAAATTTTGTGGGTAAATTTTCTTAAGGGGTAAGAATGTAACAACCCATAATTTCATCAATGGAATTTACCTTCTTATAATTTTTTAATATTTACTAATGTAGTATAAAGAACATGAACCACATGATGAAACAAAAAATAATATTATAATAATTTGAACGTTACATTTAGAAAATAAATATGGCTATAAGAATTGAAAGTATAACAATGGGACAAAAAATAGAAAATAAGAAAATAAGAATAGGAAAATCTGGATCTTCTCTTGGATGAAAAGTTATGGTCATTTGATGCTAAATTCCGATTTTAAAATTTTCTTAGAACATTAGTTATAGAGGAAATTGTCACCGTTATATTAATATGTGTGTGTGTTAATTATGAATTAGTAATTAATAATAATAATTTTTTAATTTATAAAAAATATTAATTATTAATTATTTATAAAATATTTATATATATACATATTAGTATAAATAATTTATTGTTATTATTTATAATTTTTTATTAAAATTTAATATAATTATAAGTAGTTCTTATAAAGATGATGCTAAAATTAAATTACAAATTTAAAAAAATATTTTCTTGATGTTTAGCGGTGATTTTTGTTAAACACTCCTAAAATTAAATAAAAAAATTATTATTTAGTGGAAGTTTAAATTGATACTAAATGATGTCTGTTTTTATAAAAAAGGGTCACCGATTAGCGGTTGTTTTAAAAAATCACTGCAAAAAAATAACATTTAGTAGCAGTTTTGAAAACCGCCGCTAAATGGAGTTTTTGGCATAGTGTGAGGGGAACCTCACCATGACACATAACGGATGTTTCATGATGGTACCTAGATAGAAGTTGTGTCGTCCCCTATAGGGTTCGTGTCACGATAGAGGAAGTTTGAGGGTCAAGCCCTCTGCATGGGGTTGTCACACCATGACTCCGAAGGGATGCATCACAATGGGTCTATTCATGGAGGCGTCACACTACAACCAGTACCCTGGAGTGTTTTTTTAGCAGGGATAGAACCATAATTTCAATTTCATGCCACTTATGTTTTAGGTTTTGTGGATTTAGGTTAGGTCCATTCATCTGATTCCTCCCCCTCTTCAATATTTTAATCATTCCCCTATATGTGAGGTGGTTTGTGGAATTTTATGGCAGATTTAGGTGATTTATTCCCACTATTCCCCTTTATTTTTTTCACTGGACACTAATTTAAATGTATATGGGATTGGTTTTAATTTATGATTCTACCAAATAAAGGTTTAATCATTTAGTAATGATGGGTATTTTTCTTGGAATGGAAATAGGAGACCCTAGAAGGATGAACATGTGAGGTTTCATGTGGTTTCATTAACAGAGTGATGTTTAGTGAGTTTCCCAAAAATTATGCCTCAATGGTTTAGTATTTTAATTAATTTTAATTTTTTATTATTAATTATTTGGATTTTGTTGTGTGAGATATGGGCTTGGGTGGATTTATGATCTTAGATAGTGCTCAGGTGGGCTTTGACAAGGGAAAGCAGAGCTTGGATTGGGTGGTAACTCCATGTTTTAGGTAGGTGGTCCCTTTAGTAAAAAATTTTATGATTGTTTATGCATGATTTTTCATGTATCAATGTGTTCATGGGACCGAGGACACTAGATAAAGTGATGGGATAAGTGCTTCTTAGCACTTTGGATAGTTGGGATCACTCAAATACTATGTCTCTAAGGGGTGAGAGTATCTATTTAGATTACGAGAAGTTCTAAATAAGTCTTGGGGTTAGGATGAGATGCGGGTAGCCCAAGATGGATTCCTTTGGTATTTTGGTAGTCATGAGAGCACTGGTCCTAGAGATGATGGGTGATATGGTCGTATATCTCACGCTTTGTAAGGATCTCCCTATTGAGGGTGAATTGAGAATTAGTTTATTCCATGAATAGGATGAGTCCTTTGGGATTATACATAGTATGATAGGTAGGGATTCTCCTTTGATTGATAGGTTGAGATCTATCCTAATGCAGATGTGGGACAACACCCAAGTATGGGTCATAATAAATGAATGGAATGACTTAGAGTCTATTTCCCAAGGAGAGTAGGGTGAGTTTATTAGGATGGTTCTCGGTTAGGGGATGGTGGGTGTGATATAGGATTTTGAAGAGGTTTTATACCAACTTCTTGAGGATAGGGCTAGATAGAGCCTACAGTCTGAGGTAGCATTGGTGTTAGATGCAACTTGGTGTCAATCATAAGATACCATGGAGGGTCTGAAGGACCCTAGCGGATTCCCTGGTGGGAAATATGAGAATATCAAGAGGATTTTAATGTTGTGTTTATGGGACCAAGAGGGTATTAAGAAGATCTGTCTGTGAGTATGGATTGAAAAAGAGATATGTGTCATGTTACAGGTCTAGATATTGAGTGACTAACAACGTATGATAAGTCGGTGAGTTTTTAAGATGGTTTGTGTGCCTTGATTTTTGTTACTTGCATGTGCTTAGTTTTGTGGATGTCGAATGGCATAATAGATATTGAGAAAACCTTGAGGAAGAAGTTTAAGTTCCATGAATTATGTACACCCTCCCCTAATAAGGAATGGGATGGGTACTTAAAGTATGGCCTCGCCTATAAAAGAATGTGCGGTTTTCATGGGTACTTGACATATGACCTACTCTGATTCTTCGTATATGGGTCGGAATTGGGAACATTTGATGAATGGATTCTAAAAGTGGAAAAAATTGATCAAGTATTGCGGTGTCTTTGTTAGCATAGGATGAACTGAAGTGTATGTGGGTGGTGGAATAATATGGTAGATTTCTAACATAGGATAAGGTAGGTTTGATCAAGTATCATGGTGCCTTGGTTAATACATGATGACCCATTGTACATGTGTATTTATTTCATTTATCTCATCATGCATAGATATGTATATGATTGAGTATATTCATTCACTTAGTAAAATATTACTGGGATGTATTTCATACACCCTATATGGCCACTCTGGTGCGCATGCAGGCCTTATGTCCGATATCAGGTCTAAGTATAGGTTGTGCAGTGGATCGGGATAGAGTATCATGATGAGGTATTGGATATAGGATTAGATAAGTCTTAGGGATATCATTAGAGACACTTGTGTAATTTTTTTAAATTTTTTTTATACATGATCTGCTCGGTGGGCGATCAGTTCTACTGTATGACTATATTCTTCCACTTGAGACAATTTTTATATCATGTTTTTCTATTGAATAATCATACTATACTGATTTTTTTTGGTATTTTTTTTGTTATTTACATTATTATATAACTATTATTTGAGATCATAGTCCTCCCGATGTATAATTTTGGCCCTTGTTTCTAGTTGGAATCCTCTAATGTACAAGGAGTCACATTTTAGTCCATGTAATACCATTGATATGGATACTGATGAGTGGTATCAGGCTAGGTAATGTCATGAATCAAGTTAAATTCATGATATAATATATCAATGTTTCAGTGTTTTAGGATGGAGTTTGAAGTTTTCATTGGTGGGGATTACATTGGTTGGTAGGGTTTCCATACTACTTGAACTTAGTATGTGAAATAAATCAAAGAAACCATCCAGGGATGTAGAGGGACCCTGTGATTCCAATTATGGACTCTGATTTCCTATGAGTCAATAGAGGGATAATTTATTGTTAGTAAGGTGGTTATATAGGTTTTGGAAAATGCATCATATAGTATCAGGTCATAATGATTTCATGTGTTATTAATTGAATATTTGTTTTTTATTGATCTTTAATTAGTATAAGTGTAGTCATACAACTAGTCCTTAGGTTGAGGTATTTATTTTATAATAGTTATATCACTTTTACAAAAACATCACAGGGTGTAACAGTGGTTTTGGGTGGAATTAGTGATTATTCAATATAGGATGGACTCAGTAGTAACATAGGTATGGAGAGTTACTTTACAAGAGTTCTGTTGATAGAACTTACTGAAGTATAAATTATCTATTTTTGGTTAGGAAATTGAGTAATGACTAGAAGAAGTAGATATAGTTTTTCATTTTACTCAATCAA